>CM061548.1:246359534-247609534 GCA_030864215.1 Capsicum pubescens
TCCTATTTATAGGATGATGTTCTGTACATGATTTACACTTCAAATACACTTATTTATAAGATTGCAAAAGGTTATGAACCATAGGCTCAATTGTCCACCATTGCCTTGTCCCTCTATAACCCTATTTCAAGGATGTTATGAGTTACCTTAAGTTCACTTTCATCCCTCTTTCAAGGATGATGAAGGATTTTTAGAGTTTGGGGTCTTCACCCGTCAAACCTATTTAGAGATTTAGGCCTTTCACCCATAAATTCCAACTCGTAAATTCAAGTAATGGTGGAATCTATACCCAACAACTAGCAATCATGCAAACTCAACAACACCCATACATAATTACACTTTAGTTCAACATAATCCCAAGACTAAATTAGTTAGCTACTCATGAAGAAAGTAAAGAGTGATATACCATGAGGATTATCCAAAGCATTCATTCTTCAAAAAATTACTAAGAAATCAAGCCTACACAATTAGTTAAAAACTTGACCAATTAGGGTTTCGTGCTTTAAATTCAAAATTATCTATCAGGTAAGAAATACCCAAAGAAGAAAGAGTGTTTGCCTAAATATGCTTGGGGATTCATCTATGTAATTTTACAAAACTGTTCAGTGTCATATTCTCGCTGAATTGCGATCACTCAGACTTGATCGCGACCACGGTTACGTGATCGCGGATGTGCTCTATGATCGCATTGTGTTGACCATCTTGACCGACCATGACCACGGCCTAAGAACCGCGGTTGCGGTAACTGAGGTTGAACTTCTTTAGGTCTCCAGTTGCACTCCATTTCCTTCCATTTGATCTCTTTTTTAGCTTCAATACATATCATTTCACCTTCTCAACTAAATACCTGCAAAAATATAGATATTAGTGCATTTAAATCATATTGATATCTCATTTTCTGATATAGAACATAGTAGTGTGCATAAATGTTTGGTGCATATGAGTGGTAAAATCACCACTCATAAATACCCCCAACTTAAAACTTTGTTTGTCCTCAAGCAACACCACCTTTTTCTATGAGACAATTTCATATGTATGCCCTCATTCTATCACTCAATGAACATGATGACTTTAAATTTGATTGCTACCACAAAAAGTTCTTTGCGCATAGCCAAAATGGTTTCAACTACGCCCCTCAGTAAAATGGAATATTTCAAAGATGCATTACACTTTGGGGAGAAACTATGTAACATTTACTAACACTCTAGAAATGACTCAATTGTTGACTCCAATAATGTTATACTTATTTTTATCTCATTTTGCAAAAGATGACAAAATTACCCACCTCAACTTGTTCACATGCATCCTCACAAGAAAGAAGATTTCACACACCTAGTTACCAATTATGCAACAAGGAATTTTAAGTGTAAAAACTCTCTATCTCAAGAAATTCTTCATGTTAACAAGTACTATGACATAGGCTTACTCCTATTTTCAATCGCCACTATAATGACCATACATAGTTGGGAATCACAAAGATCTTTTTAAGCTTGCAATAGGGCAGGGTAGGATATTAACTTAGGGAAATATGTCTAAACCCCTCTTGAACTTCTACATTACTCTCTTCACTTTTTGCTATTGGGCCACTTCTTTTTTTTATTTACTATTTTTCCTTTTTTGGTTTTTCCCCACTTTCCTCTTTCTTCTCTTTTCATTTTTTTGTGCATAAATCATGCCTTTCTTTCCTTTGTGGGATCTTTTCTTTTTTCAAATTAAAATAATTTATTATCTTTAAGCTCGAAGGCACCTTCTTATGAATTAGTTGCCTAACTATATCTCTTTCAATTTCCACCACCCCAACTAAGGCTTTTAGCCTCAACTTGTATTCCTAAGTTCAAGAAAGGTAGGGTTCAAAAGAGGACAAACAGAAAGGTCACAACTTGTAATATATTTGCCAAAGAAAATTTCAAAGGCTCAAAGAGAGTGACAAGTGATAACTCCTATGTATTGGTAGGCTTTTAAGGCTAAAGTAGGCTTCTAATGTCATAAGATAGCCTATGATCATTTTACCAGCCAAGCACAATCAAAATTTAGCTTTGGAAAACTAATGGGGCAAGTTCTAGATGGTACAAGTACACATGAGATGTAGACAAATAAGCTCACACACATGGCATGCGAATTTCTTCAAGGGGGTCAATTGTTCCTTCCGCTCGAGAAAAATATGGAGTATTCACTATTATTTTGAAGCAAATTTTTGGAGCCATAGAGAGGATCAGTTTTGTTACAAGGTTGCTCACGTCCATGCCCTCGAATTTTACAAAAATTTTCAGACAGAGGGGGTTGTTCTGCATAGTATTAGATAGTTGGTCAGGTAAAGGCTGACCAAGCCAATGATGCTTAGCTGGTCTTTTTAGATGATCATCCACACTAGAACTGAGACACTTCTCAGACTCCCACGGGGGACAGTAGTGGGGAATCTTGGACAATGGGTGAAAGCCCGATACAAGAATATCGTGTGAGTGAAGAAGGCATTTCTTGCATTTGTACCACACATAATTTGTTAATCATGGCAACAACCCAAGTTATTGTCTCACAATGTGGCTCTAATAAGGGTGGACCATCCATATTCCTACTCAGACTTTCAATGGGTATGAATGCGATACGAATTCATCAATGACACAGGTACTCAGACTTTTCTTTCATGTATAGCCCTGATGTCATGGTTACTCAGACTTCCCCTACATTTATGATTAAAAACCCAATCACGACGCTTTCCCCTTAAGAATGTCATCACTCAGTCTATCATAGGGAAAAGCTTGTCGATTAAAACTAAAATAAAGTGACAAACCAAGAACGAAGTAACTAATTCATGCAAATGTGGGTACCATTTGAGTGCCCGAATATTACAACCCAAATAAAAAAAATAAGAATCATCCAGAAGAGCAGAAAAGTATGTAGAAATATCAATAATACAGGCCCAAATCAAATGATTAAGGAGACACTCCAACTGAAAAGGTAGCAGTGTCCCCACTACATAAATAATCAAGGGTAAAAGAGGTTAGGGTGCTCCTTAAAACTGTATCAAGGGCTGCTTTCACTCTAAAATTCTGCATCATCACCATCCTCCTCAAGATCAGTCCACTCGATTGGGGCCTCATCATCACTCTCCACCCAAGAAGAAGGATGTCTATCTCAAGGTTTTAGGACCTTCCATATGCCCTTCACCCCATTCCATATCTTGAAAAAAAATTCAACCCTCTTCTTCTCTCTTGTAATTAATTTTTTATGTATAATCTAGAGGTCTCGATGTGACTCCACTAAAGAGGAGTAGGCTTTCTCAAGCTTATCAATTGTAGCTTCTTTCTTCTTTTGGTTCTCTCTGCACTTCTCATAATCAGCATGTGATACATATGAATGATGGGTGGTGGAAGGCTCTCTCGTTCCTTAGGGAAAACTAGAAACAAGCTCCCTGATGGCTACAATATCAACTCTAATTTCCTCAAGAGGTCCGATAGTGGTTGGCCTATAAGACTCAGACTCAATACATGCTGACTTTTCAAAGTCGATCTTTCTCTTCTTTCCTTTTCCAGGTGCACCCTCTTCTTGAATACTCAATGGGTAAATGGGAGCACCAAGATGCAACTATGTATCACTAGCATACTCATCAACCCCTGCTCTCCTATAAATCTCAGTAATCAAAGTGGGGAAGAAGGGATGCGTACCACTTTAGTTCTTAAGTGATCCATTTTATTTACCATAAGCTAACCAACATCCAAAGAGATGTCGTCTAGAATGCAAGAAACCAATCAAGTACTCAGAACTGGGACTGCTATCAAGTGAGTGCAAGGACATACTCAGCTACAAATAATGTGCAACCATATCTGAGCCTCAAAAGTGAAGTCGTTCATGGAGATATTTCTTTTAGTCTTTCCCCAAGAAACCTCCCTACCGGGGCATAGCCATTGTGCCAAAAAACTCCCTGGTTTACACTCCTTTGCTTTGAATTCACCCATGTCTGCACGTTGGAGACCATAAACATCATTGATTTTCTTAACCTCAACTTTCATCGGTTTTCCCCAAATCTTAATAGTCACATTGAATGGGTCTGAGAAGGACACTTCACTGATGTTGGCTTAAAATTCATGGACCCATTGTTCATTTGCAACATAGGGATCCGAGGCAAAGCATGGTCACCTTGTGGCTTCAAGTTTGTCATGAAATGCTGGTAGTTTCTCTAGCACATTCTCCAAGAAAATACCTATAATGCCCCAAATCTGGTACCCAAAAGGTTACACGGTGCTTATGACCCCGAAGGACCACAAGCTAACCCATGACTGATATTTGTACCTATATACTGCATAAAATACTGAATAATGTGGAAACATGAACTGAAAGGCCATAAGGTTCACATAACTGAAGTAAAATATACCATCTAAACAGGGTATGAAATACCCAAAATAAAACTAAAAATACTGAAGTCTGAAACATGATAGTCTAGAAAGCCTCTAACTGACTGAACTATCTGAGTAAGGAGTTGATGGTACATGTCCCCAAATAACTCCAACTAATAAACTAATTAATGAGATAATAGAGAAATAATCATGTCCTTGAATGATGAGGACCCACTTCTAACTCTGACTGCTGAAACTGGAATCTACTGCTGATCTGGAGCTCGTGTCTCCAAACCTATATAAGACACCATAGTGCAAATGTGTCAGTACTTTGAATGTAATGGTATACATGTGGGGTAGGCTGAATGCATGGGGTTCATATGCATGAACAATACTGGCTAACTGACTAATATGAATGTGAGAATACATACATGCATACATTGTAACTATATCTGAAATCGTAATAACATGAGTACTGAATCTAAATACTGATAACATGACATACTGATAACTGATATAACTAATAACATGAGTGACTGTATCTGATAGTCTTGAATCTGGTGAAACTATCTGAGTTTCGTTCTGTATCTGAGTTGACTGTATCTGACAGTCCGGGATTCTGAAGAACTATCTGAGTTCTTTTACTGAGACTGATACTGAGACTGTGGGAGGTAGTCATCTAACCGACATGCCCCAAATGATGCATTATAGCTGAATTGAGGTCTAATCTAATACCGCGCCACTGGTAAGGACAATATGTGAGTGACCCTAATATGACTAGTAACTCTAATGAGAATAGTAGGAACCCTCATATAACAGGTTAATCCACCTCATCTACCCTCATATAACAGTCTATGATGTCTTAACCTATGCTGGCTATATAGTTCTGGAATGCAAGGATTGCTTCTAAGAATCACACCCTTATATAATAGGTGAGTTCCCACCCTTGGGTTCGCTCGGTGCTAATTTCTACTCCCATCTGAATAGACACTGAACATGATTTAATGAACTGAACATGAACTGAGTTACTGACTTCCGTTGACTGATGAAATACTACTAACATCTGACAACTGACTGAGTTCATGAGATCATGGAGATTTCCTGAGTCATAAGACTATCTGAAGTCTAAGGATCATGGCTTGACTTAGAGTATCATGAAAACATGACATGGCTCTAAGAACACAGCTAATGTTTTGAGTACAAGTACCCCTAGGACTCGATGGAAGGAAACTGACCAAGCATAACTTACTTGAACATATAACTAACATCATAATCCATAATACATTTATAGAAGCATTCCATCAAAAACTTGTGATAGGCATAACTTGTACAAACATGGGGATTTCATGATATCATACTAGTTGGTCATTGTTCCCTTATCTAGGTATTTAATCAAACACATGGTAGGCATAGCACATGTAGACAACATTATACAACAATTAATCATCATGATTCATCTCTAATTTCATCATCCTAGGATTTATTCATAGGTTCACATGAATATACATCTATACAAATCACTTCCACATAAAATTGATCACCTAACATGGATTTGAATTCAATTGATCATTATCAACATAAACAAAATAAACCCAACATAAAATTCATAAAGAAATCCATAAACTTAAACTTAGAAAAGAGATTCTTGGGCTTCATGGATAAAAGGAGTCCATGAATGAACACTACGCATACCTTAGTTTGTGATTTCGTGAAGATTAATGGTGAAACTTTCTTGGAATTGGATCTTCTATGAAAACCCTATCTTGTTCTTGAGAAATTTTTGAGAGAAGAGAGAGTATTTTGGGTGGAGAGTGGCTGAATCACGTGTTAAAGGGCTTAAATAGAGGTGGGAAGTTAAGCCTTTTAACCCTGGATGCGTCATTTAATTTCAGTAAAATTTTCCCGAACTGAACCCCTGGCGTGACGCAGCGTTATCGCACCATGTCACTAGAATTTGATAATTGGGAAACTAAGGGATGGCGCAATGCAGAGTTATCGCGTTGCCTCTTTTTTTGTGACCTGGAACTTTGGCGCGATGTGGAGGAAATCACGCTAAGATACTGGAAAAGGATAATTCTAAATTTGGGCCCTGGCGCAATGTACCATAATTGCAGACCCCTACTAGAATTTGCCAAATGCAATTTCCTCTTGTGGCGCGGCGCGCCACTGACTAATATGGCACTATTTTATGATGGGAACTTAAAATAGTCATAACTTCTGACTCGGTTATCGGATTTGGGCGAATCTTAAATCTCACATGAAAAAAAGTGAAAATATAAAAGATTCCTTATGGAATAACCATCATTCAATTTAGAAGATAATACTAGACATTCTTGAGATGAAATTAGCGAGGAAAAAGTATGGGGTATTACAATACCTCTTTCTGAGAGTAGTTTTGTCGTCAAAATATCATTGTAGTAGTGAGTGTGGCACTCGGGTGCCATGAATCGGATGCAATCATACTTGTCCATTAGGTTGTCCTAAAAACACTAGGCACAAGTTATATCAATCAATGACATTTTATCTTGTAAACTATACCTCATTATTCACTAATGCTCATTAGAAAAGGTGCTTGATGAAGTTAGGCTAAAAATTTAGGAGTGCAGGATTTTTGGCATTGCGGGGAACTGCCCCCAGTTACCGCTATTATGAGTCATGACCATAATCACGTGGTCGCGATCACAGATCGTGACCGTGGTCGCGATACCTGAGGCTAGTTTCATGCTAGCTCTCCATTTTTAAATTTTTTCCAAGTTTTTAAGCTACTAGCATGCTCTACAACATGGATTCGCATGAAGACCAATTGAACAATGTGAATAAGTGTTAATGTCACCTTCAAAATGCAAATATTTCTATTGATAGTTTATTTGGGCGAAGTGTCAAACATTTTGTGTGCACATCACATTTGTCTACATTTTTTGCACATTATTGGGTACTCAAGATTTCCCTACTTTTGCGCACACCTAATTCAGGAAACCAACACCAAACCATCACCAAGTATGAAAACATGGAAAACATAACAATCAAAACTTTAGGCCCTCTATTAATCATGCATTTTAGCACCTATTTTAAAAATAAATAAAAACATAGATTCATTATACCTTCCGAAGTTGTGCTGCTAGAGGGATGCAAGGATGTTGTTGGAGAGCTCAAAAACTTGGCTAGAATCTAGGCCAAACTAGAGAGTATAATCATGAAAGGGAGTGTGAGAGAAATTAGGGATTAAGAGGCTGAAGTGACCACGACCGTGGTGAGGTGGTCATGATCGCGAACACGTGGGTGACTGCGATCGCACTTGGGGACCTCAATCGCGATAACTGAGAGCTTTTCTGCTCCCCTATTTTTTCTCAGATCAGCTCTTTGCTCAATTTGTTCCAATTTTTTCCCTGCTCAATTTTCAATGCAAAATTGCACACTTCTCTCTTTCCAAGATCATCCAATGTATCCATATTGCCACAAATACCTGAATTATTCATATGTAAAAACTAACATTTATAATACAAAAACATGACTAAAAGGATGTGAGCCACTTTCTTGGCATTTGTGGGTTGCCTCACACATAGCGCCTTAGTTATCATTATGGCACGATGTATTTCTTCTCTAACGCTCAAGGTAGGTCGTTAAGTCCATCCTTGTTCACCTTCTCACTTTCAACATCCACTAAAGAGGCCATTTGAAGCTCTGAGGTTTGCTTTTTTATCTTGCAAATTTTGAAAGTAACCTCATCCTCTTGCACCCTAAACTTTATTTCCCCCATCTATAAATCGACAATGTCTTTTTTGGTGTCCAATAAAGGACAAACAATGATGATAGGTACCTCTTGGTACATTTCACAATCCAATACCACGAAGTCCGCTAGAAGTATAAACTTGTCCACTTTAACAAGGACATCAAACAAAATTCCCACCAACCATTTAATGGATGGATCCGCCATTAAAAGTC
Organism: Capsicum pubescens; assembly: GCA_030864215.1. Lineage (NCBI taxonomy): Eukaryota > Viridiplantae > Streptophyta > Magnoliopsida > Solanales > Solanaceae > Capsicum > Capsicum pubescens. The sequence continues at coordinate 246,367,808 of CM061548.1, forward strand.
GCATAGATTTTGGTGTCGGGGCATCCAATCCAAGCTTATTGTAGATGACAAGAGTCATTATGTTGATGCTCGCACCATGGTCACATAGATCTTTTACAAACTCATGCATTCCAATTGTACAAGGAATAGTGAATGCTCCAAGGTCATCTTTCTTTACCACAAGCTTACTATCCATGATAGCACTACACCTATGAGTGACCTCAATGGTGTAACCTTTAACAAGATTCTTTTTGGACATCAACTTTTTCATTAACTTAGCATATCCCAGGATCTCTTGGATTACCTCGAGCAACGGGATGTTTATTGATAGATTCCTATGTTTTTCCATAAACTTCCTCAATTTGTCCTCTTTATAATTTTATGAAATAGTTGAGGGAATGGAGGAAGAACTTAGGTTGTGGTCCTTTCTTCACTTTGTAGCTTTTTAATATCAACCACTTCTTCATCAGTTTCATTAGTTTCTTTCCTATAATTTTATTCTTCACTTTGAGGTAACACCTCTTTTGCTTTAGATTGGGCATTTTCTTACTTAAGCCTCCTTTAGAGGGTTCATCGAGTGTCTTTCCACTCCTTGTGAAAATTGCTAAAACTTGAGAATCATTCTTTGGATTAGCAATAGTCTCACTAGGGAGTTCATCTCTAGGCCTAGCATTTAGTTGCATGGAGATTTTCCCGACTTGGGTCTCCAATTATTTGATAAAGACAGAGTGAGATACCATGGTTTGGGAAAGTTGAGAGAAATCACCCTTTAACTCATGAACCATTTTGTTTGTTTCTTCAAATCTATTCAAGATCTTTGTTAACACAGACTCAATCATGAACTTTTTGGGGTCAATGATACTAGATTCCTTGGCCTTATCATGATCATAAGGGGAGGCATAATAGTCATTATCACACTCATGATCTCTCCAATCTCTATACCCCTCGCGGTCCATCCAACCTTGATTCCCATCTTGCCTTTGATAGGCGGGGCGGGAACCCCCAAGTAGTTATCCAAATATCGGATTTCCTCATCCAACTTCTTTGCTTCTTTGTCATCTCCATAAGATTTTGATGCTACGGCGTTTACAACTTTTGTGGGTGCACCCATAACATGCTTTTTCAAGAGTTCAAGTTGGGTCATCATTTTTTCCATGGCCTCGTCCTTCACTTTATTCCGCTTTCTTTGTTCTTTATCAACCATAGAAGTAGTGGAAGGTATCTTGGGAACTTTGGTATCCCGGGTATGCCAACCCTGATTTTGCTTTGACACTTCTTCTATTAATAGAAATGCCACATGGTGGTGCATCTTCATTATGGATCCACCCGCTACATTATCTACCATCGTTCTATTTAATGGATCAAGAGCATGGTAGAAGATCTCAAGAAGCAACTTCTCTGGGACTTTATGATTTGGGCATTGGGCCAATTTTCCATTAAATCATTCCCAAGCTTCAAACAATGGTTCTCTATTTATTTGCCAAAAATTCACAATCTCATCCTGTTTTTGAAGCACTTTAGATAGAGGGAAGTATCTATCAAGAAACACCATAGTAATCTCGTCCCAAGATGTTATTGAGTCGGGTAGAAGTGAGTGAAGCCATAAAACTGCCTTGCCCATTAGTGAGAATGGGAAGGAAAAGCCGAATGGATTCTTGAGTAATGTGTGCTATATTGAATCGTGCATACACTTCCACAAAAATTTTCAAATGGACATTTGGGTCCTCAAAGGCTTGACCCCCGTACAATCCTTTTATTTGCAACATGTGAAGCATGATTCTAGTCACATGGAAGACTGTATTCCCATTAGTTGGTGGGATACAAATTCCATTTGATTGTCCCATTTCATTTAGTTGGCTCTCATCATCTAGGGGACCATCAAATGGGCTCATGCTGCTTGCATATCACATATTGTGCCGTTAACACTTTGATCACCTAAAATAAATTAAAAATAACAAATAAAGTAAATTATACCACCCCGGGTATTCCCAAGTAAAAATCACACAGCACAAGTGAAATCTATATTCCACTCCTAGGAAACAAAGCCTTTTTGATAACGCTCAAGTCACTCCTATGTTTGAGGGGTGAGGCAGTTGTTATCAATAACCCAACTAGAGTTGGGATCGAATACACAAGGAGAAAATTATAAATTTCAAGTCCTATGGGTGTTCTAATTACTTAAGGGTCACCCAGAGTACTAACAAACACAACATGTAAAATAAAATGGGGGATTGGTTTTGAAATTATTTGTGACAATATTTGGATAACAACACACTAAATAGCACTTTTGATGTAAACTAAAGTTTGGAGGAAATCTTGGGATTATGCCTACCAAAAAGTATGAGCATGTAGGTTGATTATGGTTTAAAATGAATCTTAGTTGTTAACTTAAGGATAGGCTAGGTCGAAAGTCATTGTAGTTAATCTTTCAATAAAACAACAATGATTTCACTCATTGTCTCTTTTGAGCACCTAACAAGTATGCAATTTGTAATCACCCAAAACCTCAATTAAGCATCCCTATTTCTAGGATGATGCTCTTGACATGATTTACACTCTAAATACACTTAATTCTAAGATAACAAACGTAGTAAGCCAAAGACTCAATTGTCAACCATTACCTTGTCCCCCTACAACCCTTTTTCAAGGATGTTATGGGTTACCTCAAGTTCACCTTCATCCCTCTTTGAAGGATGATGAAGGGTTTTTAGAGTTTAGGGTTTTCACCAATCAAACCCATTTCAAGATTTGGGGTTTTCACCCATAAATTCCAACTTATAAATTCAAGAAATGGTGGAATACATACTCAACAACAATCAATCATGAAAACTCAATAATCCCCACACAAAATTACACTTTAGTTCAACATGATCCCAAGACTAAATTACTTAGCTACTCATGAAGAAAGTAATAAGAGATATATCATGAGGATTATCCAAAGCATTTATTCTTCATAAAATTACTAAGAAATTAAGCCTCCATAATTAGTTACAAACTTTCCCAATTAGGGTTTCTTGCTTTGAATTCAAAAATATCTATGAGGTAAGCAATACTCAAAGAAGAAATGGTTTTTGCTTAAATATGGTTTGGGATTCGTCTATGTAATTTTACAAAACTTCCTTTGGTCATATTCCTGCTAAACTGCGATCACGCAGACTTGACTACGACTGCAGCTATGCAAACATGGATGTGCTAGGTGATCACATTATGTTGACCATCTTGGCTGACCGCAACCGCAGCCTAAGGACCGCAATCATGGTAACTGAGGCTGAACTACTTTAGGTCTCTAGCTACACTCAATTTCTTTCTATTTGATCCCTTTTTTAGTTTCAATCGACATTATTTCACCTTCTTAACTAGATACCTATAAAAATATGTATATTAGTGCATTTAAATCATATTAATGTCTCATTTTCTAATACAGGACATGGTAGTGTGCATAAAATGTTTGGTGCAAATGAGTGGTAAAATCAACACTCATCAACTTCCTACAAATCGTGGTTAGTGGCTCTAGGGTTAATAGAATACTACGAACCATGTGCATCTGCTAACATTCGCTACCTCAAATCACCCACGTATGGAACACATAACCTGCCCTAACAATAATACACACCATCTCCCCCTTGGGATGAAACCTCAACCTTCTGATCTTGAACTGTCTATTAACTTAACCAACATAGAGTCTCCATCTTGCTTCTATTCTACCTTAGAAATCAAGGAAGATTTCGAACCATTCTGAACACAAACACTACCTTCAGTTGAATCAACTAACTGAACACCCAATCTACCAAGTTGATGAACCTCACAGACTAACTCATTCTTAATATCCTCTAAATAAGCAATACTCACCAGAGACAATATACTAAGGGAATCAGCCACATCATTGGCCTTACCCGGTGATACAACACACTGATATCATAGTCTTTTAGCAATTCTAGCCGACTTCATTGGTGAAGATTTAGGTATTTCTGAGTGAACACAAATTGTAAACTCTTTGGGTCAGTAAACACATTGATATGGACCGCATAATGACAGTGCCTCCAAATATTTAAGGCAAAAACTACTATTTCCATCTCAAGATTATAAGTCGCATAAAACTTCTCATGGAGTTTGAGCTGCCTATGGTCATATGATATAACCTTTCCCCTCTGCATCAACACACTAATTGTAGTAAGTAGATAAACCCAAGAAACTCTTGATATCTGAGGAGAGATGGGTCTAGGCCAGTTTTCACTGCCTTGGTCTTTAAGGATCAACTCGAATGCCATCATCAGAAATGATATGTCCAAGGAAAAGCTACTAATTTTAACTATAATTCACACTTGCTGAACTTAGAGAATAATTGGTGATCCTTAAGTGTCTGCAAAAAAATCCTCAAATGGTTTGTATGTGTTCCTTTATTACGAGAATAGAAAAGGATGTCATCTATGAATATTATTACAAATATTTCCAAGAACTTCTTGAATACTATGTTCATCAAGTGCATAAAAAGCTGCAAGAGCATTTGTTAGTCCAAAAGACATAACTACAAATTTGAAGTGGCATATCAAGTTCTGAAGGCCATCGTTGGAATGCCACTTTCTAAACTCTGAGATGATGATAGCCTGATCTAAGATCTATCATAGAAAAAAAAATTGTCTCTCTAAAGTTGTTCAAACAAGTAATCAATCCTAGGGAGCGAATACTTATTCTTGATTGTGACTTTGTTCAGCTAACGGTAGTCAATGAACATTCTAAGAGAATCATCTTTCTTGTTGTAATACCCCGTATATTTTTAAGCTAGAAAATGAACCGTTATTCCTACACATGAAACCTCCTATCCTGTGATTCATATTGGAGTACATGAATTAGGATGAGTATACTAGTGATAATAGAGATTATGATGTGTTAATCATGTTCATAAGAGTCACTTAGAGTAAGCCAAGCTAAGAACTTTTGAATCCACCAAGTTTTTATGTGCGATTTCATATGGGTCATATTTTAATGAGAATAACTTGGTTATAGGTGTAATTTTGGAATATTTATACCCTCCAAGTTGTAGAGAATTGAATAAGATTTCCGTCGATCCCAAATTAGCCTAAAACGGACACCTGGTGAAGAAGTTATGGCGATTTAAAGTTTCAGCAGCGTTATTTTAGTCAGTGGCATGTCGTACCGTAAGCCAAAATGATGTTTGTCAATTTATAGTGTCTCTCCGTGATTCCACCGTGTTGTGGTGAGTTTCCAGGCCACAAACGAGGGGCAACGCGATATCTCCGCATCGCGCCAGGGGCCCAAATCGAGTAATTTTTACAGAAATTAAATGACGCATCTAGAGGGGTATTTGGGTCATCTTTCCACCCCTATATATATTCCATAAACACGGAATTAAGCCCTTATTTCACCAAATCATACTCTTTCTCTCAAAAGCTTCTCAAGAACACATTAGGGTTTTCAATTAGGGGATTTAATTTCAAGCAAATTTCTCCATCAATCATCAAGAATCTTCCATCTAAGGTATGCATAGTGTTCATCTATGGATCCATTTTATTCATAGAGATCAAGAACCATGTTTTAAATATTATATTGTGATTGTATTATTGTGATATGACTATGTACATATTGATGATTGTTGTTTAAGTTTCAAGATGATATCTAAATGTGTTTTCATGAAGTATATGTGTTCGTTAGTTGAAATCCATGAACTTTATGTGGTTTAAAATGGGGAAATTCATGAAAACACACCTAATCTAAAAGAGTGCATGCAAAGTATTTGATAAAAGGCCTAGGATGATAGAATTCATGTCCCATGATTTAATAGTGCTTAAATCACAAGTTCATGGTCTATGCTTTATGATTTCACATGAATTCCATGTGATTGATATGCGTCGTTGTTGTGATATGGATTGAGCATGATATTGAAGATATACAAGTATACACATGTTGTATGAATTTTCCTTCCATACGTAAGATGTTGAGGACTATGCTTAGTGTGAAATCTCCTACTTATGATATGGTGAATTGTGGACTCTATTTTATGATCAAGTCAGTTATGTGTGTCGGTTTCCTTCCATCGAGTCCTGGGGGTACTAGTACCCAAAAAATATAGTTGTGTGCCTAGAGCCATGTCACATTATTACGATAATCTCAGTCAAGCCATGATCTATAGAACTCAGTCAGTCATGTGACTCTGGCAATCTCATAAATCTCATGATCTCAATAAATTCTCAGATAGTAGTACTATTCCATCAGTCAATGGAAGTCAGTTACTCAGTCCATGTACAGCCAGTTAAATCATGTTCAGTCTCTTCGAATGGGAGTAGAAGTTAGCACCGAGTGAACCCAAGGATGGGAACTCACCTGCCATTTTAGGGTATGATTCTTAGTAGTCATCTTTGTGTTCCAGAACTACGTATCCAGTGTAGGTTGAGACATCTTAACCTTCTAGATTAGGGTTGATGAGGTGGCTTAACCTATCAGTTTAGGGTTCCCACCGTTCTCATTCGAGTACCTTCCAGCTAAGGGTCACTCACAGTTGTCCATACCAGTGGCACGGTATTGACACCCTTTCAGTCAGGGCAGAGATTGGGCTCCAACCTAGCTATATGTATTATTGGGGCATGTCGATTAAGAAACTACCTCCCACAGTTTTGTCCCAGTCTCAGTAAAAGAACTCAGATAGTTCTTCAGATTTTAGTATACCAGGACTATCAGTTATAGTCAATTTAGTTACAGTACAGAACTCAGGTAGTTCCATCAGATTCAGGACTGTCAAACACAGTCATCCATGTTATTAAAATTTCAGTATCATTCATGTTAGATAACAGTAAACTATGTATTAGCGTACAGATCCAGATATCATGTATTCACGATTTTAGTTACTATGTAGGTATGTTTGTACTTTTACATTCATATCAGTCAGTCAGTTAGCATTGTTCATGCATGTAAACCCTTTTGCATTTAGCCTACCTCACTCGTATACTAAGTACTCCCAGTCATACTGACGCATTTGTGCTATTGTTCTTTCTTTCATGTTACACCATAGGTTTAGAGACACGATTTCCAGATTAGCAGTAGCATTCCATTCGCAGAGTTGCAGTGAGTCCTTATCCATTCAAGGATGATATTATTTTTATTTCATTCATTATTTTAGCTCAATTTTTCTAGACAGAGTTAGTTGGAGACATGTTCCTTCAACTCCTTATTTCAGACAGTATTTAGAGGCTTTTAGATTTAGATCAGATTTTAGATTCAGTTTTCAGTTGTTTTGGGTATTTGTTACCCTATATGGATGTTATTATTTATTAGATATTCTATTCAGTTGAACCTTATGGCCTATTGTTCATGTTTTCCGCATTCTACAAGTATATTATGTAGTGTATAGGTACAGATATCAGTCATGGGTTAGCTTGTGGTCCCTTGGGGTCATAAGCACTATGTAGCGTTCCGGGTACCAGATTTAGGCATTACACTTGTGCATGAAGAGAATTGGGGCACCTCACGAGGAAATACTAGGCCTAATGAATCCCTTATCTAAGAGATCTTTCAACTGTTCTTTTAATTCTTTAAGCTCAGATGGAGCCATTCTATAAGGTGGAATTAAAATAGAATGCATGTGTGAGGAGATCTATTCCAAAGTCGATTTCCCTTTTGGGAGGAACTCTTGGCAGATCTTCAAGAAATACTTTTGGAAACTCATTAACTATTGGAACTGACTCAAGACATGAAATTTTTTATTTTGATTCCTTGACTCAGACAAGATGATAGATACAACCATTGGATATCATCTTTCTTTCCTTAAGGTAGGCGTAAAGGTACTATCCTCCATTCTATGAATGGCTTATTAGGAAACCTGAACTAGACTTTTGTTTCTATAATCAATTGATACATAACAAGAGTAGAGACAATCAATGCTTAAGATGACATCAACATTAGTCATCTCTTATTCTATAAGATCGGTTGAGGTAACTTTATATGGCACTATGACTGGGCAGTTTCTGCTCACTCATTTAGCTATGATGCAACTACCTATGAGAGAAGACACTGTGAAGGTTTTTAGAAGAATTTCTAGGATGACACATTGCTTCCTACCAAGAACTCACTCTTATGGTTCTTACCATATCTTCTACAAACTGGGTTGGTGCAATAACTATCATACTACCCTGGGATTTGGAACATAGTGATCTATCCCGATTGTCCTTTTTGAAATTAGCATTGGAGCACTGAGAGAAGATGGGGCTGGGGCTAAGGATTTTTGGTGGAGCTGAGGATGATTACTACCTTTTGACCTCTATTTAGAGAAGTTAAAACTACTAAATTTGGAACTCTTATTCTCCCTTGCTAAAGTATCCCAGGTTTGGACCCTTAGAAAATTTCCTTGAATCCCGTTCTTCAGACCTAATATGACTCATGGTATGAGCCATATGCTAGGGTACGAGTGGTGAAGTCCTATCATAATTTGACCAATGCTAGTTGGTGTGACGGTTTTGGTCACTGGATTGGATACAATGTAGGGATGAGTGTCATATGGTTGGGTACGAGTCATATAGGTGACTCGTAAAGTGGACAGTGTTTGATCCTTCTGGTGTTACATTCTTTTAGGGATATGGATCATGGGTACGGATCATATGTTTAGGTTACAACATAGGTGGATGATCCGTATACTAGACAGTATCTAATCCATGGTTGAGGTTTGGTTATAATCGAGTGGGTATCAATCGTAAATGAGGTTACGACTCGTAAGGGTGTCAGTTGTGACCCTATGTCAGGTTTTTATGGGAATTAAGTAGGGGTATTTTGGATAGTTTCCTACTTACCCTAATAAGGACCCACAACTTCTAATACACTTAAGAGGTTATTTACCCTATTATTTTACTCTTAAACACTTAGAAACTCTTCCTTAACATATCATAATTCTCTCACAAACTTTGGGGGATTGGAGCTAGGGTTTCAGCTAAGGGATTACTTTGGGGTTTGTATTGGTGAATTCTATACATCAATATTCTTAGTTTAAGACATAATTCTCTTCCCTAATTGTAATTTCAATTAAATTCATGGTTACATGGTTGATTTCATGGTTTTACTCTTGCATGATTATGGATTTCAACTATTGATTTAGGAGTTTTTATGTTAAATGCTTGGTTATGATTTTCTATGGTTTTAATAATGTTTTCTATGCATTAACGGTGGTTTTGGACAATTGAATTGCATGGTAATGGAATTTGGTTTTGGTGACATTATTCCCCCAAGATGTTTGATGAAATGTTTGTAAGGATATGTTCATTGCGTTGACTTATTTTAAAGGAACTCTTGCTTGTTTTCAGCTTATATATGAAACCTTAAATATTTTTCAATGGTTTACAAAGGTTAATGGATAATTGGTTATGCTTGTGGAGAACATGGTAGTCTTCGAAGAGGTTTAATGGGGATAATGATGGGGCACTTGAATGTCCCCTTTATCTAAATGGTTTGGCTATGGATAATGCTTGCAAGTATGGTGGTATAATAATACCACTGGTTTATTGAATAGCCTTGGCTAAAAAAGGTATAGTTGGATTGTTTGACTTGGTTTTAATTAGTTACTAATGGCGGGAAGTGTATTCTAAGCTGTGGAAGGTGGCGGTCCCTAGGGGATCAAAACCGAAAACTCATATTTGCCGATATGAGGGGCCTTCAATGGCCACGTATGAGTGTCATGTTTATATTGGATGGATGTACTAGTCATCCCAGAAATATCCTAGTCGTGTGGCTACATGCATTAGGACCCTTCTAGAAGGGGGAGCTGAACCCTTATAGCCCGTGGGTGGTAGGACGACTAAGCTACACAACCTAGGTAAATGTTTTAATGGCATGCTAAACCCGGTCCCTTTTCCTAGCACTTATATATATATATATATGTATGGTTGTTTGCATTAGATGGTTTTCACTTGGTTTTTATAAGTGTCATTACTTTATCCTTATCTTAATTTTCATGCTAGTGCTCACCGACTAACCCATCTACTGGAGGTTGTATACCCACGCTATGCAGGAACCGGTTTTTCGACTTCTTCTTCATAGTACTTGATTCGGGGATAGCTTATTGGACTGAAGTAGTGAGGTTCCATCCTTTCGTAAGGAATTATTTCAAATTGTACATTCTTAGACATTTTACTTTCTTTACGGATATTAGTTTTTGCCAAGGTTGGGGGCATGTTCCAACCAGATATTTGTATTCTTTGGAGAGAGGCTTTTTGGGAGTTTTGGGGGTTGGTATGGGTGGGATCGGTATTGGTGTCGGCCTTGTATTTGAAATAAGTTGGGAGGCTAGCATCATCGGACATAATTTCTCACTTTTCCATTGTATTACATTTTGGGTTTGATTAACATACTATGTTTGATATTTTTTAAATGGTTTGTATGCTATGGATGGTTGGTTTGGTATGGTTAGACTCGGTTGGGTCCATCATGATTGTGACCTTATCCCAAAGTGTTTATGAGAACATTATGCAATCTGGTTATATGCTTAAAATTCAGCTCATCCAAGGCTGTATATGGTGGTTGGGTTGGGTTAAGGGGGTGGTCCTCTGTCCTGGTTGGACTTGGGATGCCCATTATGATAAGACCCCGGTTCGGTTTGCTTTACTCTCCCTTTCTTTGAGATTCTCCTTCTCAGTCTATTGATCATGAACCATCAATACAGAAATTTCTATATCCTTTATCAACATAGTTGTCCTACACTCCTTGACAACATCTTCTTAAACACCAGATACGAACTTACTCATCCTGGCCCTAGAATCTTCCACCCTAGTCTAAGAATATTTTGTAACTGGGTCAACTTCAGTGAATACTCTTTCACACTCATGTTACCCTTAGTAATGGTAATGAACTCTTGCATATTTTTCTCCAACAGTTCAAGTGGGATGAACCTGTCTAAGAAAGCAATAGCAAACTTATCCCACTCTATAGTCCTTGCAATGACTTCTCTATCTTTCTTCCACTGCTTAACCCAGGTGTGAGCGAACCCTTGCAATTGGTAAGTAGCTAAATCATCACTCTCACTCGGGGTAACACCTATCATATCAGTCACCTTCTACATACAATCCAAAAACTCTTATGGATCTTCCTCAGACTTGGATCCAGAGAACAATAGGGTATTCATCTGAGTGAAATCCCAAATTCTGGCTACTGTCATGATCACCATGAGAATGGGTGGAGTAACGACCTACTAATTATTCTGGGCATCCATATATTGGGAAAAGGTAGTGAAAGCGACCCTGTATTTAGTGTGAGAGACCAGCTCATTCATAGGGTCCTCAAGAATAGGTGGTGTGGGCTGGTCCACATTTCTTCTTCCATTAACCTTTTTGGGAGATATTTCTATAAGCAGTAGAGAACGTGTTAGAAGAAGGATTTTAATAGAGCTCACACTCCATCGCATGACATGAATACTAAAAGAAGGTAACTTTCCTAAAATGTTTTGTAGCCTCTTGCCCATAAGTGTGCCGCACTTCACACCCATGAAAAATATGCTACTTAATGCAGCTTTTAGACACCCTAGGACACTTTAAAACTTGTGATCTGATACCAAGTTTGTCATAACCTGAGACTACCCACTAGTCGCACCACAGTGCCTAGAGTCACAAGTGAATACAAGCTAACCCATGGTCTGGTAGAAGCTGTAAATAAATAAAAAAAGATAACAAAATATTGTGTGGAAGTTATTTAAAGCATTGGAAAAATTAAAATATTATCCATAAAGTCTTAAAGACACCAACTGTAAAACATGTCAATATGACTTATTCTCTGAGAGCCTCTAAATATGATGCGTTGTTGGGATAGGTCCCCAACTAACTCTTACTGACTGAAATAATAATTAGTAAAATATTGGGATAAACGACAAATAAAATAACTATTCCTAGACTGCTGAGGACTCACCAATACTGCAGCTGAGTTGTACAGAAATGTACTAGGAGCGATCTGGGAATAGAGCATCCAAACCTATATTATAAGACAACATAGCACAAAGGGGAGTATGCGATCAGTACTTTGAATGTACAATTATCTGAGATGGGAACTATCTGATATACATAAATATACTGAGCATGAATGCATGAACATATAAAATGATTGCAAGACCAAGCATAGACATGTACTAAAATAATCTGAGTAACTGAATAACTAATATATATGGACACTTGGTCTGGAAAACTTAAACTAATTATAATCTTAATACTGCACTGAGGACTGTGGGAGCTAATAACAACTGACATGCCCCAATCTGAGCTAATCGGTATCCAACCTGTAACCCCAGTTGAATGAAAGTGAATACCTTGACAAGGATACCAATACTGGTTGTGTGGATCCATTAATCTAATGTCCCAATGGACTAGGGTGTCAAGCCTAAATTGATGAATGACCCCTAAGAGAGTGTCAAGTCTAAACTGGTGGGTGATCACTACTAACCTACACTGGAAATGTAGTTCTGTAACTTAGGGACTGTAACTAATGACTCTGCCTAATTGATAGGGAGATGTCATCCCTATGTTCACTTAGTGCTAAGTGTTACTCTCAACAGAATGACTTTGAAGTATATTTTAAACATAAATTGATAACTGAGATGCTCAATTCATGAAGTTCTAAAAGTACTATTGTATACATAATCAAAGGAATCATGAACTTGTAAATTGATGCATGTTCAAAACCTTGGTACTGGGTGTTCATAATCCACTAGCATAGACTAATGGAAACTGATCATGGTAATTATTGAACTAACCATGGTACGAAAAATCATGAATAACACTCAATATTTTAATAACTAATCATTATGTAGACATTTGAATTATCAAACATATGGAAAAATAATTCTCATGAGGGACCATATTTTTAGGGAACATAACAAAAATAATTGAGAAAGAGTTGATAAAATTCATATTTGGCTTGAAAAGTCATAAAAGGAGAAAAAGGATTTATATTTGTAAATTTAGGGAATTCTTGGGACTCAATGGGTGGAAGGGACCCATTGATGAAATCCCACATACCTGAGAATAAATGCCTTGGTGAATACCTTGAAGTTAATCTTGTTCTTGGGGAAACTCTAATATGCTCTTAAGGAAGTTGGGGATTGCTTTATTGTGCTAAGAGAAGTGATTTATGAAGTTATAAGGCATTGCATTAGTTTTAATCCACCAATAACTGATGATAGGGTACCCAAACGACGTGGGTTTGTGGTTAAAAGAGGTGGAAATTACCAAAAATCCCTTATTAAAAACATGCAGGAATTCTATTTTTGGTCGATACGACTCAACTCATAACTCGTTAAGACTTGTCACTAGTCGTGGTCTGAGTCGTAACCTAGAACCCTGAGGTCTGGGTTTCTTTATGAATTACTGTGATATTTTTCCTACAACTCGTTACGACTGACTACGAATCATTTGGTGGAGTCGTAGTCTGAGGCTTGATTCTTGTATTATTTACTTGTTAGGCTACGGGTACACACAATGACTCGTAATGTCTGAATATGATTCGTGATCTATAATCGTAACCACTGGAACGAATTCTTGGTTGAACACTATTGTGACTATGAGTCCCTCCTAATGACTCGTAATGTCTTATTATGGATCATGGAGCGGAGTCATGGTCACTGGGTTGAAACTAAAGGTTCTTTCTATTGTGACTATGACTACTCATAGCAACTTGTAACATCAGATTACCGATCATCACGTGTGTCATAGCCACTGGTAGAAGACTAACACGTAAAGTAAAATTTACATAACTTCTTGCCACGATATCAAATCAAACTGAGACCTACGACGTTGGAAAGCAAACTTAGTGGCCTATCTTTTGAGGGGTTTAGATGTTGAAAATTTGGGGTATTCTAATACTCCAAAGGAAAGGGGTTTTAACACAATTTCTACACCCCAAGGAAATCGCAATATCTTTCTACCCAATCCACTACTAAAGGAAATCATCTATGGAGGTAGACACATAACCATAAAAATCTATACAAGGGCTGTAACAACCAATATAGTAACATCAAGGCGTAAAATCATCGATGGGTATGAAAACCCTAACTCAACTTAAATAGAAAGTAAGAGATATTAATTTTAATCACACATATATCGATAGAGTCTTATGTCATAGTCCTGATGTGCTCCAAACCCGAACTAAGCGTCTAAATGACCAGTTGAGGCACTAAGTGCACTACTTCTAACTGAAGATACCGCAACTCTATGAGACTGATCTTGATGAGCTAAATGACTAATATCTCCTCCTTAGGGACACTCTTTAGACAAGTAAATGGTCTTTATATAGTCATAACAAATTCTTAAAGCTCTAACCTAGCGAGAAACATGAGCTGACTCCAACTAGTTGACCAACTGATGTATGGGAACTTTCTACTAAAACGATCATCCTTCCTTCCTTCCTTCTTTGATAACATACCTTAGTGTCCTTAGGATGGTGATAAACATGTGTTGACCTTATCTGAAGAACCAACTCACACCCGGGGCACTCTCTAGACCAATGACCAACCTCTCTACAGTCAAAATGTGCTCCTCAAACTCTGTAATATACTGAACCTGCTGACAAAAAATGGCCACCACGACTCAAAAACTAGGCTAGAACGCCATAATCTCTACCCAAAACTCTATCCACTAAAGCCACCATGACCTATCTAAGATCCACCTATAATCTAAGGTGCTACATCAATGGAGTATGTTGACCTCCACTGAGAAGATCCCTACCTCTAAAATGAATACCTCAAACACTATACTGATGACATGGACCCTTAATATACCTCCATATTTATCAATACAAACCCTCTTCATAGTCGTCGCATGATCAAAAACCTGAGAAAAATACAACCCAACTACTATTAAATACTCTGATACTAAGAGGAGTGGAAAAGTCAATCCTCTTACAAATGCACACACCAACTCATGCTCTAAATGATATAGTATAGGAGTATGTCTGGATCACTCAAGAAATCTAATGTCATTCTATGAAATATACAGAGAACTATATTGAACATATGCCAGGTATACTGGCACACTTAAATCTGAAAGAATCCTACGATCCCCTTACTCAACCTCAACATCTATTAAAAAGCCCTTTCTCCTTTTCTAAATAAAGTAAGCTTTGAAGTCATAGCTTGCTCAATCCCAACTCTAGTTTGAAATCCACTCAATGTACCAAACATCATCTTTGGTTGTGAGGTATTCACTAAAATAGTCAAAATCCCTGATGCCAAATCATGAAGAACTGAGGCGGTAATAAATTCTATTGAGTCTGGCCTGGCCCAAAATTCTTTGGCAAACGCTGAAGATTTTCAACATTAATATCTAACTCTATATCCCCACACTAAGATAAAAACATTGAAATAAATGCAAAAGTCTCATCTATATTTATTCATAACTTATGTCATCCAGATATGAAAAAGTGGAGTTAAAGAAAGTACTCGAGATTAATAGGAATACGGATACATGATAGAGAGTCAAAAATAGAACTTCCTAAGAATTCCTTGTAACCTTCTGAAGATGGGATACAGACATATTCATACCGATCTGCAGGACTCGACAAGACACTTAGCTTTTGTACCAACAGACTGACAAACCTAGGATCTAATACTAAGTTGTCATGACCTAATTTTTAGATCATGATGACACCTACTATAATCCACTAGTATGTAAGCCCACTCATAATATAAAATAACTAGTAACAGGCTATTAAGAGTAACGAAAGAAACTGTAGAATGAATATATAAAGAAACTAATATCACAAGCCCTGATGGAGCCAGTACAAGAGCTTCTAATACACCAAGTGTACAAGTGAAATAAAAAAAATTATATTTATAAGTCATCTCTAAAATACAAAATAGATGTCAGTCTAATTAATAAGAGGGAGAGTAGGAATACTATGAATGTTAGGAGCTCACCCTAATTCTCTGATCCATAGCTAATCCGCATGATATACACATCAATGATGAGAACTTTTACTATGATCTGTAGGCTGCAAAAGTGTAGTATAAGTACCAAATATATGTACTCAATAGGAATCAGCGAACTGAGCTCCAAAGATAATGCAAGCATAAATAATATGCAAAGAAGGAATATAAACTACAGGATGCTATCCAAGATACTAAACATACTAATGCCAATAGAATAATAAGGATAAACTAGACTATTCTAATAGTGTTAAGGAACTAAATTACAATATCATATATCACTAACCAATATAAAAATGAAGAGTGAAAGAAGAATATATAGTAGTAGTACAAGGCCAAGTGATACACATGCAATATTAATAGACAAGGAAAGAGAGGGGCATATAGTAATACCATATGTATATATACATATATAGGACTAAACACAAGATAATAACCTGATAGAGCCAACCTAAGATCTTGAAGATCATATCCAATTATGGAAGCTAATACTAGAATACTCAAGGCCTCTAACCAAAGGATGAGTAAACATGAGATAATCTAACAGTAACACTATGAGAAAAAAAAAGAATAAAAAACGTACAAATAATCTTAGAAACGAATCCATAATCATCCTATCACAAACTAACCGTAATAACCAATAATAAAGTAACTGGCTATCCTGGATAAACAATAACATAAATGGGCCCTAATAGGCATGGAAGATTCACGCAAGTATTCAGCAAATAACAATCATAGATTATACCAATACAACCCTGATAAGGTTGATAGATATAATCACTAAACAATTATGTTGGTGATAGGCAATGCATATGAATGAATAAATATAACCTAAATCGATAATACCATGGCCAGTCCAAGCGTCATAATGTACCAAGTGTATACACCTCCTCCAACTTAGTATCTCTCATAGGCTAGACCTATGATGACTATCCTTCCTCGACACTGTGGCTAACAAATGAACTAGCCTATTTAGGTCTTGGGATATCCATATACATTGCCTAGTCTGAACCATGACTTGTAGTAATCATCATAACCAATCTAATCCATCTATTACTAAAGATATATAAATATAATATGTTCCCAAACTTGAACCAAGACAATAAGAGTGTAAATTTGTAAATCCATTGTTTGAGATCAACTTCAAAACTAAATGGGTATAATAGCATAGAAAGGGTCAAAATCTTCTTTGATCAAATTGAATAGTAGCGGAAAGAGTGGATTAATAATGTACCAAAACCATCCTTGGTCTAATTTCTAAAATAGCATATTTAGTTCCAAAAGCTCATGAATTATAAAATAAGTTTGTATGATTTTCGTTGTAAAAGAATCTATTCTAAAAATAAAAAGTTATAATGATTCTCTTTTTAGAAAATAGTGGTGAAGTTAAGGATTTGGTTGGAATCGTACCACTAAGTGTGCATAAAGGTGCCTAAAAGTATGCATGCCATAACCAATATCCAAATAATACAACCACAAGTGCCGGTGCAACTATAAACTAGACTCACATCTTTTTAAGGATTGAATACTCACCTGGAGTCCAATTGGTATCGTAACCACAACCTCGGTCCAAAATTATATACTTAACATAATAAAGCCCCATAACTCAAGAATTTTGATAATCAAGGGCATAAAATCTCTAAAAAAAGATCTAATTGTGGATATCACTAAGTCATATAGTAAGTCCTATATTAAATGATCCATAATGTCAATCTATTCCTAAGCAAGTTCATAAACAAGGGTAATAGGATTCTAATGCCACATCAAGTATTTTTGAATAATGTTCGGGTCATTTTTCTATCACAAATTCTCTAAATAGGTTAAGTCATGGTATACTAGTCATACTACCATCCTATAATACAACCTAGCATGCAATCAATACATAATACCATCTCATAGAGGTAAGTATAAGAAGCCTACCTCGATGCGGAACCGCAATCTTAAGTCATTTGCCAATTGAGCTTTTTCATATCATGATCCCAAAATAATATCACACAACAAAAATTATAATCTGCATATTAATATGAGTAAAATGTTACTCATATTGCTATATAATACTTTGGATTCAAAATTGAGTAAAAAATGGGCCTATGGGGCTCGCTAATGAAATCTAATAATTGAAATCGTCATGAGGTTCTTCTAAGGACAAGGAATGCGTGCTCAAAATTTTATGAACAAAAAGAGATCAAATCAATTCTCAAATCAACCCACAAGTTATGAGATTAAAAAAACTAATTGCTAGGAATTTAGACGAAAAGTAGCTAAACTTGACGGGGGAAAATGGAAAATGATCCAGAAATGTTGAATTAGACTACCTTAGCCTCAATAGATGATCTTTCAAAATTTCTTATGCTCCAAGCTCCAACAATAGGGAAAAAAGCCTTTTGAATCACAATTTTAGTCGTAAATCATGAAAAACAAAATAGATATTCTGTAAAAATCCGCTATATGAAGGTATAATCACAGACAATGATTATATGAGAAAAACTCATCGATAATCATCAAAGTTGCAACTTCTTAGCTCCCAAAATGGTAAAATAAAGTTTTGAATGGAAATAGAATTTATATTTTTTCCAAATGAAAATTTTTTCATCGTTATCAGCGACCAAAGTGTCGCGATAGCGATGAAGGAAATCTAAATCTATTCATCGCTATCAGTGACCTTGATAGTGATGAAGGAATTAGATTTTATTCATCGCTATCAGAAACCAAGGTGTCACGATAGCGATGAGTAATTTTTGCACAACAAAACAACTGAAAATCATAAAGTTTCAAACTCTCCAACGAATCCTTGAAATGCATTCGAAACTTCGTGCATGTAAACGGGTTATTCTACTATACTAATATGAAATTTTTGACTCAACAGAACTATCAATATATCCATTCAAGGTTATTTAGATAAAATGTGGATCCTGCATCTATATTTCTATTTTAACCAATTTCCACCCCTTATCCTAAAATGAGTTCGAAAGCATCATAACTCAGACCAAGGGCCCCTATCCTAAAATCCACATTCCAGAGCTGATGGAGTTGTCAAAATTCTCACCAAGGCTATTTACTAAGAGTTTTGATCTAATAACAATTCCTTAACAGTGAAACCTTTAAGCCTAAAACCTAAATGAACTATCCTATAATCAGACTAATAGTTCCAATAAGTCATAAAGGTCCTATATCCACTATGGGATGGCTTTAAATATAGAAAATACATGAAAATTGAGAAAATGACATGGAGGGTCATTACAGCTAACCTAAAAAACTGTCCAAGAATAGAACTTATAACGCTCAACTTACACGTCAATTTAAGTGTAAGGCGATTGTCGTTAATATATTTACCCAACTTTGGAGTCAAGGTGGAATCCACGGGGAACAATGTGAGTGGTAACTAAATTATCTTGGAATGATAGATACTAGCTAAATGCCAAACCAATAGTACAAAAATATAAAAATAGGGGGGTTTGAAAGATGTCACAATTAATATTTCTTTTTTTGGGGATTTTCTAGTATTAATTTGGGGCTACGAATAATTAGAGTCTTGGCAATTAGGAATAGATCTTAGGATTATGCTTTCCTAGGGGCGACATATGCAGGAGCGTGTGATAACTTGATGCAAATTCTAAGTGTTAGTGATGTGGTAGGCTAGGTTATAAATCCTGGAGGCTAGTTTGTCAACAAAACCTCAAGGGTGACACTCATTGACCATTTCGAGTACCTAATGAGTGCTTCAATCAAAACCACCTATTATCTCAATTAGACACACCTATTTCTAGGATAGTTCCCTAAGTATAGTTAACTTCACAATCTCCCTTATGTCTAACATAGTGAAAATTAGTCAACCATGCCCATAAATCATCTATTATTGCCTTAGTTCCCACTTCCCTCTTTCAAGGATGATGTGGGTTCCTAAAGTTTACCCAAACCCCTCTTTCAAGGATGGTTTGAGCTTTCAAGATCTTGGGATTTTCATCCATGAAACACATTTGGGTATTTTGGGCTTTCCCCTACAAATCCAAACCAATTTACTCAAGAAATAGTAGAATCCAACATCACAAATTAGTAAATGCACAAATAAATCACATCCCACACATATTTACAAAACCTATTCTAGCATAATCCCAAGAGAAAAAACTAGCTACTCATAAGATAAATAAGTAAGATTCTACCCAAAATCTCCATTGATTTTATTTGAGAAAATCTAAGTGAATGCTACTTCAAACTGTGAGATCCAACAAATCTTCGGTGGGAGTTCACTAATTCTTTACTAGGAAGTGACACAAAAATATTTTTCATCCAAAATTTATACAATATTTTCTTCTCCAAGAAAGGAATCTACAACCTTAGAACAATGTCTAAAAGTTAGGAAGGATGAAATGTATGAATGACTAGGGTTTGAGTCTTCTTTTTATCAAATTTGGGATCAGCCACGTGCATTTACATTTCTTCCCTTGGGCTGCATTTTTTTGCAAAGACCATGATCGCATAGGCTTGGCCACAATCACAGCTACAGTGACCCCTATTAGCTCACGTATCTGCAGTAGGTTGACCTTATTCAGTGACTTCAATTGCGGTCCTCAGTCCGCAACCGTGGTAACTGAGTCCATGTATGCTCCAGGTCTTCAGTTGCACTTTCTTGCTTCCTTTTGATCCTTTTTATCTCCAATCCGCATCTTTCCATCTCAGCAATAATGTTCCTGCAAAATGTGAATATTAGTGCATTCAATCAAAATTATGTCTCATTTATTGTTTCAAAACATGGTAATTTGCAAGAATGTTAAGTGCAAATGAGTGGTAAAATCACCACTCATCAACACTCCCAACTTAAATCTTTGCTTGTTCTCAAGCAACACTACCCTTTATCATGAGACATTATACTTTTATGCCCAATTTTCATGCTTCAAAAATCACAATGACTTCAAACTTAGTCACTACAACAAGTATCTCATTGCACATGTGCTAAGCTATTCTTACTACACCGCTCATCATAAAATGCAATATCTAAGGATGCACAAGACTTTTAAGATCAATCAAGCAATAACAACTAATACTCTAAAAGTGACTAACTTTTTATCAAAACTAAGCTATACTCCATTTGCCTCATTGCTCTGGAGATGAAAAAATCACCTACCTCAACTCGTTCACATGCCTCCTCACAAGAAAGAAAATTCCACACACCAAGCTACCAAATATGCAATAAGGAATATAAGTGCAAAAACTCTCTCCCTTACAAAAGAACTCTCTATGTAGACAAGTGTCATACCATAGGCTTGCCCCTATTTTCAATCACCACTACAAAGAAAGTAAATGGTTGAAGATTTCAAAGGACTTTTTGATCTTGTACCCCTTCCTTTGAACATCTACATCACACTATTTAATCCGTCTTTGTTAATATGGTCCGCTCTTCTTTGATATTTTCTCTTTTTATATTCCTACTTTTTTCTTCCTTTGTTCACCCATTTTCTTCTATTTCTTTTTCTTGCAATTTTCATGCAATTCTTTACTTTGTTTAACCCTTTCTTTTTCTATTCATTTGTTTCAATGCTAAGAAACTTAGGCATTTTACTTACAACTTCGTGGCCCCGTATTTACTTCCATCAATATTCACTACTTCCAACTTAGGCTTTTAGCCTCAAGTTGTATTTTCAAGTTCAAGGAGGGTATGGTTTAAGAGAGGGATAAAAAGAATGGTTCACAGATTGTAATGTGTTTGCCAAAGAAGGGTCTAAAGGCTCAAATAGAGTTACTAGGGATTACATTTATGCATGAGTAGGATTTTTAAGATAAAGTGGTTTACAAAGTCACAATGATGGACTAAGATCATTTCTCCAACCAAATACAATAAAAATTATCCTTGAGAGACTAATGGGGCAAGTTCTAGATAACACAAGTATACAAGAGATGAATGCAAATAGCTCACCACATATGGTATTAAAAAAATTCAATGAGGCTGAATTGACCCTTCCATTAGAGACAAAATTGGAGTATCTATCACATTAACAAGTCAAACATTTGTGAAGTCACAAAAAGAGAAAGACTTTTGTTACAAGGTTACACTTTTCAATGCCCTTGAATTAAAAAAAATGGATGGAGGGGGTTGTTTGCTTTGCATTTGCACCACAATCAATTTTCTAACTTACGGCTACAACCAAAGCTTTAGCCTCACATTTCTTCTTAATATGGGCAAACCAACCATATGGCTACTCAGACTTGGCCAATGGTGCACAAAAGGATCCCAAATTTACAATGCCACAGGTACTCAGACTTTTTTTGCATTAATGACTTAGATGTCACAGGTACTCAGAATTCCCCTTCATCTATGGCTCACAACCCAAACATGACCCTTTACCCTTAAGAATGTCATCACTCAATCTATCATAAGGCAAAGCTTTTTATGCATCATCATAAACAAAATAAAACTAAAGTATAAAGAAAATCTAAAAATAAAACCACATGATAATCCATGAAAATGTGGGCACTATCAGAGTACCAAAATATAATATCCCAAAAGCACAAAACAAAACATCATCCAATATAAAAATATCCATGAACATAGCAAAACAATACAAATTCGGGGGCACCCCCAACTAAAAGGATAGTAGTTTCCTCACTGCATGGGCAACAAATCAAGTGTAAATGGGGTCTCCTTGAATCTGTATCAAGAGTTGTCCTCTTCCACTAACTCTGCACAATCACCATAAGCATCAGCAGTTGACCAATCAGCAGGGGCTTCATTGTCACTGTCCAACCTAGGGAAAGATAGTAGATCATTAGGTTTGAGAACCTTGAAGATGCCCTTTACCACTTTTCACAGCTTTCTGAAGAATTTATCTCTCTTTTTTCTCTCTACACCATTTCTCGTGTGACTTCCTAAGGTCTATGTGTGATGCAACGAATACTGAATAAGCTCTCTCCAAGTTGGCAACTGTGGTTCCTTACTTATTTTGCTTATCTCGATATATCTCATAATCTAACTAAGCTATATATGAATGGTGAGAAGTAGAGGGCTCTCTCAATCCCTGATGCAATCTTGGCAATAACCCCCTAACCACCCATTTCTGACCTAAGATGTCATCGAAGAGGTGTTATCGAATGGGTTGGATGACAAAGTTCTATAAAAGTCTCAGTCCTCCTGGGTCGACTTGCCTAAGTCCGCCTTCCTTTTCTTACTCTGGCCAGGGGTACCCTCACCCTAAAATTTGTGTGGTAAGATGCGGGGGCCTGAGTTCACCTAATTTTCTATAGCATACTCCTCCACCTTTTCCCTCTTACAAAGGTCAATGATATGGTAGAGAAAGAGAAGAAGTGTACCTCCCTCGTTCTTGAAGTTCTGCCACTTTGAGAGCAAAATATCGCCCATATTTAGAGTAATGCCAGAGAGAATACAAGCCACCATCCATGCTCGTAAATCTATGACAATAGTCTTATTAGTCCAGGGCGATACTCTGTTGTAGATAAAATTCAATCAAATCCTAGCCTCAGTTGTGAAGTCATTCATCAAAATATCTCTCTTAGTGATGGCCTAGAGAACATTTTTTCCCGGACATAATATGTTTTCCATCCAAGTCCCTGGCTCGCATGCTTCTGCTTGGAACTGCTCCATGTTAGCATCCAGGAGCCCATATATCTCATTAATCCACTTTGTTCCAAAGTTTACTTTCTTACCTTGAATCGCCATCATTGGGTTTGTGAGAGAAACTACCTAAGGTTTGGATAGAATCACGTACCCAATGCTCATTTGCATAGCAGGGGTTCAGGGCAAAATATATCCACCCGGTAGAAGTAAGTTGGGCATGGAATACTCTGAACTTATCCTCCACTTTATCAAGGCAAATACCCTGTTCCAGAGTAATTTTGTTCTTGGTAGATCACTGTGGTAGAGATTTTGGCATTCAGCAGACATGAACCTAGTGTTGTCAAAGTCTCCCATCTTTGCGGCTTAGTACATATAAGCATTACAATCCAGACCATTATTTAGTATTATCACACCACAATCATGCTATATTAATCATATAAACTCAAGCGGTGGTGTTATAGAAGGTTCTGGGGTGAGATATAAGTGTGCAAAAATTTTTGGTTGCTGCAAATGATTGACCTGAGGCATGGCGATCGCGATGCTGCGATCGCGGTCATCGGGACTGCGATCACGGTACCTGAGACCAAGGTCGACAGTTCTGTACATCACTCATAACACATGATTTTAACCCTAATTTTTTCTTTCAACTGGACGCATAAACATCATAAGAAAGGAATTTTAAGCCTAGAATACATGATTATACCCCCAACTTGAAGAAATCTACATGAAACTCGTTGGGGAATTGAATCAAACACATGGTGTACATGATATTTTATATAATTTTAGTCCTAAATAAGGGTACTCAAGACTTACTCATTTGTGTGTACACCAACAACAACAGCTAATCACCATAACACTCAAAAACAAGCATAGATTTTTTGTTAAAAACACTATTTCAGGCCTTTCCCTAAACTACAAGTTCTAAGCATATAATTACATAAAAAATAAGAGAGTTTGGGACAACATACCAAGTAGATGATGCAAGGGGATTGAAATTAACACTTGGGTATATAACACATAGCTAAAATTTAGGGAGAATTAGAGAGGAATTGAGAATGTGTATGTGGAAAAATGGCAGTTGGATGGTCATTTAAACTAATTTGATCGCGATCACGGTCCTAGTTCCACAATCGCTGTCACACGACATCCACGATTGTGGAGGCATGGGCTCTGATCGTGGTAATCAAGACCAAAAATTAGGTCTCCTACACTCCTCTGTCCAGTCCAAACCTGCCAACTTCACAATTCTCTTTTTCAATTTCAACCAATATTACTTATAGCACTACCTTTTCATGGATTATACATGAACAAATGAAAAGAATAAAATCTACTTTATCATGCATAAAATAAAAGGATACGGTCCATATTTTGTTGCTTGATGGGTTTCCTCCAATCAAGCGCTTAGTTAACATCTTGGCATAATGCCATCTCCACTTCCTTTTGTGCTTCCAATTAGAAGATTTGAATCTCTGTCCCAACTTTTGTTCACTATGCAATAAGCGGCAGAGGGACAGAAGATTCATATCTTCCAAGATGAAACTTGGAAGATGTAAGGAAGTGATGAGGGAGCTTCTATCTCCCTATTTTGAGGACTTGAAACTTTTACCTAATTTCACGTTGAATTTCTGGTTTGGCCCCTTGGGCAAAGGTGAGGACATCAATAGTCCACTAGATGTACATTGGTGTAAGACCCCGCAAAATTTTCTCATAGTCTGAGCCTTAGAATGTGTTCAGTGGAGTGTTAATTAGGCCCTAAAAGGTTGAGAAGTGTCTTCCCAAGTAAGAAGTATTTTAAACTATGTATAATTTCCCTAGTATAGACTTTTTGTTATGTAGAGAATTGAATAAGATTTCCGTCAATACCAAATTCGCCCAAATTCAACACTCGGACAAAGAGTTAGAGCCATTTTAGTGAGACAGTGTGCCACCTGGAACTTTAGCGCGTCACGGAGCCAGCCAAAATGGCAATCGTCAAAATCTAGTGAGCGCGCATTATGCTAAGGCTTAATTTCAGAGTTGTTAATTTCCAGTGCACCAACGCGATTCCACCACGTCGCGGTGCCTTACTAGTTCGCAACCAAGGTGGAAATGCAATTTCAACTGCATTGCGCCATCAAGCAGTTTCCCAATTGTCAAATTTCCAGTAAGATGGCACGATTATGGCACGTTGTGCCAGCATTTAAACTGGGATTTTTTAGTTTAATTTTAAGGGAGAAAACGGTTATTTTGCTACCCCTATATAAACTCCTTAACATGGGATTTGGTCTCATTTAACCCAAAAATACTAGTTTTCTCTCAAAGTTGTTCAAGAACAAGAGCTAGGGTTCCTAAATCAATATCCCAATCATTAAGATTCCTCCGTTAACTTTTCAAGAATCAAGAAACTAAGGTATGCATATGTTGATTCTTGGGTCCCTTTTATCCAAGAAGTTCAAGAACCCATTTCTAAATTTCAAAGATCTTATGTTCATGAGTTTTAATGATTCATGTGAATTGAAATTGGAGTTCATGCTATTATTGAGTTTTAATTCATGTTTTGTTGATGAGGTTTCAAGCTTTGACCCTAGTATGTGATATTCATGTGATGTTTATAATAAACCCTATTTAAGTTGTTTGTTAAGTGATGTGTTCATATCAATTAAGTGTAGAAATTGTTGAATAAGCAAAGCATGCTCCCCATATGTTTGATAAAATGCTTAGGTGAAGAAATTAGAGCCATTATAGTATGTTGACTAGAAATCCCCAATTGTGTGCAAGCCCATGCATGCCAAGTGTTTATTGAAAAGACTTAGAGAGTGAATTATGACCTGATAGCATAAAATTCCCCAATTATGTGCTCTATGATACATGCTAAGAGTTTGATGCAAGATCTTATTGAATGGAGTATGAGCCAATAGCATGTCTCCCTATACTATCACATGTTTATGATTTCTAAATGCTTGAAGAGGTGCTTTAGTGATTGTGATGGTGAATGAATGTCCATGGTCTTGATAATTCAGGAATGGTTATGCTTTACTTTTATGTTATCGAGTCCTGGGGGTATTTATACCCGACAATTTAGCTGCAGTCTAGAGCCAGTGTTAGTTTTTCGAATAATCTTAGTCAAGCCATGATTCTCAGAACTCAGTGAGTTATAGAACTTTGTAATCTCAGACAGATACAAAACTAAAGAATTCTTAGTAATCTCAGTAATCTTTGTAATCTCAGTATTACTAGTAATCTATCCTCATTTTTGTACTAAGCTCAGATCTAGTAGTATTTGAATGTTCAGTCCAGGACTCAGTATTATTCATTCAGATAGCGAGATTTAGTAGTATTCGATCAAATACGAAACTAAGTGAATTCAGCATAACTCAGTCAGATCAGTCGAGAAATATAATCAGTATCAGATTCAGTTCAGTTTAAGTTAAGAATTAGTTCAGAGTCTTTTAGTTGGGAGTAGGATCTAGAACCGAGCGAGTGCAGGAATGGAGGCTCCCCGTTAGAGAGGCAAGGTCGTTAGGAGAAATCCCTAAACTCCAGAACTGCATAGCCAGCGCAGGATGCAAGAGTCACCCGTTAGAAAAAACTTGTCACCCGCTAGATAGGTTTGACTATTATACTGCCTTAGGCTTGACTTCCTGCGAGGGTCACCCATTAGAGAGGTTTGACCATAGATGTCTTTACCCGTGGCACGGTATTGACACCCTTCCATCTATGGTTATAGGTTGGACCCCACCAGTTTAGATTTGAGGCATGTCGGTTAAGTGAGAACTCCCACAATTACAGTTTTAGTATTAGTGTTCAGAAAAGAACTCCAAAATTAGGACTTTCAGATACAGTCATCTATCTCAGTGAGGAACTCAAATAGTTCCATTGACCCATGGAACACCCTCTAGATAGGCATGGTCCCACATAAAGCTATTGAGTAATCTCATTATCGGATCCAGAGATCACCCGCTAGATAGGCTTGATCTCAGTCTAAGATTTAGTTGAGCATTTTCATTTTCAGATCCAGAGATCACCCACTAGGTAGGCTTGATCTCAGTCTTAGATTCAGTTGAGTAATTTTATTATCAGATCCAGAGATCACCCGCTAGATAGGCTGAACTCAGTCTCAGATTCAGTTGAGTAATCTCATTATCAGATCCAAAGATCACCCGCTAGATAGGCTTGATCTCAGTCTCAGATTCAGTTGAGTAATCTCATTATCAGATCCAGAGATCACCCACTAGATAGACTTGATCTCAATCTTAGATTCAGTTGAGTAATCTCATTATCAGATACATAGATCACCCTCTAGATAGGCTTGATCTCAGTCTCAGATTCAATTGAGTATTATTATTATCAGATTTAGAGATCTTTCGCTAGATAGGTTTGATATCAGATATAATCTTTTATTATCATTGATAGTAGATTCCAAAATCATCCATTAGAAAGGTTTGATCTCTAATGCAGTCAGTCGAGAGTAGAAAGTTCAGAGTGCAGTCAGTGATGTGAGTAGATTTAGTTAATCAGTTTCAGTATCATCAATTTTCGAGATCACTTGCTAGATAAGACTGATCTCAACTCTAGTACTCAATTATCAGTATCAGATGATTCAGTGTTCAGTATATCAAGCATCAGTAGTGAGTTAATATGGCAGTAAAGTAGTATCCGAGTTTTAGTATTTCGAGTCACGATGATTTCAGTTATGGTTTGTGCATTCATGCATGTGTTCTTATTCAGTACTCTCATGATTATTCATTTAAGTAATTGTTCATGCATGAGCCCTTTCATTTAGACTTACCTCATCTTCATACTCGGTACATTCTCGTACTGACTCATTTTCGCTATGGTGTTTTATTTGACACTATAGGTTCGGAGGTACGAGTTCCAAAGTACCCTTAACAGCTCAGTCCCAGTCAGCAGCAGTAGATATAGCAGTGAGTCCTCTTCAGTCAAGGATAATTGACTGACTCATTTTTGCTATAGTGTTTTATTTGACACCATAGGTTCGGAGGTACGAGTTCCAAAGTACCCTTAACAGCTCAGTCCCAATCAGCAGCAGTAGACATAACAGTGAGTCCTCTTCAGTCAAGGATAATTGTTATTTTTGTTATTATCATATCAGACTTAGTTTATTTTTAGTAGACGGAGTTATTTGGGGATATGTCCCATCAACTCCACAGTTCAAACAATTTAGAGTTTTTTTGGACAGATGTATAAGTATTCAGTCTTTAATTTTGTGTATTTTTAGATGTTTTGAATCTTATGGCTAGTTTCCACATTTATTATCTATATTATGCAGTATTCAGGTACAGATATCAGTAGAGGGTTAGCTTGTGGTCCTTCAGGATCATGAGCATCGTGTGAGATTCCGGTTCCAAAAAATTGGGTCGTTACAATCGGTACTTGAGTTCCTTGGACTTTGATGAAGGGGTTTCGTGTGCTCTTTTGGAATGTCAAATACCAAAATAAGGGGATGATACTTCTTCTCCCCATAATCCATTATTTGTTTAGGTGGATCGATTTTCATCATATCCTCTAAGCATAATGTTGAAAAGTGGTTTGAGTGAGATCTATCCCTAACATTTGGAGTTGTTTTCTCATTAGCACCTTCACCCCTAAATAAACTAGAGTCATCATTAGAGATGTGTTTTGGTTCTTCTTTTGACTCTAGTACCATTTTCTTTATTTTGACATCTTCAACATCATTTGATTTAGTTGATTGGTAAATCATAGAGGATTCTTCGCTGCCAAACACATCATCATAGCTTGGTTTATCTTCTTGATTAACCTCCTCTTGGGAAATGGGCAAGGTAGTGGTATTTGTAAATCTTGGTTCCTTGCCCATTTCCTCCATCTTGACAGATTTCCTTTTGAATGCCTAGTTGGATTGATGTATTTCTTGAACATTCTCCCCCATTGTAGTTACCCGATCCAAAATAGTTTGAAGCATTGCCTCAAAACTATTGGATCTGGTATGTTTCTCTTCCTTCTTCTCCTCATAAGACCTATCAAACTCATAAGAAGAACTAGTAACTCACTTAGTATAATAAGGGGAGGGGACATTTGGACAATCACTCTAATGTCCATCTCGACCACCACATAAAGAACAACCATACTCCTAATAGGATCAAGATGGTGATTTCATCTCTCTCCGAAGAGCATATTTTCAATCTCTTCCGAAGTGGGGTCCATCATAATATGGACATAGATCATCAAGATAGGACTTCCAACTACCAAAATCATATTTGTCGAAATATGCCATAGAGAAGAGTAAAGAAAAAACAAAAATCTACCTAACACAAGAAATAAAAGAAAATTATGAGCAAATATTTACCAGTTTGAATTAAAGAAAGTAAGCACGAATTCTAAACTAACTCAATATGTCAAATTGTTCCCCGACAACGGCACCAATTTTTGATAACTCTCAACTCACAAGACAATTTAAGTGCACGGCAGCCGTCATCAATAAATTTACCCAACTTTAGATTTGGGGTCGAATCCATAAGGAACAATGTGATTGATGACTAAATTAGTTTGGAATGATAGATACTAGCTAAATTTCAAACCAATAGTACAAAAGGATAAAAATAGGGGGTTTGAATAATATCACACTTAATATTTCATTTTTTGGGGATCTTCTAGTATTAATTCGGGGCTATGAATAATTAGAGTCTAGGAAATTAGGCACGGATCTTGGGATTATGCTTTCATAGGGGCAACATATACATGAGCTTGCGATAACTTGATGCAAATTCTAAGTGTTGGTGATATGGTAGGCTACGTTAGAAATCCTAAAAGCTAGTTTGTCAATAAAACCTCAAGGGTGTTACTCATTGACCCTTTTGAGTACCTAATTAGTACTTCCATCAAAACCACCTTATACCTCAATTAGACACCCCTATTTCTAGGATAGTGCCATAAGTATAATCAATTTCACAATCACTCTTATGTCTAAGATAGTAAAAATTAGTGAACCATGCTTATAAATTATCTATTATTGCCTTGGTTCCCACATCCCTCTTTCAAGGATAATGTGGGTTCCTAAACTTCACCCAAACCCCTTTATCAAGGATGGTTTGAGCTTTCAAGAGCTTGGTATTTTCATCCATCAACCCATTTGGGTATTTGGGGATTTCACACACAAATCCCAACCAATTTACTCAAGCAGTACTAGAATCCATTATTACAAACAAATAACTACACAAACAAATTGCATCCCACATATAATTACACCCTATTCTAGCATAATCACAATAGGAAAAACTAGCTACTCTTAAGATGAATAAGTAAAGATTTTACCCAAAATCTCTATTTATTTGATTGAGAAAATCTAAGTGAATGTTACTTCAAACTATGAGATCTAAATAATCTTCAATGGGAGTTCACTAATTCTTCAATTGGAAGTGATTCCAAAATATTTTTCACCCAAAATTTATACAATATTTTCTTCTCTAAGAATGGAGGCTACAACCCTAGAACAATATCTAAAAGTTAGGAAATAAGAAATACATAAATGATTAGGGTTTGAGTCTTTCTTTGGTCAAATTTGGGATCAGCCATGTATATTTACATTACTACTCTTGGGCTGCATTTTTTCGCAGGACTGCAATTGCATAGGCTTGGCCACAGCGGCGGCTACCGCGACCGTAATTAGCTCATGTGACCATGGTAGGTTAACATTATTGACTGATAGTAATCGCAGTCCTCAGACCGTGACCATGGAAATTGAGGTCATGTCTACTCTATGTCTTCAGTTGCACTTTTTTTCTTTCGTTTGATCCTCTTTAGCTCCAATCTGCATCTTTCCATCTCAGCAACAATGTGCCTCCAAAATACAGATATTAGTGCATTCAATCACAATTATGTATCATTTATTCTTTCGAAATATGGCAATGTGCATGAATGTTGAGTACAAATGAGTAGTAAAATCACCACTCATCAAGAACCAATAGTCCTAGTAAGTAATAAATAACATGTAACCTCTATGATAAAGCCCAAAATATAAAAAATGTACAAAAATAGAGAAAATAATATAGAAGGTCCTTATAATTTATTGACATTTTATTGTTGTATTTTTCTTCTTTTTTTAAGAATTAGGATGAGTGCATTGTTTGTTGAAATCAAACTTATATATACTTCAAAGTAAAACACCAGACCGGACATGGTTATCTAAAAAAATTTACTTCTTTCTTTCTTAAAAAATTATTATATCATATAATTTTATAAATTCATCAATTATGTCTTTCATGTCTGCGTGAAGCACATGTAGTTTCACTAATTATTAAGACCTTGACAATACCAAACTAAGTGTAAATAATAAGATGAATTTGAATTTTAATCCTGCTCAATTGGTATTTGGAAAATAAGAATATCTTTTATATTCAAACATTATGAAAAAATAAGTCTATACATTTAATACAACTTCTTATGCGCGGTCAAGTTATCTAGTTATATATAAAAATTTGTTGAAGTAAACTCTTCTTTGAAATCCTCTTTCAGATAACCTAAACTCATATATTTTGTATACAAACTTTTTGAGCGATACTTTTTGTTCATTGGCTTTCAAAATATAACCTAAACTCAAAGTAACTCTTGCTCCTGCAAAATATAAAATCATTATTTTCTTTCAAAACAAAACCTAAACTCAAAGTAACATTTGCTCTTGCAAAACATAAAATCATAGTTCAAGATTCACATTTCATAAACACCCATGTCTTTTATTATATTTCTTTTGAAAATGTATATATAAAAGAAATAGATATTCTTAGTATCAACGTTGAAAATAGTTATCATAAAGTAAATATTATCGGCATTTTTATAATCGTCACAAGCATTTGCACTTTTTTCATATATTTATATGCTTATAAAAAAGGGCAGTCCGATGCATTAATGCACCTGCTATGCGCCGGGTCCGAGGAAGAGCCCCACCAAAAGGGTGTATTGTATGTAATCTTACCTTATATTTCTGTCAAAGGCTATTTTCAAGGCTTGAATTTGTGACCTCTTAATCATATTGTAGAAACTTTACCACTTTCTTGTAATTATATTTATATGCCCATATATGATCTAATACTGAATAATCCATATGGTTAATGTCATTAAATCTCAATATTTTATCCTTAATTTGAAATTAAACTTACCTTTTACATTCTATAATTACAACATTCATATCATATTTTCTAAATGGAAACATAGGGAATACAGGGAAAGTAAAGAAATTTTGCAAGAAATGATAAATGCCCCAAGTCATTTATTACTTGCTAGAACTGACATTTCAATTACCAGAAAGTTCATTTATTTTGTAGAGCCAATTACCTATTTTGAAGTCTTCGTTGGTTTAAATTGGCAACTAGGCAAAAACTTTAGCCAAACCACCTCATATGCCAATTTGACTATTCCAATAGCTTCAGAACATTGATTTTAAGCTAGGCAGATCCTTGGTCAGGATCACGAGTCTCCTGGACTCATTTCAGGCTATTGGTCGGAAGTTAAGAAAAATGACACATGGGTGTGGGATCCACTTTTCATCGAAATAACCTCGGATTGAAATTTTAATTATGCCATAGAGTGTGGAATATCAAATTTGATGAGGTAGCATTATTATTTTGCACATACGGGATTTTAGAAGAATCTCGAGGGGCCAGAGGAGACTTGGAAAATTTTATGTCTCTAGCTGGTGCATGAAATATAGTGACCGCTAAAGTGTACCTTTGGGCACTTTAGAGAAGGGAGCTATAGTGGCCCAATGGACTCTTTAGTGGCCTTGGATCAGCCAACAGGCACCGCTTTAATTACACCGGGGTTCTTTAGTGCCTAATAATTCTCTTTAGTGGCTTTGCACATGTAGGAGAGTACTACTTTTGCGGTACCCAGTTTCTTTAGATGTGACCACTAAATCGGCTAAAGGATCGCTTTAGAAGAACCCAGTGCATATAAAACCCTCACTAAGCCTAATTTATACTATTTTTCATCCATTCTAAAGAATATAAAATCCTAAAAAGTGTGGAAACTTTGGAGAATCATTTGTTGGTGATTTTGAAGCATTTGTGAAGTTAAATTTTGTATTTTTTCTTTGAATTATTGGTAATCTTTCATAAATTTCATAAATTAATACTTTATCTTTTTCCAAAAATTCCTAAGGTATTGGTGGGTTGATTATAGCACCATTAGATCTCAAAATTCACCCATTGTTTAGGATAAATATTCCTTGGGAATAGAGGGACGTTGTGTTGGTTTTGAAAGTGCAATTCCGCAAATGGGGCCATATGGGAATTTTACATAATTTTAGACCCGAAGCACAAATGTGCATTATGGATATCATTATTCTCATTTTTATGAGCAAATTGTGATTTTTATAGTGTGGCATCTTGAGCAAGTTTTTCAAAAGGGGAAATCATTGGTTTAGCAGATTTTCAAGCTTTTCTTCAACGTCCAGGTAGGCTAGGTTTACCTTCTTCATAAATTGAGCTAATTCACTGTATAATTATTATAGTATGCTTGATATAGGATGAGATTTAGGTATTTGAAGTGTGATTGGTACAAATAGTATTATTTGGACTGTTTAGGCTATCTTGAAATCATAATTTAGGCGAAATTACTTAGTTGCTTATAATTTAGGTAAAACCTCAATTTTAGGGTTAATCATGTTTTATTTAACATTTATAAGTTAATATAAATACTTTACCCTAGTGCATGGTAGAACTTGCCTTAGCACAGATTTTGGGAATAAGAAGTTGGCCCCTCCGACCAACCTTAGGCCATGACTTATGTTAGCTTTTTTGACTTCTATAAGAGTGTTATACCTTCAAAATTATTATTTTGGGACTTTTATGAGATTAGGTACTTAATGGTGATATTGGTTTTGTATTTGGGAGTAGGTGATGATACAAGCCAATTGGCCATCATAGCTTTTGATGACATCATTCAAGGCCAATACATGAAGAATCAAGCTTTGGTCATATTGAGGGCACAAGAACATGCATGGATGACTCGTTTTGAGCACACAATGGAGCAATTCCATGTTTGGAAGGTTGCTTGGGACTTTCTTTGATGCCTACCAAAGGATTCCAAGTGATGAAGAAAGAATGTGAAGGCCAAATTTACATAAATGGACCATCCCACGAATACATATTGACCTTTGTGTCATACATGGGCCGTCCCACCCATGCATAATGGCCTTTGTGTGTTATGCTTGTTCCTATTTTATTCCACTTGGTTTATGGGCCACCTTTAGGACCATTGTAACAGCTTAGCTTAAGACTTTAAATAGCTAACCCTAGGTTATTTTCTTCCTTAGCTCATTTTTATATTGAATGAATATTTCTCTTGAAAGAGAGTTGATGAAACTTGTATTGAATGTTTGCTTTGAAATGGGGGTTTTGAGGGTATTGAATCCCTCTTGGTCCATGTAAGAAATTGATGTTTGAATATATTAGTTTTAAGGGTTTTTGAGTTTGATACAATCATTAGTTCTTAATTCCTTATAGTTTCTTATGTCTATTTACCTATCTTCAATTCTTGTATTGTTTCTATTTGCTTCCTTGGGTAGATTTCTTTCTTTTGTATCTCGATCTGTATTATTTGGTATCAGATTCGAGCTTAATTTTCTCCTACGAAGTCAATCTTGGGTTTTCTATCTTGAAAACCATAAAAAAAGAAGTGTCAAGAAATAAAATTCCCAAAAAAAAAAATTATTCTCGTTTTACCCCTAGGCCAAAACTTTGAGTCTTAGATTTTTGTGTTTCTAGTATTAGATCCTTGTTCCCTAGCACTATTAGTGTCTAGATCTTAAATTTGAGCTTATTCCGGGTTGATTTAAGTCTTCCACAATTGTTGAGCTTCAGTTGAAGAAACTTGAAGGTGGGTTCTCAAATTTAGAAGGTTGTTGTTGAGTTTTAGTCTTGAACGTGTGTTGGTTGTGTTTAGGAGTTCAACGTGAGCTTTAATATTGAAATTTCATTCAATTTCGAGGTCATTTGCTTAAGGGTCAATTTTGAATGTTCTTGGTGTTCTTCATAATCTTCATATATTATTGAAGAAGAACATTCAAAAAGTGAGTATTTGATCAAACAAGAAGGTGAAAGAAGGTGTAGTACTTTTTTATTCCAATGAATATTCCATGTCTTCAAAAGAATGAAAAGAATCAAAAAGCATCAAATGAGAATATTCTCAAGGACGAGACGAAGGAGAGTATAAAGAGGGGACCACAATAAAATTCAAACTCTCTTGAGCTTGAAAGAACAATTGAAGGGTCCAATTATTTGTATTTTTTCCATCCATTGCCACCTATAACACCTCCAAGATAAATATTGATTCAATAAAACTTGGAAATAAGTAATCTCAAAAATGTCAACCAACAATAATCACCATTTTGAGGCAGCCACATCACTCAACCCATCCAATTAACTTAATCTCAAATATAGATTCTTAGTTTCTTTTTTTTGAATCTTAGGTTTTGTTTTCTTGATTCTAATGCTAATTAACAAATAGTAATCACGTACTTAGTTGTGAATTATTTTTTGAATCAGTTTCTTTCGCCATCTTCTTTCTTTGTGTGCTTTACCCATTTCCAGTTCGGCATAGCTTCTTGGCTCAAGTTAGTACGAGATTCTATTGTGTCACGCTAACCAAAATCTATTTCATACAAGAGTAGATATCATCCCTCAACTTCTCACCAGAGTATAAACCAACATTCAACACTTGTGAATCCAAGTGTGAGGTAAGCAAGGTGTGTAGAGTTGTGAGGATATTTCTTTGAGCTAATGTGTTTAGGTTTTTTTTGTTGGTTTCTTTTCATAGGTACCGAAAGTAGAAACACAGCACAAACCATTGAAAATCATGTTGCTAATACTATCTTGGCCTCTCTTGAAGCTATCAACTGTAGTATTTAAAGACTACAAACGGAGGTGATATCGATTAAAGGGGATATGTCGTCAATAAAAAGGGATATGTCTAGTATGAGAGGAAGGTTGGATCACATAGAAAGTCAAAGGAACTCTCGTCCCTCCACTCCTCAAAACTACCATGTTTCTTCAAGAGGACATTCTTAAAACACTTCCACTACGATTACCCTGGAAACCTTTCACTAAATGTTTAATCCACCAATGCCTCCAAAAAATCTCACCACCCATACTACCACTTATCCTATAAGACCACTTCATCCCCAACCTATGCCAAAACTGAGTCCTCCATTCCAAGCTCCACTTAACCAAATGCCTCAACCTCCACCAAATCCAATTCCCCCATTTCAAGCTCCACTTAACCAAATGCCTCAACCTACATCAAATCCAATTCCCTCATTCAAAGCTCCACTCAACAGAATGCCTCAACCTCCACACAATCCAATTCCCCCATTGTAAGCTCCACTTAACCAAAACCAACCCATTCATGTAGAGGAAGATGTAGGGAAGAACAACAAGATATAACTAAGATTGATTAGTCAAGTTGTTTCTTGAATGGTGTGGAGAAGGAACACCTAGTTGTGGGACTCGTCAACACAAATTCCTTGCTACCCACTAGCCTAGATACTAGCATTTTACATAGTATCAACTCTTCTTGAGTACAAGTTCAAGAATATATACTTCCAAAGAAGGATCCAGGAGAGTTACTTAGGAATACATGCTTGATAATCTAACAAAGCTCGTGGCTAAGAATTCCTACTTAGGGAAAAGTGATGAAAAGATGATTCAAGGGAGAAGACTTGAAAAACTCCCTTATAATGAGAGCTTCCCAAAGGAGCAAGTGAGCTTCCATGATACATACCAAGGTGAAGACCATACCTCATGTGAGGTACAAGGTAAAAATGTTATCTCCTACAGTCCTATAAACTTAGAGAGTTATGATGTGGCTAGTAGTAAACAAGTGGATGTAGTTGGTGTTTTTCTTAGAGAAGAATTACATAAGTCTTCCCTTTGTGATACTCTTAGTATTGATAGGTTGCATGAAGATCAAATTCTTTTTGTAAGTAAGTAAGCACTAGTTGATCCTATAGATGACCGAATTGATTCGTATCGTGAGATCAATTTATGTCCACCTAGTGCTAGAACTTGTAACTTGAATAAGGTCCTATTACCAAGTGTTAAGAGTAGTCACACACTAGTTGACCCTTGTGAGAACCAAGGTGAGTCTATATTGGCATGTGAGTTGCCAACAACTAGTAAGGTGTGAATAATAATCAACTTACTCATGAATGTATTCCACTACATAATCATGTGTATGGTGTGCTTGATGAGTCTCAAGTTAGTGATGATGTTGATATAGTTGATCATGGGAATGGAGATAATTCTTTGAGCCTATTCTGTGATGAAAGCATTATTATTAGTTTTCCTCAGAGAACTCATAAAAATGAAAATATTGTGAACAATGACATGTCTTTATGAGAATGAACTTGTGTGCTTAAACTCCTTACCATTGAATAGTGAATCTCTGTCAAAGCAAGATATCTTGTGTGAAAAATATTGAGATCACTCCTTGCATAACACCTAGTGATATGCAATGTAATATTTTTAAAGAGGAAGGTGGTATGCCTAAGATTCACATGTTATCCTATTCCTTGAAATATTTTAAGAATATAGGATTGAGTGAAGATTATTCTAACCATCCTATTCTTGATCGTGCTCTCTTACTTTTGGAAAAGAATGATCAATTGTGTTATGATGACTTTTACTAGTTTGAATGTTTAAGAAATCCAATTAGTGATTGTTCTTTTGAAAATGATTTTGATTATGATCCTTTGTATGACACCCCACACTTTCTTGATAAATGTGGGGATGAATTGTTTTATCCATATGACAACTTGAGTTGTGATCCTTTTGATTTTAGTAGTGGTTTGTGTCTTCTTAAGGATTTCTCTTTTGAAAGAGAAGGTGGTGTTTGTTT
Organism: Capsicum pubescens; assembly: GCA_030864215.1. NCBI lineage: Eukaryota > Viridiplantae > Streptophyta > Magnoliopsida > Solanales > Solanaceae > Capsicum > Capsicum pubescens. The sequence goes on from CM061548.1 coordinate 246,406,099, forward strand.
AGAAATTCCATCTACTTCTTCTTTGTATGTTTCCTATGCTGAGCATACTCATGGAAATGATTTTGAAACTATTACTGAGTATGCCTATTACTAATTTTGAAAGTTGACTTGTGTGACACTTTTCTCTACCCAGTTTTTGCTCATAATATTTCCAATGGAAGCATAGAAGGTATGCCTAAATTTGGGGATGGCACCATAGGATATTAGTATAGCCTTGACCCATGTATTTGGATACTTCTCCTATTTTACCCCAGTAACTTTTTGGGATATGGAAATTGCGACATATCCAACTTAGTGCTTGGTCAAGATGACAAGCAAAGTTTGATTACGGTTGTTGGTATCCTTACCTATGATGAAAACTCTTTCTTGGGGATTTGCAATCCACTTAATAGACTCAAGTTGTATATGGGAGGCATTTCAAACAAAGTTAAGTGTTCACTAAAGAAGGGGAGTAATGAGAGGCTCCAAGAGATTTCTCCCTTTAGTGTTTCAATTCTTGACCAAGGTATCACTACTTGTAGGTCAGGGAGAGAGTTACCTCTTGAAAACACTATAGATGAATTACATTCATAGGATACCCTTCTTTGTGAATTGGTCATTATGGAAGGCCCCTTTCTCAAAGGAGATTTCATGATTAAGGACCCTAGGGCAAACTTGTCATTGCCTTTTTGGGGTATTACTTATGTACTTGTATCCATATTTAACACACTTGATCTTAAGGTGTGTGGACCACAACTTGTGGATGCCAAGTTGAATTCTTGTTTGTGGATGAGTGTAAGGATGTTAAAGACTTCTTGTCACCTTCATAGGGTTAGACAATTTGAAGTATCTTGTGGGACTCTTGGGAGCATGCTTAATTTTCTTAATAGAGGGAAACAAAATTCTTGGGAGAACCACTTATCTTGGATTGGTTTATTGCATAGTAGATTCTCTATTCTCCCTAAGAGCATGATTCCATTAATGAAATTACTTCCCTTGGAAATTTATTTGAAAAGAAGAGGTCCTATGTGCTTACAATATCTCTTTGTCTCTTTGTGTTCCTACTTGTGAATACCTTTTTGATGAGAATAGCATCATTATTACCTTTCTCCAATACTAATATGCATATGATGTTGTTTATAATCATGTTGAATCAATATCTTATGTTGGAATGAATTGCTTAGAAAGGAAATTCATGGTGTGTCTAACTGATATGGCTCAATCCTTTATTTCATTATGTGCTAAAACTCTTGAAACCAATGGCACCCTTTTAGATAATAGCACCTTAGAGGATAATTCCATGTTCAGTTCCTTTCTATACTACCTCTTTGCTTATTATGATGTCCATGCTAGTCTTATATTTACCTTATTTAGAGATAGAAAGTTTCTTGAATGGTCCACTTGGTTAAGCAATAATGCTACAAGGATCACTCATATCCTTGACTTCGTAAAAACCTTGTGGATTTGTGACTAATTTGAGACACCACTCTTGATTTAGTCTCCTAAAGATATGAAGAAACAATTGTGTCTTTTGGATCCTAAGAGGAATGTATTCTTACCTTCGGAGATTGTTGATGCCATTATGACCTTTTTAGTTTCATTATCTCTGGGAGATATTCACTGCCATTCCCTCTGTGACATTTGTACTAAGTTTTTCATGATTAAAACAACGTATTCGTGGTTATATTTCAAGTGTGTACCCCCTTGGAATGATGATGTTATTTATTATGCTAAATCTAACCCTCATGTCATAAGGATGTTTTGCTTGTTTGTCCTTTCTTTAATCTTTTAAGGTTTTGATTCAAGGTCAAATCATTTTAAAAAAGGAAGGATTCTACAAGACAAATAGATATCATAGCTTTTGATGACATCATTTGAGGTTAATACATGAAGAATTAAGCTTTGGTAACATTGAGGGCACGAGAACATGTATGGAGGACTCATTTTAAGCATACAATGGAGCAATTCCATGTTTGGAAGGTTGCTTGGGACTTGCGTTGATGCCTACCAAAGGATTCCAAGTGATAAAAAAAGAATGTGAAGGCCAAAATGACACACATGGGACATCCCACAAAAACATATTGACCTTTGTGTCATACATGGGCCGTCCCACCAATGCATATTGGCCTTTGTGTTTTGGGCTTGTTCCTATTTTATTCCACTTGTTTTATGGGTCACCTTTGGGCCCATTGTAATAGCTTAGCTTAAGACTTTAAATAGATAACCCTAGGTTATTTACTTTCTTAGCTCATTTTTGGTATTGAATGAATATTGATCTTAAAAGAGTGTTGGTGAAACTTGTATTGAATGTTTACTTAGAAATAGGGGTTTCGAGGGTATTGAATCCCTCTTGGTCCACGTAAGAAATTGGTGTTTGAATCTATTAGTTTTAAGGGTTTTTTAGTTTGATACACTCATTAGTTCTTAATTCCTTATAGTTGCTTATGTCAATTTACCTATCTTCAATTCTTGTATTATTTTCATTTGCTACCTTAGGTAGATTTCTATCTTTTGTATCTCGATCCATATCAGGTGCTAATTTTGAGAAAAACTTGGTGGTTTATTGATATTTAGTTCCAGTTCAAGTTCGGTGATTGATGATGATATTGTAATATTTGTTTTGGTGCAAGTCAGAAAATAATGATAATAATGATGATGCTATTGAGTTCTGGTTCAAGTTTGGCATTAAGTGTTATTTATGATATAATACGGTTCGGATGGATTCACTATTATGTCTTGATAATTGGTAATTTATGATTCTTCACTCCTTTAGTTTCTTTGATTTGACCCTCTAAGATTATAGGGGCCCGCATTGGTCTATTTACTTTTCCGCACTTATTGAATTATGGGGGCCCATGTTGGGTTATTTACTTTTTTCAGTTATTTGGCTTATGAGTCCCAATTTAGTAGATATAATTATTTGATCTTTACATTACTATTTAAAATTTGTTTATTTAATTTTGCCCAACAGTGTTGGAGCTTATTTCTAGGTTTGTCCTTTTACATTGACTTATCTTATTTATATCATATTTTTTTGTATTTATATCATTATTTAGCTCAGTCGATTGATGATGCCACTGAGTACCCATGGTTTTGGTACTTAGACTACACTTCTGTACCTCTTTTTGATGTAGATTTGAGTATTAATAGCCACAGCTAACGTGATGATTTTGCTGAGTTGATTTTGAAGATAGGGTGAGCTCTCAGACATGGAGTTGCCCCTTTTTTCTTATATTATCTATGTCTAGTCTTTAATTTTTAGTAAGAAATTGTATTTGACTATTTGAGCACTTATGTTCCTTTAGTAGTTGCTCTTGTACCAAATCTACTATGTTATGGGATGGTTGTTTATGCTTTATCTATCTTTTTGTCTATATCTATTATGTTATTATTATAATTATAAGTCTTTAACTATTCATTCCCGACTTTTAGGCCATTTTTAACCTAATTAGCCCATTAGTTATAGCTTTGATCTATTATTTGGCTTACCTATTGGAAGGATAAAGTAGGTGCCATCATGACTTATAAATAGGGTCGTAAAAAATTTGTATCACAACCTAAGTTTCACCAATATTATTGGTATAAGAGAAAGTTTCTAGTAAAGTCCCATGGTTCAGATGATGTTAGTTTCTTATCTTTGGGAGGATATAGGATATTCTTAGGTGTTATTTATTCTTTAACTTATTTCGTTGTAAGAGTATGAGTTTGTTTCTAAAGAATTCCTTTGGTTTCACTCTTTCGCTGATGACTAGGACACGTACTATAGCTACTCGAGATGAGGATCCAGAGCTTGAGCCTAGGGATTCTATCACTATTTGTGGATGACCTAGAGGTCATGGATAGCCTAGAGATGTGTCCCTAACTAGGGTCCAGGATAGGGTGCATTCACCAGACCCTATTCCTTCTCCCAAGTCAAAGATTCATCCTCCCCAATAAGCGGTAGGCCCGGGATAGATTCTTTTGCCCCAACCAGTAGTGGGATAGTGACTAGCTTAGGATCTACCAAGATTTATTTCTTCTTCAGTTCTTAGGAATGCTTGGTTTAGCTTTTCGGTTTGGTTAGTGGTACACTATCTGATGGTGCACAGTTTATGAATTAGAGTGATACTGAGATGGGGATGCAACTTATAGCTGTGACTCATAGAGTTTAGGTCCCTCCTACGTTGGTACTTGCTCAGTCGATAGTTGCCTAATATTTTATGCCTATTAAGGAGTAGAATATATTGGGTACATTCTTAAGATTGGCTTTACCTAGGTTTTTTGGTGCATCGAGTGAGGATGTATATGAGTTCCTTATTGCTTGTGAGGATAGGCTCTATAATTTTGTCCTAGTTGAGACTCGTGGTATGGTTGCACTATATTTTAATTGGACTTGGTAGATCGACATTAGTAGATAGGTTATCTTGATTCCATGTCAATTGGATCTTTCTTATTGACATAGACCCAGTTCTTTAAGATCTTTTAAGGGAAGTATGCACCTCGCAATCTTAGGGATCATTTGAGGGATTAGTTCTCGAGGTTGGAGTAGGGCTCCATGACTATTTGGGAGTATAAGGCCTGATTTCAAGTGTTGGCTAGGCATGCTACTTCTATTCTTACTACTTATGAAGGGGTTCATTGCATTATTGGTGATTAAGACATCCTCATTCACATGTCTACACAGAGTTTAGTTGCTACTAGTATATATTTAATTGAGGTTTCTGATCATGCTCATGTTATGGTGGAGATGCATCATGAGGCCCAAGTGGGCAACGATTAGAGGCCCCAGTATTAGGGCAGCTTAAGTGGGAGTCATAGTGTCTCACAGTTCAGAGGTAGTAGTTCTCAGGGTAGGTACCCTTTGTTCCATCTGTATCAGCATCATGCTCAGTCTAGTAGGCTCGTTCAGACCATACTCTAAATTATCAATGGAGGCTATCCTAGTCTCAGTGACCGTCCTGGCCAGGGTAGTGGTAAGCTTTTGAGGGGTTTGTCTGTTGGTTATTCTAGTTTTGGTGGTTATTTTAGGTTAACTAGATCTCCTAGTTTTACTAAAATGCCTGGGGCATGTTATGGTTGGGGGCTTTTGTCCATTTCTTTTGAGAGTGCCTTAATTATAGAGTGAATATTTCTTCAACTTAGACTATTCCTTTGATTTAGGTAGTACGCCCCCAACCAAAGATTGTATGAATAGTCATAGGGTTCATCCCTAAGGTGACTATAGAGGCTCTCAAGTTGTAGAATAGGAGATCGGTTAGGAGCCCAACTAGGTGGGGGGCGTGGTTAGTTGTATGCCCTACCTGCTAAACCCAAGGTTGAGTCTTTAAATTCTATCATCACAGGTACGAACTTGGTGTGCCATCAGTCAACTTTTGCTTTATTTAATTCAACATTCAGTTATTCTTATGTGTCTGCTTATTAGGCCTCGCTGTTAGAGTTATGTTGGGATTTGTTATTTGTGCCATTATGTGTATCTACTCTCGTAGGTGATTCTTTAGTAGTAGTTTAGGGTTATGGATCATATGTTATGACCGTCGAGCGTTTGATACACAGAATGATCTTATTATGTTAGGTATGGTGGATTTTGATGATATTCGAGGCATGGACTGGTTATCTTACTAACATGCGGTCTTGGATAATTTTGCCAAGACCGTTACCTTAGACATACTCGGTAGAACCCCGATTGTGTGGAAGGGAGTTATTAGCTGCGAGATGATGAGGATTATTTCTTATATTTGGGTTAAGAGTCTTATTTTGAGAGGTTGTAAGTCTTGTCTTTCTTATATTCATGATATTAGTATGGAGAGTCCATTGCTTGACTCTATTCTATTAGTTTATGAGTTTGATGATGTTTTTCCTATCGATCTAGATGGTCTTCCTCCTATGCATGATGTTGAGATTATTATTGATCTTGAGCCAGACACCTAAACAATTTCTATAGAACCTTATTATATAGCTCCTACTGTGCTTAAAAAGTTGAATTCTTAGCTTCAGGACCTTCTAGGTAAGGGTTTTATTAGACTGAGTGTGCTCCTTAGGGAGCTCTTCTATTCTTCATAAAGAAAAGAATGGCACCATGCCTATATGTATTGATTATAGACAGCTTAATTAGGCGACATTAGAGAATCGGTATCCTATGCCTCGCATTAATGATCTGTTTGACCACCTTCAAGGTGTAACGGTGTTTTCTAAGATTCAGTTGAGATTCGATTACCATCAGTTAAGGATCTGGGCTGAGGATATCCCAAGGACTACCTTTAGGATCTATTATGGTCATTATAAGTTCCTAGTGATGTCTTTTGGGTTGATTAACGCCCCAACTGCATTCATGGATTTGATGAATTGCGTGTTCAGACCCTAATTAGATTCCATTATGATTGTGTTAATTGATGATATCCTGGTGTATTCGAGGAGTAAAGACAAGTTTATGCAATATTTAAGGATTGTGTTCTAGACATTGAGAAACCATATGATTTTTGGCAAATTATCTAAGTGTAAGTTTTAGATTAAACCGATGACATTCCTTGGGCATGTGGTGTCTAAAGATGGAATTATGGTGGACTCAGAAAAGATTGAGGCTATTCGTAATTGGTCATGACCTACTTCTCCATCTGTAGTTCATAGCTTTATTAGTGTGGCCAGTTACTATAGATTCTTTATTGAGAGTTTCGCTACCATTACAGTATCAATAACCTGATTGACTCGAAAGGAGATTCCTTTTTTATGGTCCAAGGAATGTAAGTCAAGCTTTGGAAAACATAAGGGATTTCACACTTTAACTCATATCTTGGACCTTCCTATCAAGGCTGAGGGATTCACTATGTATTGTGATGCTTTTAGTATTAGTTTGTGTTGTGTGCTAATGCAGTAGGGTCAAGTTAGTGCTTATGCATTGAGGCAACAATAGATGCACAAGCGCAACTTCCCCACTCATGACTTGTGTTTGCAACGGTAGTTTTTGTGCTTAAGATTTATTGACATTAACATTATGGCATGCATTGTGAGATCTTCATGGAACATTATAGTCTTCAGAATTTTATGACCAAGAGAGACCTTAATTCTAGGAAGCGTAGATGGATGGAGTTGCCTAAAGATTATGACATCTCTATTTTGTACCATCCGGGCAAAGCGAACATGGTAACGGACTCCTTAACCCAGAAAGTAGTAAGTATGGGTAGCATGGCATATATTATTATTTCTCGAATACCGTTGACATGGTATATCCATTCCTTTGTAAACTTGATGGTGCAACTTGATATTTTAGACCCTAGGAGGAGAGGTGAGGTCCCTTCTATTTGAGAAGTTTTAGAGTCTTCCTTTTGAGGATATGAGACTTTGCATTAGACGTGATTAGATGTTGAGTAATGAGTCCAAGTGTATTTGACAGCCACATTTGTGTTCTTAGGGTTTATTACTTTATTCAATCAATTTTGTGTGAGGTCACAACTCCAAATATTTAATTTACCCTGGTACTGCTAAGATGTATAGGGATTTGAGGCATCATTATTGGTGGAGTGGTATGAAGAGAGATTTGGCAGACATTATAGCTCATTACATATGTTGTTAGCAGGTGAAAGCCGAGCATCAGAGAACTGGTGGCTTAATTCAGAGATTGCCCATTTCCGAGTGGAAGTAGGATCAGATTACCATGGAATTTGTTAGTGTTTTTCCTCGCACATCCTGTGGTTACTATGTTATTTGGGTCATTATGGATTGGTTGACCATATCAGCGTAATTCATTCCTATTCAGATGTCCTTAAGTCCCAAGAGATTAGCCCATATCTATGTTCATGTGATAGTTTATTTATATGGTGTGCCTATATCTATTATCTTAGATTAGGGTTCAGTGATCACTTCTAGATTTCTTAGATCTTTTTATGAGGAGTTGGGTACTTAGGTGGATCTTAGTATAGCCTTTCATCGTTAGAGTGATGGATAGTCAGAGTAGAATATTCAAGTTTTCGAAGATATGCTCTGAGCCTATGTTATGGATTTTGGAGACTACTAGGAGAAACACTTATCTTTGGCGGAGTTTGCATTTAACAATAGATATTATTTGAGTATAGAGATGGAGCCTTTCAAGGCATTGTGTGATAGCTGATGTCGTTCTCCGATTGCTTAGTTTGAGACCTCCGAGATTAGACCCTGTGGTACTAACCTGCTTAGGGAGTCATTCAAAAAAGTTAGGGGGTTCATGGTATGCTGAGGGTAGCTCGGAGTAAGAAAAAATCTTATGCAGATCATAGACTTTGTGCCTTGATATTTGGAGTTGGTAATCGGGTATTCCTTCATGTATCGCCCATGAAGGGTGTGATGAGGTTCAGGAGAAAAGCCAATCTCATCCCTAAATATATTGGACTTTTTTAGATTTTTCACATAATTGGTGAGGTGGCTATAAGTTAGCCTTGCCCCCAGATTTTGCTATTGTCCCTCCGGTTTTCTATGTTTCTATATTGTAGCAATATATTCTTGATCTATGTCATGTGCTTAGATGGGTCCCAGTTGTAATACCTAGGTTGTGGGACACTAAATTTTTCTGTATGGGTGTGCTTACTGTCCGAAATACAGCTCAGGTGATGAGTCATAGGCTCTGTTCACGGATCGTACAGTCCCAATCATAGTCATTCTAGTGAGGTGACCTAATGTTTTTGTTTGGATCACGATTTGACCCTCAAGAGTCGTAGGGTTAGGTCATGAGTCATAGGGTGGGCTCGTGGCCATTCTAGTGAGGTAGCCATGAGTTTTTTCCTGAGCTACGAGTCATGGTGAAAACTCGTGAGCTGTGACCTGAGTTGTTACCTGTCCCATAGCAATAGAGCGCTATATTTCCTGCCCATTTTGATTAAGGGCATGGTGGTCTTTTCCTCTTATCCCATTATTTACCAAGACTTAAACCCCCCTTTTTAACCCTTTTAACATAAAGTCAGAAACTACTCTATCCTCTCAAACTTCAAAGTTAAGAAAAAGCTAGTGATTCCAGGGATTGATTGTTTAAGCTTCAATTGGTGATTTCTCTTCAAGAATTCATGGTGTTTCAAGTATATATCTCTTTCCTAAATTGATTTTCATACAATCATGTGTTTAATTAATGTCCATGTTGATTTAATTATTGGTTTTGAAAGTGGGTTAAGGGATTTGGAATGGTTGTAATATGATTTAATTTCCCATGGTTTTGAATTTGTTATTTTGTGTTATCTTGTGGTTCTGAACTAAATAAATGTGTGGGTGGAGGAATTGGAATGGGAAACAAGGATTTCCCTAAAATTTATGGTTTAAATGATTTGCAATTGGCTTAACCCTCAACACAACTTGGCTAATTGGTTTTGAAACTTGGATACATGCATAATTGAACTCATTTTTGGAACCTTACATTGTATAAAAGGTTAATGGGACTTAAAATGGTTTTTGGAAGGCCTTGGTTTCCATGGGTTGGTTTTAAATGTGAAACATTGGAGTCAATTTGGATAATTTGTTTTTGAATGGCATAATGGAATCGGCTTTTAAGCTTAACTTTATTTGGTATGACGATACCAATGGTACATGCCTAATTAAAAGACTCTTTGGTTAATTTATGGGAATATGTGCAAATGGTTTTAATTTGAGCTTAAAGTTGGTTGTGTAGCTCGCCATAGAAGGTAGAGGTCCCAGGGGGACTACTATTAGAAACCAAGTTTGCCGAGCGTGGGGTTTTTTTATGATCGTGTGCATAGTGCACACACTATATTTATTTTGGAATGGTTGGGTCCTGGATTCCATAGCCCTTCTTATGATTTTCCTAGTTCATGCAGCTAACATACGCTGGACCCTTTCAGCAGCGGGAGATGAACCCATATAGCCCGTGGGTGCCCTTAGGACGATTAGAACTACATAGTCCAGGTTAATGATTTTGAAAATTAATACTAAAATCTTATTCCCTATCCCAACATCTTATATGAATGCGTGCATATGGTTTGGTAATGGTTTTGTATTGATTTGATTATGGCATTAATTTATCCCTTCCCTGAGTTACATACTAGTGCTCATCCCACTAACTATCCCCAGATGTTGTATCATTTCATAATGTAGGTTCCTAGGTGTATGTTGTATCATTTCATAATGTAGATTCCTAGGTGTTCTTCGGTTATTTTGGGTAGAGTTAGGTGGTTCAGTTTTATCCGTTTTTCAGCTTGAAGTGGTGAGCCTCCATCTTTTGGATGGTCAGGCATTTCACTGCTTTCCTTTTTTGTTAAGGAATCCCATCAATTTATTTTCATACTTTTGGATTGTATTTTGGCCATGGTAGGGGGCATGTCCTAAGCTAACGTGGTATTTTAATTTATAGGCTTTCGTGGACAAAGTGTTGGTGGTTACTGTTCATTGACCCTTAGTTTCTATTGAGTTACGTATCTATCTTTCACATTATATTTGGACTGCTTCTGCTATTATATCTACTATGCTCGGGTGACTAGGTAAAGGGGGTGGTCATCAGCACCCGATGGGCTGAGATACTCGTCATGTCTAGGCTCAGGGTCGGTTCATGACAAGCATGGTATCAGAGCCTAGGTTCAGGGTCTTTAGGTGTCAACAAAGCCTTGTCAAGTAGAGTCCTTTTTATGGGTGTGTAGCGTGCCACACTTATAAGGAGGAGGTTACAAGGATTTTAGGAATGTTTTGTTTTCTTATGTTCTATTTCAGGCTATAGATTCGGGTGTCTTGAAGTCCCTCTAATCTCTTATTTACTCACATTTCAGATCAAGCCTTCCCTAAGATTTGATGCTTGTAGAAACTCCTCTAGAACCTCTATCCTTTCTAAGGACGATGTAAATGTAACTAGCCCTATCTATGGAGTGCAGACTCATTCTAGGGTACATGCTCCCAATTGCACTTCCCCACATAGAGTTCCAACAGTCCCTACTAGTCCTCCTTGGGCTTCCTAGGCTGACGAAACTAATACCCTGATGTCTCAGGGTGATGTTTCAAGTATAGAGTATCGCCAATCTATTCATCTGATTACATAGTTGGTGGACTCACAGTCCCGTTAGTCTGACCGTGTTGATTTTGTTGCTCCTTCTTTTGAGTTCACTCTAGTTGGCCATTTCATGTGGTCTAATCCTCGACCTTCACAGGATCTAAAGTTTAGGAGGATCCTCAAGGGTATGTTGATGAAATGGAGATGATATTCAGGGTGATGCATGCTACTGATTCTAATGGTATGGAGTTTGTTTCATACATGTTGAAGGATGTATCTTATCAGTTGTATGAGGAGTTTGAGCAGCTGAGAGGTGAAGATGCATAGCCAGCTGTATAGGATGAGTATTCGGGTGCCTTTCTTGATCATTTCTTTCCTCAAGAGTTTAGGTAAGCTAAGGCTGAGTTTTTTTGGATCTAAAGCAAAGGAAGATGAGTATGAAGGAGTATGCTTTGAAATTTAAGCAGTTGTCTTGTTATTGTCATGACCCAAACCAGGACCTGGCCGTGACGGATATCTTAAGTCCCACATGGATTGGAGACCACCCCCGCACCTAACAAACTAAACACAACATCCCCAAAATAAGTTGAAATCTGAAAATATAACAAGATAGCATAAGAATAAGCTTAATGATATTTAAATCACGTCCATAACCGGCAATCGGTAACCAAACAAACAACCTGCCAACATCACCTAATTCCAAAGTAATCCAACAAAGCCTTCTAACAAAAGAATAAAAAACCATTCTTTGTCGGGACATGTCCCTGACTATAACACTAACAATGATAATTTTAATGATAATGAAAGCTCTCAATTCTTATCTATGATAAGAACTGATGAAGTGTCTAAGCCTTCGGATTAATGGAGGCTCATCACTTCACCACAATGAATCAATGAACCGAACCGATCCACCTAACTCTGCGCAGGAAAAGTAGAAGCATATTTGGTGCCTGCATTGCATGGGGATACAACATCCGGAGATGGTTAGTGGGGTGAACACTAGCATGTAACTTAGGTATAAGGATAACATAATGCCATCATCAACAGTTCAAACTCACTCAAATCCAATGCACATAATAAGATGCATGAACACACACACACACACATATATATACATATATATACATATATATACATATATATACATATATATACATATATATCACATGGTGGGATAGGGAACAAGGCTTAACATGAACTTCAAAACTTAGCCTAGATTGTGTAGCAAAACAGTCATAACATAAGAAGGCACCCACTGGCTATATGGACCCAGCTCTCCCCAGCTGGTAGGGTCCCAGTTCATGTGGACGCACGAACCAGAAGGTATACCTATGCATTATGGGGGACTTGTACCTCCTGGCATATAAAGGTGATGCAAGCACCCAATTATGTAATATAATATGGGGGATTCAAACCTCCTAATCATATGATAGTAATAAAGGAAACTCAAACAACCTGGTCATATAGACCTCCGGGTCAGCTACTATGGTTTCTAATGTTGGTCCCTCAGGACCTCCACTTTCATGACTCAGCTATACAACCCTTATTAAAGCCCAAATTAAACAATTATCACACATTCCCATGAATTGAACCATGATACACATTTTGATACACATTGTTGGTATCATCATACCAACTACACTTGTAAGGTAACATCAACATGCCGAAACAACTTCATCATTGGTGGAAATTCATGGCCCTTTGGTTCAGTTATAGATTAGCTTAGACAATAACACAACCCATAAGGTTCAATTTAAAATCAATATGCCTCAAAAACCTTTCACATCATGGAATAATTCAAGAGTAGTTCAATGTGTATATTTATCATACTCCAAACCAATTTCACAATATGGGGTTAAGTTCATAACCATTTCAATAGTCACAAATTGGGGAAATCACAATCCCCTATTTTATTCACCATACTCATGCACCCCATAGGTTCAAAAACCATATTTAAAGCATGAATAATCATGTGTAAACCATGAGAAATATTATTCAACAACAAGCATTAAAAAACCTCAACCCATGTTTCAAAACTAACATCAATACCATATGAACAATACTTTAAAACATATTATTTTAATACATTAGCAATTAGGGAAGAGTAGCATGCCTGAGATACCAAGTTTCACTGAAATAACCCTTGAGCCCTTGGATGATCAACTTCTTGGAAACCCTAAGTATATTTCTTGAGAGACTTGAGTGAGTTCTCAGAGTGTTTGATTACATTATGAATGGAAAATAACCCCCTAGAGTGCTTTATGAATGTGGGGTTTTAATTGGGTAATAAGGGAATTGTCCATAGTGCCCTAAAATTAAAAGCTGAAATTTAGTCGTCAGTGAATACGTGTCACTATCCGACTTGTAGGGACTCGTTATGACTCGTCACCACGAGTCATAGCCAAGACAGTCTCTAGGGAACTCACACTCTGTTGACCCTTTGAATCAACTAATACGACTCGTAATGGGACCCCTTGACTCATAGGTCTAGTTGTAGTCAACATAGAACCCACTTGTGGTATACACTGGATATCCTACGATTTGCTCCCAACGACTCGTAATAAGTCCTTATGACTATTAGTGAGCCACTAGTACTAAGAGCAGAACTTAGTCACACACACACTGTTTAGGTTATGATTGGGTCCAATGACTCATCAAGACTCCTTATGACTCGTAGGGTAAGTTGTAGTCTTGACAGTGAGGATAAATTTCAGAAATTTTCAAGGACCAAAAACCTGGGGTGTTACATACTCTACCCATAGGATCATTCATACTCGAATGAAAGGACAAGGCATTTATTAGCATGATTTGACTCCAAACAAAACCACACTTACCTTTAACAAAGACAAAAAACAAAGATACCAAGGAAATTACAATTTTCTTTTAACAAAATCAGAAAACAAGAATGTTAAGGAATACATATACCTTAAGCATGATTATTAAGAACGGGGAACAAGAATGGATACTTGGACTTCATGGCATTCTCTGCTTCCCAAGTAGCTTCCTCAACCTTTTGGTTCCTCCACTGAACCTTTATCGAAGCCACATCTTTGATCCCCAACCGATGGACTTTCCTATCAAAAATCTCAATCGGGAGTTCTTCATAGGACAAGGAATTCGACATGCCCACCTTTTCCAAAGAAACGGCCGTCAAAGGATCACCCATGCACTAAGAAATGGCCTTCAAAGGATCACCCATGAACTTTCTCAACATAAAACATGAAACACTAGATGAATGGATCTCAAACTAGAAGGCAATTCGAATTTATATGCAACATTACCAACCCTCTTCAAAAACAAGTATGGACCGACATAATGGGCATTTAGCTTCCCCGTCCTTCCAAACTGCATCACTCCATTCATGAGAGACTCTTTTAAGAACACCCAATCAATAGTATTAAATTCCAATTTCCTTCTCCTCATGCTTATATAGGACTTTTGGTGACTTTGGGCGGTCTTAAGCCTATGCCAAATCACCCTCTCCCTCTCTATGGCTTGGTGAACCAAATCAGGGCCAAATAACATAATTTCACCAACCTTAAACCAGCCAATAGGTGACCTACAACTCCTACCATGCAAGGCTTCAAATGGATTCAAGAGATAATTATTGTTGTAGGAAAATTCTATGAGAGGTAACTGGTCAACCCAACTGCAACCATAATTAAATACACAAGCCTGAAGTATGTCTTTCATGGCTTGAATTGTCCTTTCTTCCTGCCTATCTATATGTCGGTTGAAAGAGGTACTAAGAGTTACCTTAGTCCCAAACCTCACTGGAATGACCTCCAAAAGTGAGATGAAAATTGAGTACCTCGATCAGAAATGATAGAAACTAGAGCATCATGCAACTTCACTATCTCATGGATGTAAAATTTTGCATAGTCCTCAGTAGAAAAATTTGTCCTAACTCGCAAAAAAATGAGCGAACTTAGTCATCCTATCCATGATGACCCAAATAAAATCAAATTTCCAGCGAGACCACGGAAAACCGGTAACAAAATCCATATTAAATATTTCCGATTTCCACACCGGTAGCTCAATCTCTTGATTCAACCCACCGGACCTCAAATGCTCCATCTTCACTTGCTGACACATAATGCACTAAGCCACAAAATTGGCCACATCTCGCTTCATATTATTCCACCAATAAATCTTCTTAAGATGATGATACTTTTTCATCAAACTAGGGTAAACTGTATAACATGACTCATGAGCTTCGGCCAAAATTCTTTCCCATAACCCCACACGAGACGCATCACAATAAACAATAAACCATTAGTACCATCAGGTAGAGTCAAGACTGGAGACTAATTCCACTTATCCTTCAACTTCTCGAAACTACCCTCAGAAGCATCAGACCTCAAGAACTTTACCTTTTTCTGAGTCAACTTAGTTAATGGGACAATAATGGAAGAAAAGCTCTCCACAAACCTCATATAATAACCAGCTAAACCTATGAAGCTCTGAATATTGGTTAAAGTCCTGGGTATAGTCCATTTCTTAACCACTGCAAATTTCTTTTAATCCACCATGATACCTTCAGTAGATACAATATGACCCAGATAAGTCACTACATATAACCAGAACTCACACTTTGAAAACTTTGCATACAACCGTTGATCTTTAAAAGTTTGCAAAAAAGGCAAAGGTGATCTGCATGATCTGCCTCACTCCTCAAATATATTAAAATATCATCAATAAATACAATGACAAACAAGTCTATAAATTAATGGAAAACCTGATTCATAAGATCCATAAATACCGATAGGGCATTAGTCAAGTAAAAGGACATCACCAAAAACTCAAAATGATAATACTGAGTTTGAAAGGCAGTCTTAGGGATATCTACTTCCCTAATCTTCAACTAATGATAACCCGATTGAATTTCAATCTTAGAGAAGAACTTATCACGATAAATTTGATCGAAAAGATCATCGATCCTAGGAAGCGGATAATTATTCTTCACTGTCGCTTTGTTAAACTGGAGACAATCTATACATATCTGAAGGTACCCATCCTCTTTACGCACGAAGAGAATCGGATAACCCTAAGGAAAAACACTAGGGCGAATGAAACCCTTATCTAGAAGATATTTCATGCGCTCTTTGAGTTCCTCTAACTCAGTCGAAGCTATTCTATAGGGAGAGATAGACATAGGACGAGTGTTTGGCAGAAGATCAATCCCAAAATCAATTTTCCTATCGGGAGAAATACCCGGAAGATCATCATGGAACACCTTGGGAAATTCACAGACTACAAGGACAGTCTGTGAAGAAGGACCTTCAGATCTAGAATCCTTAAGATACACTAAGTGATAGAGGCACCCTTTTGAAACCAATTTCTAGGCTCTAAGATATGAAATGAACCTACCCTTAGGTACTAGAAATAGAAATTGACTCTTTGGGTCCTACAATCAAGTGTCGCATAGCATGAATGGAACCAATCCATCCCCAAAATTTTATTGAAGTCGAATATGTCCAACTCTATCTGATCTACCAAGCTCTCCCTACCACTGACAGACATCACACAACCCCTATAAACCCTTCTAGCCATAATAGAGTAACTCACTGGGGTGGACAGAGAGAAGGGATTTGGAATACACCCAAGGACAAAACCAAAATGGATAGCCACATAAAAGGTCAAATAATAGAGGGTAGACCCAGGATCAAGTAGAAAATATACATCACAAGAGAAGTTTAAGCATAACAGTAACATTATTGGGGGATGCCTTAGAATCTTGGTGGTTGGCAAGAGCATACAGATAATTCTGACTAGTGATAGAGCTAGAAGCACATGTAGCACCCTTTAGTAAAGGAGCTAACGAAGTAGCAACAGGGACCTTATTTTTCCCAAAAGCAACCCTAGAAGTACAATCACTCTATATATGGCCAATCTGACCATATTTAAAATACTTTTTCCTCCCATCTTCTCAAAGACCATGGTGCGCCTGGCCATAAAATCTACAATGAGGATATTATGGAGTGGAATAAGCCCCACTAGCCTAAGACTATGCTTTTGGTTCTCTAAGCCCCCTATCATACTAAGAACGATAATCACCCAACAGATTAGGATAAGGAACACTAGCTGTAAAGTAGGAACCAAAATTTCCCTACTTCTACTTAGAACACTTTCCACCATCTCTACCACTCTGCTGATGAACTCCACTCTGATTTGAATATCAAAACTTTTTATTTAGCCTTTCTCTTATCTCCGTCTGCTTCTTCTTATCCTCCTTGACCTGCTGCATATACACAACTAACCTAGAGATGTCCATATACTTTTTCAATAAGTCATCCTTGCTATCCAAAATCAACTTATGAGATAACCCAAAGGCAAATTTTCTCATTCTAACACTCATGCTAGACACTAATTCTGGAGCATATCGTGATAGCTAATAAAACATCAAGGTATACGCCTTCACTGTCATCCTTCCTTGCTTTAAGTTTATGAATTCCTAAGCCTTTATCTCCCTCAACTCCTGAGGAAAAAATGATCAAGAAAAGAACTAGAGAAGTTATCCCACAAAGTGAATGCAACATCATCGCCCCAAAGTTGCTCCCACTATTCATACCATTAGTATGTTACATCCTTCAACTAATATGAAGTGAAATCTATACTCTCTACATCTGTAGTATGCTCAAACTCTTCATACCAGTAGTATGCTACATCCTTCAACTAATAAGTAGGAAATTCTATATCTTCCTCAACTTTAGAACTGGTGAAAGTCGAAGGACTCAACCTCATAAATTTGCCAACTCTAGTAAGCTCAAAAAAGGAAGCAACAAAAGAAAAACGCTCAGTTTGGGAGGCCTCAAGCTAGGTAAGCAAATGAATTAGCTAACAAAACTCAGCATTAGACACATCAACTAGAGGGGTCTAAGAAGGGATAGGGGGAACGGTCTAACTCCACTAGGGAAATCAGAAGCAGCGAACCTAGACTGGGTAAGAACTCCTGGAGTAGAACTAGTTCCATCCACATTGTCCTCGGATAGGACAAAAGAGTTTCCACGAGCATTAAATTTTCTGGGAGGCATGATCTGAAATGCGAGCATATGAGAATTAGAGGAGATTTCAATAACTTAGACTCCACCGCTTGAAATAGAACAAAAACAAAAGGAAACATTCCTAAATTCCAAAAAAAAACTCTACTTTACATGACTTTGCAGACACCCAATTAGACCAAATCTAGGCTCTAATACCAACTATGCCACAACCCAAACTAGGTACTGGCCATGACAGGTATCACAAGTCCCACATGGATAGGAGACCACCCCCTGTACCAAACTAAGTAAATACAAACTCACCAAAATCAGATAATTTCAAACAAATAATAATATAGCAAAAAATAAACTTAATGATATTTAAATCACAACTAAAACTGATAATCGGTAACCGGCCAAGCAACCTACCAACATCACCCAAGTCCAAGCAATCCAACAAAGCCTTCTAATAAAAGAATCAAAAACCAGTCTTAGTCGGGACATGTCCTCGACTCTAAAAATGACAATGATAATGTTAATGATAATAAAAGCTCTCAATTCTAATCTATGATAAAAACTGATAAAATATCTAAGTCTTCCAGAGAATAGAGGCTCACAACTTTACTACAACAAACTGACAAACTGAGCCGATCGACCTAACTCTGCACAGGAAAAGTAAAAGTATCTCTGGTGCCTGCATTACATAGGGATACAGCATCCAGAGACAGTTAGTAGGGTGAACACTAGTATTTAACTCAGGTATAAGGATAACACTAATGTCATGATAAACAGTTAAAAATTACACAAATCCAATGCATATAATCCAGTGTATATACATATATAGATCACATGGTGGAATAGGGAAAAAGGGTTAACATGCACTTTCAAACTTAGCTTTGATTATTTAGCTTAATCGTCATAACATAAGAAGGAAACCATGGTCTATATAGGCCCATCTCTTACCTAGATAATAGGTCCCCAGTGCATGTGGTCGCACAAACTAGAGAGTATACATATACACTATGGGAGACTGAAACCTTCCAACATATCAATGGGATGAAAGCACCTAATCATGTAATATAATAATGGGGCTCAAAGAAAACAATCATTTGATAATAATAATAAGGGGGACTCAAACCACTCAGTCATATAGACCCCCACATGGGCAATCACGGTTTCTAATATTTGTTTCTTGGGACCTTTACTTTCATGGCTCAGCTACACAACCTTGTTAAAGCCTAATTAAAACAACTATCACACATTCCCATTCACTAAAACATGATACACATTAGGCATATATTATTGGTATCAGCATACCAACTATACTTGTAAGGTAACGTCAATATGACAAAACAACCACATTATTTAGGGAAATTCATGTCCCCTTGGTTCAATTATACATTAGCTTGGGGAATCCCATAACCCATAAGGCTCAATTCAAAATCATTATGTCTCAATAACCTTTTATATTATGCAATAATTCAAAAGTAGTTTAATATGCATATTTTTCATACTTAAAACTAATTTCACAATATGGTGTTGGGGTCATAACCACTTCAAAAGTCACAAGATGGGGAAATCACAATCCTCTAGATTATTCACCATACCCATGCACCCTATAGGCTCAAAAATAATATTTAAAGCATGAACAATTATGTGTAAACCATGGAAAATATTATTTAACAATAAGCATTCAAAACCCTTGACCCATGATTCAAAAACAACTTCAATACCATATGCGCAACACTTTAAAACATATTCTTTTAACAAATTATCAATTAGGGAAAAATAAGATGCCTGAAATACCAAATGTCATCGAAAGAATTCAGCCCTTGAGCCCTTGGATGACCTACTTCTTGGAAACCCTATATATCTTTCCTAAGAGACTTAAGAGAGTGTTTTATTAACATGAGGTTTTAATTGGGTAAGAAGGGAATTGTCCATAGTGCCCTAAAATTAAAAGCTAAAATTTAGTCATTTTATGGGTCACTATATGACACATAGGAACTCGTTATATCTCGTCACCATGAGTCGTAGATAAGATAGTCTCCAGGGCACTCACACTCTGTTGACTCTATGATTTATCTGACATGACTTGTAATGTAACCCTACAACTTATAGGGTCCAACCGTAGTCAATACAGAACCAACTTGGGTATACACTGGACATCCTAAGATTTGATACTAATGAAACATAATAAATCCTTATGACTCTTGTGATCCACTCGTACTCAAAGAAGAACTTAGTCACACACATACAGTTTAGGTTATGATTGGGTCCAATGACTCATCAAGATTCCCTACTACTCGTAGGGTAAGTCGTAGTCTTGACTGTGAGAATAAAATTTTAGAAATTTTCAAGGAAAAAAAACTCAGGGTGTTGTAGTTATACTCCAGAGTTGGTGTCTTCTATGAGGGATAATATAAGAAATTTGTTTTTGGGTTATCCTATAAAATAGTATTGGAGTGTAAGGTTGTGATTCTAAATAATGAGATAGGTATTTCCTAGCTTGTGGTTTATATGCATCAGGTAGAGTATGAAAAAAGAGTAGGCAGAGATGGGGAATAGGAAGAATAAGAATTTTAGGTATTCAAGGCAGGGTACACATCAATAAAATAATGGTCAGATGGAAGATAGTGGACGTAGAATAAAAGTTAGGAAAGTTCTATTTTTTGGCTAGTGCTTTTTATTCTTATTCATTGAGTGATAATTATTTTTAGGCTAACTGTGGTCTTAAGGCATAGGGTGCCCAGCCTCAGGCTAGTGGAGCTCGGTCAGCCCCACCACATTCTCTTTATAGATTTTGCGGTCAGCTTCACCGAGCTTATTATGATGAGGAGAGGAATTGGTGCTTTAATTATGGTAAATTTTGTCACATGAAATAAGATTTATCTTGTGCCTAAGGTATCCACTGGGCTAATACAATCTCGATCACTACTTCTTTGGCTTTTGTGCCAAAGGGTGTTACTTATGGTACCGGCACTGGCCGAAATTATCTCTATGCTCTTGCTACCCATCAGGAATCTAAGGCATCTCATGATGTTATCACCGGTATGTTATAACTTTTATCGAGAGATATTTATTATTTGCATGATCCGCGGTCTACCCTTTTTTATGTGACCCCTTATGTGGCTGTGCATTTTGGTTTTGGTCCTAAAAGTATTTCGACCCCTTTTATATGTCTACTCTAGTGGGTGACTCAATTGTTTCTAGGAACGACTATAGGGGTTGTGTGGTTTCAAACTTTTATAGGGAGATATTGGTAGATTTAATAGAGCTTGATAAGATAGATTTCAATGTAATCTTAGGTATGGATTGGCTTCACTCATGCTATGCCTCTCTATATTTTAGGACTCAAAGGGTCTGTATCAAATTTCCTTATGAACCGGTAATTAAATGGAAGGGAAGTTCTATAGTGCCTAAAGGGAGGTTTATCTCTTATATTAGAGCCCAAAAGTTGATCTCTAAGGGATGTTTGTATCACCTAATTTAGGTTAATAATTCTAGTTCTGAGAGCTCTTCTTTGCAATCTATCCCTATTGTTAATGAGTTTCCTAAAATATTTCTTAAGGATTTTCTTGGCATTCCTCCCGATAGGTAAATAGACGTTGGGATTGATCTTCTACCGGATACCCATCCTATATCTATTCCTTCTTATAGAATGGATTTGACTAAATTAAAGTAGCTAAAGGAGCAGTTAAAGAATCGCTTTGATAAGATCTTCATTCATCCTAGTGTTTCTCCGTAGAGTACTCCCATGATTTTGTGTGTAAAAAAGATGGGTCTCTTCGGATGTTAAAGATTATCGGCAATTGAATAAGGTTAAAGTAAAGAATAAGTATCCTCTTCCTAGGATTGATGAACTTTTCAATGCTTCAGGGGGCTCGGTTCTTTACTAAGATGGACCTTCATTCGGGTTATCATTAGTTGAAGATTTAAAAAATTAATATTCCCAAGATAGCTTTTTGAACCCGATATGGTCATTATGAATTCTGGTTTGTCATTTGGGTTTACTAATGCTCTGACTGCATTTATGGATCTTATGAACTGGGTATTTAGGTTGTTTTTAAATCTGTTTGTAATAGTGTTTATTGATGATATCTTGGTGTATTCTAAGAGTGAGGAAGATTATGTCAGTCATCTTTGAATTGTGTTATAGACTCTTTAAAGTCAAAGGTTGTATACTAAATTTTTAAGTGTGAGTTTTGGTTGAATATTGTAACCTTTCTTGGATAGGTTGTTTCTAGTGAGGTGATCAAGGTGGATCCACATAAGGTTGAGGCAGTTAAGAAATGGTGTAGACCCATAACTCCAACCGACATTCATAGCTTCTTTGGCTTTGTTGGGTATTATACGAAGTTCGTGGAGAGTTTCTCTTCATCATTGCTCCATTAACAAGATTGACTCAAGAAAATGTAAAGTTCTTGTGGTTCGATGCTTGTGAGAGTATTTTTGACAAGTTGAAGGATAAGTTGAACTTTTCTCCAGTTTTGACCCTTCCTAAAGGTATTAAGGGTTTTGTTGTATATTGTAATGTATCTCATGTGGGATTGGGTTGTGTTTTGATGCAACATAGTAAGGTTGTGGCTATGTTTCTCGACAACTTAAGGTTCATGAGAGAAATTATTTGACTAACAATTTGGAGTTGGAGGCTATAGTTTATTCATTAAAGTTTTGGCGTCATTATCTCTATGGATTGCATATAGACATCTATTTAGACCATAAGAGCTTACAGTCTTTGTTCACTCAAAAGGAGTTGAATCTTAGGTAGAGGCAGTGGCTTGAACTGCTCAAGGAATATGATGTGAGTCTTCACAACAATCCAGGTAAAGTTAATATTGTTGTTGATACTCTTACCAAGTTATCCATGGGGATCATATCTCATGTGGATGACGAGAAGCGGGGATTGGTGAAGGATATTCACCAGTTGGATAACTTGGAAATTCCTCTTCTGTACTCTGAGGATGAAGGAGTGTTTGCTCAGAAAGTGGTTAAATCATCTCTTGTTGCTGAAGTGAAGGAGAAGTAGGCTTTGAATCCCATTCTGATAAATATTAAGAATGATGTGGGTCAGCAAAAGGTCATGGCTTTTGAGATTTGGGAAGATGGTATCTTGAGGCATCAAGGACGTTATGTGTTACGATGTTGATGGGATGCGGGAAAGGATTTTGGCTGAGGCTCATGAATTTAGGTATACAGTTCATTCGGCTTTGACAATGATGTACCATAACTTGAAGGAAATCTATTGGTGGAGCACTATGAAGAGGATGTGGATAATTTTATGGCCAAATATATGGTTTGCCAGTAGGTGAAGGTTGAACAGTTGAGGTCGGGTGGTATGTCTCAAGAGATAGAGTTTCCTATATGAAAGTGCGAGATAATCAACATGGATTTTGTTACAAGTTTTTGCAGTCTCACTAATAGTATGATTTGATTTGGGTCATTGTGGATAGGACGACTAAGTCTTCTCACTTCTTGAATGTGAAGACTAACTACTTTATCTATGCTAAGTTGTTTATTCAGGAGATTTTCAAGGTGCATAAAGTATCGAATTCCATCATTTCATATGGAGGTATGCAATTTTCTTCTTATTTTTGGAATTCGTTTCAGAGGTGTTTGGGGACCAAGGTGATCCTTACCACCGCTTTCCATTCTAAAATGGATGGACAAGAAGAACAAATTATTTAGACATTGGAGGATATGCTAAGGGCTTGTGTGATTAATTTTGGAGGTAGTTGGGTTGATCACTTGCCTCTTATTAAGTTTGTATATAACAATAGTTACCATTCTAGTATTCAGATGGCTCCTTTCAAGAAATTATATGATAGGAGGTGTAGATCCCTTATTGGGTGGTTTGAGAAGTGTAAAACTAAGTTGTTTAGTCCTGATTTGGTTCACCAAGCCATAGAAAAGGTGAAGGTGATTAGAGAAAGACTTAAGACTACTCAGAGTTTCCAAATATCTTATGCAGATTGAGGCAAAGGGAGTTAGATTTTGAAGTAGGTGATAGGGTGTTCTTGAAAGTCTCTCATATTAAAGAAGTGATGAGGTTTGTCAAGAAAGAGAAGCTCAATCCCTATTATTTTGGTCTGTATTTTATTTTGAGAAGAGTTGGGAATATTACTTATGAGTTGGATTTGCCTTCATGTTTGGGTTTTATTCATTCGATTTTCCATCTGTCGATGTTGAAGAAGTGTGTGGGTGATCTTTCTTTAGTTATCCCTATGGAGGATGTTGGTATTTCAGATTTCTTATCTTATGAGGAAGTCCCAATAAAGATATTGGATAGGCAAGTCTATAGGTTAAGGACCAAAGAAGTATCTCCAGTGAAAGTCCCATAGAGAAATCAAAAGCTGGAAGAAGCTACTTGGGTAGCTGAAGAGGACATGAAGACCAAATTTCCATTCCTATTCCCCGCGTTAGATAAAAATGCTTGAGGTATGATATCCATTCTCTTTCTTGTGGAATTTCAAATTTGTTGTTTGGGTTTGTGTCCATTCTTTCTTTTATCATGCTAATAGGTAAATTGACTCCTCATTTGGGGATGAATGATCCTAGGGGAGGGTAATGTAATACCCCAGGTTTTGGGACTCTAAAATTTTTTATGTAATTGTGCTCACTGTCTGGAGTATGGCTTAGGTGACGAGTCATAGGCCCTCCTTATGAGTTTTATAGTCCCAATGGTAGCCATTCCATTGAGGTAATCTAATGTTTCTATTTGGATCATAATTTTTCCCTCAAGAGTTGTAGAGTGGGACTCGTGACCATTCCAGTGAGGTGGCCCAGAATTTCTGCTTGGTCTATGAGTCGTGGTGATGACTCGTAACTAGTGACCACGAGTCATTGCCTGACCTATAGCGACAGAGGGCTATATTTTCTACCTATTTTCATTAAGGTCATGGTGGCTTTTTCCTCTTATCCAACTATATCCCACGACTTAAAACCCCTCTTTTGACCCTTTTAACATAAAATCATCAAGTCATAAACTACTCTGTGCTTTCCAGGGATTGATTGTCTAAGCTTCAATTGGTGATTTCTCTTCTAAAATTCTTGGTGTTTTAGTCATGTATCTCTTCCCTTAATTGATTTCATACAAGCATGTGTTTAATTACTGTCCATATGGATTTAATTATTGGTTTTGATTGTGGGTTGAGGATTTTGAATGGTTGTCATAAGATTTAAATTCCCATGGTTTTGAGTTTATTATTATGTGTTATCTTATGGTTTTGAACTAAATAAATGCATGGGTGGGGCAATTAGAATGGAGAACCTGGGTTTTCCCAAAATTAATGGTTTACTGGTTTAGAATTGGCTTTACCCTCAACCGAACTTGGCTAATTGGTTTGGAAACATGAATACATGCATAATTGAACTTACTTTTAGAACCTACCATCAGATAAAAGGTTAATGGAACTTAAAATGGTTTTTGGAAGGCCTTGGTGGCCATGATTGGTTTTAATTTCGAAACTTTGGTGTAAATTTGGCTAATTGATTTTGGAATGGCATAATGGAATTGACTTGCAAGTTTAACTTTATTTGGTATAACGATACCAATGGTAAATTCCTAATTAGGAGACTCTTTGGTTAATGGATTAGAATGTGTGTAAATGTTTTTAATTTTGTCTCAAAGGGGGTTATGTAGCTCGTCATGGAAGATGGATGTCTCTGGAGGACAAATACTGACCACGTTTAACTTTGTGAGGGTCATTATTATCGTGTGAATAGTTCACACTTTATATATATATTGGAATGGCTGGGGTCATGGATTCTTTGGCCCTTTCTCAAATTTTCATGTTCTATACGACTAACACGGGTTGGGACCCTTTCAGCAGGTAAAGTTAAACCTATATAGCCTGTGGATTCCCTTAGGATGGTTAGAGATACACAGTCCAGGTTTATGATTTTAAAAATTCATGCTTAAATCTTATTTCCTATCACGACATCTTATATATATATGTACATATGAATATGTGCATATGGTTTCTGAATGGTTTTGGACTGATTTAAATATGGCACTATTTTATCCCTTCTTTGAGTTATATACTAATTCCCATCCCACAAACCCTCTCCAAATGCTACATCATTTCATGATGTAGGGTCCTAGGGGTTTTTCAGTTATTTATGCATAGTTAGATGATTCACTTTCGTTCGTTGGTCAGCTTGAAGTAGTGAGCATCCATCTTTCAGAATGCCAGATATTTCACTACCTTACTTACATTTTCAGAAATCTCATTAGTTTCTTTTCATACTTTTGTATTATCTTTGGGCCATAGTCGAGGGCATGTCCCGAACTAACTTGGTATATTGGCTTAGAGGCTTTTATGGACAATGTGTGTGTGGTTACTTTTTATAGACTCTTAGTTCCTATTGTGTTATCTATCTATCTATCTTTCTTTTTATGTTTGGGTTACTTCCTCTATTATATTAATTGTGATCAGCTGACTAGGTAAAGGAGTTATTCTCCGACCCTTGGTTGTATATGATACCCGTCGGGACTAGGCCCGGCGTCGAGTTGTGACACCAGTCTAGTTGGATGAGCGATTGACCTTTTTGGAAGAGCTGGTGCATATGTTGTCTAGTGATGTTAGGTGGTTGCACACTAGAGAGATTCCAGTAGTTAAGGTTCAATGGAGGCACCGCCCAGTAGAGGAGGCTACTTGGGAGATCGAGAGCGAGGCTTTAAGTACATCTTAGTTTCTTACTTTTGTAGAGAAAATGTCTTTTGGTAGTGGATATTGTAATGACCCTCCAAATTATTTTCAATATTTCTACTTATTTTAACTATTAAGAGCTTTTTTATAGCTCCCCCAAGTCCATTTATGCCTTGCTGGAATTGATAATTTTGTAACAGGACATTTCGTTTGTTTTTTAGAGGCAATTCCCTGTTTTGAAGTATTTGCTGGTTCAAAATGGCTATCGGACAAAACCTTTAGTCAAATTACCTTGTATGTCAATTTTGACTATTCTAACAGCTCTGGAATGTCGATTTTAGGATAGGTGAACCCTTGGCCCGAGTCCCGAGTCTTCCATACTTATTTCTCGCTATTGGCGGGAAGTTAAGAAAAATAACACATGAGTGTGGGACCCATTTTTCATTAAAATGACCTCGAATTAAAATTTCAACTGTGTCATTGAGTTCGAAATATTATATTTGATAAGGTGGCATGGTTTATTTCCATATATGGAATTTTGAATGAATCTCAAGGGGATGATAGAGACTCGAAAATTTTCAAATCTCCAGCTGGTGCATGAAATCTTATGTGATCGCTATAGTGGCCCTTTGGGAACTTTAGCAGCGGGCACTTTTGTAGCCCATTGGGCTCTTTAGCAGCGTATTGGGCACATTAGTTTCCTTGGATCATCCAACAGGAACCTCTTTAGTGGCACCTTGGCGCTTTTGAGCCAACCACTAAAGCGGCCCAGAGTCTTCTTTAGCAGTGACTGCTAAAGAGGCCTAGGGTCTGCTTAAGCGGTGACCACTAACGGCTCAAGGCTCACATTATCGGCACCTGGTTCATAGAAAACCCTCAGTTAGCCCAATTTCACTCATTTTCATCCATTCTCAATAATATAGAACCCTAAAAAGTGTGGAAACTTGGGAGAATCATTTGTGGGTGATTTTGGAGCATTTGTAAAGTTAAATTACGCGTTTGTTCTTTGAATTGTTTGTAAGCTTTCGTCAATTTCATGATTTAATCCTTCAACTTTTTTCAAAGTCCCTAAGATATTGGTGGGTTAATTTTAGCACCATTAGAGCTCAAAATTCATGCATTTTTTATGATAAATGCTCCTTGGGCATAAAGGGACGTTGTGTTTGTTTCAAAATGATCACCCATGGGATTTTTAAGTATTTTTTTTGTCCAAAGCATAATAGTGCAATATGGGTATCATTGTTTATATTTTGATGAGTAGATTGTGATTTTGATACCATGGCATTTTGTGGAAGCTTCTTGAAAGGGAAATTATTGGTTTAGCGAATTCTTCGAGCTTTTCATCGGTGTTCAGGTTGGCTAGGATTACCTTCTTCATAGATTGAGCTAATTCATAGTATAATTATGATATTACGCTATATATGGAATGGAATTTAGGTATTGAAAGCATGATTAGTATTATTAATATTATTTGGGTTGTTTAGGCTATCTTAGAACCGTAATTTAGGCAATATTTACTTAGTTGCTCATGTTTTAGGTAAAATTGCTATATTAGGGCTAATAACGTCTTATTTAACATGACATACCTTAGCCTAGTGTGGGTAAAAACTTCTTAGAATGGATTTTGGGGATTAGAAGTGAGCCCCTTTGGCCACCTTAGGCCATGACTTGTGTTTTGTAGGCTTTTATATGCGTGTTATTCCTTTGAAATATTAATTTTGGGACTTAAAGGAGATTAGATACTTAATTTATTATGTTGGTTTGGTATTTGGGAATTTGTGCTTATTCTGGACAAAACCCGATGGTTTATTGATATTGAGCTCCAGTTCACGTCTGGTGATTGCTAATGATATTGTATATGATTTTAGGTTCAAGTTGGCAAATGATGATAATAATGATGATGCTATTGAGTTTAGGCTCGACTCTGGTATTGAGAGTTATTTATGATATGATACGGTATAGATGAATTCACAGTTATGGTCGGATAATTGGTAATTTATGGTTCTTTGGTTATTTACTTTCCTTTGATTGCACCTCTTGGGACTATGGGGACTTGTTTTGAGCTATTTACTTTTTCTCACTTACTGGCTTATGAGGGTCAATTTAGTAGTTATAATTGTGTGATCGTTACGTTACTATTCTAGATTTATTTATTTAACTATGCACAGCAGTGTTTGAGCTTATTTCGAGATTTGTTCTTTTACCTTGACTTAGCTTATTTATCTTGTATGTTATCGCATTTATATCATGATTTAACTTAGTTGACCGATGATTCATATTTAGTACCCACAGTATTGGTACTCATTCTATACTCTTGTACCCTTTTTTGGTGCAGATCCGAGTTCTAGTAGCCGTCACTCACGTGACAATCGTGCTGAGTTGATTTTGTAGATTGGTGAGCTCTCAAATTCAGAGTTGACCTTTTTTCCTTCTATTATTTATGTCTAGTCTTTCATTTTTCGCGACAGATTATATTTGACTATTTCAGTACTTATGTGCCTTTTGTAGTAGCTCTTGTACCGATACTACTAGGTCGTGGAATGGGTGTTTATGTATCTATATTTTAGACTATATCTATTGTCTTTTTATTATTATAAGTCTTTAACTGTTGACTCCCGGATTTTTGGCCATTTTCCACCAAATTAGCCATAACTTATAGCTCTTGGTTACGGTTCGGTTTACCTACTAGTGGGATAAAGTATGTTCCATCATGACTAGTCAGATCATGACAGATCTCCATTAATTTAACACCATATTTTGAATCCTAATGTATGAAAAAATTCAAAAAAACAGAGAAAAAGATAATTAGAGTTTCTGGAAAAAGAGGCATACCATATCAACCTTTTCATTTCCTCGCTTATCATGTTTATCTATATCTATATCATTATCTATACTATATTATAAGTGTGAAGTGCCTTAGAAATGTCGTTTAAACTTTTTGCCCTTCATTAAAAGTCTCATCTTTAGACAAAATTGTTTTTTCACTATTTTTCCAGTGTTTAAAAGTTGAAAATTAATTAAAAGTATTTATGGTAAAATCTTTCCTTATTAGAAGTCATCAGAATTAATAACAATTAATACTTTTTCCATTAGTTTAATAATTCTATATGGATTAAATTTTGTTTTAAGAAGATTTGAAGAACTTAAAATTAAATATAAAGTTAGAATAAAAATAATTTAAGAAGTATCAAATTTTTAAAAGTTTTAAGTACGCAATAAGAATGTAAGCATAGTTAAAGCATACTTAAAGTTTTAAGTACGCAATAAGATATACTATTTAAAGCATATTTATACTATTACATTCTTATTGCGTACTTAAAGCATATTTAAATATAGAAAGTTTTAAGTATGCAATAAGATTCTACATCACAACTTTAAGATAGCAAGCATAGAACTAGTTAAACATTCTTGGATTCATAGAGGAAGTGATTTTTGTTTATGTCTCTTGCTTTTCTGATTTTAAAATTAATAAGAGTCATCTAGATTTTAATTTCTCAATTGTTGATGTTTTATGTATAACTCATTACTTTGTTACATTGGTGAAACTTGATTCTCAAATCATTTATTTTTAACCTTGACTTTTTCGGCATGATAGCAATCTATGTCGTAAATTTGATGAGAGTACTGTAGATTTCAAGAAGTTTTAGAAATGAAGATGCGTCATAAAAATATATATTGAATTTGTCAATTAAATAATTTTTGGTTTAATCTGCAATGATAGTGTTTATGAATTGGCATTTTTTCTTGCTATTTCCAAGTACTTTAATACACCCAATAAATCTTGCATTCATGGAAATTGAAATAATATTGTGATTAACCAAAGTTTATCCTTAATGAAATATCATTTGGCATTTTTACCCTTTTAAAATAGATTTCACACAAAACGAAATAATCAATCAATAATAATTATTTGTTGAATCGTCTTTTGTTTATTGTTGGATTTTGTTTAAAAATAAATTAATATTATAAGAACTGTGTTTTTAATATGATGTGTCTTTTAGATAAAGAGGTGTCTCATAGATAAAAGATTGTGTCATTTATGAAAAGGTATTTTTTAGCAAAAAGTAGAGTCTTTTCATCTTTTGGTTACCTTGATTCTGTTAAAATCCTGCCTCATGTGATTTCAATGCATCATTAAAGAAAGTTTACGAGAAACTTTCCACTTAGTAATTCTCTTACAACAACATTCTCCAAAGAGTTATTTTCTTCCATAAAGATCATGTTCGGGATTTCTTACTTTCCATAAGAATCTTTCTCTATTTTTTTGTGCAGAATTCAATAGGCTTGTCATATGCACTAAAACTATTTGCATAATATGCCATAACAGTCTCGTAGAGAAGAGGGAGAAAATATCATTTCTAGAAAAGCATTTCACACGTATTTCAAGCCTCCAATTTGTGTTCAATATTCATTTTATTAACTCTTCATGTTGTGTTTTTCTTGGTATAGTTCTTGTGTTCATGGAACATATTTTCCAACATTCTAAAAATGATATTTATGATGAAGGAGACATTATTTATTGATGTTTGTTCAAAGTTATGATGGTTGCTTTATGTTTTGTTTTAGCGGAATGATATGTCGTGTGATTGATTGACCTAGAAAGCTGTCCAAGTATTTGAAGTATCAAACGTAGTGGTTACAACATTTGAAATAAAATAGTAATAATTAAATCAAATCAAAAATGATTGTTGAGGGAATATAAAATTTTCTCAAAACCCACCTTGTTTACATACATTATCTATCCCTTTTCTCCTATTGTAGAGTAAAAGTTCAACAATTTTTTGAATTTCCAATGAATGAAGGGAAGCAAGGAGCACTGGCAGTGGTAGAAATGTCGAACAGCAGTGGTCAAAATCCAATAGCACAGTTGCAGAAAAAGTTTAAGGAGTTGGAGACCGGCTTTAAATTGTGGTTGTAAAAGCAGTCACTTCCTGTTGAAGTTGTTATTGTGATGATGGCGAGTGGTTTATAAGGTGCTGCTATTGGTGGATTCTTAGGAGATTTGGATCAAGTCAATGTTAATCAAGGAAGGATTAGGCTACACATGAGGTTACCAAAGAACAAGCTAAAGGTTCAACAAGGCTAGCTAAGATTGTGCACAAAGGTGGTTCAAAAAAGGGTATGAAAAATGGCTATCAAAGAAGTGCCTAAATCATCTCCTAAACTCATATTCTCTATTTTGTTTTGCACACACACCAAGAAAGTTCTAGCATCAATTATAACAAGGAATACGTGAATACCCTCACACACATATGGCACATGCTTAACTCCAATAGGATCATTACAGACTCCTAACCAAATAGTCATATGAATTCACTTTAAGCCAACAATCACAACACGAGTCATAAACTAGAACTTAGGTGTCTCAACAGTAAAGATTTATCACATGCTTATATTGTCGTGTGGCCCACTAAAACAACTTACATTTACTTGTTAGGTCCTACACATGACTGATTTTCTCTTAAGAGGCTCGTCATCCATCCATTATCGAGAAAAACACCTAACTATGACTAAAAAGCAAACTAATATATACACAGAAGCAAAATAAATGCACCAAACTAACATATACAAAGAGTCAAAAACAAATGCACTAAGAGAAGGAAAAATAGTAAGCAATCTAGAAGCACTTCTAGCCACCCCACACTTTAAGTAAAGCATTGTCCCCAATGCCAATACATAATAAAAAAACCTGGCTAGTAGGACTCTTCTTCCACATCCGGGGCCATGCCACCTGCATCAAAATTATCATCAGATTCATCCTCGCTAGATTAGGCCTCCATGTCGAAATCCAACAGTCTCTGATCCTCATTCGTTTGTGCATCATCATCCAATGGCTTCTAAAATACAGGCCCCACTCCACATATAGCTCTAGCATGCTTATTAAGTGGATAATCATAATCCAGCTGACGTATCTCTACAGCAATAGGTACACGGACTCCACTCATCATAGTGAGCTTTGTCATGCCATAAAGATAGCAGAAAAAGATCTTTTTTTGGGGTTCTGAGGCAACTTGTGATCTGCTGGCTCATCCTCAATTCCTTTCTCTATTAAGATGGTGGTCAGTAAGCTTCCGAAATTGAATGGTATCTTTTTGTGCATCCTTGTTTTGCGCATAGAAGAGTGTATAACTGCACCTACATTTATAGGAATGTCAGCCATCAAAGCAAACACTAGACATACCCAATCGCGAGAGACTTTGGTGAACTGCTTTCCCAAAATCAAGCAAGCATTAACTATCCTTCCAGATATGTGTTTCCCTATTCAGGAAAGCATATGGAAAGGTGTTGTGGTGGCCTTTGTCTTTTTTATATAACCATTAAGACGGAGACCTTGAACCACATAATGTATACCTAATAGATCTATATGGAGGCTTGATGTACAGTTCCTTCAACCAGGAGTGGTCCACATTCGGAGTACCCAAGTGAGAGTTAAAAAACTCAACCGTCAGATATAGAATCTTCCCTCGAATTTTCACTTTATTCCCTTGGGTATTTGGGAACTAATTTGCATAAAATTCCTGAATCCAATCTAGATTGCACTCGCCCATGTCTTGAAAAATGAAGTCAAGCTTTAGTTTAGTGATCCTGGCCAAAATACGAGGGTAATACCTCACCAAACTCTCTCTTTGAATGATCTCTAGTGGCAAGTATCTAGTTACTTTATCATCCTTAGACCACTTCTGACCCTCATGTTTGACCCATTTAATGCCAAAAGTGTATCGAGGCCTTTGAAGAGAGGATGAGGCAGATTTTTTCTTTTGTGTCCTTTTTTGTCCCTTCAATATATAGATTCTATTTCTTTTCCCGTTTGTCCTTTGGGAGCAATATTACCTGAGTTCATCATACATTCATGTTAGCCACACATAACAAAACTAACTATAATTAAGTGGAGGGTAGTGAAATCACCACCCCACACTTAATTTGTTAGCATGAACCAATTAAGTGGTGTTGTCGGGTACTCAGACTTTGCCAACATACACTTTGACCTTGGGTACCAACATTATTCACAGCATTATTAGCATATTTGCAACTCACATAGTGGCTTTTCTTTTTCTTTTTCGATTCACAATTTCATTCCATAAACCCCTCACATTCCATAACAAATTCCAATTCAAATTTGCACATGGCACAAAACAATTGTTGCACAAAATCAACCCTTCACACCACAAATTCAACCAATTTTATTTCAATTAAACTATTATTGAATGAAGTCATGCCCTACAATATCAACCATACCAAGATATACAAAACACCATCACTTTCACACAATTTTAACACACCATGTGGAATAAAGTAAGATGTGAAATAATGGCTACACAACTACTATGTTTTCTACGAATGATTCAATCACACGCAAAAAGCTCAAAATACTACAATAATGGTGTTCATTATAACTATGGTGTTTGTCTTCCCAAGATTTTCAAAACCTTGCTTTTACAAAGCTATGGCAAGAATTCAATCCATAATCCTCAAGAAATTAATTAAAAATTTTAACATAAAGTCACAACAACCAAGGATTAAGAAAGGAAAACTTACCTTGAAGATCGAAGATTGAGAAAAGAAGGTGAAAAGTGCTTGGGATTGTTAAGTAAAGAAGAAACTTGTAGGAATAAAAGTATGTTAAGGCACGGCTTTTGCATTGGTTTGTGGTGAAATAAGAGTGTATTTGGGCCTTTTAGGGTGATATGGTTATTTATAAAATGGAATCCGAGTAGGGTTAACCTGGTTTAAGGTAGGGTAATAAGTTGGATTTGGAGGGTATGAGGTGCAAAAGGGGCTGCCCAAGTTAAGGTGTGCATCGCTCAACCAAACACCTAATGTAAATAGTGAACGTATGCGGTGTAGTGTGTGCCGCTTTGTGTATCACACAAACATAAGTGGGTGTCGCACAAAGAATCACCTAAACTAATATTTGTGTTGAACAACCAAACTCCTAATTGGACCAGTGAGCATATGCGGTAGGGTATACGCCGCATAGAGCATCACCTAAAGTAAAGTGTGCGCCGCAAAGCTTGTCTCCCAAATTATGTTAGGCGCCACAATGCTTGTCGCTCGAATTATGTTAGGCACCGCCCAACTTAACACACAAGTGAAGCAGTGGGCCTAGGCTAAGTGTGAGGCAACGTCTTTTCCATGTCTAAACCAACTATGGGCGCTGCATACCCCAAATTTCACTTAAACATGGGCGTTGCATAGTGTATCACCAATATTAAGCTTGGCACCTACCCCCTTTATCGCCTAACTGAGGTAGTGGGAAACGTTCATACTACAGCAGCTTTGCCCCCGCACCTCCATCGAGATCAATGGTGGGCTCTGAGATTGGGCCTGTTGACCTGATCCCTACGCTACCACCACAGACCTCATTGAAAATCACAAAATGAGTCGCACCGCAAAACTTTTAGGGCCGAATCAACATAATTCGGTCATAACTCAAACATGAATCATGACTCGGGACTTAACATTTGACCACTCCAACTTACCTATAACATTTCCGTTACTCCTAAACTTACCACCTTTGATATGGATCACTTTCAAACCGAGTTCAGTACCTATCATCTTTTTAGTACTTCATACACCTACACTTAATCAAAAACAACTAAAAATAATTAGAAGGGTGGGTTGCCTCCCACCAAGCGTCGTAGTTTTGGTCGTGGCTCAACTCTTATTTTTGTATTTTTATTTAACATGATATAATCAAAGTAAAATCATGGGTTGTCTCCCATGCAGAGCCTGATTTAGTTTCGCAACATGACTCAATTTTCTTGATTACTCAGACTTCATCAAGATAAACTGTACTTAAATATTTCACCGAGTCCATAGGACTGATGTATTGCTTGACTCGCTGCCCGTTCACTTTAAAGACACTTCCATCATTATTTTCATGTTTGGCTACTCCAGATGAGAAAACTTGAGTGACTTTAAATGGGATACACCACTTAGATTTTAGTTTACCTGGGAAGAGCTTGATTCTGGAGTTAAAGAGTAATACCCAATCACCTACTTGAAAGTCACGCTTTTCGATTCTTCGATCGTGGTACTTCTTTATTATTTTTTTATACAGATCTACTCTCTCATATGTACCGAGACAGAATTCATCCATCTCATTCAGCTGCCCCAACTTTAGTTTTGTTGCTTCCTTCCAATCCAGATTCAACCGCTTGAGTGGCCATAAAGCTTTGTGTTCCAGCTCAATTGAAAGGTGATATGTTTTTCCATAAACCAGCTGATACGGTGACATCCCAATAGGTGTCTTGAAAGCTGTTTGATATGCCCACAAGGCATCATCGAGCTTTTGAGACTAATCACTCCTACTTACGTTCACTGTCTTGGCTTATATTGCTTCAATCTCCTAGTTCAAAACTTCCACTTGCCCACTAGTTTGTGGGTGGTATAGAGTATCCACCTTATGTTTCTTCACACCATATTTTACCAAAGTAGCCCAGACTATTTTGTTGCAGAAATGGGATCCCCCGTAGCTTATGATAGTTCTCGGTACCTGAAAATGAGAGAAGATGTTCTTCTTCAGAAAGGCGTCCACTATTTTGCCTTCATTGTTAGCTAGATCCACAGCCTTAAACTATTTGGACACATAATCTACAGAGACCAAGATGTACTTTAACCCATAAGAACTAATGAAGGGCCCCATGAAATCAATACCCCAAACGTCAACCTCCGTCATTTTCATCATTGGCATCTCATGGTGCCTCGATTTCAAACCCTGTTTCTGGAACTGGTCACACTTCTTCACAAAATCATATGCATCCTTAAACAAGGTTGGCCAATAATATCCACTTTGCAACACCTTTTTTGCAGTACGATCACCTGCATGGTGACCCCCAACTGGGGAAGCATGCTAAGCTCCAAGAATACTTAGCATATCAACTTATGGAATGCACCTTTTAATAATATTATCAGCAGAATGCTAGAATAAATATGGATCATCCCAGAAGTATCTTGTAACATTGTGGAGAAACTTCTTCTACTGGTGGAAGAAAAGGTTCTCTAGAATGATATAACTTACCACATAGTTGGCAAAGTCTGCGTACCAAGGCACCCTTTCAAGTATAGCAGCAGATATTTGCTCATCAGGAAATGCATCTTCAATTTCAAGCTTATCTGTGACTGATTAATCTCCCTCAAGCCTGGACAGGTGGTCTACAACCTAATTTTTGCATCTTTTTCTATCTTTGACCTCAAAGTCAAACTCTTGCAGAACCAGCATCCATCTGATTAGACTTGGTTCTGTATCCTTCTTTGCCATCAAATATCTCAAGTTAGTGTGGTCTGTATGCACCACTACCTTGGTTCCCAATAAATAAGCATGGAACTTCTCAAATTCATAGACAACCGCGAGAAGTTCCTGTTAAGTAACAGTGTAATTCTTTTAAGCCCTATTCAATGCCTTGCTCACATAGTAAATAGGGTGAAATAATTTTTCCTTCTTCTAGCCAAGCACAGTCCCAAGTCCCACTCTATTTGCATCGTACATGATTTCGAATGGATTAGACTAGTATGGAGAAACAATAACTGTGGCAGCCACCAATTTCTCCTTAAGACATTCAAATACCTTCTTACAATCATCATCAAATGCAAACCTAGCCTCCTTATCCAATAGCTTGCAAAGTGGATTTGCAATTTTTGAAAAGTCTTTAATAAACCAGTAGTAGAATCCAGCATGACCAAGGAAACAATGAACTCCCTTCACTAAAATGGAAGGGGGTAGTTTCTCTATAACTTCCACCTTGGCTCGGTCAACCTCAATCCCTTTTGCTAAAATCTGATGTCCAAGAACAATGCTCTCTTTCACCATAAAGTGGCATTTCTCCCGGTTCAACACGAGATTAAATTCCTCGTATCTCTGTAGCACACTACTCAAGTTCACCAGACATAACTCAATTGAATCACCCACTACAGAGAAATTATCTATGAACACCTATAGGGTGTCCTCCACTATGCGAAGAAAATTGACATCATGCACCATTGGAATGTGGCGGGTGCATTACATAAATCGAATGGCATTTTCTTGAATGTGAACGTTCCATATGGGCATGTAAACATTTTTTTCTCCTGATCTTTCAGGGTAATCGAGATCTGATTGTATCCCGAATATTCATCTAAAAAGCAATACCAACCTTTTTCCTTCCAAACGATCAAGTATTTGATCCATGAGGGAATTGGGAACTAATCCTTCAATGTCCACGAGTTCAACTTCCGATTGTCCATACACATTCTCCACACTGTCACTAGTCTAAGGGGAATCAACTCATTTTTTTCATTCGCAATCACAGTCATGCCCCCTTCTTGGGCACACATTGTACAGGACTTACCCACTTGCTATCGGAGATTGGATACACTACCCTTGCGTCAAGCCATTTAATTATCTCTTTTTAACCACTTATTCCATCGATGGGTTTAATCTGCATTGATGCTTAGTAGTTGGTATGTACTCTTTCTCTAGCTGTATTTTATGGGTATATATACCCGGTAAAATACCAATAATATCAGCAATTATCTAACCTATATCCCTTTTATATCTCCTAAGAACAGAGATAAGGGCTTCAACCTGCTGCTCACCCAAGTCTTCTACAATAATCACAAGTAAGGTGTTTCCACTACCTAGAAACACATACCGTAGATGGCCCGACAGCTCTTTCAGCTCCAACACCGGTGGATCTTTAATAGATGGCTTAGCCAGTGGTGTTAGATGATTTTTAGGTCCAAATCCAGCTTCTTGGAAGCAAATAAATATAATTCCATTCTTGTTAGCACACATACCTTCTCCTTATATTCTTCAATACCCTCGCTAGAAAAGTTTATCAACACAGCAGCCAATATTTCCGCGCCAAATTTCTCCTCAATCGGTACCTCTTGGTCATCTTCATAATACACATCAAATATCGAGAATACATTCATCTCTTTTTATTGCTTTATTGATTTGCAGACATCAAAACTAACCATTTTATTATTGAGCCTAACTTTTAGCTCATTAGTCTGCAAGTCAATCAATATAGTCCCGATTACAAGGAAAGGTCTACCTTAGATTAGGGGTACCTCGAAGTCCACCTCACAATCCAGGATCACAAAGTTAGTAGGGAAGATAAAATTAGCCACTTTCATAAGCACATCGAATAATATCCCAACTGGCCTCTTCACTGATCTATCTGCCATCATAAGCCTCATATTGGTGGGTGTAGGGTCTCTTAAACCCAACTTCTTGTAAACTGCCAGTGGCATCAGATTAATACTTGCCCCAAGGTCACACAGAGCCTTAGCAAAATTCAATGATCCAATAGTACATATGTAACGTCCCGAGTCTGTACCCCGAATACTACACGGTGCTCATAATCCCGAAGGACCACAAGCTAACCCATGGGCTCTACCTGCTGCAATAACTGTATAATAGTAATGCATAATCATAACATAATTGAGATAAATGTGGAAAACTTCCTTAAGGTCCAAATCTGGAAATAATACTAAGTGTGGTATCATAATACGAAAATTGAATATAAGTACTGAATTCTAAAGAACTGTCTGAAAATACTCTAGTCTGAAAAGCCTCTAAAACTGTCTGAACAGTGGAGTTAATGGGATAGGCCCCCAACTACTGAAACTAAAATACTATAAATAATAAGCATGTCCTTGAACTATAAGGACTCGCCACTACTCTGACTGCTGAAAGTCGAATCTGCTAAGGATACTTGGGAGCCCGTGCATCGGAACCTATGATATAACATATCATAGCATTAAAAAAAGCATGCGTCAGTACTTTGAATGTACTGGTATGCTCAGTGAGGTAGGATGAAATGCATGGATTCATATGCATAAACAATACTAACTGAATAACATGAGTATGACTGAGTAAGAGTACATGAATAAATACGTATACTGTAACTGAGATTGTGATACACTGAATCCTGAGTCTAAATACTGATTAACTGATTACTAAGTCTACTGATACTATATTACTGATATCTGAATGATTGTATCTGATAGTCCTGAACTCTGTGAAACTGTACTGAGTTCCATACTGAGATGAGTGACTATATCTGATAGTCTTAAATCTGTAGAACTTAACTGAGTTTTATTCTGATACTGAGACTGTGAGAGGTAATCATCTAACAGACATGCCCATCTTTGAACTAATTGGGGTCCAACCTGTAACCCCAACTGTAAGGGTGTCAATATCATGCCATGGGTAAAGACAAGTTGTGAGTTAACCCTCTCTGACATGAAGTTCTTCCATCACCCCTCGCTGATAGGAAAAACTCAAATGAGATATGTCAACCCTAATAATATCTGGCAGGAAGATATCTCAACCTACGCTGGCTACGTAGTTCTGTAACACAAGGATTACTTCTTAGGATCACACCCTCTACTATCAGGTGAGTCCCTATCCTTGGGTTCACTCGGTTCTGAATCCAACTCCCAAGTGAATAGACACTGGATTGAGTTCTAAACTATACTAGGTTGGACTGAGTTATTACTGATATTACTGTTTGACTGAACTAAACTGAGTTCAGTGGATTTTGTGGACTGACGGAAACTACTGAATTCTGTTAACTGACTGAGTACTACTGAGGTTTGAACTGAGTATTGTGACTAAAATTATGATCACTACTAAGATTTCTTGAGTTTATGTAAATGACTGAGAACACTACTGATCGTGACGTGACTGATACTGTTCTATAACTGACCATGTATATAGGTAAGTAGCTAAATTGTCGGGTACAAGTACCCCCAGGACTCGATAGCATAAATTAAAAGACATGGCACAAACTTAAAATATGTAAACTAAGTATTCGATTATTCTTCATTCATTAGGGCATTTTAACAACCATTTGCATGACATGAACTTGTATACATATGCTAACATGATATAATTTTCACTATTCAACTCACATGCTTAATTCATCAATCACTTGAAAGGTATAAAATATGTACATACTACTAATCAACATGTAAGTATATAATTCCATATACCCAATTCACAATTTGAAAGCTTTAGCATGATTTCCACATGATAAGAAATATAACTCAATTAACCCCACATGAACTTATCATAAAACATAGATTGAAAACCCAATTAATCGTTGTAAACATGGATATTATCAAACCTAACATGGAATTCATAAAATTCATACAATTGGAGTTTAGAATAGATTCTTGGACTCCAAAGGTGGAAAGGACCCTTGGATGAACACTTCACATACCTTGATGCTTGATTTTGAGAAGATTGATGGTAGAATTCTTGATATTTGAATCTTGAATTGAAAACCCTAAGGTTTGTTCTTGAGAGATTTTGAGAGAAAGTGAGTGTACTTTTGTGAATTAGGGCTGAATTTCATGTTTAGAGGGGCTGAAGGTTGGGATAAAAAGACCCAAATACCCCCAAGGATGTGGTCTTTTAATGGCTAAAAACTATACCATCGAAGTGCAGACCAACGCATCGCATCGTTGGTATCAACGTGATAGCCAACGCATCGCGTCGAGTCTGCGTTGACTCACTGGAGACGCTGGGAGCTGGAGAAAACATTTATCAATGCGATAGTCAATGTGGCGTACCAAGATCGCGTTGATTCACTATTTTAGGTTTCCAAAGGAGCTTCAAACAAAGTTTGAAAAATTCGAAACTTGTCCGGAAACACCTACGGACATTCCTGATCATGAATTAACTCAAATATCAACATGTGGAGGATGTAAAAGTCGTGAAATAATATTACCAACTTTCATAGTCTAAAATGGCACCAAGTCTGAATACTTAGCTAAAATTATCTAAGTCTGGGACCCCTAGACAAGCTTAAAGGACTGAATTAAGCCAAGGATTTTGTAGGGTCTTACAATATGGGATAGTAAATGCTCCTGGATCATCTTTGTTTTGCACTAAGGATCTTGTAGATATAGCACTACAATGGTGAAGATTGTCCACCAGTTCGTAGCTCACCATTCTCTTCTTCGTGACAAGATCCTTCATGAATTTAGTGTAGCCAGGCATTTGTTCCAATGCCTCTACCAAAGGCACATTTATAGTCAATTGTTTTAGCATTTCCATGAACTTGCTAAACTTTGTGTCATCCTCATTTTTCTTCAATCGATGAGGGAATAGATGAGGTGGCTTTGGTATACTATTAACCACTGTTTTTCCTTCCTTTCCATTATCTTTCTCTAACTTATTAACCTGCTGATGGTTAGATAGAATCTCATCACTATCCAACCTCCAAACTCCACTAAAAGGTTTACTTCTGCTTCTATATCTAACTCTACCACATTATCAATCACAAGTTTGCCCACAGAAGGGCCCGGTAATACTTTACCACTTCGAGTGGTAATCACCATGCAAGAGCTATTATTTCGAGGATTTTGCACTGTGTCACTCGGCAATGTTTCGCTCTTCCTATAATTAAATATTGTGGATAATTGGTTCATCTGTTGTTACAGTTGTTTGATGGAAATAGAATGTGAATCAACTAACTGACTCATAGATGATCAGTCGCTCTTCATTTCAATCATACCGGTGTTAATTGATTCCACCCCTTTTAATAATTTTGCCATCATGTCCTCTATGGACATCTTTCCCTAACTAGCAGTAGTAGTATCACAATTTCTAGGAGGTATATATAAACCACTCCTGTCATTCTTGTTTTTCCAGTTTCCTTGATCACGATCCCTGTAACTAGACTTATCATAATAGTTCCAACCTTGGTTTCCTTGGCTATTGCCTCGAAAACCCCCGAGTTATTCAGATAGTTAACCTCTTCCTTAAAATCAGAATCGGCTCTACTCTGTGACCCAATGGCTTTCACCTTTTCAGTCT
Source organism: Capsicum pubescens (assembly GCA_030864215.1). Classification (NCBI taxonomy): domain Eukaryota; kingdom Viridiplantae; phylum Streptophyta; class Magnoliopsida; order Solanales; family Solanaceae; genus Capsicum; species Capsicum pubescens. The sequence continues at coordinate 246,448,447 of CM061548.1, forward strand.
TCCCAGATAGCAAATGTTTAGTGAGAAAATCCATCGGGGTCTTCATGTGCGTTATATCTTGGTCGCGTTATTTTACTTTCCTATATTGCTCCGCAGATATACCACTAGACATAGTAGAGCTCGCTACCTCTGAATCTCTGGTATGCCAAGCTCTACTTTGTTTAGTCATCTGATCAAGCATTTCTAAAGCCTTGGGAAAGGTAAGATCCATAAATGCTCCATCTGCCGCATTATCCACCGTAGGATTCGTAATAGAATTCAAGGCTATATATAAAGTTTCCATCAGATAAACATCAGTCATTTTGTGGTTGAAGCATTGCATCAACTTCTTCTTGAATCTCTCTCATATCTCATGAAGAGCTTCGTTCTAAAGTTGGCTGAAGTTATATATCTCATCCCTCAACTGTAACATTCTGGATAACAAAAAAAATATTTCTAGGAAAGCTCCTTTCAACTGCCTCCAGTTTGTTATAGAATAAGGAGTCAGCCACAGTGCTACCTCCCCAAACAGAGACAACGGAAATAACTGCAAACGGATTGTATTCTGCCCGACTCCCAGGTTATCAAAAGATTTGCAAATAGTGATGAAGTTCACTAAGTGTATATTTGGAGCATCGCTCGTAAATTCACCAAACAGTCCCTTAAGATTGAGCAACTGAATCATGGTACTCATAATGTTGAACTTTGAAACGGGTGCCAAAAGTGGAGGTATAATATCTCTAATAGAACCTTCTTCATCCATATCATCCTCATCGTCGTCAATATCAAAATGCATAGTTTGGCAGTCTGATCTCTCTCTAAATGGACGATTTCGGTTTACAGGTGCAACTACTTTCGTTGTATGCCTCCTATTAGTTGGGTCAATTAAATCATCATCTCCCAGTTTTTCTTTATCTTGATTAGGTACCCGACCTGGGTTATCTGCATTTTGTTGATTTAATTGAGCATTAGCCAAAGCGGCTAATATTTCAGCTTTCTATTTTTAGTCATTCTTTCAATGAGATAAGGTTCAGGATTGAAGGGTAATAATGGTTCTCCTGAACTTCTGGTTCGTGGCATAAACAACAATGAGCCTGTAATGAACAAAAACACAAATATGTAAAATTAGAAAACTTGACTAACAGTCAATTAACAAACATAAACTTAATCGACAACCGTATTCCCCTGCAATGGTGCCGAAATTTGATAAGCACAAATTACAACTCTTTTACAAGAGTGTAAGCGGTCGTTGTTAAATATAAAACCCAACTAGGTTGGGGTTGAATCCCATAGAAAATATGGTGTTAATTTAGTTGTATGTAGATTAGTTGACTTTTAATCCTTTATTTCCGCAAAAACATAAAAAGAGGGGTTTAGATTTAAGTACGAAGTAATGGTTTCAGTGTAAAAGTGAAGCAATACATGTAATAGTAGTTGAATACAGAGAATAATAACTAGGGTTATGTCCACCGTATAGTTTTCAATACTTTCTAACTATGGGTGTTAAGAATTCATACATGCATACGCTTATAGAGAAACGTGTTCAATATCTTAATCCAAACATTTTTCAACCATTAGGTAGTAATTCACTTTAGTTCTCTCGAATTAAAAGTGTTTACACAATTATATGAAATCTCCAAGTTGTTAATCCTATTAAGGCATTAACGTGTGAAATAGAGGTTGGAAACCTTATTTTCTTGTCACTACTCTCTTTTCTAAACATTAACCTTTCTATCGAACAAGTTATGTTTCAATGGCACATTCTCTATGTTTGCAACCACGAGAATTCAAGAATAACCAAGAAAGTATGATATATCTAAATCAATGCATAATGAATTCAAAACCCATAGAAATAGATAGAATGTTACAAGGTTTCCATAACCTTAACCAATAAGCTTAGCTACTCATGGACAAAACGAAAATCACAATAGTCATATTCATCATACCCAAAAGATAAAAGACAATCTTGGTGTATAAACTGTGAACAAAGTGAAAATCATTCTTCTCTCTCCTCTAAGTGGTCAATCTCCAATTCAAAACAATACAGAATAGAATAGAATCCATGAATTGTCAGCATCAAGTCTTTTTAGTAATCTTTTCTCTCATAATTTCCTTCTAAGTCCCTAAACTAATTTTAAATGACAAATTAGTCTTGGACATAGTTTCTAGGCACCACATTTGGTCCAACAAGCTACTTTCTCTTGTGTGATCTGCCATCCGCATTCCGTAGTCCCATCATGTCTCTATTTACCTCATTAATACCTAACATTATGCTAATCACACAGGTTAGCTCAATTACATAAAAGTAGAGTAAGAGCATAAGAAACTAGGCACTTTGTTCTCAAAAATTAGCTAAAATATGGGTAAGTTATGGTGCTTAGGCGTATAAATACACCCAAGATCATCTTCGGTCACCCTTTTAACTACATTTTTATTCTCTTATGTTGTGGGAACTACGTTTGACCTGATTCTTGTTCAACGAGATATGTAGACGCCATAACAGCTCGGTCATATCACCCCAGGAAATGAAAACTAGGGCAGAATTTTTATGAAGGAATCTCAAAACATTCAACAAAAGAAGATCATCCTATAGCAAGCCAAATTTAAATTTTGTGAGTGATATTAGTAACTAGGGAAAAAATTTTGAGGCAGACCTCAAAATTTCCACCATAGTGTACTAAGAAGTTCAAAGATGACAACATAGATTTCGGTGCTGAAAGAGTAGAGTTGACTTCATAGACCTTCAGTTATAAAGGCTCAAGGTCTCAAGCCAAAAGTGTTCATTAAAGCTACATGACATGACTTAATTGACAGTGATCCCTCCCAATTTTATAAAAGAATTTTTTGAAAATTAAGTTGTTTAATAAAGTACTTACTTTAAATTAATTTATACTATGATTTCACCTTGCACCCAACAACTCGGGGAGTCGAAGCAGGAGTCAGAAGATGACAAAAACATGAAGAAGAAGAAGAAGAAGAGAACCCGATGATGGCGATGATAAGAGCTGAAGATCGAGGAAGTCAACATAGATCAATTTTACCAAAAGTAATAACTTTTCTGTGGATACAGGTTATCCTAAAGCCAACTAAAACCGATAAAGCGCCGATTATTTACCATATTCTTTTGGTTTGAAGAAATACAAGAAAGCCAAACATCCCAAGGCTGATAAGAAAGAGCTAGGATGGTCAGGAGCTGAAAATAGCTGAGTTTCCTAAAACTAACAGGTTTTCTGCTGTTACAGGTATCATCAAATGTGGAAAGAAAAATGATGACTTAATCACATCCTCTAGCAAGTTAATGCTAGATGTCTAAAATAGTACATGCAGAAGGTCCAAAAAGTCCAACATGCCAGTGAAATGGTCAAGGTGATGCTTTCTACAATCGATGCATGGTTATTTCTATTCCTCCCCATCTTTTTACTGCATCATATCATGCCGAGAAGTCCGTGCGGAGAGGGTTGTGCCAAGAGAGCCATACCGAGAGGGCCATGCCATGAGGGCCATCCTGAAAGAGCCATACCTAGATGGTCAAGCTGAGAGGGTCATGCCAAGAGGGCCATGCCGACAGGGCCATGCCTAAAGGGCCATGCCATGAGGGCCATGCCGAGAGGGCTACGCCAAGAGAACCATGTCGTAAGGGTCATTTCCTGAAAATTATATTGCCTTCTCCGACTAGTTTTGAAGAGACAACAATCCAAGGGCATCTCCATATTGCATTTGATGCCCATGATTAATTCAAAGTCTTCTATATCCGTTAATCATACAAAGGAGAAGGAGCCTATTATTGAAGGATATTCTAAAGCATTTTTATATATATATAATGGATATATTTATTTATATATTTTTATTTATTAAATATTAATTATGTTAAATAATATCATATTATTGTATATTTTCTGACAAATTCTACAGGAAGAAGAATACAAGAGAAGAAATAAATTATTAAAGAAATAAGAGAATTTCACGGGTGTAACCACAATTTCATACTCACACCTGTCAAGTGAAGGTTTTAAGAAGAAGTTACAAGTTGATGGTCACAACCACCACTTCAAAGAATGCATTCGTTGGTTCAACATTATAATTTTCTATAAATAGAGGCATTTCTTTGATTATTAATCATCCAACAACATAAGCAATATATAAGAATTAGTCTTGTTTACTATCTTTTTTTCTTTTGTAGAATAGTTTTTTTTTCTTTTCTTTATTAATTTCTCCATAATGGAGTAATTTCTTTGTGTTGGGAGCGTTGAAGAAACTTGGTATAATATTATAATATAAATCTTATTTTAGTTCTTTCAGGACTTGATTTTATTTAAAAGCTAAATACTTCGTGTTGAAATTCTTGTACTAGAAATTAGTGTTACTTGATATTTTATATTATAGTTATAGTTATATTAAGTTGTGCTTCCCACAAGGAAGAAAACTAAATATACGATAAGTATTTCATAAAATATAAGTAATAATAATTTTTAGTCACTTGTTGTTTCAAATCTTTGAAATTGCTTCTTTTGATCCTTATCCTCACGGAAGGATTACTTTGAACTATTTCTTAGACATAAATAATCTCTATCTTATTTGTTTCAATTCGTATCCTCGCGGAGGGATTGACTCAAATAATATTATTGATTTGAGGGGTCTTTATCTTATTTCTTTCAATCTGTATCCTCACGGAGAAATTGTCTCAAGTAAGTTTATTGATTTAAAGATTACTCGCAAGGGGTCTTTATTCCTCATAAACACATAAATCAAGTCTAGAAAGTTATCCTACAATTTTGTAGAAATTACTAAAATAATAATTTTATTATAATAAATATATCAAGTGAATTCAACAACCCCCAACTTCCTCTCCAAGATAATCTTTAAACACTATTTCTTTACATATTTCTTTAAAAAGCTTTAGAAATTACTCTGCTTTCAGCAATTTGATTCTCAAATAGTAATCAAGATAATACAAATTTGTAGCATAGATTTTCCAATCTCTGTGGAACGATATCTTAAACTATACTAAAATTTGACAGAGTACGAGCAATAAAAATCTTATACAATTTGGACTCGTCAATATCCGATAATCATGCAAGTCAAAGGAGTATGGCACTGAAGGATACTCTAACCATCCATATCTGACCAAATCATGCAAAGGCAAAGCAGTCTAGCGTTAAGAGATATTCATCAGCTTCAAGTGCATCAATCACCAAAGATTTAATTGCTTTTACTATTGGATATCAAAAAACATATGGTCCAAAGAATGTTTATAAGTCGCTATCCAAAAACATATGATGTACTAGATTTTTTTATAATTGACAACTCGAGGGTCATCTATAAGTCACATTATTAGAAATAACATAGTGTGCGAGATTACCTATAAGTTGATATACCATAGGTCATCCATAAGTCGCAACAACATCCTAACCGAATAGTGTGCAAGGTTACCCAAAAATTGATAGTCTGAAGGTTATTCATGAGCCACTACTAAATCCTTACCAAAGAACATGCGAGACTATCAAATTGATACGCCCAAGGGTTCTCTATAAGTCGCATCATATCCAAGATCAATTATGCATAGGATTACCCAAAGACTATCAATTTGAGAGATATTTATAAGTCATATTGTATCCAAGGTCGGATAATGTGCAGGAATACCTAAGAGCTAGCGATTGGAGGGATATCTGTCAGTCATCTCTTATCCAAGGTCAGATAATGTGCAGGATTACCTAAAAGCTAGCAACTCAAAGGATATCAATAAGTCGCCTCATATCCACATCAAATAATACGCAAGATTATCCAAAACTTGATAATTCAAGGAAAATTTATAAGTCGTATCGATACGAAAGATGCGCAAGACTTAGCCGAGGTCACATGCAAAAAACCATTGTCGATAGCAGAATGAGTTATCATTCCACATGCGACAAGCATTATAGGTGGTCAAGATGGTTGTTATATCAGCATAGGATTATGTGGGTGCAGAGAATACTTTATACAAAATGTTGTTGGTGCCCAAGAGGGCCACCCCACGTTGAAAAAAATTTCAACCGGCGAAGCAACTATTTTATCCAACAACAAAAGGGTTGTTGTGTCGATTATTGCAAGAATTGTCGCCCTTCTAACAAGTGCGTGGGAGGATAACATCTTTTCAGGTAGAAACTCACACAGAGATGTGGTAAAAGGCTATAAATCTCTTAGTGAATTATGTTTATCACTAATAGTTTTGTTTGAGGTATTGACGAGAGCATCTGAAAAGGATGAAAATCTTAGACCAAAATCACATGTGCGGACGACTCCAAAAAGGACACAGCACAATGTGGAACTTTTTCTTAGCAGCAAACTGGGACATAGTCTGATGAGGAATATCAAACTCTTTAGACGCGAGCTAAAGGACGACTTCCATCACCATCAAACCACATCCCCATCATAAGGCATGTAGGTGTTTTGGGTTTTGGTTTTAGTTTTACTTTCGAAATATTTGTAAACTCATATCGAAGGTAACTATCTTTTTCCTTCAAATTCGAGTGATAGCATACCTAGATCTTTGGATTTATGTCCGGGTAAATTCTTTTTCATGGATGTGAAGAGCTCCACATTCATGGTTAATAGGTTACAAACCTCATTTTTGTAACCCAGTTATCTGTCGTACATCCTAAGCCAAAGGTCGTCTTAGCATAAAAGACTATCTTTTTCACCGATCAAGTCGAACTACAGGCAGTTTGATTCCCTGAGTATCAAGGATATGTAGGTTGAGCTCCAAGTGGAAAACTTGACTGCATTCCAACCCCCTCCCCCCTCCCTCATTCGCATATTCCCCAGTTTTTTGGTTTCACAAAAATTTGAAAACTGGATAGTTTGTGAATTCTTTGAAAATCGTGCTTAAAATCAAATGTTATGAACCACAAGTGGCCTGAGTTCTTATTAACCTGAGATATGTAGAAAATCTGATACCGGGGTCCGACCATAACTCCATAAAGCTCGTGCGAAAATCAATCTCTTTTAGAAATAAATTTATGGTCGAACAAAAATCAGGAACATCAAGCTCCCTTTGCCAGGGTTACTTGCATCCATCCTATCCAAAGGGAGGGGGCAGTTGTTGACACCTAATTTTTGCCCTCCACGACTGAGTTTAATTCTGAGGTTTTTTTTTAATTTTAAATAAAATTATAATATTTATTTTATCCAAATAAGATCTTTCCAAAGTATTTATCTAGGTAATTATAGTTGTTTTAAGTAATGATTATATATTTTTGTATTTGCATATACGAAGTCATATAATTTTAAAAAAAAATAAGTTTTAATCTAGGTTATTTGAAATATGGATTCAAATGGATAAAATGTTGATTTAAAAATAATTTATTCTCAAAATAATTAATTTTAAAAATATTTATTTAATTTTATTAAATCAAGAAGCTCGGGGTTGAATTGTTTGTTAATTTGTTTCACATATTGTTTCAATGAAGTCAATTTATTAAATTAGAACTTAATTGAAAATCAATTTGATCATAATTGCAATACAATTGATCGATTGAATTTTAATTAGGCTAAGGTTTAAATATAATTGTCAATATCCACATTTTGGCTATTTAATAAAAGGCATAAATCCCTAATCCCAAAAAATCTCATAATTTCTACCCTCTCCCTTCTGAAAATTACTCTAAACCGCCCTAATTTAGGCCCAAAACAATTTCAGCCCAATAAAACAATAACAACAATTACATGTCCCAATTCACTTCAAATCAGCCGAACATATAATACTAACCAGCAGCCCTAATAGGCCCAAAATGGCTGACCCAGCCTATTTTTGCCTTTCTCTTCCAATAACAACACATCAACTATAAAACAACACCAACAAACGGCAAAATCCGCTTGAACAGCAACAACATGCGAACAACAGCAACCCGCAATAGCATAACAGCAACAACTAATGACAACCAATACCAAACCCTAGTCGCTCCTTATTATTACCCTTTTACCCTCTTCGTTCAGCCAAGAATGACTAGGAACTTCATCCACTTTCATTGTACAGATTATATGTGTTCATTTTCGTTATGAAACCAATGGATACAAGAAATTCAGATTTGAAATCCAATATTTCAAATTCGAAAACCCTAATTCTTCCCCCCAAAAAACTGCAAAGTTTCTCTATAAATAGATTGTTGAGGGGAGGAGATGAGGGGAGATTTTTCTTGGGGAAAAATTGACGGTTCTGGATGTGTGCACCTCTAACCCTACGTAACTAAGAGATCTTCGGAGCATTATCAAAAACCCATCAAAAATCGTTGGAATTCTAATATAAAATCAAAATTATGGTGGGATTTGTTCTGACTAGTTTCGAAGTTCTAATTCCTACTCCAAAAAAGTTACGAACTCCACCTTTTCGACACTATTTTTTTAAAGACCGTTGTTCCATTATACTGCTTTTTTGTTATTGTTGGATGTAAAGGTGTTTATATATGTTTGAGGTTGGAAAGCTTTAGGCTTTAGGGAGCTTGTTCTGTTAAAAAAATATGTTCTGAAATTTAGCAACTTTGCGATGTCGGCATGTTGAAAGTTTGAAGGAACAGATGTTAGCCTAGTGTTTATGTGATTACAATGCACACTGTTCCATTATGTTTTCTTGAATTTAATGTAAAACCAAGGACTGTAAAACCAAAGTCTCCCCGACGACCTTTTTGCTCCTTCTTAGCTATGACTTAGTACGTTAATCTGTGTGTTTGGACTCGACTGACATGTTCTCTCTTAATGTTTATTCGATATGAGGGAGTCGTAGCATGATAGCTTGTTTTGTCTTAGTATGAAAATAAAGATGGAATGTTGATCCTGTATTGGTAACTTGTGATGTCTCCTGCTAGGAGATTTTCTTTTCGTCTTCTTTGTTCATACCTATGCTTAAAACAGGTCATCATTATGGTTAATTTAGGAATTCCCTCTTATGTAATCCTTTTCAAAGATCCTGATTGATACGGTTGGGGAAGCCTCCATAGGTACACGGCCTTTCACACGAAGCCAAGCTCGGGAATTACAAGAACTCCAAGCTTTGTTCATGCAAATGGCCGTGTGTGAGTTGGTGATTGAACCAACCAAGGACCTAAACGTTTTTATGTGTGAAGAGAGGTCTTAATGTGTAATAAACTACTCTTCAAGGTTGGCACAAGAAGCAAGGGCGGATGGGTCATTTTACCCCTTTTGTTTGTAGTATAAATAGAACATGTTGGAGAGTTATTCCTTAGTTTTTGAATGCTGATTTTGTAACCTAAAAACACTAAACATTTCGTCTCTCTTCCACTCTTAGAAGCCGTCCCTATTATCTCACAAGTAGAGGGATACTTGTGTTGTCTCTTTGGCTAGAAACAAGGGTTTTGAGGTCGTTGAGTGCCTCTTGGTCCTCGTAAGAACTTGGTGTTTATATTCATTAGACTTAGAGTCCTCTCTTGATGTAGGGTTCTTAGTTTCTTGAATGTTATATGTCAAGTTATCTATCTTTCTTTATCTTGTTGTTGTTGTTGATTTTGTTATCTTAAAGTCTAGTGAAGCCGTGTGGGGCTCTTTTCGATTCACTAGCATTGTTATCTATCTTGTTGTTCTTGTGTTGTTGAGCTGAAAAACCGAAACTTAAACTTGTTGTTCTTGTGTTGTTGGACTGAAATCCGAGCCTACTTGAAGCTCTTGGTGTTGTTGGTTTGATTTTGTATCATTTGGTATCAAAGCGAGACCGGTTGTGTTCCAACATAACCCATCTTGGGCTAGTTCACGGCTTAAACAAACAACACCAAAAAGAAATTCTGAAAATCTGTCCATTAAAAGTTGAAACCGAGAATGATGTTGTATGTTTAGATCTAGGTGTTATTTTGCTTGTTTAGTGAGTTTCTAGTGTTGGTTTCTTTCTCACCAACACTAAGGTGTCTAGATCCAAAAGTTGAGCTTGAAAACTTGAACATTGTTGTAGTGACTTGAAGTGGCCGAAAGTTGTGTGTTGTTGATAACCAAAAGAAAAATCGGTGGTTGTGTGTTTATGTGCTAAAGAAGTTGATGAAGTTTGTTGAGGTGTTCATCTTTTGAACTTGTTCATCTTGTTCATCTTGTTGTGTGCTCAAGTTGTAAGACAAGCTATAAAGTTGTTGTGAAAGACTTGCACCCATCACCTTCTAGTCTTGTCAATCACTTTTCCCTAATTCAAGGAGCCTTGTTTTGTGGGATTAGTCAACCAAACCTCACTTTCTTGAGTTTGAAAAGGGTGAAATACTACAAGATTTTATTTTTCCCACCAAAAACACTTTGCAAACTATAACAAGTTGTGTGAATATTAATAAAAAAAAAAAGGAGAAGAAGAACGTGTGGAACCATTGCATGCTGCCACGTCACTATAAGCTCAACTTAGGATATTCTTTGGTTTCTAATTGTTGATCCTTGGTTTCCCTTACTTGGTCCTAGAACTAATTAACAAACTAGTGCATTCCTACTAGGTTGTCAACTAGTTCCTTGAACCATTTGTTCGTGTCAACGATTATTTGAGTACTTTTATTCGTTTGAATGAATTGCTGATTTTTGACTCTAGTCCGGCAAGAATTCTTTGAGTCTTCAAACAAGAATCCATTCCGGATAAGAGCTTACTCATACCTTAAAAATTTCACGGTTACTAGCCAATTATACAACACTTGTGGAACACGAACTTGTGGTGAACTAAAGCGGATAATACCTTGACAATGGAAGGAGCTACGTCTCATAATGTGGATACTAATGCCCTTGATTCTATGAGGGTCACTCTTGAGGCCGTTACCCGGACACTTGAAAGGTTGAATTCGGAATTTGGGGCCGTGAGAGGGGACTTGGATGCAATAAAGGGGGAAGTGTCGACTATTAGTGGGAGATTAGAACAAGTGGAGAGTCAAAGGAACTCTCGTCCTTCTACTCCTCTACATGTATCTAGCAATGGTCATGATAGGACCTCCTCCGCAACCATCACCCCCGAAACAGTCCACCAAATGCTAAATGCACCCCAAGCTCCACTAAATACCGCAAGCCAAACTACCTATTTTCCTCCAAACCGAGACCCCACTAGACCACTACATTTCCAAGCCCCTCCAATTCCACAAGAGGGATTTGGACGCCAAGTACCTCCACTAAATCCGAACCCTCCATTCCAAGCTCCATTAACCCAAAGACCGCAAATTCCAAATCCTCCGAATCAAAACGGCCAAGGCCGACCAGCCCACTTTGAAGGATACGGTAGAGAGGAGTATGAAGGAGATGGAGCCTTTGATGATGCTTATCTGAGGGAGGAGGAGTTAAGAGGGGGTCGAGGAGAACCTAGGAGATACCGGGGGTATGGAGATAGGGGAAACCGACACCAAGAGAGAGACGTAGGCATCAACACCATCAAGTTGAGCCTACCCATCTTTAAGGGTGAAAGTGACCCCGAGACCTACTTAACTTGGGAATCGGCTTGTGACAAAGTTTTCCAAGTTAATGACATCTCAGAAGAAAAGAAGAGTTGCTACGCTATAGCTCACCTCGAGGGCTATGCTAACACTTGGTGGGAGTATGTTAAACGATTTGGTAATGAATTAGTTGATGGGCAGCCACCACCTTGGTATCGGTTGAGGTATTTGATGAGATAACGATACCTTCCCGAGAGATATCGTCATGAGTTGCTTGCTAGATTATATGGCTTGCGGCAAGGAGGCAAGAGTGTGATGGCCTATTTTGACGAGTTCCAACAACTCATGTTGAAACTTGATCATCGTGGGGAGCAAATCAGTCACGACATCATCCGGTTCAAGTGTGGGTTGAACAAAGAGATCTCCACTCATTTGACCCTTCACCGGTTTGAAACCATTGACGGTATATTCCAAGCGGCCCTTGAGATTGAAAGGGAACTTAAGGAGAGATCATCCTTCAAGGCAAGGGTACAAACCCCCTCGGGTTGGCCCAAAAACAAGGACCAACCCGCCCCTACGAAGCTGCCCGAGTCCAAAACAGTCCCTAAATTCCCTCCGAAACCGGAGGCTCACAAGTATCCCAACCCAAAGGGGTTCCAATGCTTCAAGTGCCAAGGTTGGGGGCATAAGGCCAATGAATGTCCGAACCGGCGCAATGTGATCCTACGAGAAGGGAAAGTGTACTACCTTGGTGAGGAGGTGGTTTCCGAAAGGGGGGAGGATGAGGCCGAGCCTCAAGATGGAGAGGGAGCTGAAAATGGGCCGAATGATGATGAAGTAGATGGTAGTGAAGATGTCTATCCACAAGAAGGGGAGTGTGTGGTTCCAAACTTTGTGGTTAGACGTGTCATGATTAGTAAGGCGATAGATGACCCGAGTCAAAGGGAAAATCTATTCCATACTAAGTGTCTTGTAAAGGGGAGTGTGTGCACCTTGGTGATTGATAGTGGTAGTTGTACAAATGTTGCGAGCCATGCTATGGTAAATTTCTTGAAGCTACCAACTACACTACACACTAGTCCTTACAAGCTACAATGGTTGAACGATTGTGGTGAATTAAAGGTCACAAGGCAATGTGTGATTCGGTTTAAGGTGGGAAACTACCACGATGAAGTGCTTTGTGACGTAATCCCAATGCAAGCACGTCACTTGTTGTTAGGTAGACCATGGCAATATGATAGGTCTACTAAACACGATGGGAGGTCCAACCGGTATACGCTTGAGAAGGATGGCCGAAAGGTCACACTTCATCCTCTTTCACCCTCCCAAGTAAATGAGTGGCATCAAAAGATGAGAGAGTTGAAGGGAAAGGGGAAGGAATCCGGAAAGGGAGAAAAGGGGGGGGATGCCGTAGGTGAGGAAGTAGGGACATCCGAGGCTGTCCCAACGACAAGGGAGATGGAAAACGTAGTGATGTTGGCTAGGAGGAAAGAACTCTTCGTGGACCATGATGAAAACAAGCCGATGTTACTTTTGACCCATTGTTTTAATACTAACCCCACTAATTCTTCCATTTCCCCTTTGATTTCTTGTGTGTTGCAGGAGTATGAAGATGTATTTCCTCAAGAACTTCCGCAAGGATTGCCCCCACTTCGGGGAATTGAGCACCAAATTGATTTGGTGTCGGGTTCACAACTTCCAAACAAACCGGCCTATAGGAGCAATCCCATGGACACTAAGGAGCTTGAAAGACAAGTTGAGGAGCTTCTCAACAAGGGATAAATCAAGGAAAGCATGAGTCCGTGTGTTGTTCCGGTGCTTTTGGTACCGAAGAAGGACGGAACTTAGCGCATGTGCGTCGATTGTAGAGCCATCAACAAAATCACTATAAGGTATCGTCATCCAATACCTAGACTAGATGATATGTTAGATGAGCTCCACGGATCTTGTTTGTTTTCTAAAGTGGACCTTAGGAGTGGCTATCACCAAATTCGCATGCAACCCGGTGATGAGTGGAAGACCGCATTCAAGACCAAATTCGGTCTATATGAGTGGCTGGTCATGCCCTTCGGCCTTACCAATGCTCCTAGCACCTTTATGAGGCTAATGAATCATGTAATGAAGCCTTATATTAGAAAGTTTGTGGTGGTTTACTTTGATGATGTGTTGGTGTATAGTAAATCTATTGATGATCATGTAATGCATTTGAGATGTGTGTTTGATGTGCTCCGAAAGGAGAAGCTGTATGCCAACATGGAGAAGTGTTCTTTTGGTGTTGATAAGGTTATATTCTTGGGTTTTGTCGTGAGCTCAAGGGGTGTGGAAGTGGACGATTCCAAGATAGACTCTATTCGAAGTTGGTCGACCCCTAAAACTATTGGAGAAATCCGAAGTTTCCACGGGTTGGCAAGCTTTTATAGGAGGTTTGTCAAAGGATTTAGTTCCATAGAAGCCCCCTTGACCGAGGTAATTAGAAAGAACGGACCCTTTAAATGGGGTGATGAGCAGGCTAGGGCTTTTGAGGCCTTGAAAGCTACGCTCATCTCGGCGCCTTTATTGCAATTGCCCGATTTTGATAAGATGTTTGAAGTAGAGTGTGATGCTAGTAAGGTTGGCATCGGGGCTGTTTTGATGCAAGAAGGTAAGCCAGTTGCTTATTTCAGTGAAAAGCTCAAAGGGGCAACTCTTAATTACTCAACTTATGATTTGGAGTTGTACGCCCTTGTTAGAGCTTTGGGAAATTGGCAACATTATTTGTGGCCTAAGGAGTTTGTGATACGAACGGATCATGAGTCGTTGAAACACCTTAAGAGCCAAGACAAGTTGAATAGGCGTCATGCTAAGTGGATTGAGTTCATCGAGACTTTCCCTTATGTAATTCATTACAAAAGGGGAAAGGAAAATGTTGTTGCCGATGCCTTGTCTAGGAAGCATGTGCTTGTTGCTACCTTGTCTTCGAAATTGATGGGTTTTGAGAGCTTGCGGTTGTTGTATCCCGAGGATCCTACCTTTGCTCCTATTTTTAGGGAATGTGAAGAGTGGGGAAGGGACCGTTGGCTTAAGGAGAATGACCATTCCTCCTACTCTCGGTTCGATGGGTATTTGTTCAAAGGGAGGAGGTTGTGTGTTCCTTCTAGTTCTTGGAGGGAATTATTTGTGAGGGAGGCCCATGACGGAGGCCTCATGGGGAACTTTGGGGTAGACAAGACCTTCGGAATCTTAGAGGAGAACTTCTATTGGCCCAAAATGCGCAAAGACGTCACTAAAATTTGTAGTCAATGCGTGGCCTGCCGGAGTGCGAAATCTCGTCTCCTACCTCAAGGATTATACACCCCACTCCCTACTCCCCTTAGACCTTGGTTGGACATTTTGATGGATTTTGTTTTGGGGCTGCCAAGGACTAGAAAGGGCCGAGATAGCATTTTTGTTATTGTTGATAGATTCTCTAAAATGGCTCATTTTATTCCATGTGCTAAAACCGAGGATGCTCGTAGTGTAGCTTCATTATTTGTTGAACATGTTGTAAAGCTTCACGGGGTACCGAGGACTATTGTGAGAGATAGGGACTCCAAGTTCCTAAGTCTCTTTTGGAAGTCCATGTGGGGTAGGCTTGGAACGAAGTTACTTTTCTCCACGTCTTGCCACCCACAAACCGATGGCCAAACGGAGGTAGTAAATAGAACCTTAGGGTCTATGATACGTTCTATGGTTAAAGGTAAACTGACTTCATGGGAAGATCACCTACCCTTGGTGGAATTTGCATACAATCGGGTAATACATTCGAGAACGGGAATAACTCCCTTTGAATGTGTTTACGGCCTGAATCCCCTTACCCCTTTAGATCTCACTCCTTTGTCTAGTGATCTCATGACCAGCTTAGATGGAAATAAAAGAGCCGAGGCAATGAAGAAAATGCATGAGACGGTGCGGATCAAGCTTGAAAAGAAGAACCAAGAGGTTGCAAAAAGGGTAAACAAAGGGAGAAGAAGGCTTGTGCTTGAACCCGGAGATTGGGTGTGGGTGCATCTTTGAAAGGATCGGTTTCCAGCTCAAAGGAAGTCCAAATTGCTGCCAAGGGGTGATGGTCCTTTCCAAGTACTTGAGAGAATCAATGACAACGCCTACAAGATTGACCTTCCACCGGAATATCAAGTGCACAACACTTTCAACGTTGGTGATCTCTCCCTCGTGGATGCGGTTGAAGATGACAAATGCTGAATTTGAGGTCAAATTCCTCTCAAGATGGAGAGGATGATACGGTTGGGGCAGCCTCCACAGGTACACGGCCTTTCACACGAAGCCAAGCTCGGGAATTACAAGAACTCCAAGCTTTGTTCATGCAAATGGCCGTGTGTGAGTTGGTGATTGAACCAACCAAGGACCTAAATGTTTTTATGTGTGAAGAGAGGTCTTAATGTGTAATAAACTACTCTTCAAGGTTGGCACAAGAAGCAAGGGCGGATGGGTCATTTTACCCCTTTTGTTTGTAGTATAAATAGAACATGTTGGAGAGTTATTCCTTAGTTTTTGAATGCTGATTTTGTAACCTAAAAACACTAAACATTTCATCTCTCTTCCACTCTTAGAATCCGTCCCTATTATCTCACAAGTAGAGGGATACTTGTGTTGTCTCTTTGGCTAGAAACAAGGGTTTTGAGGTCGTTGAGTGCCTCTTGATCCTCGTAAGAACTTGGTGTTTATATTCATTAGACTTAGGGTCCTCTCTTGATGTAGGGTTCTTAGTTTCTTGAATGTTATATGTCAAGTTATCTATCTTTCTTTATCTTGTTGTTGTTGTTGATTTTGTTATCTTAAAGTCTAGTGAAGCCGTGTGGGGCTCTTTTCGATTCACTAGCATTGTTATCTATCTTGTTGTTCTTGTGTTGTTGAGCTGAAAAACCGAAACTTAAACTTGTTGTTCTTGTGTTGTTGGACTGAAATCCGAGCCTACTTGAAGCTCTTGGTGTTGTTGGTTTGATTTCGTATCACTGATTTGGGTCGATATAGGTATAAAGGCATGTTTTCATAGAAGGTTTGAAACATAGATAACATTGAAATCTGATGCATAGAATGGTTTTGAAGCGATTTTAGTTTAACCTGCTCGAATAGCCTAATTTTTGTTTTGTTGTATGCCAAAGCATGTAATATAACTTGAAGAAATTTGCTGGAGTGATTAATGTAGCATGAAGTTTTAATATTTTGAAATCTGTATTGTTTTAACATAGTTAGAAATAGGGGATTTGTCAAATATTATTAGATGCTCTTCTATGCTAAAATTAAGCAAGCTAGTATATGAAGTTATTTATTCGTTTTTGTTTATTTCATTAATCCTTTGTTTCTTTGCTTTTTGCATGAATTCCAATGGAGTTCAACTGGACTCCATATCTTGCGTTTCCTCGAGACTAAGTTCCTGAAGCATCGAGTCAAGACCTATATCAAGTCCAAAATGGACTAATGCATGAAGAAAATGGGCCGATACAAAAGTTGTATACACAGATATACATCAGTATACTGAGGATTTACGGCTGAAAATGTGAACGGGAAATTGATTATACATATACACCATATATACACAAAAATGTAGAAGAATAGCGTTGTAATATACAGCTGCTATGCATGCAGAAAAAATGGACCTAATGTCCATAAAATGGGAGGACCAAAGGCTGGGCAGCCCCCTGATGGGCCTAAAAGGGCCCAACTCCAACCTTAATCTTTTATACTCTTTTAAATTGCCACTTGTTTATTTGTATCAACTTTAATTAATTAATCTAATATTTCCTCACATTGTTTCTATTTTATTTGATTTCGATTTTCATACTTGATCCATCTTGTCTAAATGGATTAAAGTAGGTGTTTTGAATTTTTTTTTCCTAAAACCAAGTCTTTAAAAATTAAATACTTTGTTTCCAAAATGACATTTGATTTATTCATGTGATTAATAGCCTACTTGAAGTAAAATAATTTTCTTCAAATTCAAGTAACTAAGTTTCCTCACAAATTTTAATTTTTCATAGTTGATAAAATGCTTTCAACATGATATTCCTTTAACATTTTCTTAGAGATGTGATTTAGAACAAATTGATCTTTTATAATAAAAAAAAAATTATATAATTCTCACTCATAAAATTCAACTTATCTCCTTTTTAAATTCCAGTGTGCAGTCTAGTTAAGATAGGTTTTCCTTTTTTTAATTCAAGTAAATATTTCACAATTTCCCTAGAAATAATCACGAAGTAAGTGAAAATTTTCCAATTGGCATATTCCTTGATTAAGTAAGATATTTTCTCAAGCCAAATATTTCGTAATGTTTTGAAACATTTCGTAATTTTTCCCAAATTAATATCAGACTAAGTAGAACATGTTGTAACTTTTTCCTAAATTCAAGTAGACTATTTCTCGTTTGAATAAACAAATGCCATTTTTAGACGTATAGATAGATAATTTTAATATTTACAATCTAATCTTTTTGCAAAGTTAGTCACCCTTTTTTTAAGTTAGTCAACAGATAATCTTTTGGTGAACCATTTTAAATGGACACTCCTAAGTGTCTTAAAAATCTTCTTAGGGCATTAATTGAACTCTTACTCAGTTTCTCTTATTTCAAAGATTTATTTCTGTTTTTTAGTTTTTAAAATATCGTTATGTTTTCTTGATATTTTCTATAAAAATCAAGTGGCAACTCTGTAAATTCTTGAAAACTATTTCGAAATATATTCTTGAATTTTGAAATAGTTTGAAAAGGTCAAAACCATTTTCATTAAAATAAAATTTAAAAAGGGATAAAACATAAGTGGCTAAGGTAATTTCTCCTATTTGAGAAACTAAGGCATTTTCATCCTAAACATGAACCACGGAGCCAACTGCACCTAACACATGAGTATCTAAGCTAATTACACCTAATTTATGGTTCCAAGATAGCCTACATGGTCCAACTAACCCAATTATTTCAATCATACCTCCGTCACCTAAATTCCACCGCATATCTAGTATAATATCATAGTCATACTACGAAATAGCTCAATCAATGAAGGGAGTAAACCTATCCTATATGGACATAGAAGAATAGCCAGAAGAATTCGCTAAACCACCGATTTCCTTTTTCGAGAAACTTTCGCAAGGTGCCACTCTATCAAATCACAATTTAATTATCAAAACAAAAAAAATGATACTCATATTGCACTATTGTGTTTCTGATCCAAAATTATATAAAAGTCCTATACGGGGCCCGCTTATAGAATTGTTCTTTTAAAATCAACACAACATACCCTAATGCTCAAAGAATGTTTACCCTGAAAATAGGTGAATTTAGAGCTTCAATAGTGGTATAATCGAGCCACCAAACTTTGAGAAATTTTAGAGAAAGATGGAGAAATTAACCATGAATATAATGGAAGCTTACCACAAATTCAAACAAGAAACGTGTAAATTAACTATACCAAAGATCTAAAATCACCCACAATATATTGTCCAAAGAATTCCTACTTTTTAGGATTCAAAATTCCAGAGAATGGAAGAGAAAAGGTAAAAATCGAGCTAACTGGGGTATTTATACCCTTCTCAATTACGCGGATGCCGCTTAAGCGGACACAAGGCCGCTTAAGAGGTCACCGCTTAAGCGACCTAATATCACTTTAGCGAAATCTTAGCACCTGCACAGGTACCGCTTTAACGATAGCTTAGCACCAGCACATGTACCGCTTTAGCGGCTACTGCTTAAGCGATAAGGGCATTTCTTAAGTAATATCTCGTTGGGCCACACTAACCACTTAAATGGTCTGCTAGTCGATTTAGCGGACGTCTCCTTAAGAGACCCAAATAGCCTCTTAAACGATGCACTAGATGAGTGCACCAGCTGAAGGATCAAAGTTTATCATGGTTTCCACTAATCCCTCGAGATTCATCCGTAATTCCGTATACACAAACAAACTATGCTATCTTATCAAATTCAATATTTTTTACTTAATGGCATAGTTGTAATTTCCATCCAAGGTCATTTCAATGGAAAGTGGGTCCCACACCCACTTGCCATTTTTCTTAATTTATAATCAATACCTGAAATGTGCTTGAGAGCCTCGAGACCCAAAATAAGGGTTCACCTAGCCTAAAATTGACATTTTGGAGCTGTTGGGACTGTAAGAATTAGCATACGAGGTTGTTTTACTAAAGTTCTCTCCCGATAGTCAATTTAAACCAACGAAGGCTTTAAAACAAGGAAATTGGCTCTAAAGATCTAATGAACTAGCCGGTAACCGAACTATCATTTCCAATAAGTCATAAATTACTTGGAGAAACTATAGGAAATATCTAAACTGCAAAAATATAGAAAATGATCTGGAGGGTCATTATGGTTTCAGTGTCTGAAAGATGGACAAGAATTGATCTGATATGGATGCCTGAGGATAAGTACTCACCCGTGGATTAGAAACAGCTGGTCACATGCCAGAGGTAGGGTCTCAAAGAATTCTCTAGACATTTCTTGTACGGAACAAAAAAATAACATATAGTAGTATGAGTACAAACACTATGTACTAGTAGGTATCATCGGATTACTTAACTAATACCACACATAAACATTTATCAAATGTAAGTGAACTAGTAATCAACAAATAACAAGTAATCCCAACAACCAATACCATTCATAGATAGAGCATGTAAAGCTAATGGATATCCTCAATTTGGTCATCCTTAACCCTATCAATAATATCACCACCATAATTACAAGTATAATGTTTTCAATCAACGAGAGAAATTCTATGACCAATCTAAATACACAAGTGTAGAATCAATAACTAATCGTTAATGCTACCTCAATCACCATAATATATTATGCATGCTATATGAATGAATCCATAATCTTATTTGTGTCAACAATGCATCATAAATATCAAATCAAATCTATACACATATGTTAAGGGGACTTATGTTTGCCCAATAATCATGACTTACGAGGGACCAATTTTGTCCATTTATCTTACCTGTATGGTACCCAACCCTCCAACAAATTAATATGTAGTCTATACTAGTGTAGTACCCAACCCCCTAAATATCACAATATTATCAATACAATCACTCTTATTGTATACATATAATAGTACACCAATAATTCAAGAACACAATTTATCATCATAAAAGACTTAGTCAGTTTAATGTCATTTAACTTATGTTATTACAAGCAATAACAACATACTCTCAATAACATACATGCCATAATTCAATCCATAAACATTCAAAAAACAAATATGCATGACATCTAAATAAGGTTGACAACTACAATATAAACATAGCCTACTCAACCCAAAGCCTAAATGCATCTAATCTACAAGAGCCTTGCTTTTTCTTGTAGCTTTAGATTGTTCATGGTATAAAAATACAAAATAAAGAGAAATCAACAACTTACTCGCACTTCTAGGCATTACACACCAAAACCTACTGATTTTACCCTTGTTCATTACCAAAATCATCAATTCGTGACTTTTTCAGTCTATAAATTACCAAAAATCCCCATAATTCACATTAAAGGAAAGGGATCACACATTAGAGAGTAAAATCTAATAATTTAGAACTATCATCGAGTATTTTTATGGCTACCCATAGGGGATTTCCAATCAATTCATCGATTTAGGTCTTTAATCCAAAAATTCACCATAACTCTCTGTTATAGTAATTCTACAAATTAAATGGATTAATCTATAATAGAATGGTGTAACAATCTTACCTTAATAGAAGAAATCACCCAAGCTAGAAGAAAATCCTCTCTTTTACGTCTTTGGTAGAGAAATTAGATATTTTTTAGAAAATAACATCAAAACTCAAAAACTAAGTAACTGAACTACTCGATTACAGCTTAGCAGTGGTATGTCTACTACAATAGTCCTATTGTAGTGGCCAAAGGCCTGCTATGGTGGTTTTAGAGGTGGATCACTACGATAGTACTGAGACTTCTATATCAGTCCTTAAATAGTGACTCAAGGAATTTTCCTAAATTTTCCCATTTCTCAACACTTTCTTAATTTTTTGACAACACAGATATAACCTCTCATAACAAATGCCATAACTAGAGTTTTACTAATCTATTTCTTATTTTGAAAGTTTCTATAGACTACTACATCTTTTATGTATCATAAAATCTCCTCAAAATCATCACACACTACACATAGAGACATAAATAATCTCCAAACCATACAATATTAAATTTCCATTAGAAGCCGCCCTAACCTTAAATTTTATAAACTCTCATCCGTGGTAAAACTCTATGTGGTCACATACACCCTAACCAAAGCTATAACTATGGGATAGGTCATTACAGATGTATTGTTATTAAATATATATATATACATAGCATAGATTAAAGAGTTGAACATAACAACATATAAGAACTAACAAAAAATAATAGTTTGAAGATGAATCATGAGTGTGCAAAAAATCATATAAACATACTCAAAATATCTTGAAGTGTAAAGAAAAGCAAAATAACTAATCTATGTGTAAAGTATTTACTCAGATGGTACTATTATAAAGCCTACATATGTGGGTAGTTTCTTATACCAAATAAACGTCATGTGAGCTCATGATGCCCAACATCCTACCCATATTAGAAGAATTGTCCCAACCCACCAAAGTATAGGACCATAGACATACATATGAAACTAAGCTTATTACAATGTAGTTATGGACATTTGTATATGCATACAAACCTATTTGGTGTTAAATAATCCTCCAAAAACATACTAGTTCTTATATCATATTATGTAACATCGACAAATCATAGTTTGTTTTTGCACTTAATATGTCTGTAAAATTGTACTGTTGTGAGCCTAAACCCAATCTCATTAGATAAATCATGAGTTGAAATTTGCATCTCAAAGATATATCATTTCAAGAAAAAGTGGTTCATACTTTGTAAATAATCTTAAAATCGTGAATTTCAAAACATAAATAGGAATTTGCATAATATTCATAAGATCACAGAAACCCTTTTAAGAAAATTAGTTTAATCATATGAAATATTTAACTTTAGTGACACGAATGTAAAAACCCTAGCTTTGTACATAATTCAATATACTTCTAAATATTTTGGCATGGTTGCAAGGAATCCTTCATTGAATTCTTATGTAACGGTGAAGAAAATAACTTTGAAAAGACAAGACTTGACTTGACTTAGCTTGATATTTATACTGTTTAAAGGTCAAGACATAGTAGGATGAGGTATTGGGTAAAAAAAAATCAAAAATACCCACTTTAAAACATTATTGAAAATTTCAAAACTTTATTCCATAGGTTGTTCCACTTATCGTAGATTACTTCTACGTGTCATGGTTTGATCAATAGATGCCTATAAGATTTTTGCTAAGATTTTATAATGGAGTCATGGTTTGACTTCACATATTATGGAATGTTGTTTAAAATTTATGCAGTCATCTGTGGTCTTTTGAGACAATGTTTCACAAACTCTGTATTTGAAACACAAAAGGGTTCCATGGATCGAAGACTCTATTTTGCAACTTAAGAACCTTCTCATGGAAACTTGAGTGAAAATATCAACTTTCTACATATGGCTCCATATCTGATATCATAATATGTGGACTTAGGTTGTGGGTCATTGTGTCTTCTAAGAGAGCCTGAAAGAATTTATTTTTAGAAATTAGCTTCATGACTAAAAGCAATAGTCATGATCTTGAATCATGAATCATGGATCTACTCTTAGAAGCCTAAAAATCGATAAGTTTTATTCAGAATAAGAAAAGGGTTGAATACACATAGGTTCAAGTTATGAGGTGTTACAATATCGCCCCCTTGAGATCATTCATACTCAAATAAAGACAAAATCTAGAAATAAGGAACTACCATAAACTGAACTTAACTGAATCATACTGAGGCTTGAACCCAACTAGAGAGTACATGTGTATGAGCATAAACATGAACATATAAGACATCACCACATGACAAAAGAGTATAAAGAATCACCATAAGAATAATGTTGTTACCTTAAACACTTCCAATGAAAGCAGTAAAAAGATGAAGGTATCTAGCTTTCATATCTTTTTCATCTTCCAATGTATCTCTTTCAACAACCTGATTAATCCATAAGAATTTAATTGGTACAACCACTTAGGTTCTCAACTTATGAACTTGACGATCAAAAATTTGAATTGAAATCTATTTATGTTATTGTTTTTTCTTAACCCCAACATCCTCTATAGGAACAACATGTGAAGGATCACCAGTGTAATTTTTCAACATATGAAGGTGAAACACTCGACTCATGGATACAAAAACTATAGATAACTCTAACTCATAAGCTGCCTTTTACATCCAATTAACAATATAATAGGGACCAAATAATTAACGACTGAGTTTCTCTTTCTTATAAAAAAGCTTAACACCCTTTATTGTTGAAACCTTCAAGAAGACCTAATCATTAATCTCGAACTCAAAATCTCTTTTCCTCACATCAAATTATGATTTATGTCTGCTTTGTGCAGTCTTCAACCTCTCATGAATAATCCTAACCTTCTCCATGGCATCATGAATTATGTAATACCCTTTCAATGCAAAATCACCAACCTCAAACCAGCCAATAGAAGATTCACATTTATGCCCCTAAAGAGCCTGAAATAGTGTAATCTAAATGTTAGAGTGATGATTGTTATTATAAGCAAACTCAATAAGATTTAGATGATCATCCCAACTATAACTAAAATCAATAATACAAAATCTCAACATGTACTCAAGAGTATAAATAGTGTGTTTTGCCTGCCTATTAGTCTATGATGAAAAGTAGTGCTGAGATTCACTCTCGTACCTAAACCTTTTTTATACAACTTCTAAAAATGGGCTATAAACTATTCACCTTGATTTGAAATAATGGGAAAAGGAATTCCATGAATGTTTACATTATCCCCCCTATAGTTTCAGAGCCAAGTTGCTCGAGAGTGGATATGAGTAGGAGAGAACAAGTCCTTACATTATCAAAGAGCCAGTCAAAATTAGTGTTACTCTTGGAATAATCATTTCTCTAGTTAGTAGTTACTATTATTCTTAACTCTGAGTAGGCGGTGTAATAGAGACAGATCTAGAGGGTGTTCTCGTCGTGAAGCCTATGTGAATAAAATAAAAGAATGTCAGAAGAATAAAACCATTAATACTACACATAAAATAATTATTAAGGAGTAACATCTAAAGTATATATTGGCCCAAAGATAGTACAAGATCTCCCTTTGATACTTTATAATCCATAAAAGTAATTCTTAATTCTCATGCTTACACACTCATTTAGTGAAAAAATAAAATACCATAATAGAAGAAAATGCATCGGTTTGTACCAGAGAAAATATAAGAAGCAAAGGATGAGAATAGTAAAGGACCTTGATTATTATCGAAAAATAATACCTGCCCTATGTTTAGATAGGTATTCTAAAGAAATAGCTAGTAATTTATTCATTAATAATATAATCAAATTATTCAATAAATTATATATTATTAGCCTTAATCTGTCTATTACAAGAAGAAAACTACATGATATATTAATTATTCAATCATAAGTATCTGCATAATTTTAATCGATGCTCCTATAAGCCAAAAACTAATAAAGTGTTAATATTTCTATAACTATAGCAAGAATAAAAGGAGTAAAGGATTCTTTAAGAGTAATTAGGTCAGATAAAGAATTTGAACCTGACTTTGAATACTAAGATAATTTATGGACTAATTCAAAAATTCCACAAAAAGGTAATGATATAAACAATGATATTCATTAAAAGAAAGATTATCCTTTACAAAATATTGGTGGGCTAATATGAAAGAAAAAGATGTAATATCGTATGAAAAGAAAAAGATATAATATCAATTTTTTTAAATGGTTTGAATACAAAGGAAAGTTGGACAATCAAAAGGAGTCATTAAACTTGATTGTTAATAAATGATATACTAGCGACAAGGTAGTTGAATTCATAATTCCCTCACTACAAGAAATTAGCCTACCTATAGATGATACAGTCATTATAGTTTCACCTTTTAAATGGGATATAGTAGATACTAAAGATGATCCTAAACATAAAGATATAAACTAAATACTCATACAAAATAATTATACAAATCAACTACTACATGTAGTTTCTAAATAAATTCTCGAAGCTGAGAATAAATCAACTTTTAAAGACAAAATCAAGTTCTTCTTACCATGATTAAAAGTTGAAAACTCATAAATATTTTAATTACAAGAATTTTCAAAAGATAAATCTCCTAAATTTAAAGAAAAATTTGAAGTCACAGATTATAAATATGGAGAGATTAATGAAAGGTTCTGATACGGAACAGACAACGAAAGCACGAAAATGCACTCCAAATCAGTCCACTAATCCTAAGGATCCTAGGACCTTTTTGGAGACCACTCTCGGATTCGCTACCAACAAGAAGAATACAAGATTCAATGATGTATATAACACCCAAAACAACATCAACACGTAAAGAACAAGAGGATTAAAATAATAATAACCAACGGTTTCAACAACACAAGAAACAACAACAAAAGATTACACTAAACAAAGGGATAGAAAGATAGACTACATGAAGGCATAATCTTAATAACCCAAGAGCATATTCCACTCTTGCACCCTTAACACTACACACTACAATTCACCTATATCTTACGTGGTACAAGAGGGACCTCGATCTTCTAAGCATCCAACATTTCCAAACTTGAATCCAACACGAGTGATTCCACACTCAAGTTGAAATCCCTAGTTACAATGTTTGTCCATAGGGGCCTTTCTCACAAGAGAAAAATGTCTAAGTGTCTACAACTTTCAATATTCATCAAAACTAAGACTAAAAACTCTAAGAGGTTCTATATATAGTGTATTACAAAATAGAATACAAAATGACAACAATACCCCTTAAGGGTGAGGTGCCCATCAAGTGTAACTTAGGGGTTGTTTTTAGTGCATTTAGGCCATCTTTTACACTTCACTTGTGCACTTCCTTGGACGGATTCAATATGCACTCGTTCTCGTCTATCCCCGTGGTCGTACTCGTATCAGGTTAAAACCAAAATTAAAATTCACAAATGATAAAGTTATAACAACTCTATCTGATAAAAATGATAATGAAATTAACAAATTAAGTTATAAATATTTTGTAAAAAAGAATTATTATACAAATTCACTCTTCTGGATATGAATATGAAGAAAAATAAAATTTTATCTCATACGTCACATTCTGGATGAGAAATCGACGAATGAAATATCGACGGGTTAGCTGGACATCAAATATTTAATAAACTACATGAAATGGAAATAAACATTACAACCTCTAAAATTAAAAAAATGACAGATAAACAAGTGACTACAACGATTATATCTGGATTTACAATTACCATAAAATATTAGTGGGATAACTACCTCACAAAATAATAAGTAATGAATATTAAAAGCTACAACTATTACTCAAGCTATTAAGAGTGAGTCCACGGGGCAAACAATTGAAAATCAAGTCTCATAAGATGCCACCAGCCACCTTAATTTATAGTATTGCTATACATATGACAGGAGAACCTCAAATTTTTTAGGATAGGTGTTTGGAAATATTATCAAATTTCTCATGTCTATAGTTAGACGATTTTATATGGTAAAAAGATGTTTTCCTCAACAAGGCCGTGATTAGAGAATATTGTAATCATAATTATTGGAAGAAAAAATTTATAAGTGGTTTACCAACACTATTTGTATATTAAGTTAGAACAAAAATAGAAAATAGATTTGATGGAAAAATTCCTTATAGACACTTAAATTATGGTGATATTATAAGTTTTATAAATGTCACAAGAGTAGAATTATTTATAGATATTAAACTTAAAAAACAACTAAAAAGATAATAAAATAGCACAAAATGAGTTAGGAAGCTTTTGTCAATACATTGGATATATTAAATTATCAGCCCCTAAATTCCGCCGCCAAAATGGAACGATCGACCTTTACCAATATATCATACAAGACTCCAACCAGTTTCTTGACAGAGCGATCTACCATCAAGAGCCTCATTATTGTGGGAGTAAGTGCGCAAACCAAGTCTTCGATAGATTACATATGGCATTATGTTGATGCTTGCATTAAGGTCACATAAGGCTTTCTCAAATTTGTGTGTCCCAATGGTGCAAGGGATTCAAAATGCTGCTGGGTTTTCTCTCTTTTCCACCATAGCACTAGTCATGATAGTACTACAACCACGGGTAACCCTTAACTCATACCCCAGGCCTCTCCTTGGACCCCAGCACTGTCCAACATATGACCACCCAAGCCAAATCATACCTAACCATATGATTAGTACCATGACATCGTACTTTAGGCAGAATAGAATCACCTAGACTAAACCTATGGTAACATACAATTAACACCTTACCATTAGTACCTTAACATATGACTTCTATTTTCCAACCGTACCTTGGACAGAAACCAACCAACCCACACTAGTCATGATACAACCAAGACCAACCAAACCTTACCCTATCATACGAGAAGTACCCCAAGTCGTATGATGCCCAGAATCCAAAAATTGAGAAAATTTCAACGGGTCAAAACCAAAGGTGTTTCACAGCATGCCATATATCAATTATTTTTTGAGTGAAAACATCTATCATATCTAAAAAATATTTAAAAAGGTCTTTCTAAACAAATTTAGTTACACCTTATCTAACATAACTTTCAACTTGATTGGGATCGAGAAATCAGTATGGATGCTAACACGAGTCTTGTAATAGATGATGCCACACAATCTATACCATCCAAGAAGATACAATACAGTCGTTGTCAAATTATAGTAACCCAACTAGGTTGGGGTCAATCCTAAAGGAAATAGGTCGGATCTGTCTCTCGAACTTGCTGAAGTTGCTAGAAGTACAAGAAAGTAAATGGGGGGATTTGCAGTAATCACTAAAAAGTAGCAAAACTTGAATGCTTTCGGTTGTGATAAATCTAAAATAAACACTAGGATTGTGTTCCCCCTGACTTCAACTCCATAGGTTTATCGTGCTCAATCCAACTATCTCACTGCTACGTATGTAGAATCTGACAAGTTATGTATTACTAACAGTCTCTCAAAACCCTTTAGTTTATCTCACTCATCTTCTCTCTGTCTCAAAGTGTCACATTACTAACCCTTGTATTGGATCCCAGATTAACTATCGCCTCTCGATCTAAAGTTAATTAGATGAAGGTTGATAGTCTCAAATCACTATTGTGATCTTCTTTTCCTAATATCTACCTCTCCCTTGCGTTAGTATCGAATACAGATGGGTTCTTAACATTTTCAACCGTTAATAAAGAAGTCAAAGCAAATAAAATCACAATACATGCAATAATAATGATCTAGAAGGAATCTCACACTTCTCCTACTTTGTTAATCTGCTAGGATTCCCACAACCCTAGCTAAAGAAATTAGCCGCTCATAGTTGTAAAACAATCCATGAAATTCAATAAAGAAAGCATATGAATAATCTCATAAAAATAGACGAAGAAAACCCAAACTCTCAAATCAACTAATCAATCGAAAACCAATAACACAAGAATTCCAAGATCAAAAGTCAATTTTGGAATCAAAATATATTTGTAAGAATATCAAGTGCGTAAAAGTGCATAAACTAACTAAAAAACATAAAAAGGTATTTATAGGTTACAAATAAACCCAAAAAATCTAAACCAAAATAAAATAGAAAACTTGGGTCGATGGCTACCTACGATGCTACTTACGGGCCATAGGAGGCAACAACCCCACGTAGGTACCATCTCATAGGTAGAACAAAAGATCTGCAATCTCAGTTTCTCTGAACTTTGGTTTTCAGTCACTTACGTCTTTTCACCTACACTAAGTAGGTAGCACCTACGCCATGTAGGTGCCAACGTAGGTAGCCCAAACTCCAGCTTTCAACTTTTTTTTTCTTTTTTTTTAGCTCCCGAAACCTAGTTCTTTGTAAAATAGACATAAAAACACATCGTATCTACCAAAATAGGCATAAGTACTTGCATATTTCTTGATTTTAAGCATCGAAAGTTCCATGAATCCATGGCACATCAGCACCCTCAACTTAGAGAATTTGCATGTCCTCAAGCAACATAAACATAATAAAATATAACAATAATTCTTAGCCAAGAGAAACCGAAGAGACTTATGTCAGTCAATCTCAAATTCAGCTCAAAAGAATCACCCCCTTCGATTTTAACTTTTCTAAGCCAACTATGTGAATCAATGTAGCCCAACAATGTGACACAAGAGAATCAAGCTATGACATAACATTAGTAACACATAATTAAGCATATATATAAATTACACTACCAGAACAAATGAGCAGCTAGCATACGACGAGTAGTGAACATACCACTCATTTGCACTCAACATTTATGCACATCACCATGTTATGAATAAATAAGTGAGACATACTTGTGATTAAATGCACTAATATCCAAATTTTGCAGTCATACAAGTTATAAGAAGGAAAGATGTGGATGCAAGCTGAAAAGGATCAAAAAAAAAAAAGAAGTACAACTAGTAGACCTGGAGTAGAACATGGTCTCAATTACCGCGATCCCGATCATGTAAGACCCCACAAAATTTTCTCGTAGTCTGAGCCTTAGAGCGTGTTCAGTGAAGTGTTAATTCGATCCTAAAAGGTTGAGAAGTGTCTTCCCAAGTGATAGGTATTTTAAATCATATAGAATTTTCCTAGTATCGACTTTTTGTAATGTAGAGAATTGAATAAGATTTTCGTCGATACCAAATTCGCCCAAATCCAACACTCAAATGAAGAGTTAGAGCCATTTTAGTGAGCCTCCACGATTATGGCACATCGCGCCAAGGCTTAATTTCAGAGTTGTCCATTTCCAGTGCACCAATGCGATTCCACTGCATCACGGTGCTTTTCCAGTTCGCAACCAAGGTGGCAACGCAATTTCCACCGCATCGCGCTACCAACCAGCTTCCCAATTGTCCAGTTTCCAGTGAGCTGGCGCAATTCTACAGCGTCGTGCCAGTATGTGAAATTGGGATTTTCAGATTCCATTTTTAAATTTCAAAGACCAATTGGTAATTTCCTAAAGCCTTAAACTAGTCTATATAAGGGATCCATACCCTAAATAACGAAAATACTTCTTTATTAATCAATTTTTTTTCCCAAATCAGAATATTTTCTCTCTCAAGAAATCAAGAACAAGACCTAGGGTTTCTAATCCAAGACCCAAATCATCAAGATTCCTCGTTAATTTTTCAAGAATCAAGAAACTAAGGTATGCAAATATTGATTCTTGGGTCCCTTTCATCCAAGAAGCTCAAGAACCCTTTTCTAAATTTCAAAGATCTTATGTTTATGAATTTTCATGATTCATGTGAATTAAAATTGGAGTTCATGCTATTATTGAGTTTCTAATTCATGTTTTATTTATGAGGTTTCAAGCTTTGACCCTAGTATGTGATATTCGTGTGATGTTTATGATAAACCCTCTTCAAGTTGCTTGTTAAGTGATGTGTTCATGTTAATTAAGTGTAGAAATTGTTGAATAAGCAAAGCATGCTCCCCATATATTTGATAAAATGCTTATGTGAAGAAATTAGAGCCATTATAGCATGTTGACTAGAAATTCCCAATTGTGTGCAAGCCTATGCATGCCAAATGTTTGTTGAAAAGCCTTAGAGAATGAATTGTGACAGGTTAGCATAAAATCCCCCAATTATGTGTTCTTTAATGCATGTTAAGTGTTTTATACAAGACCTTGTTGAATGGAGTATGAGCCAATAACATATCTCCCTATACTATCACGTGTTTATGATTTCTAAATGCTTGAAGAGATTCTTTAGTAATTGTGAAAGTGAATGAATGTCCATTGTCTTGATTATTCAAGAATGGTTATGTTTTACTTTTATGTTATTGATTCCTGGGGGTAATTATACCCGATAATTTAGCTGCAGTCTAGATCCAGTGTCAGTTTTCCCGATAATCTCAGTCAAGCCATGATTCTCAGAACTTAGTGAGTTATAGAACTCTGTACTCTCAGACAGATACAAAACTTAAGAAATCTCAGTTATCTCAATAATCTCCGTAATCTCAGTATCGCTAGTAATCTAGCCTCAGTTCTCTACTTAGCTCAAATCTAATAGTATTCAAGTGTTCAGTTCATACCTTAGTAGTAATCGAGTAATCTATTCAAATCTATGTATCGTTCAGTCAGATAACGAGATTCAGTAGTATTCTGTCAGATACGGAACCAAGTAAATTCAGCTTAACTCAGTCAGATCAGTCGAGAAATATGATCAGTATCAGATCAATTTAGTTTAAGTTGAGACTCAGTTCAAAGTCTTTCAGCTGGAAGTAAGAGCTAGCACCGAGCGAGTGCAGGGATGGCGGCTCCCCATTAGAGAGGCAGAGTCGTTAGGAGCAATCCCTGAACTCCAGAACTGCATAGCCAGCACAGGATGCAGGAGTCACTCATTAGAAAAGACTTATCACCCACTAGATAGGCTTGACTATTATACTGCCTTAGGCTTGACTTCCTGCGAGGGCCACCCGTTAGAGAGGCTTGACCAGAGAGGTATTTACCCGTGGCACGGTATTGATATCCTTTCATCTGGGGTTACAGGTTAGACCCCACCAGTTTAGATTCAGGGAATGTCGATTAAGTGAGAACTCCCACAATTACTTTTTTAGTATCAATCTTTAGAAAAGAACTCGGAAATCAAGACTGTCAGATACAATCATCTATCTAAGTGAGGAACTCAGATAGTTCCATTAATTCATGGGCCACCCGCTAGATAGGCATGGTCCTATAATAAGTTATTCAGTATCAGTGTTATCAGATCTAGAGATCACCTGCTAGATAAGCTTGATCTAAGATTCAGTTGAGTATTCTTATTATCAGATCCAGAGATCACCCACTAGATAGGCTTGATCTTAGTCTCAGATTCAGTTGAGTAATCTCATTATCAGATCCAGAGATCACTCGCTAGATAGGCTTGATCTCAGTCTCAGATTTAGTTGAGAATTCTTGTTATCAGATCCAGAGATTACTCGCTAGATAGGCTAGATCTCATTCTCAGATTCAGTGATTATTCTTATTATCAGATTCAGAGATCCTCCGCTAGATAGGTTCGATCTCAGATAAAATTTCTTTTTGTCATTGATAGTAGATTCAGGGATCATCCGTTAGAGAGGTTTGATCTCCGATTCAGTCAGTTGAAAGTAACAAGTTTAGAGTACAGTCATTGATGTGAGTAGATTCAGTTAATCAGCTCCAGTAACATCAATTTTCGAGATCACTCGGTAGGGAGGACTGATCTCAATTCCTGAACTTGGTTATCAATATTAGGAGATTCGGTTGTTCAGTATCTCAGTATTAGTAGTAAGTTCAAATAATAATAAGGCAGTATCCGAGTTTCAGTATTTTAAGTCACGATGATTTCACTTATTATTTGTGCATTCATGCATGTGTTCTCATTCAGTACTCTCATGATTATTCAGTTAAGTAATTGTTCATGCCTAAGCCCTTGCATTTAGCCTTACCTCATCTTCATACTTGGTATATTCCTGTACTGACACAATTGCGCTATGGTGTTTTATTTGACACCATAGGTTCAGAGGCACGAGATCCAGAGTACCCTTAGTAGCTCAGTCCCAGTCAGCAGTAGTAGACATAGCTGTGAGTCCTCTTTAGTCGAGGATGATCCTTATTTTTATTATTATCGTAGCAGACTTAGTTTATTTTCAGTAGACGGAGTTAGTTGGGGACATGTCCCATCAACTCCAATGTTCAGATAGTTTAGAGGCTTTTTGAACAGATGTATCAGTATTTAGTTTTCAATTTTGAGTATTTTTAGATGTTTTGAACCTTATGGCCAGTTTCCACATTTATTATCTATAATATGCAGTGTTAAGGTACAGATATCAGTAGAGGGTTAGCTTGTGGTCCTTCAGGATCATGAGCACCGTGTGACATTTCGGTTCTAGAAAATTAGGTTGCTACAGGTCAGATGGCCGAGATTGCGGCCAGTTAAGACAGGTCAAAGGACTGCGATCGCAGTGATCTTAATGCAGTCGCGGTTGACGCAATCGTGCACAAACTGCAGCGATCGCGGACTAGCGGGATTATGCCCAAGGGTAATTATGTCATATTGGCCAGCAAACCCCAAATCCTATTTAAGGCTCAAAACTCATTCGTTCGAGGGCATCACCATCATTCCACAAGTTTACCACCCATCCTTAGTTTAGGGTTTTTGTAATTTCTTGGAGCTTGGAGCTTAAATTTACTCTAATTTGAGGCAAGCTTTAATTAGAGGAACTCTAAAGTGTAGATTTAGCGTTGTCTATTAAAGATTCATTTGCGTGTAAGTGTGGTTTGTCCTCTCTTTATTTTTCTAATGAATAACTTTGATGGATATCTTGGTATATTTGTTTTCATTATCCTTACGATGTGCTAGATCTACTTTTTGGGGTTATGTTTGATTAGGGTGCAATTGTGAGTGGGTTGTGGGGTATTTGTGTAGATTCTAGTTTGTTGATAATGGGTTCTAATATTGCTTATTTAAATTGGTTGGGATTTATGGATGAAAGCCCCAAATACCCAAATGTGTTTGATGGGTGAAAATTTCAAGCTCTTGAAAGCTAAAATCATCCTTGAAAGAGGGGTTTGGATAAACTTTTGGGACCCACATTATCCTTGAAAAAGAGAAGTGGGAACCAAGGCAATAGTATATAATTTATGGGCATAGTTTGTTAATTCTCACTATCTTAGACATAAGGGTAATTACGAGGTTGACTACATCATGGGTATCATCATAGAAATAGGGATACCCAATTGAGGTGTTGGGTGGCTTTAATTGACACACTCATTAGGTACTCGAAAGGGCCAATAGGTGATATCTTTGAGACTTTGTTGACAAACTAGCCTTAAGCACTTTCAACCTAGACTACCATATCATCACGATTAGATTTTGCACCGAATTATCACGTTCCCATGCATAATTTGCCCCTAGGATAACGTAATCCGAAGATTTGTGCCTAATTAATTAATTACACTTTAATTATTCTTAGTCTCGAATTAGTCCCTTAGAATCCAAATAATTACTTTCAAATTCCAAAACATTGAAAACCCCCAAACCATCTTGTACCATAGGGTTGAACTTAGCAAGAAACTTTTATTTTGAACTTATCCAATCGCTATCACATTGTTCCTCGTGGATTTAACCCAAACTCAAAGTTAGGTAAATATATTGACGACGACCGCCTTGCACTTAAATTGACGTGTAAGTGGAGCGTTATCACAATACAACTCATGCACCCTTACAACAAAGAAGTCAGAGAATTATGCATGTTAATGTAGGGATAATTACGAGACACTCATAGTCACAAAGATGCTCTGACAATATGCATAGTATACCATAGTTTTTCCCTTATTTTCTTTACCTTAGATTTTAGACATTTGGGATGGATCACTATAGGACTTTGCTCGGCTTGTAATGTAGGCTTAAGGCTGGTATGGTAAATTTAGGATGGTTAAGCCTCCTTGGCACTATACTTACTTTTTAGGGTCTACTTTTCAACCAACTTTTTCTTTTATTCCGCCTTTATTTCTGTAACGACCCGATTTGCTGAACCAAAATGCTACACGGTGCTTGTGACCCCAAAGGACCACAAGCTAACCCATGACTGATATTTGTACCTGTATACTGCATAAGATAATATAATAATGCGGAAACATGCACTGAAAGACCATAAGGTTCAATACTGAACATAACTGAATGATTAACATCTGTGTGGGGTAATATAATACCCAAAACAAAACTGAAAATACTGAAGTCTGAACATGATAGTCTGTATCTAGTTTGCATCTAGTCTAAAAGCCTCTACCGTCTGAAGAGTCTAAATAAAGAGTTGATGGGACATGTCCCCAACTAACTCCAACTAATAAGCTAATCAATGAGATACTAGAAAATCATTGTGTCCTCGAAGGATGAGGACTCACTTCTACTCTGACTACTGAATTTGGAATCTACTGCTGATCTGGAACTCGTGTCTCTGAACCTATGGTGTAACATAAAAAAAAGCACCATAGCGTGAATGCGTCAGTACATATGTACCGAGTATACATGTGAGGTAGGCTATAAGCAAGGGTTTGCATGCATGATCAATATTAACTGACTGTCTAAAATAAACGTGAGAATGCATACATAAATATGCAACTGTAACTGACAACGTGATAACATGATACAGATACCGTGGTAGCATGACTACTGAGTCTGGATACTAATAACATGACATAACTGATAACATGAATAACTGTATCTGAATATCACTGATAACATGGGTGATTGTGTCTGACAGTCCTGAATCTGATGGAGCTATCTGAGTTTCGTACTATATCTGAGTTGACTGCATTTGATAGTCCTGAAATATGAAGAACTATTTAAGTTCTATTACTGAAACTAATTAACTGTATCTGACAGTCCTACTTCTGTAACATGAAACTGTGGGAAGTAGTATCTAACCGACATGCCCCAAAGGTGCTATGATAGCTGAGCTGGGGTCCAATCTATGCCCTGATTGAAATGGTATCAATACCGTACAACTAGTAAGGACAACATGTGAGTAACCCTCATATAATAAGTAACTCTAGCGAGAACGGTGGAAACCCTCACAGAATAGGTTAAGCCACCTCATCTACCCTCATATAGCAGGATACGATGTCTAAACCTATGCTGGCTACATAGTTCTGGAATGCAAGGATTGCTTCTAGGAATCATACCCTCGTATAGTAGGTGAGTCCCCATCTTTGGGTTCACTCGGTGCTAATTCTTACTCCCATATGAATGGACACTGAGCATGATTTACTAAACTAAACCGAGCATAGACTGAGTTACTGAATTTCCGTGGCTGACGAAATACTACTGATATCTGACAACTGACTGAGTCATGAGATCATGAAGGTTTTTACTGAGTCATAAGATTATCTGAAGTCTAAGAGTTCATAGCTTGACTGAGAGTATCGTGAAAACATGACATGGATCTAGGCACACAACTAATATTTCGGGTACAAGTACCCCAGGACCCGATGGAAGAAAACTGACATGACTTAATATTCTTGAATACATGATAATCACCACAATACGTTTATTGAAGAATTTCATCAAACGTCTAATAGGCATAAGTTTGTACATTTATGGGGATTTTCATGATATCATGCTAGTTAGGCAAATTTCCTTTATCTAGGTATTTAATCAAACATATGACAGGTATAGTACATGTAAACATCATGGTTCAATTCCAATTTTATCGTACAAGGTTTTAGTCATGAGATTTCGAAAATCTTTATCTGTACTAGTCAACCCACATGAAATTTATCATCAAATCATGGAATAGAAATTAATTCCTCATTTATCAACATGAAAAACAACATACAAAGCATGAAAACATGAAGAAAATCCATAACTTGTAGTTGAAAAAGGATTCTTGGACTTCATGGACGAAAGGAGTCGATGAATGAACACTATGCATACCTTAGTTCGTGATTTCATGAAGATTGATGGTGAAACCTTCTTGAAATTGGACCTTCTATGAAAATCCTAGCTTGAGTTCTTGAGAGTATTTGAGAAAAACATTAATATTTTGGAAGAATAAGGGCTAAATCCCATGTTTGGAAGCTTATATGGTGGGGGGGGGGGGGAATTGACCATTTTAACCTTAGACACGTAATTTAATTTTCAGTAAAATTTCCCGAATTGGGCCCTTGGCGCGACGCGGCGTTATCACGTCGTGTCACTGGAAATTGACAATTAGAAAACTGCACGGTGGCGCGACACGGAGCTATCGCGTTGCCACCTTGTCTACGACCTGGAAGTTTGGCGCGACACGCCAGTATTGCGGAGCAACACTGGAAATTGACAATTTCCATTTGAGCTATCTCCGTAACGTGCTGAAGGCTCAGGTCAAACACTGTCTCACTAAAAAGGCTCTAACTCTTCGCCCGGGTGTCGGATTTGGGCGAATTATATATCGATGGAAAGCTTATTCAATTTACCATGTGATAGGAAGTGAAAATTATGGAAATACCTCATGTATAAGAATGAATTCTTATTTCAAAGCAAGTTCTAACATCCTTGAGATGATTTTCAAGCTAAGAAAAAGCTCGGGTGTTACAATTTCTCCCCTTTCCCTTTTATTTCTTTTTCAGGTTGGGTGCAGTTTATTTTATTCTTTCTTTTTCTCTTTTTGCAACACCTGACCTTACTTTATTTTTCTCTTATTTATGCCCTTCTTTATACCTACTTCTAATTATGCACCCCTATGATAACCACCCTCAACTTAGGTGATTTGCCTGAGTTGAGGTGCATAATGTTTAAGAAGGACCAGGGCCAAAATAGGTTCATTGTAATTCAAATGGGAAGGTGAAAGGTGAAATAAGAAAAATAGTCTATATAGGCTCAAACAGGGGTCAAGGGATACTTATTCACATTTGGAAGGTCGTTTAGGCTAAAAGTGGACTAATTCAAGAACGACCAATGATCCTTTCCTAACCGACTATCCTACAACCTAGGCAAGACAACCGGGCAAGTTCTAAATTCAACATACAATGTAAACTAAGTAAGCATTTCACACACATATGGCACAGGGTTGTATCATAAACTACTACCTATCCAGTTCATGCAAATGCTAGCAATGATTATTATGTCCCTAATCCTAATGCCATAACGAGATTCACAATGGTCATATATATGCTCAACATAAATAAATTTTTTAAAGGGGTATCAATTAAGCACAAAATACGAGCGGTATCAGTTAAGCACAAAATAAATCAACTGCCTTTAAGTATTTATTTTCCTCTTAGATAAACAAGAAAAAAACAAAATAGTATGAAAGAAAACACGATACGTCCTAGACATGTCAGCTCTACTAAGAACAAACTCTGGGGAAAAGAGACACAAGCAACAAAAATCCTAAGAGGATATCTAGACCCATAAGTATCCCCACCTTCAACTTATAAACATGCATTATCCCCAATGGATTAAACCACTCCAAAATAAGAGAATTAGTAACATACCCGCGGCACCATAGGTGCGTAGATCTGACATCAATCACACTAACATGAATTAACACAAATGAAAAAATACCTTGGGTTGCCTCCCAAGAAGCGCCTGATTTAATATAGCGACATGAAACAGGTACTTTGATTACTCAAAATTCATCAAGGTAGCCAAAAGCTTAGCCTCCAAAGTCATCCTCATAATTTATCACCGAGACCACCCTCATGTCAATCAGTTGTTTCAGGGTCCTACGAATATTGAAAGTGACTTTCTCATTATTTAGTCTGAACTTAAACTCTCCTTTCTCCATATCCACCAATGCTCTCACCGTGGACAAGAATGGACTTTCCAAAATTATGAGCATCTCTAAGTTAACTTCATAATCCAAGAAAATAAAGTCTGCCAAAAAATAAAGTTGTGCACCTTTACCAAAATATCATAAGACATGCCTACGAGATTTTTCACCATATGATCTACCATCAACAATCGTATCGTCATAGCTTTGGGCGATCTCAAGCCCAATTGATTAAACACGGCCAGAGGCATTAAGTTAATACTGGCACCTAAGTCACACAGAGCTCTGGCAAATCTAGATGTCTCAATGGTGCAAGGAATCGGGCTCTAAAATCATCTTTCTTTTGCGCCAGAGATCTTGATGTAATCGCACAACAATGATGCAACCCACCGATATCTTCATAACTGACTGCTCTTTTTTTGTCACCAAATCCTTCATACTTTTTGTATACCCAGGCATCTGCTCAAGAGCTTTAAGAAGAGGGGTATTCAAACTTAACTCTTTTAGCATAACAATGAACTTTTTGTACTTCCCTTCTTTTTCCTTCTACTTTAACCTTTGAGAAAAAAGTGGAAGAGGTTGTGGAATAGTTTTCACTATAGGCTCGACTTTCTTCCTCTTTCCTTTACTCTTCTCAATATACTTATCAGCATCTATCAATTTTTGTGATGACTTACCACTAGTCACAGACTTTTTAAATTTTTCTGCGGGTGCCTCATCATCAACAGCAACATTATCCCTAACTTCATCAACTATAGGCATAGAAGGATCAATAGTTGTCTTACCACTGCGAGTAGTGATGGCTAGACAGTGGCCGTCATTCTTCGAGTTCTACGTAGTGTTGCTTGGAAGAGTGCTCGATTGATGCTGATTTAATCTGGCCAATATTTGCCCAAATTATTGCTCAAGCTATTTGATCGTAATAGTATGCGATTCTACCTTTTGGGTCAAACCTGAAATATGTGCCTTAATATCCTTAAGGCTAATTTCTTGACTTTTCAAACCCTTTACTAGCTTTGACAACATTGCTTCTATTCTCGAATCAACATCTCTATTCCCTGGAAATACATAAACACCACTCCCCTCCTTGTAGTCTTCCTTTCATCTCCAATCACCATCTCTTTCTCTTCTCCAATCCCTGAATCTATCCTCTTAGTAGTTCCGACCTTGGTTCGCTTGCCTCGAGTTCCAATTATCTTGTGCAGAAAATAGACCCTTGGCTTAAAAACCTACCAACTCTCTATCTAGGTACTTAGCCTCTTCATCCACTTTAAAATCATATGATCTAGAAGCTCTACCTTGTGAACCCACAACACTAACCTTTTCAGAATTCATAGTGGCAAATTATTTTGCCAGTAACCTATCTTTGTCCTAAGTTGAGCAACCTCTTGAGCTACTGAATAATTAACTCTATGCTCACTGGAAGTACCAATAAAATAAGTGCCGACACCTCTCTCTACCTCCAGAGTATGCCATCCTCAGTTGGTAAGAGAGATTCAATCAAAGATCTCCAATGCTACCTCCCAGTGTAGGTTCAGGAATGCTCCACTAGTAATTGTATCCACCATAGCTTTCGAAATAACATACAGAGCTTGATAGAATATTTCAAGCAAATTTTATCTCGAAATTCGGTAATTGGGCACCATCATTAACTTTTTCTTAAATCAAAACCATGCCTCATACATCAATTTAGAGTGCAACTACCTGAAATTATATATCGCATCTTTTAATTACAACATCCTCGAAGACTAAAATAATCAGTCCAAGAAATGCCTTTGCAACTCATTCCATATAGTTATGGTCCCACGAGGTAGTTCCCCTAACCATAATATCGCTTCACCAGTTAGAGAGAATGAGAACAACCTGAGTCTGAGAGCTTCCTGATCTACCCCAGGAAAATTATAAAAAGAGAAAATCTGTACAAAATTAATGAGGTGCATGTTTGCATCATTAGTTGACAGGACAGAAACACACCTTTCAGATTCAACAACTGGATTATGGAACTAGTAATATCAAACTTTACCCCTGGGTAATGCAGGAAGAATGATAGCTCCTGTCTCAATAGGCTCTACTATCACGATCCGAACCAGGGTCTAGCCGTGATGGGTATCTCAAGTCCAATGACGATCGGAGACCAACCCCTGCACATAACCAAATAGAACGTAATACCCCCAATATCAGACAAATTTTAAATATATAACAAGATAGCATAAGATAAGGTCAAAGAAATTTAAGACATGTTTATGATTCGATAACCAGTAACCAACCAATATCACCCAAGTCCACAACAATCCACAAAGCCTTCTAAACAAAACCAAAATCAATAAAGTGTCAGGACATGCCCCCGACCATGACAATGACAATGTAAACTCTCAATTCTAATCTAAGACTAAAAACTGATGAAATGACTAAGTCTTCCAGAGAATAGAAGCTCACTACTTCACCACCGATGACTGACAGATCGAGTCGATCCACCTACCACTGTGCGGAAAAAGTAGAGGTATCTCCGGTACCTGGATTGTGTGGGGATACAACATTCGGAGATATTTAGTGGTTTGAGCACTAACATGTAATTCAAGGATAAGGGATAAAATAAAGCCTAGTTAAATCCAATTCAAAACCATGTGTACATCATCATTTACATACATAAATAATATGCCGAGAAAGGAAACAAGGCTTAATATACATTTTACAACTTTAGTCTAGATTGTGTAGCTCAACCATCAAACATAAGAAGTCACCCAAAGGTTATATGGGCCCAGCTCTTTCCTAGATGGAAGGGCCCTAGTGCATGTAGCCGCATAAACTAGAGGATATACATATGCACCATGGGGGACTCGAACCTCCCAACATAAAAAAGTGACTTAAGTACCCAATCATGTGATATAATATGAAGGACTCGAATCTCCCAATCATACAATAATAATAAGGGGGACTCAAACCACCCGATTATTTAGACCCCCGCGTCGACAACTGCGGTTTCCAGTATTAGTCCCTCGGGACCTCTACTTTCACGACTCAGCTACACAACCCTCCTTAAAGCCCAATTAAAAATATTTATCCCACATTCTCATTCATTGAACCATAATGCACATTTAGGCATACACTGTTGGTATCATCATACCAACTATGCTTGCAAGGTATCATCAACATGCTAAACCAATTACCATTATTTAGGGTAAAATCACAACCCTCTTAGTTCAATTGTATATTAACTTGGGGAATTACACAATCCCATAAGGTTCAATCCAAAATCATTATACTTCATTGACTTTTCACATTATGCAATAGTTTAAGAGTAGTTCAATATGCATACTTTTCGTATTCAAAACTAATTTTACAATATGGGGTTGAGGTCATTACCAATTCAACTGTCAATATTCGCAAAATTTGGGGAATTTACATTCCTCTAGTTTATTCACCATATTGATGCATCAAATTGGTTTCAAAACCACCATTTTAACATAACCAATGCATATGCAAATATGAAACATCACATAAACAACAATCATTCAAAATCATTAACCTATGTTCAAAACCCAATATCAAACCATATGAATAATACTTTAAAACACATATTTTTAATAAAATAATAATTAGGGAAGAGTAACATGCTTGAAATACCCTAGATTATGGAGAGAATTCAACTCTTGAAGATCTCCTTGATCCTCTTCTTGGAAACTCTAATTATGGATGCTTGAGAACTTGAGAGAGAAGAAAAAAATGTTTGGAGTGTGTTCTGGATGAAAATAGGGCCCAAGTATGTTTATAGGTCGTGGGTTATTATTGGGATAAGAGAAAAATGTCTAAAATACCCCATTAAAAGCAGAAAAATAAACTGTCAGTCGTTATGGGTCTCATAACATCTCATTACGACTCGTTTCCACGAGTTATTATCAAGACAGTATCACCAAGCACACACACACTATTGACCTTATGACTCATATACAATGGATCATAATGGGACCCAATGACTACTAGGGTTCAATCATAGTTAACATAGAAACCATTTGTGTATACACTGGATATCCTACGATTTGCATAAAACGATCTGTAATGAGTCCTCAGACTTATGGTGAGACACTCGTACTCAGAGCAAAAGACTTGGCTACACACACTTGTCAGGCTATGATTTGGATCCAATGACTCATCATGACTCCCTACGACTCGTAAGGTAAGTCGTAGTCAAGACAGTGAAGATAAAATTTCAGAAATTTCTCAGAGATCAACACCTGGGGTGTTTCATCTACGTACCTCAGATCATCCTTCGGATCATCATATTCTAGAAAATATTGATAAGCTGGGAGCACTTAAGCTCTATTTTTTCTACCTCTGCCGAGTTTTGCACGACGATTAGCTTCCTGCTCTATCTCGCTCTTTCTACCTCCTGAGCTGTACATTGGGCGGCCTAATTATTCCTCTTCTGTTGTTCCTCTGCTAATAATTATGCAGTAGTTTCTGCGACTGTCTCCTGAGTATGTGGTGAGGCAAGTCTTGAGGATTGTCTTAAGGCAGTTCATGATGAGCTTCACGACCATGCTATGATATCTTACGATTTTGTTGTAGGATTCTTTCCAACTCTGGATCAAATGAGATCAAGGAATTGCCTTGACTCCTAGTGCTGGGCATACACCGGCGATGCCCCAAGAAAAATAGAAAAGTAAAACCCAAAAACTTCAACAACTCCAATTAACCAATCCGTAACCGTATTCCCCGACAATGACACCAAAATTTGATGTTGACCAAACTATATCCTCCAAAAAGATACAATGCGGTCGCTGTTAAATAATAGTAACCTAACTAGGTTGGGGTCGATCCCACAAGGAATAGGTCGAATTTGTCTCTTGAACTTGCTGAAGTAGCCGAAAGTGTAGGAAAGTAAATGGGGGAATTTACAGTAATCAGTAAAAAGTAACAAAACATGAATGCTTTCGGTTGTGATCAATCTGAAACGAACACTAGGCTTGTGTTTCCCTATCTTCTAACTCCGTAGATTTATCGTGCTCAATCCAACTATCTCACTACTACGCATGTAGAATTTGACAAGTTATGTATCACCAACAGTCTCTCGACACCCTTTGGAGAATCTGACAAATCTTCTTTCAGTCTCAGAGTATCGCATTACTAACCCTTGTCTTGGATCCCAAATTAACTATTTTCTACCGATCTCAAGTTAATTAGACGAGGGTTGATAGCCTCGAATCACTATTGTGATCTTCTTTTTCCAATCTCTACCTCTCTCTCGAGTAGGTATCGAATACAAGCGGGTTCCTAACATTTGTAACTGTTAAGAAAGTAACCAAAGTGAAGAAGTCATAATACATGCAACAATAATGATCTAGAAGGAATCTCACACTTCCCCTACTTTGTTAATCCACTAGGGTTCCCACAACCCAAGCTAAAAGAATTAGCCGCTCATATTTGTGAAATAATCCATGAAATTCAATAAAAAAAGCATATGAATAATCTCACAATAATAGACGAAGGAAACCCAAAGTC
This sequence comes from Capsicum pubescens, assembly GCA_030864215.1. Classification (NCBI taxonomy): domain Eukaryota; kingdom Viridiplantae; phylum Streptophyta; class Magnoliopsida; order Solanales; family Solanaceae; genus Capsicum; species Capsicum pubescens. The sequence goes on from CM061548.1 coordinate 246,492,634, forward strand.
TCAAATCAATAAATAAACTGAAAACCAAGAACACAAGAATTCCAAGATCAAAATCAATCTTGGAATCAAAATATGTTTGTAAGAGTATCAAGTGCGTAAAAGTGCATAAACTAACTAAAAACATCAAAAGGCTATTTATAGGTTACATAGAACCACCCTAAAAATCCATACCAAAATGAAACAGGAAACTCGAGTCAGTGGCCACCTATGACACCACTTACGGGCCGTAGGTGGCACTTGCCCCACATAGGTACCATCTCATAGGTAGACGAAAACATCTACAACTTTAGTTTCCCTGTACTTTGGTCTCCTGTCACCTACGCTAGGTAGGTGCCAACATAGGTAGCCCAAACTTCAAATTTCAATTTTTTTCTTCCGTTTAGCTCCTAAAACCTAGTTCCCTGCAAAATAGACACAAAAACACACAATATCTACCAAAATAGAACTAAGTACTTGAACATTTCTCGATTTTAAGCATAAAAAATGCCATGAAACTATGGCACATCAATAGTCAGTTGGACGAACAATGAGATTCCAAACCTGAAATGAAAAGATGTATTTTTAAAAAGATTGCAAACACACATCTATTTACAAAACATAAGCACATATGTACATACTCATAACACTATACATTGCACACACTGCAACAACAACAACAACTTACCAAGTGAAGTTCCACATTGCACATATGACTATAACATAAGAATTAATTATTCATCGACTATACGAAAGATATACATTATTATAGTAAAAAAATTCGAATATACCTCAACATCAGATAGACTGTAATTTGGTTTGCTCGGCTGAACAGAAACGTTGTGCCTTTTCTTTTTTGAGGATCCAGCCTCATAGTCACCAACCTTTAAATTAGTGCGTTTTTTTTTTCTTTGAAAGAACAACAAGGTCTTCATCAACCTTCTCCTTTCCTTTAGAATGATTTTTTTCTTGAATTTTGGATGGACCAACACCTTTCTTGTGCTATGAACGAGTCATTTTCTGAGAAGAAGATTGACTATGGATGTGACTTTTGGATCATGGGGAGAATTACTTTGAGACCTAGCAACTCGAGATGGACGAAGTTTTATTGCTTGACCTTTTTTTTTCCACTTAGAAGTATCAGGACTATGAGAATGCTTCAAGTGAAGCCAAATCATCATCATCATCAACAACAAATTTGGGGTCAAAATTGACCCCTTTACTAGCTAATTTCAACCTTCCTTTGCTGCTTATATTTTGCTTCATTGTGGCCACATGCATAAATACAAAGATTTTGATCATCAAAGGACAGTAGAGAAGAAAGAGGAATTTGGAAAAAGTATAATCAGAAAAGAAAAGTGTGTTCAAGCCTTTTTAACGGTAGTATGCCTTTAACGATGCTAAAATTTGGGCCAAACAGAAGCAAAAATCAGATGGTTAAAAAATGGTAATAAAATGAGCCGACGGGCTTCGAGTTCTATTTCTCAAAAACGTGAATAATTTCAATGACGCCATGTCCTTTCCCTATTTTACTTATTTCAATTACAAAGTGTGCTAAGCGGTAAAACAGCGAGCTTACACGTTTAGGATGGTGAGGAACCAATGTGTAACAAATGAGCAGAGGATTACTTCCAAATAAATTAAAAAGAACCAAAAAGAACTCCATTTCTGGAGCGTGGTAGCTTTCACTCTCAGGTCTCAGCTCGTTACATCGACTTACAAAATTCAAGCTGTCCTTTTCCAGTCAAAATATATATATTCACACATCCTCTCTATCTCTGCCGGTCCATTTTGGGTGTCCATACGATCTGTTCAACTTGGTTGAGAAATTGAAATGAAAGCCGGCTGGAAGATTTCTCTGCACTTCTGAATTTCTTTTATTGATTGCTACAAATTATGGCCGAATCAGGTAATATAACTCTACTTGGATCACTTAGGCTTTCAGTCCGATTTTATTTTATTTATTTTCTGTTACTGTGAGCTCACTCATTTTTCTGCTAAATCTCTTCAATTACTTTTAGCGTTTTCTTTAGATGAATTGAATTCGGCGTTTCAATATTTGGTTAAACCCATACTTTTAGCGTTTTCTTTAGTATTGGTGAGAAAGGATCAACACTAGAAACACACTAAACAAGTGAAAGATTACTAGATCTAGTCACAAAACTCTTGGCCAACACAACAATACTTCAAATTTCGCCCAAGGTCCAACACAATACAATGTCTCTAACTTTGGTAAGATCTTCCCAAGATTGGTTTTGTAAGAACAAAACTAAGCCTTGAGCTTTGATACCACATGATACAAGAAAGACCAAGAAGACACTAAAACATACACCAAAACAGTCCACAAGTTCTAGGAATCGAGGACCCCTTTGATGACCACTCTCGGATTCAACAAATAAGAGCAAGAATGAAGAGATTACAAGGTTTTTAACACACCAAGGCAACCAACAACCAAACTAAGTTACAAAACAAGAAGAAGAACACAACAATATTGTAACAACAACTCATGGCTTCCCTAGAAACGAGAACAAACTAGTACAAACGATTACAAGAATAAAATGAACAAAGGATAGATAGTTAGACCTTGGTTGGTATAATCTTAAGAACCCAAGAACATGTGATACTCTTGGACCCTTAACACTACACACAACGGTTAACCTAACTCCTACGTTGACATAAGAGGGACTTTACCTCCTCTAAACACCAACGTCTCAAGCCATGAATGCAACACTAGTGATTCCACACTAGTATCACCCTAGTTTCGGGTTGCCTCCTAAAGAGAAGAGAGGACTTGTCTTTCAAAGTGTTATACAACTTACAAATATCATTAAAGTCTAAGACAAAATGACCTACAATGTTCTATTTATACTAGGTTACAATTAGAATACAAAATGACCAAAAGTCCCTTTAATGAAAAGCCTCAAAATGCTGCCCATGGAGTGTAGTGTAGGTTCGGTTTTGGTGTGTGTTTTAGGCCCTCTTTTGCATTTTTCTTGCACACTCCAAGCCTCGGGTTCATTACACTTTCACACGTCCATCCTCGTGGTCGTACTTGTATCACTATCACACCCCGCCATTACTGCCCAATTAAAACTATTACCACACAATCAAACCACCAATTCCATTTATTAATAACCAAGGCTATAAGTAGTGGTATCGTCATACCGACTATAGCTTGCAAACAATGTCCTTAGCCAACCTTTTAAAGAAGCAAAGGGATTCCCATGTACCCATAAATTACATTAGATTACATTATTATCAAGTTTACTTGGGGGATTCCTATGTACCCCACAAGTAGTTCATCATTATGTTTGCTTGGGGGATTCCTTTGTACCCCATAAGGCTTTCAATTAAACCAAACCATGACCATCAAGACCTTACCATTTAGCCATTTAAAACCATCCAAACCAAGTTAAGTTCCATTACCAAGTTATACTATGCAATAGTTTTATTTAAAGTTCAACTATGTAGCAAAAACATTCTCATATGCATTTTATCAAACACATTGGGGGCATATTGTTTCCAAATTCAAAACTAAGCACCAATTAACCATTCCCATGCAACCACATGTTCAAACCACCATTATGTTATGAAAACCACAAGCAAAAGACATGGGAAAACCATAACCAACCATTATAACCAAAACCCTTAAAGTATAATTCAAAACCCGAACATTATCATTTATGCCATGAGAAAAATTCATAAAACATTCCTTTAATTAGAACTAACAATGAGGGAGAAGTAATATGCCTTAGATAGTGAAGAAGATGAAAAGAAACCACCCTCGTAAGCCCCAAATTGATTGTGTTGAAGATACCCTAGCCTTCCTTGACCCAAAAGCCTTGAGAGAGATTGGAGAGAGTTTAGAGTGTTTGATTGATTGCAAATAGGTTAATGAAGCCCCAAAAAAGTGTTTTAAGTTGTGGGGTCCCAAGGAGTTATAAGGGGAAATATCTAGAATACCCCCAATTTAAATTGTAAAATTTTCCCGCAGGAAGGTACGACCAACCCCCTCCAATCGTACCTTACCATACGAGTGGTATCCACTACTCATACCCTAGGCATCCCTTGGACCCCCAACACTGTCCAACATACGACCACCAAGGCAAACTCGTACCCAAGCATACGACTAGTACCCTTACTCGTACCCATAACAGAATTATGAGGGGTTGAACACTACCCAACATACGAGTTGGACTATACGACTCGTACCCTATCCTCACGACTCATGGTGAACCACTCGTACTCAGATCCAAGTTAAGTTAATAAGTTTCAGATTAAGTAAAGGAAAATCCAACCCAACGACCCTTCACCAACCATACGACTCGTACCCACCTAGTCGTATCCATTCCAAAAACTCAACCACCCAACACCACCCAACACTGGACAACATACGACTGGGTTACCTGACCCGTACCCTATCATATGACTAGTACCTCCTAGTCGTATGTGGTCCCGAAACTCCTACTTAGGCAGTTTTCTAAGGGTTCAAAGCCAAGGTGTTTCAGTTTATTTCTTTATATTTTATGTTATATTTAATTTAATAATTTACTATAGTTATGTGAGACATTGGAGAAAAATATTATTGAATTGTTGTAATTACATTGAATTGTTTTGTGTTTGTTATACTGTTATTGGTCCTAAGCCAGGGGTCTAAGCCACGAGGGGCTAGTTTATCTTTTCCTGAGGCTAAGTTATGAACAAAACATGTGCTCCTAAAAACACGAGGGGGGATAAGGTAGAGATGTGACTGTGGAAATAGTATGGAATGGGGAACCTGATTCTGAATCGAAGATGATGGCATTCTATTAATGAGATAGCAAGATGCGAGGACTGCATCGCCCCAAAAATGCAGTGGAACATGGGATTCAATGAGAAGAGTGCAAGTAGTCTCATTGAGATGTCTATTTTTCTTTTTTGCTATACCGTTCTGCTGAAGGGTGTATGGACATGATGTATGGTGGATAATTCCTTGGTGAGTCATAAACTCCTGAAACTGGGAGGATAAGTATTCTAAGGCATTATCACTACGAAAAGTATAAATTGAAACACCAAATTGATATTGTATTTCAGCACAAACTTTTGAATATAGAAAATAACTCAGAACGGTCTTTCATCAAGAAAAACCCAAATGCATCTTGAAAAATCATCAATGAAACTAACAAAGTAACAAAGTTCTAAGGGTAAACTGACTCTACTAAGACCCCAAATATCAGAATGAACTAATGAGAAAATAGTCTCTGAACGACTCAATACTACGTGAAAATGTAGCACAAATGTGTTTCTCAAGTTAACACGACTCACAATCTAACATGGATAAACTAGACAAACTAGGCACTATTATTTGGAGCTTGGATAGACTCAGATGGCCCAAACGTTTGTGAATAAGGTTTAGAGGGTTTGTAATGGAGCATGCTATGAAGGAATTTGAAGAGGTAAGATGGTAAAGACCTTGTGATTCATGTACTGTGCCAATCGTTTGTCCCGTAGTGCGGTCATGCATTATAAAATAATCATAAAAAAAAGTTATACGACAATGAATGGCACATGTCAGACGACTAACAGATGCAAGATTAAAAGGATAACTAGGGACATAAAGAACAGTCTAAAGTGATAGAAGATAGGGTTTGACTTGTCCAACTCCTTTTGGTATTGTTCGGATCCCATTAGCTAAAATAATAACAGGAAGAGATTGTGAATAAACAATATCAGACAAAAGTGATTTGTTACCAGAAATATGATCAGAAACACCTGAGTCCACAACCCATGATCCAAAGACGAGATTGTGCAGTTGAGACTATTGGTAAAGATATATGCTTACTTGCTTGATACCGAAGATACTCATATATTCCTTGTAAGATTAAATACACCCATTTGGTGATAGACTGAGCAACATTAAACTGAGCAACATGAGCATATTTAGGTGGTTGACCATGCAAATAATAGCATATTCCACGAGTATGTCCAAGCCCATTACAATAACCACACTTAGGTCGAGAATAACATATGTCACTAGTATGTCGAAGCCTTTTACAATATCTTCACCTAGGTCGAGATCTTCCAAATCGACCTTTCCCTCTGTGAGTAAATATAAGAGAAAAATATTATTGAATTGTTGTAACTACATTATTACATTGAGACCCTATTTATAGACACTACATTCCAATCCTTTTCCTAATAGGATACTACGTTACAATCATTTTCCTAATAGGATACTACGTTACAATCCTTTTCCTAATAGGATTCTATATGCTATTCCTATTCCTACTCATATTCTAACACTCCCCCTCAAGCTGGTGCATAGAAGACATATGTACCAAGCTTGTTATGGATGTAACTAATATGAGAATCGGTGAGGGACTTGGTGAAGATATCTGCAAGAAAACTGATAAGGACTGTTTTGGACGTCTGGGAGACCTCAATTGAAACAGAACAAACTGAAAAAATGATCTGAAAAGTAGTAAATATTGCTGTAAAGTCGATGTGTCGCTGAAAAATTACTGAAAACTGGTATAAAATATATGGGTCATCTCGAAATCAAGAGACAAGTAGATCTTGAACATAAAAGTCACCGGAAACTTAGCCGAAACATGCTCACATGCCGGATTATTAGATTTGATGGCTGAAAAGTGACTACAATTTGAGGAAAAAAAAGTATATGGGTAGGGTCGGAATGATGACACGACCCTACTGAAAAAGAGAAATATGTGTAGGGTCGGAATGATGGCACGACCCTATTGAGAAATAGAAATTATATGAGTAGGGTTGGAATGTCGGCACGATCCTACTGGAGAAGAGAAATTACATGGGCAGGGTCGGAATGATGGCACAACCCTACTGAAAAAAATCTGAGGAGTCACCGGAAAGACGTGCGAAACTATGTAAATTAAATCTGAGGAGTCACCAGAAAGATGCATGGTGTTATGCAACTTAGATATGAGACACTAGTCCGGAAAGATGCACGGTGCTACGCAAATCAGATATGAGAAAATAGTCATCGGAAAGAAGTACGGTGCTAAGAAAAATAGATATGAAAAAGTAGTCACCGGACAGATGCATGGTGCTACGCAAAGATATGAGAAAATAGTCACTAGAAAGATACACGGTGAGTCAGTGACCCAACTTTTGGTAACATAATCATTGTCCAGACGGGCGACATATATGAATTATTTCATATATACCGCTCGTCGGCAGCGAAAACTCTTTGATATTTTACCAAGATCGTGGAAGCTCTGATACCATGTGAAGAAATATAAGAGAAAGATATTATGGAATTGTTGTAACTACATTATTACATTGAGGCCCTATTTATAGACACTACATTCCAATCCTTTTCCTAATAGGATACTATGTTACAATCATTTTCCTAATAGGATACTACGTTACAATCCTTTTCCTAATAGGACTCTATATGCTATTCCTATTCCTACTCATATTCTAACACCCTCGTTGATTCTTCATGGATTGTGATCTTTGATTTTCTGATCTCCTTATTAAGGATTCAGATTTAATCATATGACTAAATAGATAAAAAATGGTCAGTCACTTGAAATTTTTCAGTCGCCATAAAATTGGATTTGATAGCTGAAAATTGGCCAGAATCAAGAAATAGCTAAACCGACAACCTTTGAATTAAGGATTGACCTCACTAGAAAAAAAAAATCTTGCCGGAAAAAAATATGAAGTCACCGGAATTAGGGTTCTAGCGACCGGAGTCTGAAAAACTTGATGGAATCTGAAAAGAAGGAACTGGTCGGAGAGGAATAGCTGGGCGACCCCAATAGGAAAAGAGCAACTCAAAAAATCCGATCAGATAACAGCTCACGCGCAGCGCGTGACACAGATATGCCGGAAAAACGAAACTCCGACAGGTGAGTGGAAGCACGTGAATTGTACTTTTCTGGTGGTTTTTGTTGCCTGAGCTTTTCGATCCTCATGGTGGTGTTGGATTTTGCACACAACTCACAAAACAAATAATGACACAAATCAAACACCGGAAATTGACGCACGGTGACTGAGTGTTTTTTTCTGAAGTTTCTCACCAGTGCTCTGTTCCCATGTGAGACATATTGGAGAAAAATATTATTAAATTGTTGTAATTACATTATTACATTGAGGCCTTATTTATAGACACTACATTCCAATCCTTTTTCAAGTAGGATTCTATATGCTATTCCTATTCCTACTCATATTCTAACAAGTTAAGTTGTTAGATAACAAAAACTTATAAGAAACAAATACAAAATGTTACCTTAAAAAAAGAAACACTCTTTTTTTCCAAATTTATGTGAAGATGTTTGAGTACGCACATAGTTTTAAGAATGAAATTAAGACGTTTGAAACTTGTGGTCTAAAATAAGCTATAATAAGCTAAATATTTGTGTGCCTATAAATTATCTCATTAAGGGTAAATAGGAGGTTCAAACTTAAATTGTTGCCAAAATTTAGAAATGTGTCATTCTTTTACTGTCTAAAAAGGAAAGAGTGTTGGATGCCCTCCCTACTTATATGATGGCTAAACTTATAAGAAACAAATACAAAATGTTACCTTAAAAAAACAAATACTCCCTTTTCCCCAATTTATGTCAAGATGTTTGAATAGACACATTGTTTTAAGAATGAAAGAAAGACTTTTGAAACTTGAGGTCTATAATAAGATATAAATATTTGTGTGCCTATAAATTATCTCTTTAAGGGTAAAAAAGAGGTTCAAACTTAAATTGTTGCCAAAATTTAGAAATGTGTCATTCTTTTACCGACTAAAAGGGAAAGAGTGTTGGATGCCCTCCCTACTTATATGATGGATAAACTTATAAGAAACAAATACAAAATGTTACCTTTAAAAAAAAACAAGTGCTCCCTTTTTCCCAATTTTTGTGAAGATTTTTGAATAGGCACATAGTTTTAAGAACGAAATGAAAACTTTTGAAACTTGTGGTCTAAAATAAGCTATAAATATTTGTGTGCCTATGAATTGTTTCATTAAGGGTGAATAGGAGGTTCAAACTTAAATTGTTGCCAAAATTTAGAAATGTGTCATTCTTTTACCGACTAAAAAGGAAAGAGTGTTACCAACATGGGTTGTGGTGCAGCGGATGGGGCTGGCTGCTCCACCCTTAACCAGAGGTCGAGGGTTCGACCCTGGGCATGGAGAAAACTCTGTTGGGAGTGCTACCCCCCGAATGGGGCCCTACCCGGTGCGAATCCGGATTAGTCGGACTCCAATGCGGGTACCGGACACCGGATGGGAAACTAAAAAAAAAAAGGAAAGAGTGCTGGATGCCCTCCCTACTTATATGATGGCTATTTTACCTATTCCTAAAGGGGTGTGGAGAAATATTGATAAGTTAAGAAGAGATTTCCTGTGACATGACAATAAAGTGAACAAGGCTTTTAATCTGGTAAGGTGGGAAGTCCTCATTTTAAACAAGAAACTGGGTAGTCTGGAAATCAAGAATCCGAGTTTACATAAAATGAGCTTGCTACAAAAATGGCTGTGGAGATTCAACTCAGAAGAAACAGCACTATGTAGAAACTTTATCATTCAGAAGTATGGGATAGAGAGTCCGTGGATCACTAAAGAAGTTGAGACTTAAGAGTCCTTTTGGTAGTTGTGTATGGAAATATATAAGAGAAGTGGCAGGATTTTCAGAGGAATGTGAAAATCATGGTGAGAAATGGTATAAAAACAGCCTTTTGGTTAGATCAGTGGCTGGGTCATAGCAGCCTCAAATCTACGTTCCCTGATCTCTATTCCATGATATCTCGGACTCATGCTCAGGTAGATCAATTGTGGACTCAACATGGATGATGCTTTAAATTTTAGAAGAGCCCTGAATGATTGGAAAATTGACAGGGTTTTCGGTCTACTTTAGATTCTAGGATCTTTTGGTGGAATCAAATAACATTCAGATAGACTCGGATGCTATCAGATGCAGACTGAACAACAAAGGTATCTTCTCTGTAAAGTCTTCTTACCGGTTAAGGTATCCTGTTTTGTTTGGCTAATGGTAAGGAAAACTTGTTTAGCTCACAAAAATTTACAAAGAAGAGGTTTCCAGATTTTGTTCAAGATGTATGCTTTGTGGTCATGATGGAGAAACTATTGAACATTTATTCATTCATTGAAGTACAACTACAAAGCTGTGGCACATGTTCTTCTGTATTTTGAGTACAAATGGGGTTATGCCTATTTCCTGGCACCCAAGGTGTGGCCTTGTGGTCAATGAAGTGATTTAAGAACTATGAGGTCTCAGGTTCAAATTCCAGCTGAGAAATATACATTAGCAGTTTTCTTCCCATCTTTCCTAGCTTTGGTGGGCAAAGTTACTTGGTGCCTGAGTTGGTGGGAGGTAGCAGGTATCTCATGGAACAGTCTAGGTGAAAGAAAGCTGGCCCAGGCACCAAGGTTATCAAAAAAATAAAAAACTGGGTTATGCCTGATTCTGTGAAGGAGTTGTTGAGCTGCTGGAAGAGTCTGGGGGAAAGGAATGATGATGAGGATTAGTGGAAAATCATTCCAACATTTATATAGTGGACAATATGAAAGGAAAGATATTCCAGATATTTTGAAGACAAAAGCAGTCCCATCTGGAAAGTTAGGATGAATTGTCAGTCTTTTTTTTTTTTTGGTGTAAACAGAGTATGTGGGAGAAGTAGGAGACTTGATGAATTTAACTGGCAATGTGTAAGTGTATATTTTTCTGTATAGGAGTTCCTTTTTCACCTTTTTGCAACTGTAAAATTCCCCTCTTAACATGTTTTTGATGTTAGCAAGACAATTGGTTACCTTTTCAAAGAAAAGAGTGTCACATAAATTATGACGGAGGGAGTACAAGTATACAAATGAAAGAAAAACTTATACTGTATTAATTTTTGAAATTGAATGATGAAAAGCTTATTTGTACAAATTGGTTTACTCAAAATTTGAACTAAGAAAAAGAAAATGACTCTCATGGAAATAAAAAATCAAAAACTTTACTAAACATGCAACTTCACAAAGTATTACAAGTAAATTTGACTAATTCTTGTGGGATTGTTTTTTAGTAACTTCCATTATTACCGGGTTGCATTGGCTGTGGGCTATGGACAGGTTCCTGAACAGATCCGTTTATGGGTCAACTAATGGGCCTAGCTCAAACCCCTTAAGTTAAGAGGGTCAATTAGGGTTTGGGGAGCAGTTAGGGGCCTGTTTTGAGAGGTTATATGGACCATTTCGTGGGTTGACCCAGGCCACTTGACAAGTCTATTGTCTATGATCAATCCACTTCACACTATAGAAATGCATTTTACTGAATTATTTTCCTTGGGCGAATTAAATTATTATATATAAGCACCAAGGAACCTAAATCTTCGGTCAAATCGTTATCCATAATTTTTAATGAAGTTGTCAGATGAAATTTTGGTGTTTACTAGAGTATAAGTGAATAATGGTAAAGAGAGAAAAATAAATATAGGTGGCATTATCCAATGTAGTCAGGAGAATGTTCATATTTTTGTTAATAGGATGTCGATGAATAAATAAATAGATGATGTGGTTGTGGAGGAATATTTCAATTGAAGGATTGCTAACTTTGACGCCTTGGCTGATTGAAATTGGTAAGCCATGTTTCTTTTGAGAAAACAGAGGTGTGTGATGTTGCCATAATTGAAGTCTACTTCCCAGTATTAATAGAAGAGGAAAAAAAGAGCAGAAAATCTGTGTGCCCTGCCCCAAACTTCATAAAGGCCACTATTCCTTCCCTGCAAGTCTGTGAAACTACAGGGATGCTGGTATAGTAAAAGAGCTTACATGGGATAGTTTGCGAGGATAAATTAGGTAAGAAATATGAACCTTTAATGTTGAAAAATTAAGCAACTTATCACTTCTAACTGTCCTGGCAGAGAAATGACAACCAATGATGGGAAAACCGATTGCTCTTGAATAAGAACAAGTAACCGTTACTTCAACCTCAAACTTCTTACTATTTGACACTTTTAGTACTTGGTGCTAGTCCTTGGATTGTAAGAACTACTTGTACACTTTGGCAAAGGCTTCCAACTCTCTGAGATTGAAGATATTTACTTGATTCTCATTGAAAGATGGGGCAGAAATAAAAATGCAAAGGAATAAAGTCAAATACAGTAATCTCGCCTTTTATTTTACTTTATTAAAAGAGCAAATTAAAGGTAAAGTGCATTACTAATTGCTTATAGTTCACAAATTTGCCGATTTTCCGTGGAGTATTCAGAACTGAATATCCTTTGTCAACTTCTGGTTAGCACAGTTAGTTTGCCCATCATGAATATTGTTATTCAACAATTCTTCCCATATGTGTTCTAGCCTTGGTGGACAGAGTTAACTGGTACTGGTACCTGTTGCTGGTGGGAGGTGGTAGGTATCCCATGGAATTAGTCGAGGTGCACGCAAGCTGGCCCGGACACCACAGTTATCAAAAAAAAGATATTGTTACTCAACAACATCCCATTTTCTTGTCCTATCTTAGGTTTAAACGGATGTTATGTCTTATGGTCTTCATTTCTGAGACAAGTAACCGAACAAAAGCCAAGATTTCTGAATTTCTAGCATAACATGTGTAATTTAAATTTTTAGTCACAGCACACCAAATATAATCCTGTTGTCACTATTGCTATTATGACTCAACTTTCACATTTTCTAGAAGTTCTCTATAAGTAACCAACTGAACCTGTTTCTTGTTTTAATGTAGTTCTTTTCCTTGGGAAACTACTGATTAACGTTATGAATTCTGCCACTTTGAGAACGGGTTGTAGTGATATGTATCTGCTGAACTAGAAGATTTAGCAACTACTATTTTCTATCTTTCAGGATATGATATCAATGATTTGGTTCGAGAAGCCCAAATCAGGTGGTTGAAACCCGCTGAAGTTCTCTTCATACTGCGAAATCATGAGAACCACCAGCTCTCCAGTGAGCCACCTCAAAAGCCACCCAGTAGTCTCCTAACCGTCTTACATTGGAACCGTTATTGTTAGATGGTTATTCTCTTTTATCATATCATCTGACAAAGTGGTTGTATTAACAGGCGGATCATTGTTTCTCTTTAACAAGAGGGTCCTCAGGTTCTTCCGTAAAGATGGTCATAGTTGGCGCAAGAAGAAAGATGGGAGAACTGTTGGGGAGGCACATGAACGCCTTAAGGTAACGGAACTTGTATTGTTGATATTGCAAATGACTTTATTTAGAAATATTTGGTTTATTTTTCACATGGATAGAATCAATCACCCACATGTGTGCATCTGATGTTCATCTCGCATTTCCCTGACAGTTTTGCAATGAAATGAAAATTCCAATTTGCCTTTTATGTTCAGGTTGGAAATGCTGAAGCCCTGAACTGTTATTATGCACATGGAGAGCAAAATCCTAACTTCCAGAGACGCAGCTACTGGATGTTGGATCCGTGAGTATACTTCCTTTTATCTCTGTGTAAAATGGTGTTTTATGGTTATGAGAACTTTTAAGAAAGAGGGGCTAAACTCGCCATGGTTTCAAATGAGAGCGTATCAGGAGTTGCAAAAAAATAACAAAATACGTATGGAATGCACTTAAGATTAAGATTGTAGATATTCCTTTTCTGTCATCTCTCTCTCTCTTGATCTGTCAGAGCAAAAGTTGGCTGGTATCTGATTGTCATTTTTTCTTTTACTTGTTCACAACTTTGCATGCTTGGGCAGTGCGTACGACCACATTGTTTTGGTTCACTACAGAGACATAACCGAGGTCAGTCTTCTGGAACCATTATACACAAATATGATTCCATGACAAAAGTTGTTGGTTTTTAAAAAGATGGTGGCCCAACAAAAATATTAAAAGTGAATGCAATGTCTCAATATTTTATCAAGCAAAAGAGGCTTTAAGTAGTCAATTTGAACACATAATAGGGGGGAAATCTGCAATTCTAAAAAGTTGAAATATCTCAACAGCTAAAACAAGCTAATAAAAATTTAAATTGTCCTAAACCCAAGCAACTTATTATGCTAAAAATTACTGCACTTACTGAGCGTAAATTTCAACACAAATTTTTTAAAAAAATGCTCCTCAATTTCTGCTTTGGCGGTTGGTGTTGATATGTTTTGATTGTTTTTTAACTTGCACATTTTTTTGATATTGATCTCTCTTCTTCCTTCTTTTTCTTCTTTTTGTGCTTAAAAAACACCCTCAATAATCTGGTCTGTTTGAAAGCTCTTTTGAAAGTGCTTTAATCTGGACAATGATAGAATTTGCAAGGAGTATTTGTAAGGATCATCTTCCATGACAATATTTCATAAATCATCGGTTTTAAAATATGATTCTATTTTCATTGACTAAATGAAGTTTTTTGGGACATTCTAGGAGAGACTGCTACTTGCTATGTTTGAAAAATGGGTTAAAAATTAATATTGGTTAGAAATGGTTTCAAAAATAGGTTAAAAATTTGTATTGATTGAAATAGTCCTGGTACGGGTTAAAACTGGTTAAAAGTTATTCTTCAATTGACCCACAAATTTCGTAAGATTAATGAGGCTCTGATACCGTTGGTGTTTTTGATGATGGTGGAGCACAAAAATATTAAAAGTGATTGAAATGACTCTCAATACTTCTATTAAGCATAAGAGAGCTTTAAAGAGTCACTTTGAACACATAATATGCAGAAAATCTGCAATTTAGAAAAGTTAACATATCTCAACAACTAAAACAACATAATAAAAATTTAAAAATTCAATTCATCCTAAACCTAATCAACTTACTATGCTAAAAATTATTGCAACCACTAAAAGTAATTTTCAACTGTAGTTCATGGTATCACCTGAAATTATTTTTGATCAACCAAAGGAGATCTATTCACCATTACTTTTTTGTTCTTCAGTTTCAACTATCATGTCTCCGTAATTTTATTTCTCTGGGAATGCCGCTATATTGTGATGTTGGAGGTGCTTTCAAGATCTGTATTAATATCTGTTTGTACAGCTAATTTTTGAGAATTAAATCTGTTTAAGGTATCAAATCAAGCTGTTTATCATCTAAAACATAAGTAAGTTGCAATATGATATGTGAAAAGTATAATTAGTCCTAACATCATTTGGTTTACATATGAGCACAGGGTAGGCAGAATCCAGTCTTCATGTCAGAATCTTCTCCAATTTCTTCTGCTTTCTCTCCCAGTCCAAGATCCTATTCTACCCAACATACGGGCTCCACTGTCATTGCAAGTGAATCTTATGAGCTATACCAGAACCAATCTAGCCCTGGAGAAATTTGCTCTGATGCTGTCATCAATAATAGCGGGACGTCAGACACAACTGGGAGAACAGAGGAGGCCATCAGTTCTCCGGGACTTGAGATGAGTCAAGCATTGCGAAGGCTAGAGGAGCAGTTAAGTTTAAATGATGACAGCTTCAAAGAAATTGATCCCCTCTATGCTGATGCAATTAATGACGACAGTTCATTTATCCAGATGCAGGGGAATTCAAACGGTCTGCTGTTGCAACATCGTTCGGGTTTGTCATTTTCATACATTAATATTTTTGTAGAATGCATTCTAACCTGTCTTTGCCTAGCAAGATATGTCTAGTTCTCCCTCCGTTTGCCTATCTCAGTAGGAAATTGGAAGTTGGAACAGTCCAATTTCAAAGAAAAAGCTGAGGCAAGAGCTATATCTTCTGGACATATGGATCCTTATGATTCTCTGTTTTGGGTTTCTGTTACCTGCAATCTTACTTATTTGTGCGTTGCCATGAACTAGGTAGATATTTCTTTCAATTTGTTTGTGTGACTGGCTGCTTTATTTTTTTTTTTTGATAATGGTAACGAGTTTGTATATAAATCTTCAGCACTAAGGCTGGGATCCCAAAAATTTACATCAGAGCTACATACAACTGAGTACGCTCAGTAAACAAAGAAGAAAACAAAAAACTTAGTAAACAAAGAAGAAAACAAAAAACTATCTTTAGGGCCTAATCATCTTACAAGGACCCTAAGATGTCTATGATGGCTACAGGTCATCTACATATTCAGAACTGCACCAATAGCAAAAAGTGATAATGCGATTCATTTTAATTTTGTGCAAAGGACCGCTAATACTTTCATAACATCTCGAATTTCTCTCCCTCCATATAGTCCACCACATCACTGCTGGGACAATTTTCCATTTGCTTTTGTCGGTACTGCCATTACCCTCATTGTTCCAGCTTTCCAAAGCCTGACCCGTACTTCCACGCATAGCGTGACTGGCTGCTTTTTCATTAAATTTAAACACACAACTATTTATAGTTTTTCATGGCACAGTAGGATTTTAGTACCATTTTCTAAGCTTTTATAGTTATATAATTATCCACTAATGAACATTGTATCCCTATGATTGTGTAGTTGAATACTGCTTGTGTGGAGATCTTCCCATTATTAGTAATTTCTTGTACTTCCGTGTCTTTTGCATGGGTTATTCTTGTGCTTATTTTTATCTTTAAATGGAGTTCTCGTATTGTTTTTGTTCAGAAGCAATAAATGTGAAGATATGCTGATAAAAGTGTGCCTCTGTAGGTGAGAGCAGTGAATCTCATCATCAAGATCTGACCCAGGACAGTGACATGTGGAAGGATATGCTGGACGACTATGGGGTTTCTGCAGCTGCTGAATCACAAACCAAATATTTGCACAAGTTGGATGAGAATGTGAGAGCAGTGTACTTTGTAGTTAGCTCTGTTTCATTAGGACTGTTGATGCATATAACATCAAAATATAGTGCATCATTTGACCTTATTCAGGACCTTCTGGCCAAATACAACATCTGCCTCTTCTCATATATTTGCATCAGCTATACAATTTAATTTTAAAACCTAGTCATCTTTTTTCATGTCTGTACGTACCATAGGCAATGCTTCAAACCTCATCAGAGAGATGTGCCATAGAAACATATGGAAGTTACAAGTGGCCTTATTTCAGCGACAAGGAGGCTCTGACGGGTAATAATTTTTTTCACCTCCAGAGGATAATTTATGTCTACTACCTCTAGAAATGTCAGGAATCAGTTAATTTCTGGGAAACTCATATTTTCTTGCAGCTCAAGTACCAGATTTTAAACAACTTGAAGATTTCAAGCATCCCACATATCCTCCTGATATAAATACTTTTGGATCCAACCCTGACAAGTATACAACATTATTTGACCAAGATCATATTGGTACTTCTCTTGAAGATGAGATGAGCTTGACTATTGCTCAGAAGCAGAAATTTACAATTCGAGATATATCTCCTGATTGGGGATATTCATCTGAGGCAACAAAGGTATATGTCATGATTTAGTGGATTGTTGCTGTCTGTACCACAAAATTTGTCTGCTCTCCATGGTTTTGGAACTGTGGTGTTTGTTGAAATTTTATTTTCTGAAGGTGCGAGTAGTGTCAAAATCCCAGCGGATTGCATATATGTTTACAACAGCATACTCAGTATATTCCCACAAGTGGGATCTGAGGATGGTGGGTATACGCAGACCTCACCCTACCTTTATTGGGTAGAGAGGATTGCGTGTATGTTTAGTCATTTCAAATTTCAATATTCTATCTTCCATGCCCCAAATCTTATGATTATTATGGCTTCCAAAGCACACAGATTTCCATTATTTTGGTACTGGCTACTTTAATTAGTATTACTTCAAAATCTTGGATGAAATGGTTTTATTTGATGACTTAATCTGGCTCATTATTGCTGTATGCTAAAAAAATTATAGCACTTTAAAATAATAAAAAAGGTCAAAATGAAGAAGAGATGCTACTGGCTCCAGCAACCAACTCATGATGGCTAATTCCACTGTCTTTTTTCAACCTTGGAGATGTTCAATGCTTGAAAACCCCTTAAACTTTGATATCTTTGTTCAGTTGGAGTCCCTGTACACTTTGATAGCTTTTCAAGAAGGCTTTCTAATATCCTTCTGTGTAACTTAAGTGTATTGGTCATGCTTAGGATATCCGTAAGTTAGTTACTCTGGTGTATTTAATAGTGTCAGCTGGTTTTCATCTAGTTTTTTCTTTTAAAAATTGTTATTACTATTTTGAACGTTCTAGCTCTTCAATGCAGGTTGTTATCATTGGATCTTTTCTTTGTAATCCTTCAGAGTGCACGTGGACTTGCATGTTTGGTGATATTGAAGTTCCTGTTGAGATCATTCAAGAAGGTGTCATCTGCTGTCAAGCTCCTCGGCACTTGCCTGGTAAAGTCACCCTCTGTGTTACTAGTGGCAATCGGGAGTCATGCAGTGAGGTGAGGGAGTTTGAATACCGGGTTGAGCCTGATGATTGTGCTCGAAATAATCAACCTGATGTAGTAGGAGCGTATCAAAGTTCAGAGGAACTGTTGTTACTTGTCAGGTTCGTGCAGCTGCTTTTGTCAGACTCATCTGTCCAAAAAGGAGATAGTTCTGAATTAGCCAATTATTTCTTGGAAAAATCCAAAGCAAATGAAGATTCATGGTCCCAGGTCATTGAATCTCTTTTGTTTGGAACTTCAACGTCAATGATAACCATTGATTGGCTTCTTCAAGAGCTTTTGAAAGACAAGTTCCAGCAGTGGCTTTATTGTAAATTGCAACAAAAAGATAATCAGATAGGCTGTTCTTTATCTAAGAGAGAGCAAGGAATAATTCACATGGTTGCTGGATTGGGATATGAGTGGGCGCTGCATCCAATTCTAAATGCTGGACTCAGTGTTAACTTCCGGGATATTAACGGCTGGACGGCCCTGCACTGGGCTGCACGCTTTGGGAGGTAATTTATGTTTTTGTTGTTTGATAAGTATCTTCTCTAATCACTGTAGCTCTCATTTTATACATGTTCCACTTCTGGCCCCCAGGGCTTTGTCCTAGTGGTAAGAGAAGCAATGCGTGATATGAGGGTTTGGTACATGAACCTGGTTCTAACCCTGACACACAAACAAAAGCCTGGCATTTAAGTGGAGAAGGGTAGAGGAGGGGCATCATCCACAAAGTTTCCTACTGTGCACCACTGAGCTATGGATTTCTCAGTTATTTTAAAGATTAAAAAATGATAACAATCTCAATCGAGTGACTAAAATTGATAACGAAAACACGGAAAATCAACAACATAAAATAAAGATAGTGGAGAAATAAGAGATGAGAAGGAAGGGCCCTTTCGGGGAGAACCAAAGGGAAGTTCAGCTTCCATTTCCCAAACTGTTAAAAAACAAAAATCATCTTCTTTTGTCTCATGGTAGCTTGCTCCAGTCCCCTTACGAAACTTTCGTTATTGGGTTAGCCATACACTTTATATGTTTCTAGCGATTCACATGGCATCATCAAATGATACAAGTCTTGGATAAGAATCTACAACGCACTAGAACGCCCTTGTTGACGATCCTTTGCTCCGACAGCATCTAGGGTTCCTCGAACAATGTGATATCTCACACCGGGTAAATCCTTAACCCTTCCCCCTCTTACTAAGACTACAAAATGTTCTTGTGAATTATGGCCAATACTGGGTATATAAGCGGTGATTTCAAATCCAGAGGTTAATCGTACTCTGACAACTTTACGTAAGGCAGAGTTCGTTTTTTTTTGGGGTGATAGGAAAAGTTGACAGATAAGTCACCCTTACTGCCACTGATGTGTACATGAGATTTTCACCTCATACGACTTCTCGTTCAATTCTTTCGAATTCATTGGATCCTTTTCCGCGTTCGAGAATCCCCCCTTCTTCCACTCTTCCCCGAAGAGTAACTCTTGTGAAAATCAAGGTTAAGAAGCTTTAGATCAATAATGGGAATCCACCCATCACTAATCTCATTAATACTATGACTACAATACAGGGATTCCACCCTACACTCTCAAAGGAGTTCAATTTTCACTTTATCAAAGTCTAAGGATGAAAAATGGCTAAGGCAACTATTTATACTTACTGCCTTTACACAAATAGCTCAAAAGTGGTTATTTAGGAAATAACCCACAAGGGCCGTTCTTGATTGCTCAAATGACATCTTGATCGCTCATGACCTTGTGTGTTTGTTTCTCTATAGCAGCCTCCGAGCTCCAAGATATCATCCTATATATAGAAGCCCATTCTAATGTACTTCATGCTAACCATGCTCATAATATCCCCCCCTCTTCAAAAGGATTCGTCCTCGAATCGAACCTTGCAAAAACATATGAAGGACAAGCAACCAAAAACTCCTCATATCATGAGGGTTAGCACAAGATTGACACCAATATCATCATACCAAGAGGCACAAATTTGAAATACAACCAAGAATCCTTTGTGTTCAATAAGAGAAATGCATTGTACAACGTACAAAGGATACAACTAGGAGAAATATCATGGAACATAGAAACCACAAAAGTCCTAAGGCACAATTGTTTCTCTATTTCTCCATAAAACCATATTGAAGGTGGTGTCACCATTGGTTCAAACTTCAAACACCCATAAGGGTTTATCAGGATCAAAGGTATGAAAGACCCACATAGTTTGGTCACAAAAGTAAATGGACGAACCAAGAAACCCCTATCTCTATACAAAACAAATCCAATACAAAATGGACTTCATCATTTGCAAAGAGGCAGTAGAGAAAGGAAACAAGAATATGAGCCCCATTCAAGGTGTTACCATATACAAGAGTACCAACATGCTCAAGAGAGCTAGCAAGCAAATCACTACAACTTGGAACATCCGAGGATGGAATAATGACATTTAGGAACACATTACCCTTTCTTTCAAGACTTCCCTTGGGAAGTGAGTTCACAAAGTCATGCCACTAGAGGTGCTGAGGAATCGATTAATAACTAATTTAATGCAAAACCAATGGCCCTCCCGCCAAGTTGTGTTCCCTCTATTCATGATATTAAGCATGCTCCTTAGTCTCCCATTCGATACTTCAAATTATCTAACCTAGGAAAGGTGACAAGAAGTTTTGAACATCCATGGACTCTTCCAAGGCACAACTCGCTTGTCATCTAGACGAAGCAACACATCATAAGTGCCACATTCCATTTCATTACCCGAGTTAGATGGGAAGATATTCCATGAAAACGGGCTAAGAAAACATCCATTTGCCCCATTTGCGCTCTTATCTTCACAAAACTTTTTCCACTCAAAGGCCTGAGTATCATCATATGCAAACAAATAATATAGAAAAGTGTCACACAAGTCAACTTCATCTAATGTATTCTCATGAGAAAGTTCACTAGTTGATTCAAGCACATTAAGTCCTTGACCAAGACAGGGAACACATAAAGATGAAGGGATAATTGTAGCACATACCTCACCTTCTTTTTGAACACCATCCATTCCACTAAACATACTATCATCTTCTAAGAAGAGATTTCCGTCATCGAAAAGTTTGCATAACACTATAGTGGATTTTCAAAGAATTAGTAGCCTTCAAGAGTGGCTACACTTCCAACATTATATGACACACCACTATGTTCATCATTCACATTACTCATGTCATCATTGAATAAGAGATTATCCCTAAGTTCATACTCCACCTCAAGATACTCATGACAAGAATAAGAAATGGAATCAACACCTAAGGAACCATCACCTCTAAGTAAAGATCCTACATGTCTAATTACATGACGCACTACATCATTACCATCACTAAATTGATGTTCATTTATAACATCACACAACTCCTCAATTAGTAGGTCATATTTACAAGCAAAGTGGTCATCACCACAATTAACACTAGTTGGTAGCAAGTCAATCTCAAAAGAATCACACACATGATTACCACCATTATAGCCAACTAACATTTGACTACCCCTATTACATGACAACATATTTCCACTCAAGTCACAAGTGCTAGCACTGGGTAGACTCAAATTGATCTTACAAGAAGAATCAATCCGGTCATCGAATGTTTGAGCACTCACAACAACGACATTATCATCATGCAACAAGGTGCCATCAAGATCATCACAAGGCAAATGATCTTTAAGCTCACATATATACAAGTCATCACTTACACTCAATTGGCTATTAGCCACATAAGGATCTTCTACTTCCAACAAAGTGTAAGGTTTAGATTTGTTATCTTGTAGCTCATAGGAAGTATTGCATTCACCTTACTTTTTAATATTGGCACACATTTGCTCCTTTGAAAAACTTTCTAGCACCTCGTGATTCGTCATTGCTCGTGGTGCCTCACTAGGCTTGTTTTCAAGGATACTTTCACAATAATCAAGATAACTAGAAAAGGAAGAAAGGTTACAAAAGTTAGTATAAGGTTGTGACAACCTTTTCACATCACTCCACATAACCTCTCCTTTTCCATTCTAGAGTTGTCACATGTCACACCCTTACTCCTCTCAATCTTTGTCTCAATTTTATTAGAGTTTGGATAAGTGCCAAGGATCCCTTGTGAAGGGTTTGGAGATCCCTTCAACTCTAGCTTCCACTTTGGTGCACAAGGAGTGGATGTTTTGACGTGCATGTTCAACTCTTCAGCAACAACCGCACAAGGGGTAGCTTGTTTTGCCTCCAAAGGCAACTCCTTAGATACAACTTGATGATGCATAATTTGCCTCTTTTGGAATATTGACTTGGCCTTTTCAAGTAGTCGAGATCAATCATCCAATTTTTTATCCCATATTTCAAATGTTTCATTCAACTATTTCCTTAATGAAGCACAATCTTTTCCCAACTAGGTAATGAATTTACTTGCATCGACTTTATTAGGGCATGTTGGAGAACAGAGAAGGTGCCCTTTGAGATCCATGATGTAATAATACCAATCTTGTGCATATGGAAGTCTATGACTTTGGAACCATAGAATTCCCAAACACATTTGACAAGCATCCAAGGGTACTATATCACACCAAACCCCTTTTTAATAATTCTCAAATGAAATAGGTACCTTCACACTCCTATCAACCAAAAATCCCATTCAAGTAACAAAAGGATTTTGTTTTGGAAAGAAAGACAGCCCGAGCAAGCTAACCACTAAGGGGTTAATCATCTATCACAACTTCAAAGCTCCGGTCTCCCACAACTGATCATTTTGTTTCAAGAACTCGTCTTTTCGGAACATGCATATTTTGAAACATTGAGTTCACTTTACTTTCATGCAGAACGACACTTTAGGAAGCTTCCAAGAATTGTATCCTGTGGTCACCCCCGTACTACCTTTTGTCCTAGTCTTTGTCCTTTTTGGTCTTTTCCTTTGTACCAAACAAGTACACTTTTTTTTTTTCCTTTTTTGGATCAAAAAACACCTTTTGAATAATTCTTCTTCAACAAGACATGAATTTCATGAACACCAAGAACATGGATGAACTTAAAAAATTCATATCTTGTTGTAGCTCTAAGTTTCACAAAATTTGAGATTTAAGCTTCTTTTATAGGGAGATCAAACCCCAATACTTTTAAACCCTCAATTCCAACCTAATCAAATCAGATTTTAGACCCATTTTCTTTCTCTTCAAGCTATGAAGAACACCATTAACAAAATGAACTCCAAAATTTATTGCTCCTTCGTTTTACCGCCAAATTTGACGAAGTTCAAGATTCAAGCTCCCCTTGCTATAGAGAACAAACCCTGATGCTTTTCAAGCTCCAATTTAGACCCAAAATTTTCAAATTTTGAAACCCACTTCAAATTATGAAGAACACTATGAAGATGCTGAACTTCCAAAATTGACCCCAATGAATTTAAACTCCGTTTGCTCTTAAATTTTAGATTCGAGCTCCTTTTGATAGAGAGAACAAATCCTAATACAAATTGACCTTCAATTCCACCTAGATCTTCAAATCCACTTCACCATCCTTTAGCTTTTTCAAGCTCAACAATGGTGAAAATTAGAAACTCTTTCCAAATCAACCCAGATGTTCAGATCTAAATCCCTCAACACTAGAGGAACACGAATCCAGTGATAGAAACACAAATAAAACTCAAATCGACCAAATTTCTTTTTGAAATTTTCCAAAAATGTTTTCCACCCCCCCCCCCCCTTTTTTTTTTTTTTTGATATTTTCATATTTACAAGCCTAGGATTGAGATTCGTAGAAACGAATCCCTAACATGGCTCTGATACCACGATGATAACGATCTCAATCGAGTGATTAAAATTGATATCGAAAAGACGAAAAATCAACAACACAAAATAAAGATAGTGGAGAAATAAGAGATGAGAATTAGAAGAAATTGAGATGAGAATAGAAGAAAGAAGGGCTAATTGAATCAATTAACCAAGGAAGAAGAGAACTTGTGGCTATTTAAGAAATAACCCACAGAGGCCCTTTTTGATTGCCCAAATGGCATCTTGATCGCTCATGGCACTGTGTATTTGTTGCTCCACAGCATCCTCCGGGCTCCAAGATATCATCCATATGTAGAAGCCTATTCTAATGTACCTCATGCTAACCATGCTCGTATCAAAAAACCACCCGCTTCTACATTCTGAGTATCCATACCAAAAGTACGAACATGTATGATATTTTCATTTTTGCTCAGCTTTATGAAAAATATTTCATCTCACTACTAATTTGCCTATGTGAAATTTTAAAGTTGAGCACCTTAGGCAGTAATTTTCAACTTCTCAAATTCATTATGGAGTAATATATCACCAACATGGAGAGATTCAGCTTTGGATGTCGAGATATAGGGGTGATGTGGGTTAGGCGCATGTCACATGTTTGAACCCTGCCACACAAAAAAGCCTGATATTTAAGTATTGGAGGGTAGACGGCAGGCCTGTTATTCACTGAGTCTCAAATTGTACACCACTGGCCCTCTGGGTTTTCTTGGTTACTCAAGAAAGAAATATAAGAACAATAATAAAGAGAGATATCAGGGTGAACTCCTTAAATCTCTCTCCCTTTATATATGCCCCTGTCGATGTTTGCATGTGTAGTGAATTTTCTTGTGACAGTCTCTTCAAGGGCATTATGCGTGGTAGCTGTAATAACCTCGGTTTATTAAATATCCATATCTGTGGCAGGGAAAAAATGGTTGCTTCGCTCATTGCATCGGGGGCATCGGCTGGAGCTGTTACAGATCCCTCTTCACGAGATCCAGTTGGTAAAACTGCTGCATCAATTGCTTCCAGCTGCAGTCATAAGGGACTTGCAGGATATCTTTCAGAGGTAGCTCTCACGAGTCATCTTTCATCCCTCACTTTAGAGCAGAGCGAGCTCTCCAAAGGTACTGCCGATGTGGAAGCAGAGAGAACTGTTAGTAGTATATCAAACACAAGTGCCACCATAAATGAGGATCAGCGTTCTTTAAAAGACACTTTAGCTGCAGTCCGTAATGCAGCTCAGGCTGCTGCTCGTATACAGTCTGCATTCCGAGCACATTCATTCCGCAAAAGACAACTGAGAGAATCTGTTGTTTCTGCTACCACAAGTGGAGATGAATATGGTGTCCTCTCAAACGATATTCACGGGCTTTCAGCTGCATCAAAGTTGGCATTCCGCAACACGCGAGACTACAACTCAGCAGCCTTAGCTATTCAGAAGAAATATCGAGGATGGAAAGGCCGGAAAGATTTCCTTGCATTCCGCCAGAAAGTAGTGAAGATACAGGTGCTTTAAATGTTTAGTCAAATTGTCATTTCAAGCTTCATTATACTTGAAAATATGCAAGTTAAGCGGTGATAGACTTCAAATACAATCTGTCACTAACATAGAAGTGTAATCATATTTATCTGAAAAAAGACATTAATAAGTTGGGAGCATTCATCAGTTGGGCTTTTTATTTTTGGTTTTTGGGAAGGGGTGGATGGAGAATGTTCAGAGAATAGAAAATAATTCGTTCAGCAAAGTGATTTGCTAGTGATTCCATGGCAGGCTCATGTACGAGGTTATCAGGTTAGAAAGCAATACAAGGTATGTTGGGCTGTTGGAATCTTGGAGAAGGTGGTGCTAAGGTGGCGTCGACGAGGAGTTGGTCTTCGGGGATTTCGACATGACATAGAATCAATTGATGAAAGTGAGGATGAAGACATTCTCAAGGTGTTCCGCAAACAAAAAGTTGATGCTGCTCTCGATGAGGCTGTCTCGAGAGTTCTATCAATGGTTGAATCTCCTGGGGCACGCCAGCAATATCATCGGATTCTTGAGAAGTATCGGCAAGCTAAGGTAAGCTAAAGCGTCATTCTACTGCAACATTTCTGTGATTAATATACATAAGCTAGTGAACTTTCGGTAGATGAATGTTTAATTAGTATTTTGCATGTGGAATGCTTTATGTACATCATTCGGGAATGAACTATCTCCTGTGTCTCCTTCATAAAATTTTAGGGACATAGATGCATTAATTATATATTCTGTGAGGAATGTGAGAAATATAAGAGAAGAATATTATTGAATTGTGTGTCTACATTATTAAACCGAGACTATTTTTAGCCCATGCATTTCAATTACTTTCCCAGTAGCACACTACATTACAATCCTTTTTCAAGTAGGATTCAATGTACTATTCCTGTTCCTACTCCTATTCTAAAACTCCCCCTTAAGTTGGTACATACAGGTCATATGTACCGAGCTTGTTATAGATGTAATTAATACAAAACCAGTGAGGGACTTGGTGAAGATATCTGCAAGAAAACTGGTAAGGACAGCTTGGGATGTCCGGGCAACCACAGTTGAAAACGGACAAACTAAAAAAGTGGTCGGAAAAGTAGTTAAACGTGTCAGAAAGTCGATTTGTTCCTGAAAAATTGCCGAAAACTGATATAAAATATATGGATCGTCTGGGAATCAAGAGATGAGTAGATTTGAACAAGAAAGTCGCCGAAAAACTAGCAAGAAAAGGCACTCACGCTGGGCGCGTGGGAGGTCTATTCGTTGTGACGCTGGTTGTTGTTTGGTTGCAGGGACACTGGAACTTTTGGTTGTGTTGGTTTTCACACAACACTAACGAAATGTGAAAGGTGAATCTATGTAAATCATATTTGAGGAGTCATTGGAAAGACATATAGAACTACGCAAATCAGATTTGAGGAGTCGCCGGAAAGTCACATGGTTCTACGTAACTCAGATATGAGAAAGTAGTCCGAAAAAATGTACGGTGCTTCGTAAGTCATATTTGAGAAAGTAGTCACCGGAAAGATGCACGGTACTACGCAAATCAAATATGAGAAAGTAGTCACTGGAAAGAAGCACAGTGATAACTCTCTCTCCCGGATGCTTCTCAAATTAGTTCTCAGTATAATTATTTTTCATGCATATATTACTGTCTCAACTTTTGCTAACATAATTATTGGCTAAACGGGCGGCGATATGAGTTATAACCCGTATGTTGGCTGTGGAAGTTTTTTTTTTTTTTTTTGATTCTCTACCAAGATCATAGAGGCTCTGATAACATGTGATATATATAAGAGAAGATTATTATTTAATTGTGTATTTGCATTATTACACTGAAACTCTATTTATAAACACTACGTTCCAATCTTTTTTTCAAGTAGGACACTACGTTATAATCCTTTTCGAAGTAGATTCTATATACTATTCTTGTTCCTACCCCTATTCTAACATGTTCCATTATGCTTTAAATTTTCTTTTTACCTTTTCTTGAAAGGCTGATAAAAAAGGTTTTTGTTTTTTACCTATCTCCAAGTATCACATAAATGTAAATATTTGATTACATTGCTTTAGAGAAGATTTGTAAAAATAGCCAGGTTCTGGAGTAGCTACGTCATATGGAATGGAAGGAGGACAAACTAAAATCCAACTATGTGGATATTGGTGGCAGTGTCCATGCAACTGGAAAAATATGATCGAATGAATCGTGTATGCGAATTATTTCCAGTCTTTGGGATGGGGTGTGTCACGACCCAATTTCTCAGGTCATGATGACACCTACTATAACCCACCAGTAGGTAAGTCAACTCCTAGTCAAACAGCTAGTAACGGACTATCAGAAGAGATGAAAGGAAAATGGGGAATAAATATGATAAAAAGATCAATATATATAAGGCAATTTCAAAACCTGGTGAAATCACTAAAAAACCTTCTAATACAATAAGAGTACCAAGTGAAGTACAAAATAAATACAAGTACAAGCCGTCTCTGAATACAATGTAGAGATCAGTCTAATCCATAAGAGGGAGAGTAGTAATACTCCGAACGCCAGGAGCTCACCCCACATCTCTGATCCATAGCTATTCTGCACGATGCACATAACAATGGCGATTACTCGTACTATGATCTGCAAGCTGCAGAAGTGTAGTATGAGTACCAAACACGTGGTACTCAGTGGGTATCGACCGACTGAGCTTCAAAGATATTGCAAGTATAAACAACATGTAAAGCAGGAATATAATCTGTAAGCAATTAACAAGGAAGCTAAATAGGATAATGCTAAGGGAGCAATAAGGATAAACTATCCTATTATCATAGTAATCAGGGTCTAAAGTACAATACTGTATATCACTAGTCAATATATAAAGGAAGGGTGAAAGAAGGTCATATAATAGTATACGAGGCCAAGAATATATATACTACAAGAATAGACAAGGAAGATAGGGATATACAGTAATACCATATATATATATATATATATATATATATATATATATAGGACTACTCAAGATAATGACCTAACATCTCAAAGCATCCTAACCAAGTAGGCTAGCTAGTGCTGGCTTAATTAGGGTTCGTAACCATAATATCTAACCATGAGGTAACTATCCATAATGTAATTTACCTTAAAGAGGAAAGGAATCAGAATCATGCCTCCAACTTCAGTACCAATCCATAATCAGCCTGCCACGAACTAATCATAATAACAACAATGAGTAACCGGCTAGTTCGAACAAACAATACCTACTCGCGCCTCCGTAAGCCCGAAAGGTTCAATCCATCACGCAACAAACAACAATCATAGCCTATACCTATGCACCCCCATAAGGCTAATGGATTTAACCACCAAACAATATAGATACGAATGAATGAATGAATGTAGAGTAAATCCATAGTTCCCTATTTGATCCAAGTGTCATAACGTATCAAGAGTATACACCTTCTCCAGCTCAACAACTCGCAAAGGCAAGACCTACGGCGACTTCTCTTCTCCGGCACGACGACTCATGGATGAAAGGGTCCCTAAGGGATTTGGGAATATCCGTGTACACTTGCTTGGTTTCAATCCAGGATTTCCAGTCATTATCATCATCAATCTACTCCGTCCAGTACCAGAGAAATGTATATATATATATATATATATATATATATATATATATATATATATATATATATATATATATATATAATAAATGCACGGACTCAAACCGTGGCTAAAATAGTGCAAGTCTATAAATCCATTGCGCGAGATAACTGGGACTAAATCATCATAATAAAATAGAAAGGGTCGGAATCTCACGATCAAAGTAAATGGTAGTGGTAAAAGAGTGGATAAACCATGGATCAGAATCTGTCTCCGTCTAATTTCCAAAACATCTTTGGTTTCAAAAGCTTGTAAATCATTAAGTAAGGTGGTATGATTTTCGTTATAAAAGAATCCGTTATAAGTGAAAGTGGGAATAAATTCGTTTTTAGAAAACAATAGTGAAATCATGATTTGGTTCGAATCGTACCACTAAGTGAGCATGAATGCATATAATAGTATGCATGCCATCACCAGTATCCAAACAACACATCAATAGTGCCTAAGTGTCCATAAATCAGAATCATGTCTTTTCTAAGGGTAGGATGCTCACCTGGAGTCCAACAGGTATCATAATCACGGCTTAGAGCCCAACAATATATAACTAGCATAAGGTAATACTATAATCCGAGGAACTATGATCCCATTCACTAAGTCAATAGTAAACCTTATATTAAAGGATCCTTAACATCAAACTACGGTTAACGTGCTTATAACCTCGAGTAATGGCATTCTATAGCTATAATAAGTACACCTCTTGTCCCATTTTATGTGTCATAGTTTGACCGGACACGAAGTTTAAGAAATAAGAAAAGACTTGCTGATTTTTACCAAATTATCCTTTATTAAAAAAATGTATTACTCCTATTTTTAATTAAGTGGGACCAATAAGGGTAAAAGTGAAATTATGTCTTTAAATAGTTGCCAAATAAGGAAAGATGACATTCTTTTTGGGATGGACGAAAAAGGAAATGGTGACACTTAAAATAGGATTGAGGGAGTATTTCATCTTAAGGGTCGGTTTACCTTTCTATCCGCAAACGCCTAAATTAGGCTAAGTTATGATACCCTAACCATAAACATGTCCTATATACCCACCTAGTATGCAATCTACATTATACACTATCTTACGAAGAAAAGTAGATCGAAGCCTACCTTGATGCCGAATCGCGATCCTTGTATCGGCCACAACTTGTTCGCCTTTGCTCCACGATCCCAAAATGCCGCTGCACTATCAAACTAATAATCTACACGTTATTAGGAGTAAAATGTGGCCCATATTGCTATATGAAAGGTCGGGTCGTAATTCAGGTCAAGAACGGACTTGTGGAGACCGCAAACAAAATCCAAAATTGAACCCGTCACGAGGCCTTTCGAAGGACAAGGAACATGTGCTCAAAAGTTGAGCACAAACGGGACACAAATCGGGGTCCAAATTAGCCCCTAAAGTTTAGGGATTTAAAAATCTAATTTCTAAGATTTTACAATGAAAAAGGATGGAATTTGACATGGAAAATAATGGGAAATGACCAAGGAGTGTTGGGCTAACTTACCTTAGCTTCAATGGATGATTCCCCACGTTTTCCACTCTCCAAACCCTCAATAATTGTGAAAAATGATTGAGAAATGAATGAGAAATTTGGGTGAAGAAGGGGATTTAACAATTCCTTGTGCCGCTATAGCGGTCGGGCACAGGGATGCAGCATTGCTAAAGCGGTCGGGCATAGGGATGCAACATTGCTAAAGCGACACGTTGGCCGCTAAAACGACGTTCGCTAAAGCAGACAAGGATCGCTTAAGCGGTCCTCGGCCATACAACCAAGGCTGCTAAAGCGACTCCATGTCGCTAAAGCGACTACCGCTTAAGCGGTTGCACCAGATGGTGCCAGGCATTAGATTTCTCTAAGTCCAAATGGACTCCGATCGGGTGCTCGGGATTCGTTATGAACCCTGTGCGCGCAAACGAATTATGCTACCATACCTAATTCGACATTCCGGACTCAATGGAACCATTGAAACTTTCAGTCGAGATTGTTTCGACTAAATGTGGCCCACACCTATATTTTCATTTTTCATAGAATCCACCCAATAGCCCAAAACGAGTTTGGAAGCCTTGGGACCTGAACCAAGGTCCCCTAGCCTAAAATCCACGTTCCAGAGCTGATGGCGTTGTCAGAATTCTCATCTGAGGTCGTTTACTAGGAGTTTTGGTTCGAGATCAATTCCTTAACATCGATATCTCCAAAACAGAGAAATGAGCCTAAAACCCAAACGAACTGTCCGACAACCAAACCAACAGTTCCGACATGACCTGTAGCTACTGTGGGGAGGCTCAAAACACCGGAAATGTGCAAAAATCGAGGAAATGACCTGGAGGGTCATTGCAATGGTGGCAGTATAATTAGCTTCTTGATCCATGTGTTTTGTCCTCAACATACTTCATATTTTTGAAGAAAATGATGACACTATTCAGATTTCAGATTCCTCTCATTAAACCACTTGGTTTGGCACATTCTCTGACAGCATGGTAGTTTGTAAAGCAGTGTGTGAAGCTCTACTAAGGGCAGCATATTGTCAATTTTGAAGGGATAGGGAGAATTTTGATCCTCTTTCATAGTTTGAAATCAGGGAAACTATATAAACTAATAATCTTCATTTGCACGGCAGGCCGAACTTGAAGGAGCGGACAGTGAAACAGCATCAACTGCTCATGGTTACATGTCTAACATGGAAAATGATGACATACCAGTTCCCTAGTTATTTATCTAAGTGATCTCTTCATTGTCATCCGCACTTGTTGCAGTAGGTTCAAGAATTATACAATGAAGTTTGGTTATTGCAATTTGTAAGTTATTGTATGTATTTTTTAGGTGTTGCTGTTCATAATATGTGTATAGGTTTGATATTTAAATTTGATGCCTGCAAGATTAGCTTGGAACTTGGAACTTTTTAAATTTGATGCCTGCGAGATTAGCTTGGAATTTTTCTTTTCTTTTCTTTTCTTTTCTAACATGTTTGTGCTTGAGCGCCTTTAGGTAATAAATAGTTGATCTTTTAAGGGGTAAATACTAAGGGAAGGTTGTCGTATAGTCACTTGCATGGCTGCATATCAGTAGAAACTCTCAGCCCTTCTGCCTATATGTTTGATTGCAAATCAATCTCTTGTCAATGGGGCTGAACTTGGAAACCAATTTATTTGCTGTTTTGACCTCCCATTATAGAGTCTACTAAATCACAATGATATTGTTGAGTCCAATTGTTTAATTCACAAAGTTCATCGATTTAAAAGTCAAATTGGACAAACAGGACAGGCAAATTTTCCAAATCGGGCAGACTATGGAGCTAAACAAACGTTCATGTGTCGTCAGTGTCCAGGAGATTTGGGATTAATTTTTTTACCAATGTATTCTTTTATTTCAACAATTTCTCAATAATATAATTGGATATTATTAGCAGTATGATTGGTTAAGCTTTTGAAATGTTAGTATTACTTTTTTTTTAAAAAATAAAATAAAATAAAATCTTATTTTAGTCCGCAGAGGAGTTTTGTCAAATATTTAAATATAGAAATAAGTTGAGTTTTAATTTTTTCCAGCTAAAAAGCAAAAAACACGTAAAAGAAAAAGTGTTTTTTCTAGAAGAATAAGTGTTTTTTCCAGCTAAAAAGCAAAAAATACGTAAAAGAATAAGTGTTTTTTCTAGAAGAATAAGAATACCCGCATGATTATCACCACTAAATTAATTTGTAGCTACTTGTTCCCCCTTTCCTAAATAGTTCTTTTTGAAAATATTGATCATGACAGTTAATAAACTATTTTATTTACGATTTTAGAATGTTCCTTGTCATTGTAGTCCTTTTAGTGATACTTTCAGTAATTGCTATTTAGTCCTTTGTAATTTTTCTTTTCCTTAAAATCAACTAGATATGTGGCACCCAGTTGTACTCCTTGTTTTACCTTATGAGTTGCTTATACTGGATTCTCATAGTTCAATGAATATATTGTGCTCAATTTTCTCTCTCTTTTTCTTCTCACCTTTAGCTCTACTCTTCTTTACATTTTTGATCTTTACGAATAAAGCTTGAAACAACCTAATTCGTGACTTGGTATCAGAGTTGTTCAATTCTTGCGACATTTCAATGAAGGATACGTTAAAGGATCTTGAAGAGGGCATGAAAAAGAACACAATTTCAATTGGTGGCTATTAAAAATGCGAAACAGTTTTAATCTCTGGAATTCTCTCAGAATCAGTTCTCCGTCTAGCTAAAGGAGTTTGTTGATCAAATCAAAAACTGGAATTGATTATCTCCCAACTTGATGCTCTTAAGCGAGTTGAAGCTACTGTTTAGCCCCTTTACTCCCCAAGCTCAAAAGCTTCCTCACCTCGAGGTCTGTTGCAAGCTCGCAAGTTTGGTCAGTCTTCAAACTTTTAGGGTTAGGTAACCCCTCAATCTACAATTACTAGTTATTTAATGGGGATAAGTTTCACTTTTCCTCCCATTTTCTCTTCTCAGGCAGTTCCCTACGTTAGAACCCTATTCTCTCTTCTTCCTTCATTACTTCTATTGTTCCATTGCTCAAAACACTGCAACTCCTAATATCGTTCCCTTGTCTGGTACCAACCAAATACCTATTAATCTTCCATTACTTTATTTGCCCAACACAAACCCTCCAAAAATGCCAAACAAACGCTTTAAAGCTAAAATTAATTTTTCGTAGTTCACAGGCTCTAACCCAAAGGGTTAGATTTGCAAATGTGAATAATTTTTCAAAATATACCAAATTCCTAAGATGGTAAAAATGAGTTATTTTTCAATGCTTATGAAGGATAAGGTAGTTGTATAGTTTGATAGTCATATTTTATAGAAAAAAGGGACCAACTAGTTCCTTTTCTATACTAAGGTTTGTAGGAGATTTGGCAATGTTAGGTTACTAGATATAGTGGCTGAGTTCAATAACAATAGGCAAAATGGTGTCTTGAAGCCTGAGTTGAAACCTCAAGTGGGGTTATCTAATCCTACCTCTAGTATAGATGCATATCAGTTAGCATAATCTTATGAAACTTTCTTTAAAGCCCTTTAAGGACCCACTAACCTTAGAAATTCCCAATATCCACATAACCAAACCAATCCTTCGAGAGCCAGATTATGTTATCAAGGAGTCTCTAATTAAACCTGATGCCATAGAACTTATGTCTCCAACTAATCCCAAAACAATAGATCATGGCCCAAAGACCTAGAGTTTCCTTCAAACCAAACCCCACCACTGAAAATCTTAAGGAAAGTAACTTATGTTTCAGATGTCATGATCCCTGTTTCCCTGGTCATATATATATGTAAACAGCAGACTCTTCATGCTATCACTTAAGGTACTGAGAAGAGAAATGAGGCACAAAATATGGTGCTGAAAGAAGGTAAAACTAATGGTGAGAATGTTGAACCTCATATTGAGAAGTTACCAATTATGGAGGAAGAAGGAGAGTTGTTCATGTAGTGTTCAGGAATGCACAATTGCATAATACGATAATGCGAGCCCCATGTATGTGGCTATGCGAGCTTTAACTGTTATGTTAAAAACCATTCCAAAAATATGCTTCGATCAAAAAATTTCATTCCAAACCTTTTAGGAATTAATTTCGTGGGAAGAAGTTGTGGCCCAAATTAAATTTGATCCAGGTTGATTAACTAATCATAGCGACAGATTTGATACTATAGCCAATATTATCGATGCAGCGGTGGAGAAGCAGTGCGCTGCCTGAGGGTAATTAAAAATCCTCTTCCAGTTAAGGCCTCTTATTTCACTTTCTCCCTAAAAAAATCCCTAAGTGAATCCTATACTTGGAACTACTTGGAACTACGAGGTTATAGAGGCCAAGCTTTGCGAGGGTGATGTTCAAAGAATTCTCGATGGGGTTTCTAGCATATTAGTAAAGTTCAAGATATACAAAGGATCACTTTTCACTCTCCATAGCAGTGAAACTCATCCATGAGGTAGGTTATGGTTAAATTATTGTAGACTTGGTCTATATACATGTATTAACGTAGCTATGTCAGGAGATTTCATGTTTAGGCCTAAGGGCATGGAGTTTGGATAGACTGGATCACAAACTAAACTTAGAATAACTAGTTAATGATTTACATATGTTACCTACTGAGTTATTAAACTATGTTGATCTCTTAGTTGCCGAAATGCTTATGTGAATTAGCAGTAGGTGGGTAAATGAGAGTGAGTATAAGTTCGTTAGAAAGAGTTAGGTTGACGGTGAACGTATTGACTATAAGTTATGGCTTAGTGTGTTTCATTGTATTTTAGAAAAGAGCCATAGATTCCGGTCGATAGTGGAGAGTGTAGTTAGTAGATCTCAGGATAGATATGATGTGTTGAGAAAAATATAATGGGGTTGTGTGTGAAACTGTATTTGGGTTAGCCTCTCGTATTAGGATATATATGGATGTAATGGTGATGAGTGGGGAAGGGATAGAGTTATAGATTCCTTATTATAAAGGTATTAATTGGGAGAAACATATATGGTAAGTGGTGAGTAATAGTTGGAAAAGCTTGAGTATGTCTGAGTAGTCCGAGAGTAGAGTAGACTTGACTTGACTTTGTGCGTACATCTGAGCTGAGTGTTTTGATTAACCTTCAGGAATTACTTGAGATTTTTGATTTTCATCATGCATTGAACATTTGAGATCAGACTCTTTTTTTTCTCTCTTCCCCCTCTCTCTATATATGTATGTATATGTATATATATATAAATGTAGATAATAGATGGATCAGGTGTCATAACAATACTATTATATGGATCGAGTGTCACACTGACACTTATATTGATTAGGTATCACGTCAACACTGTTATTTTGATTGGGTACCAGGTACCACACTGGTACTGGTACATGAGTTGAGCTTGTCCCCTGCAGGTCATAGCTGAGGATCCCTTCTGACCCTAACATGTGTGTACACTTTGCATGCATATATTCATATCATTTTTTTGGCACATATATTATTGTGATTATTGTGAATTGACTTGCTTAAGTGTAAGTGACGGACGTGAGTACGCGGATGTAAGGTATGTCTTGGTTAAGTGTAGGTCTTGTTTCCTGTATGCATAATATTATATGCGAGACATTATGCTATCATGTCTATTTTGTGTTGTATTCATGAGAGTAGGAATATTTGTCTTGTTAGTGGGTACTTAGCTATTAAGTAGTGGGTTATATTTGTATTAAATATAAGGGTTGTAGGTGCTGTTAGGGAGGGAGTAAGGCAGGATCTAGGAACATTGCTAAAAGACTCTGGTAGGGTTCAGTTGTATGGACACTTTAATTCCTGTCATAATTCCTCCCTAATTTCTACTATTATTATGTGTTTCTAACCTTGGCCGATCGATGATACCTACCAGTACTTGTGGTTGTACTGATACTAAACTTACTATATCCTTATTTCGGGAACATAGACATACTGCAGTTGACAAGACCCAAAACAGGGCCGAGTCATGTCAGGTATCTCAAGTTCGATCAGTATCAGACACCATTCCTAATACCCAATCGTAACTGCCCTGGACCCTATGTCGGATGAATTCCAAACATATAACAAAATAAAGCAACAATAATTGAAAGACATTTAATAAAGTCCATAACCATAACCAACCAATTGTCCAACTGGTGTCAACCCCAATGCCAATACCAATACCAAGGTTGACCCCAAAACCGACACAACCTATGCCCATAGTAGTGTCACAAAGCCTCTATCTGAAATCAAAGAACATCTGATCGGGACATGCCCCCGACCATGGCCAAAACCAAAGTAAACAAAGATAAATGAAAGAATTTCATAGCATGAAATGGAGTCTTCCGGAGTATGGAAGCTCATTACTTCAGTCTAACACAAAGCTATCCCGAAATCCAAGTCACTGAGCAGGATTAGTAGTATGGCCAGTTCCTGCATCACGTGGGGATACAGTGCCGGAAGACGGTTAGCAGAATGAACGTTAGCATGTACTCAGGAATAAGGATAAAATAGTGCCATTATTCAAAACCAAAGTAAATAGCCATATGCAATCACATACATACACACACACACAAATATATCATGTCGGGAAAGGGAATCGGGTTTAGCATGCATTTAAAACCTTTAACCTGGGTTGTGTAGCTCTGTCGTCCTAAATCCATCCACGAGATATATGGGTTCAGCTTCCCCTGCTGAAAGGGCCCCGATGCGTATTAGCCGCACGAACTGGAGAATAACCTGAGATGAATAGTTCATCACCCAAAATATAAGTGTGACATCATGCACACGTTCAGTAAAACCAAACCTCACATCGGCAAACATGAGTTTTCAATTTTGGTACCCTCAGGACCTCCACCTTCCACGGCTTTGCTAACACGAGCCCATTTAAGCCCATATTAAAATCATTCACACATAACCAATCATTTACCAAAGAGTCTTTTTAGTTATGCATTAACCATTGGTGTCGTCATATAAAAATTAGAGCTTGCAAGTCTGTCCATTTATGCCATACCAAAGCCATTGAACTAATTTGACTCCAAAGTTTCCAATTAAATCAAGACCATGGCCACCAAGGCCTCTCCAAACCATTTAAAACCCCATCCAAACCAATTTAGGTTCCATTACCTTTTTATACAATGCAAAGGTTTCAATAACAGTCAAACTATGTGACAAAAGCATTCTCATTGGCATTGTAACAAACATATTG
This sequence comes from Capsicum pubescens, assembly GCA_030864215.1. Taxonomy (NCBI): domain Eukaryota; kingdom Viridiplantae; phylum Streptophyta; class Magnoliopsida; order Solanales; family Solanaceae; genus Capsicum; species Capsicum pubescens. The sequence goes on from CM061548.1 coordinate 246,530,429, forward strand.
AGGGCATATAATTTCCAAAACCAACACCAAGTATCAATTGACCATTTCCATGAAACCACATGTTAAAATCATAATTTTAACATAAAAAAATGATAAGTAAGACATGAGAAAACATTATCCAACCATGAACAACCAAAACCCCCAACATTGATTTCAAAAACCATAACAATATCATAAAAACCAAACATTAAAATATATGCTTTTAGTTGAACTAAAAATGAGGGAGAAGTAATGACATGAACCGACCGGGGGCCTTGTTGTAATAGGCATCCTAAGTCCAACCAGGACTGGGGACCACCCCCTGTTACCCAACCCAACCACCATTAGCATACCTTGAATCCGCTGAATACCTAACAAATAACAAGATAACATAATTGGACAAGGATTGACTTTGGGATAGGTCTATTCCTAGGCCAACCCTATCAAGTCATCCCGTCACACCAAACCGTACCAACCAAACCACCAAGCCAAACCAATACCGAACCAAGGGCCATAAACTAGGCCATAATCAAATGAGTTCCAAAACATAATATGATTAATCTAAAAAAAAATACGATGAAACAACCAACAATATCATCAACCGATATCAACCCTAATACCAATGCCAATTCTAAGGATGACACCAATACCAATCCCGCCTATTCCAACCCATAGCAGTACCAAAAAGCCTCTAACCAAAAGAGTAAGAATATTCGGTTGGGACATGCCCCCAACCATATCCAAAAATAAATCAAAATGTCTAAAAAAAATCCATAACATGAAATGGTGCCTTCCAAAAAGATGAAAGCTCAACACTTCATCCAACAACTGTCCCTGAGTCAATAACTATGTAGGAGGAGTGATGGCCGGTTCCTGCATAGCGTGGGATGCAGTCGTCCGAAGATGGGTTAGCAACTGATCGCTAGCATAAACTTAGGATAAAGATAAAATGTCATTTATAAAACGAAGTAAAACTATCCATATACACACAACCATACATACATACATATATATATACATATATAACCATGTCGGTAAAGGGGATCGGGTTTAGCATGCCATTAAAATCTTTACCTAGGCTGTGTAGCTTTGCCGTCCTAAATAATCCATGGGCTATATGGGTTCAGCTCCCCCTGCAAAAAAGGCCCCAGTGCGTGAAGCCGCACGACCAGGGAATAAAAACCTTCACGACCACAGAATAAAAACCTGGGATGACTAGTACATCCCCCAAAATATAGTGTGACATCATGCACATGGTCACCAAGACCAAACCTCACATCAACAAATATGAGTTTTCAGTTTTGTCCCTCCGGGACCTCCACCTTCCACAACTTTACTACACACCCCGCCATTATTGCCCAATTAAAATCATTACCAAGAAATCAACCAATTCATTTATCATTTATTAACCAAGTCCATTAGTAGTGGTATCATTATACCGACTATACTTGTAAGTTTTGTCCATAGCCAACCATATATAGGTTTAAGGTATTCCATGTACCATTCATGATTTTCAATTAACTAAAACCATGGCCACCAAGGCCTTTCCAATCTATTTAAAACCATTTAAACCATTCATACCATTTAGGGTTCCATTACAAAGTTTAAACCATGCATAAGTTCCATTGAAAAACCAATATTATGATGAAAACATTGTTAAAGGCAATTTATCAAACATATTGGGGGCATAGTATTTCTAAAATCAAAGTCCATTACCAAAGAGCCATTCCCATGCAACCAATTAACCAAAACCACTATTAATGCATATAAAAGCATAATTAAAACATGGAAAAACTATAACCAAGCATTTATAACCAAAACCCCCAAATCATATTTGAAACCCAAAATCATACAATATTCAAATCATAAAAACATTCTATAAAACCATGCCTTTAATTAGAACTAACAATGAGGGAAGAGAACATGCCTTAATTGACAATGCAGATGGAGAGAAATCACCAACAAGATCCCTAAATTAGTCCTCTAGTTGAAACCTTAACTTTCTTGCCCAAAAGCTTTTGAGAGAATTATAGAGTGTTTAGGAAGAGTTTCTAAGTGTTAATAAATAAAATAATAGGGTAAATAATATCCTAATAGGAATATAAGTCGTGGGACCTTATTAGAGTAAGTGGGGAAATATCCAGAATACCCCACCTTAAGTTGCACAAAAATCTCATCACAGGGGTACAACTGACCCTCACTAGTCGTACCTTTCGATATGGGTGGTACCCACCACTCATATATTAAGCCTTAACCCTTGGACCCAATACTTTCCAGTGTACGACTCATCCTACCCAAGTCGTATTGATAGCATATGATCCATACCTTTCACCCGTATCCCTAGCAAGATATAATCACAGAAGGTTTGAACACTGACCACCATATGAGTCCTGGGTACGACTCATACCCTGGATTATGGCTCCTGGTGAGCCACTCGTACTCAGATCCAACTTAAGTAAGTTACCATGTCCAAGATTAAGTGAAGGAACCAAATGATTTGTATACAACCATACTACTCGTAATACCAAGTCGTACCCATTCCAGTGACCAAATCCCATCCCACCAACCAACACTGGCCAGCATACGACTGGACCATACCATTCGTACCCCAACATATGGCTTGTACCCATGAATCGTATTGGGTCCAAAGACCAGAATTCTAGGAAATTTTCTAAGGTAAATAAACTAGGGTGTTTCAAGTAACATGCCTTAAACACAAAGAAAGACAGAGAGAAACCACCCTTTAGAGCCTTAATTGATTGCCTTGAGGAAACCCTAGCCTTTTCTTGTACCAAGAGTTTGAGAGAGATTTTAAGAGATATTTGAGAGTATTTGATTTAGAAGAATAGGTTAATGAAGTTCTAAAAGATGTTTTATGTCATGGGATCAAAAGGAGTTATGAGGCAAAATGTCCAGAATACCCCCAACTTAAAATTGTAGAATCACCGCAGGTGGGTACGAGTTGACCCTTCAACTCGTCACCACAATATACGACTGGTACCATCTAGTCATAACTGGATCAGAAGGTTGGACACCCACACACTGTCCACCATACGACTCCATTACCCCAACTCATAAAAAGACCATATGACCCGTATGGTCCAATCGTACCCAAGATAAAATACAAAGGGGTTAGACACCGGGCAACATACGAGTAGACTATACCACTCGTACCCTATCCTTACGACTCTTAGTTAGCCACTCATACTCAGAGACGAGTTAAGTCACTAGGTTTCAGATTAAGTGAAGGATCAACCCAACGACCCGTCACCAAACCATACGACCCGTACCCCTAAGTCGTAACCAGAATAAAAACTCAACCACCACTCACTGGACACCTTATGATTTGGGTCTCCTGACCCGTACCCATACCATATGACTCATATGGTGACTCGTTATAAGACTAGTGATCACAAAGCTCAAAAAATTTCTAAGGGCCAAAACCTAGGGTGTTTCAATTCTTCCCCACTTGGATCATTCATCCTCGAATGATGGGACAAACCAGTACAAGCACTATTTGGACTTCATATGTCTCTATTCTTACCTTTAACTATGTTAGAAAACAAAGATGCAAGAAAATCATATCTTTTCTTTAACTAAGTTAGAAAATAAAGATGTTAAGAAGAACACATACCTTACGCACGAATTTTCAGAGCGGAAAATTGGAATGGATACTTGGTATTTATGCCCTCTTCAGCTTCCCATGTAGCCTCTTCCATCTTGTGGTTCCTCCATAGAACCTTTATCGAGGCTACGTCTTGGTTCGCAACTGGCGAACCTACCGATCCAAGATCTCTACCGATATCTTCTCATAAGATAAAGAATCCAAAATACCAATATCCTTGATAGGCACAATTTGCGCGGATCACCCATACAATTCCTCAACATAGAAACATGGAATACCAGGTGAATGAACTCAAACTAGAAGGCAACTCCAACTCATACACAATGTTGCCAACTCTGCTAAAAACCAAGTACGGTCCAACATACCAGGGACTAAACTTCCCTTTTATCCCAAACCGAATCACTCTCTTCATGGTATACACCTTCAAGAACACCCTATCCCCAACCTCAAACTCCAACTTCCTATGCCTTAAATTTGCGTAGGACTTTTGGCGTCTTTGTGCACCCTTAAGTCTATCCCTAATCACCTTTACCTTCTCTATGGATTGGTGAACCAAATTCAGGCCAAACATCTCTGCCTCACCAACCTCGAACCATCTAATAGGAGGTCTACACCTCCTACCATACAACACCTTAAAAGGAACCATTCCAATGCTAGAGTGGTAGCTATTATTGTACGTAAACTTTATAAGGGGAAAATGATTAGCCCAACTACCACCATAGTCAATCAAACCAACTCTAAGCATGTTCTCCAACGTTTGAATAGTCCTTTTTTATTGCTCATCCGCCTGTGTGTGGAAACCAATACTCAGGCTCACCTTAGTCCCCAACCTTTTGTGAAATGACCGCAAAAAGTGATATAAAAACTACGTACTATGATCGAAGATGATATAAACAGGAACCCCATGAAACTTCACAATATCTTGGAGGTATAACCTTGCATAATCATCAACCGAGAAATTAGTTCTTACTGGCAAGAAGTGAGCTGACTTTGTTATCCTATCCACGATGACCCAATTCGAATCCAACTGATTTTGAGACTGAGGAAGATCGGTAACAAAATCCATGTTGATTACTTCCTACTTCCGCTCTGGCAACTCAATTTCTTGATACAATCCTCTGAGCCTTATGTGCTCAACTTTCACTTGTTGGCACACCATGCAATTAGCCACAAAACTAGCCACATCCCACTTTATATTGTTTCACCAATACATCTTTGTAAGGTCATGATACCTTTTTGTTAAACCAAAATGAATAACATAACATGACTCATGTGCCTCAGCCAAGATCCTTTCTCGCAAACCATCTACATCAGGAACACATAAACTTTCTTGGTACCGCAAGGTTCCATCACCACTGATTTCGAAGGCCATCACCTTATGCCCACCTATATCACCGTTGATCCTAATCATGACAAGATCTAACATCTGCTTCTTCTTAATTTCAACACCAAGAGACGACTACGCCACCTCTTGTACAAACATACCACCATCCTCGAAGTCCAAGAGGCGAACTCCAAGGTTAGCCAAATGGTGAATATCCTTCACCAACTCCCGCTTCTACTTATCCACATGATCCAAACTCCCCATGGATAACTGGTACACCCAAATTACAACTCTCGTTAGAAAGTATAAGCGGTCACTATCAAATATAGAACCCAACTGGGTTGGGTGTCGAATCCCACAAGGAATACTGTGTTCACTAAGTATTGTGGTTGTTATTAGACTGTTGATTGAAGGTTCCAGAATAAAAGGGGTTTTTGACTTATCGATTGTATTCAAATGCTTGTCAAAGAAAGTAATCCAACTGCAGGTTGTATTGCAAATAGTAATTCAATAAGAGAAGTCAAACTAGAGTTATGGTTACCAAGATGCTTAAGCAGCTAGGGTTGTGAACTATTTTGAATTCCCAATAAACAATTCTAATTGCAAGAGTAATTGAATTCTATGGTTTACTCATTTGTTTCTCAACCTAAATGAGTAGCTTATCCCTTAATTCTTTCAAACTTAAGGAACATATTATTTATTCAACTATATTCTCACATGGGTTGATCCAGTTAAGGAATCTACCCTCTATCCAAAGGTTAAAGCCCTTAGATTTATGTAAACCCTTTCTTTTCCTAACAAACACTTTTCTATTCAAACAAGTGTTGTTCTTGGGCTTACTTTTCAAGTTTGCAACCAAGAAAAGTCATTAAAGTGAATAAGGGTTTATACAATATCAATAAATCATGGGAATCTACTAGATTCACAACCCCCAATCTGCTATTCACATTAAGGCTTCCATAACCCTAGTTATGGCAGCTTAGCCACACATCTCCATCACAGAAAGAGAAGAAGTCATTGTGTTATTCATAAATTAATTCAAAATTTACTTACAAAAGTCACAATTCTTGTTCTTCAATCTTCAATGGAGAAAACGATAATGGAATCTAGATCTACAATTCTAGAATGAATCTCAGAGAAAAACTATGTACAATATGTTTTCTAGTATGAAAAAATTCTCATAAAAGATAAAAATCCCTAATAAAACCTAAAATTGGGTATTTATATGTTCCCAAGTAAAAGAGATTTAAAATTTAAATTTAAAAAGAACGTGTCCAAATTGATGGCCAAAGTGGTGGTCTGTCACAAGGCTGACGGTCCACTATATGAGCCATCGCTGCTGATCCTGGAGAGTCACGTTTTGGATAACACTGACGGCCAAAGTGGTGGTCCGTTGCAAAACTGGTGGTCCACCACTTAGGCCGTTGTTGATGATCCTTGAGAGTCAAGTTATGGATAGCTCTGACGGCCAAAGTGGTGGTCCGTCTCAAGACTGACGGTCCACCATATGGGCCGTCAATGATGATCCTGGAGAGATAAGTTCTGCTTAGAACTTGACGGCCAAAGTGGTGGTCCGTCGCAAGACTGGTAGTCCACTACATGGGTCGTTACTGAGTCTTCTGAAATAATAGAGTCTGTTTGGGCCTGACGGTTAGGTTGGTGGTCTGTCGCAAGACTGGTGGTCTACCATTTTGATCGTCAAAAGTGTTTTTTTACATATTTTCTGAGTCTTTTCCTTCAACTATCTCCTTACCCTGAAACACTAAAACCCAACATTAAATGCAACCTTGGTTGCTTGAAAATATGCAATTTCCCCAAGAAAAAGATGCAAAATATTACGTCAAAAGCTGGAACATCAATACCCTCAACTTAAGATAATTGCTTGTCCTCAAGCAACTCTACATATGAACAATACAATGACGGGAATTTACTGCTGAACCAATTTTCTCACAACCATTCACTTGTCATCCAAATCATATGGTTTAACATGTCAGAGTCCATAACCGACTTTGTTTCAAATTCAATTTATCTACACAACATGGATACAAGAATCTACAGAGATCAGCCTAATTAAGTATGACTCAGGTTGCCCTCACAATCAAGGAGATCCACCACTCATTATATTTTGTGGATATAGATCAAAACTCTCTCGCTCATCAAAGAAGTTACAAACATAGTGTATACACCCATAAGCTTGTCTTTATTATCCAATGCTCCCTTATAGCTGAGTTCTAAGATCAAGCAGGTCTTTTCTAGGCTAGTAATGAGGTATCAGGCTAGGTCAGGAAGGAATTTTGGGAAAAAGTGACTAAATACTAGGCTTTAACTCTCTTTGCCTTTGAATTCTTCCTACCAAGGCCGCTGCTTTGCTAGCTCACTAACCCTTTTCTCGCTCATTCATGCTTCACCACAATAACCCCTTTTTTATTTTTATTTTTTTTATTATATATATATATACACACACACAAGCATCATCCACCCACCTTAGGCTAATGCAATAAGTCAAGGTGCACATTATCTTGAATAGACCAGGGCCAAATGCTCAAATTCAAATTCTAGACCAACTTTCCATTAGACAGTTAATAGCCCTACAATAGCCACCCTCAACTTAGGTGTTTTGCCGAAGTATAGGTACACATTGCCCACTATTGGTCCAGGGCCAGAGCTAGGTGTCAACAGCTTAAAGAGAGTTAACTAGAATGCTTGGTGATGAAGAAAAATTAACAAAGGCTCAAAGAAGGGTTCAAAAATGGAAAATTAATTTTGGTAGGGTTAATTACTTTGGCTAAGTTGACTAAAAGAACAAGGTTGTCTGCCATCCCTTCTTATCTCATTAACTACAGAATAACATCAATTGAACCAGGAAAGTTCTAGGTACTATACTATGTAATAACTAATACAAATACTCACACACACAACAACAACTGAGTCAAACTCATTCTACTGTTCTTAAGATTTATATCACTTGTTATGTGTATTTACAGGTTAATGCCAACTACAGATTCACTAACAGTTGATCAAGACAAAAGTAAACAATCATATGGAAATAGTCATAGCTCGATGCCAACATCATTCATTATCCGTATTCACAACAAGATACTAACATAGACATCACTTTTATTTCATGGACCAACATTAACAACACAACAAGACTTAAGAAGAAGAAAAATGCAAGCCTAAAGTTAAACCTAAAAAACAAAAATGCAAACTTAACATAATACTAGACATGGCGATTCTCCTAGATATCACATGGTAGGGTTAAGAATATCGGCAACACAACCCCCCTACGGTACTAGTACAACCCCCACTCCCGTAAAAAAACATATGCATTGTCCTCAAAGAATTAAATTAAAGTACAAAGGAGTGGGTATACTTGTATTGCCTCTTGTTCATCAGAGGTGTTTGTGAAGTGTGGTGAGGCTCCTGTGTTCTCACCTGGTTCAATGTTGGCCCCTATGGTGGTAGGGTCACTCAAAACCTCACCCTTCAGAATAAGAGGAATTATCTCTCGGACTAAGCCTGAACTTTGCCCTCTTGCTGGGGCAGCACTAGTAGATACTCCTATTGCTTTATCTTCTTCTTTCTTATTTATATTTGATTCATCTTTCCTTGATTTCTTTCTAGCACTCCTCAGATCATGTTGTTCTTGTTGCTCCGATGTTATTACTGCTCTCTTTCTCCTCTTTTCAGCTTTCCTTGCAGGTCGCTCATCCATGTGCAACTTTTCTTTGTCTTTCATAGGTCTTCTTATTAGGTCCACAATACCTTTATCATCATCACTCACCACTAAGGCTGGGTAAAAAACTGTCTTCTATGGATGCCTTCCCTTTAACTCTGCTATATCATTCTTCGCCTGCTCAAATTCAGCCATGAGCTTTCCAAGATCAGGTAGGGATAGTGCATCGATCCTTTTGTTGATGCGGTGCTCCATGTTGTCCATCCTAATCTAAATAATTTAGAATGGACGAATTTGCTCAACTATAATTTCGTCAACAAAAGGCTTGAGTTCAGACGCCCATTTATCTAACTATTTCTGAAACCTCTTTGCAGCTTCACCATTTTGGCAAAATTTTCCTGCGTTAACCTATATTCAGCAAAGTTTGCTCCACCCATAGATGGTGCAGAACCCGACCTCGCAAATATACTTGGAGGCACGTACTCAAGAGACATATAAGTCATGATGGGCAAAGGCATACCTGCAGGAGTTTCGGTAGCATCGGGAGTTAGTGCAGATTGAGTCTGGTAAGCAAAACGCTTGGCAACACATATCTCAAATTTTGAGTCATCTTTTGACTTCTCAATGTCTTGTCTATGTGTAGGCTGGACTGTATTGTCAACTCCATGAATCAGAGGCACACCTTCTTGCCTACACAACTCTGTGATCAAGCACAGGAATGGCAATGCACTAGCGGTTTTATGTGCCCTTACGAACATCTCATCTTTAATAATCTGGCCGAAGTCAATCTACAACCCTGCAACTAAACTGGTCAATAATACAACTCTATTTTTATCCAAATTTTTGTCATCTTTTGTTGGCATCAGCCTTAAACGAACAACAGCCCACCAGAACTTAGCCTTGAATCTAATGGAATATTTTGCAATGCGCTCATGTGGATTGGTCATCTAAGAGGGGTTACCATCATCAGTCAACAAAGTAGCCACCCAGGGCCTCTGAGTAGATACCGATCTTAACCTATACTCCAGATCAGACATAGCAGGTGGAGCTTCGTACTCTGACCCAAACAATATCCTATTGATTGTTCGAGCTGAAATGTCGATATTAACTACTCGGACAGGTACTGACTGTCTGTTCGGTAAATTTACAACTGACGACCCCTTTGGGCAGTACTCCTCTACTAATACCATATAATTAGCAAAGAATTCTCTTACCCAATTCGGTTGATACGATCCTGGTGGCATGCTCATCTATGCTAGTTTATACTCGTTGAAATGATGTTCCAATTTAGGATATTCGTGTAACTCTGTTGTCATTATCTGATGTTCCTCAGCAAATGGCCTTTTGACTCCTCTTGCTGTTGGTGTCAGTTCGTCATAGAATTTCTCCCTTTCTCCCTCTATCTGCCATCTATTGCCTCCCGAACTTAAGGATCCTTACTCTTGATAACATTAGCATCCTCAGGTTCAGTGTCCATATTAGTCGCTTCTGTTTGTTCTCCCACGTTAGCAGCCTCAGTTTCAACCTCAGCAAGTTTGGGTTTATTTGTAGCAGTTGTTTCCTCATCTGGGCTCGAGCTGGTACTGCTTGTACTAATGTCGCTCGCCTCTTTAGACTGGGAGAGTTTGGGATTTTCTCTTTCACATTTCCCAGTGTTGTAAGAAAGGGCAGGTTCACCACTACCCCATTGAGATCTTCCTCCTCTGTTTAGTGGAAGTTTGCGAACAATAATGCCTAAAAAAGAAGTAAGAAATTAGTTTACAATAAGAAAATAGCCTAAACAGTGAAAACCTTGACTTGATGGCCACACTGGTGGTCCACCAGGTGAGCCGTCAGGTCCTATCCAGAAGACTTGAGATTTCAGAGCGTTGCGACGGTCAATATAGTGGTCCTTCGCAAAACTGATGGTCCACCATTTGTCCCATTGCATCTTATCCAGTGGGTGTCACTTCTGAGATCCTTGCGACGGTCTATATGGTGGTCCATCGCAAAACTGATGGTCCACCATTTCGGCTATCACACCCCCTTCTCCAGATTAAGCTTTCAGTTCGGCATTTTGTCGAACATTTAGTATACAAACCTGATTTTTTAGAAATAATTGACACCAAGTTCACATTTATGCGCAAATTTTCCCACTTTTAAACGTATGAGTTACTCAGACTTCAACCAACAGTGTTTATTAAACACAAAGGAACTCAAAGCAACACAATGCAAAAGGAAAACACAAGTAGGAATTTCAACAATGAACCACTAATTCATTTCATGCATTTGCAATTTGAAAAAGAGAAGTACATAGTTGTGCTCATACCTTGGTTCTACAGTACCTTCTTTCTTTCTTTCTTGCACTTTATGAAAACAAACTTAACTTAAAAATTTAGTAATTTCTCTCAAGATTGTCTGTGATGGAGATAAAGAAAAGAGTGGGTTTGCTTAAATAGGGAAAAAGGAAGGAGATGGAGAGTCCTAGGAAGAGCAAATGCCTTCAGATTCTTTGAACCCAAAGGGATTTGGTCAGTTCAAGAAGTTGAAAAGATTACAACGTATGTAATCACTCTTTTTACCTCTTTAAAATCATTTGGGTCAAGTATGAGTCACTTAAATAAGCATTAATTTTAACCCAACCCGACCCGGTACTAGGGTAACAACGATTGCTGCACCAACGGTCCATCAGACATGCGATGGACCACTAGTTTAGCCGTCGTATCTTACCAGAACATGGACAACTCAACTTAATTGCGATGGTCAATGTGGTGATCAACCAAATTTGTGACGGTCGGCCACTTTGGTCATTGCACCTTACCAGAACATGGGCAACTCAGCTTAATTTCAACGGTCAATATGGTGGTCCACCAAATTAGTGACGGTCTACCAATTTCACTGTCACTTTTGTTCCAGTGACTCATATTTTCAGCATCTTTGCGATGGAGGAAATGGTGGTCTGTCAGGTAACTAGTGGTCAACCAATTCAACCATCACTTTTGTTCCAGTGACTCAGATTTTCAGCATCTGGTTGACGGAGCAAATGATGGTCTGTCTGGTAACTGGTGGTCCACTAATTTGGTCGTCACCCTTTTTTCAGCTGTATCACTCCTTCTTTTGCTGCATTTTCAATCCTGCACACTTCAAAAACACATAAAAAATAATATAAAATAACAAAATAACTTAGCTAATGCTTTACAACAACACACTGTGGGTTGCCTCCCACTAGCACCTGATTTATCATCGCGACATGACTCAGTTATCTCGATTACTCAGATTTCATCGAGATAGATTGTAGCGACACTCTTTATCCCAAACTCAATCTCCCTATCCGGAGGGACACCAGGAAGGTTATCAGGAAAGACCTCCAAAAATTCATTTACCACCGGGATAGAATGCAAAGAAGGACCCTCCGAGTTAGAATCTTTTACCCAATCTAAGATATGATATGAAACTCCCCTTAGGATCTAGGGAACCACTCTACCACTCAATAAAACATTCATTAGGGAATTTAAAGATGACCTTATGGTTTCGACAATCTAGAGACACATAGCACGAGTGAAACTAATCCATCCCTAATATGACATCGAAATCAATTATGTCTAATTCCAACAGATCTACCAAAGTTTCCCAACCACCCAAAGATACAATGCAACCCCTATAGACTCTCTTGGTAATCACAGAGTCATCCACCGAGGTAGAAAAAAAAGGGTCCAAAACACACTCGGGACTAAAACCAAAATTCATAGCCATAAATGAGGTCACATAACAGAGAGTGGAACCTAGATCAAGTAAAAAGTACACATCATGAGAAAAGTGTTTCACCATACCAGTCCAATATCAGGCGATGAATCGAACTCCTATTGGGTAGTGAGATCATAGAGATGTTTTCGACCAGCGATAGAACTAGATGGTGCACCCTTTGGTGCCGGAGCTGAAGAAGAGGCAATCATAATCTTATTTTCCCCTAAACCAACCTTGGCCACTGGACAATATTAAGCCATGTTCCCTAGCTGACCAAAGTTAAAGAACTTGTCTTTTCTTTTATCACAGTAACCCCGTTACAACCGACCACCAAATTTGCAAGGAGGATATGATGGAGCTGACTGTGCCCCGCTAGCCTAAGAACGGGCACCCTATGCCCTAAAATTTTCTCTACCATGGAAATTCCTGTCACCCAATGGCTTTAGGTACAGAGCGCTAGCCGTCGAGTAAGACCCAAAATTGCTCCACTTCTTCTTGGGCCACTTACCACCTTCCCTACCACTCTGTTGTTGGCCACCACCCTACTCAGAAAATCTAAACTTCTTGCCCTGCCTCTCCCCTATCTTAGCCTTCTTCTTCTTCTCTTCCTCAACCTGCTGCATGTACACAACCAACCTGGAGATATCCATGTCCTTGTTCAATAAGGAAGTCTTACTCTCCAAAATTAAGTCTCTGGACAACCTTAAAGAAAACTTCCTCATCTTATTCCTCATGATAGAAACTAACTCCGGAGCATACCGATATTACTGGTGAAACTTCAAGTCATACTCCCTGACTGACATCTTACCTTGCTTCAAATTTACAAACTATTCGGCATTTGTTTCCCTCAACTCTTGAGGAAAAGAGCTGTCCAGGAAAGTATTAGAAAAATCCTCCCATAGAGTTGACTCAACATTGTCACCCCTTGATTGATCCTATTCCTCGTACCACTAGTACTCCAAATCTTTCAGCTAGTTGACGGCATGCTCCACATCCTCTATATTTGTGGCATGCATAACATAAAAGATATTTTCCATCTCATCCCAAAAACCTTGAGGATCCTCTTCTACATTATCTCTTGTAAAGGTTGGAGGATTCAACCTCATGAACTAACCCACCTATGTGGCCTCAGAAAATAGATTAACAGAAGTACCACGCTCAACCTGAGAAGCTACCAACTGCGCCAACATATAGATAAACTGACGAAACTCAACATTCATCTCATCAGCCTAAGAAGATTGAGAAGGAATGGAGAGAACCGGTGGAACTCCAGGAGTGCAATCAGGAACTGGACCCCTAGACCGAGTTTGGACCCCATAAGTAGAATGGGTCCCATCAACATTGTTCTCACGTAGGATAAAAGAGTTTCCGTGAGCTTCAGATATTCGAGGAGGCATTATCTGAAAAGCAAACAAATGGGAATTAGAGAAGATTTCAGGACCTTAGACTCTACAGCTTTAAAACAGAACACAAGAAAGAGAAGCATTGCTAAATACCTTATAGCCTCTCCCTTATGAGTGTGATGCACTACAAAACCTTAAAAGAGACTTTACTCGACACGACTTTGTTGGACACCTAATTAACCATGAACCTAGGGCTCTGATATCAATATGACATAACCCAAATAAGGGCCTAGTCATGTCAGGTATCTCAAGTCTGATCGAGACCAGAGACTGTCCTTAATACCCAATCATAACCGCCCTGTACCCTTTGTCGGATGAATTTTAAATATATATAAAAATAAAGAAACAATAATTGAAAGACATTTAATAAAGTCTATAACCATTACCAACTAATTGTCTAACCGGTGTCAACCCCAATTCCAATACATATACCAAGGTTGACCCTAATACCGACACCGCCCATGCCCATAGTAGCCCCACAAAGTCTTTATCCAAAATTAAAGAACATTCGGTCAGGACTTGCCCTCGACCATAGCCAAAACCAAAGTCTAAGAAACAAAGATAAATGAAAGAAGTCCATAGCATGAAATGGTGTCTTCCAGAGTATGGAAGCTCACCACTTTAATATGACACAAAGCTGTCCTCGAATCCAAGTCACTGAGCAGGAGAAGTAGTATGGCCGATTCTTGCATTGCGTGGGGATACAACACCCAAAGACAGTTAGCAGAATGAACTCTGTCATATACTCATGAATAAGGATAAAATAATGGCATTATGTAAAACCAAAGTAAATAACCATATGCAATCACATACATACATACATACATATAAATATATATCATGCCGAGAAAGGGAATCGGGTTTAGCATACATTTAAAATCTTTAACCTGGGTTGTGTAGCTCTGCTATCCTAAAGTCACCCATGGGATATATGGGTTCAGCCCCCTCTGCTGAAAGGGTCCCGACGCGTGTTATCCGCATGAACTAGAGAAAAATTTGAGATGACTAGTACATCTCCCAAAATATAAGTGTGACATCATGAACACAGTCACCAATCCCAAACCTCACATCAACAAACATGAGTTTCTAGTTTTGGTCCCCGGGACCTCCACCTTCCATGGCTTTGCTAACATGACCCCCTTTAAGTCCATATTAAAACCATTCACACATAACCAATAATTTACGAAGGAATATTTTTAGTTAGGCATTAACCACTGGTATCGTCATACCAAAATTAAAGCTTGCAAGTCTATCCATTTATGCCATAAAAACCATTAAACCAATTTGACTCCAAAGTTTCCAATTAATACAAAACCATGGACACCAAGACCTTTCCAAACCATTGAAAACCATCCAAACCAATTTAGGTTCCATCACCTTTTTATACAATGCAAAGTTTTCAATAATAGTCAAACTATGTGACAAAAGCATTCTTATTGGCATTTTAACAAATATGTTGAGGTCATTTAAATTCCAAAACCAAAACCAAGTATCAGTTGACCATTCCCATGTAACCATATGTTCAAATCATAATTATAACATAAAAAAACGATAAGTAAGACATGGGAAAACATTATCCAACCATGAACAACCAAAACTCCCAACATCTATTTCAAAAACCATAATAATATTATAAAAATGAAACATTAAAACAAAAGATTTTAGTTGAGATAACAACGAGGGAGGAGTAACATTCCTTATAAACCAAGGAAGACAGAGAGAAACCACCATTTAGAGCCTTGAAGAAACCCTAGCCTTTTCTTGTATCAAGAGCTTGAGAGAGATTTTAAGAGATTTTTAAGAGTGTTTTATTTAGAATAATAGGTTAATAAAGTCCCAAAAGATGTTTTATGTCATGGGGTCAAAAGGAGTTAAGAGGGGAAATGTCCATAATACCCCCAACTTAAAACTATAGAATCACCGCAGGTGGGTACTAGTTGACCCTTCAACTCGTTACCACAATATACAACTGGTACCATTCAGTTTTAACCAGAACATAAGGTTGGACACCCACACACTGTCCACCATACGGCTCTACTACCCCAACTCGTGACTAGACTATACTACCCGTATGGTCTAATCGTACATAAGATAGAATACAAAGGGGTCAGATACTGGGCCACATATGATTACACTATACTATTCATACCCTATCTTCATGACTCTTAGTGAGCCACTCTTACTCAGTGCTATGTTAAGTCACTAAGTTTCTGATTAATTAAAGGATCAACCCAACGACCCGTCATCAAACCATACGACCCACACTCCTAAGTTGTAACCAGAATATAAATTTAACCACCACTCACTGTACACCTTAAAAGTTGGGTCAACTGACCTGTACCCGCACCATATGACTCATATTGTGAGTCATTACAAGACTAGTGAGCTTAAAGCTCAAGAAATTTTCAATGGCCAAAACCCAAGGTGTTTCAGTAGGCCAGTTAAAGTTTCTATAGGTACAACAATGATTATTCTTCAGCAGCTTATGTCATCCTACTCATACACGGATGCTTTGTTTTGGGTCATTCTCTCATTCTTTAGTACTTTTGTAACGATTTAGATTAGGTTCTGGGGAAACTATTATTTTCTTTACTTTTGCAATATGATTATGTAACAAATTTATTTTGAACATGAGATTTCTTTTATTTATGAAATTATTTATATTTGAAACTGATAACCTATCTTCCTCATATAATTGAATGATTAGGTGCTAAGGATTCTCCTTCCAAGGGTAGAGTTGGATAGGTGCCTGTACGATCCGTGATTTGGGTTGTGATAAATTTGTATCAAAATCCAGGTTGTTGATCTATCGGTACAAGAGAAAATGTTGATTAGAGACCTATGTTTTGTGTGTTGACATATTTTTTAACTGACTTATAAGCTAATAGCCAAAAGTTGGTAGAAACTATGTTTTGGCTTTTTTTATACTTTTAAGCCTAAAGTAAAGTGCTTTTAAAGTGCTTAAAAGCACTTTGTTTATTTGTCAAATACCTCCAAAAGTTAAAAAGTTCTTAACAATCAAAAACACCTAAAAAAAGCCAATCTAAACACTTTCTTAATCTGTAAGAAACTTAAAGGCATCTAGGAATCTGTGTTGCTTTCTTCTCTCATATCATGCTAGTTCAGTGTTGTCTTCTAGGGTTGAGACCATTTGATATCTTGTAGATTCCAATTTATATCTCAAAAATCACAATTGGGATTAGAGGGCCCCAATTGGTATCTCAGTAAGGTTTGGAATGTTGGAGTATTAAGGTTCATAATGTTGGAATATTGTCGTTCCAACTGGTAAAGGTATTGCGATGCATATGAATCGTAGTCTAATGTTGTCATTTATGGTTGTAGTAAATGGTAAATACATCTTGTGGGTGGATTTTCTATTTGTTTTAGTGAAATATTAGAGTGCAGTTGATAAATATAGCTCTCTCATTAATTGATTGGTTATGCTCACCAGAGAGGTACTTGTTTGTTAAATGTTTGGTGGTGTTATGATAGGATGCTATATGTATTCTATACGTGGATTGTTGTCACCTTAATTATATTGTTTCCATACTATGTGATGGCTGAATTTCATAAGTGTAAGTGATGTTCATAAGTGTTAGCAGATGAGTGGTTTCTATAGGAAATTCAGGAAACCCAACGACTGGATGCGACATTGAGGTATGTCTTTATTTCCTTGATTTGAGCTGCGTCTTAATTCTCTGTGATTTGAAGTATTCCTTAATTTCCATCCGGTCCTGAAGATATACTTTAATACTCTTGCATAGCCAGGCTAATGTTGTCATGTTAGAACTTGCTTAAGACGGGTGGTTTTCTTGAGATATTGTTTAAGCATAAATGAGTCAAGGGATTTTAAACCGTGTTAAGAACAAGTTTAGAGAAACGCATTTGAGTTTTCTTAGTTAAACTACTTAAACATGGGGGATGGGGATAATATAGTGTTCGGGGGATAACATCATGTTAGAAACCTGGAAATGTTTAACATTGTGGAGTCATTGGTTGGGAGTCATTGTACTGACAAATTTTCTACTGCAGCGACATCACCAAACATCCCTTAGCACTTCCATGACACCGCTGCAGCGACACTTTTATTACCGCAGTAGTAAACCATCGCTGCAGCGACACCCAAGAAGTAAGTTGCTATAACTTTCCTCTATTTTTATATCCTTCATTCTTCACAAAAA
The DNA here is from genome assembly GCA_030864215.1 of Capsicum pubescens. Taxonomy (NCBI): domain Eukaryota; kingdom Viridiplantae; phylum Streptophyta; class Magnoliopsida; order Solanales; family Solanaceae; genus Capsicum; species Capsicum pubescens. The sequence goes on from CM061548.1 coordinate 246,548,340, forward strand.
TAACCATGTATTCCTAATAGTTTTGAATAGAAATGGTATGTCCATGCAGAAATAATAAGCTATATTTATTAAGTCAAAATACTATAAAACAATAGGTTCTAAAGTATGAAAAAATAGATTATTTGATATATGCCCCAAATGTGGGAAACCCAAAACCAAAAATAATAATAAACTAAGGGGGGGGGGGGAGGGGAGATATAGCTGGAGACATTATTATCTCAAAGGCTCGATGGGTCAGAGCCCTCTTCCCCTATTCCAATAAGGAAGGAAAAATACTTTACGTCCTCCTTCTTCGTCTTTGAGAGCTTCCCATTGGCGACTACACACTTGAGCTTTACCTTTACGGTCTTCCACATCCTAGCTTGCACGCAATCCCGAAAGAGTCTCTTCTTCTCTACTTATTTAGATCCCTTTGTAGCTTTACATAGGCTCAAGCCGAGTCTAATGTAATCGAGGAGCTTGATGAAGCCAAACCTAGGAGAGGCAAGTGGGACTACTCCAAATAAATCCATACCACAACTAAGTCTACTTCTAAGCTCTTCCAGGATGTAGGTGTCTGTGTGGAAGGGGTGCTAGTTTCCTCGCCCTCTCCGACCCTGCTCCTCTTAACTTTCATCCCTACTCTTCTCTTCTTCTTGCTCCTTCTCTTGGAAACCTTCACCTTTAGTGGGTTGAAGGGAATATCATACTCTACTAAGGGTTTACCGTCCTCCTTTGGCATATCTACCCTTTTGCATAACTCAGTGATTAAGAAGGGTAAGAAAAAATCCTTTAAAGGCCACCCATAGTGTAGAATGATGCTACTTATCGATAATCTACATCCCCACATTCATCGCTATCCACGAAAGAGCACAAGATACCACCATAGCCCAGTGAAAAGTCACAACTATAATATTTCCCAAATGATGGATCCTCCGGATGCCAAGTTCAGCCACCTCCATGCCTCTATTATGAAAGGAATACTTTTGGTTCCCCTAACACTTGTCCACTATATCCTGTTCTCCTACCCCTCCTGAACAAAGGTCCTCGCCACACCCTTTTAAATTGTCCTTGTTATCCTTACATTTAAAAGATGCATTGGAGGTGTTTGGAATTCCTAGAGTCTTGTTAATGGTAGTAGAATCCACTAGGAAATTCCTCCCTAGATACAGATGGTAGGCTGAGGCGACGACCAGTCCACAATTGGGAGTACAACGTGGAACTCCCAACCACCTCCATATTACATGCAAGGATGACCTCCATCAGTTTCTACCATTTGAGATCCTTGAACTGGTCGTATAAGTTGGGTGCTTCTTTAGCTAAGTCCTTCATCACAATTCCTCTCTTGTGAATGAAGCCTTTATTACACAAACACTCCTCATAGCGGTTACTATAAGTAGTTTGTGGGAATAGTCAATATGTAGGTTAGTTAGCCATGGTAGTGGTCCTGCTGCAATTTCATCATATAAATTAGAGACCAATAATGATGCTACTAGAAAAGAAAGAAAATAAAAAACAATGTTGAAGAACTGTGGGAGGGTCTGAAGCTCCGAATATCAGTTGGAGTCGTGGGTCTGGGCCATTTTCTTACTGCCTCAATCTTTTGGGGATCAACTTTAATTCCCTCACTAGACACTATGCCCCAAGAAAGCAATACCATTAAGCCAAAATTCACACTTGGAAAATTTTGCATACAATCTACAATCTTTGAGGGTTTGAAGAATAATTCGGAGGTGATTGGCATGATCCTCCTCACTCTTAGAATAAATCAAAATGTTATCAATGAAGTCAATGAAAAACAGATCTAGAAACTGACAGAACACCCTATTCACTAGGTCCATGAAAGCTGCAGGGGCATTAGTCAATCCAAAGGACATGACTAAGAATTCATAATGGCCATATCGAGTTTAAAAAGCTATTTTAGGAATATCAGTCTCCCTAACCTTCAACTGATGATACCCTAATCGAAGGTCTATCTTTGAAAAACAACTAGCACCCTGAAGTTGGTCAAAGAGATCATGAATTCTAGAAGGGGATATTAGTTTTTGACAATAACCTTATTTAGCTGATGGTAGTCTATACACATACGAGGGGAACCATCTTTCTTACGCAAGAAGAGTACAGGTGTACCCCTGGGAGAAATACAAGGACGGATAAAGCCTTTGTCAAGAAAATCTTTTAGCTGTTCTTTCAATTTCTTCAATTTTGCAGAAGCCATTCTATAAGGTAGAATAGAAATGAGACGGGTATATGGCAATAAATCAATACCAAAATCTATCTCCCTATTTGGTGGTATTCCTGGGAGATCATCGGGAAATACTTCTAAAAATTCATGAACAACAGGGACAGACTGAAAAGAAGAACTTTCGATATTTGAATCTTTAACCCGAATAAGATGATACAAACAACCTTTCAAAATGAGTTTACAGGATCTGAGGTAAGATATGAATTTCTCTCAAGGTGCTAAAGAATGCCCCGCCCATTCTATCACCGGTTCATTTGGAAAAGAGAAGGTAACCTTTCTAGTTCTACAGTCTAGCATGGCATAACATGAATAGAGCTAGTCCATTCCTAAAATGCTTCAAAGTCTACCATATCAAGCTCTATGAGATCTACCACTGTATAATGGATACAAATAGACACAATACAATTTTTATATATCCTCCTAGCCACAACAAAATCACCTACAGGAGTGGAAACAGAGAAAGGTTCTGCAATAACTTTGGGCTCAAACCCAAAATTGACTACCACATATGGGGTCACATAAGACAAAGTAGACCCGGGGTCAAGAAATACATACACATCACGGGAGAAGATTTGAAACGTACCCATGACAATATCTGGTAAGGACTCTGCCTCTCTACTATTGGACAAGGAATATAACCAGTTGTGACCACTCTCAGTAGCTGAAGTAACACCTTTTGAAGGTAGTGGTAGTACTGAGGAATTAGCTTATGACTTAGATCCTCCAACATTACCTCTCGCTGTCAGGCAATCTCTCTGGATATGACCTGTCTGGCCACAAGAAAAACCTACCATTGTGCAAAACTGACATCTTCCTGGGTGGTGCCTTTCACACGTGTTACATCGATGGTATGACCAAGCAGGTTGCGCCACACTCCGTTGAGACTACGTACCCTACACTAGTGGCCCATGGATAGACTAGAAATTCTGAAACTGCCGATCAGCTGGAGGTCTTGGCGCAAGGGCGCTGGCTGTAGTCTGAGCATTACTCCAGAACTTTTTCTTCATCCATTTGTTTCCCCAATTACCGTCTTAGTATTACATGTAGTTCTGGTCTACAGGTCTGGCCCTCTTGGCCTGTCTATCTTTTCCCCTTGCTTTAGCAACCCTCTTTTTCTGATCCTTGACCTACTGCATGTGGACGGATAATCTGGAAAAGTACATATCTCTGTTCAACATTGCCCCTTTGCATTCCAACACCAAGTCATCGAAAAGACCGAATGCAAACTTCCTCATACGATCTCTCATGTTCCCCGCTAATTCTGGAACATAACGAGATAGTTAATTGAATTTTAGGGTATACTCCTTGACACTCATCTTTTCCTGTTTCAAATTGATAAGCTCTTCAACCCCTTCCACTTTATCCACATGCATAACTAAAAAAATCTTCTCCATCTCCTCCACAAACTCTTGTGTATCCTCCTCCACCTTTGTACCCGTAAACTAAGGTGGGTTTAACCTCATAAATTGACCCACCTGTGTAATTTCGAATGCACCAGACGTAGACCCAATATCCTCTGATCATCAGTTCTGTGAAGCCACCAACTGTGCTATCATATGCATCGACTGTCTAAACTCAACATTTGATATATCTCTCTGGGGAGGTTGGGTGTGGTTTGTCCCTGATTGGGGGGATCCCTAGGTGACCTGGGTGGGCTGGTCTTAATAGGAGGGTCTCCCGGTGCAATAAAAAATTCAGGAGTGAGAGCCCTATTACGTGTCCTCATCCCATGAGTAGGATAAATATCTTCAGTTTGGGTGTTCTAATCATTGGAGCGACGTGGAGGAATGATAGCTTTTTTGAAACACAAGAGACCATTGATTAGAGGACTTTCAGAATCTAATGCATTAACTAAATCACAAGGAAGGGAAACATTCCTAAACGTCTAGTAGACTCCTACTTATAAATGTGGCACACTGCACACCCTTAAATAGGACTCTACCCAACGCAATTTTGAAGACACCCTGGGTCCATGAACTGTGTTCTGATACCAAGTTTTTCATGACCCAAGTCGGGGCCCTGGCCGCGATGAGAATTCCAAATCATATAGGCTCGGGTTCCCCTTCTTGTCTGGTACTCATGAACACCATTCATACCAATAAATAAAAGAATCAAAATATAACAAACAGAATCATGGTCATACTCTAAGTTTGGTTTAACATTTTGGAAATAAGTAAATCAACAACTAGACAACATTTGTTCCAGTCTGCAAAATCTCTATTACATATGAAATTACCAAACTATCTAAAACTTGGAAAAGGACCTAGTGGACCTAAACCAAAGTAAATAACAAGTATCTAAAAAGAAATAAGCCTTCCAGAATAGAGAAGGCTCACCAACTGCACACTTCACTTCTTTCTGAAAAACTCTACGACTTAGTAGGACCTCTAGACTGAGCCTCACCCCCTGAAATATAGGGGGTTAATACAATTGTACCAATACACAGAGAAATCCAAAATAATGAAGTTATACATATATAACATAGGTGAGATTAAGTCATAAAACATTATGCATGAAATAGTTTAAAATACATGGGCCATCTCGAATGCTCTTAAAACAATCTTGTAAAAGCAACTCTATACTTTGTATTACTTCTGAGATAGGTGGTATACCCTAAAACTCTGAAATTCCATGGCCTATATGGAATCTGCCCTTTACTCGGCAGCCAATCGGCCAACTCAACTTTTTCGCAAGAGTTGGAGTCTCTGTCTCTTATATGCCACAAGGCACTAGGCCAATGTATAATCCCTCTTGAGGATGTAATGAAACCTGTATTGGCAAAAGACGATTTTGGGCTAGGAGTTATTTGCACTCAATCCTTCTTCAGGCAACCACCTAACTCTCTTTAAGCCCATTTTTAACTCTTTTAAGACATGCATTTTCTAGAATGAAATCTGAAACTCTTAATGTGTTATGGCATTCATTTATGTGGTATCATCATACCGTTGACTTGCAAGTTGAATCTCTAAGCCATAAAATATCATATTATAACCACTTCTTTCAAAACATAAAGTTTAGACCACTATACTTCAAACATTTCAAGAAGACTGATACTTCAAAACATATGTCAAATTATTCAAAGAATCTCTCTTTTCAACATTTCAACCAACATGTGGTGGTCATGTATTTTTGACAAACCATGCAATTCTTTCATTATATATTTTCAATATTTACCAACATGTAAAACCCCCCTCTTCAATTCATAATTATAATCAAATCATAAATAATAATCAAGACATTTGTATCATGCTTTTCAAAATGTATTTGAAATAATCCATATCATATGAAAAGAATGGGAAATCATAGCAAGAGACGGATTCTATACGTTCATGCTCTCAATTTAATAGTCAAACTCAATTTCATACATACATATATACAATTACAAATAAATTTAGGGGAAAGGCCTCAAGACCAAAACAATAATATCATTAAAGAATTCATAATGCAAGATTGTATATATAATTCCAAAACCCTTCACAAATTCATGATCTCACAATGTTTAAATGGTATTGAAATAATTTCATTATGCCCATGTAGTCTTAGGAAAACCCCACATACCTTGGATCACTTAGGAGGAAATGTGGAATCTGAATCTCGCTTAAGTTCTTAAAATTCTTGACTTCAAAGAGAACTCTTGATTTTATGGGAAAAAACTAGGGCTTTTGACTTGAGAGATTGTAAGAGGTTTCTGATGTAATTTTCCCCAAAAATGATTTAATTTCATGTTAAGATAGAGTTTAGATGAGGGGAATTTACTAATATTCCCCTCTTGACCCAGAATTTAAAAAGAAATTGCAAACTGGGCACCAACACACCAACCAACGCGACACATCGATATCGTGTCAGTCCACTATTTCATCGATGCATTAATTGATGCGGCACATCTACTTTGCATTGGTTTACTATTTCATCGACGCATTCATTGACGTGGTGCGTCGACTTTGCATTGATTCACTATTTTTAACGTTCAATCTCACCTCTAATGGTGGCCGAAAAATCCAAAACTTCCCTGACACATCCCCTTTACTCCCCAGAACCTGAAACAACTTAAAATCCATATCTCAAGATTGGAAAAATCGATTAAGATATCACACAAGTTTAGGAGTTTAAAATATGACTAACTTAAAATTTGACACTTAGGAAATTTTCAAGTTGCTAGCCTCTCAAACATGCTACTAGGTGAGATATCACGTAGAAGATTTTTGCGGGATGTTACATTATCCCCTCTTGGGATCATTCGTCCCCGAATGATGACGTGGAACATAGGTAAGCACGATTTATCTAAGTGAGTAGAATGTAAAAAGACTAAGGCAAGAATTGTACCTTCTATTTCATCATTCACCGGATCAAATAGATTTGGGTATCTTGCACGCATATCGTCCTCCGACTCCCTAGTAGCTTCCTCAACTTTTTGATTTTTCCACAACACCTTAACCGATGTTATTTTCTTGCTTCTCAGCTTTTAGACTTGATGATCCAGAATAGCAACGGGTTCTTCTTCATATGCCAAAGATTCTTTCACATTGATTTCCTCTATAGGCAATACCAAAGAATGGTCCCCAATACACTTTTTCAACATAGACACATGGAACATAGGATGTACGGAGCCTAAACTCGCGAGAAGTTCCAATTCATAGGCAACTTCACCCATCATTCTCAAAATTTGGTATGGTCCTATAAAACAAGGACTAAGTTTCCCCTTCTTTCCAAAATGCATGACTCCCTTCATAGGGGAGAATTTGAGAAATACCCAATCACCAACCTCAAATTCTAACTCTCTTCTTCTAACATCGGCATAGGACTTCTGACGACTCTGAGTTGTCTTGAGTTATTTTGTAATGATTTTTACCTTCTCCATTGCCTGATGTACAAGATCAGGCTCAAAAAATTGCGTTTCTCCCACTTTATACCTTCCAATTGGTGATCTACACCTTCTCCCATAAAGTGCTTCGAAAGTAGCCATCTTAATATTGGCATGGTAACTATTATTGTAGGCGAACTCTATCAATGGAAAATGATATACCCAACTACCCTTGAATTCAATTACACAGGCCCTCAACATATCCTCCAGGGTCTGAATGGTGCGTTTAGCTTGCCCATCGGTCTGAGGGTGGAATGCAGTACTCAAGTTCACTTGGGTACCTAAACCCCTCTGAAAAGATTGCCAAAACTGCGAAGAGAATTGCGTACCTCAATCGGATATAATGGAAACTGGTGTCCCATTCAAGAAAACTATTTTCTCAATGTATAGCTTGGCATAATCATCTCCCGAATAGTTAGTCCTCACAGGAAGAAACTGAGCTAACTTGGTCAGCCGGTCCATAATTACCCAAATGAAATCATATTGGTTTCGGGACCTCAGAAGTCCCGTGATGAAGTCCATATTGATCATATCCCCATTTCCAAATAGGCAAACCTATCTCTTGGGAAAGACCACCGGGTCTCAAATGTTCCACTTTAACTTGTTGGCAATTCAAACACTTGGAAATAAAATCAGCAACATCACATTTCATATTATTCCACCAATATATAGCTTTAAGATCACGGTACATTTTAGTAGAGCCTGGGTGAGACACATACCTCGAAGTGTGATATTAATCAAGGATCCTCCCTCACAACCCATCCACATTCGGTACATGCAGCCTGCCTTGGTACCTCAAAACACCATCACCACCAATTTCAAATGCCATCACCTTCTGTTGACCCATATCTTTCTTAATCTGCACCAAGATGGGATCTCCGACCTGATTCTCCTTAACTTCCGCACATAAGGAAAATTTAGCTACTTCATGCATAACTACTCCTCCATCTTTGGAATCTAAAAGTCGTACCTCTAGATTTGCAAGCTGGTGAATATCTTTCACCATCTCTTTTTTTCCTTCCTCAACATGAGAAAAACTTTCCATAGATAATATGCTGAGGGCGTCGGCCACCACATTCTCCTTTCCTGGATGATAGTGCAGGCTTATGTCATAATCCTTCAACAATTTTAGCCAATGCCTCTATCGGAGATTTAGTTCTTTCTACGAGAAAACATAAAGTAAACTTTTATGGTCAGTAAATATATCAAAATGTACCTCAAAAAAATAGTGCTGCTATATTTTAAGTACAAACACCATAACCGCTAACTCCAAGTCATGAGTGGGGTAATTTTGTTCGTGCACCTTCAACTGCCTAGATGTATAAGATACTACCTTTCCATGATGCATAAGTACACATCTAAGTCCCACTTGGGATGTATCATAGTAAGCAACAAAACCCTTTGTACCCTCGGGAAGGATTAAAATAGGTGCAGTAGTCAACTTGTAATTCTAATTCTCAAAAAATATTCTCACAGGAGTCAGACCACACAAATTTTACCTTTTTCTATGTCAACCTGGTAAGTGGAGTAGCTAGGGAAGAAAAACTCTCTATGAACCTCCGGTAATACCCAACCAAACCCAAGAAGCTCTGAATATCGGTTGGAGTTGTGGGTCTGGACCATTTTCTTACTGCCTCAATCTTTTGGGGATTAACTTTAATTCCCTCACTAGACACTATGCCCCAAGAAAGCAATACAATTAAGCCAAAATTCACACTTGGAAAATTTTGCATACAATCTACAATCTTTGAGGGTTTGAATAATAATTCGGAGGTGATTGGCATGATCCTCCTCACTCTTAGAATAAATCAAAATGTCATTAATGAAGACTATGAGAAATAGATCTAGAAACTGACAGAACACCCTATTCATTAGGTCCATGAAAGCTGCAGGGGTGTTAGTCAATCCGAAGGACATGACTAAGAATTCATAATGGCCATATAGAGTTTAGAAAGCTATTTTAGGAATATCAGTCTCCCTAACCTTCAACTGATGATACCCTAATCGAAGGTCTATCTTTGAAAAACAACTAGCACCCTGAAGTTGGTCAAAGAGATCATGAATTCTAGAAGGGGATATTAGTTTTTGACAATAACATTATTTAGATGATGGTAGTCTATACACATGCGGGGGGAACCATATTTTTTACACATGAAGAGTACAGGTGCAACCCAGGGAGAAATACTACGACGGATAAAGCCTTTGTCAAGAAGATCTTTTAGCTATTCTTTCAATTTCTTCAATTCTGCAGGAGCCATTCTATAAGGCAGAATAGAAATGAGATGGGTATCTGGAAATAAATCAATACCAAAATCTATCTCCCTATTTGGTGGTATTCTTGGGAGATCATCGGGAAAGACTTCTGAAAATTCATGAACCATAGGGACAGACTGAAAAGAAGGACTTTCGATATTTGAATCTTTAACCCAAATAAGATGATACAAACAACCTTTCAAAATGAGTTTACAAGATCTGAGGTAAGATATGAATTTCTCTCTAGGTGCTAAAGAATGCCCCTCCCATTCTATCACCGGTTTATTTGGAAAAGAGAAGGTAACCTTTCGAGTTCTACAGTCTAGCATGGCATAACACGAATAGATCTACCACTGTATAATGGATACAAATAGACAAAACACAATTTTTATACATCCTCCTAGACACAACTGAATCACCTACAGGAGTGGAAACAGAGAAAGGTTCTGCAATAACTTCGGGCTCAAACCCAAAACTGACTACCACATATGGGGTCACATAATACAAAGTAGACCCGGGGTCAAGTAATACATACACATCACGTGATAAGATTTGTAATGTACCCATGACTATATCTGGTGAGGACTCTACCTCCTCGTAATTTGACATGGCATATAACCAGTTCTGACCGCTCCCAGTAGCTGAAGTAGCACCTTTTGGAGGTAGTGGTAGTACTGAGAAATTAGCTTATAACTTAGATCCTCCAAAATTACCTCTTGCTGTCAGGCAATCTCTCTGGATATGACCTGGCTGGCCACAAGAAAAACATACCATTGTGCCAAACTGACATCTTCCTGGGTGGTGCCTTTCACACATGTTACATCGAGGGTATGACCTAGAAGGTTGCGCCATACTCCCTTGATACTATGTACCCTATACTCTTGGCCCATTGCTAGACTGGAAATTCTGAAACTGCCGATCAACTGGAGGTCTGGGCGCGGGGGCGCTGGTTGTAGGCTGAACATTACTCCAGAACTTTTTCTTTATCCACTTGTTACCCTAATTACCGTCTTAGTGCTGACTGTAGTTCTGGTTTACTAGTTTGGCCCTCTTGTCCTGTATATTTTTTTCCCTTGCTTCAGCAAACCTTTTTTTTCTGATCCTTGACCTACTGCATGTGGACGGAAAATCTGGAGAAGTCCATATCTCTGTTCAACACCACCCCTTTGCACTCCAACACCAAGTCATCCGAAAGACCGAATGCAAACTTCCTCATATGAGCTCTTATGTTCCCCGCTAATTATGGAGAATAACGGGATAGTTGATTGAATTTCAGGGTATACTCCTTGACGCTCATCTTTTCCTATTTCAAATTCATGAGCTCTTTAGCCTTGGACTCCCTCAACTCTTGGGGAAAGAATCGTCCAGGAAAGATTCCACAAATTTTCCCCATACAGAAGGCTCAACATTTTCTTCTCTCAAGTCTTCCCACTCATTGTACCACTGATTTGCTACCTATTTAAGTTAATAAGCCGCTAGTTCAACCCCTTCCACTTCTTCCACATGCATAACTCAAAAAATCTTCTCCATCTCGTCCACAAACTCTTATGGATCCTCTTCCACCTTTGTACCCGTAAACTTAGGCGGGTTCAACCTCATAAATTGACCCATCTGTGTAGTCTCGAATGTACCAGACGCAGACCCAATATCCTCTGATCATCAGTTTTGTGAAGCCACCAACTGTGCAATCATATGCATCAACTGTCTAAACTCAATATTTGATATCTCTTTCTGGGGAGGTTGGGTATGGTTTGTCCCTGATTAGGGAGCCCTAGGTGCCCTAGGTGGGCTGGTCTTAATAGGAGGGACTCTCGGAGCAACAACAAATTTAGGAGTAAGATCCCTATTACGTGTCCTCATCCTACAGGTAGGATAGACAATTTCAGTTTGGGCGTTCCAATCATTGGAGCGATGTGGAGTCATTATAGATTTTTTGAAACACAAGATACCATTGATTAGGGGACTTTCATAATCTACCGCATGAACTAAATCAAAAGAAAGGGACATATTTCTAAACGTCTAGTAGCCTCCTACTTATTAATGTGGCACGCTGCACACCCTTAAATAGGACTCTACCCAACGCAATTTTGAAGACACCCTGGGGCCATGAACTGTTCTCTGATACCAAGTTTTTCATGACCCAAGTCGGGACCCTGGCCGCGATGAGCATCCTGAATTGCATAGGCTCGGGTGCCCCTTCCTATCTGGTACTCATGAACACCATTCATACCAATAAATAAAAGAAGCGGAATATAACAAACAGAATCATGGTTATACTCTGAGTTTGGTTTAACATTTTGGAAATAAGTAAATCAACAACTAGACAACATTTGTTCCAGTCTACAAAATCTCTATTACCTATGAAATTATCAAACTATATAAAACTTGGAAAAGGCCCCAGTGGACCTAAACCAATATAAATGACAAGTATCTAAAAATAAATAAGCCTTCCGGAATAGAGAAGGCTCACCAACTGCACACTTTACTTCTTTCTGAAAAACTCTATGGCTTAGTAGGACCTCTAGACTCAACCTCACACCCTGAAATATAGAGGGTCAATACAATTATACCGGTACACAGAGAAATCAAAAATAATGAAGTTATACATATATAACATAGGTGAGAGCAAGTCATAAAACATTATGCATGAAATAGTTTAAAATACATGGGCCATCTCGAATGCTCTTAAAACAATCTTGTAAATGCAAATCTATACTTTGTATTACTTCTGAACTAGATGGTATACCCTACAACTCTGAAATTCCATGGCCTATATGGAATCTGCCCTTGAATCGGCAGTCAATCGCCCAACTCAACTTTGCCGCAAGAGTTGGAGTCTCTATATCTGATATGCCATAGGGCACTAGGCCAACGTATAATCCGTCTTGGGGATATAATGAAACCTGTATCGGCAAAACATGGTTTTGGTATAGGAGTTATTTGAACTCAATCCTTCTTCAGGCAACCACCTAACTCTCTTTAAACCCATTTTTAACTCTTTTAAGACTTGTATTTTCTGGAATCAAATCTGAAACTCTTAATTTGTTATGGCATTCATTTATGTAGTATCATCATACCGCTGACTTGCAAGTCGAATCTCTAAGACATAAAATATCATATTATAACCTCTTCTTTCAAAACATAAAGTTTAGACCACTATACTTCAAACAGTTCAAAAAGACTGATACTTCAAAACATATGTCAAATTATTCCAAGAATCTCTCTTTTTCAACGTTTCAACAAACATGTGGTGGTCATGTATTTTTGACAAACCATGCAATTATTTCATTATATATTTTCAATATTTATCAACATGTAAAATCCCCTCTCTTCAATTCAAAATCATAATAAAATCATAAACAATAATCAAGACATTTGTATCATGCTTTTCAAAATGTATTTGAAATAATCCATATCATATGAAAAGAATGGGAAATCATAGCAAGAGACGGATTCTATACGTTCATGCTCTCAATTTAATATTCAAACCCAATTTCATACATACATATATACAAGTACAAATAAATTTGGGGGAAAGGCCTCAAGACCAAAACAATAATATCATTAAAGAATTCATAATGCAAGATTGTATATATAATTCCAAAACCCTTCACAAATTTATGATCTCCTAATGTTTAAATGGTATTGAAATATTTTCCTTATGCCCATGTAGTTTTAGGAAAACCCCACGTACCTTAGATCACTTAGGAGGAAAGGTGGAATTTGAATCTAGCTTAAGTTATTAAAATTCTTGACTTCAAAGAGAACTCTTGATCTTAGGGAAAGAGACTAGGGCTTTTGATTTGTGAGATTGTAAGAGGTTTCTGATGTAATTTTTCCCAAAAATAATTTAATTTCATGTTAAGATAGAGTTTAGTTAAGGGGAATTTACTAATATACCCCTTTTGACCCAGAATTTAAAAAGAAATTGCGAATTGGGCACCAACGTACCAACCAACGCGACGCATCGATATCGCGTCAGTCTACTATTTCATCGATGCATTCATTAATGCGACACATCTACTTTGCATTGGTTTACTATTTCATCGATGCATTCATTGACGTGGTGCGTCGACTTCGCATCGATTCACTATTTTTAACATTAATCTCACCTCTAATGGTGTCCGAAAAATCCAAAACTTCCCTGAGACATCCCATTTACTCCCCAGAACCTAAAACAACTTAAAAATCCATATCTCAATATTGGAAAAATTGATTTAGAGATCACACAAGTTTAGGAGCTTAAAATATGATTAAGTCCTTTTTGACACTTAGGAAATTTTCAAGTTGCTAGCATCTCAAACATGCTACTAGGTGAGATACCACATAGAAGATTTTTGTGGGGTGTTATAATATTGAACTACTTTTTGAATCATTGTACTATATAAAGAGGTTATTGAAAACATAATGATTTTGATTTAAAGAACAAAGGGGGTTGTTTCCCAAATTTAATTGAACTATAATGGTAAAGATGATATTACCTTGCAAGTGTAGTTTGTATGATGATACCAACAATGTATGCTTGATGTGTATCATGGTTCAATAAATGGGTTATGTGAAACTTATTTTAAATTGGAATTAAAAAGGGGTTTGTGTAGATAGGACATGAAGGTGGAGGTCCCGATGGACCAATACTAGAAACTATGTTGCCTGCACGAAGGTCAAAATGGCTGGGTGTTTGAGTCACCTTTGCTAATAGTCGGGTGTTCGAGTCCCCCTAGTTAAATCACCGGGTGTTTATGTCACCCTTGATATATGATCGGGAGGCTTTGAGTCCCCTGTGGTGCATATGTGTCTATGATTATTCTCTGGTTCATGCAGCTAACATGCACTAGGGCCCTTTCAGTAGGGGGAGCCGAGCCCATATAACCCATGGGTGCCTTTTTATGATAGTTGAGCTACATAGTCTATACTATTGTTTTAAAGTTCATGCTAATCTTGGTTCCCTACCCCGAAATGTTATATTTATGTATATGTAAATGCATATAATTGTGTGCATTGGATTTGGATGATTTTAAACTGTTGATCATGGCATTATTTTTTTAACACCCTAAATTTTTGGTCGTTTAAATGTTTGAAATTTTATCCTCACTGTACTTACTACAACTCCCCTTAATGATTCATAGGGAGTCTTGATGATTTGTAAGGACCTAAATCATAGCTTGACCAGTGTGTATGGCTAAGATATCTGTTCTGAGTACGAGTGACTCCCAATGAGTTGTGTGGACTCATTGAGAGTCATGATGACCCAACTATAGTCAAACCAGTGTATGTTCCAAGAGTTGTAGTGTTGGTGACGACTAGGAACCGATGAGTCATGGGGTCCCCTAACGAGTCATATGATGCAAGTTGCAGGGTCAACAATATGTATGCTTGATGACACTATCCTGGCTACGACTCGTGGTAATGAGTCGTAACGTGTTGTTACAAGTTGACGTGTGACCCATACTCACTGGCAATATTTTTTTAGATTTTTAAGTTGAGAGCACTTTGGACATTTCCCTCTTTACCCACATAGACCCCATGTCCATAAGACACGTTTGGGGCATTATTTTGACACTTTAACAAATCAAAACCCTCTTTACTCTCTCAAATTCCTTTAAGCAAAGAAAGTTAGGGTTTCCTCAAGGTTGATCATCTAGGGGTGAATTTAAGGTTTCTTCTCCATGATTGGGAAGTTTTCAGGCGTGTTACTCTTTCTGATTATTACATTTCTAAATGCATTTATTTTAAAGTATTATTCATATGGTTTTGATGTTGGTTTTGGAAAATGGGTTGAGGGTTTTGAATGTTTGTGTTTGAACAATGTTTTCACATGGTTTACATATGATTGTTCATGCTTTTATTATGGTTTTCAACCTGTGGGGTGCATAGGTATGGCGAATAAACTATGGGATTGTGATTTCCCCCAATTTGTGAATGTTGACAGTTGAAGTGGAAATATTCTCAACCCCATATTGTGAAATTGGATTTAAATATGAAAATTATGCTCATTGAACCACTCTTGAACTATTTCATAATGTGAAAAGTTATTGAAGCATAATTATTTTAAATTGAACCTTAATGGGTTGTGTAATTCCCCAAGCGAATGTATAATTGAACCAAGGGGATTATGAATTCCCCAAGTGACGATAATTGGTTTGGCATGTTGATGTTACCTTGTAAGTGTAGTTGGAATGACTGATAACACTCAACTTATATGTCAATTTGTGTGCAAGGTGGTCGTTGTTAATATATTTACTCAACTAAGAGTCGGGGTCGAATCCATGAAGAACAATGTGAGTGGTGATTGAGTAAATTCAAAATAAAAGTTGCTTTCTAGGGTTCAAACCTATGGTACAAAATGGTTTGGGGTATTCTCAATCTTTTCAAATGTGAAAGTAATTCTTGGGTTTCTAAAGTACTAATTCGAGACTAAGAATAATTAGAGTATAATCAATTAAAATGGATCTTAGTACTATGCTTTCCTAGGGGCAAATTATGCATGGATCATGATGATTCTGTGGAAATTTGAATCATTGATAATATGGGAGGCTGGGTTTAAGGTCTTTGAGGCTAGTTTTTCAACAAAACCTCAAAGATGTCACTCACTGACCCTTTCAAGTATCTAACAAGTTTGTCAATTAAAGCCACCCAATACCTCAATTGGGTATCCCTATTTCTAGGATGATGAAAAATTGTATAGTCAATCTCCTAATCACCCTTATATCTAAGATAGTGAAACATTGGCAAGACATACCCATAAATTGTCTAATATTACTTTGGTTCCCACATCCCTCTTTCAAGGATGAGGTGGGTTCCTAAAGTTCACCCAAAACCCCTCTTTCAAGGATGGTTTAGGCTTTCAAGAGCATGAGATTTTCATCCTTCAAACCCATTTGGGCATTTGGGTCTTTCACCCATAAATCCCAAAAAATTTAGTCAAGCAATAGAAGAACCCATCACCAACAAACAAGCATAAGAACATATGAATCACAACGCACACACAATTGCATCATATTCTAGCATAATCCCAAGAGGTAGATCTAGCAAATCATAAAGATAATAAACACAAATAAACTAATATTTCCACTAAAGTTATCCATAAGAAAATAAAGAGAGGGCAAACCACACTTTAGAATCCAATGAATCTTTAATGGGTGATGCCAAATTTACACTTAAAAGTCACCCTAATGTCTTCTTATCTCAAGATTAGTACAAGTTTTGCTCCAATCTCTAAGAAATTACAAAAACTCCTAAACTAAGGATGGGAGGTAGGGTTGTTGAATGATTATGGTAATTAGAGTTTTGAGCCTTTTAAATGGGAATATGGGATCGGCTATATGTTTATACAACTTGGACCCTAGTTGAAAATCCCGTTTTCCCGTGATCGCTTGAATTCTTCAAGCGATCGCAGCCTGATGACTTCTTGACTTACCAAGATTACGGTGGCCACTCCGCGATCGCGGTACCTGAGGCCTAGTCTACATAGGTTTTACAGCTTTTGCACTTTTCTTCCCCTTTTGATCCCTTTTCAGCTTAAATCCACATCTTTCTATCTCATGTCCTGCTTGGCTGCAATCTGTGGATTTTAGTGTATTTAATTACACATATGTTTCATTTAAACATTTAAATCATAGTAATGTGCATGAATGTTTAGTGCGAATGAGTGGTAATTTCACTACTCATCAACAGCCCCAACTTAAATCATTGCTTGTCCTCAAGCAACACTACCTTTTATTATGAGATAAAGCATATTTATGCCCACTTAGATAATCCAAGTCACTACCACAAGTAACTCATCAAACATGGGCAAATCTATTCTTCTGACTCCCCTCAACGTAAAATCCAATATCCAAGGGTGCAAAAGACTTCAAAGAGGAATCATGCAACAATCACGAATAATCTAGAAATAACTCCTCTTTGACCTCAACTACATTATAATCTTTTTCCCTTATTTTTTGGAAGATGAAAAAATCACCCACCTTGACTTTTTTACATGCCTTCTTACAAGAAAGAAAATTCCACACGCCAAGTTATCAAATATGCAACAAGGAATTTAAGTGAAAACCTCTCTCTCTCTCAAGAACTCTCGATGTTAACAAGTACCATACCATTGGATTGCCCCTATTTTCTATTACCAATATAATGAATACACTTGGTTGGAGATCACGAAGGTCTTTTTGAGCTTGTAATGTATAGGTTTGGCGTAGGGTAGAATATCATTTAGGAAAATCAAGGCTTTACCCACCTTGAACATATACATCACACTATTCTATATATCTTTTGATCATGAACCACTTCTTTTGTTTCCACTCTTTACATATGTGCCTACTTTTATTTCCTTGGTGCACCCATTATCTTTTCAGTTCTTTTTCTTGCACACTTTGTGCTTTTCTTTCCTTTGTTGGTTTTTTTTATTCTACACTTGTTCTCAATGCTTAAGCTTTTAGGAACTCACTTATAATTTCGTAGCCCAAATTTACCTTTTCCAAACTTCACCACTCCTAACTTAAGATTTTAGCCTCAATTTGCACTATTAAGTTCAAGGAGGACAGGGTTCACAAGAGAGATAAGAGAAAGGATCATGACTTGTAATGTGTTTGCCAAATAAAGGTCCAAAGGCTCAAATTGGTGACTAAGGATAACATCTATGCAATAGTAGGATTTTTAGGCTAAAGTGGACTTTCTATGTCACAAAGATGGCCTATGATCATCTCACAAACCAAGTATAATCAAAATTATCTTGGAGAGACTAACGGGCCAAGTTCTAGATGGTACAAGTGTACATGATGTTCAATAAATAAGTTCACCATACATGGCATGCAAATTCACCAAGGAGGCTCAATTTCCCTTCCTGCTAGAGACAAAAATGGAGCATCTACCAATTTTAACAAGTAAAAAGTTTGGAGTCACAAAAAGAGAAAAAGAATTATCCCAATATCGCTCATATTCATGCCTTTGATTTTTTTTTTTGAAAAGTTTTGGACGGAAGAGGGTATTTGTTTTGTATTTGTACCATGCATATGTTGCTAACCATAGTAACAACCCAAAACTTGGTCTCACATTTGGGCTTCATATGGGAAAACCAACCATGTGGTTACTCAGACTTTACCAATGGTATGTCTGTAATCCTAAATCTACAATGCCATAGGTACTCAGACTTTCCTTGCATTTGTGATCTCGATGCTACGGGCACTCAGGATTCCCCTGCATCCATGGCTCAAAACTCAACCGCGACGCTTTTTCCTTAAGAATGTCATTAGTCAATCAATCATAGGGAAAAACTCGTCCACCATTATTATCAAAAGAACAAGAAAACTATAAATGAAAACAATCAATTCACAAAATTTCCATGCTTCACGTGACTAAGTTCAAGCATTGCAATCCAATGAATACACACAAGGGTAGGGCCATGCCCCCATCTAAAGGACTTATAGTGACCTCACTACATAACACAATATCATACGAAGGGCTAAAGGGATCCCTAAAACCACATTGATAGCTATGTTAAAAGATGGACATAGAGGCACGATCGCGGACAAATTGGTGCAATTGCGGTAATCGAGGCCATTTACTCCTCTATTTTTCTCTATTTTTCTGCATGGCTGCTACACCTCTAATATGGATTTCCCTTGGTTTTGGATTCAACTGTCCAAAGCACCTACAAAACATCAAAAATTGTGTAACTTATTCAAAAGCATATAAATGCAAATATGAAAATAATGGGTTGCCTCCCATCAAGCACTCGATTTATCATCGCGGCCCAATGCCTTTTTGATCTTTATTTGTATCTCCAATTAGAGGACTTGAATTTTCTTCCCAATTTTTGATCATTACATATTTGAGGTGCATTGGGAAAATACAAGGGAATGACAAAACATGTTCGATCATACCACTTCAAAGACTTGAACCTTTTACCTATCTCCATATAAAATTTTCAATTTGGATCCTTGGGTAAAGGTGGGAATAGTTCATTAGTTGAACTTCAGAATTTGTGCTCCTTGTCCTTCAAGTGTGGGGCTCCCATATGCTCTTTTGGAATATCAAAATTCAAAACATAGGGGTGCTCCTTCTTCCCATGATCCTCTATTTGCCTAGGTGGATGGACTTTCATCACATCCTCTAAGGTCAATGTTGCGAAATAGTTTTAATGAGGTCTATCTCTTAATTCTAGAGTTGAATCCTCATTAGCATCTTTACCCTAAAATGGGTTAGAGTCGTCATAAGAGATAGGTTTTGTTTCTTCTTCTGACTCTAGCACCATTTCCTTGACTTTGGCATCTTCACTCATATTTGGTTTGGGTGGTTAGGAAATCAACGAGGATTTTTCAATGTCAAGCTCATTTAGAAGCATTGGCATGGTTGTAGTATTTGCATAATTGAACTCCATGCCCGTCTCTTCTATCTTCTTACTTTCCTCGATACATGCCCCTATATCTTAATGCATAATACACTTGTTATCCCCCGTTGATTCCAATCGATCCTAGATAAGTTAAAGTATATCTTCAAGACTATTTTTCCGGTGCTTTGTTCTTTCTTTTCTTGATTATAAGACCTATTAAAATCATAAGAAGAACTAGCAATTGGGTTAGCATAACAGGGATCGGGGGAATTTGGACAATCACTCTAATGACCATCACGACCACCATATAGAGAACAACCATACTCCCTATATGATTGATATGGTGCACACATCTCTCTCCGGTAAGCATATCTACAATCTTGCCAAAAGTGGGGCCCATTACAACATGGACATGGATTGTCATGATAGGATCTCCAACCACCAAACTCATGTTCATTCTAAGATTCCATAGCAAATAAAAAAAACACAAAAATCTACCTAACACCAGAAACAAAAAAAATAACTAACAAATATTTATAAGTTTGAACCAAAGCAAGTAAGATAAAATTTCAAACTAACTCAATACGCTAAATTGTTCCCCGGCAACGACGCTATTTTTTATAACTCTTAACTTACACATTGAGTGCAAGGCAATCTTTGTCAATATATTTACCCAACTAAGAGTCTGGGTCAAATCCACGAGGATCAATCTGAATAATGATTGAGTAAATTTGAAATAAAAGTTGCTTGCTAGGGTTCAAACGTACAGTACAAAATGATTTGGAGGATTCTCAATCTTTTCAAATGAGAAAGTAATTCTTGGGCCTCTAAAGAACTAATTAGAGACTAAGAATAATTATAGTATAATCAATTAAAATGGATCTTGGGACTATGACTTCCTCGTGGAAAATTATGCATGGGATCATGATGATTCTATGCAAATTCAAATCATTGATGATGTGGTAGGCTAGGTTTAAGGTCTTTGAGGCTAATTTTTCAACAAAACCTCAAAGATATCACCCATTGACCCTTTTTAGTACCTAACGAGTTTGTCAATTAAAGTCATCCAATAACTCAATTGGGTATCCCTATTTCTAGGATGATACCCATGGTATAGTCAACCTCCTAATCACCCTTATGTCTAAGATAGTGAAAAAATTGCAAAACATACCCATAAATTATCTAATATTGCTTTGGTTCCTACTTCTCTCTTTCAAGGATGAGGTAGATTCCTAAATTTCACCCAAAACCCCTCTTTTAAGGATGGTTTAGGCTTTCAAGAGCTTGGGATTTTCATGCATCAAGCCCATTTGGGCATTTGGGGCTTTGACCCATAAATCCCAACAAATTTAGTCAAGTAATAAAAGAACCCATCACCCATAATTTAATGACCCTTAAGGTCATTGTCCATATTCTTGCTTATTTCCGCCAATAGAGCTTCTCCATAGCCATCCCAAGTTATTAGTGCTTGTAGGGATCGATAGTTTGGTTACTGGATAGTTCATTTGGTTATTAGAACCACTTTTCAGTTTGAAGTTTCATTGGTCCTAATTGACCACTAAGCAAAAACTTTAGTAATCGACCCTAAATATGAAATTCAATGTCGCTAATCCATCCAAAATGTCAAAAACTATGTGATTACATATCTTATTTGTTCAAAACGAACCCCGAATACATATCGAGGCATTGGATGAAGCTCTAAGCCAAGTTCTAAGACTCAACTATGACTTTCATAGACCAAGATGTCGCGACCACAAAGGATAAGATGTGACTGCAGCTAGGCGGGTGGCGCGACCGCGAGATCTGAGGGCTGGGCAAGCCTATTTTAAGAAAGGTAAAATTTCTTCTAGTTTGGTATTGATTTCATAATTTCTTGACTCAAAACCCCTAAATCATTGAGGCTCAAATATATCCCCAAATTTAATTGATTGACTTAAATTGCTAGAGGGTTATAACTTTCTAAATGTAGTTGAATAATGGGTTAGTCTTGGAAACTTTTTTCCAAAGGTGAAACCCACTTGGCGGTTTGGTGTCATTTTGAATCCATGGAACAGTGGTAAATTAATGGGTATGGTTATTCTTGTTGTAATGCTTAGATTGTGTTATGATAGCTTGTCTTGTGGAAGAGGAAAGGAAAAGCTCGTTGATTCATGAGTTGCTCAGACTCAAGGTAGGTTAGGCATACTTGTAGACTAGATTGAGCTTGAATGTAGCATAATTGTTGATATATTACGAGATTGGGAGGGGTTTTAGATGATAATTAATTAAATGATGAGACTTGTGGTTAGTTGGTTAATATAGGCTATAAAACTTGCAAAGTATGATGTTTGACCTCTAGCCTTGTACCTTGGATAGTCCTACTTGTAATCTCATGACTAGTATGAGAATAAGTTAGTTGCTCTAAAAGATCAGGGTGACATTATTCACTAACCTTAAGGGTATATTGACATATAAATTTCTTAGTTAGGAAATAACCTTGGTGATTGGGTTGACTTAGAAAGGATACTTGAAGAAGATTTCCCTTTAAGGTTTAGTAAGGATTGATAAGCCCTTATGGTATGATTTAGATAACTTAGCCTAATTTCAGGAAGAAGTTAGTCTTATAATGGTAAACCTTGGCATTCTTGGGATTTAGGAGTGGGACTGGACCCACCTTAAGCTTGAACTATGAAATCCCTTAGAGACTTAGATACTTGATACATGTCTAAGTTTCTTTGTTGAGATATTAATGGTTAAACTCGGTTGATGAATTATACATGTGGTTAATGGTTATATAATTGTATACTTGATTAATTATCTCTTGGTCATCATATGGATAGACTTGAAAAGGGTAAGAATATGTATATCATATGAATGCTCATGCTTATGCTTATATTCATATTGTGAGGTGATACTTAATAACAAAGTAGAATGATATATGTCACCGTACATCCCTATTACTCTATTATTGTGGGCTTGTATATGTGTATTGATTTGGATATGTATGTGTATGTATGTTGTTTTCTTGGGTAATGTGTAATGGTATGATGATGCCTGGTGAAATTCAAAGGATATGCTGATATTATGATGATGCCCGATGAAATCTAGAGTATATGTTGATGTTATGATAATGCCTGGTGAATTTGGAGGATATGTTGATGTTATGATGATGCTCGGTATATCCTAAAGAGGTAAAGATGTTATGATGCCATGTGGGGAAAATTTACTTAAATGCTTGAATACATAGTGAGGTTAGGCCGTGCGGGGCCTAACCACTTATGTACATGGGACATGATGTTTTCCTTGGTATATTATTGTTCATTCCTTTCCCCTTTTCACTAAATAAGAGGTGTGACCATTGTTGACTCTAATTGGTAACTAGAAGTAATTTATGCCTATCATTGGGTTAAGGCTAATTGGTATGTGTAATCTTGTGTAGAACCAAAAGCGCATCTAGTAAATCTATCTACTTGACTTGAACTAATGGTTACTATTATGGAATTTTTCCTAGTAAAGTGGCTTATGTGATAACTAGTGGATTCTACTAAATGTCTATAACTTGATTACTAAAAGTCTACTAAACTAGGTTGTGAACCTTACTTGCTTAAAATATGGAAACTAGTCCTTAAAGTTGTAGTATGCTTAATTATAATAGACTTAGTATTGCATGATGAATCGTTAGGTCAACTTATAATATGTGATGTTAAGGTGGTTTAATAGGTGACTTATACCATGAAAATGCTAGTTAGAGAATGGCCTTGGGATAGATGCATAATGAATAGTATGGGTAACTTGTAGTCGTTCCTTAATTGATGACTAGTAACTATAAGACTTGTAGTTTAGTGGCTTATGGAAATGGAGGTTAACTTCTATAGACTAAAACATGGAGTTTATCAATGAGCTATAGGTTTAGTAACTATACAACTATGCTATAACAATATTGGTTTTGTTGTGTTTAAATTACGATGTGGATATTGGGTGTGGTTCTCAGTAATAAGTCATGCCAGGGATATGCCACCTGTGGCTTCAAAAAGTGTGGAGAAGTTGTGCTTTATTATATTATTGGTTGATCTTTTTGTGTACTCTCCGGTGGTATGGGATGCCGTGATGAGTTCTTTGTATTGTATTCTTTTTGTGTACTTTCTGGTGGAATGGGATGCCGTGATAAGCTCTTGGTTATGTTCTTTAACATATACTTCTCGATGGTATGGGATGTCACGGTAAGTCTTGTGTTTTATACTTTAGTGATGTGTATGTTTTGAATATGAAATGACATTATTGATATTGGGTATATGACTTTATTCTTCAAAAATGATACTCATTTGATATTACGATTATGAAGTCTATTCATATAGTATATCGTGCTATTACCTTAGTAGTGTAGATATTGTTACAGTAATATTGGAAAAGATTTAGGTTTGATCCTATAACTTGATTTTAAGTTATTGTCTAACTTTATATCATTTATATATTACTATTTAGCTCAGTTGGATGATGATGCCTACTGAGCACCCGTGTTTTGGTACTCATACTACACTTCTGTACCATTTTGGTGCAGACCCAGGTACTAGTTATCGTAGTTGAGTCAGATTCATTTCGTGTTAAATATTTGGAGATAGGGTGAGCTCTTGGAGTTTGAGTTTCCCTCTTTCCTCTTTGTCTTTATTTGTCTTTTGTTTTTGAGACAAATGTATGAGATTATTTTAGACATCTTTGACTTTGAGTTGTATATTATATTTTAAGTCTAGATGCTCTTGTACTAATACTATCAGGTCTTAGGATTGTATTTGAATTTTGGTTGTCTTTAGTTGTTGAATATTATTATTTATATTGTGTTCATATATAGGGTCCATGTTGGACGTTTCTATCAAGGTAACCCATTTCATTAGCTTTGGGTTATGGTATCAGCTTACCTACCATTGGGGTGTGGTAGGTGCCATCATGATTTGGAAATTGGGTTGTGACTAATTGGTATCAGAGCCAGGTTTCACTAGTATTATTGGTACATGAACAAGTGTCTAATAGAGTCCTGCAGATCAAAACGTTGACATTTGTTTCCTATGTTTGGGAGGATATGGGACATTCTTAGGAGCCCTTTAATTATTTCACTCATATTATGCTAGGAGTCTAAGTTGGCTCTTATGATATTCTGTTTAGTTTACTCTTTCACAGATGCCAAGGACACGTGTGTCAGTGATACATGAGCAGGGTCTCGAGACCCAGACTAATGATGTGTCCCTAGTTAGGATCAGGGGATACCTCCATAAGGTCCTATTCCTGCACTCGAGCTAAAGACTCCTCCACCTTAGCCAGTGGTCCTAGGCTCTACCAGGATTCATCCCCTTTTCTTTGCTTAGGGGATGCTTGGTTCAATTGTTGATAGTTCACAGTCTACTGGGGAAGGAGTGCAACCTACAACTGCAGCTTCTGGAGTTGAGGTTCCTCTTATTTCGGCAGTTGTTCAGCCGACAGTTGTTCAGCCAGTTGTGACCCAGCCTGCTATATCTGGTGAGGAGTAGAAGATATTGGGTAGATTCTTGAGGTTGGCTGCACCTAGGTTTCTTGGTGCTCCTGGAGAGAATGCATTCGAGTTTTTGACTTCTTGTGAGCATAGGCTTCATGTGTTAGGCCTTGTTGAGACTCGTTCTATAGACTACACCATATTTTAGTTGGACTTGTCTTCTAGACACTGGTGGAAGGGTTTTATGAGTTCTAGACCTGTTGGATCTTTCTCTCTCTCTCTTAGGATTAGTTCTCTGAGATGTTCGATGTGAAGTTTATACTGCGTATCCTTAGAGATCATTTGGGAGATCAGTTCTCTAGATTGGAGCAAGGTTCTATGACAGTCGCCGAGTATGAGGCTCATTTTCATGAGTTGTCTAGACATGCGACTTCTATCTTTGATACTGAGTATGAGAGAGTACACTGCTTTGTGACAAGATTGAGACTTTCTATTCAAATGGCTACTCAGAGTTTAGTTGCAATAGGTAGAACCTTTGCTGAGGTTATTGATCATGCTAGAGTGATAGAGGACTTACGGTGTAAGGGAGTGATAAGAGGCCCAAGTTTCAGGGAAGATTTGGTGGGAGCTGTAGTAGTTCCCTATTTAGAGGTGGTACTCCTTATGTTGGACATCCTCTGCGTTCATCTTTTTAGCCTCAGGGTTAGATCAGTTGACCAGTGCAGCCATCTCTTTAAGTAGCTGATGGGGATCAACTTATTTCTAGTGAGCGCCATAGTAAGGGTGGTGATCAGTCTATGAGGGGTTCATCTATGAGCCATGCTAGGCATGATGGCTATGCCAGATCACCCAAATTTGTGAGTTTTGGTTCGTCTCATGAGTCTTGTTTTACTTGTGGACTTCCTGGTCATTTCTCTATAGAGTACCCTAGTCGTGGGGCGATAGTTATTTTAACCCAAGGAGCTATTCCTATTAGGGTAGTTTATCCCTCAAGTAGAGGTGGTTTGCGAGGTCATAAAGGTGGTTACCAGGGTGCTTGAGGTGGTGCTCAGGCAGGCAGGGCAGGTGATCGTTCGGTGCCCAGCCAGGTGGCAGGCGTGGTCAGTTGTATGTAGTACCTGCTAGGCCTGATGCTGAAACTTTGGATGCTATAGTCACAGGTGCGATTTTGGTATGCCGCTAGTGTAACGACCCGAAATTGCCTCCCGGGATGTCACACGGTGCTTAAGACTACAAGTAGCCCCAAGCTAACCTTTTGAGTCCGTTTCTACTAATAACTCTTATTTTAAGATGAAATAATTCAAACACTAGCATAGTTATATCATATGAAAGGAAATACAGAGAAAATGCTCAGTCCAAATGACCACAATACAGGAAACCTCAACACAACCACAATCTGATAACTAGTCTGACAAAGCCTCTACTAATCCATGAACTAGAGAGCCATTGGGATAGGTCCCCAACTGACTCAAAATGAACTGAAAGTAATAACATAGTCTCTCAAATACTGAAATGTCGAATGATAGGTCCTCGAACCATGAGGACTCACCACTGTAGGGATATAGACAGAGGTACTCGAAAGTCACTAACGAGGCTGGGACTTAGCACCTTAACCTACATTATAAGACAATGTAGCACATAGACGTATATGTGGATCAACCCTTGGGAATGTACTGAGTATGTGGGGGTGCATGCATTTATATAAAACAACATCAATACTCTTTAATCAAATCATGCATGCAATAAGTAATGACTCACATGGCTTGAATAAGTATAAAATGTAAAGCTCATGAATCATGTAGAATGGAGCATGTAACACAAATCTAGTGAGTCATCATAGTTTAACTTTGAAATCGGTAATCTTCTCTTATTCTCAATACCCATAGGCTAGAGGAAACTTTAAACAATACTTTCAACTCATTCATATGTCTCATGGAGAGTAAAACTTCTTCAAAGCTCAAGAACTCATGACACTTTTGAACTCAAATACTTAGAATTCGAAAACATATAACTTTGGAACATACTTGAAGGCATTTCATTCGTGTTAGAAAAATATCTCATTTCAAGCTTTAGGAAAAAATACTCATATCAAGGGAAAGTAATTTAGTTTTAAAGGAAAAATATCTCATCTCAATGGAAAATACTTTAGTTTAGGAAGTTTCTCTTAACCGACACAAACCATGCAAGGTACATGGAGTCCAACGTTTTGTCCTCCTAAGGAAGAGACCTCACATTGGGGAGAGGCTTCATACTCTTGCCAAGGAGTATAACCTAGGTCTAGTGATCACTAAACAAACTCAGCCTCGATTCTAATATCAACTCGGCCTCAGTTCTAATATCAACTCTGCCTTAGGCCTAATGATAATCATAAACTCGGCCTCAGGCCCAACCTACGATGGCACGTAGTTTTGGGGTAAGAAACCGTAGTAACTTACCCGCTCAGTGCTAAATACTACTCCCTTTAGTTTATCTTGATCATCTCATGAAAATCCACTTTAGAATAATCTCATGGTTCAATAAGAACCCAATAATCAAATCTGTAATCTAATGTAGTAGAGTGGATTTCAAAACTCAATGACCATTAGGTCAAAACATTTCTTAATAATCTTAGAATACTCAAATCATAGGTGATTTTAGCACAAGAGTTCATAAAATCTCAAGTCTCAAGTAGATCTTAATGACCCATAATTCAATCTCAAGTTAAAACTCATCAAAAGCATAATAGATAGCATATAGATTCATAACTCATGAAAAAATCTAGAAATTTCAGCAATTTGTCTTAAAATTTCAACATACTCATATACTTCAATATCTCAAACATTTCAACTATTAACTTCTCAAGGATTTAAATCATGGGGTATAGACCCAGCTGCAATTTCTCAAGAAAACTTGTAAAAATCATGCCATTAGACTCTCAATTCAAGAGAAACATCAAAAGCTTGCAACCAATAACAATGGGTGAAAAAAACCAATTTAATTTCATGTATAATCTCATAAATTGCAGAGAATTGTAGTTTAAATGAGCCTTTGGGTACAAAGGTGAAAGGATTACCCTTGTTCAAAACCCCACATATCTTAGATTATGAAATTCGATGGACGAGATTTCTCTAAACTCTTCTTCTTACTCTTGAGAGAGAGTTCTTACAAACTTTGAACTTGGAGAACTCAAATCTTAACTCAATTTGTAGAATCTATGGTGCGTTCTTGAATATCTTGGAGAAGGATTTTAGATTTGCTCTTGAGGAAGAAACCCTAGCCTTTGGATATTTTGGGATATAATGAGGCTATCAAGTTCGTTTGGAATATATCTGAGGGTTAAAAGGGAAAATACCCAAAAAACCCTTGTTAAAATGAGTTAAAAACGCTGAACGGGGGCTGTGACGGTTGGAGCGATGGTCCGTCGCAAGTTCGACGGTCTATCGCAAGTTCGACGGTCCGTCGGGTCATTCGTCGCACGTTGGTCAGGAATGGGACACACTATCTCAATGAGAAAGTCAGAGCGACAGTCCATCGCAGGTCCAATGGTCCATCGGATCGTCCATCGCTCGACGGTCATGATAAGACCACACTGCCTTAGTGACGGTGGTCTCAGCGACGGTCCATCGCAGCCTTGACGGTCCATCGCACCTGGGCAAGGAAAGAGAGTTTATACCTAGGTCGCAATGGTCTGAGCGATGGTCCATCACAGACTCGACGGTTCGTCAGATCTTCTGTCGCACCAGGGAAGTTCTGACAACTCTTAGTAAAACGACCATAACTTTTCACCCTGATGCCGAATTTGGACAAAATTGGTATCGTTGGAAAGCTAATTCAATCCACTACATGAAAAAAGTTAAATTTAAGAAAATTATATATGGTTTAAATACCAATTACTTGGGAAGTCACTTCTCAATCTTTTAGGGCCAGAATCACGCCTCACTTGACACGCCCTAAGGTTCATTCTACAAGAGAATTTCGCAGGGTCTTATAGCTAGTTGGATCTTATTTTATTTGATCCTAGATACACTTGTTCTTATATATCTTCTTATTATACAACGCGATTAGAGTTGTCCAGTGATTTATTATCTATGCCATTGCATGTGTCTACTCCCGTAGGTGATTCTTTAGTAGTGGATCGGGTATTCAAATTATGTGTTATGAAAGTTAGTGATGTTGACACTTATGCTAATCTTATTATTCTGGATATGTTTGATTTTGATGTGATTCTGGGCATGGACTGGTTATCCCCCTACCATGCAGTCATGGATTATTTTGCCAAGACCGTTACCTTAGCTATGACCAACGTACCCCCAGTCATATGGTAGGATGTTATTAGCCACGAGACAATGGGGATTATTTCTTATACTTGTGCTAGACGACTTATATTGAGGGGTTTTGAGTCTTATTTTGCCTATGTATGTGAACCCTTGCAGGGAGTCTGATGCTTGACTCTGGTCCTATTGTGTGCAATTTTCTTGATGTATTTACTGATGATCTACCTGGTATACCTACTGACCATGAGATTAAGTTTTCTATTGACCTTGAGCTTAGCACCCGACCTATTTCTATGGCACTTTATTATATGGCTCCTGTAGAGCTTAAGGAGCTGAATATCAGCTCTAGGATTTTCTTGGAAAGAGGTTCATTAGACCAAGTATGTCCTGTGGGGAGCCCATATTTTGTTTATAAAGAAAAAAGATGGTTCGATGCAGATGTGTATTGATTATAGACATCTTAACAAACTGACGGTGACGAACTATTTTCCTATGCCTCGCATTGATGATTTGTTTGACCAACTTTGTGGTGCAGCTGTATTCTCTAAGATAGATTTCAGGTCCAATTATCATCAGGTTAGGATTTGGGCTGAGGATATCCCAAAGACAGCCTTTAGGACCCATTGTGGTCATTATGAGTTTTTGGTGATGTCTTTTGGATTAACTAATGCCCCAGCTGCATTTATGGACTTGATGAATTATGTGTTTAAACTTTATCTATATTCCTTTGTTATTAAGTTCATTAACAATATTCTTGTATATTCGAGGAGTAGGGAGGAGCATGCGTAATATTTGAGAGTTGTGCTCCAGGTTTTATGAGAGCATGTGCTATTTGCCGAATTCTCCAAGTGTGAGTTTTGTCATGAGTCAGTGTCTTTTCTTGGACACATGGTGTCCAAGATGGGTATTATGGTAGACCCAGCTAAGATTTTGGTGATTCATGATTCGACTAGGCCTACGTCTCCGACTGAGGTTTGCAATTTTATTGGGTTGGCTGGTTATTATAGATGCTTTGTTGAGAGTTTTACTACCTTATCAACCCAATGAATAGATTTACCCAGAAGGAAGTTCTCTTCCAATGGTTTGATAAGTGTGAGTTGATCTTTGAAAAGCTCAAGGATTATCTCACTTCAGCCTCGGTATTAGCTCTTTTAGTTGAGGGAGAGAGATTCACTATGTTTTGTGATTCTTCTGGTGTTGGTTTTGGTTGCGTGTTGATGTAGCAGGGTCTTTCCATTGCCTATGCTTCTAGACAGCTTAATGTGCATGAGCGCAACTACCCCACCGATGATTTGGAGTTGGCGGAGGTAGTTTTTGCGCTCAAGATTTGGAGGCATTACTTCTATGGTGCGCATTGTGAGATTTTCACTGATCATCGTAGTCTTTACCATCTTTTGACCCAGCTAGATCTTAATGCTTGCCAACGTAGGTGGATGGAGTTGCTAAAGGACTACGTTATGCCTATCTTGTATCATCCGGGTAAGGCAAATATTATGGCGGATACCTTGAGTCGCAAGGCAGTGTGTATGGGTAGTTTACCTTGTATTTTAGTTTCTCAGTGGTCCTTGGCATGGGACATCCAGTCCTTAGCCAATTTTATGGTTTGCCTTGATATTTTGGATCCTGCGAGGATTTTGGCTTGTGTGGAGGTGAGGTCCTCCTTCTTTGACCAGATTCGTGACCGTCAGTTTGAGGATAGTAAGTTGTGGCTTCTCCATAATCGAGTAGTGAGTGGTGAGTCTTGGAGATACAATATGGATTCTGAGGGTATCTTGAGATTTTGGTGTCGGATTTGTGTTCCCCGACTTGATGACTTGATTCAGTCGATTTTGTATGAGGCTCATAGTTCTAGATATTTTGTTCATCCTGGTACAACCAAGATGTACAAATATTTGAGACAGTTATACTAGTGGGAGGTATAAAGAGAGATGTGGTAGACTTTGTAGCTCATTGCCTATGTTGTCAGCTGGTTAAGGCCGAGCATCAACATCCAGGTGGATTGACTTAAAGATTACCCATTCCCGAGTGGATATGGGAAAGAATCACCATGGACTTCATTAGTGTCTTGCCTCATACTTCCTATGGTCACGATGGTATTTGGGTTGTTGTGGATCGTTTGACCAAGTCAGCCCATTTTATTCCTATTCAGATGACCTTCAGTGCTTAGAGATTAGCCTAAATTCATGTTCGGGAGATAGTTCATTTACATGGGGTCCTTGTGTCTATCATATCAGTTCATGGTTCTGTGTTTACTTTGAGGTTTTGAAGGGCATTTCAGGAGGAGTTAGGTACTCAAGTGGATTTGAGTACAACTTTTCATCTGTAAATGGATGGTTAGTCTTAGTGGACTATTCAGGTGCTTGAGGATATGCTCCAATCCCGCGTTATGGATTTTGAAGGTCAGTGGGATCAACACTTAGCATTGATAGAGTTTGCCTATAACAATAACTATCATTCGAGTATTGAGATGGCACCTCATGAGGCTTTGTATGTAGGAGGTTTCATTCCCCTATAGGATGGTTTAAGACTTCCAAGGTTAGACCCTATGGTATAGATTTCATTCAGGACTCATTAGATCAAGTCAGGATGATTCAGGATAGGCTGAGAGTAACCCATAGTAGGCAAAAGGCCTATGCCAACCATAGACTTCGTTCCTTGAGATTTGGAGTTGGTGATCGTGTATTTCTTCGTGTTTCACCTATGAGAGGTGTGATGAGATTTGGGAAGAAGGGTAAGCTTATCCCTCATTATATTGGTCCTTTTGAGATTGTTTGAGTAATTGGCAAGGTGTCTTATAAGTTGGCTTTACCTCCAGACTTTGCCGCTGTTCATCCGGTTTTCTATGTCTCCATGTTACGAAAGCATATGCCTGATCCTTCACATGTGCTTACATGGGACTCGATCCAGTTGGATGATCAGTTGACCTTTGTGGAGGAGCCCGTGCTTGTTTTGGCTAGTGATTTGAGGTGACTGCGCACTAGGGAGATTTTGGTAGTCAAGGATTAGTGGAGACATCGCCCAGTAGAGGAGGCTACTTGGGTGATCAAGAGTGAGATGGGGGTCCAGTACCCTCACTTGTTTGAGGCTTCAGGTAATTTCATGTATTTAACTTTCGGGGACAAAAGTTCCTTAGTAGTGGATGTTGTAATGACACTTCAGGTCACTGTTCGTATTCTTGCTTATTTCCACCGATAAAGCTTCTCCATAGCCATCCCAAGTCATTAGTGACTTGCGGGGACTGATAGTTTGGTTACTTGACGGTTCATTTGGTTTTTAGAACCACTTTCCCAATTTGAAGTCTTCGTTAGTCCTAATTGACCACTAAGAAAAAACTTTAGTAATCGACCCTAAATACAAAATCCAATCATGGTAACGTATCCAAACTGTCGATAACTATGTGATTACATATCTTATTTGTTCAAAACGGACCCCGAATGGATCTCAAGGCATTGGCCAAAACTCGAAACCAAGTTCAAAGCCTTAACCATGCCTTGCATAGACCGAGATGCCACGACCATGGAGGATAGGACATAACTGTAGTGCTGCAACTGTGGCTAGGTGGGTGATGAAACCGCGAGACCCGAGTGCTGGGAAAGCCTATTTAAAGGTCGTTTCCATACAAAATTAGTCCATTTTATGCCTCCCTCGTAAGCTAAAACCCTAATGGAGTGTAAACACTTCAAAGTGAATTTTAAGGGTTAAATTGGAGCTTAAACAACTTGTTTAATTGAATCTTGCTACAATCTAAGGTAATATTTCTTCTAGTTTGGTATTGATTTCATGATTTCTTGACTCAAAACCCTTAAATCATTGAGGCTCAATTATATCCCCAAATTTGATTGATTGACTCAAGTTTCTTGAGGGTTATAACTCCCTAAAGGTAGTTGAACAATGGGTTGGTCTTTGAAACTCTTCTTCCAAAGGTGAAACCCACTTGAGGGCTTGGTGTTATTTTGAATTCATGGAACAACGGTGCCATAATGGGTATGGTTATTCTTGTTTTAATGCTTAGATTGTGTTATAATAGTGATAAATCCAACTTACATATCAATTTAAGTGAAAGACGATCGTCGTTAATATATTTACCCAACTTTGGAGTCGGGGTCGAATCCACGAGGAACAATGTGAGTGGAGATCAAATTGATTCGGGATAATAGATACAAGTTAAATTCAAACTAATGATACAAAAATATAAAAATGGGGGATATAGGTATCTACACTAATATTTCTTTTTAGGTTTTTCTAGTATAAACTCAGGGCTACGAATAATTAGAGTTTTAACAATTATGCACGAATCTTGGGATTATACATTACTAAGGGAGTGATATGTGGGTGTTAGCAATAAACATCAATTTAGCAAGCCAAATATGGGTAGGTTTGGGTATTGATTTTGATGCTAGTCATTCCACAAAACACCAAACTTTCACCCATTAATTCTTTTGAATACTTAATAGGTGTGTTCAACAGTTGATAACCACAACCTCAATCTAGGCATCCCTATTTCTAGGATGATACCCATGGTCTAGTCAACCTCACATTCACCCTTATGTCTAAGATAGTGAGAATTTAGCAAACTATACACAAAATTATTTATCATTTCTTTGGTCTCCACATCCATCTTTCGAGGATGATATAGATTCCTAAACTTTACCCAAAGCCCCTCTTTCAAAAATGGCTTCGGGTTTTCTAGATCATGGAGCTTTCACTTATCATACCCATGTGGTTATTTAGGGATTATACCCATCAAAGCCCAACCAAGTTAGCATAACAATGATAGAACCCATAAACATGAACTACTAAATAGAAACTAATCAATAACAACCCACACACACTTTAATCCCAATGAACACATAACCCTAAGAGGGAGATCTAGCTACACATAAGATAAATAAGCATAGGATATACCCAAAATATCCATTGAAATGACTTGTTGAAGATTAAGTGAATATTACTTCAAACTTGATAGTACCACAAATCAACACTGGAAGTGAGCTAATCCTCCTCTTAGAAAGTCTCCAATGTATTCTTCACCCAAAATTTATACAATATTTTCTTCTCCAAAAATGGAGTCTTATCAACTACAGAAGGTAAACCTAAAAATTGGGTAAGATGGAATATAATACATGAATCAAGGGTTTAGGTCTCTTTGGCAAAAAATTGGGATCAGCTACGTACATTTCTAGATTTTCCCTTGGGCTGAATTCTTCCGTTAAGCCACAATCGTATGAGTCTAGCAGCAACTGCGGTTATGCGACCGTGGCTAACTTCTGCGATCGCATTTGATTGACTTTTGCTTGACCGCCGTGATTACGGTCAACGGACCACGATAGCGGTACCTGAGGCCTTTTTACTCCAAGTCTTCAGCTGCACTTCCTTCTCTTTTTTTCAATCAATTTAAGCTCCATTCCACATATTTCTATCTTTTTAACTCTATACCTGCAAAGAGGGGATATTAGTGCATTTGCTCATAATTATGTCTCATTTATTCATCCAAAATAAGGTAATGCATATGAATGTTGAGTGCAAATGAGTGGAAAGATCACCACTCATCAACACCCCCAACTTAAAGCTATTGCTTGTCATTAACCAATACTACCTCTTACCGTGAGACACAATCATTTATGCCCAAACATTATGCCTTAAAGATCACAATGACTTTAACCTTAGTCACTACCCCAAGTAGCTCATTGCACATGGGCTAAGCTAATTTCACTACACCCCTCATTATAAAATGCTATATCTAAGGCTACATAGGACTTCAAAGAGAGACCAAGCAACAAAGAATCAATACTCTAGAAGTGAATCCCTTTATATCAAAACTAAACTATACTCCATTTTCCTCATTACCAGAAGGTGACAAAATCATCCACCTCAACTTGTTTCACATACCAATCTCACAAGAAAAAGAATTTCTCACACCAAGCTACAAAATATGCTACAAGGAATTTTAAGTGGACAACTCTCTCCCTCACAAAAGAAATCTCCATGCAACAAGTGTCATACCATAGGCTTGCCCCTATTTTCGATCGCCACTACAAAAAAATAAGTGGTTGGAGATCTCGAAGGACTTTCTAAGCTCGTAATGTAGATTTGGGTTAGGGTAGGAAATCATTTTTGGAATAACATGGCTACACCCTTCCTTGAACATCTACATTACACTTTTTCAATTCCCTTTTTTTTACTACGGGCCACTCTTCTTTGTTTCCTCTCTTTGATCATGCCTAACTTTTGTTTACCCAACTTCTTTCATCATTTTTTCTTGGACTTTCATGTAATTCTTTCCTTTGTTCGACTCTTTCATCTTTTATTCAGTTTTTTTCAAAGTTTAGGCACATTAGGCATATAACTACGTCTTCGTGGAACCAAACTTACTTCCATCAATCTTTACCACCCCAACTTAGGATTTTAGCCTTGAGTTACATTTTCAAGTTCAAGGAGGGTATGGTTCAAAAGAGGGATAAAAAGAATAGTTTATGGCTTGTAATATGTTTGCCAAAAAAAGGTCCAAAAGTTCAAAGTAGGTCCTAGGGATTATATTCATGCTTGGGTAAGTTTTTTAGCCTAGAGTGGGCTTCCAAAAACACAAAGGTGGCCTAAGATCATTTATCCAGCAAAATACAATCAATATTAGCTTTGAAAGACTAACGGGGCAAGTTCTAGATAACATAAGTATACAAGAGTTGAATGCAAAAAACACACCACACATGGAATGCAAAAAGTCCCCAAGGAAGCTCACTTGTCCCTATCGTGAAACAAAATTGGAGTATGTATCATTATCTACAAGTCAACACCTTATTGAGCCACATAAAGAAAAAAAGATTTGTTACATTGTTGCTCACGTCCATGCCCTAGATTTTTGAAATTTTTTGGACGGAGGGGGTTGTTTGTTTTGCATCCGCACCACACATAATTTACTAATCATGGCAGTCAACCAAAGCCTTAGTCTGAAGTTTTGGCATAAAAATTGGAAAACCAACCATATAGTTACTCAGACTTCGCCAATGGAGTAAAATATGATCCCAGATTTGCACTTTACAATGCCACAGGTACTCCGACTTCCCTTGAATTCTTTACATTTATGCTATAGGTACTCAAAATTCCTTTGATTCTATGCCTCAAACCCAAGCACGACACTTTAACCTTAAGAATATCGTCACTCAATCCATCATAGGGAAAAGCTAGTCATGCGTCACCAAGATCAAAATAAATTTAAATTAAAAGAACACTAAAAATAAAAGAAAAACATGATAATCCATAAAATGTGGACACCATCAGAGTGCTCAGATAAAACATCTTAAAAACAAAACAATATCCAAAATGTCATCCCAAAACAAAATTAAAAACATCATCCAGAATTCCATCAAAATAATACCAAGAACATCCAAACACTATAGATATTGGGACAGGCATGCTAAACTAAAAAGCTAGCATGTTCCCACTACCTAATCAACAAGATAAGAGAAAAGGGTGCTCCCTGAAGCAGCCTCAAGAACTTCTCTCTCTGGCAGACCCTGCATCATCTCCACCATCATCAATATTATACCACTTAGTGGGGGCCTCATCATCACTTTAAAACCTAGGTGAAGGTAGTCGATGGTTAGGTTTGAGCACTTTGAAGATGCCCTTCACCCCCTTCCACAACTTTTTGAAGAATTTATCTTGATTCTTCTCTCTCTTCACCATTTTCTCATATGATTCCCTGAGGTCTCTGTGTGCTGCACCCAAGGCTAAATATTCTATATCCAAGTGGGAAACAGTGGCTCCCTGCTTATCCTTCCCCTTCTTGTATTTCTCATAGTCTGACTGAGCTATGTATGAGTGACGAGCGATGGAAGACTCTCTCAGTCCCTGAGGCAGTCTGGATAGTAGCTCTTTAACCACCCATATCTGACCTGATATATCATTGAGAGGGTTGGTTGATGAAGGCCTACAAGAGTCTGTGTCCTCTTGGTTCAATTTTCTAGAGTTTACCTTCCTCTTCTTGCCCTAGCCTTGGGTACCCTCACCTCAAAATTTAAGTGGAAAGATGCGGGGGCCTAGGATTACCCTGGTATTTATAGCATACTCCTCTACCCATGCCCTCCTGCATAGCTCTTTGATAAGGGAAAGAAAGAAAAGATGTGTACCTTTATGATTTCTTATGTACCTCCAGTCTGAATGTACAATCTTGCCCACATTCAGGGCGATGCTAGAGAAAAGACAGTTCACCATCCAAGCTAGCAAGTATGTAACAATGTTCATGTAGGTGCATGGTGATACTCAGCTACAGATAATATTCAGCCAAAGTCTGGCCTCGGCTTTGAAGTCATTCATCAGAATGTCTCTCTTGGTGGTTGCCCAAGGAACATCTTTGCCAGAACATAAATTATTTGCCATCTAGGTCCCTGGCTCATAAGATTTTGTATAGAACTGCTCCATGTCAGCATTTGGGAGTCCATACACCTCGTTTATCCGCTATATCTAAAAGTTCACTGGCTTTCCCCGAATTATCATCACTAGGTTTGTGAAAGAAACTACGCTCAAGTTAGCATAGAATTCACACACCCAATGCTCATTAGCAACACAGGGTTCTGGGGAAAAGCATAGCCACACAGTCTGAGTGAGTCTAGCATGAAAGCTTCGTAAATTTTCCTCTACTTCATCTAAGTTTATACCCCTTTCAAGGAGTAACCTAGTCCTATACAAATCCGCATTGTAGAGGTTCTGATATTTCGGTGTCATAAACCTGGTATTCTCAATTCCTTCTATCTCCAAGTCTTAGATCCTGTAAGCGATACACTTAGGCAAGCATCAGTACTATCATACCAAAAACATACTAGATCAAACAAATAAATACATGCGGCAGTGTTATAGAAGGTTTTAAGGAAAAAAATGGGTATGTAGAATTTTTTTAGTTCCTGCAGACACTGCCCTCAAGTATGGAGATCATGGGGCAATGACTGTAATCGAGATGCTGTGATTGCAGTCATCAGGACCGCAATCGCGGTACCTGAGACCACCATCGACAGTTCTGCACATCACTCAAAATACAAATTTTTAACCGTAACTTTGTGTTCCAACTAGGCACATAAACATCATGATCAGGGAAATCAAACCTTGAATGCATGATTATAGTCCCAAACTTAAAGGAATTCACCTTGAACTCATTGAGACATTGAATCAAACACAACGTATACACGTCAATTTCAATAGTTTTAGGCTAAAATATTGGTACTTAAGACTTCCCCAAATAATGTGTACACACCCTACAATAGCTAACCACAACAATCAACACAAACAAACATAATTTTGGCATTATAAATACTATTTTAGGACCATTTATAAACTATAGATCCCAAGCCTACAATAACAATGAAAGTAAGGGAGTTTGAGACTACATACCAAGTAAATGACATCAAAGGTTTGAAATGAAACCTTTAATACTCTTGTAAAGCCACAAATTTAAGGGAAACTTTGAGAAAATTTAAAAATAAGGCGTATGGAAAAATGGCATTCGGATGGTCTTTTCAATCTGAGTCATCCGCGATCGTGGTTCGAGTTACACGATCGAGATCATACGGCCTTTGAGATCATGGTAACTGAGACCAAACAATCGGGTTTCCCGCACTTCTTATTGATTCTAATCGTGCCAATTTAACATATTCCCTTTTCAAAGTCACTTGAATTTCTCTTAGAACCACATTTCATAGATTATTCATGCAAAAAAACAAAACAAAGAAAAAAGAAATCTACTCTAACATGCATAAATTTAAAGGATACGTGCAACTTTTTGTGGTGTCATGGGTTGCCTCCCATCGGCCGCCTAGTTTAACATCGTAGCAAGACACCCCTTCCACTTTCTTTTGTGCTTCCACATAGAAGATTTGAATCTCCATCCAAACTTTCACTCAATATGCAATGAGCGGTAGAGGGACAAAGATTCAGATTTTCCAAGATGAAGCTTGGAAAAGGTAATAAATAGAAAGAAAGCTTTGATCTCGCCATTTTCAAGATTTGAACCTTTTACCCAACATTACGTCATACTTTTGGTTTGTCTCCTTGGGTAAAAGTGAGCACATCAATAGGCCATTCCTTTTACTTTGGAAGTTGAGCATCTTGGCCATTTATGAATGGGGTTCCATGTGCTCCTTTGGAATGGAAAACTCCATGATATAAGAATCGAACTCCTTCTCCTCAAGATCCACCAGTTTCCTAGGTAGATGGATTATCATCATATCCTCCAAGCATAATGTTGAGAAGTGGTTTGAATGAGGTCCCACCCCTAATTTTGGAATTGTTTCCTCCAAAGCATCTTCACCCTAGAATGAACTAGAGTTATCATAAGAGATTTGCCTTGATTCTTCTTGAGAGTCTAGCAACATTCCTTTTATTTTGGCTTCTATTTCCTTATTTAATTTGGTAGATTGGGAAGTCACCGAGGAGTCTTCGCTACCAAGATTGTCATCATAGCTTGGTTTCTCTTGTTGATTAGCCTTCTTTTGAGAAATGGGCAAGGTAGCAGTAATTTTAAGCTTTTCTTCGTTGCATATTTACTTTGTCTTGACACTTGACTATCCTAATGCCATGTGATATTTTTACATATATTCTATAATCTCCCGCATTGCATCTACCCGATATATAATGGTTTGAAGCATAGATCCAAGACCAATGGGTCTCATCATAAGACCTATAAATCTCATAAGAAGAACTAGCAATTTGGTTAGTATAATAGGGGGAAGGGGCATTTGGAAAATCAACCTAATGTTCATCTCGACCACTACATAATTAGCACCTATACTTCATATAGGTAGTATAGTTACAATCTCTCCTGAAGTGTGGTCCTTCATAGATTTGACATGGGTGTCAGGATAGGATTCCCAACTACTGACATCATACTCATCAAAATATTCCATAGAGATAAATAAAAATAAATTAAAATCTACCTACAAAGAAAATCACAACCATATATATACAACCTTGAATTCAAGCAAGTAGCAAAAATTTCAAACTAACTCAATACGTCAAATTGTTCCCCAACAACGGTGCCATTTTTTATAACGCTCAACTTACACATCAATTTAAGTGCAATGCAGTCATCGTAAATATATTTACCCAACTTTGGAGTCAGGGTCAAATCCATTAGGAACAATGTGAGTGGCAATCAAATTGATTTAGAATAATAGATACAAATTATATTCAAACCAATGATACACAAAGATAAAAATGGGGGAGAGAAATATCTACACTAATATTTCTTTTTGGGTTTTTCTAGTATTAACTCGGGGCTATGCATAATTAGAGTTTTAACAATTATGCATGGATCTTGGGATTATACATTACTAAGGAAGTGATATATGGGTGTTAGCAATCAACATCTATTTATCAAGATAAATATGGGAAGGTTTGGTTATAGATTTTGATGCTAGTCTTTCAACAAAATACCAAACTTTTACCCATTGATTTTTTCAAATACCTAATAGGTTTGTTCAACAGTTGTTAACTACAACCTTAATCTAGGCATCCCTATTTCTAGGATAATACCCATGGTGTAGTCAACCTCATATTCACCCTTATGCCTAAGATAGTGAGAATTTAGCAAACTACACACACAATTGTCTATCATTGCACTGGTTTCCACATCTCTATTTTGAGGATGATATGGATTCTTAAACTTTACCCAAAACGCTTCTTTCAAATATCTTTAGGTTTTCTAGAGCATGGAGTTTTCACTCATCATACCCATGTGGGTATTTGGGGCTTTCAGCCATCAAATCCCAACCAAGTTAGTATAACAATGATAGAACCCATAAACATGAACTACTAAATATAAACTAATCAATAACAACCCATACACACTTTAATCCTTATTCACATATAACCACAAGAGGGATATCTAGCTACACATAAGATGAATAAGCATAGATATACCAAAAATCTCCATTGAAATAAATTTTTGAAGATTAAGTGAATGTCACTTCAAACTCGACGCTACTATAAATCAACAATGGAAGTGAGATAATCCTCCATTTAGAAAGTCTCCAATGTATTCTTCACCCAAAATTTATATAATATTTTCTTCTCCAAAAATGAAGCCTTATAAACTATAGAAGGTAAACCTAAAAATTAGGAAAGATGGAATATGATACATGAAACAAAGGTTTAGGTCTTTTTGGCCAAAATTAGGATCAACCACATATATTTCTAGATTTTCCCTTGGGATGAATTCTTCTGCTAAGCTGTGATCACGTGTGTCTAGATGCAATCACGGATAACTTCTGCGATCGCGCTTGATTGACTTTTGCTTGACCACCACGATCGCGGTCGGTGGACTGCGACCGTCGTACTTGAGGCCTTTTTTCTCCAAGTCTTCATCTTCACTTTACTGGGTTTTTTCCAATTAATTTAAGCTCCATTTCATATCTATCTATCTTTTTAACTCTATACCCACAAAGAGTGGATATTAGTGTATTTGCTCTTAATTATGTCTCATTTATTCATTTAAAAACAAGGTAATGCATATGAATATTGAGTGCAAATGAGTGGTAAGATCACCACTCATCAGATAGCTTTGCTTATGGAAGAGAAAACTTCAAGAAAAAGAAAAGAAAAGCTCATTGGTCCGTGAGTTGCTTGGACTCGAGGTTGGTTAGGCTTACTTATAGACTAGATTGAGCTTGATTGTAGTATAATTATTGATAACTTGCGAGATTGGGTGGAGTTTTAGATGATAATTAATTAAATGATGAGACTTGTAGTTAGTTGGTTATTATAGGCTTTTAAACTTGCAAAGTGCGATGTTTGACTTCTAGACTAGTACTTTGGATAGTCTTACTTATAATCTCATGACTAGTGTGAGAATACATTAGTTTCTCTAATAGATGAGGGTGACATTGTTCACTAACCTTAAGGGTATGTTGACCTATAAATTGCATAGTTAGGAAATAACCTTAGTGATTGGGATGACTTAGAAAAGATAATTGAAGAAGATTTCTCCTATAGGCTTAGTAAGGATTGATAAGCCCTTATGGCATGATTTAGATAGCTTAGCCTAATTCTGGGTAGAAGTTAGTCTTATAGTAGTAAACCTTGGCATTTTTGGGATTTAGGAGTAGGACTTGACCCTCTTTAAGCTTGAACTATGAAATTCCTTAGAGATCAAGATACTTGATACATGTCTAAGTTACTTTGTTGAGATATTAATGTTTAAACTCAGTTGTCGAATTATATATGTGGTCAATGGTGGATAATGTGTATACCTAATTAGTTATATCTTGGTCATGATATGGATAGCTTTGAAAAGGGAAAAAATGTGTATATAATATGAATGCTTATACTCATGCTTATACTCATATTGTGAGGTGATACTTAATAGCAAAGTAGGATGATATATGTCACCGTACATCCCTATTACTCTATTATTGTGGGCTTGTGTATGTTTATTGATTTGGCTATGTATGTGTATGTATATTATTGTTTTGGGAAATGTGTAATGGTATGATGATGCCTGGTGAAATCTGGAGGATATGTTGGTGTTATAATGATACCCGATGAATCTGGAAGAGGTAATGATGTTATGATGTTGCTCAGTGAATCCGAAAGATATGTTGATATTATGATCATACCCGGTGAAATATAGAGGATATGTTGATATTATAATGATGCTCGGTGAAATTCGGAGGATATGTTAATGTTATGTTGATGCCCGGTGAATCTGGAGGATATGTTGGTGTTATGATGATGCCCAATATATCCATAAGAGGTAAAGATGTTATGATGCCTGTGGGGAAAATTTACTTAAATGCTTAAATACATAGTGAGGATAGGCCATGCGGGGCCTAACCACTAATGTACATGGGACATGATGTTTTCCTTGGTAGATTGTTGTTCATTCTTTGTCCCCTTTTTATTAAATAAGAGGTGTGGCCCTTGTTGACTCTAATTGGTAACTAGAGCTAATTTATACCTATCATTGGGTTAAGTCTAATTGGTATGTGTAATCTTGTGTATGATCAAAGGCTCATCTAGTAAATCCACTTGACTTGAACTAATGGTTACTATTATGGAATTTTGCCTAGTAAAGAGGCTTTGGTGATAACTAGTGGTTTCTACTAAATGTCTATGACTTGAATACTAGAAGTCTAGTAAACTAGTTGGTGAATCTTACTTGCTGAAAATATGGAAACTAGTCCTTAAAGTTGTAATATATTTAATGATAATAGACTTAGTATTGCATGATGAATCATTAGGTCAATTTCTAACATGTGATATTGAGGTGGTTTAATTGGTGACTTATACCATGCTAGTTAGAGAATGGCCTTGGGATAGATGAATAACCAATAGTATGGGTAGCTGGTAGCCGTTCCTTAATTGATGACTAGTAACTATAAGACTTGTAGTCTAGTGGCTTATGGAAATGAAGGTTAACTTCTATAGACTAAAACATGGAGTTTATCAATGAGCTAGAGGTTTAGTAACTATATAACTATGCTATAACAATATTGGTTTCATTGTGATTAAAGAATGGTATGGATATTGGGTGTGGTTCTCGGTAATAAGCCATGGAAGGGTTGTACCACCTGCGGCTTCGACAAGTGTGGAGTAGTTGTGTTTTATTGTATTATTGGTTGATCTTTTGGTGTACTCTTGGGTGATATGAGATGCCGTGATGAGTTCTTTATATTGTATTCTTTTGGTGTACTCTTCGGTGGTATGGGATGCCATAATGAGTTCTTAGTTATGTTTTTTTACGGGTACTTCCCGATGGTATGGAATGTCGTAGTAAGTCTTGTGTTTTATACTTTAGTGATGTGTATGTTTTGAATATGAAATGACATGATTGATATTCGTTATATGACTTTACGCTTCTAAAATAATACTCATTTGATATGATGATTATGAAGTCTATTAATATAGTATGTCATTCTATTGCCTTAGTGGTATAGATATT
Organism: Capsicum pubescens; assembly: GCA_030864215.1. NCBI lineage: Eukaryota > Viridiplantae > Streptophyta > Magnoliopsida > Solanales > Solanaceae > Capsicum > Capsicum pubescens. The sequence goes on from CM061548.1 coordinate 246,592,621, forward strand.
GTTATAGTGATATTGAAAAAGATTCTGTTTGATCCTATACCTTGACTTTAAGTTATTGTCTCACTTTATATCATTTTTATATTATAATTTAGCTTAGTCGGCCGATGATGCCTACTAAGTACTGGTGTTTTGGTACTCATACTACACTTTTGTACCTTTTTGGTGTAAACCCAGGTTCTTGTTGTTGTCATTGAGTCGGATTCATGCCGCGTTTATCATTCGAAGACAGGGTGATTTCTTGGAGTTGTAGTTGCCCTCTTTCCCCTCTATCTTTATTTTTCTTTTATTTTTGAGACAAATGGATGAGATTATTTAAGACATTTTTGAGATTATTTAAGATATCTTTGACTTTGAGTTGTAAATTCTATTGTTAAGTCTAGACGCTCTTGTACTAATACTATCAGGTCTTGGGATTGGTAGTTGAATAATTGTTGTCTTTAGTTGTGGAATGTTATTTTTTATATTGTGTTCACATATAGGGTCCATGTTGGACGTTCTACCAAGGAAACCCATTGCATTAGCTCTAGGTTACAATATCAGCTTACCTACCAGCGGGGTGTGGTAGGTGCTATCATGATTCAGAAATTGGGTCATCACAAATAAACAAGCATAAGCACATATGAATCACAACCCACACACAATTGCATCTGATTCTAGCATAATGCCAAGAGATAGATCTAGCTAATCTTTATGATAATAAGCACAAATAAACCAATATTTCCATCAAAGTAGTGCATAAGAAAATAAAGAAAGGGCAAACCACACTTTAGAATCCAATGAATCTTTACTGGGTGATGCCAAATCTACACTTTAAATTAGCTCAAGATTAGTACAAGTTTTGCTCCAAGCTCCAAGAAATTACAAGAACCCTAAACTAAGAATAGGAGGTAGGGTTGTAGAATGATTGTTGTAATCATGGTTTTGAACTTTTTAAATGGCAATTTAGGGTCGACTATGTTTTTTACAACTTTTCCCCTGGCTGAAAATCCCGTTGTCTCGCGATCGCATATGGATCTACCACAATCCCGGCTCCGTGATCGCTGAATTCTTTAAATGATCGTAGCTTGCCAACTTCTTGATTTACCATGATTGTGGTGGCCACTCCACGATCGCAGTACCTGAGGCCCAGTCTGCATAAGTTTTCCAGCTTTTGCACTTCTCATCCCTCTTTGATCCTTTTTTAGCTTAAATCTATATCTTTCCATCCCATGCCCTATTTACCTACAAAATATGGATATTAGTGCATTTAGTCACACATATGCTTTATTTAAATCTTTAAATCATGGTAATGTGCACAAATATTTAGTGTGAATGAGTGGTAATTTCACTAAACATCAATGACGATACCAACAGTGTATGCCTAAATGTGTATTATGGTTCAATGAATGTGAGTGTATGATAAATAATTTAATTGGGATTTAATGAGGGTTGTGCATCTACGTCGTGAAAGTAGAGGTCCCGAGAGACCAATATTGGAAATGGTGATTGTCGATGCGGAGGTCTAAATAACTGGATGGCTCGAGTCCCCCTTATTATTATTATATGATTGGGAGGTTTGAGTCCATCATATTATATTACATGCTTGTGTGCTTCAGTCACCTTAGTATGCCAGTTGGTTTGAGTCCCCAATGGTGCATACTTATATTACATTCTCTGGTTCATTCGACTACATGGTTTAGGGCCCTTCCATCTAGGGAAGAGCTGGACCCATATAGCCCATGGGTACCTTCTTATGACGGTTGAGCTACACAAATCCAAGCTAACATTTTAATGTGCATACCAAGCCTTGTTCCCTTTCTTGACATATTATTTATGTATGTATATTATGATGTTCATATAGTTTTGAACTGGATTTGAATTCGCATTATTTTATCCCTTATTCCTGAGTTACATGCTAGTGCTCAATCAACTAACCATCTCTGGATATTTATCCCCACGTGATGCAGGAACCGAATATACTTCTACTTTTCTTATCATCAGTTTCCATTCATTGATTATAATTGAGAGTTTACGTTATCATTAACATTGTGATTGTCATTGTCAGGGTTGGGGGCATGTCTAGATATTTTATTTGTTTTGGTTTTGTTAAATGACTTTGTGGATTACTGTAGACTTAGGTGGTACTGTTAGTTGATTGTTTTGGTCGGTCATTGATTATAGACATGTCTTAAATTTTTTTTGAGCTTATCTTATGTTATCTTGTTATATGTTCTAGATTCATCCGCTATTGGGGGTATTGTGTTCTGTTTGGTTAGGTCTAGGTGGTGGTGTCCAGTCTTTACTGGACTTGAGATACCCACCACAGCTAGGCCCTGGTCAGCTCATGACAATCTTATCCCTTTCTTAAGTTACATACTAGCGCTCACCATGCTAACCATCTCCGGATGCAGTACCCCCATGTGATTCAAAAATGGGAGACACTTCTACTTTTTAAGCATGATGAGTGGATTTCTAACTTGTTAGCAGACAACTTTAAAGTGGTGATCTTTCATTCTCCAAAAGGATTATCATGTTACATTCTTGTTTCCTTTATGACTTAGACTACTTCCATTGGATTTTTTGGCTAATGTTGGGGTCATGTCCTGACATAGATTGATTTTTGTCTATTTGGAGGCTTTGTGGATTAGGATTGGTATTATGGATTCTTAGAACATTTTTACTATTGTATATTCTATCTTGTTATATGTTCAGAATTCATATGCTGCTAGTAAATTATGTTATGTTGACTAGGAAAAGAGGGTGGTCTCTGGTCCACGACAAACTTGAGATACCCATGATTGCCAGAACCTGGTTTGGGTCATGATAAGCATGGTATCAAAGCCCTAGGTTTATGGTCAATTGGGTATCCACAAAGTTGTGTCAAATAGAGTCTCTTTTATGGGTGTGTAGTATGCCACACTTATAAGGGAGAAGCTACAAGACATTTAGGAATGTTTCTCTTCCTCGTGTTCTACTTTCGGGCTATAGAGTCTAGGATCTTGAAATCTCCTCTAATTCCCAATTTTTCACATTTCAGATCACGCCTCCCAAAGATCTGATTCTCATAGAAACTTCTCTATCCCACCCAAGGATAACATGGATGGAACTCATCCTGCTTATGGGGTACAAACTCGGTCTAGGGTCCCTGCTTTTGATTTCCCTCGTGGAGTTCCACCGGTTCTTTCTATTCTCCTTTGAACTCTTCAGGGTGATGTGTTTATTGCTGAGCTTTTCCAGTCAATCCATTTGCTTACTCAGTTGGTGGCCTCCCAGTCATGCTAGTCTGAGCGTGTTTCTCCTATCACTCCCTCTTATAAGGCCAAAAAGGTTGGCCAATTTATGAGGTTAAGTCCTCTGATTTTACTGGTTCCAAGGTTGAGGAGGATCTTTAAGGATTTATTGATGAGATAGATAATTTTTTCAAATTGATGCATGCTTCAGACTCTAAGGATGTGTAGTTTACCTTATATCAGCTGAAGGATAGGGCATATTAATGATATGAGGAGTGGGAGCAGTCGAGGTGTGAAGATGCTGAGCCAGCTATGTAGGATCACTTCTCTAGTGCCTTTCTTGATCACTTCTTTTCTCAGAAGTTGAGAGAGGTAAGAGTTGAGGAGTTTATGAATCTGAAGCAAGGCAAAATGATTGTTAAGGAGCATGCCTTGAAGTTTCATCAGTTGTCTTGCTATGCTCCAAAGTTGGTGTCCTCTTTGAGGACTAAGATGAGGAAGTTTCCTTTAGGATTTTCTCGAGACTTGGTATTAGAGTGCAAGGTTGCCTTGCTGAATAATGACATGGATATCTCTAGGCTTGTGGTGTACATTTAACAAGTTTAGGAGAAAAAGAAGAAATAAGCCAAAATAGGGGAAAGATAGAGTAAGAGATTCAGATATTTTGAGTAGGGTGGAGGTACGCAGAATAGCATTAGAGATGGAATGAAGTGATCTAAGAAGAAGTGGGGAAATTCTAGTTCTTATTCTACGACTAGTGTTCCATATCCTAAGCCATTACGTGACCGTCACTTTCAGATAGACAGTGGGTTTAGGGCATAAGTCGCCCAGTCTCAGGCTCGCGGAGCTCAGTCAGCTCCATCTTATCTTCCTTGTCATTTTTATGAGTAGGTCTATCGTGAAGTTTGTAATGAGGGGATGCATAACAGCTTTAAGTGTGGTTATCTTGGTCACATGCAACAGAATTGTCCTTTGAGGTTGCTTCAAGAGATAATAAGGTTTTTGTTGCTGCAACTTCAACTCCGGCATCAAAAGGTGTTATTTCTAACACCGACCCTGGTCAAAATTATCTGGGTTCTCTTACAACCCATTAGGAATCTGACTACATTAAAGCTTTTCTCTCATGATGGGTATTGTCTGCTTTAACCGGGGTCTACTCTCTCTTATATAACCCCTTATATTGCTATTTATTTTGGTTTTGGTCCTGAGTGTATTTCTGATCCCTTTTTCGTGCCTACCTCAGTAGCTGACTCTATTATGGCTAGAAAAGTCTATAAGGGTTGTGTGGTATCTATTTGTTGTAGGGTGACATTGATGGATGCGATAGAGTTGGATATGTTAGACTTTGACTCTATTTTGGGGATGGATCGACTCTATTCGTGCCATGAGTCTTTTGATTGTAGAAATCAAAGGGTTAGTTTCTAATTCCCTAATGAACCAAAAATTAAGTGGGAAGGTAGTTCTTTAGCACCTAAAGGGAGGTTCATTTCTTATCTTAGAGCTTGAAACTTTATTTCCAAGGGGTGTCTATATTACCTAGTTTGGGTTAAGTATTCTAATTCTGAGGATCCCTCTTTGTAATCTGTCATTGTATTTAATGAGTTTCTTGAAGTTCTCCCTAATGATCTTCCTCGTATTCCTCCTGATAGGGAAATAGGCCTTGGGATTAACCTTCTTCTAGATCCTATCCTATCTCTATTCCTCCTTATTGAATGGATCCAGATGAGTTGAAAAGGCTAAAGGAGTAGATGCGCCATAGTATTTCTCCATAGGATGCTCCTGTGCTTTTCGTGTGTAAGAAAGATTATTCCCTTCAAATGTTTATAGAATATCGCCAATTAAATATGGTGACTGTGAAAAGTAAGTATCCTCTTCCTAGGATTGATGACCTATTTGACTAGCTTCAGGGTGCTAGATGTTTTTCCAAGATTGATCTTCGGTCGGTTATCATTAGTTGAAGATTAGGGAGATGGATATTCCTAATACTGCTTTCTGTACCCTGTATGGCTATTATACTTTTTTGGTTATGTCATTTGGTTTGACTAATTCTCTGGTAGCGTTCATGGATCTATTGAACTGGGTATGTTGTCAGTTTCTGGACTTGTTCATCATTATTTACTGATGATATCTTAGTTTATTCTAAGAGTGAGGCAAACCATACCAATCACCTCTACATAGTATTGTAGACTCTTAAGGATCAGCGGTTATATGCTAAGCTTTTGAAGTGTGAGGTCTGGTTGAATACTGTGACCTTACTTGTTCATGTTATTTATAGTGATGGGATCATAGTGAATCCACAAAAAGTTATGGCGGTTAAGAAATGGACACCCCCGACTCCAACTGATACTCGTAGCTTCTTGGATTTAGCCTGGTATTATAGGAGACTTATGGGGAGTTTCTCTTTGATTGCTACTCCATTGATTAAGTTGAATCTTAAAAAGGCGAAGTTCCTGTGGTCCAATGCTTAGGAAGGTAGTTTTGAGAAGTTGAAGGACAAGTTAACTTAAAACCAAGGGTATTGATGGTTTTGTTGTATATTGCGACACATCCCGTGTGGGACTAGGATGTGTTTTGATGTAGCATGGTAAGGTTGTGGTGTATTCTTCTAGGCAGCTTAAGGTGCATGAGAAGAATTATCTGACTCATGATTTAGAGTTGTTGGCTATTTTTTTTTCTTTGAATATTTGGCACCATTACTTGTATGGAGTTCATGTTGATATATATTATTATCACAAGAGCTTGCAGTATGTTCATTTGATATATATTCTGATCACAAGAGCTTGCAGTATTTGTTCACCCAAAAAGAGTTGAATCTCAGATAAAAGAGATAGCTTGAGTTGATCAAGGATTATTATATGAGTCTTTGCTATCACCCAGGTAAATATATTGTGGTTGTTGATTCTCTTAGCATGTTGTCCATAGGGAGATTATCTCATATTAATGAAGAGAAGCGAGGTTTGGTGAAGGATGTCCACCCTTTGGCTAATCTTGGAGTTTGTATTTTAAAATTTGAGTATGGTAGGGTGATTTTTCAAGAGGTGGTGAAGTCATCCCTTTGTGCTTAGGTGAAGGATAAGCATTTTTTGAATCCTATCTTGATGCGGATCAAAAATGATGTGAGTCAATAAAAAGTGATGGCTTTTGAGATTGATGGTGATGGTATCTTGATGTAACAAGGTAGATTGTGTGTTCCTAATATTGATGGTCTATGAGAGAGGATCTTAGATGAGGCTCATGAGTCAAAGTATACTGTTCATCTTGGTTCAATAAAGAAGTACCATAACTTGAAAGAGATTTATTTATGGAGCAACATAAAGAGGGATGTGGCTAATTTTATAGAAAAGTGTATGGTTTGCCAGCAAGTGGTGGTGGAGCACTTGAGGCCTGGCGGTTTGTCTCAAGAGATTGAGTTTCTTGTGTAAAGTGGGAAGTGAGTAATATGTATTTAATTACTGGTCTTTCGTGGTCTTAGTCAGTTTAATTCAATTTTGGTCATCATGGATAGGATGACCAAGTCTGCTCCTTCCTTACCCGTAAGGACTAATTTTTCATAATAAGCTTTTAATCCAGTAGATCGCCAAGTTGTATGTTGCTCTATTTTCCATTATATTGGATCACGATATGCATTTCTTGTCGCACCTTTGGTGGTTATTTTAGAGAGGTTTGGGAACTAAGGTGAACCTTAGCACCATTTTCCACCCTCAGACGAATGGACTAGCGGAGAAGACTATTCAAACTTTAAAAGATATGATAAGGGCCTGTGTGATTGACTTTGGTGGTAGTTGGGTTGACCATTTATTTTCCTCTTATATAGATTTCGTATAATAATAGTATCATTCTAGTATTCAGATGACCCCGATTGAGGCTTTGTATGATAGGAGATGTTGTTCTCCTATTTGGTGGTTCGAAGTTGGCAAGACAAGATTGTTTATTACTGACAGAGTTTATCAGGTCTTGGAGAAGGTAAAGGTAATTAGGGATAGGCTTAAGACTTCACAATGTTGCCAAAAGTCCTATACAGATGTGAGGCATGTGGAGTTGGAGTTTGATGTTAGTGATTGGGTTATCTTGTAGGCGTCTCTCATGAAAAGGGTGATGGGTTTGGATATAAGTGGAATATCAATCCCTATTATGTTGGCCCGTACTTGATCTTGAGAAGAGTGGGTAATGTGGCTTATGAGTTGGAGTCTCCTTTGAGTTTGAGTTCTGTCCATTCGGTGTTTTATGTCTCGATGTTGAGGAAGTATATGGGTGATCCTTCCTTGGTTGTTCCTTTGGAGAGTGTTGGCATATCAGATTCCTTATCTTATGAGGAAGTCTCAGTTGAGATCTTGGATAGGCAAGTCTGTCATTTAAGGACTAAGGATGTGGCTTCGATGAAGGTTCTATGAAGGAATCATAAGGTTGAAGAAGATACATGGGAAAATGAAGAGGACATGAAGTCTAAATATCCATTCCTATTTCCTGTTTTGGATAATCGTGCTTAAGGTATTTGTATTTGTTAATATCTTTGTTTTCTGTCTATGTTAAAGGGAAGTGTGGTTGTATTTTTTGTTAAATTATGCTAATGGATGCCCTGTCTCATAATTCAGGGATGAGTGATCCTGGGGGGGGGGGAATGTAACACCTCAGATTTTGGCACTAAAATTTTGAGTTTTTGAACTCACTGTTCAACCCACAACTTACCTTATGAGTCGTAAGGTGTCCATACGGGTCGTAGGACCTAAATCGTAGCTTGACCAGTAAAGTTTGTCTAGGTCACTGTCCTGACCACGACTTGTAACTTACAAGTCGCAAAGACTCAGTACGAATCATGATGTACCATCGTAAGGTGATCATTGTGTTACCTATAGTTTCTTTCCAGAGTACGACAGGACCCTACGAGTTATAAGGTACGAATATAAGTCATAATGTGTGAACTCATGGGGTAAATAGTAACGGGTCCTTAAGATACTATGCAAACTACGAGTCATGGAGACGACTCATAGACAGACGTCACGAGTTATAAGGTAGCCCGTGATGACTGGGCGACGTTTTCTGCACTTTTAAGTAAAGGCATTCTTGTCATTTACCTTTTTCCTCACTTAAGACCCACGACCATAGAATATGTTGGGAAACCTATTCTCAACACTTAACCATCAACTATACTCTCTTAAACACTCTCTAATCCCTAAGTCAAGAACACCTAGGGCTTTAAAAAAAGTGGTAATTAGAACTTCTAAGGGTTGATTTCTCTCTATAATTCTTGATATCTCAGGCATGTTACTCTTCTCCAAAGTTTATTTTGTTAAAAACATGTATTTACAATTTTTATTCATGTGGTTTATGAATATGGGTTGAGGATTTTGAGCTCTAATGAATGAATTTTTTTCCCATTGCTTTTATGAATGATTCATGGTCTGAATTGATGGTTTTGAACTATTTAGGGTGCATGGGTATGGTTAATTGGAACGGGGGTCGTGAATTCCCCAAATTGATGATTTTGAAATTTGTAACTGGTAGAACCTCAATCGAATATTGTGAAACTTATTCTTAAATATGAAGGTATGCACATTGAACTAATTTTGGAACCATTGCATGATATAAAGAGGTTAGTGAAAACATAATGGTTTTGATTTAATGAACAAAGGGGGTTGTTTCCTTAAGTTAATGGAACTGTAATGGCATGATGATATTACCTTACAATTGTAGTTGGTATGACGATACCAATAGTGTATGCCTAATGTGTAACTTGGATCAATGAATGGGTTATGTGAAACTTGTTTTAAATTTGTCTTAAAATGGGGGTTGAGTAGATGGATCATAAAGATGGAGGTCCCGATGGACCTTTGCTAGAAACCACATTTTGCGCTGCAGGGGTCGAAATGGACAAGTGTTCAAGTAACCTTTGCTTATGATCGAGTGTTCGAGTCACCCTTGTTAAATGATTGGGTGTTTATGTCACCTTTGAAACATGAACGAGATGTTCAAGTTTCCCGTGGTGCATATGTATATATGATTATTCTCTGGTTCATGAGGCTAACATGCACTGGGCCCTTTAAGTAGGGGGAGAAGAGACCATATAGCCCGTGGGTGTTTTTTTTAAGATGGTTGAGCTATGCAATCTATATTAATGTTTTATAGTTCATCTAAGCCTTATTCCCTATCCCGACATGTTATATTTATGTATATGTATATTCATATGATGTGTGCATTGGATTTGAATGATTTTACACTGTTGATCATGGCATTATTTTATACCTTCCCTAAGTTACATACTAGCGCTCACCCCACTAACTATCTCCGAATGCTATATTCCTATGCGATGTAGGAACTCGAGACACTTATACTTTTCTCGCACAATGATAGGATATCAGGGTTTTCAGCAGTCAGCTTTGAAGTGGTGAGCTTCCATTCTACGAAAAGGTTGTTATTTTAAAGACTTGTTTCCTTTATGAATTAGACTAATTCCATTGTATTCTTTTGGATAGCATCAAGGGCATGCCCCAACTTAGATTGCTTTGGGTCTATTTAGAGACTTTATGGATTACTGTAGATTGGGAGGTATTATGGATTCTTAGCACATTCTTACTATTTTATATTCTATCTTGTTATATGTTCGGAATTCATCCGCTACTAGTGTACTGTGTTCTGTTTGACTAGGCAAAGGGGGTGGTCTCCGGTCCATGGTGGACTTGAGTTACTCGTAATAGCCAGGCCCTAATTTAGGTCATGATAATATTGGTATCAGAGCCCCAGGTTCATGGTCAATTGAATGTCCACAAAGCCATGTCAAGTAGAGTCTTTGTTATGAGTGTGGAGCGCACTACACTTATAAGGGAGAGGCTACGAGGCATTTAGGAATGTTTCCATTCCTTGTGTTCTAATTTTGGGATGTAGAGTCTAGGATGTTGAAATCTCCTCTAGTTCCTATTTGTTCACATTTTAGATCATCCCTCCCTAAAGATCTGATGATCATGGAGACTTTTCTATCTCTCCTGAGGATAATAGGTATGGAACTCATCCTTCTTATGGGGTACAGACCCGTTCTAGGGTCCCTGCTTCTAATTGCCCCTTTGGAGTTCCACTGGTTCCTTTTAGTTCCCCTTGAACTCCCCAGGGTGATGTATCTAATGCTGAGTTTTTCCAGTCGATCCATTTTCTTACTCAATTGGTGGCCACTCAATCACACCAGTCGGAGCATGTTGCTCGTATCACTCCCTCTTTGAGGTCACAAGGGTTGGACAGTTCATCAGGATGAGTCCTTCGACTTTCACTGGTTCCAAGGTTGAGGAAGATCCTCAAGGGCTTATTGATGAGATTGAAAAGATTTTTCTAGTGATGTATACTTCTGACTATGAGGGTGTGGATTTTACGGCATATCAGCTGAAAGATATGGCGTATCCATGGTATGAGGAGTGGGAACAGTCGAAATCATAAGCCAGCTATATGGGATGACTTCTCTAGTTCTTTTCATAATTGCTTCTTTCCTCAGGAGTTGAGGGAGGTGAAAGATGAGGAGTTTGTGAATCTGAAGCAACGCAAAATGACTGTGTAGGAGTATGCCTTGAAGTTTCATTAGTTGTCTCGCTATGCTTCAGAGTTGGTGTCCTCCATGAGGGATAAGATGAAGAATTTTTCTTTGGGTTTGTCTTCGGACTTGGTGTTAGAGTGCAAGGCTCCTTTGCTGAATAATGACATAGATATCTATATGCTTGTGGTGTACATGCAACAAGTTGATGAGATAAAGAAGAAACAAGCCAAAATAGGTGAAAGGCAAGTAAGAGATTCAATATTCTGAGCAGGGTGAAGGTCAACATAATTGTGGTAGAGATGGTAGACAATGGTTAGAGAAGAATTGGGAAAATTCCAGTTCTTACTCTACAGCTAGTGCTCTATATCGTAAGTCGTCTGGTGATCTTCACTTCCAAATAAGCAGTGGGTTTAGGGCACAGGGTGCCCAGTCTCCGGCCAACGGATCTTAGTTGACTCCATTTTATCCTACTTTTTGTTTTTGTGGGCTGGTCCATCGTGGAGTATATAATGTAGAAGGAATTAGTGCTTTAAGTGTGGTCAGCTTGGTAACATGCAACAAAATTTTCCTTTGAGGGTTGCTTCGGGATCTAATAAGGTTTCGGTTGCTACGTCTTCAGATCCAACATCAAAGGGTGCTACTTTTAGCACCATCCCTAGTCAAAATCGTCTATATAATCTTACCACCCACCAGGAATCTGAGGCTTCTCCTGATGTTGTCACTGGTATTTTATAACTTTTCTCTTATGATGTGTATTGTTTGCTTGATCCGGGGTCTTCTCTCTCTTATGTAACCCCTTATGTGGCTATTTATTTTGGTTTTGGTCCTGAGTGTATTTCTTATCCTTTTTCCATGTCTACCCCGGTGGTTGACTATATTGTGGCCATATTTCAGAAATAAGAATGAGAGGCAAACCCCTCAACATGGTTATTATACTAGATATGATGAAAGCTAATGATAGAGTGAAGTAGCTGTATTTGACAAAAGTCTTGAGAAATTAGGCTTTAGTGAAAGAATTATAGATATGATGTATAGACTACTGGGGAATAATTAGTATTCAATTCTGTTGAATGGTCAATCAAAAGGATTTTTTAGGTCCTCTAGAGGTTTGAAATAGGGGGATCCTTTATCCCCTACACTCTTTATTCTTACAACAAAAGTGATGTCTAGAGCTCTAAACTCATTGATCCAGCAAAAGGAATTTAAGTTGTTTGATATGACTAGAGAAAGTTCTAGAATAAATCATCTTGGTTTTGCAAATGACATGATTATTCTCGGTAAAGCTGAACTAGGCACATTGGAAAAGGTCATAGGAATTTTGGAAAGATATGAACAAGTTACATGCCATAAGATGATTAAAGAGAAAAGTGCAATATACTTGTACAAAAGAGTATCCAATGGCATAGTGGTAATGACAGAGGTAGCTACAAGTATTTTGAGAAAGGATTTTTCTTTTACTTACCTGGGCTACCCTATTTTCTACATGAGGAAGAAGAAGGATTACTATCAGAAAAATTAATAAAATAAGCTTCTAATTGCAAGGTTGGAAAAGGAAGTTGTTATCATACGGAGAAAGAGCCATTCTTATCAAACACGTTTCATTATTTGTCAGTGAAGAACCCCCCTTTTGAATGTTCTTAATACTATACATAGGATGCTTGCTTAGTTTTTCTGGATCAGTTGTATAGGAGGAAGAGGTAGACATTGGACAAAGTGAAAAAACCTATGCCTACCTAAGGATGAGGGGGGGGGGGGGACTAGGTTTTAGATTGCTACATGATCTGTCCATGGGTCTTTTTTGCAATTTATGGTGGAATTTTAGGACTAAAACTTCTGTATGATAGTTATATGCATAATAAGTGTTGCAGAAAAGAGAATCCAAACATAGTTATATGGAAGGATGGTACATGAGGTTAACATGTGTGGAAGAAAATGTTACAAGCTAGGGATCTAATAGAACATCAAATTATAAGGTAATCTAGGAATGTGAATGTTCAGTTATAGTTTAACAGCTAGAAAACTATTGGAGATTTATACACTATAATATAGGGGAACAGGATATCAACTTGTGAGAGATTTGGTGAAAGATGGTAAATGGAATGAGCAGCTAATTATTGAATTATTCCCAAAAAATAAGCCTATCATATTTTGGAAAAGCTTAAACCACCAATTAATTCAGAGGACAATCATAAACCAAGATGGATTCTTGATCTTACAGGAAACTTCATAGTAAGATTAGCCTGACAATACATCAGAATAAAAAAGCAGCCTAACAAGATTAAAAGAGATATGAATAAAAGGTCTACCATTCAAAATAGCCTTTTTCTTGTGGAGGATGTGGAAGTTTAAAGTACCTATGGATTATAAAATAAGGAGATGTGGTACAAACTCAGCATAAGAGACTATGTCTCATGTGTTCCTTAGATCAGACATTGCTAAAAGGACTTTGTCCTATTTTTCCTCTTTTGTTGGTATTAGCATACAAGGACTAAGCTTGAGGGAGATCATCATGAAATGGTGGAATGCAGATGTTGGTCAACGAAAGAAATGTTATTTTCAATCACTTCCTAGTATTATCATTTAGGAACTATGGAAAAGAAGAAGTAACATCAAACATGAAAGAAAGAATGTGCCATTACAAAGAATGATCTATAACATAACTAGGAATTTGAGGATGTTGTTGAAAGTGAGGAAGCTAACACATGAATTTTCCTATAATTGAGAAAAAATTCTTAAGGAACTAGAGCAGATGATGCCACAAGTTAAAAGTCACCAAAGTTGTTTGGGATATCCCACAGGAAGGATGGGTCAAATATAACATAGATGGAGCATCTAGATGGAATCCTAGAGTTAATTCCTATGCATTCTGTCTAGAAATCATCAAGGGGATCTACTATATGAAAAAGGAACTAACATTGAGAACACAACTAATTTACAAGTAGAGGCAACAACTATCTGACAAGTAGTTATAAATTGCACTCTTTCATGGCCCGATTTATGAGTCATGATCGTACCTACTCTATTCCGCCAGTAGGTAAGCCAAACCATAAACCCAAGCTAAAGTCAATGGGTTAACTTGGTGGAAAATTCCCAACATAGGAAAATAAACAACACAACTTATAATTAAGCTTAATGCTCAAAATAGATAAAGATGGTCAACATATATACCATCTCATGACCTGGTAGAGCCAATACAAGAGCATCTAGTCATAATAGTACAACCCAAGTATCTAAAATAGTCAAAACAATCTATCTCAAAACAAAATACTGAACATAAAATGATAGAAGGAAATAGGTGACTTCGGCTCCAAGATCTCACCCTATCTCTAGATATCAACATAGCATGATCGTCGATCAACGACAACTATTACTCAGATCTGCACTAAAAAGGTATTGAAGTGTAGTGTGACTACCAAAACCACGGGTACTCAGTAGGCATCATCAGCCAACTGAGCTATATCATGATATAAATATGATAAAATGCAAGATAACCTGACTAAGTAAAGGTAGGAATGGGCCTGAATCATCTTCAGCATCGCAGTACATAAATAGGTAAATGAACCAAAATAGTAACACAACATAACGTAAAGTATCAACACATGTAATCATAACTACAAAATTGGATTACATATGCCAATTAGTTTAGAAAAGTAAATAACCCATCGCAAGAGCCCATAAGCCTGGAAGGTACAAATAAGATAGAATAATCTATCACCATCATTTATCAACTCTCGTGATACAATTGAAATTCATCCAAGTCATGCCACACTATAGCCATCGCTTATCCATATTCATCATTTGTCAAATAATCAACACTTACCAATTAATCATTATTTCACTAGAATCCATTTATATCATACCACATTATAACCATTTCCTCATTTTTGAATTAGCTAGGTTATCAATCTCACACCCCAATGTCATAATATCATACTAAGTATATTATCATAGCATAATATTAATATCCAAACTCAAACCGGTATATATATAATTAATAGTCGGACTTGAACAAGTAAATTTAATCAATAGCTGGACTTTAACCGATAAATATAATCGATACCCGAAGTTGAACCAAAAATATATAATCAATACTTGGACTTAAACTGGTAAACATAATCAATATCCAGAATTAAATTGGTAAATATAATTAATAGCCAAACTTGGACAGGTAAATATAATCAATAGCTAGACTTGAATTGGTAAACATATAACCAATAACCAAACTTGAATTGGTAAAAATAATCAATAGCCAGACTTGAACTGGTAACTATATTCAGTAGACGAACTTGAACCGGTAAATATAATCAGTGTCATAATCATCCTCCGAACTCAAGTGAGTAAATATCTTCAATATCATATGCATCTTTCGGACTTAAATCGGTAATTATAAATAGATTAGCATGATCAAAAGTATCATCAATAACATAAATAATAGCAAAATCAATAGGCATCAACCCTCGCATCAACCAACATATCCATCAAGTGTCAAGGTTTCTCAATATTACCTCAATAGGCATTTCCAAGAGTCTAACAAGCGTATAAAGGACTACACAAGCTAACATGTGTCTTAGCCTAAGGTGTGTCAAACTTCTAATCTCCAAAGTTACATTTTAGGAAAATTCTACCCGAACTAGGCTTAAGGTATCTAAATCCACTTTTAGATATTAAACAAGCCTCAATTATCCCTAAGACAAGAAATTCACCTAAAATATAAGCAATTAGTCAATTATGCCTAAATTACGATTTACGAATAGCCTAAATTGTCCAACTAAACCAAGCATTACAATTCATCATACCAACACCTAAAACCTATCCCCAAATCTAACACAATATCATAAACATACTATGAATTAAATCAATCTAACAAGGGGTAAAACCTAGCCTACCTCGATGCAAAAAAAAAAGCTTAAAGATCTGCTAAGTCACCGCTTTTTCCTTTTGAGAAGCTTCCGCAAGATACCAAGCTATCAAAATCATATTCTATACATCAATATGAGAATAATGATACTCATATTCCACCATTGTGATTCGAGTCCAAAAACTACCCAAAATCCCATATGGGTCCCATTTACGAAAAGTCATATTTTCAAAATAAACCTAGTATTCCCTCATGATCAAGAAGTATTTATCCTCTAAAATGGGTGAAATCTGAGCTAATTTTGGGGCTAAAATCAAGCCTCTAAGATTTTGGGATAATTGAATAAGAAATGGAAAATCTACCATGAAATTAGAGGAATCTTACCTCAAATTCAAAGGAAAATCACGTAATAAATCAATATCTAAGCTCTCAAATCACCCACAAGAGTTACTCTCAAGCTTTCTCACTAATTAAGGTTTTAGTCTCAATAGAATGGGTGAAGAATGAGGAAAATTGGGCTAAAATGGGTTATTTATACCTTTACTAGGTTCTCGGGTCTCACTATCATAACCCGATGTTTGCAATCGCGATTCGGGACATCAGACGAGGATGTCGCAATCGTGACATTCCCACATTGAGACTACGGTCTGGTGGACTAGTCAAGGATTTGTGTTCGCGATTGAAAGTGTCACAGTTGCGATAATTGCTACCCTGCTCAAGGAGTCGTGACCGCGACCAAAGCCATCGCGGTCGCGATGCACCAGAATATTAGATACAGCTAAGACTTGGATTCATCCGTCAAGTCTCCACCAAGCCCTCGAGATTTATCCGAAATCCCGTACATGCAAACAAACTATGCAACTATACCAATTTTAATATTCCAGACTCAATGGCATAGTTGAATTTTCCCTTGTTTCAACGAATTATAGGTCCCACACCCAATTTTCATTTTCATAACTTTTCAACCGATAGATTGAACTGAGCTCGGGTACCTCGGGACCCTAACTAAGAGTCCTCTTAGCCTAAAATCAATATTTTAGAGCTGCTGGAGCAGTCAAAAATTATAGTCGAGGTCGTTTGATTGATGTTTCCTTCTGATGGATATTTGGAACTAGTGAAGATTTTAAAATAGGAAATTGACTCTAAAAATAAATGAACCACCCGATAAACGAACTATCAGTTCTAGCAAGTCATAAATGACTTGGGGAAGCTATAGAGAAGCTCTAATAGAAAAAAGTACAAATATGGAAATGACTTGAAAGGTCATTATAATATCCACTACTAAAGGAACTTTTGTCTGTGAAAGTTAAGGATTAGGATATACATAAAGTCTCAAACAGGTGAGGATACTATTTCTGCAACTCGCTCTTGATCTTCCAAGTGGCCTCCTCCACTGGGTTGTGCATCCACTAAACCTTAACTACAGGAATCTCTCTAGTGCTCAACCATCTAATATTGCTACCAAATGAGCACAGGCTACTCCACGATGGTCAATCGCTCATCCAACGGGACTGAGTCCCATCTAAGAATATTACATGGATAAGGAATGTATCGCCACAACATAGAAACATGGAAAATCGGATGGATAATAACAAAATCTAGAGGTAAAGATCACTTATAAGCCACTTCACCAACTGTGCAATGAATCTCAAAGGTCCAATATACTTAGGGCGGAACTTTCCCTTCCTCTCAAACCTTATCACACCCTTCATAGGCAATACATAGAGAAATACTCAATCACAAACTCCAAAACAAAAGGTATGAAAGCTACGGTATTTATAGGCCTTCTACCTACTCTGAGCTGCTCAAAACCTATCCTGAATCACCCTGACTCTATCCAACGACTCCTGAATCAAATCAATACCACAAGGTCATTTATCAGAAGTCTCAAATCATCAAATCAAAGAACAACATCTCCTACCATACAAAGCCTCAAAAGCTGACATCTCAATACTCGAATGATAATTGTTGTTATAAGAAAACTCTTCCAAGGATAAAAGTTTCTCCCACTAGCCTCCAAAATCCATAACATAAACTCGGAGCATATCCTCAAGCACCTGAATGGTCAACTTATACAGGACATCTATTTGCGGATGGAAGGCTATAATCAGATCCACCTGACTAACAAACTCCTCCTAAAAATATCTCCAAAAGCTAGAAGTAAACACAGAACCTTGGTTCAAAATAATAGATATAGGCATACCATGCAAATGGACAATCTCACACACATTGATGTGGGCTAACCTCTCAACACTGAAGGACATTTGAATATGACAGAAGTGTGCTGACTTGGTCAATCAATCCATGATGACCTAAATACCTTCAAAACCGCAAGAAGTATGGGGTAGGACACTAATGAAGTCCATGGTAATATTCTCCCACTTTCACTTGGGAATGGGCAATCTCTAAATCAATCTACCTGGTCATTGATTCTCTGCCTTTACCTGCTGATAAAAAAAGTCAACAAGCTACAAAATCTGCAACATCTCTGTTCATACTACTCCACCAATAATGGTGTCTCAAATCCATGTATATCTGATTCATACTCAGATGAATAGAATATCTAAAGCTATGAACCTCATGCAGAATCAATTGAATCAAGTCATCGATCCTCTGAACACAAATTCAGCCATCAAATCGTTAAACACCCTCAGAATCTATTGTGTTCCTCTCAGACTCACCACTCAACACCTGATCACGAAGCAAGTGAAACTTACTATCCTTAAACTGACGATCTAGAATCTTCTCAAGTAACAAATACCTCACCTCAACACTAACAAGAATCCTCTTAGGATCTGAAAATATAAAGATGAACCATCAAGTTGGCTAAGGACTGAATGTCCCATGCCAACAACCTCTACGAGATTGAAATACAAGCCAAGCTACACATACTCGCAACCTTCCGAATCAAAGCATCTGCTACAACATTAGCCTTGTTTGGATGATACAAGATGGAAATATCATAATCCTTAAGAAAATCCATCCATCTACTCTATCTAGCATTATGCTCTCTCTGGGTCATAAGATGTTGCAGACTGCGATAATTAGTGAAAATCTCACAATGCTTCCCTATAAAGATAATCTCTCTAAATTTTGAGAGCGAAAACTATTGCCGCCAACTTCAAATAATGAGTGGGGTAGTTGTACTCGTGCACCTTAAGATGTCTCAAAGCATAAGCAATAACACAACCCTGTTGCATTAATACACAACCTAGGCGAACACCGAAAGTATCTCAAAACACAATGAATCCCTCACTCTCAATAGAAAGAGATAAAACAAGAGTTGAAGTAAGAAAATCCTTGAGCTTTCTAAAGCTTGACTCACATTCCTCAAACCATTGGAAAGAACCTCTTTCTAAGTTAATCTGGTCATAGGCACTAACATAATAGCAAAACTTTAGATGAATTATGTATAATAATCGCCCAAACTAATGAAGCTATGAACCTCAGTTAGAATTGTAGGTCTATTCAAATCACGAATCGCCTCTTTCTTACCTGGGTCTACCATCATATCATCCTTAGACACCACATGTCCAAGGAATTTCATAACTCAAGCAAAAACTCTACTTAGAGAACATGGCAAAAAGTACATGGTCTCTTAAAGTCTAGAGTACAATCCTCAAATGTTGCACATGCTCCTCTCTACTCCTCGAATACACAAAGATGTCATCGATGAACATATCACAAAGGAATCCAATAGACCAGAACACTCGGTTAATCAAATCCATAAATGGGGACAGGGCATTAGTCAAACCAAATGACATCACCAAGAACTCATAATGACCATAATAGGCCCTAAAAGTTATCTTTGAGATATCCTAAACCCAAATCCTTAAGTGATGGTAACCCGATCTCAAATAAATCTTAGAAAACACTGTTGCACCTACAAGATAGTCAAACAAATCATCAATGCGAGGCATAGGATAATAGTTCTTCAACATCACCTAATTAAGCTGCCTATAATTAATACACATACGCATAGAGCCATCTTTATTCACAAACAACATAAGATCTCCCTAAGAAGACACTCTTTGTCTAATAAAACACTTACCTAGAAAATCCTAAAACTAATAATTCAGCTCCTTAAGCTCTAAAGGAGCCATGTAGTAAGGTGCCATAGAAATAAGTCGTGTGCCAGGCTTGAGATCTATAGTAAACTCAATCTCATGAATAGGGGAATACCAGGAAGGTCGGTAGGGAACACATTATGAAACTTATAAACTACAGGAATAGAGTCAAGCGACAGACTTTCCATACAAGTATCACAAATATAAGTGAGTTAAGACTCGCAACCCCTTGAAATAAGCCTCCTAGCATGAACATAAGAAATAATCCCTATCGTCTAGTGGCTAACCGCTCCCTACCACACGACTAGAGGTACGTCAGGCATGGCTAAGATAACAGTCTTTGCAAAATAATCCACGGCTGCATAGTAGTGGGATAACCACTTCATACCCATAATCACATCAAAATCTACCATATCTAGAATGATAAGATCAGCATGAGTATCAACATCTCAAACAGTCATAACGCATAATCTAAAAACCCGATCCACTGCTAAAAAATCACCCACATAGGTAGATACACATAATGTCATATATAATAAATCCCAAGATAACTCTAACTATGGATCATAATAAGTAGAAATATAAGAATAAGTAGATCTCGGGTTAAATAAAGCAAGGTCCGACTGATGGCACACCAAAATCATACTTATAACAACAACATCCGAAGACTCAGCCTCGAGTCTAGAAGGTACTTAATATAAATGACCACACCTGCTAGCTGGCTGGGCTCCTAACAAACCTCCTATCATGCCTGACTAAGAACCTCATTGAGTACCCTGGAAACCATTCCTATAACCCTGAGAACCATCTCTAACTAAGGAATTAACTACTCTAATATGGGAAACACTTAGAGCTGAGCAATAATCTCCCCACTACTAGGGAACTTATGAGAATAATGAACAAAAAATCCATAATGATAGCATGCTCCCTGAGCTAAACCAGAACTAATAGATCTGGCCAACCCAGACTAACCATCACGAATAAAATAGCTAGAAGACAAACCCTTCAAAGACTAATCGCCAACCTGACCAGGACAATAACTAGAACTAGACCGACCCCCATTAGTAATTTGAAGAGCTTCCTTAATTGGTCAATTAGGATGACTCTGACGATGATAGGATGGATATGGAGAATACCTACTATGAGAACTACTACCTTTGAATTTGGAAATACCATGACTCCTACCAAAATTGCTCTGATATCCAGGCCTTTTATCATTGTCTTCTAGGCCCTCATGATGCATATCTTCCATTACCTGATATGATCTGAAACCTCAACAAAAGACCTACCCATAATAATCAAACTCTGAGTGGACATGTGAAGGGAAAGACTCAATCCTTGAAAAAAACAAAGAACTCTCTCATACTTAGTGTCCAAAATAAAAGTAGCATGGCTAGAAAACTCGTGAAAATGAGCCTCATACTCTGTAACTTTCATGGATCCCTACTCCAATCTAGAGAACTAATCCCTTAAATGATCCCTAAGGTTGCGAGACATGTACTTCTTTAAGAATATCTCAGAGAATCGGGTCCATGACAAAGGAGAAGATCATATTGGTCTAGGATCCATCTAACCTCTCTACCAATGTCTAGCAGCCAAATCTAACTGAAATGTGGTGTAATCCACACCACAAGTATCAATAAGGACCAAATTACAGAGTCTATCCTTAGAAACAACTAGAAACTCATATGCATCCCTGTTTGGAGCACCAAAAAAACCTAGGAGGATCCAATCTCAAAAATCTACTCAACATCTTTTTCTCTTTAATAGACATAGCAAGCTAGGCAACCGCTAGCTGCACAACTATCGGTAGAGCAACCATCAATGCAGGAGAGACTGTCACGACCCAAACTAGGGCCTGGTCGTGACGGGTATCTCAAGTTCGTAAAGGACCAGAAACCACCCCCATTAACCTAGCCAAACAGAACATAATACAACTAGCAGCGGATAATTTTCAAACATATAATAAGATAGAACTGGGTTTCGAACATATAAAAAAATAGAGTTGAGTTTCGAACATATAACAAGATAGATAAATCAACTAACTCAAAAAGAAATTTAAGAATTTCAACAACCATCCCAATCCACAGTAATCCACAAATCCCCTAACAACTAAGAATAACCTAAGTCGGGATATGCCTCCGACCATAGTCAAAATAATTCCAAAAGGAATAGTCTAAAACATAAATGAAACAAGATAATGAAATAAGGATCTTTCAAAGAATGGAAGCTCATCACTTTAAGTTGACTTTCGAACAATCCAAAAAACAACTATCACTGCACAAGAAAAGAAGAAGTATCTCCAAACCCTACATCGCATGGGGATATAACATTCGGGGATGGTTTGTGGGGTGAGCGCTAGATTGTAACTCAGGGAAGGGATAAAGTAATTCCATGATTGAATCAGTCCAAAACTATTTAAAACAATTGCACACAATCATATACATATATACATAACATACCGGGATAGGGAGAAAGGTTTAGCATGAGAGTAACAGATTAGCAAGGACTATATAGCTCAATCGTCCAAAAGGCACCCATGGTCTCTATGAGTTCAACTCCCCCTGCTGAAAGGGACTAAATGCATATTAGCCGCATGAACCAGAGATATCCAAGAAAGACCAAGGAATACCTTGACCCCACGTCAATCTAGGATACATATGTATAATATAGTGTGAACTGTATACACAGTCTTCAAGGCCCTCATATTGGAAAATGTGGTTTCTAATGTTTGTCCTCCTTGGGACTTACACTTTCATAGGGAGCTATACCACCCCTTTAAGCCCAACTAAAATAAGTTTCACATTAACCATCCATTTAACCAAGAAATTATCCATTAAGGACACAACTACAAGTATTATCATACCATAATGCTTGTAAGATTATAATTATGCCATACCAATTCCATCAAATTGGGGGAATGCCACGACCCCTTTTAGTTTATTAAATCAAGTTGGGGGAATGCCACAACTCCCTTTAGTTTATCAAGCCAACTCGGGGGAATGCCTCATCCCCCAAGCTTCTAGTTTAAAATAAAAAACATGGTCAACAAGGCCTTCAAAAACCTTTTTATCCATTTGACCATTTATACAATTCTATAGTTTAGGGAAGTGAGCCAAATCATGTGATTTACCATATTTCAAATCCAATTATGCAAGTAGGTTAAGGGAACACAAATTCCAAAATTGAATTCCAAATGAAAGTCATCTATTCGGGGGAATGCATCAACCCCCATCCCATTCACGATACCCATGAACCCCAATGTGTTTCAAAACATATAAATAAAATATGAACACTCACATTAAAGCCATAGGAATCTAATTCAAGAAACAATCATTCCAATACCCCCAATCCTTATTCAAATCCTCATGAATAAACATTTAACCATGATTTAAGTAAAATAAGTTTAAGGGAAGAGATACATGCCTTAAAGTATTAAAAATTATGGAGAGAAATCAACCTTTGAGCCCTAGATGATCAGCCTTGAGAAACTCTAGCCTTGTTCCTGATTTGAGGAATTTGAGAGAAAAGAAGTGTATTTTGATTTCTTTTGGAGTATTAATAAGACCCCTAAAGTGTTTTAAAGTCATGGGTTACAATTGGGGAAAAAGGGAAATGACCAAAGTGACCCTAATTAAAACATAGGAAAAACTATCACCAGTGACTACGAGTTACGTCATGACTCGAGACATCTGTTTATGAGTCATCACCATGACTCGTAGCCTAGGTAGAGACATAGGTATTCCTCACTGTTAACCCTATGACTCGTAGACGAACCTTATAACTTGTAGGGTCCTAGTCATAACCATAACTATTACTTGGGCACGTACACTGGTTTAGTCATAAGTCACATCCTGTGGCTCGTAACCACTCCTTAAGACTCGTGAGGTCTGTGTCATGATCAGGATGAAAAAATAGGCAACCTCACTAGTCACCCTATGAATCGAGACCAGTGACTCGTAAGGATACCTTGCGACTCGTTAAGTGAGTCTTAGCAATAAGCTCAAAACAAAAGAAATTTTCAGATGCAAAAATATGGGGTGTTAAATTATCCCTCTCTCCCCCAAGATCATTTGCCCCTAAATGGGGAGTTAAGGAATCCATTGGCATGATTGTAAAATAAAAATGCAACCACAATTCCTGTAACAAGGTAGGAAAACAAAAAGAGTAGGAAAATGCATACCTTGAGCATGATTATCCTTCTCCGGGAATAAGAATGGATATTTGGACTTCATGTCCTCTTCATCCTCCTAAGTAGCCTCTTCTACGTTATGGTTCCTCTACAGGACTTTTACCAAAGCTCCACCCTTGGTCCTCAATGTAAGAACTTGTCTATCCAAAATCTCAACCGAACTTCCTCATTAGACAATGAATTGAAAGTACCAATATCCTCAATAGGCACCACCGAACAAGCCTCACCCACATACTTTTTCAACATCGACACATGGAAAACCGAGTGAACAAAACCCGAACTCAAGGGTAATTCCAACTAATAAGCAACCTTCCCTACTCTCCTTAGAAATAAGTATGGACCAATATAATGGGGACTGAGCTTCCCTTTTTTCCTAAAACTCATTACTTCTTTTATAGGAGATACCTTCATGAACACCTAATCACCAGCCTTAAATTCCAACTTTCTTCACCTCACATCCGCATAGGACTTTTGCAGACTCTGAGGAGTCTTAAGTCTACCCTGAATGACCTTCAACTTATCCATGGCATGGTGAACCAAGTTTGGACCAAACAATCTGGTCTCACAAACCTTAAACCATCTGATAGGAGATCTACACCTCCTACCATAAAGAGAGTCAAAAGGATCCATCCTAATACTAAAGTGATTACTAATATTGTAAGTAAACTCGATGAGAGGAAAACAATAAATCAAATTACCATCAAAATCAATCACACAGTCCCTTAGCATATATTCCAAAGTTTAAATAGTCCTCTCTGCTTCTCCATCTGCCCGAGAGTGGAAACCAGTGCTAAGGTTCACTCGTGTACCCAAGCCTTGCTAAAATGAATGACAAAATTAAAAAGAGAACTGCATACCTCAATCTAAAATAATGGAAACTGGATCACCATGCAATTATAAGCCTTGCTAAAATGAACGACAAAATCAAGTAGAGAACTGCATACCTCGATCTAAAATAATGGAAACTGGAGCACCATGCAATTATATGATTTCCTGAATAAACAATTTTGCATAATCATCTCCAGTGTAAGTAGTCTTCACCAGCAAGAAGTGAGCAGAATTAGTCATCCTATCATGATGACCCAAATTGAATTATGTTGATTCTGAGACCGTGGAAGACCAGTAAGAAAGTCTATGTTGATCACCTCCCACTTCTATATGAGAAACTCAATGTCTTGAGACATCCTCTAGGCCTTAATTTCTCACCTTCACTTGATGACACACCATACACTTAGCCACGAAATTATCCACATCACTCTCAATGTTGTTCCAATTATAAATCTCCTTTAAGTCATAATACATCTTTGTCGAACGAAGATGAAATATATACCTCTACTCATGAAATTTAGCCAAAATCCTTTCTCGCATCCCATCAACATCCGGCACACATAACCTACTGACATGACTTAAACCAGGGCCTTGTCGTAATAGGCATCCCAAGTCCAATAAGGATCGAAGACCTCCCTCGATACCCAATCTAACCTGCAAACACATACCCTGAGTTGGATGAATTCTGAACATATAATAAGATAGAGTTATTATCATTCAAGACACTGGGATAGGTCTATGACCATGGCCAACCCAACTCTAAGTTATTCTTGAATTAGATCACTGAGTAGGAGGAGTAGTATGGTTGGTTCCTGCATCGCGTGGGGATATATTGCCCGAAGATGGGTTAACGGGTGAATGGTAGCATGCACTCAGGATAAGGAAAAAATAATACCAACATTTTAAACTAAGTAAATAACCATATGCATTCACTTCCATACATATATAAATAACCTATACCGGGAAAGAAAATCGGGTTTAACAAGCATTTAAAACCATTTACTTGGGTTAGTGTAGCTTAATCATCCTAGAACCACCCACGGGCTATATGGGTTTGATGTTACCCCCTGAATGGGCCCCAATACATGTAACCGCATGAACCGGAGATACCATAGGGTCAGGGGATCCCCCTGTACCCTTCACCCACTATGATACATATATAAATGTATAACTTAGGAGATTTCTATGTACCCCACAAGTATATGGTCACCAAGATAAATCCTCATGTCAGCAAACATGAGTTTCCAGTGTCCGTCCATTGGACTCACACCTTCACGGTTAGCTATCACAACCCGCCATTATGGCCCAATTAAAACTATTAGCACACAGTTAAACCACCAATTCCATATATTATCAACCAAGGCTGTAAGAAGTAGTATCATCATATTGACTATAGCTCACAAGCAATGTCCTTAGCCAATCATTTAGGGGATTCCCATATACCCCGTAGATTCCATTATAAGATTCACTTGGGGGATTACCATGTACCCTACAAGGTTTTTAATTCAATCAATGGCCACCAAGGCCTTACCATTTAGCCATTAAAACCATTTAACCAATTTAGGTTCCAACACAATATTACACTATGCAAGTTTTCAATGAAAGTCCAACTATATAATAAAAGCATTCTCATAGGAATTTTAACAAACATGTTAAGGGAATATAGTTTCCAAAAGCAAAATCAAGTACCAATTAACCATTCCCATGCAACCACATGTTCAAAAAACCATTATAATATGAAAATCATATATAAAAACATAGGAAAACATTAATCAACCATTCATAACCAAAACCCTAACATATAATTTAAAACCCAAAATAATATCAAAATTATGCCATGAAAACCATTCATAAAATATGCCTTTAGTTGAACTAACAATGTGGGAGGAGTAACATTCCTTAGATTACGAAGAAGATGGAGAGAAATCACACCTTTAAAGGCTTAATTGACCACCTTGAAGGAAACCCTAGGCTTTGCTTAACCCAAGATCTTGAGAGAGTTTAGAGAGAGTTTTTAAGTGTTTAAGATAAGAATAATAGGGTAAATGATGTCCTAATAGTGTTTTAGGTCGTGGGGGTCATTTAGGGATTAAGAGGGGAAATGTCCAGGATATCCCTAACTTAAACTGTAAAAATTCTCACTGAAAGGTACAACTCCCTCCATGAATTGTACCCACATCATATGAGTGGTACCCACCACTCGTACCCTAGACAAGATGTTGGACATCACATACTGTCCACCATACGATTCCCCTTGCCCCAGTCATACCATGATCATACAATCTGTAATTTTAACCCGCACCCTAGGCTAAAATATTTAGGCTAGACACTAGACGACATACAATTTAGATCATACCTCTTGTACCCTATCCTTACGGGTCTAAGTAAGACACGCGTACTCAGAGAAAAGTTAAATCACTAAGTTTCTAATTAAGTGAAGGATTAACCAACTAACCCATCACCAATTGTATGACCTGTACCACCAAATCATAACCAATCCAGAAACTCAACCACAAAACACTAGTTAGCATATGAATTAGGTCACACAATCCTCACCATACAGCTCGTATGGTGAGTGGTATGATCAACAGAGACTCAAAACCCAGGGAATTTTCCAAGAACCAAAACCCAGGGTGTTTCGTTTCTCCCTGACTTGGATCATTCATCTCTGAATAATGGAACAAGGCAATACAAACATGATTTATACCCCAACATCTCGACTCTAAACTTTAAATAAGTTAGAAATCAAAGATGCAAGGAAATCAATCTTTTCTTTAACAAAGTTTGAAGACAAAAGTATGATGAAGAACACATACCTTCCGTCGGAATTCCCAGAGCAGGAAATAGGAATAGATATTTGGACTTTATGTCCTCTTCCGCTTCCTAAGTAGCTTCTTCAACCTTGTGGTTCCTCCATAGAACCTTAACCGAAGATACATCCTTAGTCTGCAATCGATGAACCTGCAGATCCAAGATTGCAACTGGGACCTCTTCGTAAGACAAAAAATCCAAGATACCAATATCTCTAATAGGCACGATTTGAGATGCATCACCCATACACTTCTTCAACATAGAAATATGGAACACTAGATGAATGGAGTTCAAACTAGAAGGTAACACCAACTCATATGCAATCTTACCAGCTCTTCGCAAAATGAAGTAAGGACCCACATATTGGGGACTGAGCTTCCCCTTACCAAACTGCATCACTCCCTTCATGGGAGATACCTTTAAGAATGCCCTATCCCAAACCTAAAACTCTAATGCTCTTTCATTTACATCCGCATAGATCTTTTGGCGACTTTGGGCTGCCTTAAGTCTATCCCAAATTACCTTTACCTTTTACATAGCTTGTTGAACCAAATTTAGGCCAACTATCTCATCCTTACCGACCTCAAACAATCCAATATGAGACATACTCCTCCTACCATACAAGGTCTCAAACAGAGCTATCCCAGTGGTACAATGATAGCTATTATTGTAAGTAAACTCTATAAAAGGTAAATGCTCAACCCAGCTACCACTATAGTCAATCACACATGCATGTGGCATATTTTCCAACATCTGAATCATTTTCTCGGCCTGCCCATCTGATGTTGGGTGTATTTACACGCTTAAACACCATAATTTACCCATGTTATAGCTAAGTTTTGAGGATAAAATATATAATTCCTGCACTTTTAGTCCATTTTCCTGTAAGTGAGCTAACCTACGTGATTAGCATATTTTCAGGTATTAATGATGAAGATTTGAGCACTTTGTGGACCTTTGGGAAGCAAATGAAAACTTCACAGAAGAGGGAAGGCAGCTTTTGGAAGCTTATGGACTGAATGTGACGCATGGAGAAATTGTCCCGGGCAAAAGCAGTATTTTTAAATACTTAGGGGTGCAGCAGTAACTTAATAGGACTAGGACAAGGATGTTATAAAAACCCTATTTTGCTGAATTCTTCAGCATTCAGAAATTGATTCATTCATTCATGAATTAATTCAATCGACACTTTTTATTTATTCAGTTTACAGATTCTGTAAGTTTAGACAGAGAAAAAATGCTACAAGAATGGCTAGAGAGGAAATCACGTCATTCTCATAGTGACGCCAATACATACCCATCATGACATTGTTATCATTTTGGTATGATGATGATGATGTCTTCGTTGTTTTCCTTTACAATCATGAGTAGCTAAACTTCTCTGTTAGGGTTATGGAAGCCTTTTGATATACTATCTATTACTATGAGTTTGTGAATTCTTGATGCGTATGCTACTTATATCATTACTCTCTTTGTTTTAATTAAATTCTTGTGGTTGCAAACATATAGAATACGCCATTATAGCATTAACTTGTTCGAGAGAAAAGTTACATGTTTGGAAAAGAGAGTGTGACAAGGAAATAGGGCTACCAACCCCTATTTACACGTTAGTGCCATAACTGGGTTAACTTCTTGGAGAATTTGTACCATTAGTTATACACTTTAATCTCGAGAGAGTTAAAGTGAAATAATCCTTGATGGTTGAGAAACACTAGGATTTACCATTAGAATACGAATATCTATAAGTGCATGCATGTCTGAATTCCGCATTACTCATAGTTAATAGATACGTAGAACTCATAAGGTGGACATAACCCTAACTTATTTTTCTCTGTGATTAAATCTTACTAAACAAAGCATTTTGTTGTTACTTTGATAGCATTAATTCACTCCATAATCCAATCCCCCTTTTTCCGTGGAATTTTCGATCAACAGTCTACTAATAATTGCAACACTTAGTGACCAAGTATTCCCTGTGGGATTCGACACCCAACCCAGTTGGGTTCTATATTTGGCAGCGACCGCTTACACTCTTACAAGAGCTGTAGTTTGGGCGTTATCAAATTTTGGCGTCGTTGCCGGGGAATACAGTTGTCAACTAAGTTTGTGATAGTTACTAGACCCTTTGGTCAAAGATTCTCGAATTTTACTTTTAGTTGTTGTTTTTGTTTTATTCAGGTTCTGTTGAGTGCATGCCAAATACTCGTAGTTCTGGTCAACCATTATTACCCATAAATCCTGAACCTCAACTCATTGGTAGAATGGATGCACAGCGTGACATTGACAGAAGGGCGGCTCAACAGGAGCAGGCTAGATTAGCTGCACTGGCAGCTGCTCAAGTACATTAACATAATATTGATAACCAAGGTCGGGCAACAAATCCTGATGATGAGTACCTGGGTGATGATGAGTTACTTAATCCACGGCGTGCAGATGAGGTAGCAACGCCTGTGAATAGGAGAGATTGTCAAACTAGAATGAGACCTGAACGCCGAGCTGTGTAGGCTCCTTTTGATGATGATGATGACGATCTTGATGGAGCTGGTGCCACAGGGGCAATTATTCCTCCGCCCTTGGCACCTGGAGCCAAGTTCAATATCACTAGCACCATGATTCAGCTATTGCAGCTCAAAGGTTTATTTGGTGGACTTGCAGGCAATGATCCGAATATGCATCTGGTCAATTTTATTTCAACATGCAAGTCGTTTGACAATCCAGGAGTTGGGCAGAATACAATTCGGCTGCGCTTATTTCCATTGTCTCTGTCTGGGGAGGCAACTCTATGGCTGAACGGGCTAACTCCTGATTCTATTACAAATTAGAGGCAATTGAAAGACGCTTCCCTAGAAAGATTCTTTCCGCCATCCAAAAGAGCCTAATTAAGAGATGAGATAAGCAATTTTCGACAACTTCCAACTGAATCTCTCCACGAAACATGGGAGAGGTTCAAGAAGAAGCTTATGCGGTGCCCAAATCATCATATGACCAATGTCCACTAGATGGAGATATTATACAGGTCTTTGAATTCAGTGACTAAGCCAGTGGTTGATAATGCTGCAGGAGGGTCATTCATGGACCTTACTTTCATTGAGGAAAGTGATATGCTGGACCGTATGACAAAGCAGAGTAGAGCTTGGCATACCAGGGATTTTGAGGTAGCAAGCTCTACTATAGCCATTGGTATGACTGCAGAGCAGAGGCGTAGAAAAGAGGAGCGTGACCAAGATATGGCTCACATGAAAACGCAGATAGATCTTCTTACCAAGCACTTACTATCAGGGAATACCGAAAAGGTTAAGGCCATTATATCACAGGGAAGAGATGAATTAGACTTTGAGGAAGAAGCAAACTACTTAAATAAATAATCAGGGGGGTTTCCGAGGCAATGCCCAAGGAAACCAAGGTCGGAACTAGTATGATAAATTAGGATATAAGGACCGTGATCAAGGTAGTTGGAAGAATAAGACCGACAGGAGTGGTTTGTACGTTCCTCCTGGAAATCGTGATGCTGTGGCGTCTGGCTCTGGGAAGATGTCCATGGAAGATATAATGGCTAATCTGTTGAAAGGAGTGGAGGCAACCAATATGGGCGTTACTGAGGTAAAGAATGATTTGTCATCAATAACTCAATTGGTTGACTCGCATTCTACTGTAATAAAACAGCTGGAGCAACAATTGAGTCAATTATCAATGACATTCAACCAAAGAAAGGCTAGCACGCTACCCAGTGACACTGTGCAAAACCCAAGGAACGATGGATCATGTATGGCTATTACTACCCGGAGTGGTAAAGTATTGGAAAATCCATCCAAGGACAAGCAGGTGGTTGATGATATAGCAGAGAATGTTGATGAAGCAGAGTTTGAAGATGCCGTAGAAGCTGAAGTGAGTGCTCATGATGTTACACCTAGACGTCACCAGCCTGAAAAGAGTGATAATCGGAAGCAAGATAAAAAGGAAGTGGTGGAGAAAACGATTCCTCTTCCACCACCACCTTTTCCTTAGAGATTGAAGAAGAAGGCTGATGACACTCCTGAAAAGGTTGATAATCGAAAGCAAGATAAAGAGAAAGTGGTGGAGAAAATGATTCCTCTTCCACCACCACCTTTTCCGCAGAGACTGAGGAAGAAAGCTGATGACACCAGGTTCAGTAAATTCATGACCATATTGAAGCAACTAACTATTAATGTTCCGTTAGTGGAGGCGCTGGAACAGATGCCTGGGTACACTAAATTCATGAAGGACCTTTTGACAAAGAAGCGGGCAATAAGCTATGAGCTGGTAGATAATGTTCATCATTGCAGTGCAATTGCCACGAGGTCTTTAGTACAGAAGAAGGCAGATCCTGGTGCTTTCACTATTCCTTGCACGGTTGGATCTATGAATTTTGCTAAGGCATTATGCGATCTGGGGGCTAGCATCAATTTGATGCCGTTATCTATTTACAGAAAGTTGGGGTTGGGTGATCCTACACCAACCAATATACAGCTCGTGATGGCAGATAGGTTGGTAAAACAGCCTGTTGGTATCTTATATGATGTGTTGGTGAAGGTTTCCACCTTCATCTTTCCTGCAGACTTTTTTATTTTGGATTGCGAGGTGAATTCTGAAGTTCCCATAATCTTGGGGCGTCCTTTCCTCGCAACTGGAAGTGTGCTGATTGATTTAAGAGCTAATGAGCTTTTATTTTGGCTAAATGACGAAGTGGTCCATTTTGATGTATATAAATCGATGAAGCAGCCTAGAGATATGGATGTGCTCTCTGTAGCTGATGTTTATTATGAGGATGAGAAAGTATTATCTTTAGAGAAGCAGCTTACTGTTGAGCCATTGTCTGCTGTGCTATTGAATTTTGAGCATGAGGATGTTGAAGAATATGAAGAAACTGTTTGTGCTCTAACAGGAATAAAGTCGTATTCTCATGCTACTAAGAAGCTGGACCTTGATCATAGGAATCGACCTTCACCAACAACGAAGACTTCCATTGAAGAGCCACCAGTGCTAGAATCGAAAGAGCTCCCCAGCCACCTAAGGTATGCATTCTTGGGAAGTAGAAATACACTTCCGGTGAGTGTTGCGGCTGATTTAGGTGAACAGCACGTAGAGGCTCTCATCTCTGCTCTGAAGAGATACAAGAGAGCTATGGGTTGGACTATTGATGATATAATTAGTATCCCTCCTGGGATATGTATGCACAAGATTCATCTCGAAGAAGATTGTATGCCTACAAGTAAGCATCAGCGTCGTCTGAATTTATTCAGAAAATGATGCACCATCTATCTCAATGAAGTCTAAGTAATCGAGATAGCTATGTCGTGCCGCGATAATAAATCAAGCGCTAAATGGGAGGCAACCCATCATTTTTAGTCATTTTGTTTTCCTACGAATTTGTTTGTTAAATAAAAATCCAAAAAGAAGAGTCGAGCCACGACCAAAACTAAGGCGCTTGGTGGGAGGCAACCCATCCTTCTAATCATTTTTGTTGTTTTTGATTAAGTGTAGGTGCAAGACGTATAAAGGAGGAGCCTGGTCTCAAATTTTGATTTGAAAGTGAGCAATGTTAAAGGTGGTAAGTGAGTAATGAAGGAGCAAAAAGCTTTCGGTTAGGCATTGCCTATACAAATCTAGGCAATGGATAAGGCAAGGCCTATGTAAATCTAGGAAATGGACAAGGCAAGGCCTATGCTATTGCCTTTGCTCTCTGAATCGACAATGCTATAGCATAGGCGCCGCCTATGCTCAACTAGGCAAAGCTAAAGGTGCCGCCTATGCCATTGCCTTTGCTCTCTGAATCTACAATGCCATAGCATAGGCGCCGCCTATGCTCAACTAGGCCATATCATAGGCGCCGCCTATGCTCAACTAGGCAAAGATAAAGGCGTCGTCTATGCCATTGCCTATGCTCACTGTTTCAACTAGGCCATAGCATAGGCGCCGCCTATGCCCAACTAGGCTTTGCTAAAGGCGCCGCCTATGCTAAGCATAGGCAAAGCATTAGGCGCCGCCTACTTATGCTTTTTGGTCTCCTAACCCGATTTTTCATGGGTCAAACCCGACCCAAGCCTTGGTCTATAAATAGAACTTCAACCTTGAGACAAAATCACATTGTTTGCTCAACCTAGGCGCCGCCTAACCTTCCCAAATCTCTAAAAACTTTTCTTTTTGCTCATCTAAC
Source organism: Capsicum pubescens (assembly GCA_030864215.1). NCBI lineage: Eukaryota > Viridiplantae > Streptophyta > Magnoliopsida > Solanales > Solanaceae > Capsicum > Capsicum pubescens. The sequence continues at coordinate 246,626,274 of CM061548.1, forward strand.
CTTGCAAGATCATCTTACAAGTCCATCACCAAGTAGAATGGACCCAAAAGGACGACAAGGAAAAGAAAAAGCGTCCACCTCACAGAAAGGACAGAAAAGGTCAAGAAAGGAGCAAGCTGAGTCCTCCTCTCTACAAATACCTCGACGCACTTTTGGGATTAAGTGGGGTACATTTTGAGGAAACTCTGAGGATGAAGACTCTGATGATGATTCCGACGCAGGGGGTATGACCCCAGACATAGAAGAGGAGTCTGACTAATCAGGTTTTCCTTATTTGTTTTCCACTGAGGGCAGTGTGTCCCGTCTAAGTGTGGGGTGCTGGTATTTGTATGATTCTTGTACTTCTTTGCCTACATTTATTCTAGTTCTTGTTTGTTTTAATTAGTCGTAATTAGTTAGTTTAAATTCTAGAATTTTTTTTAGATTTTGCATGAAATTGTTCTGATAGACGGCATGGTAGTATAACAAGATTTTGTGCTAAATCATTACTATTGATACATTTAGTCTCTACGTGTGACTCACTGTGTGATAATTGTGTGGTTTAATTCATTCATCTGTTGGGTCAAGAGTCTATACTGCTCCCAATAAAGTTGACCATGTGCCTTGTGTGTGTGAGGATATAGTATATTCTGTATTGTGACTGATGCTAGAACTTGCCTGGTGTGTGTGTAAAGCGAAATAAAGAGTGTGAGTTTAGGAGATGATTTAGGCATTTCTTTGGCAGCCTGTAATTTTTTACCTTCTTTTTACCTACCTGTGTACATTATCCTAGTGAACCCCCTTTGAGCCTTTAGCCATTTTCTTTGACAGCCTCATATGTAGCCTAATCCATTTTTTTAAGACCATAATTTGATCCAAATTCATAAGCGCTTTAAATTGTAGAGTCATGTTACAAAATAAGAGGAAAGTGGGTGAGAGTGATGCCTCAGAGTGTATTGGTACTTGAAAGTGTTGTGAATAAGAGTGGCTATCATAGAGGTGTTTTATTAGAAAAAATAAAAAATAGAAATAAAAATAAAATAAAAAAAATAAGTTGTATATTCTCATCTTTGTGTTTATAATTGAATAACAAAATAGGTGAAAAAGGGTGTTAGATGAAAAGAAAGGTAGAAGGGTTGTTTAAAAGAGAGTGTTAATGGCATAATGTGATGTATTAAAGTGCTTAGGGAAAATAGTCACTATTTCTGGCCAAAATAGTCCTACCTGTCCCTTAGCCTACATTACAACCTGTAAAGACCTACTTGATCCTAAGCTTAGCATTCTGATATTAGTGGAGCATTACACTAAGGGCAAGCCTATGGTCATCAGTTGCAACATATGAATTCTTTGTGAGAGTGAGAGCAAGGAGAATCTTATACCCATGTTCCGAAAAATGCAAAACTTGTGAGTGATTATAGGTGATATCTTGTGTGAGACACACATGGTTGATGATTGTTGGGTAGTTTAGTATGATTCTTGGTGCCTTAACTTGTAGATACGAATTAGCCATCATCACGAGTCTATGTTGGAGGTTGAATGGTTTCTAGTAGTGATCCAGAAAACTACTCTTTGTTAATAATTGTCGTGCATGTCTTAATGAATATTTTGTGTTACTGCTGTGAAATCCTAGTTAGATGTATGCATGGACGTAATATTTTGTTCGAGGACGAACAAAGCTTTAAGTGTGGGGTGTTGATGTTGGGTGTATTTACACGCTTAAACACCATAATTTACCCATGTTATAGCTAAGTTTTGAGGATAAAATATATAATTCCTGCACTTTTAGTCCATTTTCCTGTAAGTGAGCTAACCTACGTGATTAGCATGTTTTCAGGTATTAATGATGAAGATTTGAGCACTTTGTGGACCTTTGGGCAGCAAAGGAAAACTTCACAGAAGAGGGAAGGCAGCTTTTGGAAGCTTATGGACTGAATGTGACGCATGGAGAAATTATCCCGGGCAAAAGCAGTATTTTTAAATACTTAGAGGTGCAGCAGTAACTTAATAGGACTAGGACAAGGATGTTATAAAAACCCTATTTTGCTGAATTCTTCAGCATTCAGAAATTGATTCATTCATTCATGAATTAATTCAGTCGACACTTTTTATTTATTCAGTTTACAGATTCTGTAAGTTTAGACAGAGAAAAAACGCTACAAGAACGGCTAGAGAGGAAATCACGTCATTCTCATAATGACGCCAATACATACCCATCGTGAGATTGTTATCGTTTTGGTATGATGATGATGATGATGATGTCTTCGTTGTTTTCCTTTACAATCATGAGTAGCTAAACTTCTCTGTTAGGGTTATGGAAGCCTTTTGATATACTATCTATTACTATGAGTTTGTGAATTCTTGATGCGTATGCTACTTATATCATTACTCGCTTTGTTTTAATTAAATTCTTGTGGTTGCAAACATATAGAATACGCCATTATAGCATTAACTTGTTCGAGAGAAAAGTTACATATTTGGAAAAGAGAGTGTGACAAGGAAATAGGGCTACCAACCCCTATTTACACGTTAGTGCCGTAACTGGGTTAACTTCTTGGAGAATTTGTACCATTAGTTATACACTTTAAGCTCGATAGAGTTAAAGTGAAATAATCCTTGATGTTTGAGAAACACTAGGATTTACCATTAGAATACGAATCTCTATAAGTGTATGCATGTCTGAATTCCACATTACTCATAGTTAATAGATACGTAGAACTCATAAGGTGGACATAACCCTAACTTATTTTTCTCTGTGATTAAATCTTACTAAACAAAGCATTATGTTGTTACTTTGATAGCATTAATTCACGCCACAATCCAATCTCCCCTTTTCCATGGAATTTTCGATCAACAGTCTTCTAATAATTGCAACACTTAGTGACCAAGTATTCCCTGTGGGATTCGACATCCAACCCAGTTGGGTTCTATATTTGACAGCGACCGTTTACACTCTTACGAGAGCTGTAGTTAGGGCGTTATCACCATCCAACTACGGATGGAAAGCAGTACACTTAGTCCCCAACCCATTCATAAATGACCGCCAAAAGTAGGATGTAAACCGTGCGCCACGATTGGAGATAATAGAGACAGACACCCCATGTAGCTTTAAGAATCAACTCACGAGATAATCCCGAAGTGAACTTTCTCATTTGAGAAATCATATTAGATATCAGTTCTGGAGAACACCTAGACCATTGATGAAATTTTAAGGCATACTCCTTGGCAGACATCCTACCTTGCCTCAGATTCACAAACTCTTCCACTTACGTCTCCCTCAACTCCTGAGGAAAGAATTGGTCCAGAAATGCACTATAGAAATCCTACCACAAGGCAAAACCAACATCCTCGCCTATGACTGTTCCCACTCTTCATACCATTGGTACGCTATATCTTTAAATTGGTAGCCAACAAGCTCTACACCTTCAACCTCCAAAGCATGCATAACCCGAAAGATCTTCTCTATCACATCAATGTAACTTTAAGGATCCTCCTCAACCTTTGAACCAGTAATGAAGGATGCAACCTCATAAATTGGCCAACTTTAGTGGCCTCAGAAGAACCTATAACAATACTAGCATAACTCGACTGTTGTGACTGAGATGTCACCAACTGAGTCAATAGGTTAATGGAGAAATGGAACTCAGCATTACTAACCTCCTCGGGAGGTGACTGAGTATGAGTGTCACTTTTAGGATTAGGATCAGTGGGGATAGGCGAAACCCTATGAGGACAGTCAGATACAGCAACCATTGATTGATCTGGACCCTAAAAGTTGGACGAACTACATCCACATTGTCCTCAGATAGGACAAAAGTATTCGTATGAACATCAAATCTTCTTAGAGGCAAGATCTGAAAGACGAGCAAATGGAAATCAGAAGAATCCAAGACCATAGACTCTATAGCTCAAAATCAAGATAAAAAGAAAGGGAAATATTCCTAAATGTCTCATAGCCTCCCCATATAAGTTTGGCGTGCTACACACCTATAAAAGAGAATCTACTTGGCACGGCTTTATAAGATACCCAATGACACAAAACCTGGCGCTCTGATACCAAATTTTTCATAACTCAAACCAGGGCCTGGCTGTAACGGGTATCTCAAGTCCCACGTGGACCGTAGATTACCCCCTTATCCTAACCTAGTCAACATAACAACCTCAGAGTCGGATGGATTGCGAACATATAAAAAATATGAGTTTAATTATATAAAGACATCAAATTATAACAATAACCAATACTAACGGGTATCGACATCAATTCCAATACTAATACCAATTCTGATACCACACAAGCATTTCCCATACCAACAGTAGTCTGACAAAACCTCTAATAAAATCCAAAGAGTATCTGGTCAAGACATGCCCTCAAACATAGCCAAAAATCAAAGTCTAAAAAAAGTCTGAAACATAAAACATATAGACCATGAAGGAAGACTTTCAAAGTATGAAAGCTCACCAATTCAATTCAACTCACGAACCAACTCAAACACCCGATCACTATGCAGGAAAAAAAGAAGAGGTTTCAATGCCTGCATCGCGTAAGGATACAACATCTAAAGATGGTTACTGATTGGAACACTAGCATGTTACTCAAGGATAGAGGAATAAAATAATGCCATCATTCAAAACCAAGTCCATCATATGCAATCACATGTATACCTATATATATAGTGTCGGGATAGGGAGTGAGGCTAAGCATGATTTTTAAAAACCTTAACCTAGGTAGTGTAGCTTAACTAGTATATAACAAGGCACCCCAGGCTATATGGGCCCAGCTCTCTCCTAGTTGGAAGGGACCTAGTGCGTGTAGCCATACAAACCAGAGAATATCCATAACCACACATGCCATTATAGGGGTCTCAAACCTCCCGACATAGTCAAGGTGACTTAAGCACCAATGTATACAATATGGGGGACTCGAACCTCCCATTCATATATTTATCTGGGGGACTCAAACCTCCTGGTCATATAGACACCCACACTGACTAGCGTGGTTTCCAGTGTTAGTACTTTGGACTTTACTTTCACTGCCCGACTAAACATCCCGCTTTAAAGCCTAATTTAAAACATTCTTTACATATATACATAACTATAAATCCAATTACCTACCATATTCATCTTGTTGGTGTCGTCATACCAACCCCCTTCCCTCCTCTCCCCCACTTGCAAGCGTACAATATGCCATAACCATTATTAATCAACTTTGGGACTCAAAACCATTGTCTAAACAAAGATATCAATTAAATTCAATATTTAGGGACTCAAACCCAATTAGCCAATCAACCACCAAGGTTACAATTCAAATCAATTCATGGACAACAAGTCCTTCACAAAACCATTTGCCAATTATCAACATTCATAGGCCAATGCCTAAGTTCAAACATAATTCATATATGACAAGATTCTTCTCATTGACATTTTCATAAATGGGTTGAGGGCATACCATCATTAGACTATTATTCAAGCCAAAAACTATTAAGTGTAGGGTTAAACATGACCCCTTTCATTAAACCATAATTCCCATGCACCCACATATGCAAAACCATTATTAAAACATGTATAATCATATTTGAAATATGAGAAATTAATATTCATCATTATGCATCTAAAGCCTCAACCATGGCTTTCAAAACCACCATTAATGAACCATAATAATGTTTAAAATACATGATTTTTGAGAACTAACAATGAAGGAAGAGTCACATGCCTGATTTACAAAAATTCACATAGAGATTCCGATCCTTAAGCCTTTACATGACTACCTTGAAGAAACCCTAGCCCAATTTTCTTGGGAGATTTTTAGAGAGTGTTTCAGTCTTATAAAGTGTAGAATGAGTGACCAATAAGTCTTATAAGACTTGGGGTCGTAAAGTCTTAGGGTGGGAAATATCCAAAATACCCTCAGCTTAAAATCTGTAAAAAGAATGTAGGTGGGTACGATTGGACCCCTCAACTAGTAACCACATCATACAAGTGGTACACTCAAATTGTCACTTGATTAGAAAGTTGGTCACCACATTCTTTCCAACATACAACTCCCTTGTCCAACTCATATCATTACCATATGACTAGTACCATTCTAGTCGTACCCTAGGCAGATCATCAAAGAATTGACACTAGACAATATATGATTTGTACCCTGACTCTCCTCACTTGAACATACGACTCGTATGGAGTCTTCTCATACCAAGGACAAATATTAGCCAATATCAGACTAACCAATATATGACAAGGGTCTCTAGACCCGTACCCACACTATATGATAAGTATGGTGAGTCGTATGATCAACAGAGGCTTAAAATCATAAAATTTTGCAAGGGCCAAAGCTTGGAGCATTTTATTCCTACTCTAAGTTTCCCTCAACCTATCCTGAATAACACTGACTCTATCTAACGACTCCTAAAGTAAGTCAATACCATGGGTTCTAATCTTAAAAGTCTTAAACTATCCAAATAGAGAATAATATTGCCTACCATAAAAAGCCTCAAATAGTTCCATCTCAATACTCAAATGGTAGCTATTATTATACGTTAATTTTGCCAAAGGAAAGTATTACTCCTACTGACCCCCTAAATCCATAATATGGGCTCAGAGAATATCCTCAAGAACCTAAATAGTCCACTTAAACTGCTCATGATCTTAGGGTGGAAGGATATGCTAAGATCCACCTACATACCCAACTCCTCCGAGAAAGCTCCCCAAAAGGTAGAAGTGAACATTAAACCCCAGTCTAAAATGATAGATATAGGCACACCATGAAAATAGACTATCTCCCAAACATAAATATAGGATAACCTCTCGATACTAAAGAACTCTAAATAGTAATAAAACATGTCGATTGGGTCAATCAATCTATAATAACCCAAATTCCATCAAAACCACGAGAAATGTGAGATAGACTACTAACAAAGTCCATAGTGATTTGTTCCCTCTTACACTCAAAAATAGGCAGTCTTTGAATCAATCCATTAGGTCTCTGATGCTTGTCCTTCACCTGCTGACAACATAGGCAACGAGCTACGAAGTCTGTCATATCCCTCTTCATGCCACTCCACTAATAATGTTTCCCCAAATTTTTATACATCTTAGTTGTGCCTAGTTTAATAGAAGATCTGGAGTTGTAAGCCTCACACAAATTGACTGAATCAGGTCTCCAACCCTAAAAACACAAAGGAGACCATCAAATCTTATAATACCCTTAAAATCTATAGTATCACTCTTAGACTCACTATGCAAGACCAAATAAAAAATAATACCAAGTCTTATATCCTCAAAACTCGAGACTCCAAATTTGCTCAAGTATGGCAGACCTTACCTTACTAGCAAGAATCCTCCTGGGTCAGAAATGTCAAGTCGCACCATCAAGTTGGCTTAGGAATGGATTTCCCACGCCAACAACTACGGAGAAATTAAGATAAAATCCAAACTACCCATACTCACTATCGTCCAACTTAAGGAATTTGCTACCATGTTCTCCTTGCTCGAATGATAAAGAATAGAGATATCATATTCCATAAGCAACACCATTTATCTATGCTGCAGAGAATTTAGCTCTCTCTGGGTCATAAGATAATGAAGACTACGATGATCCATGTAGATCTCACAATGCATTCCATAAAGATAATGCCTCTAAATATTAAGCGATAAAACTATATCCACCAGCTCCAAGTCATGAATGGGGTATTTGCACTTGTGCACGTTCAGCTGTCTTAATGCATAAGTAATAACTCAACATACAAACCAAACCAACAACAAAAGCATAGCAGAATACAGTGAATATGTCACCTTCAATAGGAAGAGACAATATAGGAGCTAAAGTGATAAATCCCTTGAGCTTTCGAAAGCTTGATGCACACTCCTTGGAGCACTAAAAAAGAACCTCCTTCTAGGTTAATTTGGTCATTGGTGTTGCAATAGTATCAAATCCCTCAACAAACTATCCATAATAACCAACCAAACTAATAAATCTACGCATCTCAGACAGAAATGTAGGCCTGGCCTATTAAAAATAGCTTCAGTATTAATCGATCCCACCACAATTCCATCCTTAGACACCATATGTCCTAGGAATATCACCGATTAAGCTAGAACTCACACATAGAGAATTTGGCAAAAAGCCTATGATCTATCAAAGACTGGAGCACAATCCTCAAATATTGCATATTCTCCTTTCTACTCCTCGATACGCAAGGATGCCATCAATGAACACAATCACGAAGAAATCTAAATAAGTCCTAAATATGCAGTTCATCAAATCCATAAATGTTTTTAGGGTATTGGTTAATCCAAAAGGCATTACTAGAAACTCATAATGACCATAACGAGTCTTGAAGGTTATCTTTGGGATGTCCTCAGCTCAAATCCTCAATTGATAGTAACCGAACCTCAAGTCAATCTTAGATAACATTGTTTCTCCCTAAAGTTGGTTGAATAAATTATCAGTGTGAGGTATAGGATATCTATTCTTCAATATCACCTTATTTGATTTTCTTGTAGTCAATACATATATGCAAGGAACCATCATTCTTCTTCATGAACAACAAAGGAGCACCCCAAGGAGACACACTCAATCTAATAAAACCCTTGCCTTAAAGATCCTAAAACTGGGAATTCAGCCCCTTAAGCTTGGTAGGAGATATACGTTAAGGTACTATAAAAATGGGTTGGGTTCCCATCTCAAGATCAATAATAAACTCAATAGCATGCTCAGGAGGAATACCAGGTAGATCGATAAGGAAAATATTAGAAAACTTATAGACTATAGAAAAGGAGTCAAGTGAAAGACTCTCCACACTAACGTCCCAAATAGAAGAGAGATAAGATTTGAAACCCTACCAAATAAGTCTCCTAGCTCGAGCATAAGAAATAATCCCCATTAGATCATGGCTAATATATCCCTGCTATATAAGCGAGGGTATGCCGTGTATAGCTAAGGTAACAGTCTTGGAAAAATAATCCAAGATTGCATGATAGGGGGATAACCTGTCCATGCCTAGAATCACATCAATAGCCACTATTTCCAACACAATAAGATTATCCTGAGTATCAAACTCTCGAACAGTCATAACACATGACTTATAAACCTGATTCACTACTTAAGAATTATCCATGGGAGTAGATACACATAATGGCACAGATAAAGAATCCCAAGACAACCCTAATCAAGGGGTATAATAAGGAGATACATAAGAATAGGTGGATCCCAAAACAAATAAGGAAAAAGACTGCTAATGGTACACTAAAATTGTACCTGTAACAAAAATCTAAAGACTCTTCCTCGGGTCTAGAAGTTACGGTATACAATTGACCACGCCAACCACCTATTCAGGTTCTTGACCAATCTCCTATCCTACCTGCCTAAGGACCTCCACAAACACCTTGGGGATTACCTTGACGACCATGCATACCACCTCTAGATAGGGGATGTACCGCCCTAATCGATAAAACACTCTAAGATAAAGGAACCAATGCCCATGACTTGGGCACTCTCTCAAGAAATGGCCAAAGGCGCCACAACCATAACATACCTCAGGAGCTATATTGAAACCAAAAAATCTAGCCAACCTGGAATAATCACCATGGATAGAATATCTAGAAGATAAACCCCTCGAATATTGTCTACTACTCTGGCTAAGATAACTGCTTAACTAGACTAGCCTCTATCAATGATTTAAAAAGAGGAATGAACGGGCTTACTAGACTGACCCTAATACTGATAAGGCTAATACAGAACCATTGCCTCTGAACTATGAGCCACTATAACTCCCACTAAAACTACCCTAGTATCACGGTCTCTTATAGTTTCCCCTTTGGGCCACCCAATGCATCTCCTCCATAACTTTAGCATGATCAAAAACCTCAGCAAAAGATCTACCAGCAACAACCAATCTCTATGTAGCCATACGAAGAGGAAGTCATAACTCTCGAATAAAGCATCGAACCCACTTATATTTAGTCGATAAGATAGATGTGGCATGCCTAGTCAACTTATAAAATCAAGCCTAATACTCTATAATAGTCATAAAGTCCTACTCCAACCTCGAGAATAGATATCTGAGATAATCTCTAAGACTACGAGGCATAGACTTCTCCAAGAAGACCTCAAAAAACTAAGTCCACATCATTGAGGAAGATCCAGCTAGCCTGGAATCAAAATGACCTCTCCACCAATGTCAAGCCACCAAATCTAACTAAAAAGTAGTGTAATACACACCACAAGTCTTAACTAGGCTATATTATGGATCCTATCCTTACAAGAAACTAAAAACTCATAAGCATCCTCGCCCGGTGCAATAGAAAACCTAAGTAGAGTCAATGTTAAAAATCTCCCCAGCATCTTCTGCATCTTAATTGACATAGAAGGCTAGAAAACTACCTACTGAGTAACCACCAGTGTAGGAGGGACTATAACTCTGGGAGACACAACTATAGACTATGCCCCTGCCTGAGTACTACTCTAATCCGCCGATTGTGTGCCATCATACGATGCACCACTAAATAATCCCAAGAGCTAAACCAATGCATCCCTAAGAACTAAAGAAGAAATAAACCCTGGTGGAGCCTAGGCTTATCCCTAGATTACCACTAGCTGGGGTAGAGAAATCTATTAATCGAGGGAAGGAATAAGGTCTGGTGAACGCTTCCTACTTTGGTCCCTATTTGGGGTTGCATATCTCGATTGTCATCGAGCTCTGATCATTCATGAACTGTAATAGGATCCTTACTCGTGGACTCAAGATCCATGTCTTAGTCTCTACCATATCAACATATCCAAAGTCTTTTTCATCATCTATATATGGATGGACATACCGATATGCTGGGATTACTTGAACACAGACACCTCTTGCTCTAATCTGGATTCTACCGAATACTGCCCGGCGGTCTACTGTTTATCTCTACTCAGCTAGCTTTGCCTCCCTAGCTACCCACTGAGCTTCTTCTATTTACCTTCTCTTGGATTTAGTTTGAGCTAATAACTCACTACTCTGACGATAAAAAATATCCTATACTCCTTCAGGAAGAGGGGGAAGTACAACATCACAAACCCCTTCAGAAAGTTCATCTCTTTTTTGCTCAGAACTCCTACTAGGTGTTTATAGGATCCTCTCTAGATTCAGATTCAGTGGGAGTAAGGGATTGCCTCTACTCCATTTGCTAAGCATACACTGGTGTATGCCCAACTTAGAACAATAACAAAATAGAAAAAAAACCAAAAACTATAATAACTTCAAATCACAAATGAACACCGTGTTCCCATAAACGATGCCAAAATTTTGATGATGTCCAAACAACACCTCCTCTCAGATGATGATACAGTTATTGCAAAAATATAGTAACCCAACAAAGGTTAGGTTGGATCCTAAGGAAACACGTGGACTCATGGATCTTAGTATTTGTAGTTAGCGGGCAGAACAAGAAAAGTAAATGGGGGGTTTTGATGTAGTAATCTCGAGCAAGTAACTATATTAACTTTGGTTGTAATCATTCATAAGTGAACACTAGGATTGTGTTCCCCTTGTATTTTCAATTCCATGGGCTTATCATGCTTTGTTGAACCAACCCGATACATTGCACGCAGAATCAATAAGTTATGTACCTTCTACAATATATTGGACGAGCAGAAGGATTTCATCATATTTTACACCCAAGAATCAAGTTTGACATCACGAGCGCAATAATCCAACTTTTGAATCTAAAGGGTGTGTTTGTAGGTCTACCTATGGATGATACAAACTTGCACCTTGCCAATTTCATCGGGATCTGCAGTTCGTATACAAATCCAGGGGTGAATTAGGAAGCACTCAGACTGAGGTTTTTCCCTTTCTCACTTATAAGAGAAGCATCTTTATGGTTAGGGAAACTACCAAGAGGCTCTATCACTACATGTAATGAGTTGCACAGTCAATTATTTAATAGGTTCTTTCCTCCATCAAGGATGTTGCATCTTAAGGAAGAGATTTATAATTTCAAGAAACTACAGTCAGAGTCAATGTATAAGGCATGGTTCAGGTCCAAGAAGAAGCTGAGTATGGTGCCTAACCATCGATTGTCAGGGACAAGCTTACTAGAGATATTTTACTGAGCCCTGACCATTAGATCTAGAGCCATGGTAGACACCATATCTGGAGGAGCTTATATGATATTACGCTGGGAGACAGCTTCAGAGATATTAGATCAGATCTCGTTCACAAACTGAGGGTGGAAAACTCAGGAGGCTGAGAGGGGATCTGGAACTTATGCTATTGGTGACTCCTACGATCTAAAAGTAGTTGATGACACAGTAGTGCGAGAGATTTCATTGCTAAGAGCTGATCTTGGGGTACTAGCAAAACAACTGGCAGAAGTGACTTTTGAGAAAGTAGATGCAGTAGCAGCACAAGGGTCAGCTTCCAAAGCTTACGAGTTAGAATTGGAGGAGAAAGAAATTATTTGGATCGTCAGTTAGTGGGTTTTTGAGCCCAAGGGAAAGGGAACTAAGGTCAGAACTACTATGACAAAGACAAAGATCATAGAAAAGAGTGAGATTATGATAGGAGAAAGAAGTATAACTATAGAGATAAGGGAGATAGGTATATTCCACCTGGCAGATGAGATGCAAAATCCAGAATGGAAGAGATGCTGGCTAAGATAGTAGAGGGTTAGGAAAATCAAGAGATTAGCCTTAAGGAGATTAAGGCCGTAATTTCAGGATTGACCTAGACGGTTGAGTCACATGCCACTTTTATCAAGTAGTTGAAACACCATTTTGGGCAGATGTCAACAACTCTTAATCAAAGGCAGCCAGGTACCCTTTCGAGAAACGCGGTGCAAAATTCAAAAAATCATAGTCATGTACTTGCTATTCCACAAGGAGTGGTATCACTACTATGTATGCCGTACGACCTGCTGTAGAAACTGATGATGATGAGATACTTCTTGTTGAGTCTGAGAAGGTAATAGGTGATAAAGGTAAAGTTGTTGAAGACAAAGGTAAGGGTCCAGTCATTAAGAATGAAATTAGACAAATTCTGACACCACCGAAACCAAAGGAATCTTTAGAAACCAACTCAGACTCTTAGCACGAAATAAGTGAAAGAGGTGAAAGTCTCCTAAAAATGTCCTACAGCCTCCCAAAGATAACTAGCGGATGTCCTCATTCCAATCAGCGGGACTTTCCTAGATACTTGTTCTTGTACCAATAATACTGGTGAACCTAGAACTATGATACTAATTTGTCACGACCTGATTTCCGAGTCATGATTACACCTTCTTAATTTCACCTGTAGGTAAGCCAAGTCATAGCTCAAAGCTTTGACCAATGGGCTAATTTGGTGGGAAAATTGCATAAATGCCAGAAATTTGCAAGAAAAGACTTACAATAATAAATTAGGTAAATAATAATAGTACTAAAACAGAGGATAAATGAGATAACATTAACATTCCACGACCTAGTTGATACGATAATAACAAGGAAAGGCATAAAACATACACCAAAATAGTCCACAAGTTTAAGAGAATCGAGGACCCTTTGAGTGACCCCTCTCAGATTCAAGAACAACAACAAGAACACAAAGTATTATGGTGTATAACACCTAATTTCCAGCGATCCACAAACTATATTATCAACACAATATGAGAACAACAATATTACATCAACAAGAAACTCACGGGTTACACTAACAACAATAAGAATTCCAAAATTTACAACAACAATACAAGATAGATAATTAGACCAATTGAAGGGACAATCTTAAGAACCCAAGAATTGTAAGACTCGTGGACCCTTAACACTACCCACGGCACAAACCTAACTCTAACGTTGACACAAGAGGGATGTTACCTCCTCTAAAACCAACGTATCAAGCCAACGATGCAACATAAGTGATATCCACACTTGGGCAGCCCTAGTTATAGATTGGTGGCTTTTCCAAGCCCTACAACTAAGGGGTGTTAGACTCCTCACACTAGAGAGAGTTTGCCTTACATCAATAAACAACTAAGTCCTAAAAACCCTATCTTGTTCTATTTATATTACATTACAAAAGAAGATACATAACTACACTACCCTTAATGAGAGGGGTGGCCATGAAGTGCATTTTGGGCAAAGAGAAGTGACTAAAATGCCCTCAATGAAGATGGCCCAAAAACCGTGAGCTATTAAGTATCCAAAACTGTGAATACTCAAGTCTTTAATGCTCCAAGCAATCTTCCACTCATGGCCTTGATGAATGGTATGCTCAATGGTAGGCTCAAAATAGGTCTTCCTTGCATATTCCTGTGCCCTCAGGGTGACCAAATCTTGATCCTTTAAGTGATGGTCTCCAATCATGTCTTCAAAAATTAGGGTGGCCATTTGACTTGTATCATCCTCCCCTTCTTGAAAAGGATTCGACGTTGAATCCAAACCTTACAAGAACGAAGAGAAGACAAACAAGCACCACATCCTCATGACATGAGGGTTAGATTTAGTACAATAAACAACATCAACATGCCAAGGAGGTACACACTTGAGATATAGACACATATCCTTCACTTAATCACGAGGGGCTTAGCAAAAATATTACAAAGGGGTGGTGCCCTAATTGAAAGTGAAGTCCACGCAACACATATAGAAATACCACTCAAACAAGTGGATCGACCAATAACTATCCATCTTTCACACCCTAAGAAGTTACCAGGGTCAAATGGAAGATGTAACCAAGGACTTAGGTCTCGGCCACTCTCATTCTCCCCTAGGGTGACATCCTCAAGGTTAAGCAAGCCCTTTTTATCACCAATGGAAATATCATGCACAAAAAGAGGTTGAGAAAGGTATTCCACAAGCCAACTTCAAATAAAGGGTTCTCATTCATGTATTTACTACTAGTTTCAAAATTTCCACTAGGAATATGCCCAATATAAGAAACACTTAAAGAAGAAGTAGATAGAATTTATAAGCACACATCACCTTCTCTTAAAATGAGAAATCCTCACTTAGATACAAACCACCACAGGTAGCCAAGGGATCACAAGAAAAACCATCTTTACCAAGACAATCACAATTTGGGCTTCCTAAACAATCAAGCACATCAAGGTCTTTTCCACTCGATTGATCATTGTCCACATTCTCAGTAGTTATTGGCAACTTATATACCAATGTAGACTCACCTTGTTTTTCACAAGGGTCAACTAGTGTGTGAATACTCTCATCACTTGGTAATGGAACCTTAGTCAAGTTATAAGTGCTAGCATTAGATGGACATAAATTATTCTCACGCGGAGAATCAATTTCATCATCTAAAGGATCAACTAGTGCTTGCATACCTACAATAAGAGTTTGGTCCTCATGCGACCTAACAATACCAAGAATATCACAAAAAGGAGACTTAAGCACCTCTACTCTAGGTAAAGATGCAACTACACCCACTTGGCTTCTACTAGCCACAACACAACATTCCAAGTCTATAAAAGTGTAGGGAATAGCATTTTTACCTCGTAGCTCACATGAGCTACGACCTTCCTCTTGAAGTGTGTTCGGGCAGCCCACTTGCACCCTTTGACCTACCATATGATCTAACCTTTCATTTTCCATAGCTAGGTCTCGGGACATAGTGTTAAAGTAGGCCAAAATGACATTGGTGGCATTGTTGTCCATGGGTTGAGAGGTTGCAGTCGCGGGGTCCCTTGCAATTGTTCCTAAAAAAAAAGAACAAACCTACAAAGGAAAACACAAGTTAGTGTGAAACAACCTCACCACACTCTAACACACTTGATCGTCTCACACTTGGATTCACAAGTGTTGCAAGTCAGCTTGTAGTTCATGATGAGTCGAGGGGTAAGTCTACTCCTTGGTCGGAATAGATTCTTTGTTTGAAGACTCGAGTAAAGTAATGTCCAAACTTGAACTAAGAAGTACAATGATTTTAAAAATGACAAAAGCACAAAAGAAACATAGACACAAACAATGGATTCAAAGGACTAATTGATAATCTAGTAGGAGTTTACTAGTTTGTTAATTAGTTCTAGGATCAACTAATGAAACCAAAAATCAACAATTAGAAACTAGAAAATCAAAATTTGAGCTTAATATTAATAGTGAACAGTAATTAGGGTGACATGACAGCATACAATCGGTCTCGATCCCACAGAACTTTAGTCACAAGTATGAGTTTTTAATCTTCACACAATTTGGAATGGAAGACAATTGGTTTTGGAGGGAAAGTAAAAGTCTTGTAGTCTTTTTCAACTTTCCAAACTTAAAAAGGTGAGATTTGACTTTACTAGTCCCACAAGACAACGTCCCTTGATTTAAGGAAAAGTGGTTGTCAAGTCTAGGAAGGGATGTGTGCAAGTCTTCTAACAAACAACTTTACAACTTTTGTCTTTCAACTTTTTGGATCTATTTTGCACTTTATGTGGGTTAAGATATGAGAATAGGTGAAGAACAATATGAACACAACAATAATTTTTTTAAGAACTACAACAACATCACCATACGGCCAACTCAAGTTCACATCAACAATGTAACCATTTTTAAGCTCAACATTAGATCTAGACACCTTTGTGTTAGTGAGAAAGAATCCAACACAAGAAACAGACTAGAAAAACAAAATTTCTATGAGATCTAGTCACAAACTCTTGGCCAAAACAACAACAACAATGTTTACATCTCTCGGCCAAGAACACAAACACAAGAACACTTCTTCTTTTTTTCTAACAAGCAAGCCCAATATTTGATCTTGTGAGAATAAAATCAAGCTATGCTTTGATACCGAATGATACAATAATAACAAGGAAAGGCACAAAACATACACCAAAATAGTCCACAAGTTGAAGAGAACCGAGGACCCTTTGAGTGACCCCTCTTGGATTCATGAACAACAATAAGAACACAAAGTATTGTGGTGTTTAACACCTAATTTCCAGTGATCCAAAAACTATAGTATCAACATAATATGAGAACAACAATATTACATCAACAAGAAACTCACGGGTTACACTAACAACAACAAGAAATCTGAAACATACGACAACAATACAAGATAGATAGTTAGACCAAACGAAGGAACAATCTTAAGAACCCAAGAATTGTGAGACTCTTGGACCCATAACACTACCCACGACACAAAACTTACTCTAACATTGACACAAGAGGGACATTACCTCCTCAAAACACTAATTTATCAAGCCAACGATGCAAAAAAAGTGATATCCACACTTGGGCAACCCAAGTTACTGATTGGTGGCTTTTTCAAGCCCTACAACTAAGGTGTGTTACACTCCTCACACTAGAGAGAGTTTGCCTTACATCAATAAACAACTAAGTCCTAAAAACCCTATCTTGTTCTATTTATATTACATTACAAAAGATAAATAACTACACTACCCTTAATAAGAGGGGTGGCCATAGAGTGCATTTTAGGCAACGTGAAGTGACTAAAATACCCTTAATAAAGATGGCCCAAAAACCATGAGCTATTAAGTGTTCAAAACTATGAATCCTCAAGTCTTCAATGCTCCAAGCAATCTTCCACTCATGGCCTTAATGAATGGTAGGCTCAAAATGGGTCTTCCTTGCATATTCCTGTGCCCTCGGGGTGACCAAGTCTTGATCCTTTAAGTGATGGTCTCCAATCATGTCTTCAAAAATTAGGGTGTTCATTTGAATTGTATCACTAGTAGTTTTGGTAAAAGAGACACTAAAAAAAGATTATGAGTAATGTAATAGTCTATGTACATCAGTCTTGCATAATAAAAGACTAAGCAAAGGTAGAAGAAGGAGAAAAGGTCAACTCCAACTCCGAGAGCTCACCTTGTCTAAAAACTCTATACATCACAATCATAGCATTAGTGGTGGTTACCTTACTCAAATCAACAACAAAAAGATACAAAAGTGTAGTATAAGTACCAAAGCCATGGGTACTCAGTAGGCATCATCGGCTGACTGAGCTAAATCATAATATAAGTATAATAAGCTAACTTAGGGTAAAAGGGGAAACCTTGAATAAAGTATCGTAATAAATAAATAAACTGAAACAATAACATAAAGGAACACATAGCTATCACTATGAAACTGGCATCCATAATCCAGTAAATGCAAAAAAAGTAAATTACCCAATGTGAGACCCATAAGCCTGAGGGTGCAATAAAAGAAAATTAGTAACTAGAATTATACTAAATAAACACAATTCAAGCCACAATAGAGAATCATTCCATACCATAAACCTCAAACTAGAACTAATTCTATAACCGTCATAAGCAACCCCTCAATGTCGGACTTGAATTGGAACTCATATAATAAAATGTCAAACTTGAACTAAAACTATTATAATCAAACATCAGACCTGAACCAAAATTCATACCATGAATAATTCCATAATTGAACTGGTCTTAAGATCATAAATCGCCAGACTTGAATCGAAACTAGTATCAACTCTCAAGTATTATCTAGCAAAAGTATCATGTAACCAACCTCTTCAAGCTCCTAAATATACAATCTAAAGTATATCATTAACCAACCTCTTCAAGATCCTAAATATACAATCTAAAGGATACACTACACCTATAATTTTACAAAAAGCTAATAATAGTCTTGGCCTCAGGTGGGGCAAAGGGCCCACTTTTGATCCCCAAAATTCATTCTAAGGCAAGTTCTACCTCGGACTAGGTCAAGGCATCTAAATTCACTTCTAGATATTAAATAAGCCACATTTAGTCTTAAGATAACAATTCTACCCTAAGCATGAGCAACTAAGTCATTTACGCTTAGTTTAAGGTTACTTAATAGGCTAGAAGTCCCTAATTATACTAATTACGCCTCCAAACCCTAATTTCCACCCCGTATATATAAGATCATCATAAATATACTACAATTTAGGTCAATCTATGAGAAGGTAAACCTAGCCTACCTAGACGCCAAAGAAATCCCAAAAATCTGCTACGTCGGTGATTTTCCCTTTCGAGAAGCTTCCGACATAATGCCACACTATCAAAATCATAATCTGCTCATCAATACAAGAACAATGGTACCTATACTTAATTTTGTTCTTTGGGTCCAAAATTGCGTAGTAATCCTATTTAGGATTGCTTGTGAAATCATACTTTTGAAACCATCAATGCGTACCTCAATGCTTAAGGAACATTTCCCCTCAAGAATGGGTAAATTACAAGCTCAAATGATGCTTAAATTAAACCACCAATGTTCTAGAGATTTTGGAAAATAATTAAGAACCTAACTATGAAGTTGATGAAAACTTACCAAGAATTGAGAGAAGAAACAAGTATTTCAAGCTCACGAACACCCCAAAATCACTATTGATGTTTCTTCCATGTTTTACATGTTCTAGGGTTTCCCACTCTTAAACTTGTGTGAAAATGGGAGAAAATTGAACTAAGTGGGGTAATTTAATGGCTCCCAGGTGCCGCTAAAGAGATACCCGCACTTGAAATGTCGCTAAAGAGGTTTTCACTTTAGCGACTAACTTGACACTAAAACAACTCACTGGGATGGTCAGCCAACTAAAATGGCCTCCACTAAAGAGCCCAAAGGGCCACTTTAGATGATGCACTAGCTGAGTGTACCAGTGTGAGACTTAAAAATTTTCTTAGTCTCTACGAACCCCCCCCCCCCCCAGGATTCATCTAGAATCCCGTATATGTCACTACAAAAAATAGATCAAATTGTGGAGGTTAATTTTAAGGTTTGCAGGGGTTTTAAATCCCCGCAAATTGCGAGTTCGGAGTTCGTCATAAATAATTTGTGGCAATTTTTTTTCGATCACCATAATTAATTTGTGGCGGTTATTTTACGATAGTTTAAAACCTCCACAATTTTTATTTAAAAATTATAGCGGTTTAAAACCTGCGCAATTTTTATTTTTTATTATTATTTTTTAATTCAGTGGGGCCTATTAATTTTCAATAACAAATTTTAAAATTCTAATTTTAGCTCAAATTTAATTATTCCTTTAGGCATAACCTACAATCCAATATTTATTCAATTCATATATCATTAACACAACATGACTAATTAAACTTTGTAATTCACAAGCATATCATAAATACATTAAACATTAAACTTTAAAATTAAATTTTCAACATTAGCATCTTCAAACTCCAGATTTTCAATATTAACTTGTATCTTCAAACTCCAAAATCAAACATAACCACAAAACATTCTATATTCTAAGATTCGCTCCAACCACACAATTACATCATCATAATTGAATATCCAAGATAATTTGCAATGAAATCAACGACTGTCATTAGGATCACTATCATCACATGGTCTCCTTGCATTCATGGGCAAAATAGGTCCACTAGCCGCATCACTTGGCTACATAAAAATGCAAAGTATAAAATCAATCAGATAAACTTTCAGTCCTTATTATAAAATATTTATATCTGCGTACAACTAAAAACATCATCATATTTGGGTTTAACCAAAATAGGAAACCGGTTCTTCAGACAATATCATCACAATCTTCCTATTAAACCTGATTCCGGTTCATATGTAAAACTGACTCATAGCAGTTGTATTTGGGTCACATCATTTGAGATTTAATAGTTAATATTTGACTTGTGAGCATGAAAGTAGTATAGTGAAACAATAAAGATCCACCAAGAAATTGAAAAGTTAGCTTGATGTATAAAAAATCAATTCAAAAGTTATATAATTTGGAAAATGAATCTATCCATCCAAGGAGAAAAATAATGACCAAATAAATATCACTAGTCACAACTAAAATGCAGAATGGACAGAATAACTCAAATCAAGGGATAGCTAGACAAATTGAAGGAGAATAAAAGAGAACTCTCAGCAAAACTCTTATTATTACAAAATATAGCACACAACAGAGAACCTGCGATAGACCTCCTCCACTTCCAGTTACTCCTCTCAATAAACTATCTGGATGGAATCAATTACCAAAGCTCACAGTGAAAGAGTTTGGGCCTTTTCCAAAATATCCCGATGAAAAAAACAACATGGAACACAACATAAACATATCAGATATATGCACTCTAATCATCTGCTAAGAATTTATCTTGTTCTGCAACCTTCAAGTAATCTAGGTTATTCGTTGAACAAATATGCAAATGACCTAGCCTTTGCAAGAGAAATGAAGCACAAAAACTAATATAAAGCTATCTTTTATCATTGGCACAGTTAAACGGCCTATATTTCATTAAGAGATCCTTTCTTCATCTGCAGCGGTTACACATTATTAGGAATGATTATTCACTATTTTAGAGCAAAACCTATTTTCAAGAAAATATTGTTGTATCAACTTGGAAAACCTTATTCTTTTTCATCTTTAAAGCCAAACTTATATTTCAACTTATAAAGCTTCAAAGGGACAATCAGCGAAAAGGACCTCATGTTATAATCAATCATGAAAACTTAAGCCAAGAGGAAACATTATGCAACATTTATACGCAAACCTATTTTTGAGACTGTTTTCTCAAACCAGCTTTATTCATTCATTAGATTGATAACCTCTCATAATTTTTTAAAGATAAGAGTCCTTCTCATTAGGAAATCATAACCAGTTGTACTGACTGATTCTGGTCATAGTTGTCCCACCACAAGCCAATTTAAGATTATTAGTTAAAAATGAACAACTACTTAAAAAGGTCAATCATACCACCAAAACAAGAAAGTTCATGAGTATTGAATGATATCAAAGAGTTAACCTCAATATCTGTACTTGCATACAAGAATATTTCATTAGTCCCGATACTCATCCGATCAGCTCTATTCCCAAATTCCTCAACACTCTGCCATGAAGATGATTCAAGACAATAAGATACCAACATTTTCCATGAGCACAAAATTGCATACAAGGAAAAGACTTATTTAAACAAGAAAGCTAGGATATAAATTTGGAAAATTTACAAGCCGACAATGTTTTATCCAAATTTTGTTTCATGCATTACAAAGGCCAAAACACAAAGTATCTGTACTCAAAAAGAGTGTACGGTATAACAACGAGGAGACAAAAACCCTCCTGCTCCAGGTAACTCTTCAAGAATTCTGAAAAGTATCTATTTCACTTATTATGTCTGATTTCATAAAAAGGAACCTTGGAGAAACGGTAAAGTTGTTTTCGTGTGAACTATAGATCATGCCTTACTAGTACTTGTGTTAGAGTAGGCTGCCTATATCAACACCATTGTACTATGTGCACCTTCCTCAGACCTTACAAGAACGTGGGATGCTTCGTGCATCAGTTTGTATTCATCGCTCTAAGTTACATTTTTAATCATTCTTTCTTAATAGATTGCTGGACACAAGGATCTTCTGGAGGGAGACCCTCACCTGAAATGACTCAGACTGTGATTCCTACATCACGACCTTAATCGTGTTTCAAGCCTACACTCTTAAGCATATAGGTGATCCAAACTACCATGTCAAGTTGAGGCCTCATATTTCCAAGGAATACATGGAATCGAAGTCAACTACTAAATTAGTAACTTTGAACCCAACAAGCGAATATGCTTCTGGCTTGGAGGACATGCTTATCTTGACCATGAAAGGTATTTCTGCTGGAATGCAGAACACAAGCTAAACACAAAGAACCTCACTTTAATGGAATTAAGTGAGCCCTACGAAATTAACTCATGTTAGGTTGTCGAAGCTAAAAGGAAAATCTAAAGAACAAAAGAAAGAATACATCATCGATATAGAAGTACCTTCATATCACCAGTTCCAGGAAAAAACTTATCCCCATACTTGTGGAAACTAACCCTGCAAAAAGTCTAATATTAGAAACTTGAGATTCCAGTGACATTGTAATATTTTAGATGCACTAATTTTGGTAGATATGTATTTGTGTTAAAACACATCAAGAGGACAACTGCAGTTTCTGCACCTAAATAGCAGGTTCTGGAGGTACTAGAAAAGTGCTCAATAGATAACGTTCTCGTACCGGTGGTTCGTCTAGTGGGCAAGCAACTACTTCACCTTTAAAGACGATAGAATTAACAACTGTTGTACATAGGAAAAAGAGGAAAGTTTCTAATAAGTTTGTACCTGATAAACTTGTTGCGACCAATCGGATCCGGGTAGACCCAAGAAAGACAATAGTTGAGAGTAAGAAGAGCGTAAGGAGAAGCAGGGGTTGCTCCATATTTGAGAAAAGGGAAGAGATTGTTTAGTGGGTTCTCGAAGATATCAATAGTTGACTT
Organism: Capsicum pubescens; assembly: GCA_030864215.1. NCBI lineage: Eukaryota > Viridiplantae > Streptophyta > Magnoliopsida > Solanales > Solanaceae > Capsicum > Capsicum pubescens. The sequence goes on from CM061548.1 coordinate 246,649,398, forward strand.
GTCAACTGCCATGGAAGAGCATGTAATTAATTATCTCAATTGATCAATCAGACCCAATCCAGGAATTGCTCCTGAACATTCCATTTCATATATTATAATTATCATATGTCTTAGTGATACCAACTTAAATGTAAGAATTAAGTTCATTTTTGGAAAGATAAAGATACATCAGGCTTATATAAAAGAAGATTACCATTACATACACTAACAGTCTCAATGGCATAAGCTTAAAATTAGGTATGTACTCCTATACACTTATATATACAAAAGCTTATAATAAAAAATTGTTAAGACCCTGCTATGGACTTGGAAAAGACACCATCAGAACATAAATATTATTTGAAAACTTTCAATTATTTACTCAGAGATGTAGATACAAATTATATAGTTAGAATCAGCATAGGAAAATGCCAAAGAGAGAATTTGATGCAAATGTTTGGATTGCATACTGGTTACTGCACAATTGAAATATGATAATACAGTATCAGATCAGAAAAATGGATAAGAAAAATATCTGTAAAGTTTACAAATAATTAATGCCTATTGATGAGAATTCCAGAATTTTTAAATCTTTGAGGCCTATGCAAGTACTAAACTGCCGCTGAAAAAATATTCTGGATGTTAGTTGATGGGATGTAGCACAAGTTTTTCCATTTTTTGGATAGTTGTCTGAAATTGATATTTTATGGATGAATAATTGTGTATCTTCCAAGAAAGTTCAAGTTGAGAAAAAAACTAAAGAAGTGCAGAACACTAGTCTAAGTTTTACCTACCGACAACATAATATTTTTGAATTACAAGCCACTTAAAATATGATCAAAGGTAAGTAACCTTCTCGAGTAGGTTAAATTGCACTGATTGTGTGAAAAATCATTAAAGTTGTCATATAAGTTACTAAATCCTTCGAACAACAAATGATCAAAAATAGCTATGTGAAATCGACAATGTACTAGCCTAATATATCATAGGTAGAGTTGCTCTGGTATGTTTACCAACTATGTTCCTCGGACTCTCCAAAAATATTATCGTACCTATGTCGGATCCTTCGAAAATGCACTATCTTTGGAGTATCCAACATATACCCATCAATATTTTTAAAGAGTCCGAGAAATATAGTCTACCAATACACTTGGCTTGCAAAGAGAATGTTTTCCAGAAAAACTATGATAAAAGTTCTTACACTAGCACTAACATTTAAAGCTCAGCATAATAGAAAGAATGAAGGTCAGATTTCAGATCCTATAATGACAACATGGTAAGGGAAGGTGAAGCTATGAAGGACTTATAATTCGAAAGAGATTTGTAGGACCTAGAAGTAGAAGAATTCCAAAACCCTCTTGATGGAACTAGATATTTGGCAATGGAAGGGGCATAGCAATTGGTTGTTCACTCGTCATTCTATTATAGCTTATAGAGAAGGGAGGCTATGGGGCTTCCCTCACGCATCTTTACAGGTCACAAGACCATCAAGAAAAGTATGTCTCTTATTAAGGCAATATTTGAAGCTATCCTACAGCTGAGAACCTGAGAATAGGTAACAAAGTTCATAACAACCGGCTACATCCAAGGGTGTGCCCTAGTAGTTAATAAGTGAGTTGAGAACCATGAGATCATAGGTTCAATTCCAAATGGAGGCCAAAAAACACTAGGCAGTGTTTTCCCATCTATCCAAGCACATCTAAATTATCATTCTTTTGCGAGTTTCATGCCACCACTATTAGCATTCCCTTTTCCTAAATTTTCCTACCTGAACTATCACCATACCAACAATTCAACTGTGAATTATCGGCATACCAACTATTTGACATGAACTACATATCAACATACCATCTATTGGACAGGAACTATATATCAACACACCTATTCAGCGGGAACTATATATTAACGTACAAACTTTTTTTGAGAAAGGTAACAATTAGTTCTATATATCCACAGGTATATTACATCAAATGTGTAGTCCCCCTCCAAAAGTGTTGAATATCACCATACGAAATAATCAACAGGAACTAAATATCAACATACAAACTAATCTATACATCAACATACGAACCAATCAACAGGAACTATACATCAACATACGAACTAATCAACAAGAACAATATATCACTAATCCAACTATTCAATAGGAACTGTGTATCACCATAACATCTATTCGACATGAACAATATCTCACCCTGCCGTCTATTCAATAATATCTCACGCTAAAATCAAAACAAAATTTTGGTCAATCAATTTGGGGATTTAGTAGCCGCAACAAATGCACTAGAAACCCCTTTTCCTACTATACCCGAAAACCCCTTTCCTACTTGGATTTGATTTTGGTCAGCAAAGAAAGATACCCAATAAAATTTCACATCTTTTTCCTTTCTCAATAATTTCCCTAACATTTTCAAGATTCCAAAAATCAAGAAATAGTACTAAAAATTCCTTAAAAAAGAAAATCAATAAAAAGAATTTCCAAGTGAAAAAAAGAAGAAAATAGGTATGAAAACTTACTGAGAATAAGAGGAATGAGAGTACTGAGCAGTTGTTTAGGAATTTAAAAAAAAGAAGAGAAAGAGCGGGTGTTTTGGGGGAAATTAAGGGTGTGTTTGGTATGAAGGACTGGAAAATGTTTTCAGTTTTCTCCTGTTTGGTTGGCTTACAGGTTTTGGAAAATATTTTCCAAATCAATTTATTTTCCTTAAAAGGAAAAAATTTTCCAAAACTCTTTTTCAACCTCACTCTTAAATTGAAATATTCATACAACTCTCAAAATCACTCATCCCTACTCCGACCCTTAATCTCCCACCCCACCCCTACCCCACCCCTTACCACCCCTATTAAAAAATATATTTTAATTTTTTTTACCTCACCCCTACCCAAAACCCTACTTCCTTCGCCTTTCCAAAAAAAAAAAAAAAAAATTCTTAAAAAAAAATCAAACATTTTTCTTACCTCATCTACCAACCTTCCCCCCCTCAAAAAAATTAAATTTTTTCTTGCCCCACCCTCACTCCCCTACCCCGACCCCCACCCCTACTACCCACATTCAAAAAATATATTTCAATTTTTTTTTACCCGACTCATACTCCCCTACCTCTACCCCTACCCCCCACCTCGTACTATCCCCCAACCCCTCCCCACCCCCCACCCCCGCAAAAAAAATTATTTTTTAAAAAATTAAAATTATTTTCTTACCCACCCTTACTACCTATTTTGACAACCCCGTCACTACCATCGACAGTCGCTGTCGCGTGCAATCATTGTCATTATGCCAACGGTGATGACTCAACGAAGTCGATATTTATGATTATTTCATTCGTGTTGAATTAATTATATTTAAGAATGAAAATAGGTTTGAAAAAAGATTATATTTCTAGAAAAATCACCAATTTTAAATGCTCACTACTTTAATCTTCAAAATCGAAATAAAAATACGACATAACCGAACCGAATTTATAAAAATCGAACCAAACCGAAATAATTTTGGTTTGGTTATGATTGTCATTTTCGTCAATCCGAAAACCAAAAAACTATACCGATATTCAACAATCAAACCGAACAAATCGAATGCACCCCTAAATATAAGTAAGAAACAACTTATTTTTTTAGAAAATATTTCTCCTCCTTCATATCGAACACACCCCAAAAAATATTTTTTGAGATCAAAAAATAATTTTCTAAAATATATTTTTACGCTTTAGCTAAAGATTAAAATGTATTTTTTGAAAAATAGTTTTTCATTCACCAACCAAACATTACAAACTATTTTTCGAAAAATATTTTCCATTCACCAACCAAACACAGGAAAACAAGTAAGAAATCTACTTGTTTTCCAAGAAAACATTTTCTAGGAAAATATTTTCTAGGGAATTTGTTTTTTGGCAGTACGCGCTATTTTTTGGATAGATATAAATTTTAGCGATAAGTTTTTAACCCCCACATTTCATATAATTTTACAGGAGTTACAATAACCTCCGCAAATAAACCCCCATAATTAGACCAATTTTTTGTAGTGTATAAATAAACTATACTACACTATCAAATTTGATGTTTCATACTCAATGGTGCATTCAGAATTTCCATTCTAGGTAATTTCAATGAAAAATAGGCCCCACACCTAAGTTCTCTTTTTCTTAATTTTCAGGCAATAGCTCAAAATCAGTTTGAAAGCTTTGAGACCCGAACCAAAGGTTTCCCAACCTAAAGTCAATGTTATGGTGATATTGGAACTATAAAAAGCGACATACGAGATCGTTTAGCTAAAATTTTTGCCTGGTAGACTATTATTACCAATAAAGACTTCAAAATAAGAAATTATCTCTAAAAATCAAATGAACTACCTGATAAAAGAATTATCATCTCCAGCAAGTCATAAATGACTTGGGGCAGCTATAAAAAAGCTCTAAATTACAAATATATATGGAAATGCAGAAAATGAACTGGAGGGTCTTTACACTAAAAAATGTCCCCTAACCAAAGTTATGTATTTGTTGAGCTAGTTGTTGTCTCACCCTATTACCATTTCCACCCATTTTTTCTTTGAACCACAATAGACCGTATATATGTTAATTTTATTCATATAAGCAAGATCCAAATGGGTTTGGACTAGTAATTGAGCAACTTCTTTCACCTTTATGCTACTCAAGATCTTTTCCATCAACTTGGGTTGTAGTTGGCTTACGATTTTACATTCAATCTCAAATAAAACCTGGATAGTGTATCAACAATACTATTATCCTTACCCTTTTTATAATAAATTTCATAACTTAACCCCCATAACTTTGTAAGACATTTGTGTTGCCATGATGTTAAGATTTTTTGATCCTACAAAAACTCGAGACTAAAATCTTTCATTTTAATAATAGAATGGTGATAATGGAGGTAGTGCCTCTATCTCCACTACTATGAGCAAGGCAGTAAACATTTTTGCATAAGTTGATAGATCTTGGTTCTTCTTGCTAAGTACTCGACTTAGATAAGCAATTGATTATTTTCATTGGATATGCACAACCCTTATTCCAATTTCACATGAATCTACCTAAAAAATAAATGGTTTCTCAATGTCTTGTAAAGTTAATATAGAAATAATGGTCATACGTTTTTACACAAAACAAAATCTCCTTTCTTGGCTAAGGATGTTAAAGGTTTGATAGTCAGTGCATAAGCTTTAGCAAACTTTCTATAATACCTAGTTAGTCCTAGAAATCCTCAAAGTTCCTTTAGAGTTCTATGCTCAGACCACTTTACCATTACTATAATTTTATTTGGATCAGTTCTCACTCCCTCACTAGAGATGATACATCCTAAATATTCCATTTGTTTTTTTTTGGTTAAATTTTTTAGATCTTATTAATTAAGGAGAAAACTTAACATGGTCTTTACATGAATGGGCCAACCCAACCAAAACAACAAAATGGAAAATAAATCTACTCATAAGAGTCCACCCGACCCAGTCCACCCATCTACACTATTACATATATCTAATTTTCTAGAGTTTACAAAATAGTACACTATTTCACTCATTTTCTTCCACCCTAAAACACCTGATCCATGTCGGCTCCTTTCAATCGCCACTTATCCTCCTCTTTGAGTTAACAACTCTGTACCTTGGATGCTTCTGTTGCATAGATATATCATCTTGTAGAAATGATTAATCTTTTCTTGTTTTCATTTTTTCTCTTCTTTCTCTTAAGCTACTTTTCATCTGTTATCTTTTGGTGTAGTTGTGTTCTCTTGTAGATGGGACTACTATCTTCTTTTTGTATTGTGTTAAGGGATCCTGTCAATTGAAAGATGTTACATTTACCGATTAACCTTGAACTGAACCATTTTCCCTCCTTGTCTTTGTATTAATGCTCCTTTAAAACCTTTTGAATCTGCAGATATGGCTGGTATATAGATAATGAGATGCTTAAAACTACAAGTATTCAGATTCTAACATGTTTTCTAGGTTTATTAACTTTAATCTGAATAAGTGACCATCCTATTTTGTTGTGAGTCCTTTTTGCTGGTAGTTATAATGTATGCTAGACAGTTATTTCACTCTTTTTATTGCCTTTATGTCTTATAAATTAATGCATCTAAAAAACCTAAGCTTTAGCCTTCCCATTTTCCTCACCCTTTTGTAGGTGACAATCTTAAGTACGAGCATTGCAATTTGTCACTATTAATTAATTTCCTTTCTTTGGATTCCAATTGCTGAAAGCTTGTGAATCTGAAATTCCCTTTGTCAATTGCTAGATTAGCTAAGTAGTATGCTAGTTGGTTATCTTCCCTCAATATATGTTGATACTGAACTTGCTTGTTTGTCATTAGTGTCCATATCTGCTTAATTATTTCTAAAATATTCCATGGACATTCTCATTCTTTGTTTAAGATATTTTTCAAAGTTAATGAATCTTTTTGTAACATAACTCTATTGTGATGTGTTTGACTGTGTCATGACACTTTAGGTCATTTTTCATATTTTCACTTATTTTGATTGTTAGAGCTTCTATATAGCTGCCCTAAGTTAATTATGACTTGCTGGAACTAAAAATTTAGATTTTGGGTTTGTTTTTTTTAGTCAATTCCATATTTTGAAGTCTTTATTGGTTCCAAATGGCCACCGGATGAAATATTTAGTCAAACGACCTCGAATGCCAATTTTGATTGTTCCAGCAGCTTTATAATATTGATTTTAGGATAGGAGGACTCTTGGTTTGGGTTTCAATGAACTCGGGTACATTTTGACCTATTGAATGAAAAGTTAAAAAAAAAGGAAAAATACTCAGAAAAATACCTGAACTTTTCTTGAATTTGCAGTTGAGCATACTGAACTTTTTGGGGGTCCTATTACCCCTTTGGACTTTTTTTTGTATTTTAATAGAATATATTTTTCCACTTGGACCATTGCGTGTAATTCATGTGCATTGAGCGTGTGAAAGTTCTAAAAATCATTAAACTACTTTTTTTGGGTCAAATAGACCCTCAATTTTCTAATTTTTATAAATTTTACGTTATTTTTTTTTTATTTATATCTTCTTTCTCTTCTCTCTTCTTTCTTTCTTCTCTTCAATGGTGCTCCATCAGTGTTCTTCTTTCTCTTCTCTCTTCTTTCTTTCTTTCTTCTCTTCAATGGTGTTCTATTATTGAATTGGAATTGAATTGAACCCAATTTCATCACACACAACCCCAAATGAGTCATCTTCAACACACTCAATTCATTTCTATCTATTTGACCCAATTTCAACACACACACACACATCAAATGGGTTATCTTAAATTCCATCAAAATAGCAAAATTATTCCACCATTGCCACAATCAACCAACACACCATTGCCGCCGGAAGGAAATGTGCCGGCTCATAGAAACTTACGTTTGATTCAATATCACGATGCATTTTTGGGACCTTTTGAATTTTTCAATTCCAGAGAGAAAACTGGAAATGTTTCAATTCCATAGGAAAGTTTGAACATTGGTAGCTAGGAAAATTTTGCATTTGATTCAATTGAAAATAGTAAAGATGATGATATTTTATTTTAAAAAATGTGTTAATTTCTTGTTTTCACATGTTAATTTCTTGTGTAAAAAAATCACTTGTTTTCGTTAATACAATATTTTGGTGAAATTTCAAATAATTCTGGGCTGTTGGAATGATTTCAAATTGTGAGGCAGGAGAAAAAACTGATTTTGCTCAAAATCCTAGGGATTTTAATACTCCAGTCGCGTAATTGATGAATTACAATTTGATTCCGGAACAACTCAAAATAAAAAATTGAATGGCTCACACTCTGGCAACACTGCCACGACGTTGTAAAACTCTAGCGATGAACTTTTTAGTGTCAAAATCGACCAAACTCAATGTCAATCGATGCGTATGCAATTTTTTTTTAAGAAAGTTTCCAAATGGATCATCTTCGACACAACCCCATTTTCATTTTTCCATTTTCTTCTCATGGTAATTCACCATGGAACCTGAAAGAGCCATTTCCATTGAAAATGGAGAAGAAAATCACTGCCCTGTTACTGCCCACCACACGTTTGATGAAATACCAAGCTCAAATCTGACTTACAAAAGTGTGGTTGCTGCTGAAGAAGAAAATGGAGCAAAATGGGGAATGAGGCAACCAAATTTCAATAATTAAGAATCAAAATTTTAGTGAAAAAATGATTAAAAGTGATGAAAAAATAAGAATGGAACAGAAATTAAATAAAATTTATTTTTAAAAAAATACGTGTAAAAATGAGATTGATGCGTGTATTACACTGCCAGCCGCCAAAACTGGGTATAGCATTTTGGAGAGGGGGGGATTAAATCTACTTTCAAAATGTCTAGGGGTAATAGGACCCCCATAAAGTTTAGTATGCTTAACTGCAAATGCGATCAAAGTTCAGGTATTTTTCTGAGTACTTTCTCTTAAAAAATAAAAATTTGGTGTGGGACCCATGTTTCATTGAAATAACCTTGGATGAAAATTTTAACAGTGCCATTAAGTCAAAAATGTCGAATTTGGTATGGTTACATAGTTATTTTGAGTATACAGGATTTCGAAAGAATCCCGAGGGCTTGGCAGAGACTTAAATTTTTTTTAAGTCTCAACTGTTTCTGATATTCTGGTGCATCGCGATCACGATAGCTTTGGCCGCAATCGCGACTCCATGAGCAGGGTAGAAAGTGTCACAATCGCGATACTTTCAGTTGTGAATGTGACTCCTTGACCAATCCACCAAATTGTAATTGTAATGCAGGAATATTGCGATCGTGAAATCCTTGTCTGATGCTCTGAATAGCGATCGTGAACATCGAGTCACGATAGTGAGACCCAAGCACCTGGTAAGGTTATAAATACTCAATTTTCTCCTGATTTTGCTCATTGTCCACCCATTCTCTTGAGACTAAAATCTTAATTAGTGAGAAATCTTGAGAGTAACTCTTGTGGGTGATTTGGGATCTTAGACATTGATTCATTACGTGATTTTTCTTCAAATTTGAGGTAAGATTCCTCTAATTTCATTGTAAATTTTCCATTTTTTGTTTAATTATCCCAAAAACTCGGGGGCTTGATTTTAGCACCAAATTAGCTCGTATTTCATCCATTTTAGAGGGTAATGACTCCTTGAGCATGAGGGAATATTGGGTTGACTTTGAAAATGTGGTTTTCCATAAATGGGACCCGCATAGGATTTTTTGTGAATTTTGGACCCGAAGCATAATGGTGTAATATAGGAATCATTATTCTCGTATTGATATATAGATGTGGTTTTGATGGCTAGGAATTTTGCAGAAGCTTCTCAAAAGGGAAAAATGGTGATTTAGCTGATCTTTGAGCATTCTTCAGTGTTGAGGTAGCTAGATTTTATCCCTTCTTAGATTTAGTTAATTAATAGTATGTTTATGATATTGTGTTAGATTTGGGAATAGGTTTTAAGTGTTGTTATGATGAATTTGCAATGCTTGGTCTAGTTGGACCATTTAGGCTATTTAGAAACCATAATTTAGGCATTATTGACCTAGTTGCTTATATTTTAGCTGAATTTCCTATCTTAGGGATAATTAAGGCTTAGTTAACATCTAAAAGTAGATTTAGATACCTTATGCCTAGTTCGGATAAATTTGCCTAAAATGTAACTTCGGAGATTAGAAGTGGGCCCTTGACCCACCTTAGGCTAAGACATATGCTAGATTCTGTAGACCTTTATACGCTTGTTAGACTCTTAGAAATTTTATTGAGTTAATATTGAGAAACCTCAACACTTGATGGATAAATTGGTTGATGTAAGGGTTGATTCCTATTGGTTATGCTATTACTTATGCTATTGATGGTATTATTGATTATGTTGATCTATTTATAATTACCGGTTAGAGTATGGAAGATGCATATGATATTGAGGATATTTATCCGATTTGAGTCTGGAGGATAACTATGACATTAATTATGTTTACAGGTTCAAGTCTCTTTATTGAATATATTTACCAGTTCAGGTCCGTCTATTGAATATATTTACCAGTTCAAGTCCAGTTACTAATTATATTTACCAGTTCAAGTTCGACTATTGATTATATATTTACATATTGAAGTCCGACTATTAATTATATTTACCGATTCAAGTTTGGCTTTGATAGAGTTAGATATGGTTGATAGAGTTAGATATGGTTGACTTTGATATTATTCTTGGAATAGACTAGTTACATTTGTGCTATGCTTCGCTAGACTATCGGTCCCATAAGGTAATGTTTAATTTCCTTAATGAGCTAAATATTGAGTGGGGGGAGGGGTGGTTCTCTAGCTCCTAATGGGAGGTTTATATCATATCTTAGGGCCCAAAAGTTAATTTCCAAAGGATTTCTCTATCATCTGGTCTAGGTTAAGGATTCTAACTTAGAAGGTCCGTCCGTCCTTACATTCTGTTCCTGTGGTAAATGAGTTCCCTAAGGACTTCCCTTATGACCTTCCTGGTATTCCTCCTAATAGGGAGATTGATGTTTGTATTGACCTTGTTCCAGAAACTCATCCTATCTTTATTCCCCTAGATAGAATAACTCCAGCCAAGTTGAAGGAACTCAAGGAGAAACTAAAGGACCTCTTAGACAAGGGTTTCATCTGTCGTAGTGTGTCCCCATAGGGTGCACTGGTATTATTCATGCATAAGAAGAATGGATCCATTAAGATGTGTATTTAATTACATGCAATTGAATAATATCACGGTAAAGAATAAGTACCCTCTTTCAAGAATTAATGATCTCTTTGATTAGATTTAGGGTGACAAATTCTTCTCTAAGATTGATCTTCGATATGGGTATCATCAGTTAAAGATTAGGAAAGTGGATATCCTTAAGACAACTTTCTGTACTCGATATGGGAATTTTATGTTTTTTGTGATGTCGTTTGGTTTGACCAATGCCCCTACAGCATTCATAGATTTGATGAATAGGGTCTTCTGTCAGTTTCTAGATCTATTGGTGATTGTCTTCATTGATGACATTTTGGTGTACTCCAAGTGTGAGGAGGCTCATGCCAATCATCTCCGTCTTGTATTACAGACCTTGAAAGATCAGCAGTTATATGCAAAATTCTCTAAGTGTGAATTCTAGTTGAATATTATAACTTATTTGGGTCATGTTGTGTATAGTGAGGGGATCATAGTAGATCCTCAGAAAGTTATTGTGGTTAAGAAGTGGCCTAGACCCATGACTCCAACTGATATTTAGAGCTTTTTGGGTTTAGCTGGTTATTATAGGAGGTTCGTGGAAAGTTTTTCTTCTATTCCTGCTCCAGTGACCAAGTTGACTCAGAAGAAAGTGAAGTTCTTGTGGTATGATGCTTTCAAGGGTAGCTTTGAGAAGCTAAGTCCTGACTCTACCTGAGGGTACAGAGGGATTCGTGGTCTATTGTGATGTATCCCGAGTTGTTTTGGGCTGTGGTTTGATGCAACATGTTAAGGTGGTTGCTTATGCCTCTAGACAGTTAAAGGTTCATGAAAAGAACTACCCGACACATGATTTGGAATTGTTAGTTGTGGTGTTTGCATTGAAAATTTGACGTCACTATCTATATGGTGTCCATGTTGATATCTTTTTTATCATAATAGTCTGCAGTATGTGTTCGCTCAAAAAGAGCTTAATCTCAGGCAAATGAGGTAGCTTGAGTTGCTCAAAGACTATGATATGAGTCTTCACTACCACCCAGGTAAAACGAATATGGTTGTTGATACTCTTAAAAGGTTGTCCATGGAGAACTTGTCTCATGTGGATAAGAATAAGCGGGAATTACTGAAGGATATTCACCATTTGGCTAACCTTGTAGTTTGTCTCTTTGACTTCGAGAATGGTGGTGTGTTTGTGCAACAGGTGTCACAATCATCTCTTAGTTAAAAAATAAAGGAGAAACAGGTGCTAGACTCTCTCTTGATGAAAATCAAGAATGATATGGGTAAGCAGAAAGTGACGACCTTTGAGGTCGGTGGTGATGGTATCTTGAGGTACCAAAAGAGGTTATGTGTTCTCGATATGGATAGATTGTGAGGCAGGATTTTGGTCAAGGCCTATGAGTCGCGGTATACGGTTCACCCTGATTCAATAAAGACGTATCATAACCTTAAGGAGATGTATTGGTGGAATAACATAAAACGGGATGTATCCAACTTTTGGCTAAGTGTATAGTGTGTCAACAAGTAAAGGTGGAGCACATGAGGCCTAGTAGGCTCCTTTAATGGATTGAATTACCAGTGTGGAAATGGGAGGTAATTAATATTGATTTGATTACCGGCCTTTCACAATCGCAGAATCAATGTGACTCCTTCTAGGTCATCATACATAGGATAACTAAGTCCACTCACTTCGTGCCAGTGAGGACTACTTATTCTTCTGAGGATTATGCAAATTTATTCCTTCAGAAAGTGGTAAAGTTGCAAGGTGCGCCTATCTCAATTATTTTAGATTGTGGTAATCAATCTCGTTGTATTTCTGGTGCTTTTTCCAGAATGGTTTGGGGACTAAAGTGAGTCTTAGTATGGGTTTTCACCCACAGTCAGAAGGGCTAGCCAAAAGGACTATTCAGACATGAGAGGATATGCTGCAAGCCTATGTGATTGACTATGGTGGTAATTGGTTCAACTATTTTCCTTTGATTGAATTCTCTTATAAAAATAGTTACCATTCTAGCATTGGTATGGCTCCATTTGAGGCATTGAATGGTAGGAGATATAGATCTCCTATTGGGTGGTTCAACGTTGCTGAAGCAGAGAAGTTTGGCCCGAATTTCGTTCACCAAGCTATGGAGAAGATGAAGGTAATTTGGGATCATCTTAGGACCATCAAAAGTCACCAAAAGTTCTATACAGACGTAAGGCGAAGGGACTTGCAGTTTGAGGTTGGGGATTGTGTGTTCTTGAAAGTGTCTCCCATAAAGAGAGTAATGAGGTTTGGGAAGAAGGGTAAGCTTAGTCCCTTGTATGTTGGCTTGTATTCTATTTTGAGAAGGGTTGGTTAGGTTGCATATGAGTTGGATTTTCCCTCTAGCATGAGTTCCATTCATCCGGTATTCCATCTGTCCATGTTGCGGAAATGTGTGGGTGAACCTTCATTGGTTGTTCCCTTAGAGAACATTGGTATTTTGGATTCTTTGTCCTTTGAGGGGGTCCTGGTGAGGATCTTGGATCGTCAAGTTCTTCGGTTGCGAATGAAAGATGTGGCTTCAGTAAACGTTCTATGGCAGAACCAAAAGTTTGAGGAAGCTACTTGGGAAGCCGAGGAGGCCATGAAGTCCAAGTATCCGTTTCTTTTTTCCATTATAGAAATTTATGCTTGAGGTATGTGTTGTACATAACATCTTTGTTTTCCAACTTAGTTAAAGGTTAGAGAGAATCCAAATTGTACTTGTATTTCCTTTTCCCATCATTTGGGGATGAATTATCCTAAAGAGGAGACTGAAATGCCCCAGGCTTTGGCCCTTGCAAAATTTTATAAGTTTGAAACTTCTGTTGATCATACGGCTCAATATACTAGTCGTATGGTGTGGGTACGGGTATAGGGACCCTAGTTATATGTTGGTCGGTGTGATATTGGCCAAGTTCTGTCCTTGGTACGAGAAAACTCCATGCGAGTCGTATGTTCAAGTGACGAGAGGTAAAGTCCAAAGCGTATGCTGTCCAATGTCTAGTCTTTGATGTTCTACTACCCTAGAATGGTACTAGTTGTATGGTGATGATACGAGTTGGGCAAGGGAGTCGTATGTTAAACAGAATGTGGTGTCCAACTTTCTAATCAAGTGACGATTTGAGTGTACCACTCGTATGATGTGTTTACGAGTTGAGGGGTCCAATTGTACCTACTTGTATTCTACTTACAACTTTTAACATGAGGGTATTTTGAATATTTCCCAACCCAAGCCCTTAAGAACCCATGTCTTATAACACTTATTAGGCATTCATTCTACATTTTTGAAGATTGAAACACTCTCTAAAAACCTCTCAAGAATATTGGGCTAGGGTTTCTTCAAGATGGTCATCTAGAGGCTGAAGGATCAAAATCTCTTCGTGAATCTTCATAACTCAGGCATGTGGCTCTTCCTTCATTGGTAATTCACAAAAATAATGTATTTTAGACATTGTTATGGTTCATTAAGGGTGGTTTTGAAAGCCTTGGTTGAGGGTTTGGATGCATAATGATGAATATTGTTTTCTCATGTTTCAAATTATGATTATATATGTTTTAATAATGGTTTTGCATATGTGGGTGCATGGGAATTATGGTTTAATGAAAGGGGTCATGTTTAACCCTAGAATTAATCATTTTTGGCTTGAATAATGGTTTGATAATTGTATGCCCTCAACCTATTTGTGAAAATGTCAATGAGAAGAATCTTGTCACATATAAAATGTGTTTAAACTACGGCATTGTCCTATGAATATTGATAATTGGAAAATAATTTTATGAAGGCCTTGTTGGCCATGAATTGATTTGAATTATAACTTTGGTGGTTGATTAGCTAATTGGGTTTGAGTCCCTAAATGTTGAATTGAATTGATGTCTTTGTTTAGACGATGGTTTAGAGTACCAAGTTTGATTAATAATAGTTATGGCATGTTGTACGCTTGCAAGTGGGAGGGGGGGTTGGTATCACAATACCAATAAGATACCTATGGTAAGTAATTGGATTAATAGTTGTGTAGATGTGTAATGAATGTTTTAAATTGGGCTCTAAAGCGGTATGTGTAGCCAGGCCATGAAAGTGGAGTTCGAAGGACTAACACTGGAGACCGCCCCAGTCGGTGCGGGTGTCTATATAATCGGGAGGTTAGAGTCCCCCGAATAAATATATAAATGGGTGGTTCGCATCCCCCATATTGTATACCTTGGTTCTTAAGTCACCTTTACTATGTTAGGATGCTTGATTCCCACATAATGACATCTGTGGTTATGGATATTCTCTTGGTCGTGCGACTACACGCATTAGGGACCTTCTAGCTTGGGGAGAGTTGGGAACATATAGACCGTGGTTGCCTTGTTATATGAAGGTTATGCTACACAACCCAGGTTAAGGTTTTCAAAGTTTATGCTAAGCCTTTCTCCCTATCCTGGCACTATATATATATATAAATATGTGTATACTTGTGATTGCATATGATGATTTGACTTGGTTTTGAATGATGACATTATATTATTCCTCTATCCCTGAGTTACATGCTAGCGTTCCAACCACTAACTGTCTCAAGACACTGTATCCTCACGCGATATAGGCGCCAAAAATTCTTTTTTTTCTGTGCAGTGATCAGGTGTTCGAGTTAGTTCATGAATTGACATTAAAGTGATGAGCTTCCATACTTTGGTAGGCTTCCTTTATGGTCTATATGTTCCATGTTTTAGATTTTTTTTTACTTTATTTTTTGGCTATTGTCGAGGGCATGTCCTGACCAGATACTCTTTGGATTTAATTATAGATTTTGTCAGACTATTATTGGTATGGGCGGTGTTAGTGGTGGTATCAGAATTGGAATTGGTATTGGCATTGATGTCGATACCCATTAGTATTGGTTATGGTTATACTTTGATGTTCTTATATAATTAAACTCATATTTTTTTATATGATCGGAATTCATCTGACTCGGAGGTTGTTGTGTTGACTAGGTTAGGATAAGGGGGTGCTATTCAGTCCGTGTAGGACTTGAGATACCTACCACGGCCAGGCCCTATTTGGGTCATGACCAGGAATAAGACTTATGCAAATTGTAGACTTCGTACCTTGAGATTTGGAGTTGGTGATAAGGTATTCGTATGTTTATCTCCCATAAAGGGTGTGATGAGGTTCAGGAGGAAAGACAAGCTCAGCCTCAGATATATTTGACCTTTTGAGATCTTTCACACAGTTGGAGAGGTGGGATATGAGTTAGCCTTACCCCTAAATTTTGCTGTTGTTCGTCAGTCTTTTATGTTTCTTTATTGCGATGGTACACTCTCAATGAGTCTCATGTGCTTCAGTGGGACTCAGTTTATTTGGATGAAAGGTTGATCTTCGTAGAGTATCCGGTGTTCTTATTAGTTAGGGATGTTAGGCGATTGCGCTCTAGAGAGATTCTAGTGAATAAGGTTTAATGAAGACACCACTCAATAGAAAAGACTACTTGGAAGATCGAGAGTGAGATACTAACATAGTATCTTTCATCTATTCGAGCCTTTAAGTACATCCTAACCCTTTACTTTTATGGACGAAAGTTCTTTTAGTAGTGGATATTGTATTGTCCCTCTAGTAATTTTCTGTATTTCCATGTATTTTTGTTGTTTATAGCTTTTTATAGCTTTCTCAAGTCATTTATCACTTGTTGGAGATAGCAATTCGAATACTGGATAGTTCATTTGGTTTTTAGAGTCAACTCCCTATTTTAAAGTTTTCACTGGTAAGAATTGTCTACCGGGCAAATATTTTAGTAAAACGATCTCATATGCCAATTTTGACATTCCAACAGCTCCTAAACATCTATTTTAGGCTAAGGGGGGGGGCTCTGGTTTGGGCCCCAAAGATTCTGGACTCATTTCGATCTATTGACCAAAAATTAAGAAAAGCTTCTGCCTTCAGACGGGATGCTGGCTGCTTTTAGCTGAATGCTTCGTCCAATGGTGTGTAGTCCACTTTCCCCAAAACAGCATCGAATATAAATTTTGACTACCCCATTGAGTCAGAAATGTTGAATTCAAGAAGGTAGCATAGTTCATTTGCGTATATGGCATTTCAGATGAATCCCTGAGGGGCCGATGGAGACATGAAAAAATTCCAAGTCTCCGGCTGGTGCATATGCTAAAGTGGCCCTTTGGGCACCTTAGCGGAGCCCACTTTAGCAGCCTTCCAGGTGCTTCAGTGGCCTGGACAACCCACTGAGCCATTTTGGCACTGGCTTGTCCGCTTTAGTGGCATGCCAAGTAACCACGGGTACCACTTTTTTTATGCTTGGGCTCCTTAGCGGTGACTCCTAACGGGGCCTATTGCCCATTTTAGTGGTACCTGGGTGACATTAAAGACCCTACTTAGTCCAATTTTATCCCATTTTTCACACAAGATCAAGAGTGGGAAACCCTAGAACATGTGAAAACATGGGAGAAACATCAATAGATAATTTTGTAGTATTAGCGAGCTTGAAATACTTGTTTCTTCACTGAATTCTTGGGTAGTTTTTATTAATTTCATGGGTAGATTCTCAGTTATTTCCCAAAATCCCTATAATATTGGTGGTTTTATTTTAGCACCATTTGAGCTCAAAATATACCCATTCTTGAGGATAAATGTTCCTTAGGCATAAAGGAACGTGTTAACGATTTCACAAGTGTGATTCTGCAAGCGGGCCCCAAATGGTATTTTTATGTTATAGTGGACCCGAAGCATAAAATGTAAAATGGGTACCGTTGTTCTCATATTGATGAGTAGATTATGATTTTGAAAGCGTGGCATCATGCAAAAGCTTTTCAGAAAGAAAAATCACCGACTTAGTGTAAGGCCCCACAAAGTTCCCTCATAGTTTAAGCCTTAGGGTGTGTCGAGTGAGGCATGATTCCGTCCCTAAAAGATTGAGAAGTCGCTTCCTAAGTGAGTATCATATTAACCATATAGAATTTCCCTAATTTCGACTTTCTATCATGTGGGAAATCTGATAAGCTTTCCATCAATATAAGATTTGCCCAAATCCGATACTCGGGTAAGAAGTTATGGCTAATTTAAGCCTTAGTCATAAAACTACATCATTTAAGTGATTGGCGGGTTGCGGAGAGGGTTTATTTGGAAATTATCGATTTCCAGTGGGACTCCACGATAGTGGCGCGTCGCAGAGGAGCCTAATTTGTCAATAGTTAATTTCCAGCGGAACTCCGCGATAATGGCGTATCGCGAAGGAGTTCCAGGTCCCAACCAGTGGGACAACACAATGGATCCGCATCGCAGGGAATCCCAATTTCCCAATTTTCATTTCCAGTGAGCCACCGCAATAGTGTCGCGTCACAGTGACCCCTTAAATCGGGTTCCTAGTTTAATTTTTCCAGCTTCGTACAGATGTTAAAAGGGGCATTTTTGACTTTTCCCAAGCCTATAAAACCGTGTAAACACCAAATCAAAGTCATTTTGCAAGCATCCTATGAGTTTTTTCTCAAGTTTTCTCTCATAAAAACCCTAAGTATCCAAAACTTTTTCCAAGAATCTCAAGAATCCACCATGGATTATTTACATTGAGTGAACATTCAAGGTTCCCAACTCAAGGGCCTCAAGAACCCTCATTCAAGAGTACGAATAGAGTTCCAAAAGTGAGAGTTCATCCAAAACTTCTAATTCAAGGTATGCGGGGATTGGAACAAGGGTAACCCTTTCACCCTTGTGCCCAAAAAGCTTATTTACATCATGATTTTGCTGAAATCTGTGGTTTTTTTTACATGAATTTGAATTGGGGGTTTTCACCCATTATTATTGAATGCATTACCTTGATATTTCCCATAAATTGAGAGTTAAATGGTATGATTTCTACATGTTTTCTTGAGTGTTTACATCTGGGTATAAACCCCATGATTTTACTCCTTGATAAGCTAATATTTGCAATGTTTGAGGTGGTGAAGCATATGATTAAATTGAGATTTTGAGGTATATTGCTGAAATTCCCAAATTTCTACATGATTTATGAATCTATATGCTTTATATATTATGCTTTTGATAAGCTTTAACTTGAGATTGAACTATGGGTTAGTAACCCCTATTTGAGACTTGTGAAATTATGAACTCTTGTGCAATAAGCACCCATGTCTCGAGTATTTTGAGATGATTGAGAAATGAATTGACCTAATAGTCCGAAAGCTTTGAAATCCACTTCATCATATGAGATTATCAATTAATTATTGGGTTCGTGGTGAACCATGAGATTATTCTAAAAGTGAATTTTTATGAGATGAGCGCAGATAATCTAAAGGGAGTAGTACTTAGCACCGATCAGGTAAGTCACTACGGTTTCTTACCCCAAAACTCCGTGCCACCATATGTTGGGCCTGAGGACGAGTTTATGATGATTATGATTGGGCCCGAGGCCGAGTTTCATTTAGTGATCACTAGACCTAGGTTATACACCCTTGTAAGAGTATGACTCTCCTCCCCAATGTGGGGTCTCCTCTTTAGGAGGACAAAATATTGGACTCTATGTAGCTCGCATGGTTTATGTCAGTTACGAGAACTTCCCTTGCCCTTTTAAACTTCAAAATTTGATACTTATTTTCCCTTCCTATGAGTTATTTTCCTAAATGGTGGAATTGCAAAGTTGTTCCTTAATTAAATTGCTTCCTTGAGGTGGGTTATTTCCCTAAATGAAAGTATCTTCCCTTGATATAGTACTTTTTATAAAGCTTTGAGATAAGTTATTTCCTTGAGCTAGAATACTTTTCCATTTGAGATAGAATGATTTTCCTAAAGATTGAAATGAGATATTTTCCTAAGGTGAATGAAATGCCTTCAAATATGTTTCCAAGTCATATGATTCCGAATTCTAAGTATATGAGTTCTAAATAATTATGAAATGTTGAGCATTGAGGAGGTTTTACTCTCCATGAGACATATACATGAGTTGAAAGTATTGTTCAAAGTCCCTTAGGCTTTGGGTATTGCGAATTACAGAAAATTTCTGATTTTAAGGTTAAAGAGCGATTACTCACGAGATTTGTGTTGCATGCCTCATTCTACATGATTTATGAGCTTTATATTTTATACTTGTTCAAGCCATGTAAGTCGTCTCATTTTTCATACATGATTTGATTGAAGAAGGTCGGTACTATTTTTATACATATGCATTCACCCCCGCATACTCAGTATATTCCAAAGTACTGATTCACATATATGTCTATGTGCTACATTGTCTTATAATGTAGGTTCAGGTTCTCAGTCCCAGCCTCATCCATGATTCTTCGATTACCTTGCCTACGTTTTCTGCAGTGGTGAGTCCTCATGGTTCGAGGACTGATCTTCAGATACTTTTAGTATTTGAGAGACTATATTTTATCTTCAGTTCATTTTGAGTCAGTTGGGGACCTGTCCCAACGGCTCTCTAGTTTTTGATTCGTACAGGTTTTGTCAGACTAGTATTAGACTTGTGATGTGTCGAGGGTTCAGTATTGTGGTTTTTTTGAGGTTTCTGTGTATTGTGGTCATATGGACCGAGTATCTTTCCCATATTTCCTTTCATGTGATATAACACTGCGAGTGTTGAGTCTATTTCATCTTAAATTCAGTGTTATTGGTAAGAACTTGCTCTAAGGGTTTGCTTGGGTCTATTTGTAACCTTAAGCACCGTGTGACATCTCGGGAGATGATTTTGGGTCGTTACAAAGTTTGTATCAGAGCCTAAGGTTTCTAAAGAGTCCTAGGGAGTTTGACAAGCCGCATTGAGTAGAGTCTTGATCATCGGTGTGTAGCATGCCACATCTATGATCAAGAGGCTACAAGACGTTCTAGGAAAAATTGTTTCTTCTTTCAGATTCTATCGTGCCTACAGTTGTCCCGCTTCTCTAATGATCTGTGCTCTTTTATTTTCAGAAAATGCCTCCTTGAAGAGAGAATGTCCGTAGAAACAATGATGAGCAACCCCTACCTGTTGATCCTTTGAATAAGACGGTGTCCCATGTTAAGTTTAGGGTGGCCTTTCAGGCGTTAGACCAAGCAGTCACCGTAAATGTTCGGTCTAATAACCAAGCCCCCGTTGCTAATCACCAGGGTGGTGATGTAGCCGTGGCTAGGATTCGTGACCTTATGTGGATGAATCTTCCTGAGTTCTATGGGTTCAAGGTGGATGAGGACCCCCAATTGTACTTGGAAGAGGTGAGGAAGATCACTGATATGATAGAGGTTTCAAAAGAATAAAGTGTTATGTTAGCGTCCTATAGACTGAAAAACATTGCTTATGATTGGGTTGTATCGTGGAAGAAGGGTAGAGGTGAGAATGCTGCTCCTATGACTTGGCAAGTATTCCAAGATGCCTTCTTGGACCAGTTCTTTCCACTTAATATGGGGGAGGCAAAGATTGAGGAGTCCATGAAC
This sequence comes from Capsicum pubescens, assembly GCA_030864215.1. Classification (NCBI taxonomy): domain Eukaryota; kingdom Viridiplantae; phylum Streptophyta; class Magnoliopsida; order Solanales; family Solanaceae; genus Capsicum; species Capsicum pubescens. Next base: position 246,670,410 of record CM061548.1, read on the forward strand.
TTAAGGCAGGGCTTTATAACTGTTAAGGAGTACTGTTTGAAGTTCAATCAGTTTGCCAAGTACGCTCCTGATTTGATTTCCTACACTCGGGCTAGTATGAGTAAGTTTATGACCGATGTTTCTGGGATGGTACTGAAGGAGTATAGGGATGCGATATTGCATAAGGATATAGATCTGGCTAGGTTGATAATGCATGCCCAACAGATAGAGGTAGATAAGCTTAGAGAAAAAGATAGAATAAGGGGTAGCAAGAGGGCTAGACCTGAGCAGCATGAGTTTAGATGGCCTAGGTTCCATGGAGGGAACCGCCCCCAGTTCCAGAGATGACCATTTATTCCAGTGCCTTCATCATCTAGTGCTCCCGCGCCTAGAGTTAGGCCGGAGCAAGGGAGCAGGTATTTCATGTCTGGGTCGCAGAATAGTATTGGTAATCGGCCCCATTATTCTCCTTGTGCCAAATGTGGTAGGAATCACCTTGGGGAGTGTTTTGGAGATTTGAGGGGTTGTTTTGGTTGTGGAAAGCAGAGCCACATACTTGGAGATTGTCCCCATGCTAGACAGGGGAACAGAGATGTCTGACCTCAGGCACAGGCTGCTAGTGCACCAGCTCCAGTACTCCATCTGGCCCTTGCTCAGGGCGCTTCTTCTAGCACCGCTGGCGGTCAGCGCCAGAACAGGTTCTATGCCTTGCCACCCCGTCGGGAGTATGAGGACTCTCCTGATGTTATTACTGGTATGCTCCGTGTCTTTTTTCTTGATGTTTATGTGTTGTTGGACCCCGGGTCAAATCTCTCTTATGTGACCCCACTTGTAGCTGTGAATTTCAAAATGGTCCCAAAAAAATTCCTGAGCCTTTCCTAGTTTCTACTCCAGTCGGAGAGTCATTTGTTGCTAAACAATTGTATAGAGGTTTCCCTGTTACTGTGCTTCATAGAGTCATACCCGCTGATTTGATAGAGTTAGACATGGTAGATTTGGATCTTATTTTGGGTATGGATTGGCTTCATTCTTGCTACGCATCTATAGATTGTCGTACCCGTGTGGTCAAGTTCCATTTTCCTGATGAACTAGTGATTGAGTGGTTCAGGAGTTTGGTATCTCCCAAGAGTCATTTTATCTCATATATCAAAGCTAGAAAGCTTATATCCAAAGGTTGTATCTATCACCTAGTTAGAGTCAAGGACACTAAGTCTGAGACTCCAACCATCCAGTCGGTAGATATTGTTAATGAGTTCCCCGATGTCTTTCCGAAAGATCTCCCAGGGGTACCTCCTGATAGAGAGATAGAGTTTGGAATTAACCTTCTTCTCGACACTCGACCTATTTCTATTCCGCCATACCGCATGGCACCTGCAGAGCTTAAGGAGTTGAAGGAGAAACTCAAAGATATCTTAGACAAAGGTTTTATTAGGCCCAGTATTTCTCCTTGGGGCGCACCCATTTTGTTCGTGCGGAAGAAAGACGGATCTTTATGTATGTGCATTGACTACCGTCAACTCAATAAGGTCACAGTAAAAAATAAGTATCCTCTTCCAAGAATTGATGACCTGTTCGATCAGTTGCAAGGTGCAAGTTATTTCTCCAAGATAGACCTTAGATCCGGCTATCATCAACTTAAGGTGAGGGAATGTGATATTCCAAAGACATCCTTTCGGACCCATTATGGTCATTTTAAGTTTCTAGTCATGTCTTTCGGGCTAACCAATGCCCCAGCAGCCTTCATGGACCTCATGAATCGAGTGTTCAAGAAATACCTTGATACGTTTGTCATTGTCTTCATAGATGACATCCTTGTGTACTCCCGCGACGAGAATGACCATGCAGCTCATCTTAGAATTGTCTTGCAAACTCTTAAAGATCACCAGTTGTTCGCCAAATTCAGTAAGTGTGAATTTTGGCTGAGGTCTGTAGCCTTTCTGGGTCATGTTGTTTCAGCCGAAGGTATTAGAGTTGATCCCCAAAACACAGAAGCTATTAGAAATTGGCCTAGACCCATCTCTCCGTCTGATATTAGAAGTTTCTTGGGTCTAGCAGGATATTATCGTCGTTTTGTTGAGGGTTTCTCTTCCATTGCGTCTTCTATGACCCGGTTGACCCAAAAGAAGGTTAAATTCCAGTGGTTCGATTCCTGTAAGAAGAGTTTTCAGGAGTTGAAGACTCGACTCACTTCATCCCTTGTGTTGACTTTGCCGGATGGTACTGATGGTTTTATGGTGTATTGTGATGCCTCTAAAGTTGGTTTGAGTTATGTGTTGATGCAAAGAGGTAAGGTTATAGCCTATGCCTCTATACAGTTGAAGCCACATAAAAGAAACTACCCGACCCATGATTTTGAGTTAGCTACTGTGGTCTTTGCTTTGAAAATTTGGAGACACTATCTTTACGGTGTCCATGTTGATGTGTTTACCGATCATAAGAGCTTGCAGTCTATGTTTACCCAGAAGGAGTTGAATCTTAGGCAGAAGAGATGGCTAGAGTTGTTGAAAGATTATGATATGAGTGTGTTGTATTACCTGGGCAAGGCCAATGTAGTGACAGACACCCTTAGCAGATTGTCCATGGGTAGCATTACGCATATTGAGGAAGGTAAGAGAGAGTTATCTCGTGATCTGCATTGTCTGCTAGGTTGGGTGTTAGATTGCTTGATTCAGCGGAAGGGAGTATGTTGGTGCAGAGTAGTTCCGAATCCTCTTTAGTTTCTGAAGTGATCAAGAAGCAAGGTAGGGATCCTAGTTTGGTCAAATTAAAAGAGTCAGTTAAGGACCAAAAAGTAGAGGTTTTCTCCCAAGGGAGAGATGGTGTACTGAGATTGCGTGGTAGGTTGTGTGTCCCGTGTGTTGATTGCGGCAGAGAATTATGGGTGAAGAGCATGGCGCGCGTTATTCCATTCATACAGGCACTACCAAGATGTAACGTGACTTGTGAGAAATCTATTGGTGGAACGGTATGAAGAAGGACATAGCCGAGTTTCTAGCAAAGTGTGCAATATGCCAACTGGTTAAGGTAGAGCACCAAAGACCGGGTGGTGTGATGCAAGAGTTTAGTATACCCACTTGGAAGTGGGAGATGGTGAATATGTACTTCGTGATCGGGTTACCTCTTTCGTGCCGTCATCATGGTTCCATTTGGGTTGTTGTGGATAGGTTGACTAAGTCCGCACATTTTTTGCCCGTGCACACATCTTATACGGCTAAGGATTATGCTAAATTGTATATCTGGGAGTTGGTCAGGCTGCATGGAGTTACATTGTCTATCATTTCGGATAGGGGTACTCAATTTACTTCTTAATTTTTGAGGGCATTTCAGCAGGGTCTTGGCACCCAAGTTCTTTTGAGCTCAGTTTTTCACCTACAGACAGATGGTCAGGCTGAGAGGACCATTTCGACCCTAGAGGATATGTTGAGAGCGTGCGCTCTTGATTTCAAAGGTAGTTGGGATGAGCATTTTCCATTGATAGAGTTTGCCTACCATAATAGTTTCCATGCTAGCATTGAGATGGCACCGTTTGAGGCCTTGTATGGTAGGAGGTGTAAATCACCCATAGGTTGGTTTGAAGTGGGCAAAGCTACCGCGTGCGGGCCTGATGTAGTGTTTGAAGCTATGAAGAAAGTTAAGCTGATTAGAGAAAGGTTGAAGACCGCTCAAAGTCGTCAAAAGTCTTATGCAGATGTGAGGAGGAGAGATCTTGAGTTTGGGGTGGGTGATTTAGTGTACTTGAAGATTTCACCCATGAAAGGGGTGAAGAGGTTTGGTAAGAAGGAAAAGATTAGTCCCTGTTATGTTGGCCCGTATCAAGTCTTGAGCCGTGTTGGTAAAGTGGCCTACGAGGTTGAGTTTTCCTCGGAGTTGTCCGTCGTTCATCCTATCTTTCATGTCTCCATGCTCAAGAAGCATATTGGTGATTCTGTTGTGGTTGATCCTTCAGAAAGTGCTGAGATTCAGGATAGTCTTTCCTTCGATGAAATTCCTGTTGAGATCCTAGACTTTCAAGTTCGTAGGCTGAGGAACAAAGAGGTTCCCTTGGTTAAGGTTTTGTGGCGGAACCAATCTATTGAGGGTGCTACTTGGGAGGCAGAAGCAAACATGTGAACCAAGTACCCGCACCTCTTTTCCATGGGTTTAGATCAATTCAAAGGTATTATTCTTCCTTGATTCAGCTCTTCTAATCTAAAGTTTAGCTATGCATCTATCCTTGTATGAGTTCTTGCATTTTCCGGAGTATTCATGAGTTTAGAAAGATCTTGAACCGTTTAGTAATTATTTCAGCTAAGTGTACTCTGATTCTCCTGTATTCCTATCCTAACTCGCGACATTCGAGGACGAATGTTCCCAAGGGGGAGATATTGTAAGGTCCCGCAAAGTTCCCTCATAGTTTGAGCCTTAGGGCATGTCGAGTGAGGCGTGATTCCGACTCTAAAAGATTGAGAAGTGTATTACTAAGTGAGTATTGTGTTAACCATATATAATTTCCCTAATTTTGGCTTTCTATCACGTGGGAAATCTGATAAGCTTTCCATCGATATAAGATTTTCCCAAATCCGATACCCGGGTAAGAAGTTATGACTAATTTAAGCCTTAGTCGTAAAACTGCATCATTTAAGTGATTGGCGCATCGCGGAGAGGGTTTATTTGGAAAATTTTATTTCCAGTGGGACTCCGCGATAGTGGAGCATAGTGGAGGAGCCCAATTTCTCAATAGTCAATTTCCAGTGGAACCCCGTGATAGTGGTGCATCACGGAGGAGTTCCAGGTCCTAACCAGTAGGACAACATAATGGCTCCACATCGCGGGGACTCCTAATTTCCCAATTGTTATTTCCAGTAAGCCACCGCGATAAGTGGCGCGTCGCGGTGACCCCTTTAATCGGGTTCCTAGTTTAATTTTTCCAACTTCATACAGATGTTAAAAGAGGCATTTTGGACTTTTCTGAAGCCTATAAAACCATGCAAACATCAAATCAAAGTCATTTTACAAGCATCCTATGAGGATTTTCTCAAGTTTTCTCTCATCAAAAACCCTAAGTATCCAAAACCTCTTCCAAGAATACCAAGAATCCACCATGGATTTTCTAAATTGAGTCAAGATTCAACGTTCCCAAGTCAAGGGCCTCAAGAACTCTCATTTAAGAGTGACGAATAGAGTTCCAAAATTGAGAGTTCATCAAAAGCTTCTAATTCAAGGTATGTGGGTATTTGAACAAGGGTAACCCTTTCACCCTTGTGCCCAAAAAGCTTATTTACATCATGATTTTGCTGAAATCTATGGGTGTTTTACATGAATTTGAATTGGGTTTTTTCACCCATTATTATTGAATGTATTACCTTGATATTTCCCATAAATTGAGAGTTAAATGGCATGATTTCTACATATTTTCTTGAGTGTTTACAGCTGGGTATAAACCCTATGATTTTACTCCTTGATAAGCTAATATTTGCAATGTTTGAGGTGGTGAAGCATATGACTAAATTTAGATTTTGAGGTATATTGCTGAAATTCTCAGATTTCTACATGATTTATGAATCTATATGCTCTATATATTGTGCTTTTGATAAGCTTTAACTTGAGATTGAACTATGGGTTAGTAAGCCCTATTTGATACTTGTGAAATTATGAACTCTTGTGCTATAAGCACCCATGTTTTGAGTATTTTCAGATGATTGAGAAATGAATTGACCTAATGGTCCAAAAGCTTTGAAATCCACTTCATCATATGAGATTATCAATTTGATTATTGGGTTCGTGGTGAACCATGAGATTATTCTAAAAGTGGATTTTTATGAGATGAGCACAAATAATCTAAAGGGAGTAGTACTTAGCACTGAGCGGGTAAGTCACTACGGTTTCTTACCCCAAAACTATGTGCCACCATAGGTTGACCTGAGGCCGAGTTTATGATAATTATGATTGGGCCTGAGGCCGAGTTTCGTTTAGTGATCACTAGACCTAGGTTATACTCCCTGGCAAGATTATGACGCTCTTCCCTAACGTGGGGTCTCCTCCTTAGGAGGACAAAATATTGGACTCCATGTAGCTCACATGGTTTATGTTGGTTACGAGAACCTCTCGTGCCCTTTCAAACTTTGAAATTTGATACTTATTTTCCCTTCCTATGAGTTATTTTCTTAAATGGTGGAATTGCAAAGTTGTTTCCTAATTAAAGTGCTTTCTTGAGGTGGGTTATTTCCCTAAATGAAAGTATCTTCCCTTGATATAGTACTTTTCATAAAGTTTTGAGATAAGTTATTTCCTTAAGCTAGAATACTTTTGCATTTGAGATAGAATGATTTTCCTAAAGCTTGAAATGAGATATTTTTCTAAGGTGAATGAAATGCCTTCAAATATGTTTCCAAGTCATTTGATTCCGAATTCCAAGTATATGAGTTCTAAATAATTATGAAATGGTGAGCATTGAAGAGGTTTTACTCTCTATGAGACATATACATGATTTGAAAGTATTGTTCAAAGTCCCTTAGGCTTTGGGTATTGAGATTTAGAGAAATTTTTTGATTTTTAGGTTAAAGAGCGATGACTCACGAGATTTGTGTTGCATACCTCATTCTATATGATTTATGATCTTTATATTTTATACTTGTTCAAGCCATGTGAGTCGTCTCATTTTGCATACATGATTTGATTGAAGAAGATCGGTACTATTTTTATACATATGCATTCACCCCCGTATACTCAGTACATTCCAAAGTACTGATTCACATATATGTTTATGTGCTACATTTTCTTATAATGTAGGTTCAGGTGCTCAGTCCTAGCCTCATCCATGATTCTTCGAGTACCTTGCCTACGTTTTCTGCAGTGGTGAGTCCTCATGGTTCGAGGACCGATCTTCAGATATTTTCTATATTTGAGAGACTATGTTTTATCATCAGTTCATTTCGAGTCAGTTGGGAACCTGTCCCAACGACTCTCTAGTTTTCGATTCGTAGAGGTTTTGTCTGACTAGTATCAGACTTGTGATGTGTCGAGGGTTCAGTATTGTGGTTTTGTTGAGGTTTCTCTGTATTGTGGTCATATGGACCGAGTATCTTTCCTGTATTTTCTTTTATGTGATATGACTATGCTACTATTGAGTCTATTTCATCTTGAATTGAGTGTTATTAGTAGAAATTAGCTCTAAGGGATAGCTTGGGGCTACTTGTAGCCTTAAGCACCGTGTGACGTTCCGGGAGACGATTTTGGGTCATTATACTTAGTGAATTTCAACTGGATTTCTTAATTGTCCAGGTATGCTAGGCTTACCTTTTTCATAGATTGAGCTATATTGTAGTGTATTATTGATGATGTGCTAGATTTCTGGTGGAAATTAGGGTTTTGAGGCATAATTAGTATAATTTTGGACCTTTAGCATATAAAATAATTGTAAACCAGGTGTGAATGACTTAGTTGTTTATGCTTAGGGTAGAATTGTTATCCTAGAACTAAATATTACTCATTTAATATCTACAAGTGAATTTAGATACCTTAACCTAGTCCGGGATAGAACTTTCCTGAGAATGAATTTTTGGAAATAAAAGTAGGCCCCATTAGCCCACCTTAAGATAAGACTATTATTAGTTTCTTGTAAAATTTATAGGCATGTTGTATCCTTTAGGTTATATGTTTAGGAACTTGAAGAGGTTGGTTTTATGATACTATACTAGACTGATACTTGAGAGTTGATACTAGTTCCGGTTCAAGTCCATTGATTTATAATCTTAAGACCAATTTGATTTTGGCATTATTCATGATACCGGTTCAAGTCTGATATTTGGCTACATAAGTTTTAGTTCAATCCCGATGTTTGTTTAATGAGTTCCAATTCAAGTTCGACATTTGATTATACGAGTTTTGATTCAAGTTCGGCATTGAGGGGTTACTTATGATGGTTATGGAATTGGTTCTAGTCAGAGGTTTATGGTACATAAGGATTCTCGATTATGGTTTCAGATTTAGTTATTTAGTATAATTTTGATTACTTATTATCTTTGATTACACCCTCTGGGCTTATGGAGGCCTGCACTAGGTTGTTTACTTTTCCGCACTTACTAGATTATGAGGTCAAATTTTGTAGTGATAGCTATGTGTTCCTTAAGTTATTATTTTAGTTTATTTATTTATTTATTTATAGTACATGGAGCATTATTCCCATTTTACCCTTTTACCTTGACTTAGCTTATTTATTTTGTGTATTTATTATACTTAAATTATGATTAACTCTGTCAGCCGGTGATGCCTACTGAGTACTCGTGGCTTTTGTACTCATACAATACTTCTGTACCTTTTTAGTGAAGATCTGAGCACTAGTGGCCACCGCTGACACTACGATCGTGTTGTATAGAGTTCTGAGATAGGGTGAGCTCTCGAAGTTGGTGTTGACCTTTTTTCCTTCTTTTACTTTTGCTTAGTCTTTCATTACGTGAGACTGATGTACATTTGCCTATTACAATACTCATACTCTTTTGTTAATGGCTCTTGTACCAATACTACTAGGTCGTGAGATGTTATTTTTATCTTATTTATCCTCTGTATTAATAGTATTATTATTATTATTATTATTATTATTATTATTAATTACTTGATTTATTGTTGTAAGTCTTTACATGTAAATTTCCAACATTTATGCTATTTTTCACCAAATTTGCTCATCATAGCTCCGAGCTGTGATTTGGCTTACATACTGGTGGGATAAAGTAGGTGCCATCATGACCCAAAAATCGAATCGTGACATGAAGTTTCACTTTTTTTCGGAGGATCAAACTCATTCTTCATCATTTTTATTGGATTTCAATCATAAAAAATGTCCAAAAAGTTGTCCTAGGATGTTACCTATGTCAAAGAAGTAAGACATAGTAGGTCTTATACTTAGGCTTTCTACAACCCCTTTCTATATGAAAAAGACCTTGGGAGCACATCATTATGGATTTTATTGAAGTCTTGCTCTGGTCTGAAGGGAAGGACAAAATCATTGTCTTTGTGGACAAATTTAGTAGGTTTCCACACTTCCCATCATTAACTCATTCTTTTAATATTGTACAAGTAGCCAAATTATTCGTGGATAATGTGTACAAGTTGCATGGTTTGACTAATCTAATAGTGAGTGGCAGAGCTAAGGTTTTTCTTAGTATGTTATGGAAAGAACATTTCTTGGGGCTAGGGGCAAGGGACTGAACTCAAGTTTAGTTCGGTATATTGCCCTCAAACTGATGGAGATACTGAGAGGGTCACCAAGTGTTTAGAAAACTATATATTTTGCATGTGTAGAAATAAACCAAATGAATGGAGTAAGTGACTATCCCTAGATGAATATTGGTATAAATTTCAATTACCACTCTGTCACAAAAATATCCTCTTTCAAGATTTTGTATGGATATGACTCTCCCCAACTTTCATTTGAATTGATCTCTCAGTGGAAAGTAGCTGCAGTATATGGATGGTTGCAAGGGAGACACGTGTTGACTAAGGTTTCAAAAGAAATTCTAGAAAAAACTCAGTAGAGGAAGAAATTTTATTTAGATAGAAAGAGAAAAAAAGGGAGCTAGAGGTTGGACATTGGGTTTATATCAAGTTACAACCTTATGGACAAACATTTGTGGCCTTAAGGAGTAATTTGAAGTTCACTTTCAAATATTATGACACTTACAATATGTTCAAGAAATTTAGCCTTGTGGAGTATGAATTGCAACTACATGCAACAACAAAAATTCATCCAGTTTTTCATATTTTCCAGCTAAAGAAGAAGATAGGAGCTCATGTTGTTCCAGTGACAATACTACCTGTCTGTTCTATTAAAACAACCTTTGGCTGGACCTATTGCTATTTTGGAGCTTAATATCTTCAAGAATAACAATGCAACTGTTGTTCAAGTTTTAATATAATGGACAAACTTGTACATTGAAGAGGCTACTTGGGAAGATTACAACTTTTTGAAGTCTCACTTCCCTAGTTTTGAACTACGACGAACAAGGTTTTATTTAAGGGAATAGAATCTCATGAAATGACAATTAATTAACTTTTTGGTTTAGGATTTCAGAATATTCCTTATTTCATTGTAGTCCATTATGTGTTTTAGTGTTACTTCTTGTAATTGCTATTTCTTCCATTGTGATTCCCTTTTCCTTAAAATCGATTGGATACATGTCACCCAATAATACTCCTTATTTTATCTTATTAGATGTTTGTACTGGATTCTCAGAGTTCAATAAAAAATATTACTTTCAATTTCGTACCTATCTTTTCTTCTCTCCTTTCTCTTTCCTCTTTTGTATATTTTTGTTCTTTACAAATAGAGCTTGAAACATCCCAATTCATGACAATTACAAATAAAACATTTCTTAAATAATTTAATAAAAATTATTAATCTCCTGAAATATGTTTCTTCGAAAGAACAGTTTTGATAAGAATTACACCTTAAAATATGCTAGTTTGAATAGTTTGAGTTTTCATCTGGATTCAAGCCATGATATTATGGAATTAGCTTAATTTATAATGTTGAATATGCGATTGACATCTTTCTGGGATATAAAACTATTCTTCATGATTTTATTTTAACTAATTTAGTGTATGTGCGTTGCAAGTGAATTTTAAATGATCATCCCCAAGATATTACTCTTAATATAATGCAAAATAAAATTCTGAATTATGCTATTTAGAAATCCTAACCAATCAAACTAAAGGTAAAATTAGAGGAAATACGACAAAGAAATAATGAACCTACTAATATTGTAATTGAAACAAAATATACAATAGATGGTAATAGATATCAAAAGTAAGAAAATATATGTATGAGGCTAAAACTTTGACAAACACAATGATCTCAAACTCCCACCAAATCTAAACCTGCCAAAAAGTAAGTCAAAGGATAAGTACTTACTAACCTTCTATCGAAATCCGTGACCTCCATAGCTTTTTATCTAATGGACAAACATAAAAAAGAATCACAAATTTCTTAAACTAAAAAATCAGAACTAGATTGCATATAAAATTTATGACATTACAAAAAGCATGATTCACAAACTAAAAAGAATTTAATCTTCTACCCTAATTTGCGACCTCCATACTCTCCACCTTTATAGAAAAGAACCACAATTTTTTGAAAATAAATATACTACAGGAATGCAATAATATTAGAACTAAATTGCACATAAAAATTACGATATTACAATAACATGATTTACAAATCAAAAAGAATTTTAACCTTCTACCTAATTTGTGACTTTCATACCCACCTATCTAATGCATATGTATAAAAAATACAAATTTTTGAAAATAAATATAATATAAACATGCAATAATATTAGAACTGAATTATACATAAAATCTACGATATTACAAAAAAGAAGATTCATAAATCAATTTCTCATAGCAAAATAGAACTATTAAAAGGACAATAAGTACAAGAACTCGTCAAGGAAGTATCACAATATGTGACGTCACAATTTGTAAGAAGAAGGTACTAAATATTAGGAGTTCTTATTCATATATAATTACAAAAGTTACATAATTATGAATTATATCTATTTAACTTAATTTATGAAACTGAAATAAAAAAAAGATATTTTAGAATCCCTACATTATTGGCTTATTTATTATGAATCTATCTTATGATATATTTCTTTTGATTAGACTATATAAGCTTGACGTATAGATTTAAAGAATAGAATTAACAGTGAGATCTTCTTTTTAAGAAATTGATTATATCAGAATAAATAGGGGGATGCCCATATCATCTTTAAACATCATATAATTTATACACTTTAAATGGGCCATCACTCATCAGTAATTGTTTAAATTTAATGTGTGGATTAATTAAATACTAGACAACATAGTCGCGCTTCGGGCGGTATAAAGAAAACAAAAATTTTAAGATATAAAAGATAAAACTTATTCTCTCTGTCCTATTTTATTCGTTCCAAATTTCCTAATTTAATGTCCCATTTTACTTGTTCTTTTTTACTTATCAAGATAAGACAAATTTTTTTTCCCATTATACCCTTAGTGTAATTGATTACTCCTTGTTATTAGTCATTCATCAATATTGAAACTAATAACAAGACACAATTAAGAGGGACAAAATGGAAAATTTACATTACCAATCATTATTTTCTTAATAGCTGTGTCATCCCAATTTGGGACAAGTAAAATGAGACGGAGGGAGTATATAAGTCAATTATCTCCACAACTATTCATTATCGATTCTCAAATATATTTTATTTAAACTAAAAAATATAAAGATCATTATAGTCAACAAATTCATCATGCACTTGACTAATTCTTCAAACCAAACTGTAATTTAGATAACATCATGTAACAAAATAATTAACGTACTCTAATTAATTTTGTTGAAATTTTATTACAATGAAAATGATTATTGCTTATTCAATATTTTTTTGTTTTTTCATTTGATAATCAGTGCTTATATTGATACCTAATTAAAATTAGATTCACGGAAGAAATATTAGGGGATAACTTATAAAGACAATTTCCTACTTAAGGCTCAAATGTAAAAGAATAATTTGATTAAGGATGAAAGAATATTTATCACTCCACCACAACATTTATAAAAATAATTTTCATTTATTTGAGTATTAACTTGTTAAAAAATGTGAAAGTCTAATATATTTTCATATATTTTAAAAATTAATAAAATATACGACCCGTGAAGAATAATTTTTTTGAATAAATATATTAAAATAAGTAAAATTTTCCGCATATGAAATAAAAGACATCAGGAGATATCCAATTGTGTTCCATTCAAAATGTAAATTGAAATACAACTTTAAATCTAAATGGGTAATCACATTCACATACATAAACATAACTTTTGTTAAACAAATTCAACAAAATGTGTTTTCATACATTTTCACCACTACAAATACTTTTTAGCATAATTTTATGAGAAGAAAGTGAACAAATATTATAAATAAATACCTATGAGTTTGTTTATTTGTAGCAGCAGCCCACCTATGATATATCTTTTGTATTCATGTTTTTGAGTATCTACAATCAGTTTTGGCCATATATTATTATATAGTATAAAATATGAAGCCAGAAGTTCAATAGTCATTGCCAAAACGTTTGATTTTCTCATTCCAAAAAAAACAGAAGATATTGTTTGAATTCATGTCGTGGTATGACTCTTCACTGTACTCATTTACTGCATACTTAATTCCCTTTATAATTCCTCACTACCCTAATTGCTATTTATTTTGCATTTGTAATAAATATTAAATCTTGTTGTAATAACCTCATGTATATGTCAAATTTTTTTATAAAAAAATTAAGATAAAAATTCAAATAAAGGAGTAAAAAAATAAATACAATTGAAGACCATAGAGAGGTGCCATATCACCTTCTCTATATTTCTCCTTTATATATATATATATTGATTATATGACGTAAAATTGAATTCACGCTTACCATACAACTCTAAAGATGTTGTATGTTGGGGGTTGAGGGAGAGAAAGACAAAAAATTATTACCTAATTAAAAATTATTTCTACTGCCTACATGGGCATGATTAAATAGTTGGGAGGTTGGTCTCCCATGTGGAAGACTTAAGATCAAATTCAGCCTCCGTCTGCTTTTTAGAATTGAGCTCGTTGCATGAGGCTTACCTAGAGAAGTTTTCATCTCTGGTGTGGTTTGCACACAGTAATAAATTATCACAAAGTGCTCACTACAAAACACTCAGTTACTTTTCTTCAAGCAATAAAATTGCACGTAGCTGTAAAATCATTAATGAAATCATCTGCAAAACAAAGTATTAATCATGAGGCAAGATATGTACAGAAGTTGTAACCACTGATAGCATCCATCTCAACTTTAAGGATTAAAAATATAAAATCAAAGAAGCAGTCCAAAGAGAAAAGCAGGAAAAACAAATTCTAAAAAGGTGTACCAAATTCTAAAAAGGTGTTCAGTGCATGTGTATTTTTTGTTGTTGGCAGGCATCTCATAAGAAAAACCCTAGATACCCATCTCTTGAATTCTATTCAGGGACTACGTTAAAATTTGTTTTATTTTCAAATAACGAAAAGTTACATGGTATTTAGTAACTTTAGTAGAAAAAAGATATTATTTTATTTGAATTTTTAGTTTTAGAAAAATAGTTTCTCTTATATGGAAATACCTTTTCTAAAACACATTTGTATAAACTGTATTTCATTTATTACTATTTAGGAGTCTTTAACGGCTTGTGTTTGGCAAGTTTTCTTTTTTGAATTAATTTAGGAGTACTAAATTTCTTTTCATATATTTTAGGAATCCTTAATTTAATTAAACAATAAATTGAGGGAAATAATAAATTGATAGTTTTGTCTATTGCAGAGTCTTTTAGTGAAAGAGAAGATGTTCAATCATTTTGTAAGGGTCTTCACACTATTAATATATTGCAGATATATATTGTATATTGTAGATTTAGATAAATGTAACGACCCGAGACAACCCCTAGTCATAACACAGTGCTTAGGATCACATGTGATCCCAAGCTAACCTATGGTACTGGCATAACGCATGAGCAACTGAATATAAATATGAATAAGAGCTAAAATGACTGAGAAAAAGCATAATTATGAGATAAGATATTTCAATACATTACTGTTACAAGTTTACAATACGTTAATCTAATTGAAGGAGGACATAAAACTACCTACAATAACTTTAACCGACTATCTATGAAGCAACTACTAATACTGACTATTGGTAGTAGGGACATGACCCCAATTATCCCTAATCAATACATACAAATAAGAAAATGAAATACTGAAATTGCAACTAACTTGAGTCCTTGAAATAAGAGAACTCGTCACCTGTCGGTAGGATGTAGTGATCTGCCTGATTATGATCCTGTTAATAAGCACTTGATTCTACATCACATAAAAGATGTAGGGAAAAAGAGGTTTGGGATCAGTACTTTTGAATGTACTGAATATATGAGATATACATTAGTCATGAAAACACTTAAAACATGGTTTAAAATTGAGGACATGAATCATTTACTGAAATATTTATTTAAAATATATTTGTATGCAAAAGCCGCGAGGCGTAGTGAAATCTCTAAATCATGAGCTAAAACATATCTATAATCTGGGTAGTGGTAGAGGCAAAACTATTATATTTGATCTAAATCTAATATTTAATGCTTTAAACAATTTTGAGTGCAAATGAAAAGCAAGGAGCTGCCTATAGTAAAATGACCCTAGATAAAATACAAAATTACTGATACACAGTGATAGTCTGAAAAGTCAGAGTGCAAAAGCAAGTAAAACTAAACTGAGGGTCATGTACTAATATTAAGTCTGAAACTATATGATGTGAATTGAGACAAACCAAACTATAGAATCAAAACCAAAACTAAGTTATGGAGAAAGGAAAGATAAAGATATACAGAACAAATAATAAGATAGAAACAAAAAAAGGAATTGAAAGCAATTAAAAGGTATATTAAATCCCAAAACCTCTATTCAGTAGTCCATATCCAAGCACCTAAATCATGTGTTAACTACAAGAGAATTGATTTCCATGCAACCAATATTTCTAAATGATAGTTCAATATAAGCTATTCAAAGATCACATACTTACACGAGAGTAATAAGTTATTCAGATCAAAGTTAGTCTCAAAATAAAAGGAAAACTCTTATTATAGGCTAAGGCTAATTATTACAACATTGGGACACAAAGTGACCCATTTTAGAAGAATTGGACAGATACCTACTCACTCATGTGGAAACACAAGTGACATTGGAATGACCTGATAAGGTCACATGCAGCCGCATTTACTCTTCTGCATGTACATATGGAAACGTATGTCCCATGGCTTCTTCAAGATTTTCTTTTCTTTCGTTTGATCTTGCCAATGCCCCTTGACCCTCTGTAGACACATAATTTTTTCCCTTCCAAAAGTGATCTTTTACCCACTCACCCATGCCATACCATGTATCCGACCCCCATGTGATTATCTCATCACAAAAGGACAAAAATAACAAAATTCTAAAAAATTAATACCCCACCCAATTAAATTTAACTACCTACCTTATCCTAACCACTCACACTCCTACCTACCCTACTACCTTACCCAACCTCCTACTTCACTCATGTTTTTGGAAGACACATTCTCACAGGTCAAAAAACACACACACATAGTGAAAAAACTAATAGAGAGAAGAAAGAGGGTAAATAGAGAGAGATAGAGAAAAAAAAAGGTGAGGAGACAGAGAGTGATGGTAGAGTGGAGAGAAGCAAGAGAAAAAGTCAACATAGGCTGACTTTTTTGGCAAATTTTACCGAAAATCACCGTCACCACAAGAAAATTTAAATTGTTCTACCTTTCCCATCGCAGCCTGCGTCGGATCTCCTGCACAGCAATAAAAATGACCTATCTCCCGCCTATCACCGAACTCGCAGAAAAAAATCCAAAACAACTCACCACTACCAAAAGTAGCAAAACCAGCCTCCAAACAGACTGAACCAACCCATTTCTGTTTGATTCTGGTGGAATCCACCAGTAAATAAGTGAAGCAGGGATATTTTTATCGAATTTGGTACGGTTTCTTATTGGTTCATGATTTTTGATTTGGGTTGACGAAACATAATCAAGACTACACTGAGGCTGGGTTTATTCACAATGAGGTTCAACTCGAGGTCTCCGATTGAGGTTTCTATCTTCTCATTCGATTAATATTTGAGTTTGAAAGCTTCAAGTTGAGGTCCAATTCTATTCTTCTTCTGTTTTAGTTTTATTAAATTTATTTGTTTTTTGTGTGCTAGTTGGAAAGTTCTTGAATATTTATTTATTGTGATCATATTGAATTATTGGGATTATGTTGAATGCATCCGAATAAAGAAATTGGATATGGTTCGATTAATGATTGATTAATTTTGATTTGGATAACAAATCGGTAATTTGAGAATAGAATCAAGGGTGGGAATTGAAAATCAATAAAAGGTGAATATTGGTTGTTTTGGTTCATTGTCGATTGTTTAATTTGGAAAAGGGCATTAGTTTTGTTTAGCCTCAATAGTATCATGTTTAGGGCGAGGATTGATAGAAAAATCTTAGGTTGTAGGTACGCAACTCTTGTGATTCTATATCATCGAATGTATAAATATTTGTGTTGAGTGATTTCTCAATTTTTATCACACTTTATCAGATGTATTCATTTACTGAGGAATGTCTCGAGGTCACACTGTACTTATTTACCGGGAAATGCCCGAAAGTATCATGTACACAAGGGAGACTCGTGATCAAGGCCTGAGGCATCGGGTAAAGAATAGCTAGAATAATTAGAATAGTTTAGGTTTTAATTTCAGTATTTTTTTTTCGATTTGTAATAAATTGGACTGAACACTATTTTGGGATTTTGACTATTTGATTATTTGTTTTTGCGTAATGTGTGTTGATTTATGCATTTCATAGTGTCGTACTAGATGATATTCTCCCGAAGTGATCGTGGTCAAACCACAAGACCAAGGGGTGCCTAACACCTTTTCCTCCAGTATCAAAATTTCTTAACCAGAATCTCTGTTCGTGGACGAGTTTTAAAAGAGTCATCATTTTGAAAAGGATTTCCAAAGGTGACTTGGCACACCAGATTTATGCCAAGTGGTGACTCTGAATTTTGATTGTTAAAAGTCCTTTTCGGAATAAATTATTTTCTTTTTCACTTAATAATAAAATTCTTTTCAAACTTAAAATGAATTTTTTTGTTAATAAAGAGGTGTGATAGCTCTGGCGACTCCATTGGAAAATTTTCAGAATTCAAGCTTATTTTTTAGTAGTATTGACTTAGTTTGACACTATAGGTGTATAAATATTTTATTTGTGTTATTATTTGTGTTTTTGTTTTATCGTTATTTGATGCCTACGTGCTCTTTGTTTAAAGTCTCTCTTTATGTGTTACAACTTTATATCTGGTGTCATATGCATTACCTTGAGTCACTTCTTTCGCAACAAGTCCCGGAGTACACGTCGTGTACACGATATCTAGTTGATTCACCCATATTTTAGGAGGAGGAGAAGGAGGACGTATGGAGTAGGTGGAAATCTCTCCCAGCTACTATCGACCATACACTCCCCTAAACAACCTTGCTAGTGGACCCCAACCTAGGTCATCCTTTAAATCATACTTATTTGCATCATATTGAGACCTAGCAGGACCCACTTAGTCCTTTGTAGGAGCCTCACCCCTAAAGCATACTTACGTGCTAATTATTGTATCTTTGAGGGTAACATGGTCATTTGATAGACTGATTTGGGGAAAGCATATGCTAGAATTAAAGAAAGGTGTGTAGGCAAGGAAAAGTTCTAGAGAAAAAAGAAAAAAAAGTGAGTCAAAAAAGAGTTACGTAGTTTTTTAGAGCTCCTTATGGCTTTTGATTTTCACAATCCAAAAATTCAAAAAACTTTTACCTTTTGCACTCATTTCTAAAAAACAAAAGAAACAAAAAGTCTTTTCTTTTATTTACTTTAGCAAGCATTCATAATTCAAAAAATTTAAAAAGATTTTTTTAATAGAATTTTTTTATTAAAAAAATTCTAAAAGATTGTAGAAGTTTTGTACATTTCATATAATGAAAATACCAAAAAGATTTTTCTTTCATAGTTGTTGGTGTCATTTTCATGTGAAATGTTAAATTTAAAACTCAAAAAATATTTTATTGAAGGCCTTTTTGGCCATGTTTTTTATTTTAAACTGGAAGATAGAGGGACGAGGCATTACCTTGAGTTGGATTGATAAACTAAAGGGATCGTGGCATTCTCCCAACTTGATTTATAAACTAAAGGGGTCGTGGCATTCCTCCATTTTGATGGAATTGGTATGGCATAATTATGAGCTTGCAGCGTAGTGGCATGAAGATACTTGTGGTTGGTGCCTTAACAGATAATTCCATGGTTTAATGGATGGGTTATGTGAAGCATGTTTTAATTAGTCTTAAAGGGTGTTGTGTACCTTACCATGAAGGTTTAAGTACAAGGAAGAACGAATACTAGAAACCAAATTTTCCAACGTGGGGATCTTGATGACTATGTGCATAGTTCACACTATATTATACATATGTATCCTGGATTGATGTGGGATTAAGGCATTCCCTGGAATTTCATAGATATCTTTGGTTCGTGTGTCTTATACATACTAGGGCCCTTTCAGCGAGAGAGCTGAACCGATATAGCCTGTGGATGCCTTTAGGATGGTTGAGCTACGTAGTCCAGGCTAATGTTTTACTCTCATGCTAAACCTTGTCACATATACCAATATATTATGTATATATGTATATGATTATGCGCATTGATTTTAAATATTTTTGGACTGATTCAATCATGGAATTACTTTATCCTTTCCTTGAGTTACATGTTATCACTCACCCCGCTAACCATCCCCAAACATTGTATCCCCATGTGATTCAGTGTTAGGAGACACTACTATTTTTTTTATGCAGTGATAGGTGATTTCTGTATTGTCTAAGAGTCAGCTTAAAATGGTGAGCTTCCATTCTCTAAAAGACCCTCATTTCATGGTATTGTTTTATTTATTCTTTAGTCTATTCCTTTTGGGCTCATTTTGTTTGGGGTCGAGGGCATGTCTTGACTTAGGTTGTTCTTGTTTGTTAAAGGCTTTGTGAATTATGTGGATTGGGATGGTTGTTGAAGTTCTTAGATTCTTTTTTGAGTTAGTTTATTTATCTATTTTATTATATGTTTGGAACTCGACTCTATCTTGTTATATGTTTGAAACTTAACTTTATCTTGTTTTATATTAAAAACTGATCTGCTGCTAGTTAGATTTTGTTCTGGTTGGCTAGGTTAATGGAGTGGTCTTCGGTCCTTGGACGACATGAAATACCCATCATAGGCAGGTCCTGGTTTGGATCGTGACAATTTTGGTATCAAAATTTAGGTTTATGTTCCTTGGGTGTCCACAAAGTAATGTCAAGTAGAGTCTCTTTTATGGGTATGTAGCTCACCACACTTATAAGGGAGAGGCTACAAGGCATTTAGAACTTTTTCCTTTTTTGTAATCTATTTTTCGGGCTATAGAGTCTAAGGTCTTGAAATCTCCTCTAATTCTATTTATTTGTATTTCAGATTATGCTTCCCTAAATACTTGATTCTCGTGGAAACTTCTTTGTCCCACATAAGGAAAATATGGATGGAACTCATTCTACTTATGAAGTACAGACCCGGTCTAGGGTCCCTGCTCCTGAATGCCCACATGGAGTTCCACCGGGCCCTTCCAGTCCTCCTCGGGTTTCTCAAACTAATCATGTTCTTACCCTATTTCCCCAAGAATTTTTTTCTAATGTTGAATTCCATTGATCTAGTTATTTACTGACTCAGTTGGTGAATTCTCAATCTCATCAGCCTGACTAAGTTGGTTAGTTTTCTCAATCTTCTAAGGTCACTAGAGTCGGTTAGTTTATGAGGTTGAATCCTACGACCTTTAGTGGCTCTAAGGTTAAGAAGGATCCTCAAGGGTTTGTTGATGAAATAGAGAAGATATTTAGGGTAATGCATGCTACTTATGTGGAGGGTGTGAAGTTGTCACATATTAATTGAAGGATGTGGCATATTAGTGGTATGAAGAGTAGGAGCAGTCGAGGGGTGATGATGCAGAGCATTCTATGTGGGAGGAATTTTTTGGTACTTTCCTTGATCGTTTCTTTCCTCAGTAGTTAAAAGAGGCTAAATATAAGAAGTTTGTGAACTTGAAGCTGGGAAAGATGACTATGAAGGAATATGTTTTGAAGTTCCATTAGTTTTCTCATTACACACCAGAATTAGTGTCTAGCATGAGGGCTAGGATGAGAAAGTTTGCTTCGGATTTATCTCGGGACTTAGTACTAGAGTGTAAGGTGGCAATGTTAAATCTCTAGGCTGGTGGTGCATATGTAGTAGGTTGAAGATGAAAAAAAAATAGGTAGAGATGGAAGATAGGCAAAATAAGAAGCCTAGGTATTCAGAATAAGGTGGAGATCAACAGAATAGTGGTAGAGATGGTAGAAAGTGGGGCAAGTAAAGGACTTGGGTAAACTTGGGTTCATATTCTATGACTAGTTCTTCATATCCTAAGTTATCTGGCGATCGTTACTTTCAGGCTAAAAGTGGGTTTAAGACCCGGGGTGACCAGGCCTAGGCTAGTGGATCTTAGTCAGCTCCAATATTTGCTCCTAACAAATTCTATGGACAGATGTACCATGGTTATTGTGATGAGGGGAGGAATCTATGTTTGAATTATTGCTGACCTGGTTATATTAAGAGGAACTATCCATCAACAAATGTTGCTACTGGAGATAATAAGGTTCTAATTTCTACTTCATCAGCTCCTGCACCCAAAGGTTCTACTTTTGGTACCAGCACTAGTCAAAACTATCTTTATGCTCTTGCCACCCATCAGGAATCTGAGGTATCTCCTGATGTTTTCACTAGTATGTTGAAAATTTTCTCTCATGATGTATATTGTCTGCTTGATATGGGTTCTACCCTTTCTTTTGTGACCTTTTATGTAATTGTTCATTTTGGTTTTGATTTTAAGTGTATTTCTTATCCTTTCTCAGTGTCTAACTTGGTGGGTGATTCTATTATGCCTAGAAAGTTCTATTGGAGTTGTGTGGTATCTATTGTTGATATAGAGACATTGATGGATCTGTTTGAATTAGATATGATTGATTTTGATATGACCTTGGGGATAGACTTACTCCATTCTTGTTATGCTTCTCTCAATTATAGGACCCAAAAGTTCAGTTTCCAATTCACAAATGAACTAGTAATAGAATAGGAGGGAAGTTCCTTAGTTCCTAATGAAAGTTTCATTTCGTATCTTAGATCCCAAAATTTAATTTCCAAGGGGTTTCTATATCATCTAGTTTAGGTTAAAGATTCTAGTTCTGAGATTCCCTCTTTACAATCTATCTCTGTCATTAATGAATTTACTGAAGTGTTTCCCGATAATCTTCCTGGCACCCTCCTAATTGGGAAATAGACTTTCGGATTGATCTTCTGTCGAATACCCATCCTATCTCTATCCCTCTATATATAAAATGGCTCCGACTAAGTTGAAAGAACTTATGAAAAAATTAAAGGATCTTTTTTATAAGGGTTTCATCTATCCTAGTGTGTCCCCATAGGGTGCTCCTATGTTTTTCATGTGTAAGAAAGATGGTTCTCTTCGAATGTGTATAGATTATCAGTAATACAATAAGGTGATGGTGAAGAATAAACACCCTTTTCTTAGGATAAATGATCTCTTTGACCAGCTTCAGGGTGTTAGATGCTTTTCTAAGATTTATCCTCGGTTGGGTTATAATCAGTTGAATATTAGGGAGGTGGATATCTTTAATACTGCCTTTCAAACTCGATATGATTATTATGAGTTTCTGGTGATGTCATTCATGTTGATGAATGCTCCGACTGCGTTTATGGATTTGATAAACTAGGTATTCAGGTGGTTTTTGGATTTACTTTTCATCATGTATATTGATGATATCTTGGTGTAGTCTAAGAGTGAGGAGGATCATGCCAATCACCTCCTAATTGTGTTGCAGACTCTTAAGGATAAAAAATTGTATTCCATGTTTTCGAAGTTTGAGTTTTGGTTGAATGTTATGAACTTTCTAATTCATGTGTTTTTCTAATGAAAGGATCATGGTGGTTCCACAAAAAGTTTAGGCCGTTAAAAAATGGCCTAGACCCATGACTTCAACCAATATTTAGATATTCTTGGGTTTATTCGGGTATTATAGGAGGTTTGTAGTGAAATTCTCTTTTATTTCTACTCTGTTGATGAAGTTGACTTAGAAAAAGGTGAAGTTTCTATGGTCCGATGCTTGTGAGGGTAGTTTTGAGAAGCTGAAGGATAAGTTGACTTCTGTTCTGGTTTTGACTTTGCCTGAAGGTATGGATGATTTTGTTGTGTACTATGATGCATGATGTTCCGGATTTTGACGAAACATTTTGCATATTTTCTTGGGAAAATTGGATATTTTCAAGCAACCAAGGTTGCATTTGATGCTGGTTTTTAGTGTTTCAGGTCAAGGAGTTAGCTGAAGGAAACGACTCTGGAAAGTGGCAGAAAAGTACTTTTGATGGTAGAAATGGTAGACCGTCACACCTTCGACGGACCACCAACCTTACCGTCAAGTCTTAAGCAGAACCCAAGGTTTCAGAACTTTTAGGGACGGATCAAATGGTGGACCGTCAGATCTGCGACGGACCACTAGCTTGGCCATAGTCTTAACCAGAACATTGCCTCCTGAAAGACTCAGCGATGGACCAAATGGTAGACTGTCAGATCTGCGATGGACCACTATCTTGGGCGTCAGTCTTATCCAGAACACTGCCTCCTAAAAGACTTAGCGACAGACCAAATAGTGGACCGTCAGTCTTTCGACGGACCACCAGATTTGGCCGTCAGTTTGTATGCGGTTTTCTGAATTCAAATTTTAGATTCTTTTTACCTGGGAACATATAAATACCATTTTTAGGTTTTATTATTGGACATCTATCTTTTCTTTTGATTTTTTTATCATAGTCTCCATACTTGAAACTCTGTGAAGGTAGTATTTTTGGGAATTAAGCAAATCTTGTGGATCTAATCATTCCATCTCTTTTGAAGATTCAAGGACAAATTCTTGTAACTTTTGTAAGTAAATCTGGAATTAATTTATGAGTAACACAATGATTTTTTCTCTTTCTATTATGGAGATGTGTGGCTAAGCTCCCATAACTAGGGTTATAGGAGCCTTGATGAGAAAAGCTGAATTGGGTTGTAAATCTAGTAGATTCCCATGATTAATTTATATTGCATAAACCCTTCTTCACTTTAATGACTTTTATTGGTAGCAAACTTGATAAGTGAGTCCAATAACATCACTTGTTTGAATAGAAAAGTGTTTATTGGGAAAAAAGGGTTTACCCAAATCTAAAGGCTTTACCCTTTGGATAGAGGGCAGATGCTTTAATCGGATCAACCCATGTGAGAATATAGTTGAATAAATAATATGTTCCTTATGTTTGAAAGAATTAAGGGATAAAATTACTCATTTAGGTTGAGAAACTAATGGGTAAACCATAACATTCAATTACTCTTGCAATTAGAATTGTTCATAGGGAATTCGAAATAGTTCACAACCCTAGCTACTTAACTATCTTGTTAACCATAACTCTAGTTTGACTATTCTTACTGAATTACTATTTTTAATACAATCAACAAGTGGATTACTTTCTGTGACAAACATTTTTATACAATTGATAAATCAAAAAGCCTATTTTTTACTCAAGAACCTTCGATCAACAGTCTAATAACAACCACAATACTTAGTGAACACAGTATTCCCTATGGGATTCGATACCCAAACCATTTGAGTTCTATATTTGACAGCGACCGCTTACACTTTCATAAGAAGGTTGTAATTTGGGCGTACCAAATTTTGGCGCCGTTGCCGGGGAGTACAATTCTCAATTAAGTTTGTGATTGTTAATCGACCCTTTGGTCAAAGTGTCCTAAAGCTTTACTTTTATTTTTATTTTTTTGTTTGTGCAGGTTTATAATTGTGTATGCACAATACACAAAGATCAGGTGCACCATTATTACCAATTCATCCAGAGCCTCAGTTGATCGGTAGAATGGTTGATCCACAAGAGGTAGAAAGATTAGCCGCCTTGTCTAATGCTCAAGTAAATCAGTAAAATACTGATAACCCAGGTTGGGTGCCAAATCCTGATGATGAGGACCTGGGAGATATTGACTTATTGGATCCTGTAAACCCAAGGCATGCTGAGAATGTAGCTGCACTTGTGAATCGTAATCTACATCAGAATCACCCTTTCAGGGGAAGACAGGACCACCAATCTATTCAGTATGATCTCAATGACGATGACGATGAAATGGATGGAGCAGGAGCTGCTGGAGCTATTATTCCTCTACCTCTAGAACCTGGAGAAAAATTCAATATCACCAGTACGATGATCCAACTCCTGCATCTAATGGGGTTATTCGGCGGTTTGCCAGGAGATGATCCTAACATGTATTTGGTGAATTTTGTCACCATTTGCAAATCTTTTGATAATCCTGGAGTAGGTCATAATTCTATTCGCTTGAGGTTATTTCCATTGTCTCTGTCTAGGGAGGAAAAATTATGTCTTAACGAACTGATGCCCGAGTCTATAACCAACTGAAGGCAATTGATGGAGGATTTTCTAGAAAGGTTTTTTTCGCCCTCTAAGAGGGTATAGTTGAGGGATGAGATCAGTAATTTTAGACAGCTCCCAATCGAAGCTCTTCAAAAAACTTGGGAGAGATTTAAAAAGAAGTTGATACAGTGGCCAAACCATAATATGATGGATATTCATCTGATGGAGACTCTTTATCGGGCTTTGAACTCTATTACAAAAAAAAAATTGATAATGCGGTAGGGGGATTATTTATGGATATCACTTTTAAAGAGGCCTCAAAGATGCTTGATCGAATGACCAAATGAAGCAGAGCTTAGCATACCAGGGATTCTGTGGTAGAAAGCCCTACTATTTCTGTTGGTATAAATGCAGAACAATGTAAGAAAGAGGAAGAATGCGATTAAGATATGGTATATTTGAAGATAAAAATGTACTTGTTAACCAAGAACTTAAATGTACTTGTTAACCAAGAACTTATTATCTGCAAAGACTAAAAAAGTGAAGGTTGTTGCATCCCACGGTAGAGTTGATTCTGATTCAGAAGAAGAGGCAAATTATTTGAATAACCAGGGGGTTTCCTAGGAAATAGACAAGGAAATCAAGGTCGGACTTATTATGACAAGGCTGAATATGAGTGGCTTACTAAGAGCTGTAAGCATAGGGTAAGAGTGGTATGATCTAAATCGTATGTTGTCCAGTATCTAGCCTAAATATTTCTGCCTGGGGTGTAGGTTGAAGGCACAGATCGAATGATCATGGTACGACTGGGGAAAATGAGTCGTATGGTGGATAGTATGAGATATAAAATATCTTATCCAGGGTATGAGTGGTGGGTACCACTCGTATGATGTGGGCAAGAGGGAGTCGTACCTTCCTACGTGAATTTTAACAATTTAAGTTGGGTGTATTCTGGACATTTTTCCTCTTAATCCCTTATGACCCCATGACCTAAAACACTATTGGAACATTATTTACCTTATTATTCTAATCTTAAACACTTTAAAAACTCTCTCTAAACTCACTCAAGCTCTTGAGTTAAGCAAAGGCTAGGGTTTCCTTCAAGGTGGTAAATTAAGGCTCTAAAGAGGTGATTTCTCTAAGTCTTCTTTGAAATCTAAGGTATGTTACTCCTTGTGATTATTCCATCTTATTATGTTATAGAATGGTTATGGATTGGTTTACATTATGGTTATTGGTTTGGTATTAAATGGTTTGACACGTTTGGGTTGGTCATGGTCATGGACCTATCCCAGAGTCTTGAATGATACCTAACTCTATCTTTTTATATGTTCAAAATTTATCTGACTCAGGGTATGTGTTTGGAGGTTTGATTGGGTTTCGGGGGTGGTCTTCGGTCTTTGGTGGACTTAGGATGCCCATTACGACAAGGCCATGGTTTGGGTTGTGTCAAGTTTGTATCAGAGCCCTAGGTTCATGGTCAATTGGGAGTCAACATAGCTATGTCGAGTAGATTCTCATTTAAGGGTGTGTAGTGCGCCACACTCATAAGAAAGAGGCTACATGGCATTTAAGAATACTCCTCTTTCTTGTGTTATATTTTTAAGCTTTCGATTCAAAGTCTAGGAATCTTCTCTAATTCCTGTTTGTTCACTTTTTATAGCATGCCTCGATGATCTGATGCTCACAGAAACTCCTCTGTCCCAATTGGGGATAATATTGGTAGGACACGCTCTACTAATGGGATCCATATTCGATCTAGTGGTCCAGTTTTGTATCATTTTGGAGTTCTACTGGTTCTCTCTAGTCCTTCTCAGGCTCCTCGAGCTGATGTGATGAATGCTAAGTTTTGTCAGTCTATTCATATGTTGGCACAATTAGTAGCTACTTAGTCTGAACGTGGTATTCCTGTTACTCTATCTTCTAAGGCCATGGAGATTGGCCAGTTCATGAGGTTGAACCCTCCGACATTTATGGGTGCTAAGGTGGAGGAGGATTCTCAAGGTTTTCTGGATAAGATGGAAAATATTTTCCATATTATGCATGTCACGAATGTGGAAGGGGTGGAGTTTATGGCCTACAACTGAAATATATGGCATACCAATGGTCGAGGAATGGGATCAGGCAATGGGTGACACTGATGATTCATCACTGTGGGAGGATTTCACTAATGCATTCTTGGATTGCTTCTTTTATCAGGAGTTGAGAAAAGTGAAAGCGGAGGAGTTTATTAATTTGAAGCAAGGGTAGATATCGATCAAGGAGTATGCCTTAACGTTTTACTAGTTATCTCAATATGCTCTAGAGATGGTGTCTGATATGAGAACTCGGATGAGAAAGTTTGTTTTGAGACTATCTCATGATTTGATCCTTGAGAGTAAGATTGCCTTGTTAATCAAGGACATGGATATCTCTAGGTTGGTTGTCTACATAAAATAGGTAGAGAAAGAAAAGAAGAAGCAGGTTGAGTTAAGTGAGAGTTAGGGAAACAATTTTAGGATCCTTGAGAAAGGTGGTGACCAACAACAGAGTGGCAAAGATGGTGGTAACTGTCCCAAGAAGAAGTGGGGAAACTCTGGGTCTAATTCGATGGCTAGTTCTCCCTACCCAAAGTCATCGGGTTATAAGAATTTCTATGGTGGTGATAACTTCAGGGCACAAGGTTCTTAATCTTAGGCTAGTAGGGCTTAGTCGACTCCACCGTGTCCTCTCTACAGATTCTATGGTGGTCTGCATAGGGATTTTTGTGATTAGGGAAGGGACATGTGCTTTGGCTGTGGTAAACTGGGTCATATACTTAGAAACTATCCAATTGATAAGGTTTCCTCTAGGAAAATAAGGTTTTAATTGTTTCATTTTCAACTCTAGAACCAAAGGGTGCACTATCTAGTTCCGGCATTAGTAGAAACCATCTTTATGCTCTCACTACCCGACAGGAGACCGAGGCATCGCCTGATCTCGTGACTGGTATGTTGTAACTCTTTTCTTGTGATGTATATTAGTTACTTGATCCGTGGTCCACTCTCTCTTATATGACCCCATTTATGGCTATATATTTTGGTTTTGGTCTAGAGTGTGGTTCGAACACTTTTTCTATATCTACCCTGGTAGGTGATTTTGTGATTCCTAAAAGAGTCTATAGGGGGTGTGATATCTGTGGTAGTAAGGAAACTTTGGTGGATTTGTATGAATTATATATGCTTGATTTCGATATCATTTTGGGGATGGATTGGTTGCACTTGCGCTATGCGTCCCTAGAATGTCAGACTCGTAGGGTTGTATTTAAATTTCCTAATGAGCCTATTATTGAGTAGGAGGGTGGTTTTCTAGATCCTAAGGGGAAGTTTATATGATATCTTAGAGCTCGTAGATTAATCTGCAAGGGGTATCTCAATCATCTAGTTTGGGTTAAAGATTCTAACTCGGAGGGTCCTTCTTTGCATTTGATTCCGATGGTGAATGAATTTCCTAAGGTTTTCCCTGTTGATCTTCCTAGTGTTCCTCTGGATAGGGAAATAAAATTTGGGATTGATCTTGTCCCGGACACTCATTTAATCTCTATCCCCCCTTATAGAATGGCTCCAACTGAGTTGAAGGAGCTAAAAAAGTAACTCAAGGATCTTTTGGATAAGGGTTTCATCTATCCTAGTATGTACCCATGGGGTGCATTGGTGTTGTTCGTGTGTAAGAAGGATGATTACCATCGAATGTGTATTGACTATCAACATTTGACAGTAAAGAACAAGTATCCTCTTCCAAGGATAGATGACTTGATTAATCAGTTGTAGGGTTACAAATTCTTTTCTAAGATTGATCTTCGGTCTGGTTTTTATCTTCTTAATATTAGGGAGGTAGATATCCTTAAGACTATTTTTCGTACCCGGTATTGGTACTTTATATTTTTGGTGATATCATTTAGTTTGACCAATGCCCCGACGACATTCATGGATTTGATAGATAGGGTCTTCCATCAGTTTTGGGATCTGTTTGTTATTTTCTTCATAGATGAAATTCTGGTGTACTCTAAGAGTGAGGTGGATCATTTCAATCGAATCCGAGTTGTGTTGCTGAGCTTAAAGGAGCAACAATTGTATGCCAAATTTTCTAAATATGAGTTTTGGATAAATGCTATGACTTTTTGGTTTATTTTATTTCTAGTGAGGGGATTGTGGTAGATTCGCAAAAGGCTGCAGTCGTTAAGAAGTGGCCTAGACCCATGACTCCAATCGATATTGGGAGTTTCTTAGGCTTAGCAGGTTATTACAAGAGAGTTTTGGGAATTTTTTCTTCTATAGATGCCTCATTGACTAAGTTAACTCAGAAGAAGGTAAAGTTCTTATGGTCTGATGCTTGTGAGGGTAGTTTCAAGAAGCTAAAGGATAAGCTAACTTAGGCTCCATTTTTGACATTACCTGAAGGCACTGATAGGTTTGTGGTTTACTGTGATGCATCCCATGTGGGACTTGGTTGTGTTCTAATCCAGCATGGTAAGGTAATAGCCTATGCTTCTAGGCAGTTGAAGGTGCATGAGAGAAATTATCCTACTCATGATTAGGAATTGTTAGCTTTGGTGTTTGCACTAAAAATATGGTATCACTCTTTGTATGGGATGCACGTGGATATCTTTTCTGATCATAAAAGCCTGCAGTATGTGTTCACTTAGAAAGAGATTAACCTCAGGCAAAGGATATGGATTGATCTTCTCAAGGACTATGACATAAGTCTTTACTATTATCTAGGTAAAGCTAATATTATTGCTGATGCTCTTAGTAGGTTGTCCATGGGGAGTCTAGATTATGTGGATAAGGACAATCGGGAGTTGGTGAAGGATATTCACCATTTGTGTAACTTTGGAGTTCGCCTCTTGGACTCTAAGGATGGTGGTGTGTTCATTCAGAAGGTAGCACAGTCGCCTCTTGGTGCTGAAATCATAGAGAAGCAGATGTTAGATCCTATCTTATGTAGGATCGAGGGTGATATTTGTGGTAAGAAGGTGATGGCCTTCGAAATTAGTGGTGATAGTACCTTGTTATACCAAGGGAGGTTATTTATTCCCGATGTTGATGGTTTAAGAGAAAGGATCTTGGCTGAGGCGCATGAATCATGCTACGTTGTTCATCCTGGTTTGATGAAGATATATCATGACCTTAAGAAGATATATTGGTGGAATGGTATGTCGATAGATGTGGCTTATTTTATGGCCAAATGTGTGGTATGTCAACAAGTGAAAGTTGAACACATGAGGCCCGGAGGATTATATCAAGAAATTGAATTGCCTAAATGGAAATAGGAAGTGATCAACATAGATTTTGTTTCAGTTCTTCCTTGGCCTTGGAATCAGTTTGATTTGGTTTAGGTCATCATGGATACGATGACAAAGTTGGCTCACTTTTTTCCGGTATGGACTAACGTCTTGGTTAAGGATTTTGCGAGGTCGTATCTTTATTAGATTGTAAGAGTAAGGCTACCTTGTTGATCAAGGACATGGATATCTCTAGATTGGTTGTGTATATAGACTAAGTCAAAGAGGATAAAAAGAAATAGGTTGATATTGGTGACAGGCAGAGTAAGAAATTTTTGTATTTAGAACAAAGTGAGGGCCAACACCAAAGTGGTAAGTAGTTTAAGAAGAATAGTTGGGGGAGTCCTAACTCTTATTCAACGGCTAGTGCTCCCTACCCAAAGCTATCTGGTGACCGATTTTTTCAGAGTGGTGACGCTTACAGGGAACAAGGTGCCCAATCTCAGATCAGTGGGGCCTAATATACACCATCCTATCCTCTCTGCAGATTTTCTGGTCAACATCATCGTGGTCAGTGTGAGAAGAAAGGAACCAATGTCTTATATGTGGTCACATTGGGAATATGCAGTGGGATTGTACCTCTAGAGTTGCTTTTGGGGAAAATAAGGTTCATGTTGCCTCTTCTTCAGCTCTTGCACCAAGGGGTGCTACTTTTAGATTCGGCACTGGTCGGAATCATCTTTATGCTCTCACTAATTGTTAGGATTCTAAGGCATTATTGGATGTTGTTACTGGTATGTTGAAACTCTTTTCCTGTAATGCATACTGTTTACTTATTTCGGGGTCCACTCTCTTTTATGTGAGCCTATTTATGGATGTGTATTTTTATTTTGATCCTGAGTGTCTATCAGATCCTTTTTTTGTTTCTACCCAAGTAGGAGATGATGTGGTTGTCAGAAGAGTCTATAGGGGGTATGTGGTATCAATTGGTAATAACAAAATTCTGGTAGACTTGATAGAGTTAGATATGGTTGACTTTGATATTATTCTTGGAATAGACTAGTTACATTTGTGCTATGCTTCGCTAGACTATCGGACCCATAAGGTAATGTTTAATTTCCTTAATGAGCTAAATATTGAGTGGGGGGAGGGGTGGTTCTCTAGCTCCTAATGGGAGGTTTATATCATATCTTAGGGCCCAAAAGTTAATTTCCAAAGGATTTCTCTATCATCTGGTCTAGGTTAAGGATTCTAACTTAGAAGGTCCGTCCGTCCTTACATTCTGTTCCTGTGGTAAATGAGTTCCCTAAGGACTTCCCTTATGACCTTCCTGGTATTCCTCCTAATAGGGAGATTGATGTTTGTATTGACCTTGTTCCAGAAACTCATCCTATCTTTATTCCCCTAGATAGAATAACTCCAGCCAAGTTGAAGGAACTCAAGAAGAAACTAAAGGACCTCTTAGACAAGGGTTTCATCTGTCGTAGTGTGTCCCCATAGGGTGCACTGGTATTATTCATGCATAAGAAGAATGGATCCATTAAGATGTGTATTTAATTACATGCAATTGAATAATATCACGGTAAAGAATAAGTACCCTCTTTCAAGAATTAATGATCTCTTTGATTAGATTTAGGGTGACAAATTTTTCTCTAAGATTGATCTTCGATATGGGTATCATCAGTTAAAGATTAGGAAAGTGGATATCCTTAAGACAACTTTCTGTACTCGATATGGGAATTTTATGTTTTTTGTGATGTCGTTTGGTTTGACCAATGCCCCTTCAGCATTCATAGATTTGATGAATAGGGTCTTCTGTCAGTTTCTAGATCTATTGGTGATTGTCTTCATTGATGACATTTTGGTGTACTCCAAGTGTGAGGAGGATCATGCCAATCATCTCCGTCTTGTGTTACAGACCTTGAAAGATCAGCAGTTATATGCAAAATTCTCTAAGTGTGAATTCTAGTTGAATATTATAACTTATTTGGGTCATGTTGTGTATAGTGAGGGGATCATAGTAGATCCTCAGAAAGTTATTGTGGTTAAGAAGTGGCCTAGACCCATGACTCCAACTGATATTTAGAGCTTTTTGGGTTTAGCTGGTTATTATAGGAGGTTCGTGGAAAGTTTTTCTTCTATTCCTGCTCCAGTGACCAAGTTGACTCAGAAGAAAGTGAAGTTCTTGTGGTATGATGCTTTCAAGGGTAGCTTTGAGAAGCTAAGTCCTGACTCTACCTGAGGGTACAGAGGGATTCGTGGTCTATTGTGATGTATCCCGAGTTGTTTTGGGCTGTGGTTTGATGCAACATGTTAAGGTGGTTGCTTATGCCTCTAGACAGTTAAAGGTTCATGAAAAGAACTACCCGACACATGACTTGGAATTGTTAGTTGTGGTGTTTGCATTGAAAATTTGACGTCACTATCTATATGGTGTCCATGTTGATATCTTTTTTATCATAATAGTCTGCAGTATGTGTTCGCTCAAAAAGAGCTTAATCTCAGGCAAATGAGGTGGCTTGAGTTGCTCAAAGACTATGATATGAGTCTTCACTACCACCCAGGTAAAACGAATATGGTTGTTGATACTCTTAAAAGGTTGTCCATGGAGAACTTGTCTCATGTGGATAAGAATAAGCGGGAATTACTGAAGGATATTCACCATTTGGCTAACCTTGTAGTTTGTCTCTTTGACTTCGAGAATGGTGGTGTGTTTGTGCAACAGGTGTCACAATTATCTCTTAGTTAAAAAATAAAGGAGAAACAGGTGCTAGACTCTCTCTTGATGAAAATCAAGAATGATATGGGTAAGCAGAAAGTGATGACCTTTGAGGTCGGTGGTGATGGTATCTTGAGGTACCAAAAGAGGTTATGTGTTCTCGATATGGATAGATTGTGAGGCAGGATTTTGGTCAAGGCCTATGAGTCGCGGTATACGGTTCACCCTGATTCAATAAAGACGTATCATAACCTTAAGGAGATGTATTGGTGGAATAACATAAAACGGGATGTATCCAACTTTTGGCTAAGTGTATAGTGTGTCAACAAGTAAAGGTGGAGCACATGAGGCCTAGTAGGCTCCTTTAATGGATTGAATTACCAGTGTGGAAATGGGAGGTAATTAATATTGATTTGATTACCGGCCTTTCACAATCGCAGAATCAATGTGACTCCTTCTAGGTCATCATACATAGGATAACTAAGTCCACTCACTTCGTGCCAGTGAGGACTACCTATTCTTCTGAGGATTATGCAAATTTATTCCTTCAGAAAGTGGTAAAGTTGCAAGGTGCGCCTATCTCAATTATTTTAGATTGTGGTAATCAATCTCGTTGTATTTCTGGTGCTTTTTCCAGAATGGTTTGGGGACTAAAGTGAGTCTTAGTATGGGTTTTCACCCACAGTCAGAAGGGCTAGCCAAAAGGACTATTCAGACATGAGAGGATATGCTGCAAGCCTATGTGATTGACTATGGTGGTAATTGGTTCAACTATTTTCCTTTGATTGAATTCTCTTATAAAAATAGTTACCATTCTAGCATTGGTATGGCTCCATTTGAGGCATTGAATGGTAGGAGATGTAGATCTCCTATTGGGTGGTTCAACGTTGCTGAAGCAGAGAAGTTTGGCCCGAATTTCGTTCACCAAGCTATGGAGAAGATGAAGGTAATTTGGGATCATCTTAGGACCATCAAAAGTCACCAAAAGTTCTATACAGACGTAAGGCGAAGGGACTTGCAGTTTGAGGTTGGGGATTGTGTGTTCTTGAAAGTGTCTCCCATAAAGAGAGTAATGAGGTTTGGGAAGAAGGGTAAGCTTAGTCCCTTGTATGTTGGCTTGTATTCTATTTTGAGAAGGGTTGGTTAGGTTGCATATGAGTTGGATTTTCCCTCTAGCATGAGTTCCATTCATCCGGTATTCCATCTGTCCATGTTGCGGAAATGTGTGGGTGAACCTTCATTGGTTGTTCCCTTAGAGAACATTGGTATTTTGGATTCTTTGTCCTTTGAGGGGGTCCTGGTGAGGATCTTGGATCGTCAAGTTCTTCGGTTGCGAATGAATGATGTGGCTTCAGTAAACGTTCTATGGCAGAACCAAAAGTTTGAAGAAGCTACTTGGGAAGCCGAGGAGGCCATGAAGTCCAAGTATCCGTTTCTTTTTTCCATTATAGAAATTTATGCTTGAGGTATGTGTTGTACATAACATCTTTGTTTTCCAACTTAGTTAAAGGTTAGAGAGAATCCAAATTGTACTTGTATTTCCTTTTCCCATCATTTGGGGATGAATTATCCTAAAGAGGAGACTGAAATGCCCCAGGCTTTGGCCCTTGCAAAATTTTATAAGTTTGAAACTTCTGTTGATCATACGACTCAATATACTAGTCGTATGGTGTGGGTACGGGTATAGGGACCCTAGTTATATGTTGGTCGGTGTGATATTGGACAAGTTCTGTCCTTGGTACGAGAAAACTCCATGCGAGTCGTATGTTCAAGTGATGAGAGGTAAAGTCCAAAGCGTATGCTGTCCAATGTCTAGTCTTTGATGTTCTACTACCCTAGAATGGTACTAGTTGTATGGTGATGATTAGAGTTGGGCAAGGGAGTCGTATGTTAAACAGAATGTGGTGTCCAACTTTCTAATCAAGTGACGATTTGAGTGTACCACTCGTATGATGTGTTTACGAGTTGAGGGGTCCAATTGTACCTACTTGTATTCTACTTACAACTTTTAACATGAGGGTATTTTGAATATTTCCCAACCCAAGCCCTTAAGAACCCATGTCTTATAACACTTATTAGGCATTCATTCTACATTTTTGAAGATTGAAACACTCTCTAAAAACCTCTCAAGAATATTGGGCTAGGATTTCTTCAAGATGGTCATCTAGAGGCTGAAGGATCAAAATCTCTTCGTGAATCTTCATAACTCAGGCATGTGGCTCTTCCTTCATTGGTAGTTCACAAAAATAATGTATTTTAGACATTGTTATGGTTCATTAAGGGTGGTTTTGAAAGCCTTGGTTGAGGGTTTGGATGCATAATGATGAATATTGTTTTCTCATGTTTCAAATTATGATTATATATGTTTTAATAATGGTTTTGCATATGTGGGTGCATGGGAATTATGGTTTAATGAAAGGGGTCATGTTTAACCCTAGAATTAATCATTTTTGGCTTGAATAATGGTTTGATAATTGTATGCCCTCAACCTATTTGTGAAAATGTCAATGAGAAGAATCTTGTCACATATAAAATGTGTTTAAACTACGGCATTGTCCTATGAATATTGATAATTGGAAAATAATTTTATGAAGGCCTTGTTGGCCATGAATTGATTTGAATTATAACTTTGGTGGTTGATTAGCTAATTGGGTTTGAGTCCCTAAATGTTGAATTGAATTGATGTCTTTGTTTAGACGATGGTTTAGAGTACCAAGTTTGATTAATAATAGTTATGGCATGTTGTACGCTTGCAAGTGGGAGGGGGGGGGTTGGTATCACAATACCAATAAGATACCTATGGTAAGTAATTGGATTAATAGTTGTGTAGATGTGTAATGA
Source organism: Capsicum pubescens (assembly GCA_030864215.1). Lineage (NCBI taxonomy): Eukaryota > Viridiplantae > Streptophyta > Magnoliopsida > Solanales > Solanaceae > Capsicum > Capsicum pubescens. The sequence continues at coordinate 246,706,329 of CM061548.1, forward strand.
ATGTTTTAAATTGGGCTCTAAAGCGGTATGTGTAGCCAGGCCATGAAAGTGGAGTTCGAAGGACTAACACTGGAGACCGCCCCAGTCGGTGCGGGTGTCTATATAATCGGGAGGTTAGAGTCCCCCGAATAAATATATAAATGGGTGGTTCGCATCCCCCATATTGTATACCTTGGTTCTTAAGTCACCTTTACTATGTTAGGATGCTTGATTCCCACATAATGACATCTGTGGTTATGGATATTCTCTTGGTCGTACGACTACACGCATTAGGGACCTTCTAGCTTGGGGAGAGCTGGGAACATATAGACCGTGGTTGCCTTGTTATATGAAGGTTATGCTACACAACCCAGGTTAAGGTTTTCAAAGTTTATGCTAAGCCTTGCTCCCTATCCTGGCACTATATATATATATAAATATGTGTATACTTGTGATTGCATATGATGATTTGACTTGGTTTTGAATGATGACATTATATTATTCCTCTATCCCTGAGTTACATGCTAGCGTTCCAACCACTAACTGTCTCAAGACACTGTATCCTCACGCGATATAGGCGCCAAAAATTCTTTTTTTTCTGTGCAGTGATCAGGTGTTCGAGTTAGTTCATGAATTGACATTAAAGTGATGAGCTTCCATACTTTGGTAGGCTTCCTTTATGGTCTATATGTTCCATGTTTTAGATTTTTTTTTACTTTATTTTTTGGCTATTGTCGAGGGCATGTCCTGACCAGATACTCTTTGGATTTAATTATAGATTTTGTCAGACTATTATTGGTATGGGCGGTGTCAGTGGTGGTATCAGAATTGGAATTGGTATTGGCATTGATGTCGATACCCATTAGTATTGGTTATGGTTATACTTTGATGTTCTTATATAATTAAACTCATATTTTTTTATATGATCGGAATTCATCTGACTCGGAGGTTGTTGTGTTGACTAGGTTAGGATAAGGGGGTGCTATTCAGTCCGTGTAGGACTTGAGATACCTACCACGGCCAGGCCCTATTTGGGTCATGACCAGGAATAAGACTTATGCAAATTGTAGACTTCGTACCTTGAGATTTGGAGTTGGTGATAAGGTATTCGTATGTTTATCTCCCATAAAGGGTGTGATGAGGTTCAGGAGGAAAGACAAGCTCAGCCTCAGATATATTTGACCTTTTGAGATCTTTCACACAGTTGGAGAGGTGGGATATGAGTTAGCCTTACCCCTAAATTTTGCTGTTGTTCGTCAGTCTTTTATGTTTCTTTATTGCGATGGTACACTCTCAATGAGTCTCATGTGCTTCAGTGGGACTCAGTTTATTTGGATGAAAGGTTGATCTTCGTAGAGTATCCGGTGTTCTTATTAGTTAGGGATGTTAGGCGATTGCGCTCTAGAGAGATTCTAGTGAATAAGGTTTAATGAAGACACCACTCAATAGAAAAGACTACTTGGAAGATCGAGAGTGAGATACTAACATAGTATCTTTCATCTATTCGAGCCTTTAAGTACATCCTAACCCTTTACTTTTATGGACGAAAGTTCTTTTAGTAGTGGATATTGTATTGTCCCTCTAGTAATTTTCTGTATTTCCATGTATTTTTGTTGTTTATAGCTTTTTATAGCTTTCTCAAGTCATTTATCACTTGTTGGAGATAGCAATTCGAATACTGGATAGTTCATTTGGTTTTTAGAGTCAACTCCCTATTTTAAAGTTTTCACTGGTAAGAATTGTCTACCGGGCAAATATTTTAGTAAAACGATTTCATATGCCAATTTTGACATTCCAACAGCTCCTAAACATCTATTTTAGGCTAAGGGGGGGGCTCTGGTTTGGGCCCCAAAGATTCTGGACTCATTTCGATCTATTGACCAAAAATTAAGAAAAGCTTCTGCCTTCAGACGGGATGCTGGCTGCTTTTAGCTGAATGCTTCGTCCAATGGTGTGTAGTCCACTTTCCCCAAAACAGCATCGAATATAAATTTTGACTACCCCATTGAGTCAGAAATGTTGAATTCAAGAAGGTAGCATAGTTCATTTGCGTATATGGCATTTCAGATGAATCCCTGAGGGGCCGATGGAGACATGAAAAAATTCCAAGTCTCCGGCTGGTGCATATGCTAAAGTGGCCCTTTGGGCACCTTAGCAGAGCCCACTTTAGCAGCCTTCCAGGTGCTTCAGTGGCCTGGACAACCCACTGAGCCATTTTGGCACTGGCTTGTCCGCTTTAGTGGCATGCCAAGTAACCACGGGTACCACTTTTTTTATGCTTGGGCTCCTTAGCGGTGACTCCTAACGGGGCCTATTGCCCATTTTAGTGGTACCTGGGTGACATTAAAGACCCTACTTAGTCCAATTTTATCCCATTTTTCACACAAGATCAAGAGTGGGAAACCCTAGAACATGTGAAAACTTGGGAGAAACATCAATAGATAATTTTGTAGTATTAGCGAGCTTGAAATACTTGTTTCTTCACTGAATTCTTGGGTAGTTTTTATTAATTTCATGGGTAGATTCTCAATTATTTCCCAAAATCCCTATAATATTGGTGGTTTTATTTTAGCACCATTTGAGCTCAAAATATACCCATTCTTGAGGATAAATGTTCCTTAGGCATAAAGGAACGTGTTAACGATTTCACAAGTGTGATTCTGCAAGCGGGCCCCAAATGGTATTTTTATGTTATAGTGGACCCGAAGCACAAAATGTAAAATGGGTACCGTTGTTCTCATATTGATGAGTAGATTATGATTTTGAAAGCGTGGCATCATGCAAAAGCTTTTCGGAAAGAAAAATCACCGACTTAGTGTAAGGCCCCACAAAGTTCCCTCATAGTTTAAGCCTTAGGGTGTGTCGAGTGAGGCATGATTCCGTCCCTAAAAGATTGAGAAGTCGCTTCCTAAGTGAGTATCATATTAAACATATAGAATTTCCCTAATTTCGACTTTCTATCATGTGGGAAATCTGATAAGCTTTCCATCAATATAAGATTTGCCCAAATCCGATACTCGGGTAAGAAGTTATGGCTAATTTAAGCCTTAGTCATAAAACTACATCATTTAAGTGATTGGCGGGTCGCAGAGAGGGTTTATTTGGCAATTATCGATTTCCAGTGGGACTCCACGATAGTGGCGCGTCGCAGAGGAGCCTAATTTGTCAATAGTTAATTTCCAGCGGAACTCCGCGATAATGGCGTATCGCGAAGGAGTTCCAGGTCCTAACCAGTGGGACAACGCAATGGATCCGCATCGCAGGGAATCCCAATTTCCCAATTTTCATTTCCAGTGAGCCACCGCAATAGTGTCGCGTCACAGTGACCCCTTAAATCGGGTTCCTAGTTTAATTTTTCCAGCTTCGTACAAATGTTAAAAGGGGCATTTTTGACTTTTCCCAAGCCTATAAAACCGTGTAAACACCAAATCAAAGTCATTTTGCAAGCATCCTATGAGTTTTTTCTCAAGTTTTCTCTCATAAAAACCCTAAGTATCCAAAACTTTTTTCAAGAATCTCAAGAATCCACCATGGATTATTTACATTGAGTGAACATTCAAGGTTCCCAAGTCAAGGGCCTCAAGAACCCTCATTCAAGAGTACGAATAGAGTTCCAAAAGTGAGAGTTCATCCAAAACTTCTAATTCAAGGTATGCGGGGATTTGAACAAGGGTAACCCTTTCACCCTTGTGCCCAAAAAGCTTATTTACATCATGATTTTGCTGAAATCTGTGGTTTTTTTTACATGAATTTGAATTGGGGGTTTTCACCCATTATTATTGAATGCATTACCTTGATATTTCCCATAAATTGAGAGTTAAATGGTATGATTTCTACATGTTTTCTTGAGTGTTTACATCTGGGTATAAACCCCATGATTTTACTCCTTGATAAGCTAATATTTGCAATGTTTGAGGTGGTGAAGCATATGATTAAATTGAGATTTTGAGGTATATTGCTGAAATTCCCAAATTTCTACATGATTTATGAATCTATATGCTTTATATATTATGCTTTTGATAAGCTTTAACTTGAGATTGAACTATGGGTTAGTAACCCCTATTTGAGACTTGTGAAATTATGAACTCTTGTGCAATAAGCACCCATGTCTCGAGTATTTTGAGATGATTGAGAAATGAATTGACCTAATAGTCCGAAAGCTTTGAAATCCACTTCATCATATGAGATTATCAATTAATTATTGGGTTCGTGGTGAACCATGAGATTATTCTAAAAGTGAATTTTTATGAGATGAGCGCAGATAATCTAAAGGGAGTAGTACTTAGCACCGATCAGGTAAGTCACTACGGTTTCTTACCCCAAAACTCTGTGCCACCATATGTTGGGCCTGAGGACGAGTTTATGATGATTATGATTGGGCCCGAGGCCGAGTTTCATTTAGTGATCACTAGACCTAGGTTATACACCCTTGTAAGAGTATGACTCTCCTCCCCAATGTGGGGTCTCCTCTTTAGGAGGACAAAATATTGGACTCTATGTAGCTCGCATGGTTTATGTCAGTTACGAGAACTTCCCTTGCCCTTTTAAACTTCAAAATTTGATACTTATTTTCCCTTCCTATGAGTTATTTTCCTAAATGGTGGAATTGCAAAGTTGTTCCTTAATTAAATTGCTTCCTTGAGGTGGGTTATTTCCCTAAATGAAAGTATCTTCCCTTGATATAGTACTTTTTATAAAGCTTTGAGATAAGTTATTTCCTTGAGCTAGAATACTTTTCCATTTGAGATAGAATGATTTTCCTAAAGATTGAAATGAGATATTTTCCTAAGGTGAATGAAATGCCTTCAAATATGTTTCCAAGTCATATGATTCCGAATTCTAAGTATATGAGTTCTAAATAATTATGAAATGTTGAGCATTGAGGAGGTTTTACTCTCCATGAGACATATACATGAGTTGAAAGTATTGTTCAAAGTCCCTTAGGCTTTGGGTATTGCGAATTACAGAAAATTTCTGATTTTAAGGTTAAAGAGCGATTACTCACGAGATTTGTGTTGCATGCCTCATTCTACATGATTTATGAGCTTTATATTTTATACTTGTTCAAGCCATGTAAGTCGTCTCATTTTTCATACATGATTTGATTGAAGAAGGTCGGTACTATTTTTATACATATGCATTCACCCCCGCATACTCAGTATATTCCAAAGTACTGATTCACATATATGTCTATGTGCTACATTGTCTTATAATGTAGGTTCAGGTTCTCAGTCCCAGCCTCATCCATGATTCTTCGATTACCTTGCCTACGTTTTCTGCAGTGGTGAGTCCTCATGGTTCGAGGACTGATCTTCAGATACTTTTAGTATTTGAGAGACTATATTTTATCTTCAGTTCATTTTGAGTCAGTTGGGGACCTGTCCCAACGGCTCTCTAGTTTTTGATTCGTACAGGTTTTGTCAGACTAGTATTAGACTTGTGATGTGTCGAGGGTTCAGTATTGTGGTTTTTTTGAGGTTTCTGTGTATTGTGGTCATATGGACCGAGTATCTTTCCCATATTTCCTTTCATGTGATATAACACTGCGAGTGTTGAGTCTATTTCATCTTAAATTCAGTGTTATTGGTAAGAACTTGCTCTAAGGGTTTGCTTGGGTCTATTTGTAACCTTAAGCACCGTGTGACATCTCGGGAGATGATTTTGGGTCGTTACAAAGTTTGTATTAGAGCCTAAGGTTTCTAAAGAGTCCTAGGGAGTCTGACAAGCCGCATTGAGTAGAGTCTTGATCATCGGTGTGTAGCATGCCACATCTATGATCAAGAGGCTACAAGACGTTCTAGGAAAAATTGTTTCTTCTTTCAGATTCTATCGTGCCTACAGTTGTCCCGCTTCTCTAATGATCTGTGCTCTTTTATTTTCAGAAAATGCCTCCTTGAAGAGAGAATGTCCGTAGAAACAATGATGAGCAACCCCTACCTGTTGATCCTTTGAATAAGACGGTGTCCCATGTTAAGTTTAGGGTGGCCTTTCAGGCGTTAGACCAAGCAGTCACCGCAAATGTTCGGTCTAATAACCAAGCCCCCGTTGCTAATCACCAGGGTGGTGATGTAGCCGTGGCTAGGATTCGTGACCTTATGTGGATGAATCTTCCTGAGTTCTATGGGTTCAAGGTGGATGAGGACCCCCAATTGTACTTGGAAGAGGTGAGGAAGATCACTGATATGATAGAGGTTTCAAAAGAATAAAGTGTTATGTTAGCGTCCTATAGACTGAAAAACATTGCTTATGATTGGGTTGTATCGTGGAAGAAGGGTAGAGGTGAGAATGCTGCTCCTATGACTTGGCAAGTATTCCAAGATGCCTTCTTGGACCAGTTCTTTCCACTTAATATGGGGGAGGCAAAGATTGAGGAGTCCATGAACTTAAGGCAGGGCTTTATAACTGTTAAGGAGTACTGTTTGAAGTTCAATCAGTTTGCCAAGTACGCTCCTGATTTGATTTCCTACACTCGGGCTAGTATGAGTAAGTTTATGACCGATGTTTCTGGGATGGTACTGAAGGAGTATAGGGATGCGATATTGCATAAGGATATAGATCTGGCTAGGTTGATAATGCATGCCCAACAGATAGAGGTAGATAAGCTTAGAGAAAAAGATAGAATAAGGGGTAGCAAGAGGGCTAGACCTGAGCAGCATGAGTTTAGATGGCCTAGGTTCCATGGAGGGAACCGCCCCCAGTTCCAGAGATGACCATTTATTCCAGTGCCTTCATCATCTAGTGCTCCCGCGCCTAGAGTTAGGCCGGAGCAAGGGAGCAGGTATTTCATGTCTGGGTCGCAGAATAGTATTGGTAATCGGCCCCATTATTCTCCTTGTGCCAAATGTGGTAGGAATCACCTTGGGGAGTGTTTTGGAGATTTGAGGGGTTGTTTTGGTTGTGGCAAGCAGAGCCACATACTTGGAGATTGTCCCCATGCTAGACAGGGGAACAGAGATGTCCGACCTCAGGCACAGGCTGCTAGTGCACCAGCTCCGGTACTCCATCTGGCCCTTGCTCAGGGCGCTTCTTCTAGCACCGCTGGCGGTCAGCACCAGAACAGGTTCTATGCCTTGCCACCCCGTCGGGAGCATGAGGACTCTCCTGATGTTATTACTGGTATGCTCCGTGTCTTTTTTCTTGATGTTTATGTGTTGTTGGACCCCGGGTCAAATCTCTCTTATGTGACCCCACTTGTAGCTGTGAATTTCAAAATGGTCCCAAAAAAATTCCTGAGCCTTTCCTAGTTTCTACTCCAGTCGGAGAGTCAGTTGTTGCTAAACAATTGTATAGAGGTTTCCCTGTTACTGTGCTTCATAGAGTCATACCCGCTGATTTGATAGAGTTAGACATGGTAGATTTGGACCTTATTTTGGGTATGGATTGGCTTCATTCTTGCTACGCATCTATAGATTGTCGTACCCGTGTGGTCAAGTTCCATTTTCCTGATGAACTAGTGATTGAGTGGTTCAGGAGTTTGGTATCTCCCAAGAGTCATTTTATCTCATATATCAAAGCTAGAAAGCTTATATCCAAAGGTTGCATCTATCACCTAGTTAGAGTCAAGGACACTAAGTCTGAGACTCCAACCATCCAGTCGGTAGATATTGTTAATGAGTTCCCCGATGTCTTTCCGAAAGATCTCCCAGGGGTACCTCCTGATAGAGAGATAGATTTTGGAATTAACCTTCTTCTCGACACTCGACCTATTTCTATTCCGCCATACCGCATGGCACCTGCAGAGCTTAAGGAGTTGAAGGAGAAACTCAAAGATATCTTAGACAAAGGTTTTATTAGGCCCAGTATTTCTCCTTGGGGCGCACCCATTTTGTTCGTGCGGAAGAAAGACGGATCTTTATGTATGTGCATTGACTACCATCAACTCAATAAGGTCACAGTAAAAAATAAGTATCCTCTTCCAAGAATTGATGACCTGTTCGATCAGTTGCAAGGTGCAAGTTATTTCTCCAAGATAGACCTTAGATCCGGCTATCATCAACTTAAGGTGAGGGAATGTGATATTCGAAAGACATCCTTTCGGACCCATTATGGTCATTTTAAGTTTCTAGTCATGTCTTTCGGGCTAACCAATGCCCCAGCAGCCTTCATGGACCTCATGAATCGAGTGTTCAAGAAATACCTTGATACGTTTGTCATTGTCTTCATAGATGACATCCTTGTTTACTCCCGCGACGAGAATGACCATGCAGCTCATCTTAGAATTGTCTTGCAAACTCTTAAAGATCACCAGTTGTTCGCCAAATTCAGTAAGTGTGAATTTTGGCTGAGGTCTGTAGCCTTTCTGGGTCATGTTGTTTCAGCCGAAGGTATTAGAGTTGATCCCCAAAACACAGAAGCTGTTAGAAATTGGCCTAGACCCATCTCTCCGTCTGATATTAGAAGTTTCTTGGGTCTAGCAGGCTATTATCGTCGTTTTGTTGAGGGTTTCTCTTCCATTGCGTCTTCTATGACCCGGTTGACCCAAAAGAAGGTTAAATTCCAGTGGTTCGATTCCTGTAAGAAGAGTTTTCAGGAGTTGAAGACTCGACTCACTTTATCCCTTGTGTTGACTTTGCCGGATGGTACTGATGGTTTTATGGTGTATTGTGATGCCTCTAAAGTTGGTTTGAGTTGTGTGTTGATGCAAAGAGGTAAGGTTATAGCCTATGCCTCTATACAGTTGAAGCCACATAAAAGAAACTACCCGACCCATGATTTTGAGTTAGCTACTGTGGTCTTTGCTTTGAAAATTTGGAGACACTATCTTTATGGTGTCCATGTTGATGTGTTTACCGATCATAAGAGCTTGCAGTCTATGTTTACCCAGAAGGAGTTGAATCTTAGGCAGAGGAGATGGCTAGAGTTGTTGAAAGATTATGATATGAGTGTGTTGTATTACCTGGGCAAGGCCAATGTAGTGACAGACACCCTTAGCAGATTGTCCATGGGTAGCATTACGCATATTGAGGAAGGTAAGAGAGAGTTATCTCGTGATCTGCATTGTCTGCTAGGTTGGGTGTTAGATTGCTTGATTCAGCGGAAGGGAGTATGTTGGTGCAGAGTAGTTCCGAATCCTCTTTAGTTTCTGAAGTGATCAAGAAGCAAGGTAGGGATCCTAGTTTGGTCAAATTAAAAGAGTCAGTTAAGGACCAAAAAGTAGAGGTTTTCTCCCAAGGGAGAGATGGTGTACTGAGATTGCGTGGTAGGTTGTGTGTCCCGTGTGTTGATTGCGGCAGAGAATTATGGGTGAAGAGCATGGCGCGCGTTATTCCATTCATCCAGGCACTACCAAGATGTAACGTGACTTGTGAGAAATCTATTGGTGGAACGGTATGAAGAAGGACATAGCTGAGTTTCTAGCAAAGTGTGCAATATGCCAACTGGTTAAGGTAGAGCACCAAAGACCGGGTGGTGTGATGCAAGAGTTTAGTATACCCACTTGGAAGTGGGAGATGGTGAATATGTACTTCGTGATCGGGTTACCTCTTTTGTGCCGTCATCATGATTCCATTTGGGTTGTTGTGGATAGGTTGACTAAGTCCGCACATTTTTTGCCCGTGCACACATCTTATACGGCTAAGGATTATGCTAAATTGTATATCTGGGAGTTGGTCAGGTTGCATGGAGTTACATTGTCTATCATTTCGGATAGGGGTACTCAATTTACTTCTCAATTTTTGAGGGCATTTCAGCAGGGTCTTGGCACCCAAGTTCTTTTGAGCTCAGTTTTTCACCTACAGACAGATGGTCAGGCTGAGAGGACCATTTCGACCCTAGAGAATATGTTGAGAGCGTGCGCTCTTGATTTCAAAGGTAGTTGGGATGAGCATTTTCCATTGATAGAGTTTGCCTACCATAATAGTTTCCATGCTAGCATTGAGATGGCACCGTTTGAGGCCTTGTATGGTAGGAGGTGTAAATCACCCATAGGTTGGTTTGAAGTGGGCAAAGCTACCGCGTGCGGGCCTGATGTAGTGTTTGAAGCTATGAAGAAAGTTAAGCTGATTAGAGAAAGGTTGAAGACCGCTCAAAGTCGTCAAAAGTCTTATGCAGATGTGAGGAGGAGAGATCTTGAGTTTGGGGTGGGTGATTTAGTGTACTTGAAGATTTCACCCATGAAAGGGGTGAAGAGGTTTGGTAAGAAGGAAAAGATTAGTCCCTGTTATGTTGGCCCGTATCAAGTCTTGAGCCGTGTTGGTAAAGTGGCCTACGAGGTTGAGTTTTCCTCGGAGTTGTCCGTCGTTCATCCTATCTTTCATGTCTCCATGCTCAAGAAGCATATTGGTGATTCTGTTGTGGTTGATCCTTCAGAAAGTGCTGAGATTCAGGATAGTCTTTCCTTCGATGAAATTCCTGTTGAGATCCTAGACTTTCAAGTTCGTAGGCTGAGGAACAAAGAGGTTCCCTTGGTTAAGGTTTTGTGGCGGAACCAATCTATTGAGGGTGCTACTTGGGAGGCAGAAGCAAACATGTGAGCCAAGTACCCGCACCTCTTTTCCATGGGTTTAGATCAATTCAAAGGTATTATTCTTCCTTGATTCAGCTCTTCTAATCTAAAGTTTAGCTATGCATCTATCCTTGTATGAGTTCTTGCATTTTCCGGAGTATTCATGAGTTTAGAAAGATCTTGAACCGTTTAGTAATTATTTCAGCTAAGTGTACTCTGATTCTCCTGTATTCCTATCCTAACTCGCGACATTCGAGGACGAATGTTCCCAAGGGGGAGATATTGTAAGGTCCCGCAAAGTTCCCTCATAGTTTGAGCCTTAGGGCATGTCGAGTGAGGCGTGATTCCGACTCTAAAAGATTGAGAAGTGTATTACTAAGTGAGTATTGTGTTAACCATATATAATTTCCCTAATTTTGGCTTTCTATCACGTGGGAAATCTGATAAGCTTTCCATCGATATAAGATTTTCCCAAATCCGATACCCGGGTAAGAAGTTATGACTAATTTAAGCCTTAGTCGTAAAACTGCATCATTTAAGTGATTGGCGCATCGCGGAGGGGGTTTATTTGGAAAATTTTATTTCCAGTGGGACTCCGCGATAGTGGAGCATAGTGGAGGAGCCCAATTTCTCAATAGTCAATTTCCAGTGGAACCCCGTGATAGTGGTGCATCACGGAGGAGTTCCAGGTCCTAACCAGTAGGACAACATAATGGCTCCACATCGCGGGGACTCCTAATTTCCCAATTGTTATTTCCAGTAAGCCACCGCGATAAGTGGCGCGTCGCGGTGACCCCTTTAATCGGGTTCCTAGTTTAATTTTTCCAACTTCATACAGATGTTAAAAGAGGCATTTTGGACTTTTCTGAAGCCTATAAAACCATGCAAACATCAAATCAAAGTCATTTTACAAGCATTCTATGAGGATTTTCTCAAGTTTTCTCTCATCAAAAACCCTAAGTATCCAAAACCTCTTCCAAGAATACCAAGAATCCACCATGGATTTTCTAAATTGAGTCAAGATTCAACGTTCCCAAGTCAAGGGCCTCAAGAACTCTCATTTAAGAGTGACGAATAGAGTTCCAAAATTGAGAGTTCATCAAAAGCTTCTAATTCAAGGTATGTGGGTATTTGAACAAGGGTAACCCTTTCACCCTTGTGCCCAAAAAGCTTATTTACATCATGATTTTGCTGAAATCTATGGGTGTTTTACATGAATTTGAATTGGGTTTTTTCACCCATTATTATTGAATGTATTACCTTGATATTTCCCATAAATTGAGAGTTAAATGGCATGATTTCTACATATTTTCTTGAGTGTTTACAGCTGGGTATAAACCCTATGATTTTACTCCTTGATAAGCTAATATTTGCAATGTTTGAGGTGGTGAAGCATATGACTAAATTTAGATTTTGAGGTATATTGCTGAAATTCTCAGATTTCTACATGATTTATGAATCTATATGCTCTATATATTGTGCTTTTGATAAGCTTTAACTTGAGATTGAACTATGGGTTAGTAAGCCCTATTTGATACTTGTGAAATTATGAACTCTTGTGCTATAAGCACCCATGTTTTGAGTATTTTGAGATGATTGAGAAATGAATTGACCTAATGGTCCAAAAGCTTTGAAATCCACTTCATCATATGAGATTATCAATTTGATTATTGGGTTCGTGGTGAAGCATGAGATTATTCTAAAAGTGGATTTTTATGAGATGAGCACAAATAATCTAAAGGGAGTAGTACTTAGCACTGAGCGGGTAAGTCACTACGGTTTCTTACCCCAAAACTATGTGCCACCATAGGTTGACCTGAGGCCGATTTTATGATAATTATGATTGGGCCTGAGGCCGAGTTTCGTTTAGTGATCACTAGACCTAGGTTATACTCCCTGGCAAGATTATGACGCTCTTCCCTAACGTGGGGTCTCCTCCTTAGGAGGACAAAATGTTGGACTCCATGTAGCTCACATGGTTTATGTTGGTTACGAGAACCTCTCGTGCCCTTTCAAACTTTGAAATTTGATACTTATTTTCCCTTCCTATGAGTTATTTTCTTAAATGGTGGAATTGCAAAGTTGTTTCCTAATTAAAGTGCTTTCTTGAGGTGGGTTATTTCCCTAAATGAAAGTATCTTCCCTTGATATAGTACTTTTCATAAAGTTTTGAGATAAGTTATTTCCTTAAGCTAGAATACTTTTGCATTTGAGATAGAATGATTTTCCTAAAGCTTGAAATGAGATATTTTTCTAAGGTGAATGAAATGCCTTCAAATATGTTTCCAAGTCATTTGATTCCGAATTCCAAGTATATGAGTTCTAAATAATTATGAAATGGTGAGCATTGAAGAGGTTTTACTCTCTATGAGACATATACATGATTTGAAAGTATTGTTCAAAGTCCCTTAGGCTTTGGGTATTGAGATTTAGAGAAATTTTTTGATTTTTAGGTTAAAGAGCGATGACTCACGAGATTTGTGTTGCATACCTCATTCTATATGATTTATGATCTTTATATTTTATACTTGTTCAAGCCATGTGAGTCGTCTCATTTTGCATACATGATTTGATTGAAGAAGATCGGTACTATTTTTATACATATGCATTCACCCCCGTATACTCAGTACATTCCAAAGTACTGATTCACATATATGTTTATGTGCTACATTTTCTTATAATGTAGGTTCAGGTGCTCAGTCCTAGCCTCATCCATGATTCTTCGAGTACCTTGCCTACGTTTTCTGCAGTGGTGAGTCCTCATGGTTCGAGGACCGATCTTCAGATATTTTCTATATTTGAGAGACTATGTTTTATCATCAGTTCATTTCGAGTCAGTTGGGAACCTGTCCCAACGACTCTCTAGTTTTCGATTTGTAGAGGTTTTGTCTGACTAGTATCAGACTTGTGATGTGTCGAGGGTTCAGTATTGTGGTTTTGTTGAGGTTTCTCTGTATTGTGGTCATATGGACCGAGTATCTTTCCTGTATTTTCTTTTATGTGATATGACTATGCTACTATTGAGTCTATTTCATCTTGAATTGAGTGTTATTGGTAGAAATTAGCTCTAAGGGATAGCTTGGGGCTACTTGTAGCCTTAAGCACCGTGTGACGTTCCGGGAGACGATTTTGGGTCGTTATACTTAGTGAATTTCAACTGGATTTCTTAATTGTCCAGGTATGCTAGGCTTACCTTTTTCATAGATTGAGCTATATTGTAGTGTATTATTGATGATGTGCTAGATTTCTGGTGGAAATTAGGGTTTTGAGGCATAATTAGTATAATTTTGGACCTTTAGCATATAAAATAATTGTAAACCAGGTGTGAATGACTTAGTTGTTTATGCTTAGGGTAGAATTGTTATCCTAGAACTAAATATTACTCATTTAATATCTACAAGTGAATTTAGATACCTTAACCTAGTCCGGGATAGAACTTTCCTGAGAATGAATTTTTGGAAATAAAAGTAGGCCCCATTAGCCCACCTTAAGATAAGACTATTATTAGTTTCTTGTAAAATTTATAGGCATGTTGTATCCTTTAGGTTATATGTTTAGGAACTTGAAGAGGTTGGTTTTATGATACTATACTAGACTGATACTTGAGAGTTGATACTAGTTCCGGTTCAAGTCCATTGATTTATAATCTTAAGACCAATTTGATTTTGGCATTATTCATGATACCGGTTCAAGTCTGATATTTGGCTACATAAGTTTTAGTTCAATCCCGATGTTTGTTTAATGAGTTCCAATTCAAGTTCGACATTTGATTATACGAGTTTTGATTCAAGTTCGGCATTGAGGGGTTACTTATGATGGTTATGGAATTGGTTCTAGTCAGAGGTTTATGGTACATAAGGATTCTCGATTATGGTTTCAGATTTAGTTATTTAGTATAATTTTGATTACTTATTATCTTTGATTACACCCTCTGGGGTTATGGAGGCCTGCACTAGGTTGTTTACTTTTCCGCACTTACTAGATTATGAGGTCAAATTTTGTAGTGATAGCTATGTGTTCCTTAAGTTATTATTTTAGTTTATTTATTTATTTATTTATAGTACATGGAGCATTATTCCCATTTTACCCTTTTACCTTGACTTAGCTTATTTATTTTGTGTATTTATTATACTTAAATTATGATTAACTCTGTCAGCCGATGATGCCTACTGAGTACTCGTGGCTTTTGTACTCATACAATACTTCTGTACCTTTTTAGTGAAGATCTGAGCACTAGTGGCCACCGCTGACACTACGATCGTGTTGTATAGAGTTCTGAGATAGGGTGAGCTCTCGAAGTTGGTGTTGACCTTTTTTCCTTCTTTTACTTTTGCTTAGTCTTTCATTACGTGAGACTGATGTACATTTGCCTATTACAATACTCATACTCTTTTGTTAATGGCTCTTGTACCAATACTACTAGGTCGTGAGATGTTATTTTTATCTTATTTATCCTCTGTATTAATAGTATTATTATTATTATTATTATTATTATTATTAATTACTTGATTTATTGTTGTAAGTCTTTACATGTAAATTTCCAACATTTATGCTATTTTTCACCAAATTTGCTCATCATAGCTCCGAGTTGTGATTTGGCTTACATACTGGTGGGATAAAGTAGGTGCCATCATGACCCAAAAATCGAATCGTGACATGAAGTTTCACTTTTTTTCGGAGGATCAAACTCATTCTTCATCATTTTTATTGGATTTCAATCATAAAAAATGTCCAAAAAGTTGTCCTAGGATGTTACCTATGTCAAAGAAGTAAGGACTAATAGGTCTTATACTTAGGCTTTCTACAACCCCTTTCTATATGAAAAAGACCTTGGGAGCACATCATTATGGATTTTATTGAAGTCTTGCTCTGGTCTGAAGGGAAGGACAAAATCATTGTCTTTGTGGACAAATTTAGTAGGTTTCCACACTTCCCATCATTAACTCATTCTTTTAATATTGTACAAGTAGCCAAATTATTCGTGGATAATGTGTACAAGTTGCATGGTTTGACTAATCTAATAGTGAGTGGCAGAGCTAAAGTTTTTCTTAGTATGTTATGGAAAGAACATTTCTTGGGGCTAGGGGCAAGGGACTGAACTCAAGTTTAGTTCGGTATATTGCCCTCAAACTGATGGAGATACTGAGAGGGTCACCAAGTGTTTAGAAAACTATATATTTTGCATGTGTAGAAATAAACCAAATGAATGGAGTAAGTGACTATCCCTAGATGAATATTGGTATAAATTTCAATTATCACTCTGTCACAAAAATATCCTCTTTCAAGATTTTGTATGGATATGACTCTCCCCAACTTTCATTTGAGTTGATCTCTCAGTGGAAAGTAGCTGCAGTATATGGATGGTTGCAAGGGAGACACGTGTTGACTAAGGTTTCAAAAGAAATTCTAGAAAAAACTCAGTAGAGGAAGAAATTTTATTTAGATAGAAAGAGAAAAAAAGGGAGCTAGAGGTTGGACATTGGGTTTATATCAAGTTACAACCTTATGGACAAACATTTGTGGCCTTAAGGAGTAATTTGAAGTTCACTTTCAAATATTATGACACTTACAATATGTTCAAGAAATTTAGCCTTGTGGAGTATGAATTGCAACTACATGCAACAACAAAAATTCATCCAGTTTTTCATATTTTCCAGCTAAAGAAGAAGATAGGAGCTCATGCTGTTCCAGTGACAATACTACCTGTCTGTTCTATTAAAACAACCTTTGGCTGGACCTATTGCTATTTTGGAGCTTAATATCTTCAAGAATAACAATGCAACTGTTGTTCAAGTTTTAATATAATGGACAAACTTGTACATTGAAGAGGCTACTTGGGAAGATTACAACTTTTTGAAGTCTCACTTCCCTAGTTTTGAACTACGACGAACAAGGTTTTATTTAAGGGAATAGAATCTCATGAAATGACAATTAATTAACTTTTTGGTTTAGGATTTCAGAATATTCCTTATTTCATTGTAGTCCATTATGTGTTTTAGTGTTACTTCTTGTAATTGCTATTTCTTCCATTGTGATTCCTTTTTCCTTAAAATCGATTGGATACATGTCACCCAATAATACTCCTTATTTTATCTTATTAGATGTTTGTACTGGATTCTCAGAGTTCAATAAAAAATATTACTTTCAATTTCGTACCTATCTTTTCTTCTCTCCTTTCTCTTTCCTCTTTTGTATATTTTTGTTCTTTACAAATAGAGCTTGAAACATCCCAATTCATGACAATTACAAATAAAACATTTCTTAAATAATTTAATAAAAATTATTAATCTCCTGAAATATGTTTCTTCGAAAGAACAGTTTTGATAAGAATTACACCTTAAAATATGCTAGTTTGAATAGTTTGAGTTTTCATCTGGATTCAAGCCATGATATTATGGAATTAGCTTAATTTATAATGTTGAATATGCGATTGACATCTTTCTGGGATATAAAACTATTCTTCATGATTTTATTTTAACTAATTTAGTGTATGTGCGTTGCAAGTGAATTTTAAATGATCATCCCCAAGATATTACTCTTAATATAATGCAAAATAAAATTCTGAATTATGCTATTTAGAAATCCTAACCAATCAAACTAAAGGTAAAATTAGAGGAAATACGACAAAGAAATAATGAACCTACTAATATTGTAATTGAAACAAAATATACAATAGATGGTAATAGATATCAAAAGTAAGAAAATATATGTATGAGGCTAAAACTTTGACAAACACAATGATCTCAAACTCCCACCAAATCTAAACCTGCCAAAAAGTAAGTCAAAGGATAAGTACTTACTAACCTTCTATCGAAATCCGTGACCTCCATAGCTTTTTATCTAATGGACAAACATAAAAAAGAATCACAAATTTCTTAAACTAAAAAATCAGAACTAGATTGCATATAAAATTTATGACATTACAAAAAGCATGATTCACAAACTAAAAAGAATTTAATCTTCTACCCTAATTTGCGACCTCCATACTCTCCACCTTTATAGAAAAGAACCACAATTTTTTGAAAATAAATATACTACAGGAATGCAATAATATTAGAACTAAATTGCACATAAAAATTACGATATTACAATAACATGATTTACAAATCAAAAAGAATTTTAACCTTCTACCTAATTTGTGACTTTCATACCCACCTATCTAATGCATATGTATAAAAAATACAAATTTTTGAAAATAAATATAATATAAACATGCAATAATATTAGAACTGAATTATACATAAAATCTACGATATTACAAAAAAGAAGATTCATAAATCAATTTCTCATAGCAAAATAGAACTATTAAAAGGACAATAAGTACAAGAACTCGTCAAGGAAGTATCACAATATGTGACGTCACAATTTGTAAGCAGAAGGTACTAACTATTAGGAGTTCTTATTCATATATAATTACAAAAGTTACATAATTATGAATTATATCTATTTAACTTAATTTATGAAACTGAAATAAAAATAAGATATTTTAGAATCCCTACATTATTGGCTTATTTATTATGAATCTATCTTATGATATATTTCTTTTGATTAGACTATATAAGCTTGACGTATAGATTTAAAGAATAGAATTAACAGTGAGATCTTCTTTTTAAGAAATTGATTATATCAGAATAAATAGGGGGATGCCCATATCATCTTTAAACATCATATAATTTATACACTTTAAATGGGCCATCACTCATCAGTAATTGTTTAAATTTAATGTGTGGATTAATTAAATACTAGACAACATAGTCGCGCTTCGGGCGGTATAAAGAAAACAAAAATTTTAAGATATAAAAGATAAAACTTATTCTCTCCGTCCTATTTTATTCGTTCCAAATTTCCTAATTTAATGTCCCATTTTACTTGTTCTTTTTTACTTATCAAGATAAGACAAATTTTTTTTCCCATTATACCCTTAGTGTAATTGATTACTCCTTGTTATTAGCCATTCATCAATATTGAAACTAATAACAAGACACAATTAAGAGGGACAAAATGGAAAATTTACATTACCAATCATTATTTTCTTAATAGCTGTGTCATCCCAATTTGGGACAAGTAAAATGAGACGGAGGGAGTATATAAGTCAATTATCTCCACAACTATTCATTATCGATTCTCAAATATATTTTATTTAAACTAAAAAATATAAAGATCATTATAGTCAACAAATTCATCATGCACTTGACTAATTCTTCAAACCAAACTGTAATTTAGATAACATCATGTAACAAAATAATTAACGTACTCTAATTAATTTTGTTGAAATTTTATTACAATGAAAATGATTATTGCTTATTCAATATTTTTTTGTTTTTTCATTTGATAATCAGTGCTTATATTGATACCTAATTAAAATTAGATTCACGGAAGAAATATTAGGGGATAACTTATAAAGACAATTTCCTACTTAAGGCTCAAATGTAAAAGAATAATTTGATTAAGGATGAAAGAATATTTATCACTCCACCACAACATTTATAAAAATAATTTTCATTTATTTGAGTATTAACTTGTTAAAAAATGTGAAAGTCTAATATATTTTCATATATTTTAAAAATTAATAAAATATACGACCCGTGAAGAATAATTTTTTTGAATAAATATATTAAAATAAGTAAAATTTTCCGCATATGAAATAAAAGACATCAGGAGATATCCAATTGTGTTCCATTCAAAATGTAAATTGAAATACAACTTTAAATCTAAATGGGTAATCACATTCACATACATAAACATAACTTTTGTTAAACAAATTCAACAAAATGTGTTTTCATACATTTTCACCACTACAAATACTTTTTAGCATAATTTTATGAGAAGAAAGTGAACAAATATTATAAATAAATACCTATGAGTTTGTTTATTTGTAGCAGCAGCCCACCTATGATATATCTTTTGTATTCATGTTTTTGAGTATCTACAATCAGTTTTGGCCATATATTATTATATAGTATAAAATATGAAGCCAGAAGTTCAATAGTCATTGCCAAAACGTTTGATTTTCTCATTCCAAAAAAAACAGAAGATATTGTTTGAATTCATGTCGTGGTATGACTCTTCACTGTACTCATTTACTGCATACTTAATTCCCTTTATAATTCCTCACTACCCTAATTGCTATTTATTTTGCATTTGTAATAAATATTAAATCTTGTTGTAATAACCTCATGTATATGTCAAATTTTTTTATAAAAAAATTAAGATAAAAATTCAAATAAAGGAGTAAAAAAATAAATACAATTGAAGACCATAGAGAGGTGCCATATCACCTTCTCTATATTTCTCCTTTATATATATATATATTGATTATATGACGTAAAATTGAATTCACGCTTACCATACAACTCTAAAGATGTTGTATGTTGGGGGTTGAGGGAGAGAAAGACAAAAAATTATTACCTAATTAAAAATTATTTCTACTGCCTACATGGGCATGATTAAATAGTTGGGAGGTTGGTCTCCCATGTGGAAGACTTAAGATCAAATTCAGCCTCCGTCTGCTTTTTAGAATTGAGCTCGTTGCATGAGGCTTACCTAGAGAAGTTTTCATCTCTGGTGTGGTTTGCACACAGTAATAAATTATCACAAAGTGCTCACTACAAAACACTCAGTTACTTTTCTTCAAGCAATAAAATTGCACGTAGCTGTAAAATCATTAATGAAATCATCTGCAAAACAAAGTATTAATCATGAGGCAAGATATGTACAGAAGTTGTAACCACTGATAGCATCCATCTCAACTTTAAGGATTAAAAATATAAAATCAAAGAAGCAGTCCAAAGAGAAAAGCAGGAAAAACAAATTCTAAAAAGGTGTACCAAATTCTAAAAAGGTGTTCAGTGCATGTGTATTTTTTGTTGTTGGCAGGCATCTCATAAGAAAAACCCTAGATACCCATCTCTTGAATTCTATTCAGGGACTACGTTAAAATTTGTTTTATTTTCAAATAACGAAAAGTTACATGGTATTTAGTAACTTTAGTAGAAAAAAGATATTATTTTATTTGAATTTTTAGTTTTAGAAAAATAGTTTCTCTTACATGGAAATACCTTTTCTAAAACACATTTGTATAAACTGTATTTCATTTATTACTATTTAGGAGTCTTTAACGGCTTGTGTTTGGCAAGTTTTCTTTTTTGAATTAATTTAGGAGTACTAAATTTCTTTTCATATATTTTAGGAATCCTTAATTTAATTAAACAATAAATTGAGGGAAATAATAAATTGATAGTTTTGTCTATTGCAGAGTCTTTTAGTGAAAGAGAAGATGTTCAATCATTTTGTAAGAGTCTTCACACTATTAATATATTGCAGATATATATTGTATATTGTAGATTTAGATAAATGTAACGACCCGAGACAACCCCTAGTCATAACACAGTGCTTAGGATCACATGTGATCCCAAGCTAACCTATGGTACTGGCATAACACATGAGCAACTGAATATAAATATGAATAAGAGCTAAAATGACTGAGAAAAAGCATAATTATGACATAAGATATTTCAATACATTACTGTTACAAGTTTACAATACGTTAATCTAATTGAAGGAGGACATAAAACTACCTACAATAACTTTAACCGACTATCTATGAAGCAACTACTAATACTGACTATTGGTAGTAGGGACATGACCCCAATTATCCCTAATCAATACATACAAATAAGAAAATGAAATACTGAAATTGCAACTAACTTGAGTCCTTGAAATAAGAGAACTCATCACCTGTCGGTAGGATGTAGTGATCTGCCTGATTATGATCCTGTTAATAAGCACTTGATTCTACATCACATAAAAAATGTAGGGAAAAAGAGGTTTGGGATCAGTACTTTTGAATGTACTGAATATATGAGATATACATTAGTCATGAAAACACTTAAAACATGGTTTAAAATTGAGGACATGAATCATTTACTGAAATATTTATTTAAAATATATTTGTATGCAAAAGCCGCGAGGCGTAGTGAAATCTCTAAATCATGAGCTAAAACATATCTATAATCTGGGTAGTGGTAGAGGCAAAACTATTATATTTGATCTAAATCTAATATTTAATGCTTTAAACAATTTTGAGTGCAAATGAAAAGCAAGGAGCTGCCTATAGTAAAATGACCCTAGATAAAATACAAAATTACTGATACACAGTGATAGTCTGAAAAGTCAGAGTGCAAAAGCAAGTAAAACTAAACTGAGGGTCATGTACTAATATTAAGTCTGAAACTATATGATGTGAATTGAGACAAACCAAACTATAGAATCAAAACCAAAACTAAGTTATGGAGAAAGGAAAGATAAAGATATACAGAACAAATAATAAGATAGAAACAAAAAAAGGAATTGAAAGCAATTAAAAGGTATATTAAATCCCAAAACCTCTATTCAGTAGTCCATATCCAAGCACCTAAATCATGTGTTAACTACAAGAGAATTGATTTCCATGCAACCAATATTTCTAAATGATAGTTCAATATAAGCTATTCAAAGATCACATACTTACACGAGAGTAATAAGTTATTCAGATCAAAGTTAGTCTCAAAATAAAAGGAAAACTCTTATTATAGGCTAAGGCTAATTATTACAACATTGGGACACAAAGTGACCCATTTTAGAAGAATTGGACAGATACCTACTCACTCATGTGGAAACACAAGTGACATTGGAATGACCTGATAAGGTCACATGCAGCCGCATTTACTCTTCTGCATGTACATATGGAAACGTATGTCCCATGGCTTCTTCAAGATTTTCTTTTCTTTCGTTTGATCTTGCCAATGCCCCTTGACCCTCTGTAGACACATAATTTTTTCCCTTCCAAAAGTGATCTTTTACCCACTCACCCCCATGTATCCGACCCCCATGTGATTATCTCATCACAAAAGGACAAAAATAACAAAATTCTAAAAAATTAATACCCCACCCAATTAAATTTAACTACCTACCTTATCCTAACCACTCACACTCCTACCTACCCTACTACCTTACCCAACCTCCTACTTCACTCATGTTTTTGGAAGACACATTCTCACAGGTCAAAAAACACACACACATAGTGAAAAAACTAGTAGAGAGAAGAAAGAGGGTAAATAGAGAGAGATAGAGAAAAAAAAAGGTGAGGAGACAGAGAGTGATGGTAGAGTGGAGAGAAGCAAGAGAAAAAGTCAACATAGGCTGACTTTTTTGGCAAATTTTACCGAAAATCACCGTCACCACAAGAAAATTTAAATTGTTCTACCTTTCCCATCGCAGCCTGCGTCGGATCTCCTGCACAGCAATAAAAATGACCTATCTCCCGCCTATCACCGAACTCGCAGAAAAAAATCCAAAACAACTCACCACTACCAAAAGTAGCAAAACCAGCCTCCAAACAGACTGAACCAACCCATTTCTGTTTGATTCTGGTGGAATCCACCAGTAAATAAGTGAAGCAGGGATATTTTTATCAAATTTGGTACGGTTTCTTATTGGTTCATGATTTTTGATTTGGGTTGACGAAACATAATCAAGACTACACTGAGGCTGGGTTTATTCACAATGAGGTTCAACTCGAGGTCTCCGATTGAGGTTTCTATCTTCTCATTCGATTAATATTTGAGTTTGAAAGCTTCAAGTTGAGGTCCAATTCTATTCTTCTTCTGTTTTAGTTTTATTAAATTTATTTGTTTTTTGTGTGCTAGTTGGAAAGTTCTTGAATATTTATTTATTGTGATCATATTGAATTATTGGGATTATGTTGAATGCATCCGAATAAAGAAATTGGATATGGTTCGATTAATGATTGATTAATTTTGATTTGGATAACAAATCGGTAATTTGAGAATAGAATCAAGGGTGGGAATTGAAAATCAATAAAAGGTGAATATTGGTTGTTTTGGTTCATTGTCGATTGTTTAATTTGGAAAAGGGCATTAGTTTTGTTTAGCCTCAATAGTATCATGTTTAGGGCGAGGATTGATAGAAAAATCTTAGGTTGTAGGTACGCAACTCTTGTGATTCTATATCATCGAATGTATAAATATTTGTGTTGAGTGATTTCTCAATTTTTATCACACTTTATCAGATGTATTCATTTACCGAGGAATGTCTCGAGGTCACACTGTACTTATTTACCGGGAAATGCCCGAAAGAATCATGTACACAAGGGAGACTCGTGATCAAGGCCTGAGGCATCGGGTAAAGAATAGCTAGAATAATTAGAATAGTTTAGGTTTTAATTTCAGTATTTTTTTTTCGATTTGTAATAAATTGGACTGAACACTATTTTGGGATTTTGACTATTTGATTATTTGTTTTTGCGTAATGTGTGTTGATTTATGCATTTCATAGTGTCGTACTAGATGATATTCTCCCGAAGTGATCGTGGTCAAACCACAAGACCAAGGGGTGCCTAACACCTTTTCCTCCAGTATCAAAATTTCTTAACCAGAATCTCTGTTCGTGGACGAGTTTTAAAAGAGTCATCATTTTGAAAAGGATTTCCAAAGGTGACTTGGCACACCAGATTTATGCCAAGTGGTGACTCTGAATTTTGATTGTTAAAAGTCCTTTTCGGAATAAATTATTTTCTTTTTCACTTAATAATAAAATTCTTTTCAAACTTAAAATGAATTTTTTTGTTAATAAAGAGGTGTGATAGCTCTGGCGACTCCATTGGAAAATTTTCAGAATTCAAGCTTATTTTTTAGTAGTATTGACTTAGTTTGACACTATAGGTGTATAAATATTTTATTTGTGTTATTATTTGTGTTTTTGTTTTATCGTTATTTGATGCCTACGTGCTCTTTGTTTAAAGTCTCTCTTTATGTGTTACAACTTTATATCTGGTGTCATATGTATTACCTTGAGTCACTTCTTTCACAACAAGTCCCGGAGTACACGTCGTGTACACGATATCTAGTTGATTCACCCATATTTTAGGAGGAGGAGAAGGAGGACGTATGGAGTAGGTGGAAATCTCTCCCAGATACTATCGACCATACACTCCCCTAAACAACCTTGCTAGTGGACCCCAACCTAGGTCATCCTTTAAATCATACTTATTTGCATCATATTGAGACCTAGCAGGACCCACTTAGTCCTTTGTAGGAGCCTCACCCCTAAAGCATACTTACGTGCTAATTATTGTATCTTTGAGGGTAACATGGTCATTTGATAGACTGATTTGGGGAAAGCATATGCTAGAATTAAAGAAAGGTGTGTAGGCAAGGAAAAGTTCTAGAGAAAAAAGAAAAAAAAGTGAGTCAAAAAAGAGTTACGTAGTTTTTTAGAGCTCCTTATGGCTTTTGATTTTCACAATCCAAAAATTCAAAAAACTTTTACCTTTTGCACTCATTTCTAAAAAACAAAAGAAACAAAAAGTCTTTTCTTTTATTTACTTTAGCAAGCATTCATAATTCAAAAATTTTAAAAAGATTTTTTTAATAGAATTTTTTTATTAAAAAAATTCTAAAAGATTGTAGAAGTTTTGTACATTTCATATAATGAAAATACCAAAAAGATTTTTCTTTCATAGTTGTTGGTGTCATTTTCATGTGAAATATTAAATTTAAAACTCAAAAAATATTTTATTGATGTTGTTCATTGTCTGTCTTTAGTCGTGGTTCAGTTTGTTATTTAATCCTTAACTGTCCAATCTGGATGAACTAAGCACGCTTGATTCTCTTCTCTCTAGAGTGAGATATGTAGGTATCCCTTCTAGGGTTCAGTGATCTTATTTAAAAAATTCAAAAAGATTTTAATCACTCTTCATTTAGAGTAGGTGTCATACGCATCTTTAAAAGAAAACTACAAAAAGATTTTTCTTTAATAGTTTCAAGTTTCATTTTCATATGAAATTAAAAACCAAAAATCCAAAATGATTTTTCTTTGGTGATCATAGGTTTCATTTTGAATAGGGATTTTAAAATAAAAAAAATTCAAAAAGATTTTCGTCAATTCCTTGACAATTTTTTATTTTCTTTTCTTCTTAAAGTTTTAAGAAAAAGAAAAAGAAAAAGAGTTGATGGGTCATTTTGTGGAAAGATCTCACAAACTATGCATACTTGATTCTCCTCTCTCGAGGGTGAGATACGTAGGCACCCTTCTAGGGTTCGATGATCTTTAAAAAAAGAAAAAAAAGAGAAAAAGAGTTTTTGAAAAAGTATTGCATTCTAACACCTTTGTTATTTCTTATTCAGTTAGTTTAAGGTGATTGGTTTGTGGTATATTTGCTGGTCCTCCATATTACATTAAGTTTAGAGAAGAGAGTCATGTCCATCAAGAATATAGAGAGCGACATCATGGATTAGACAAAGAGTCAGGAAAATGAGAGTTTAAAGCAAGGGACTGTGAGTTTGAGGCAACAAATGATGGAAATGTATCGAGCTTGGGCCAGTGGACTTCCTCCTCCTCCATTTCCCACTATTGACCCACAAATACCTTGAGTTTTTCACCAAAATTGTAAGGTCAGTTTTCTGTTGTTGGTTATGCGCTACAACATGCCTCAGAATTTACTCCAAGCCAAAAGCATCCCAATGCTTCCATCACTCAAGCATCCCAATGCTTCCATCACTCATTATCTATATCTTTTGTATAAATCTACCTCATTAATAGCACCACCCATCGTCTCTACTTTTATTTCTCAACCCTCTACTGAGGCTTCCACCTTAGCTTTTCATCCGACGATTATACTTCCCTAATCTGCTAGTGAGTTGATGTTCAATACTCTTGTTGATCATTATTATAATCCTAAGGTCACATCTATGTTAATTAGACTACCAAATTTTCTTACAAAGAAGTCTGACATAGAAGAAGAGCAAGGGAAAATGGCTAGGAAAATGATGAGCACAAAAAAGGCTATGAAACTTTTTTTGGGACTTGCAAACTATGAAGATGTTTCATATAAGGACTGGGGCATGTATTCAAGTGTTAAACTCCCCCTAACTTTGAGGTATCAGAATTTAAGGAACATGATGGGTACTAGGATTCTGTAAAACACTTGGAACGATATTGCCATCAGTTGGGGGAGGGGGGGCTAACTGAAAGGAAGAAGAAGGAAAACATACCCATTATCGTTCCTGGGGAAAAGCAGAGATCGAGAGGTCCCACTCAGGAATATTGTCAATCGCAATCCTGAGCTAACATATCAAATCTACATGCTCCCCTACAACAAGGTTTCTCTTTGCAAAATCCAAGATATTCCATTTCACTTCCTCAGTATTCTTTGAATAATGCATAATGGTATACTCATCCGCCTTCTTATCAACAATGGCGTGCACTGGTCCCTTAACATCATCCTCCAGCCCCATATATTTGTCAAGGAACTTCTAAGTCCTAGTTTCAACTGAGGCTAGAGTTTTCAAAGAGTAGGAAGTCAAAATATAATTTTACACCAATTGGGAAATCGTATGCCAGTTTATTTCAAAGAATGAGAGATTTTGGCATGATCACTCCTCTCCTTGAGTGTACTTTAGATCTATATTTAAGAAATTTTGATTCTCATGTACTATGTGCATATCATTCTGATTTTCAGGGTCACAGTGTTGAAGGTTGTAGTGCTTTGAAAAGAGAAATAGAAAGGATGATTAAAGAAAAATTGATCATAGTGCAAAACATTGACACTACGAAGGTCATACAAAATCTTTCACCAACATATAATAATGCACAATATGTGGGAAGCAATGAGTTAAGAATGGGGATTCAGAACTTATTTATTGAAGGGAATGTGTCTGACAGTGGTGAAAGCTCTAGTCATGCCGATGTGCATACCAGTGGCTAAGATGTCAGGCAACAATTGAGATGTCACTCCTCTTTTTACTAGGAAGGGGTATGGTATTTTATTTTTCTTTCTTTTCTATTATCCAAATTATTTTAGGGTTGTAGTTCGGGATCTATTTTGTTTTGTCCCTTTGTCATTTATGTCCAAACCCTTTTATCTTTTATTTCTGCTCAATGAAGTGTCTCTTTACCCTTTGTGTTTAATATGTGTTATTTGTTTGTTTTCTTTACATAGTACATGTTATTTTGGTTCTAATGATAGGACATGCTGGCGGAATTTTCAGCTAGATCTTAAAATGCAGTTTAAGCATGAACTTTGAATCAGAGGGCAAAAGTTAGAAAAAAGAATTTGAGAAAATAGGTAAAGTGCTGAAAGATTTTGTGACAAGCTGAAGCCTTCATTGAAAATCAAGGAAATTATTTTGAGAATCTCAAGAATAACTTGGTCATGAACTGAAAGACATGTCTCAATTAGGTCAAACAGTTGATGCGTGATCCTATATCAAGAGAAACAGAAAGAAAATCAGATCCACAAAAACATAGTTCATTCAATGTGAGGGATGTACAATAAAGATGGAGTTGTATGTTGGAAAAGTGCAGAAGAAGTAGTGACACACATGCTCAATTCAAGTTAATTCTATAAAAAGTGTCATAAATGATCTTCATTTCCCACTTCCATATTGCATGCTTTGTACTTGCATTTTTTAAGGATTAATATGATGAAGGTATTTCATTCTGTTATCCAAACATGATGTCATCCTTTGTTTACCCCATTTGAGCTTTATTTCCATCTTTTCTTTTATACCCCTCTTTTGGAATCAAGATAGAGTCAGCGAAGTTCAAAAGTAAAGATGTCTAGCAAAACAATAGAGTCGAAAAAGTTTCAAAAGGAAAAAAAGAGAAAAATGGGTCCAAAAAGAAAGAAAAGAGAAGAGTGTCAAGAAAAATAGAGTCAAAAAGGTCCCAAAGAGAAAAGAGTCAATAAAAGAGAAAAAAATGAAAAGAAATCAGAATCAAGAAAAAGAATGAGTTATCGAAACTACGTTTGACCTGATTTTTATCTTTCGAGTGTGAGATACGTAAGCAACCCTACTCTAGGTTCGGTCCAACCAAATAAACAATTGGGAAATTACCTAGTCAAAAGAAACTGGGGCATGAGTTAATTTTCATTGTTTAAGTCGATTCCAAAAGTTGTAAGTCCCACCCCACTTCAAGTATATTTTAGGCCTCATGCTAACCTTTCTTCAAACCTTATCAAAAAGCCAAGTTATAACAAAAAAAAGATCTTGAGATAAATCTTTGAGGATGTTAAGGCTAAGCATGCAATGGATATGATAATGCATTTTGAGAACAACTTGTCTTCCTTAGCATAAAGAATCAGGAGAGAAATAAAATGAGAGAGTCTTATTGGTGAAAACCTTCACGGGCATCGTAAGATAATTATGAGTTGAGAAAAAAAATGAGAGAGTCTTATTGGTGAAAACCCTTACGACCATCGTAAGATGATTGTAAGTTAAAAAAACAAAAATGAGAGAATTTTCTTGGTGAAAATCCTCATGGATACCAAAAATGATAGTGAGCTGAGGAAAACATGAATGGGAATGGCTTGTTGGAGAAAACCATCAAGACGTCACTAGACGAATGAGGCCTGTGAGTGCAATTGGCCTATGGAAGCAACTCAATTTCAGGGTCATTAACTCAACAACAATTGGTGAAAGTTTTGATGGAAAGATCAGACAGTTTAATCCTAAATTCATGTCATAGTCATTAGAGTTGACTGTCACTTTCAGATAAATTTTTCTTATATTTGTTTTAATAGGGATATTCATTGTCTGTTCTTTCTTCTTTATATTTTTATTTTTATTTTCTTGTGCCAGTTATTCAAGTGGAAAATTATTTTTCTTGTGTCTTTGAGTCAAATCAATGTCAAAGCAAGTCAAAAAAGATTTCAAAACTAGCTACCAACTTCTTCAATTGCAAAGTAAGAAAAAAGGCCAGCATATAAAAGAAGCATGATTGTAAGTCAAAACAACACATGCAGAAAGTTTTTGTCAACAGACAAATTTGGGGGATTCATGAAAATACCAAGGTTTAAAGGGGATTATCTGAGAAATATAGCAAAACATAGATACTGTGTTTGTTTTAGAGTCACTCTTAATAATATTAATTTGGATCAATGGTGTAGCAAGACCATGATATGTCACTAGTTGGAAGCAAGATGAAATGTCACAAGTGCAAGAGCAATCATCTCGAAAGCTAAAGTCACAAACCAACTACCATGTTTTAAAACTCACAAGTTTTCTTTGTTTGAAATAAGAACACATGTTACCTTCAAATCAAGGACTTCAGATCCTGAATATCAAAAGGTACATTGCCTCTCTTTTGCGAATGCAAGAGGCAATATTTCTACACAGGTTTGGTAATCAAAACCATGGTAAAAACTCACAATCCAATATCTCTAGGAGACACACTTCCTTGATTGGGTAATTCAAGTTTATTTATTAGGTGATGCACTTTCTAAACTGAACGTTAACTCCTAGAAATCACACTTTCCATTTGAGTCCTTCCATTAAATCTTTAGGAGATGCATTTCCTTATCTAGGTAATTTAAGTGGAATTTGTAAGAAGACGCATTTCCTTGTTTGAGTAATTGAAGAAACATTTATAAGTAGACACATTTCATTATCTAGGTAATTTAAGTGACATTTGTAAGGAGACACATTTCCTTGTTTGGGTAATTCAATCAATATTTGCAAGGAGACACATTTTCTTATCTGGGTAATTCAAGTGGCATTTGTTAGGAGACACACTTCCTTGTTGGGTATTCAAGTTTTTCTTGTTAGGTGGATAATTTACTAACTTAAGCCTTGATTCCTAGAAAATGAACTTTCTAGTTGAGTCATTCCATTTGACCCTTAGGATACCCACTTCCTTGTTGGGATTTAAGTCTTGCTTGTTAGGTGGTTCACTTCCTAACTTAAGCCTTGACTCCTAGAAAATAAACTTTCTAATCGAGTCATTCCACTTGAACCTTAGGAGACACACTTCCTTGTTGGTATTCAAGTTTTTCTTGTTAGGTGGTTCACTTCCTAACTTAAGCCTTGACTCCTAGAAAATGAACTTTCTAGTTGAGTCATTCCACTTGAACCTTAGGAGACACATTTCCTTATTGGTATTCAAGTTTTGATTGTTAGGTGGTTCGCTTCCTAACTTAAGCGTTGACCCCTAGAAAATAAACTTTCTAGTTGAGTCATTCCACCTGACCCTTAGGAGACAGACTTTCTTGCTTAAGCCTTGACTCCTATAAAATACACTTTCTAGTCGAGTCATTCCTCTTGATCCTTAGGAGACACACTTCTTTGTTGAATATTCAAGTTTTTCTTGTTAGGTGGTGCAATTCATAACTTGAATCTTCACTTTTAGAAGTCACACTTTTTAGTCGAATCCTTCCATATAACCTCTAGGAGACATGACTCCTTATCCTCAAGAGATGAATTCATTGATCAGAGTTTTGAGTCACCCTTGCATTATGCATTTTGCAAGTAATGGTGATTGAGTTTGAAACCCACACAAGTTTTTGATGATAAACTCGGGAAAAATTTAATTCATGTTACTTGGAACCTCACTTTTGGACCCTCCTAGAAAATGACACTTTACTTTTTTGGAAAATGGAATCTCTCTTTATAATAATCTTTGTTTGGGATAATTTTTGTTCTAGTTTTGGTTTTAATTTTAGGAACCCGCCTGGAAAATAGGGTGCGGTAGTTGCAAATCAACAATGTGAGGAAATAAAAATTATGGAGCCCGCTCAAAGAATAAAGTGATGACATTGAAAGTCAATAAAGTGAGGAAATTACAAGTCTGGAGCCCGCCAGAAGAATAGGCTAATGAAATTGAAAATCAAAAGATTAAAAACTAGCAATTCAGGAGTCCGTCTAGAGAACAGGATGAAGAAATGGAAAATCAAGCAACAAGATGAAGAAATTGTAAGTCAGGAGTTCGCTTGGAGAACAGGGTGAAGATCTTTAAATTCAAATTTAAAGTACAAAAATCCCACATGAAAGAACATGGTCAATGTTTGAGTTCATCTCCAACACTAAATATTGTATAGAGAACGAATCTATTCTCAAGTTCAACCCAAATAAGATCAGATATTTTGTCACTTTTGAAAGCATCGGAGACCCAAGACAAGAATCAAGAGATGTTGCATAGATAGGACTTTTGTAATTTCATTTATCCTTTTAACTTGTAATTTTCATTTTGATGTAATAACAGAGTCGTGAATCGGAACCTCAATAGGACATCACTCGACTCTCCAACTTGGTATTGTCTCTCTCATTCCAAACCTTTGAGATACTTGTGACTTGATTCTCTAATAACTAAGGTAGGTAGGATGTCCTAAATCAAGACTCAGTGGCATTCTGTCTTTCTCTGTCACCCTTTTGAATAATGGTCAGGTTAAAATTTTGTCTCGTTGTCTACTTCTTTGTCTGTAAACACTTTGTGTTTACATCCAAAGAGAGGCATGATGTAGACACATAATTTTGTCCCTTCCAAAAGTAAACTTTTACCCATTCACCCTTGCCATTCCATGTACCCAACCCCCATGTGATGATCCCTTCACAAAAGGACAAAAATAACAAAATTCCCAACAAATTAACACCCCACCCAATAAAATTTAACCACCTATTTTATCCTAACAACTCACACTCCTACCCACCCCACTACCCTACCTAACCTCCTACTTCACTCACATTTTCCCCATTTTTCTCCCAATAATATATTATACACACAGAATAATATACATACCTTACATCACACATATTCAGGGAAGACACACTTTCACAGGCCAAAACACATACATACAAAGTGAAAAAACTGGTAGAGAGGAGAAAAATAGTGAACAGAGAGTGACAAAGACTATGAAATGCAAGGAGATAGAGAGTGAAGGGAGAGTAGAGATCAACAAGAGAGAAAGCCAACAGAGGCTGATTTTTCTAGAAAATTTCCACTAGAAAACGCCTTTGCCGCTAGAAAATTTGAACTATTCTACCTTTCCCATCACGGTCTGAGTTTGCCGGAGCTCCGATGAAGTAATAACAGTGAGCCAGCTCTTGCCCATCACCAAACCCACCAAAAAAAATGCCAAATCAACTCACCACCACTGAAAGTAGCAAAACCAGCTTCCAAACTGACTGAACCGACCCATTTTGGTCTAATTTCAGTGGAATACGATGGTAAACGAGTGAAATTGGGACATTTTTCTCAAATATGGTATGGTTTCTTTCTTTTTCATAATTTTTGATCTGAGTTGATAAAAAACAATTAAGACTACACCGAGGCTGGGTTTATTCGCATTGAGGTTCAACTCGAGGTCTCCGATTGAAGTTTCCATCTTCTCATTCGATTAATATTTGAGTTCAAAAGCTTTAAATTGAGGTACAATTCTTTTCTTATTCTCTTATAATTTTGCTAAATTTATTTGTTTTTTGTATGCTAGATGGAAAATTCTTAAATATGTGTTTATTGTGATCATGTTGAATTGTTGGGATTATGTTGAATGTGTTGAATGCATACTAAAAAGGAAATTGGATATGGTTTGATTAATGATTGATTAACTTTGATTTAGATGAGAAATCGGTAATTTGAGAATAAAATCAAGGGTGGGAATTAAAAATCAATAAAAGGGGGATATTGGTTGTTTTGGTTCATTGTTGATTGTTTAATTTGGAATAGGCATCGATTTTGGTTAACCTCGATAGTATCATGCTTAGGCCAACGATTGATAGGTAAATCTTAAGTTGTGGGTAGGCAACTCTTTGGATTCTATATCATTGAATGTATAAATATTTGTGTTGAGTGATTTCTCCATTTTTATCACGCTTCATCAGATGTATTCATTCACCGGGGAATGCCCTGAGGTCATATTGTACTTATTCATAAGGGAATGCCCTGAAGTATCATGTATGCAAAAGAGGCTCGTGATCAAGTCTTGAGGCATCAGGTAAAGCATATCTAGGATAGTTAGAATAGTTTAGATTTTAATTTCAACAATTTTATTTTGATTTGTAATAAATTGGATTGGACACTATTTTGGGGTTTTGACTGTTTGATTGTTTATTTTTATTTGTTGTGTGTTTTGTTCGATTTATTCATTTCATATTGTTGTACTAGCTGATATATTCCCAAAGCGATCATGGTTGAACCATGGGACACCTAGAACCTTCCCCTCGGTCAACAAAATTCCTTAACCAGAATCTCTGTTCGTGGATTAATTTTAAAAGAGTCAAAAAATCATTTTGTAAAGGATTTCCAAAGGTGACTTGGCACACCAAATTTATGCCAAGTGGTGACTCTGAGTTTTGATTGTTAAAAGTCCTTTTTGGAATAAATTGTTTTCTTTTGTCACTTAATAATAAAATCCTTTATAAACTTAAAATGAATCTTTTTGGTAAAAAAGGGGCGTGACACCCTCTTTGAATGTAATCTCCATCCTTTGGCACCCATTTGATAGGACCAAGGGGTCGTCAAGTTCCTCTAACTTCATGATCATCCCGTATAAAGTTCAGGAAGAATTTTGGATTGTATCATCTTCCCCTTCTTGAAGAAGATTCATCCATCGAATTGAAATCCTGGAATAATAAGAGAAGGAAAAAAACCAATATTTCCTTGAAGCATGAGGGTTAGCGCAAGGGTTAACATCAATATTTCCATTCCAAGGAGGAACACATTTGACATAAAACTAATGATCCTTCATTATCAATAAAATGAATTCATCATCATACACTACATAATGGTTTTGGTTATTAGAAGCATTATGAAATAAGGAAACTACCACGTTCATATGACACACGTGTTTCTTTATTTCATCATAAGACCATACCCAAGAATTCCCACCTCTATCTAAAACAAATCCAATATTAGTATGGACGTCATCAAATATAAAGAGGTAGTAAAGGAAGGTATGAAGAAGATGAGTATCATCCAAGGTGTTTCCTTACTTAAGAGTAGAAAGGAACTCAAGAAAGCTAGTAATCAAGTCACTAGAAGTTGGAACAACCAAGGAAGGAGTCAAGTCATTAGGATACACGTTATTCTTCCTTTCAAGATAACTCAAGTTCACATAAAATGCATTTTTAACACAAACATGGACATCACCATAGGCAAAGAAATAGAGAAGAAAAGATTTGAGGACACCATTCTCATCTAACTTAATCTCAAACATATATATATATATATATATATATATATATATATATATATATATATATATATAAGAAGATGAGACAAGACAGTTCAAGCATATTACACCCTTTCCCTTTAAGTAACTTCCCAAAAGAAGTGTATTCACTAATGGAGGAATCCTATTAGATAAATTAGAGGATCTATGAGAAACCAATTATCACAACCTAAACTAAGTCTTAGTCATGACAGGTATCTCAATCCCACTAAAGGCCAGAGACCACCCCCTTAGCGTAACCTTTAAAGAACAATAAGAGAATATAGTAGAAGCCAACCAAATAGTAATAAGAAGAATAGATAAGTCAAATGGAAATGCTATGAATAAAAAAAAACCAACCCAATACTGTCCACAAAAGACTCTAAACTGAAAAATACCAACTAAGTCAGGACATGCCCTTGACTATGAAAAAAGAGTCCAAAACACTAAGACAATTAAAAAAACAATGAAATGATCGGGCCTTCTGAAAAATAAAGGCTAACCACTCCACAACAGATCTACAAATGTACCTTACCACTTAATGCTGCATAGAGGTAACAAAGAAGCCTTCAAACCCTATATCATGAAAAGATACAACATCTATGGGCGATCAGTGGGGTGATCACTGGCATGTAACACAGTAAAAAGGGATAAAATAATGTAATTTACCAAAACCAGTCAAAAACCACATGCATAACATTCCTATATACATATATAAGATGTTGGGATAGGGACAAGGGTCATAAATATGAGAGTTGAAACCATTATCCTGAACTGTGTAGCTCACTCTATCCTAAAGGCACCTACGGGCTATATGGGTCCAGCTCTCCCTGCTAGAAGGGCCTCAAGCATGTTAGCCGCATGAACTAAGAAAAGTCTAAAGACTCCAAGCTGATAAACATTTAAAATGCGGTATGTATCCAGAAACATGATTATATATACCCCCACACCGATAAAAGTGGTTACTAGTGTTTGTCCCCCCGGGACCGCACCTTCACGATGAGTTATATAATTTTCTTTAAGCCTAAACTAAAATAGTTTGCACCTAAACCCAACCATTAACTAAGGAGTCTCTATTAAGGTATTTACTGAGTTGGTATCATCATACCAAAATTCTTGCAAGCTAATTCAATTATGCCAAACTAGTATATTTAACCATTAGACTCCCAAGTTCTATTTAAAATCCAAAACCATGGCCACCATGGACATTCCAAAATCACTATTATACATTTATCCTTTAATGCAATGCAATATTTTCAAAGGACAAGTTAAACCATGTAAACATTCATATTTAAAACCAAGATTGTAAAGTAGGTTGAGGTTAATACCATAATCAAACCAAAATTTCATCAATTTAGGAAAACCCATGTCCCCATTCCAATCCCTCTAACAATGCACCCTTTCAACCCCCAAAACCATCAATTAAAGCATGAATGGCACATTTAAACCATAGGGAAACAATTCAAGTAATAATCTATCAAAATCTCTCAACCCAATTTCAAACTTATCAATTCAAATCATATGAATAATGATTAAATCAATGCCATAATGAAAAATACAAGTTAATTAATGAGAAACATTCCTTAAATACCAAAGAATTTGAAATAGAAAAATTAAAGTTTGAAGCTTGAATAATGAATTCTCTAGACAAACCTTGAATTTCTTGGTTTGGGAGTTAAAGAAGAAAAAAGTGGAGATTGATCTTTGAAACTGAAGGAAAAGGGTCACTTTAATGTTATAAAGTCGTTTAAGGGGTAAAAGGGACAAAGAGTCCCTCACCCTAAGTGAAAAAACAAAAACTGGATGAAAAATACATAGCAGTGTGGCACACCACTATTGCATAGGCTTACTACCTCGGGGTCCCAAAATGTCCTCGAACCCCTTATGAAAATTCAAAACTTTCATAAAACATCCTTTTAGAATCCATTAACATAATTAAATTCAAAAATCGACATTGTGCATGCATGAGGGTCAAAAATAAATTTATTTAAATTTTGCGGGGTCTTACAATATTCCCTTTAGGATCATTCGTCCCAGAAAAATGAGTTAGGATATTTTTAGCACGACAATAACAAGAATGCAGTAGAATGCAAAGACAAATCTAGAATACGACAAGAGGGAAATGAAACTCATACCTTAAGAATTTTCAACCATCATGGGGAATAAGAATGGATACTTGGCTCTCATATCTTCCTCAGCTTCCCATGTAGCTTCTTCCACCTTTTGGTTTCTCCAAAGAACTTTCATCAAAGTTGTTCCCTTCGTCCCCAATCTACGGACTTGCCTATCTAATACGTCAACCCGAAACTTTCTCATAAGATAGTTAATTTGTCACACCAACATCCTCAACAGACACTATCAAAGAAGGAACACCCACATACTGTTTCAACATAAACACATGGAAATAGGATGAATTGAGGATAAACTTGCTGGTAAATCTAACTTAAACATCACATCCCCAATTCTCTTTAAATATAATCTGTACCAATATAATAAGGAATGAGCTTCCCCTTCTTGCCAAACCTCATGACTACTTTCATAGGCGAAACCCTCAAGAACACCCAATTGCTCACCTTAAACTCTAACTCTCTTTGCCTCATATCCTGATAAGACTTTTGGTGACTTTGAGCAGTCTTAAGTCTCTCTCTAATGCTTTCACCTTCTCCATGGATTGGTGAACTAATTCAGGGCCAAACAACCTAGTCTCACTTACCTCGAATCACCCAATAGGGGACCTACATCTTTTACTATAAAGAGCCTCGAAAGGATCCATTTGGATGCAAGAATGGTAACTATTATTGTAAGCAAACTCAATAAGAGACAAATGGTGAACCCAACTTCCCTTAAAATCAATAACACAGTCCCATAGCATATCCTTCCAAGTCAAAATAGTAAACTCTACTTGTCCATCCATTTAAGGGTGGCAAGCAGTGATAAGATTCACCTGAATACTCAAACCATTCTAAAACAAACACCAAAAGTGAGAACAAAATTTATGTACCTCAATCTAAAAAGATGGACACCGGTGCTCCATGCAACTTAACTATCTCCTGAATGAACAACTTAGCATAATCCTCTTCTGAGTAGTTAGTCCTTACAGGAAAGAAGTGAGAAGACATAGTCATTCTATCCATAATGACACAAATAGAATCATACTAATTGCGAGACATGGAAGACCCATAATGAAATCCATATTAATCATTTCCCACTTCCACATGGGCAATTCTATCTCATGGTACATGCCACCAGGCCTCAAATGTTCAACCTTGGCTTGCTGACAAACCATACACTTAGCAAAAATATTTTCCACATCTTTCTTCATATTATTCCACTAATAGATTTACTTTAAGTCATGATGCATCTTAGTTGAACCCAAATGAACTATATATCTAGACTCGTGAGCCTCGTTCAAAATCCTTTACCACAGCCCATCAATATCAGGAACACACAACCTTTCTTAATACCTCAAGATATCATCTCCCCTAATATCAAAAACCATAACTTTTGCTGACTCACATCATCTTAATCTACATAAGTATGGGATCCAGTCTCCTTTTTAACCACTTCGTGAACAATCACACCTCCATCCTCAAAGTCCAAGAGGTGAACTCCTAAGTTAGCCACCCTGTGAATATCCTTTACTAATCCTCTTTTCTCCGCATCAACATGAGATAACCTTCCCAT
Organism: Capsicum pubescens; assembly: GCA_030864215.1. Lineage (NCBI taxonomy): Eukaryota > Viridiplantae > Streptophyta > Magnoliopsida > Solanales > Solanaceae > Capsicum > Capsicum pubescens. Next base: position 246,744,419 of record CM061548.1, read on the forward strand.
AGAAAACCTACTAAGAGCATTATCAATGACATTAGCTTTACCTGGATGGTAGTACAAACACATGTCATGATCTTAAGCAATCTGAGCCACTTCTTTTGTCTAAGATTCAATTGCTTCTACGAAAATACATAACCAAGCTCTTATGGTCTGAATAAATATCCACATGCACCCTATATAGATAATTGCACCAGATCTTCAAAGAAAAGACCACAACCAGCAACTCCAGATTGTGAGTCAGGTAATTCCTTCCATGAAGCTTAAGCTACCTAGAAGCATAGGCTACAACCTTACAATATTGCATCAAAACACAACCCAGTCCCACATGAAATACATCATAATATATAACAAACCCATCAATACCCTCAGGCAGGGTTAAAACAGGAATAGAAGTCAACATATCCTTCTACTTCTCAAAACTACCCTCACAAGCATCAAACTGTAAAAACATAACCTTTTTCTGATCAACTTCGTTAGTGAAACAACAATAGATGAAAACTCTTCACAAACCTCCTATAGTAGTCTGCCAAACCCAAGAAGCTACTAATATCGATTGGAGTCGTGGGTCTAGGCAACTTATTAACTGCCTCAACTCTGTATGGATCAACCTTGAAACCCTTACTAGAAACAACATTCCAAAAAAAGTTCACAACACTTAGAAAAAATTCACACATAGAAAATTTTGCATACAACTTCTTATCATTAAGAGTCTGTAACACAATTTTGAGGTGATTGACACGATCCTCATCACTCTTAGTGTACACCAAGATGTCATTAATAAAGACTATAAGAAATCCAAAAGTTTCCTGAGCACCGATTCATATGATCCATATAAGAAAATAGAGAATTAGTCAACCTAAATTACATAACTAAATACTCATAATAGGTTTGGAAAGCAGTCTTGGGAATATCAACCTCCCTAGTTTTCAGCTGATGGTAGCCCAAATGAAGATCAATCTTGAAGAAACACCTAGAACCTTAAAGCTGGTCAAAGCGATCATCATTCCTAGGGAGATGATACTTATTTTTCTATGTAACTTTATTCAGCTGTCGATAGTCTATTCACATCTGAACAAACATATCTTTCTCTCGTATGAAAAGTATAGGGGCACCCCATGAAGAAACACTAGGACGGATGAAACCCTTATCTAGAAGATACTTCAATTACTCCTAATGTTTATTTAGTTCAGCTGGAGCCATTATATAAGGAGAAATATAAATGGGATGAGTATCCGGCAGAAGATCAATCCCGATATATATTTCCCCATCGGTAGGAATTCTAAGAAGATCATCGAGAAAAACTTCAGGAAACCCATTAACCACAAGGAGAAATTACAAAAAAGGGCTTTTAATGCTAGAATTCTTAACTCAAACTAGATGATATAGATACCTCTTAGAAATAAATTTCTGCGCGCTAAGATAGGAAATAAACTTTCCTTTGGGTACTAAGTAACTCCTATCCTATTAAATTACTAGTTCATTAGGGAAATAGAAACTGACATTTTAGGTCCTACAATCCAAAGAAGTATTGCACGAATGAAGCCAATCCATAACCCAGATTTCATCAAAATCCACCATATCAAGTTCTATAAAATCTATCAATATCTCATTATGAAGGACAACACACAGTCCCCATAGAATTTTCTAGCAATAATAGAATCATCCACCAGAGTAGAAATACAAAAAGGTTAAAAAATTCTTTCAGAATCAGAACTAATGTGTACAACCACATAAAGGGTCACTTAAGATAGGGTAGAACCTGGATCAAGAAAATAGTAAACATCATGAGAGAAAAGCTACAACATACCAGTGATAACATCTAGGGATGCCTTAGATTCTAATGAGTAGCCAGTGCATAAAGGCAATTTCAACAAGTATCGGTACCTGAAGTGTTGCCGTTAGGTGTAGGAGCTGAAGAAGCGAAGACCAAAACCTTATTAACTATAGTGGCATCTTTAGCTATGGGACAATTTCACTGCAAATAGTAGGCTGACCATAATGAAAACACAAGTTCCTCCCCCCCTTAAAATACCCATGATGAATCTTTCTATAAAATTGACAAAGAGGATAAGGTGGGGCCGATTGAGCTCCACTGGCCTGGAGAATGGGCACCCCATTCCTTAGGATCACTGCAAGCCTAAATATGATAATTATTAGAAGGCTTAGGATAAGGAGAACTATTTGTCAAATATGAATTTCCCCAATTCTTCTTCTTATTCCACTATCGACCATCCCTCTCATTATTCTACTAACTTGTAACCTGCTCTGAATATCTAAACTTCTTGCTCTATATCTCTCCCATCTTTAACGACTTCTTTTTCTCATCTTCCACCTACTACATATAAACCACAAGCCTGGAGATGTCCATATCATTATTCAACATAGCAGTCTTGCACTCCAACATCAAATTATGAGACAAAATAGAAGCAAACTCCCTCATTTTGGATATCATATTAGACACTAACTCCGAAGCATAATGGGTCAATTTCTGGGACTTTAGGGCATACACCTCGAAAATCATTTTTCCCTACTTTAAGTTTACAAAATCTTCAACTTTAGCCTCCCGAACTCTTGAGGAAAAAAATGATAAGAAAAATCACCTAAAAACTCATCCTACACTGCCGATTCAGCATCATCGCCCCTCATTACTTCCCACTCTTTATATCACTGATAAACCATATCTTTTAACTGATAGGTAGCAAACTCCACACCCTCTTAATTAGTAACATAGATAACCCTAAAATATTCTCTATCTTATCAAAAAACCCCTGAGAATCCTCTTTAACCTTAGAGCTTATAAAGGTTGAGGGGTTCAACCTTATGAACCGGCCAAACCCGATGACCTCAGACAAACTGGAAACACGATTAATATGATTAGGTCGATGGGACTGTGATGCCGCCAACTGAGGAAACATATAAATAGACTAAAGGAACTCCACATTAAAAATATCTACTTGAGGTGACTAAGCATGAGTATTACCAGCCCAAGAAGCCCGATGAGGACTAGTAGGGACTGGTGGAACCCCACATAGAGTGGTACAATTAGGAGAAGGAAGCCTAGACTAGGTCTATACTACATAAATAGGGCAAGTTCCCTCCATATTTTCTTTAGGCACGGTAGAGGTTCCAACAGAGTTTCTACGGCTGTCAGATCTTCGAGGAGGCACGATCTGAAATGCGAGTAAGCCAAGAGTTAGAGAAGCTTCATGATAACTATAATCTATATCCTGAAATAGAACATAAGAAATGAAAATATTACTATATGTATCATAGCCTCCCCCTTATAAGTATGGTATGCTACATACCCATAAAAGGGACTCTACGCAACATGGCTTTATGGACACCCAAGTACCTTAAACTGTATTATGATACCAAGCTTGACAGGACCTAAACTAGGGTCTAGTTAAGATAGGTATATCAAGCCCACCGAGGGCTAGAGACCACCCCTTTAGCCTAACCTCTAGATCATAATAAAAGAATACAGTGGAATCCAACCAAATAGTAAAAAAAAATAGATAAGTCAGATGGAAATTCTAAGAATCAAAACAACCAATCAACCCAATACTATCCACAAAAGACTCTAAATAAGAAATACCAACAAAATCGGGACATGCCCCAACTATGAAAAAAGAGTCCAAATCACTAAGATAGTAAAGTAAATAATGAAATAATCGAGCCTTTTAAAAGATGGAGGCTCACCACTTCATAGTGGATCAATAGATATATCTCACAATTTAATGCTGCACAGGGGTAATAGAGAAGCCCTTAGACCCTACATCATTAAATAATGCAGCATCCAGGGATGGTTAGTAGGGAGAAAACTGGCATGTAACTAGGTGAAAAGGGATAAATCAATGCCATTTACTAAAACCAGTCAAAAACCACCTACATAACATTCATATATACATATTTAGGATGCCGAGATAGGGAAAAGGCTCATGAACATAACATTTTAAACCATTAGCCTGAATTGTGTAGCTCACTCTATTTTAAAAGGAACTAACAGTCTATATGGGTCCAGCTTCCCAGTTAGAAGGACCCTAATGTATGTTAACCGCACAAATAAAGGAAAGTCTAAAGACACCAAGGTGATTGCAATCCAAAATATAGTATGTATCTAGACACACGGTCATATAGAATTCCAAACTGACAAACGTGTTTTACATTATTGGTCCCCCTGGGACTACACCGTCACGGTGAGCTACACAATTCCCTTTAAGCCCAAATAAAAATAGCTTGCATATAAACCAAACCATTAACTAAGGAGTCTTTATTAAGGCATTTACCAACTTGGTATTGTTATACAAAAATGCATGCAAGCTAATTCAATTATGACAAACCAGTCCATTTAACCATTAAAATCCCAAGTTCCAATTAAAATAAAAAATTATGGCCTCCAAGGGCATTCCAAAATCACTGTTATCCATTTATCCTTTAATACAATGCAATACTTTCAAAGAATAAGTTCAACTATGTAAATATTCATATTTAAAGCCAAGATTATGAAGTGGGTTGAGGTTAATACACTTATCAAGCCAAAATTTTATCAATTTGGGGAAATCCATGTTCCCCATTCAAATTCCTATAACAATGCACCTATTCAGCCCCAAAAACTATAAATTAAAACATGAAATACATATTTAAAACATTGGGAAAACAACTCAAGTAATTATCTATCAAAAGTCCTCTACCCAATTTCAAACCCATCAATTCAAATTGCATGAATAATGATTAAATCAATGCCATAATGAAAAATTCAAGTTAAGAAATGAGAAACATGCCTGAAATACCAAAGAATTTGAAGCGAAATTGAAGTTTGGAGCTTGAATGATGAATTCTCTGTAAACCCTCGAGTTTTTTTAGGTTAGGATTTAAAGAAGAAAAGAGTGGAGTTTGATCTTTGAAAACCAAAGGAAAAGTGTCACTTTAATGTTATAAAGTCATTTAAGGGGTAAAAGGACCAAAAACCCCTCACCCCAAGTGAAAAATACAAAAATTAGATGAAAAATTATAGAGCTTAGCCTTATTCCACACCCATATTGCGGAGGCTAAGTAGCATGGCACGCCACTATCATAGAGGCTTACTACCTTGGGATCCCAAAATGGCCTCGAACCCCTTTCGAAAATTCCAAAACTCTCACAAAACACCCTTTTAGCATCCCTTAACATAATTCAAGTCAAAAATTGACATTATGCATGAAGAGTCTCCAAAATAAATTTGTTGAAGTTTTATAGGGTCTTACACCGATTCACTCCAAATAAATGGTATATCCAAGATATTGGGTGACCTCTTTTTATAGTTCCGAACATGCTCCTAAGAGTCCTTCATATAACTTTAAATTGTCGTACTACACAAGTATGATAAGGATTAGGAAACAAAAATTGTACATCAAGTACACACAAAGGAATCTTCCTAAAACAACAAATATATTGAGCATTTAGATTGAAAAGCCCACACAATTTAAGCACAAAAGATATATACCATGAAGAAATCTTGGAGGCATTAATACTGTTATGGTATATATATATAAATTTGAAAGTTCAACTCAATATGAGAAAAATATCATCATGCCTTCAAGGATCACTAGGAATCGGAGGGGGTAATTACATACCTTGAAAGTGAGGCCTTAAACTTATCCTCGTGTCCTCCATATGTGTTGTACAAGGACCTTCTTTTCCATATATCAACTTGGGCCAATAGGTTTTATCCTTTTGCCTATTTTTTGGAGTTTTATTTTTAGGTAACTCCTTGTTTTGATCCATGGGGTTAGATGTTTTACCCCTTGTCAGAAAGTATCCATTAACCCATAGGACTTTTACTAGGTTCCTTCTTTGAGTCAATTAATCATAAACTTTAAAGTTCTTGAATAAGAACTTATATATACCTTTAAACTTATGCTTATGAGAGGTTTTCTTTTAATCCTCCTTTAGGAGAATTGGCTCATGACCTATAAGAGAGAAGTATTAGTATTAGGAAAAATACTATTTTTATGGTTAACATTTAACAAGGGTTTGGGTTTGAAAAGGTCACAAATAAAGTGTTACTTGTGTACCTCCTTTAATTCAATACTTGGCTCAACATCCTCACACGACCCTCATTCTTGAGCCAAGTTCTTCTCCCTTTCTTAACTTTCTTTTCCCCTTTATCCTAAACTTAGTTGGGCTAACTTTGGTTTAGTGGAGCTTGGGGAGTTTAGGGAAGTTATTTGGAGCATGTCCACTCGAGAAAGATTGAATGTTTTGGTGGATTGGAAAGGTTTGAATTAGTGGAGTTTAGATGGATTATCATATTGTCAATATTCCTTGTTAATAAGCTTTCCTTACTTTTCATCCTTTGACTCAAAGTTTCAATTGTGGCTATGATTAAGCTTGAAGTATTGTTAGCCATGACTTGTGGAGTTTCTTTCCTCGAAGCCATTGTACCTAGTAAAAGAAATAGTATACCAAAACAACAAATAAGTTAGAGTTTATAAATAAACCTCACAATTACTCAGAGTACATACCTTTGTTTTAGTCTCTCAATTAGCATTTTTGGTGTTGAAAGATTATTTGTACTCCATTTGGAAGATGTGGCATCAATTCTCTCTTGTGATTAGAATGGATTCATGTTTGATGATGAAAAGAAACCTTAAAAACAAAATACATACTTGAATCAATAAATAACAATGAAAGCAAAAGAGAAAAGCACACAAGAAATGGACAAAAAAGAAAACAAACTCTAAAACTAATTGATCAACTAATAGATCGATAACTAGTCATTAATTAGTATTTAAGAAAAAAAAGATTATGAATCAAGTAACCAATTTCCAAACAATAGTTCAAAGTAAGCTATTCCAAGATCACACACACTCACAAGAGAGTAATAGTTCATTATCATCAAAGTTAGTCTCAAAATGAATGCAAATTGTCTCAAAATGAATAGAAAATCCTATTTATAGACTACAAATAATTATTACAACATTGGACCCAAAAGTGACCTATTTTAGAAATCGGGCACATGCCCACGTAATCCAGTAGCCAAGTGACTATCTCACATGTATGGCAATGCAGGTGACACTAAAATGACATGTTAAGGTCATATGCAACCGCATGTTCTCTCCCATGTGAGAATATGGCAATGTATGTCCATCCAGTGCTTCTCAAAGCTCTTATTTGATTCCATTTGACCTTGCCAAGTCCCATTGACTCTCCTTAAAGGCAATCTCTATCCTTTAGCACCCTTTTGATAGCACTAAGGTGTCGTCAAGTGCCTCTAACTTCATGATCATCACTTCTAAAGGCCTGGAGTCATTTTGGAATGTATCATAAATTGATGAAATGACCAAGTAAGTAAATATGTAACTGGTCAATACTGTAATAAATAAACTAATTACAAGGCCATGCAATAACTAAGTTTTAACTGTGGAAGATGCTATTAACAAATATATCACTATGTGATCTAAATATGGAGTTTGATATAATCCTCATAAAAAAGGCCTAATATAGCTTACCAGGGCATAAAGGTTGATATAATGTGGTATCACTAAACTGATGTCCATAAATAGAAAGGTGTCAGACCTAGTATGAAGTGTTACACTTATAACCTAGGATGACACTGTAGGTTTGGGACTTCTACCAAAGGTCTCTACCTAACTAATAAGTAATCCTTTATATCTACATCCACTTGAAGCTAAGTATTACTCCCAACTAGATATAAGTTGATATAATGACTAGCTCAATAATACTAAAGTTTTAAGACTGAAGTGTAAGTGTTTTAATTGAAAGTATACTAAATGTGTCAGCCTAAATATCTGGTAAACCGTTGAAACACCTAGGCTTGAAACATTGAAAAAAAACTTCATTTTTGTGCCTCTGAGTTGGGTACGACTAAGAAACTTGAATCGTACCCTTGGACATGCCTCATACCTGCCTTACCCTCCCCTTTCATACCTTAATCAGTCTATAAAGGTATCATATTGTTTCCTATATAACATAACCTCTCTTTAGTCATAACTAGTGTATACGAGTCATATAATACTCAACCGTATAGAGAGGAGCCTCAAACCAAGTGGACTATTTTTTTTACAAGTGAAGCTTACGAGTTAAGGTTGAGTCTAACCCTTTGGATACGACTCAAGGGTGACCACTCATACCCATAATAGTATGGTTGACCTATAAAATCATAGGTTACAAGTTAGGGTACCACTCCTACCCTAGGATACGACTGCTAAGAGAGTCATATGCGGGAGTCGTACCCTTGGATAAGGTCATTTTTTTGCCATTAACTAAGGGACTTATGGTCATTTAAATTGACTAAAACCATAATCCCTTACACTATATAAGGCATTTTAGACTCTTAAGACCTTATTTTACAAGACAAACACTCTAAAACACTTTAAAAGCATTTTGGGGTAAGATTGTAGGCTAGGGTTTAAAAAAAGCTCATCTAGTGGCAAGAAGGAGCCAAGATTATTGGTGTATCATCTTGTTTAAGGCATGTATATCTTACCCTCTTAAATTATCTCTAATCCCATGTATTTCACTCTTGGATTAGCAAGTGTACATAGTGGTTTTTAAATTTAATGAAAAGGGTTTTGTTGCCTAATTATATATGATGGTGAATCTTGCTTAGACTTATGTTTATATGTGATATTGATGATAAATTATATGTGTGGGTGCTTTTTTTATTAGGGTTAACATTAGGGTTTTAACTAACCCTAATCTTGATAATATATACCATGGAATGGCCTTGTTGAAGGTATGCACCCAGGGTGTTTGTGAAAATATCTAAGTAAGTTGTTTAGACATCTGTTATTTATCTATTGAACTAGGGAAATGTCCCAATAAATATGGATGAATGATAAATGATGTATTAATGGAATTATGAACTATGTGTGATGAATTTGATAACCTTCGTTGTTAGATAATAAAAGGGTAATGTCCCTAGATATAAAGATAAACTTAAATTGCGGGTTGAACCCAAGTATGGTGAGAATGTGGTATAGAATTGTTTTAAGGGTCTTGATAACTATAACTTGCTTTGTATGCTAAATTAAGTGAAGGCATTTTTCTATTGAGATGGTTAAGCAATGAAGGCTCCCATAAGGACCATGTGGTCATGTATAGCGTTGAATTGGCTAAAGTAGTTAAATTCCTTAAATGTTGTATTGAATGTATGTTGATGTATGGGCAAAGGGTTAAAGTTCCAAATGACAACTAATAAAAGTTGTGATGGTTTAAGGTCAAAGTACTTTGCCTTATATGATGCCTTGAGGTTGAAGTCCCTTGCCTTATTAATGGCTTGAGGTTGAAGTCCCTCTCCCATTGATATTGCTCAAGGATAAATTCCCTTGCTTAAAGAGATATCTTGAGGTTAGAGAACCTCACCAAATAGAATGACTTGTGGTTAGAGTCCAAGTGTAGCCTTAGGTTAGAGTACCTTGCCTAATATGTGAGCATGAGGTCAAAGTCTCAAGCCCAATTGAATGTGTGGACATGTGGTTGAAGTCCCATCTCTAATTAGATTTTTGTATGTCTAGAGCCCTTTGTTAGAATAATCGCGTATGTGGTTAAAGTCCTTGGCTAATGAACGAGTAAGCATGGTTGAAGTCCCTTGTCTAAGTGTATGTGAATATGGTTAAAGTCCTACTCATAATGTGAATTATTGAGCCTATAAGTGTGGAGGGTCGGAGTCCCCCACTTTATGTCTAATGAATGAATTCTTGAGAATGAGGATGAGCCCTGATATCTTGATTAGCATGTGATATATCTATATGTATGGATTAGTGTGCGAATGAAATGATGTGATATGTTGACTTGATGTTGATTGATGATGATATTTTATCACTTATCCTTGAGTTACATGCTAGCGTTCAACTACTAATCGTCTCCAGACACTATGTCCTCACATGACATAGGGGTCAGAGAATCTTATTCTCTTTCTGTGCAGTGATTAGTAGATTGAAGCTGTTCGTGCATTGACTTGAAGTGGTGATCTTCCTTATTCTAGAATATCTTTATCTCCTGGTCACTTATGATTAGGCATAGTGTGATGCCCCAAAATTTTTTTCTTCGTTAAGATCTCGGATGAAAATGTGTTGAATTCTGTTCTTTATCGTGATTAATAATTTTTATGTGTGGAATTTCTAGATATGCGACCTGTCATCGCGTAGAGCATCAAATAAGCTTTCCAACTATATGGGATCATCCAAAACAGACACTCGAGTGATGAGTTATGATCATTCCGATCTAATCATGAATAGTGGTGAACAGTAAATGTGCAGGAAAAATAATACTGAGGCCAGGCGAATTTTAGGGTCAATTTCAAACGATCATAACTCCTTGTACATAATGATATGGGTGACCTACTATATATCAAAAGAAATCTCTGAAAGTCCTCTTTCCAATGAAATTGGTGTCATCCAATTTGGCCATCGGAGAAAAAGTTATGGTCGATCTACTTCATCCTATCAAAACAGTCCACCAAAGGACATATTTGACATTATTTAATTTTTAAGGGTGTTTTGATCATTCCCACTCCAATCCATCCAGGTAAACCATGGATTTAATTCCATTAAGAGCATTCAATAGCTCATTTTTATCCAAAATTTCCTAAGGATCAAACCTCAATCCTACTACAAATTTCATCCTTCTATGTCTCTTGATTGAACCGTAGAAATTTCAAATTGATTTGGGATTCGAGTTGATCATGTTAAGGGCTTCGAGAAGAACCCTTTATTTTCATGAATAAAGTTCCAGAGTCGGAAGTTCATACTCATCTTCAATTTTTAGGTATGTGGGGGCTTTGAACAAGATTATCCTTTCGATCTTGTGCCCGATATTTTTGTTGAATTACAGTGACATGAGATTTTACATGTTTTATCATGAATTGGAAATATGGTTTTATATCTTATATTATTGTCCATGAGCTATGGGATTATGTCATCCGATATGTGTATAATGTTGAGATGGAATTATGTCCAAAAAGTATTTGATTATAAGAGTGATGATTTAATTTTTTAAGCCTTGATTTATACTATCATTCTACTATTTCCTTATTATGAATTTATAATTGATATTGGAAATTCTATATCCCTACTATGGGTTGATGTCTCAAGTACCTTTAAATGAGAGTTGGATGGCAAATTGAGAAATGTTGATATTGAAGTTGCAATGAGTCTTGGTATTTTTCAGGTGGTTTTGATGAGTTAAATTGTTGAAAATATTATGTATTGAGTCTTCATATCCTTGTCCAAATGTCGAGTAGGTTATGGTTCAATGCATTGATACCTTATTGATGTTGAGGAAGATTAAAATGTTTTGAGCTAAAATGTGTTGAGTTAGGAATCCACAAATTGATATGATTTGATAAATGAGAAAGAGATTTGATTTAGTCTTTATGATAGACCCTTGTGATGTTGTGGTGGATTTCCTAACGCGTTCTGAGCTTGTCGGGGAGTATTACTTAGCACCGAGAGAGAAATTTGGTATTTCCCCAAACCTATGTGCCACCGTAGGGTTGTTTGATGATAATATTATTGGCCAGAGAGCCCAATTGTGATTATTGTAGTTTTAAGGTCATACTCCTTGGTAAAGAGTATGACGCTCCTGCCAACGGGGGTTTCAAACATTGGTATTCCACATAGTTTACGTGGGGTTGTCGGTTATAGGAAACTCCCCTGTCCATAAGAGTCATGTTTATTGAAATACCGAGTCACTCCGAGTTTTGATGTATAAGTCAAGTTGCCTATGATGATCTATAATGATTTATGAGGTTTTTCTCCTACAATTCCTATCTAAGATATTATGAGTTGCATAATTCAATGTCACTCAAGCCAGGTGTGTCATTATGGTTCGTATGTATGTTTTTATGAAATTTATGATATTATTTATATTTCGGAAGCACCCCCACATACTCAGTACGTATCTTGTGCTGACCTACATATTTCTCTATGGGCTACATTCTTACCATGATGTAGGTTCAGGTACTCAGCCGCAACCATGACAGTGATATCCGAGTGCCGCATCTACGTTCCTTCAGTGGTGAGTCCTCATGGTTCGAGGACCAAGTTGCTAGTTTTGGTCTGTTGAGTCAGTTGGGGGTTTATCCCAATGGCTCGTTGATTTTGCTGTATAGAGGCTATGTCAGACTAGTGTATTGTTGGGTTGGTTTGTGTATAGATATTCCTTATATGTACAGTCTAACGATATTCCGTGCCATGTGTGATATGATATGATATGTACTTATATATATATCCTTAGCGTAGCATGTATGTTATTGTGTTGGAACCCAAGGGTAGTGTTTTGGCTTAAAGGGTTAGCTTGAGGCTATGTGTAGCCTTGGGCACCGTTTGGCATCTCGGGATGATATTTCGGGGCATTACAAACTTCGTATCAGAGCCTAAGGTTGTGAAGAGTCCTAGGGAGTCTGACAAGCCACGTTATGTAGAGTCTTGAGCAACGGTCTGTAGAGAACCACACCTATGATCAAGAGGCTGCGGAGCGTTCTAGGAAAAGTCATTTGTTTCTTTCTATAAGAGTCTATTATGCTTACAACTGTTTCCTTCTGTTGTTAATTCATGCGTTCTTACAACAAAAAATGCCTCTACGTCGAGCTCACGGAAACAACAACCAACCTCAAACCGTTGATCCGTTACATGATACGGTATCCCATGCTGAATTTCGGGCAGCTTTTCAGATGCTAGCCCAGACAGTTACCGCCAATACTTAGGCCAACGCTCCACCTCCATAGGAAAATAATTCGGCAGCAGCATGAATTCATGATTTTATGCGGATGAATCCGCCAGAGTTTCATGGGTCGAGAGCATGTGAGGACCTGCAGATGTCTATTGATGAAATTAAGAAAATTACACAGATTATGCACGTGACCGAGAAAGAAAGTATGGAGCAGGCTTCTTATCGGTTGAAGGATATTGCCTATGACTGGGTGCAGATGTGGAATAAGGGTAGAGAGGAAGATACCGCTCTGGTGACTTGGCAATTATTCCAAGATGCTTTCTTGGATAGATTCTTTCCTCTTGAGTTACGGGAAGCTAAGATAGAGGAGTTTATGAATTTGAGACAAGGCTCCATATCGGTTAAGGAGTATTGTCTTAAGTTTAATCAGCTATCGAAGTACGCTCCCAATATGATGACTAACTCGAGGACTAGTATGAGCAAGTTTCTAACTAGGGTGTCGAGTTATGTGGTGAAAAAATATAGATCTTCTATTATCAACAGAGAGATTGATCTTTCTAGGTTAATGATTCACGCCCAACAGATTGAGTCAGACAAGATAAAGGAAAGAGAAAGAGTAAAAGGGATTAAGAGAGTTAGATCAGAGCAACAGGGGTCTGGTCAGACTAGATTCTCTGGAGGGAGTCGCCCTCAGTTTTAGAGATGTCCATTTATACCTGTGCCTTCCTCAGCTAGTGCTCCCGTATATCGGGGCAGGAAGGATCTCGGGAATAGGTCGGTACCTTCCAGGTCTCAGGACAGTGTAAGCAATCGGCATCATCCTTCTTCATGTGCTAAAGACCATTTTGGGGAGTGTTATATGGGTCAGCGAGGCTGTTTTGGTTGTGGAAAGTTAGGCCACATACTTAGAGACTGCCCGTATGCCAGATAGCAGAGTCGTGATGCCCGTCCCTAGAGTCAGGCTACTAGTACTCCACCTCCCGCAGCCTGTCCAGCTCCTCCTCAGGGTGTTTATCTAGTACTATTGGCGGTCAATGCCAGAATCATTTCTATGCTATATCACCTCGTCAGGAGCAGGAGGACTCTCCCGATGTTGTCACTGGTATGCTCCATGTTTTCTATTTTGTTGTCTATGTGTTGATGGACCCCATTTTGAGTTTTTCTTATGTGACAACTCTGGTTGCTGTAAATTTTGAAATGGATCCTGAACTAATTTCTGAGCCTATTTTGGTTTCTACTCCGGTAGGAGAGTCTGTCATTGCTAAGCAGGTGTATAATATATTTCACATTATTGTTTTTCATCGAGTTATGTATGCTGATTTGATTGAGCTAGATATGGTTGACTTTGATATCATTCTGGGTATGGATTGTCTTCACTCATGCTATGCGTCTATTGATTGTCGTGCCCTTGTGGTCATGTTTCAGTTTCCTGATGAACCTATCCTCGAATGGTCCGGGAGTTCTGTGATTCCTAAGGGTCATTTAATATCCTATCTCAAAGATAGGAAGTTGATTTTCAAGGGTTGCATCCACCATTTGGTTCGGGTTAAAGACACTAAGTCTGAAACCCCGACCATTCAGTCAATTAATGTTGTTAATGAGTTTCTTGATATCTTTCTGGAAGATCTCCCTGGAATACCTCTTGATAGAGAGATAGAGTTCGGGATTGACCTTCTTCCCGATACTCAGCCTATTTCTATTCCTCCGTATCGCATGGCTCCCGCGGAACTTAAAGAGTTAAAAAAGTAATTGAAAGATCTTTTAGACAAAAGATTTATCAGACCTAGTGTGTCCCCGTAGGATGAACCTATCCTATTTGTGCATAAGAAAGATGGTTCTTTGCAGATGTGTTTTGATTACCGGCAGCTTAATGGGGTTACTGTCAAGAATAAATATTCTCTTCCTCGAATTAATGATTTATTTGATCAATTGCAAGGTGCGAGCTACTTTTCGAAGATAGACCATAGATCCGTCTATCACCAACTTAAGGTTAGGGAATGTGATATCCCCAAGATAGCCTTCCGAACCCGTTACGGTCATTTTGAATTTCTAGTGATGTCTTTCAGGTTAACTAATGGTCTAGCGGCTTTCATGGATCTTATGAACCATGTGTTCCGGCCATATCTGGATTTATTTGTAATAGTGTTCCTTGATAATATTCTTATTTACTCCCGAAGTGAGGGTGATCATGCAGATCATCTTCGAATCGTGTTGGACACTCTTCGAACTCATCGGTTGTATGCTAAGTTCAGTAAGTGTGAGTTCTGGCTAAACTCTGTAGCCTTCTTGGGTCATGTTGTTTCTTCCGAAGGTATTAGAGTTGATCCTCAAAAGATAGAGGCTATAAAGAGTTGGCCTAGACCTATTTCTCCTTCTGATATCCAAAGTTTCTTGGGTCTAGCTAGTTATTATCATCGTTTTATTGAAGTGTTTTCATCTATTGCATATCCTATGACCCGTTTGACCCAAAATAAAGTGAAGTTCCTGTGATCCGAATCTTGCGAGAAGATTTTTCAAGAGTTAAAAAATCGACTCACTTCAACCCTTGTGTTGACTTTGCCTAACGGTGTTGATGGTTTTTTGGTGTATTGCGATGCTTACAGAGTCGGTTTGGGTTGTGTATTGATGCAAAAGGGAAAGGTTATAGCTTATGCTTCTAGGTAGCTAAAGCCTCACGAGTAGAATTATCCTACCCATGACCTTGAATTAGTTGTCGTGGTTTTTGCTTTGAAAATCTGGAGACATTATTTGTATGGTGCCCATGTCGACGTCTTCACGGACCATAAAAGTTTACAGTATGTATTCACCCAAAAGGAGTTGAATCTTAGAAAGAGACGATGGTTAGAACTGTTGAAAGATTATGATATGAGTGTGCTATATCATCCGAGCAAGGCCAATATAGTAGAAAATGCTCTTAGTCGGAAGTCCATGGGTAGCGTAGCATATGTGGAGATTGGTAAGAAGGAGTTGGCCCATGAGGTGCATCGTTTGGCTTGATTGGGGGTTAGGTTGCTTGGTGATGCTGAGGGTAGTATAGGAGTGCAAAGAGATTCCGATTCCTCTTTAGTTTCGGAAGTGAAGGAGAAGCAAGAAAGGGATCCTACCTTGGTCAGGTTAAAATAGTCAGTTAAAGAACAAAAGGTGGAGGTTTTCTCCCAAGGGGGAGATGGCATTTTGAGACTCCGAGAAAGATTATGTGTTCCTGATGTTGATAACTTGAAGCAGAGGATTATGGCGGAAGCGCATGGTATGTGATATTCCATCCATCCTGGTGCTACCAAGATGTACCATGATTTGCGGGAAATCTATTGGTGGAAAGGTATGAAGAGGAACATAGCAGAATTGGTGGCAAAGTGTTCCACGTGTCAACAGGTTAAAATAGAGCATCAAAGGCCCAATGGCATGATGCAAGAGTTTAGCATTCCTACTTGGAAGTAGGAAGAAGTGAATATGGACTTCATAGTTGGTTTGTCTCCTTCTCGTCGCCATCATGATTCGATTTGGGTTGTCGTAGATCGGCTGACGAAATCAACTCATTTCTTGCCTGTGCATTCATTGTATACAGCTGAAGATTATGCTAGAATATATATTCGGGAACCCTCCAGACTTTTTGGAATCCCTTTGGCTATTATTTCTGACAGAGGTACTCAGTTTACCTCTCAGTTTTAGAAATCTTTCTAAAAGGGTCTCGGTACCCAAATTCATTTAAGTTCTGCTTTCCATCCGCAAACAGATGGTCAGGCCGAGCGGACCATTCAGACTTTAGAAGATATGTTGAGGGCTTGTGTGCCTGATTTTAAAGGTAGTTGGGATGAACACTTAGTATTAATCGAGTTTGCTTACAATAATATTTTTCATGCTACTATTGGAATGGACCCGTTTGAAGCTTTGTATGGTAGAAGGTGTAGATCACCCATTGGTTGGTTTGAAGTTGGTGAGGCTTCCGCGACTGGACCGGATACAGTGTTCAAGGCCATGGAGAAGGTTAAGTTAATTCGAGAAAGGTTGAAAACCGCCCAAAGTCGTCAAAAATCATACGCAGATGTAAGGAGGAAAGACCTTGAATTTGATGTTGGTAATTTAGTGTACTTGAAAGTTTCACCCATGAAAGGGGTGAAGAGATTTGGGAAGAAAGGGAAACTAAGTCCCCGTTACATTGGTCCCTATAAGATTGTGGATCACATTGGGAAGGTAATGTATAAGGTTGAATTGCCCGCGGAGTTATCTAACGTCCATCCGTTTTCCATGTTTCTATGCTTAAGAAGTCTATTGGTGATTTTTTTGTGATTGATCCTTCCGAAAGCTTGGGTATTCAAGATAGTCTTTCATATGAAGAGATTCCGGTTGAGGTTTTTGACTTTCAAGTTCGTAGGCTAAGAAACAAGGAAGTTCCTTTGGTTAAAGTGCTTTGGCAAAATCAATCCGTGGAGAGTGCTACTTGGAATGCCGAAGCGGATATGCGCGCCAAATATCCCCACCTCTTTCCTACGAATCCTGAGCATGTCAAAGGTATCGTTCTCTTTTGATTTAATCCTTATTGCTATGTTTATCTTGGCTTGCGTGTTTTCTACGATATCCAAAAAAAATCTAGAATGGAGTATATGCTTAGGCAAGATGATTTTTCTCTATATACTCATTTTCATAATATTCTTAACCTACCTATCAAGATGATGTGATGCCCCGGAAAAAAAATTTCCGTTAAGATCTCGGACGAAAATGTATTGAATTCTGTTCTTTATCGTGATTACTAATTTTTCTGTGTGGAATTTCTGGATATGTGACCCATCATCGCGTAGAGCATCGAATAAGCTTTCCAACTATATATGGATCATTCAAAACGTACACTCGAGCGATGAGTTATGATCATTCCGATCTAACCGTGAATAGTGGTGAACAATAAATGTGCAGGAAAAAAAATACTGAGGTCAGGCAAATTTTAGGGTCAACTTCAAACGATCATAAATCCTTGTACATAATGATCTGGGTGAGATACTATATATCAACAGAAATATCTGAAAGTCCTCTTTCCAATGAAATTGGTTTCATCCAATTTGGCTATCAGAGCAAAATGTTATGGTCGATCTACTTCAGCCTATCAAAACAGTCCACCAAAGGATAGATTTGACATTATTTGATTTTTAAGGGTATTTTGGTCATTTCCACTCCAATCCATCCGGGTAAAACATGGATTTAAGTCCATTAAGAGCATTCAATAGCTCATTTTTCTCCAAAATTTCCTAAGGCTCAAACCCCAATCCTACTACTTCAAATTTCATCCGTCTATGTCTCTTGATTGAACCGTAGATCTTCGAGAAGCACCCTTTATTTTCATGAATAAAGTTTCGAAGTCGGAAGTTCATATTCATCTTCCATTTTTAGGTATGTGGGGCTTTGAACAAGATTATCCTTTCGATCTTGTGCCCGGTATTTTTGTTGAATTACACTGACATGAGATTTTACATGTTTTACCATGAATTGGAAATATGGTTTTATATCTTATATTATTGTCCATGAGCTATGGGATTATGTCATCCGATATGTGTTTGATGTTAAGATGGAATTATGTCCAAAAAGTTTGTGATTATGAGAGTATGATGATTTAATTTGTTAAGCCTTGATTTATACTATCATTCCACTATTTCCTTATTATGAATTTCTAATTGATATTGGAAATTCTATATCCCTACTATGGGTTGATGTCTCAAGTACCTTTAAATGAGAGTTGGATGGCAAATTGAGAAATATTGATATTGAAGTTGCAATGAGTCTTGGTATTTTTCGGATGGTTTTGATGAGTTAAATTGTTGAAAATATTATGTATTGAGTCTTCATATCCTTGTCCAAATGTCGATTCGGTTATGGTTCAATGCATTAATACCTTGTTGATGTTGAGGAAGATTAAAATGTTTTGAGCTAAAATATGTTGAATTAGGAATCCACAAATTGATATGATTTGATAAATGAGAAAGAGATTTGATTTGGTCTTTATGATAGACCCTTGTGATGTTGTGGTGGATTTCCTAACGCATTCTGAGCTTGTAGGGGAGTAGTACTTAGCACCGAGAGGAAAATTTGGTATTTCCTCAAATCTATGTACCACCGTAGGGTTGTTTGATGATGATATTATTGGCCAGAGAGCCCTATTGTGATTATTGCAGTTTTAAGGTCGTACTCCCTGGCAAAGAGTATAACGCTCCCGCCAAAGTGGGTTTCAAATGTTGGTATTCCACGTAGCTCACGTGAGGTTGTCGGTTATAGGAAACTCCCCTGTCCATAAGAGTCATGTTTATTGAAATACCGAGTCACTCCAAGTTTTAATGTGGTAAGTCAAGTTGCCTATGATGATCTATAATGATTTATGAGGTTTTTCTCCTACATTTCCTATCTAAGATGTTATGAGTTTCATGATTCGATGTCACTCAAGCTAGGTGTGTCATTATGGTCCGTATGTACGTTTTTACAAAATTTATGATATTATTTATATTTTTCATGCGCCCTCACTTACTCAGTACGTAACTTGTGCTGACCCACATATTTCTCTATGGGCTACATTCTAACCATGATGTAGGTTCAGGTACTCAGCCGCATCCGCGATAGTGATATCCTAGTGCCTCATCTACGTTTCGTCAGTGGTGAGTCCTCATGGTTCGAGAACCAAGTTGCTAGTTTGGGTCTGTTGAGTCAGTTGGGGGTTTGTCCCAATGGGTCGTTGATTTTGCTGTATAGAGGCTATGTCAGACTAGTGTATTATTGGGTTGGTTTGTGTATAGACATTCCTTATATGTACAGTCTAACAATATTCCATGCCATGTGCGATGTGATATGATATGCACTTATATATATATCCTTAGCGTAGCGTGTATGTTGTTGTGTTGGAACCCAAGGGTAGTGTTTTGGCTTAAAGGGTTAGCTTGAGGCTACGTGTAGCCTTGGGCACCGTGTGGCATCTAGGGATGATATTTTGGGGTGTTACACTTAGACTCCTTTAAACCTGGTTTGGCTATCCTCGGGGCTTGTCCCGATATATACATTTATTGACTTCATTTTGTATAGAGGTATTGTGTATAACTATGAACTTGGGTGTGAGTCAGTTATCATTAATATAATGTTGACTTATGATATTATTTCCACAATCTAACTTGTGAGTTGGAATTCCTTCGACTCCTATTGTATGATGAGATGTTTGGGTTGGGTTATTGGTGTGACCTCTGGTTCATGTGAGCTTGGGTTGTGTCAACCTTCATCCCTGTATTCACTCGATGCTATGTACTACTTCCAATTTGATATAAGTTGATATACTGAATAGTTTAATAATACTAATGTTCTGAGACTGAAGAATAAGTGTTTTATTTGAACACATTGCAAATCATGAAAACTAAAGAATTGAATATTCATAAATACATGCATGAAATCCTAGATCATCGGGTGTTCATAATTTACCATCTCTGAGAATGTAATTAATAATGACAATTCAATAATTGGAAGGAAAAAAGGAATTTTCATAACACAAGTCTAAAGTACTAAATTTTAATATATTGAGGATCCATAAAATTAAAAGACTGTAAAGGTAATGAATTTCATGGAAAAACATGATATGTCAGCTAATATAGACTGAAATCCTTTAACTCATGATAAATACTGCTTAATAGTCATGAAAACTGATACTTAATATATAGCTTGATCATATGCTTGAAATATTAAGTAATATCATATAAATCATACATGGACTTGGGAATAACGTGAACTCCATAATATAGACCTAAGAAATCATTAATATTCATTAAAACATGGTCATAACTGAAAAATATATTATGGAGATATGAATTTAAGCTAAGGTATTTGGGTAAAAACTCTAGCTCATGGGAATCATAGAATTCATGAATGCAAAACCATAATTTGGGGCATGAGGAAGGAAGAAAATACTCATTGAATATCCACTTATTTGATTACTTTTGATTCTTGAACTAAAGTTTAATGAATTTGAACTTGAAGATAAAGAACCCTAATTTTGCATTGGGAGAAAAACATCGCATCTTTCATTGTTTCTCTCTATGTGTTGACTGAATTTTGAGTTAATGAGGAATTTGGCGAGTTTTAGTCTTATATTTCAGCCTAGGATAGCTTAAACAATGTAGTTTTGCAATTAAAAGAGTGAAAAAAGAACAAACAACCCCTTTAAAATGTTGTAGCAGTGCAGAATAATTTCGATTGACAGTTCAGGTAATGGACCATCAATCCCTTGACTAACTGTCACTTGAAAATAAAAGTCGACCAACTTTTTATCTTGCTATTTAATCCTAACAGTTTTCCCTAATGGGTTATCACAGGTGTGATGATTCGTCACTCGAGCCATCACACTCTAGCAGATAGATACCCTATGCTAAACTGAGCATAACAGTTTACTCTGATACTGGATTAAGGAAAATATGGATGAATTGGAAAGATAATTCAAATATTTATTATTTTGTGGGTCTTGATATCAAACATATTTTAGAATCTACGAGTTATACTCATTGTAATTTGACTATAGCAAGATTCTTCACAAGAAATCAATCGGTAAGAGAGGTTTTAACTTGGCTACGAGCTAGGAGTTACTTGTGGTCTTAATACTTGTCTAAATCACTTCTCATACTATAAAAGAATGATGCTTGGTTATACATGTACTTGAATCATGGATTTAATCTTAGCTCAAATTTCTGAGCTATTACTATAAACCATAAGGTGAACCTAAAATGACAAATTTTAATATTTGCGTCTAAAGGTGCTACTCCATAAGTCAAAACATTTTCTAACTCTCATTTCTATATATTCAAATTAAATTAAGTCGAACAATGCATTATCTCATTATCATGACTGTGGAAAAAGATGCAACGAAAAATTATTTTTGTAATTTTTGAATATTTATTTATCTTTTGGAAAAAAATTGATCAAATTAGGTTTTGACAAGTGAAACCCATCAAAGAAATTATGTCCTGGTAGGTCGTTTGGTAGTTTAAATTAGACAAATAAAATATCATTTTGAGAAATGAGAATTTTCTTACTAAATTCAGCATAATTAATATTGTATTTGTCTCAATTTGTATGAAATATTTTTCTTTAGTCTATTCTAAAAAAATGTCATCTTTTTATATTGAAAAATAATTTAGCGTTAAATTTTTTCATCCTTAAGACTAATTACAGCCAAACAAATATCTATGACATATTTTAACTCACATATGTTAAAATCATTTATTTATATTTTAAATTTAATGCCTTGTCAAATGATGCTAATAAATTGGAATGAAGGGAGTATTCTTATTTTGTTTGTTAAAAGAGGTGAATATATATATATATATATATATATAAAAGAGGGTTATAGCCCTGATGATGTGGCACTCTCATAGGGTTGATACCTGTTTATCTTTTAATCTAAATTATTTTACATATTAATTTTTAAAATATGTTTATTGGGTTAAATAAATTAACAACCATTTAGGATTAACTTAGCTCAACAATTTCTTCGTCAACCATCGCAACTAAAAAGGGGCAACCCGGTGCACTTAAGCTCCCGTTGCGCAGGGTGTACGCAGCCTTAGCATGAACTTCTATCAGAGTCTATTTTCAAGGCGTGAACTCGTGACCTCCTATTCACATGACAACAACTTTACCAGTTACTTCAAGGCTCCACTTTACTGTCGCACCTATAAAACTAAAACATGAACCTCCTCTTTCTTGTTCTCAATCGCCACAACTACTAAATTGGGAAATCACACCACCCACTATGATTCTCCAAGGCCATTACACTTTATAGTCGATATATAATTTTATGATGGCATATGTTATATGCCATACAACTACTGTTTGATTGCCAGAGAAAAATTTTCCACTTTACCTCTCATATTCTCTTCAATACACAATTTATTCCATGAAGTATTTACACAAAAAAACTCATCTCAAGAATACCATAGTTGAAACACCCCAAATTTTTGGCCTTTAAAAATTCCTTGATATTTGAGCTCACTGCCTTGGTTACGACTAGATTCTATGAGTCGTAAGATGTCCTGACGAGTCATTCGGACAAGTTGTAATCAAACCAAAATGTTTGTGGCTAGATTCTGCGCTGAGTACGAGTGACTCACTAAGAGTTGGAAGGATATGCTATGAGTCGTTAGGCATAATCGTAGGATATATAGTGTAAGTTCTGAATTGGGTTTTGTGTTGACTATGACTGCACCCTACAAGTCGTAGGGTCATATTACAAGTGGTTCCACTGAGTCATAAGGATAAAAGTTTATGGTGCCTTGGTGGTACTACATTAGTTATGACTCAGAGTAATGAGTCGTAAGGAGTGGCTACGAGTCAAGGGTTGACTTGTAGTCAAAGGTGACCATTTTTAAGCTTTTAAGTTAAAGGCTTTCTAGACATTTCCCATCTTATCCAACTTTAGACCTACATCTTATAACCTTTTTAGGGTATCACTAACCTTTATAAACACATAGAAGTTACTTCTTAACACTCTCAAATTCCTCAAGGTCAAGAATGAATAGGGTTTTCAAGAGGTTGATCAAAAATGGCTTTCAAGGGTGATTTATCTCCGTAAATCTTACTATTTCAGGCATGTGACTCTTCCATCATTGTTAATTTTTTAAAAACATATGTATTAAAGTGTTTCAGACGAAATTATTTTGATTCTGAAAACAAGGGCTGTGGGTTTTTAATGCTTATTGTTGAACATTATTTTCCTATGATTTAATTGAGATTATTCATACTTTAAATATGGTTTTGAACTAGTTGGTGCATGGGTATGGTGAATGAAGTAGGGAATCGTGATTCTCCCAAACTTGTTACTTTTGAAGTGGTTATGACCCCAACCTATAGGGTGAAATTAGTTTTGAGTTATGAAAAAGGTGGGAATTTGTAAATTGAAGGTCTTGAAATATTGCATGATATAAAGAGGTATTTGAAACACAATAGTATAATTTAATGAATAAAGGGGTTCGGTGTTCCCCACCTTGTATTAATGAACAATGGGATTTATTCTACTTAAGTTAATGAAAATTGTTTTGGCATGATCTATTACCTTGCAATTATAGTTGGTATGATGATACCAACAATGTATGCCTTAATGTGAAATATGGTTCATGATTGGGATTGTCTGATGAATGCTTTAATTGGGATCTAATAAGGGTTGTGTAGCTGAGTCATGAAAGTAAAGGTCTAGGTGACCGACATTGGAAACCGTATTTGTCGACATGGGGGTCAAGGTGACCAGGGAGGTTCGAGTCTCCTTACTATTATTTTTTCATGGTTAGGGAGGTTCGAGGGCCCCATAAATCATTACATAATCGGGTGCTTAAGTCACCTTAGTATATGCTGGGAGGTTTGAGTCCCTCATGTGCATATATATGAGATTATTCTCCAATTTGTGCTACTACATACACTGGGGCCTGACCAAGGGGTGAGAGCTGGGACCCATAAAGCTCGTGAGTACTATTATATGATAGTTGAGCAATACAATCTAGGCTAAAGTTTTGAAAATACATGTTAAGCCTTGTTCTCTATCCCGACATGTGATATATATATATATAGGTATATGCATCTGATTATGTACATTGGTTTTAATGATGTTAAGCTATTGATCATGTCATTATGTTATCCTTCTCCTCGAGTTACATGCTAGCGTTCACTCCGCTAATCATCTTTGGATGCTCTATCCCCATTCATTTCAGGAATTTGTCACACTTTTACTCCTCTTTCACAGTTATTAGGATTTAGAAATAGCTCGTGAGTTGACATTGAAGTGGTAAGCTTCCATACATCAAAAATCTACATTTCGTGTTTTGTTACTCTTATGTCTTAGACTTATTTTTGGCTATTGTCTGTGGCATGTCCCAATAATTTATTAATATTTTGGTTTGGATCATTATTTAGAAGGTTTTGTTTGGACTACTGTGGTTGTTGGATGGTGTCGTTTTCTTGTTTGGCCGATCGTTGGTGGTTGGTCATGGTCATGCATTGAAATTTTCTTAATTTATTGCACTTTATATTTTTATATATTTAGAATTCATCCAACTTTAGGGGTGTTGTGTTTGGGTTGGTTAGGTATGGGGGTGATCTCCGATCCATGTTGGACTTGAGATACCTGACACGGCCAGGCCCTAGTTTGGGTCGTGTCAAAGTAGTATCAGAGGCTAGGTTTAGTGTTATTGGGTGTCCAATAAACCCATGTCATGTAGAGTATCATTTATGGTATGTAGCGCGCCAACTTATAAGGGAGAAACTACAAGGTATTTAGGAATGTTTCCCTTTCTTGTTGTGCTATTTCAAGTTATAGAGTTTGAGGGCTTGAGTCTCTTTAATTCCCGCATATTTGCTTTTCAGATCATGTCTCCCAGATGATTTGAAGCTCATGGAAACTCTTTTGTCCCACTTGAGGACAATGCTGATGGGATATGCCCTGCTTATGGGGTACAAACCCAGTCTATGATTCCTTTGAGCTCCTCAGGCTGATGTGTCGAACGTAGAATTTCGTAAGACTATTCGTATGTTGGATTAGTTGGTAGTTTCTTAGTCTGAGCATGTAGCTTCTATTACTCCATCTTCTAAGGCCATAAGGGTTGGCTAGTTTATGAGGTTGAATCCTCCTATGTTTACTAGTTCTAAAGTTGAGGAAGATCCTTAAAACTTTACTTATGAGATGGAAAATATCTTCTATGTGATGCATGCTTCTAATGTAAAGGGTGTAGAATTCGCTGACTATCAACTGAAGGATGTAGCATACCAATGGTATGAGGAATAGGAAAAATCTAAGGGAGACGATGCCAAATTTGCACTGTGGGATGATTTCTCTAGAGCTTTTCTAGACCGCTTCTTTCCTCAGGAGTTGAGAGAGGAAAAAAATTGAAGAGTGTGTTAATCTAAAGCAAGCTAGGATGACGGTCAAGGAGTATTCCTTGAAATTCCATCACTTGTCCTGATATGCTCCTAAGTTAGTGTCTAGTATAAGGGCTAAAATGCGGACATTTGCTTCTAGGTTATCCCATGATTTGATTCTAGAGAGTAGGGCTTCCTTGTTGAATAAGGATATAGATATCTCCAAATTTGTTGTGTACATACACCAGGTTGATAAAGAGAAGAGGCAGAAGGCAGAGATAGGAATAACGTATAATAAAAAGTTTAGATTTTCCAATCAGGGTGGAGGTCGGTAGTAGAGTGGTAGAGATGGTCGAAAGTGGTCTTATAAGAAGTGAGGGAGGTCTGGTTCCTACTCTACGACTAGTGCTCCTTATTCAAAGACATAGGGTAATTGTCGTTCTCAGCATAATAGTGGGTTTAGGGCATAGGGTATCCAATATCAGGCTGGTGGGGCTCAATCCTCTCTATCATATTTACCTTGTAGATTCTGTGGACAGGCATGAGTACTGTGGGTATTGTAAAGAGAGGATTAATAGGCATTTTAATAGTGATTAGATTGGTCACTTACAGAGGGATTGTCCTTATAAGGTTGCTTTAGGGGAAAATAAGATTCATGTTGCCACATTATCAGCTTCTACATTAAAGGATGTTGCTTCTGCTTCTAGTACCGGCACTAGTCGAAATTACTTGTATACTCTTGCTACCTTCCAGGACTCTGAGGCATCTCCCGATGTCATCACTGGTATGCTATGACTCTTACTTTGTGATATGTATTTCTTACTTTCTTTAGGTTCTACTCTTTCTTATGCGACCCCATTTGTGGCTGTACATTTTGGTCTCTATCTCGAGTGTATCCTTTATTTCTTTTGTATCCCTATCCTGGTGGTGATTCTATGGTTGCAAGAAGAGTCTATAGGGGTTGTGTGGTATCTGTTGGTGGCACAGAAACTCTGGTAGATTTGATAGAGTTAGACATGGTTGATTTTGATGTCATATTGGGGATGGACTGGTTACACTCATGCTATACCTCCTTAAAACTTTCTACTCATAACATCATGTTTAAATTCCCTAATGAGCTGGTCATTGAGTGGGAAGGGGGTTCTCTAGTGCCTAAGGGAAGATTCATATTGTCTTAGAGCCCATAAGTTTATTTCCAAGGGATGTCTTTATTATTTGTTCCGGGTTAAAGATTCGAACTTGGAGGGTCCTTCCTTACAATCCGCTCTCGTGGTTAATGAATGGATCCAGATGAGATTATCATCAGTTTGTGCAGCTACACATACTGGGGCCCAACCAGGGGTGAGAGCTGGGGCCTATATAGACCGTAGGTACTATTATATTATGGTTGAGCTACACAATCCAGGCTAAAGTTTTGAAAACGCATGTTAAGCCTTATTCCCTTTCCCAGCATGTGATATTTATATATGTGTGTGTTTATTCATCTGATTATGTGCATTGGTTTGAATGATATTAAACTATTAATCATGTCATTATGTTATCCTTATCCATGAGTTACACGGTAGAGTTCACCCTGCTAACCATCTTCGGACACTGTATCCTCATGCGATGCAGGAATTGGTCACACTTCTACTCTTCATACTCAGTTATTAGGATTAGGGAACAACTAGTGAGTTGATATTGAAGTGGTGAGCTTCCATACATCGGAAGTCTATATTTCGTGTTTTGTTCCTCTTATGTCATAGACTTATTTTTGGCTATTATCGGGGGCAAGTCCCTACACTTTATTGATATACAGTTTCGGATCATTTCTTAGAAGGCTTTGTTTGGACAACTGTGGTTATTGGGTGGTGTCGATCGGTTGTATGTATAGTCGTCGGTGGTTGTTCATGGACATGCATTGATATTTTCTTAACCTATTGCACGCTATCTTGTTATATGTTCAAACTTCATTCGACTTTAGGGGTGTTGTGTTTGGGTTGGTTTGGTGCAGCGAGTGATCTTTGGTCCACGTGGGACTTGAGATACCCAACATGGCCAGGTCCTGGTTTGTGTCATGTCAATAGCAGTGTAAATATGAATCATTTTCATAAGTGATATAGAGCACGACTTTCTCTATAGAAAGTTGATGACACTCAAATTACACCCCTAAGGTGTAAGCAAAAATCATCATAATAACACAACTACAGTTGGGGTCAAACCTTGAGGGAATGAAGTCATGAATTTCAAGTTTGAGCATTAGAAACAACTAGAAGTTGGCTAATAATGTGGTGCGAATTAAACAAAAAAAATAAAATGGGGGGGGGGGAGGGAGTGTTTGAACATTTTGAGCTAACAATTTTATCACATTTTGAATGCAATTTCAAATCTAGAAAAGACTAGAGTTTAACCAAATTCGAATGAGACTTGGGGTTATGTTTTACTAGGTGTGGGTTCATGCATGGGTAATTGGTTATTTTTCTAAATTTAGATAAAAGTCATGGGTAGTCTAGAATATAGGTATTTTGTGTCTATTTATTAATCAAATGCCAAAATATCGCAAATGGGTTCTTTTGAACACCTCATAAGTGTAGCTATTAGAACAATCTATGGCCTTAATTAGTATTGTTATGTCTAAGAGATACTATTGAATGATGTAAAGCAAGTTATTGTTCATACCCATTCCTCACCCTCATCTCCTTTGTTAAGGATGATAAGGTTTCAAGTGTAATTAGAGTTTTCAACCTCTAATTGTCCATTAAAACATAGAAAGGATGCAAAACCCGTATCATTAGCTAATTAGGAAGACAAATAAGCACCACCTATTCAAGCATAACCCCAAGATAAGAAACTAGTTATTCATAGAGAGAGAAAGAAAAGATATATACATAAATTCTCCTCAAATTTATCCATTGAATCACAATCTAATACAATATTCAAGCTTCAAATTAAATAAAACTTGAGATAACATCACCAATTTCTCACTTTAAGTCTTACTCTGATGTTTCTACACTTTTGAAAGTAGAAGAATGGAGGTTTGACCAGAAAACCCATATTTAGGCCCAAAATTCATGTTCCATCAAAATTATGAAAACAATACCGTATTAGTGTCATGACCCGATGCTAACCCCTAGTCGTAACATGGTGCTTAGAGCCACAAGTGACCATAAGCTAACCCATGGCCTAGCATAACACTAATTAAGAATACTAAAAAAGACACTATATAGAGTGGAAACTATATAATGAAATACTAAATATCAACCTAAATTAGAATAGAACTGTCTGAAAACACCAACATACTGAAATATAACTAACTGTCCGTCTTAAAGACGCTACTCATATGAGTTGTTTGAACAAGACCCCAACTAACTCCAACTAAATAAAACTAAAAGAATGCTGAAAAATAAATAATGATAACTAGTCTTCAAATGAAGATGACTCACCAAACACTACTACTGAACGTGTTACCGAATCATACTAAGAACGATATGGATGCTGAGCATCAGAACCTATATTATAGGACAATATATCATAGGAAAGTATGTGATAGGTACTTTGAATGTACTGAGTATGTGAGATGGGAAAAACTAACTAGTATAAGATGAACATCAATGCATGAAATCTGGTAAATTGAATGCAGACTAAGTATAAACGTGTATTGAATGGAGACTGAATAACCCAATACAAGGTCATGTAAAATAAGTAAGTTGAACATAATTGAGGACTATGGGAGATAAAATTAACCGACATACCCCAATCTGAGAAAATCGAGGTACACCCTATAACCCCAGTTGGATGGGTGTTCAGTACCTTACCAAGGGTACAAATACTGGCTAGCATGGATCTACTAAACTAATGTACCAAAAGAATAGGGTGTTAGTCCTCAACTGTCGGGTAACCCCTTGTAATCTATGGTGCTATCGTAGTTCTAAAACTTAGGGAATTCTTCAAAAGGTATCAGTCCTAATTGATGGGTGAGCTTTTTATACCTGTGTTCGCTCAGTGCTAAGTACTACTCCCAACTGAATGACACTGAAAACTCATTTGCCTATTTTAATTACATTCATAAAATATAAATAGAGGATAATTTGAAGTTCTCAAAGACATGTAAACTGATGTATGTATGAATCCCTTGGTATTGAGTGTTCATAACCCATCTGCTCTAAACATGACAATATTAACTGAATATTATGAGGAAATTCACAATTTAAAAACAAAACTCAACAATTTTTCAATAAAAGGGAATTCATGATTTTGAGTATGGAAAGATGCTACTCTTATGGGAGAACATGTATTCATGGTTTAGTTAAAGAATAAACCAAAGAAATTAATAAAGCTCATATTTGACATGGAACCTAAAACATGAAGGGGGAATTAAACTTGAGAATTTGAGAAGTCTTTGGGACTCAATGGGTGGAAGGAACTCATTGATGAAATCCCATAAACCTAAAGATAAAATCCTTGGAGAATTCTTTGGAATTTGTTCTTGAATTTGAGGAACCCTAAGTTGGATTTTGAAGAAGAAAACTGCTCCTTCTCTGTTCTCCCTCTATGTGGTTGATTGAATTTAGAGATTTTGAGGGATTTGGGGGAAATTTATCCATATATTCCAACCTTGGGAAGTCTTAAACGACAAGGGTTAGGTGCTGAAAGAGTGGTAAAAGACCAAAAAGTCCTTTTTAAAAACATTCAAAAATTTCTAGAAATAGTCATAATGGCTTAGGCTATGACTCATTGGGTTTGGTCACGAGTCGTGGCTGGGATTCATGACCTTAGGGCCTATGACTTAGGCCCTTAATGTTATGACAAAGACTCATCTTCTAACAACTTGTTTAATCTGACCACGAGTCATCATGAAGGATCGTTGTAAAGGGGCTAATTTCTTGGTCGCTCACTGCCGTGACAATGAGTATTTACCATGAATTATTGTATTTGACAATGATTCATTGCCATAGTCATTGTAATTGGTATTTTCACAGAAAAAGCCTTAGAAATTTTTCCATAACATCTTACCATGATATTGGATTAAAGCAAAATTAGTGACATTGGAAGGCTAATATAATTGACTATCTCTTGGTAGGTATAGAGCTTAGAAATTTGGGGTGTTATAATATCTCCCCCCTTGGGGTTATTCATCCCCAAATGAAACTGAGTAAGTTGAAGTACTAGGGAAAAGATGAAATTTTGAACTGTACACTTATGACTGAACCATGAACTGATAACTAAATTTATAATTGATGCATGAACTGAACCAAACTCATGAATTCATGTTATGAAATAAAAATAGCTGGGTGGCTTGGGATAAAAAGAAAGAATTAATTAAGAAAACTATTAAATCAAGTTGGAACTATGTTTGAAGAGAAAGGATGGGGGTACTTGGTCATCATATCTCTCTCTGCTTCCCAAGTTTCTCCCTCAACTGACTGATTGACACGACCTAAATCGGGTCCTTATCGTAATAGGCATCTCAAGTCCAATCGAGACCGGAGACCACCCCCTATACCCAACCCAACTAACAACCATATACCCTATGTCAGATGAATTCCAAACATATAACAAGGTAACACATTTAACATGGTAATGACTTTGGGATAAGTCTATATCCGAGACCAACCCAATCAAGTTAATCCATCCAATAACTAACTAACCAAACCAAATATGAAAACTCAATATATATATATATATATATATATATCTAAATACATCATGATCATTTCCATACCCAAGTACACAGTTGCCAATACAAAGCCTCTAAGCTAAAAACATAGAGTATTTAGTCGGGATATGCCCCCGACCATAGCCAAAACCAAAGTCTATGAAAGACGAATATATGTAAAGTAATCTATGACATAAAATTGACACCTTCTGAACTATGGAAGCTCACCAGTTCAATCCAACACCGACTGTCCCAGAATTCGAAAAATGAGCAGAAGGAGTAGTATGGGCGGTTCCTACATTGAGTGGGGATATAGCCTCCCAAAGACGTGTTAGCGGGTGAGCGCTAGAATGCAATTAGGATAAGTATATAATAATGCAAACCTTTAAAACCAATTAAACCAACCATATGCATACAAACCTTACATACATATATAACATATATATATATAACCATACTGGGAAAAAGGAACCGGGTTTAGCATGCCTTTAAAACCATTAACCTGTTATGTGAAGCTTAACCATCCTAGAACTACCCATAGGATATATGGATCCAGTTTAACCCCCTGAACGGGCCCCAATGCGTGTAGCCACATGAACCAGAGATACCATAGGAGTAGGGGATTCCTGAGTACCCTTTGCTCTCCATGATACAATGTACAAATGCACTTAGGGGGATTCCCGTGTATCCTAGATGTATCATATATTAGGTCGTCATGACCTATCCTCATGTCGACAAACATGAGTTTCCAGTGTTCGTCCCTTGGACTCCCACCTTCACGGTAAGCTACCATACCCTACCAATTTTGCCCAATTAAAACCATTACCATCCAACCAAACCATTATTCTATTATTATCAATCAAGGCTATTACAAGTGGTATCATCATATAACCTATAACTTGCAAGCAATATCCTTAGACAACCATAGGGGATTCACATGTACCCTACAGGTTACATTATTTAGTTTACTTGGGGGATTCCCATGTACCCCACGAGTACATCATTATAAATCTTACTTGGGGGATTCCCATATACCCCACAAGTATTTCATTATTAAGATTTACCTGTGAATTCCCTTGTACCCTACAAGATATTCAACATTCAAACCAATTTCATTATTTTATTCACTTGGGGGATTCCCTTGTACCCCGTAAGGTTTTCATTCAAATTAATTTCATAGCCATCAAGGCTTTACCATTTAACCATTCCATTTACACCATTCATACCATTTTAATCCATTTCAAACATTTAATACATTTATACCTTCAAAAACCATTTAAATCAATGAAAAACCATCAAAATACATTTAGGGTTCCATTACCAAACCATACCATGCAATAGTTCCAATGAAACTTCAATAATAGAGTAAAACATTCTCTTAGGCATTTTGTCAAACATGTTGAGGGTATACTTTTAACAAGACCAAAACCCAAGCATAAACCATCAAGTTTAGGGTTCCTCATGACCCATTTGTTAAACCATAACCATTAATCACCCACTAGTGCAAACCATCACCAAAAACATGTGAAAACACAATTTAAACCAACATTCAACAATATGCATCAAAACCCTCAACATATGTTTCCAAAACCACCATTCATAATTCATAATCAATGTTTAAAACACATTAAAAAATTCCTTTAGTTGGAACTAAAAATTAGGGAAGAAGTACATGCCTTGTACAAGAAGATTTCGAAAGGAAACTTGACTCTTGAGCCCTTTAGAAGAACACTTGTAGAAATCCTAGCCTCTAATCTTTATGAGTGAGTTTGAGAGAGTTTTTTGAAGTGTTTCTATTAATTAAAGTGTATTATGAGAGTTCACCAAGGGTTATATAATATGGAGACATAAGGGTTTGAGGTGGGAAATGTCCATACTATCCTCAACTTAAAATCTGAAAACCAAGTCCCAGGAGGGTACGATCCAACTCCCCTAAGCCTACCCTAGGGTATGAGTGGTACCCTAACTCATACCCTAGACCCCACCATGGTCCCCTATACTGACCATTATACGACCACCTAGGTCTATGTTGTATCATAGGTTATGAAAAGTACCCAAAATCTATATCTTCGATAGATTCAACTAGACTAGTCCAAAAGCTTCATATGACTTGGCATCATACACCTCGTATCCTTCCATACAACTAATATGATTTTGAGTTGTACCTTGGGCAAATCATAACCCAAAATGTACTACCTAACATAAAAGAGAGGAATCCCAAACTGTATCTTAGGGTACGATTTGTAACCTCGAGTTGTACCTTGCCTAGAGTGTCCAAAACTTATGAAATTTTATGAGGGTCATAGTTTAGGGTGTTTCATACTCCGCCACTAGGATATTCATCCTTGAATGATGATTAAGGGTGAGAACAAGCACAAGATAACACAATAACACCCATAAAACTTCCCTCTAACCAAATTAAAAAATGAAGACATAAACCAAAGATGTGAAAATCACTACATATCCCAAGCTTGATTTACACCCCAACACTTCTATTCCGACCTCTAACTAAGTTAGAAAACAAAGATGCAAAAGAAAAAATTCCTTTCCTTCAACAAAGTTAGAAAAACAAGATGTGTCAAAGAGTACATACATTACACACGAATTTTCAGAACAAAAAACAACATAAATACCTGGACTACATTTTTGCCTCCATATCCCAAATGGCTTCTTCGGTATTTTAGTTCCACTATTGAACCTTCACCAAAGACACACCTTTTTGTTCACAACCGAAGAACTTGCCAACCCAAGATCCTCTCTAGGACCTCCTTATAGGATGATGAATCCATGATACTAATACCACCCAAAAGAACCAACCAACGAAGAACCATCCACACCTTACCTTACACCAACACAAGGAATAATGGATGAATGGAACTCATGCTAGAGAGCAAATCTAATTCAACTTACAATTTCCCAAAGATATATCGTTACGAGAGCCTGAGTCTCACCATACACTACTTCAATTTTTAAGCCTATTCATGCAAGAAAGACTTAACTTAGGCCACATGACTCTATTCTCTTTATCCACCCAAAACACTATTCTGCTTCTATTACTATAGAGAAACACCAAGCCCCACCAAGATTTTTAGGTACCCAACACAACTATTGGTTTATCTACCATTCACAACATTCAAGCCTACGTTTTATATGCCTGCGGTATGATCTATCCTTCAAAATATCTATCACCCTCTATCATTTTCACAAAGGTTTCCACAACCTACTCCCATTCTAACTATTTCTCATGACAATAATCTTACCTTTCTCTTCAAAATCTTGACTCTAGTAGTCATCCAAAATCTCCTGCACTTAGGAACTTCTACATTCTTTGTTTTAAACATCACCATACTTCCCAAGACACTACCATCCCAACACAAGAAGGGTCATTAAGAAAATAAAGTACAAGAATTATCCATGCCACCTAAGGAAAGACCCCTGAAATAAGACACGACATCGTAGGCACTAAGTACTTCATAGAAACCACATAGACCATAATGAAGAATCATCCCAACATAACCATACAATAAAAAGAGTCCTTAGGTCCGGATGCCAAAAGAAACACAACCGCATATACCATAGGTAATGTAATGTAACCTTAGTCATAAGCGCTGTAAGAATGCATGCAATACTAGTAGAGTACTCTCTTAATCGAGATAGAAGAGAATCACTAGAATATGCATCCCGACCTTCCCTTAGAGTCCATCGCTAAACAAAATTTTTAGATTAATCCTCGACCTTTTTCCCATGACACCTATAAGCATAATACTCTACTCTAATGGGTATGACTAAGGATGTACACTAGGGATACTTGGTCTTCCTATGCCCAAAACCTTATTGATCCAAGTGCTATCTAGAGCCCAACCTAATCATATAACCTCCATGGTCTAACCCATTGAATAACTACACCCCCGATCTATATCTATATGTTCAACTTGAACCTTCAGCCTATAAGTCAAAACTTTCCCACTATTGTATTCCCAAATCATAAATCTTAACCCTTACGCACACCTCATCCAACCCAAGATTACTCCATAATTCTCAGATTGTAATCCCCGAGCTAACATACTCCCTATACCAAAATAAAATATCTAGGTTCAAATATAGTATCTATCAACCACCATACACTACTAGAAAAGCATCCCATGCCAAATATGCACAAACATGGTCCACCCCACAATGAGGACACCCCAAATTTCTTATTCACCCATCTCCAACCTATGCATTTCTAGGGAAACATTCCCCTTAAACATTCAAGAATGAAAACACTCCACGGAGAAATATTAGGAAATATGAAACCTTCATCTAAGAGTTCCCTTAATTTTCCATTTACGCTCTGTTAACTCAACCAGAACCATTCTATTAAGAATGAATAGAAATTGGACAAGTGTTCAAAAAAAGACTAATCCCAAACTCAACCTCCCCATTGGAAAGACACCACGAGAGTCATCAGAAAAGACCCTAAGAAATTCATGCATCACCAAAATTTAATGCAAAGAAGGACCTCCCGAGTTTGAACCATTAAGCCAGATGAAATAATAGAGACACCTCTTGGATACTAATCTCCGAGTTCTATGATATAATGTTACCTTTCCCTTTAATAGTTAGGGAATGAAACCATCCTCCCACTCTATAATTAACTCACCAAGGATCCTAAAGACAACCTGTATGGAACTGATAATTTAATAATGTATAGCACGAGTGCAACCCATCCATTCCTAGAATAACATCAAAATACACCATATCTGAGTCAAACAAATACACCAAAGTCAACCCTTTTACTACCAACAGATACCACAACCCTTCATAGACTTTTTTAGCAATCACTGAGTTACCTACCAGGGTAGAAACAGAAAAAGAGAAGAGTCAGAGAAAACTGTGGGACCAAATCCAAAATATACAACCACAAGTGAGGTCACAAAAGGGAGAGGTAAGCCTAGACCAAGTAACAAATACTCATAATAAAAAAAAAGTTTTTAACATACCAGTGTCAACATTAGAAGATGCCTCAAAATCCTGAGGAATAATGAGAGCATTGAGATGATCTCGACCAATGTAGGAGCTAGAAGCAGCACTCCTTGGTGAATAAGATAGAAAAGTGGCAATCGGTACCCTATTTGCCCAAACGACTATCATTATAGGACACTCCCAATGCATGTGATCCCATTGACCACTACTAAAACATCGATTCCTCCCTTACTTGCAACAACTATAATACGACTAATGATAAAATATACAAAGAGGGTAGAATGATACAAATTGGTCCCCAATGGCTCGAGATTGGGCACCTTATGCCCTAGAAGTATTACTACTCTAAAAGTGTCTACCTCCTCATGGATTCGGGTAGGGAGCACTAGCCATAGAATAGGAGTTAGGACATACCCAAATATTCTTCTTGGACCACTTACCACCATAATGTTAGCCTCCTCTTTGTCTAAAAAATCGAGACCTCTGACCCTGCCTATTTACCAACCTTGCCTTATTCTTCCCCATACTAATAGGATTGGAATAGCATGATAGAGTTGTCACTATTTGGGTCAATAGATGAATAGAATGTTGAAAATCAACATTGGTAATCCCTTCTTAAGGTAACCAATCATAAGTACCATCTTTTGAACTAGGGTTAGTGAAGACTGGTGGGACTCCATGGGGAAAACTAAAAGTTGTGACCCTAATCGTGTCTCTGCCCTATGAGATGGACTAGATTTATCCATATCATTCTCGAGTGAGATGGGTGAGTTTCCACGAACTTTGGATCGTTGAGAGGATATGATTTGAAAAGTGAATCAAAGAAGATTTAAAGAAAAGTTCAAGACCTTAGACTATATAGTCAGAAAGTAGAACATCAAGAAAATGAAATATTTCTAAATGCCTCGTAGCCTCTGAATTATAAGTGTGATGCACAACACATCCATAAGAAATACTTTTTTTGACACGGCTTTGTGGAGACCTCATGACACCTAAACCTAGGCTCTAATACAAACTTGACACAACCCAAATTGAGGCCTTTTCATAATGGTCATCTCAAGTCCAACTGGTACCGAAGACTACCACTGATACACAACTGAACCAACCAACATATACCCCATATTGGATGAATTCCAAACATATAGCAGGATAACACATTTAATAATGTAATGAATTTGGGATAATTTATATCTGAGTCCAACCCAACCATGTGAATCCATCTAATAACCAACTAACCAAACCAAAAATAAAAACCTAATGTATATATATATTTATATAAATATATCATGATCATTTCCTTACCCAAGTCCACAGTTACCCATACAAATCCTCTAAACCAAAACCAAAGAGTTCCTAGTCGGGACATCCCCCCAACCATAGACAAAAACCAAAGTCCATGGTAGACGAATATATGTAAAGTAATCCATGACATAAAATGGATGCCTTACAAACTATGGAAGCTCACCAATTCAATCCAACGCTGACTGTTCCCAAATTTGATCAATAAGTAAGAGGAGTAGTATGGTCAATTTGGGATCACATGGGGATATAGCCGCCCAAAGATGGGTTAGAGGGGGAATGCTAGCATGCACTCAGGATAAGTATAAAATAATGCAACCTTTAAAACCACGTAAACCAACCATATACATACAAACCATACATATATATAACCATGCTGGGAAAAGAGAATTGGATTTAGTATGCCTTTAAAACCATTAACCTAGGTATGTGAAGCTTAATCATCCTAGAACAAAAAACGGGCTATATGGGTCCAGTGTAACCCCCTG
Source organism: Capsicum pubescens (assembly GCA_030864215.1). Lineage (NCBI taxonomy): Eukaryota > Viridiplantae > Streptophyta > Magnoliopsida > Solanales > Solanaceae > Capsicum > Capsicum pubescens. Next base: position 246,782,330 of record CM061548.1, read on the forward strand.
AAGAGGCCCCGATGCATGTATCTGCATGATCCAAAGATACCATAGGAGTAAGGGATTCCCAAGTACCCTTTGATTTCCGTGATACATATGTACAAATGTACTTAGCGGATTCCCATGTACCCCAGAAGTATCATATATGAGGTCGTCATGACCTATCCTCATGTAGGCAAATATGAGTTTCCAGTGTTCGTCCCTTGGACTCCCACCTTCATGGTTAGCTACCATACCCAGCCATTATTTCCTTATTAAAACCATTACCATCCAAAAAAACCATTATTCCATTATTATCAATCAAGGCTATTACAAGTAGTATCGACATACCAACTATAGCATGCAAGCAATGTCCTTATCCAACCTTAGGGCATTCCCGTGTACCCCATAGGTTACATTATTTAGTTTACTTGGGGGATTCCCATATATCCCGCAAGTACATCATTATTAAGCTTACTTGGGGGATTCCTATTTACCCTACACGTATTTCATTATTAAGCTTTATTTGTCGATTCCCTTGTACCCCACAAGACATTCAACTTTCAAACAAATTTAATCATTTTATTCACTTGGGGGATTCCCTTGTACCCTGCAAGATTTTCATACAAATCAATTTCATAGACATCAAGGCTATACCATTTAACCATTCCAACCATTTGCACCATTCATACCATTTTAAACTATTCCAAATATTTAAAATATTTATACCTTTAAAACCATTTAAACCAATGAAAAACTATCCAAATCCATTTAGGGTTCCATTACAAAACCATACCATGTAATAATTCCAATGAAAGTTCAACAATAGAATAAAAACATCTCATAGGCATTTTACAAACATGTTGAGGGCATACTTTTACCAAGACCAAAACCTAAGTATAAACCATCAAGTTTAGTGTTCCTCATGACCCATTTGTTAAGCCATAACCAACAAGAATCCACATGTTCAACCATAACAAAAAATATATGAAAATAAAATTTAAACCAACATTCAACAATATGCATCGAAAACCTCAATATATGTTTCCAAAACCACCATTCATGATTCATAATCAATGATTAAAACACATTAAAACATGCCTTTTGTTAAATCTAACAATGAAGGAAGAAGTATATGCCTTATTCAAGAAGATTCCGGAAGGAAACTTGATTCTTAAGACCTTTTAAAGAACACTTATAGAAACCCTATCCTCCAATCTTCAAGAGTGAGTTTAAGAGAGTATTTTGAAGTGTTTATATTATTATAAGTGTATTATGAGAGGCCACCAAGGGTTATATAATGTGGGGACATAAGGTTTTGAGGTGGGAAATATTTGAACTACCCTCAGCTTAAAAGCTAAAAACTAAGTCCTAGAAGGGTATGACCCAACCGCCTAAGTCGTACCCTAGGGTACGATTGGTACTATAACTTGTACCTTAGACCCTACCATGGTCCCCTATACTGACCATTATACGACCACCTAGGTATAAATTGCATCTTAGGGTATAAAAAGTTCCCACAAATCATATCTTTGTCAGATTCAACTAGACTAGTCCACAAGTTTCATACAACATGGCCTCATACACCTCGTATCCTTCCATATGAGTAGTATGATGTTAAGTCATACCTTGGGCCTAACCCAACCCAAAATAAACTTTCTAACATATGAGAGAGGCATCCCAAACTATATCTTAGGGTACAATTTGTACCCTTAAGTCGTACCTTGCCCAGGTGTCCAAAACTCATGAAATTTTGTGAGGGTCAAAGTTTAGGGTGTTTCACTGATTTTTCCAAATAAAATTTATGAAGAGACCTCTTTATTCCTCAACCTAAAAATCTGACAATCAATGATCTCAACTGGTATCTCTTCATAAGAGTGACTATCTTTGACACCTACCCTCGTAAAAGAATAACTGATGTGGGGTCACCAATGTATTTCTTTAATAATGAAACATAGATGGCTGGATTCACTAATGCTAAATATGTAGGCAACTCTACCTCATAGTCTACCTTACCATAATGACTTAAAATGTTATAAGGACCAATATAGCAGGGACTGAGATTGACTTCCTACTGAATCTATTCACCCCTTTCATGGTAAATACCTTTCAGTAGATAAAATCACCACTATAAAACTCAAGCTACCTTATCCTCACATATACATAAGATTCCTAATGACTCTAAGTAGTCTTCAATATTTCCTTAGTCAGTTAAATTTTCTCCATAGCCTTATGTATCATATCTAGCCTTATCAAAGTAGCTTCACCAACCTTAAACAAACTAATAGGAGATCTACACCTTCTTCTATTAAGCACTTCAAATGGGTCCATTAAAATACTAGAGTGATAACTGTTATTGTAAGCAAACTCAATCAAAGGCAAGTGAAACACCCTAGTTTTAGGACCTTAGAAAATTTCCTTGAATTCTGGTCTCTAGACCCAATATGACTTATGGGTATGAGACGTATGTTAAGGTATGAATGGTAAGGTCCAGTTGTATGCTGACCAGTGTTGGTTGGTGGGATGGATTTTTTTCCCTGGAATGGGTACGACTTAGCGGTACAAGTCGTATGGTTAGATACGGATCATATGGTTCCTTCACTTAACCTTAGACTTGGGAACTTAAGTTGGATTTGAGTATGCGTGGATTACCAGGAGCAGTAATCCAAGGTACGAATTATATCCAGGACTCATATGGTAAATAGTTTTCAAACCATCTATGTTTCTATTTTGCCAGAGATATGGATGAAGGGTATGGATCGTATGCTGACAATACGACTTGGGTAGGATAAGTCATATACTGGACAATAATGAGTCTAAGGGTTGAGTCTTAGGATACGAGTAGAGGGTACCACTCGTATCGAAGGGTATGACTTGTGAGGGTAAGTCGTACCCCTGTGACAGGATGCTTTGCAACTTAAGTGGGGGTAATTTACATGTTTCACACTTACCCTAATAAGTTCCCATGACTTATATCTCTCTTTGGAGGATGTTTACCATATTATTCTATTCATTAACACTTAGAAACTCTTCCTAAACACTCTATAATTCCTCAAAAACTTTTGGGCAAAGAAGCTAGGGTTTCAAATAGAGGACAAATTTGGGGATCTTACTGGTGGTTTCTCTCTGTACACTTTTTCAATTAATGAATGTTATCTTTCCTCATTGTTAGTTCCAACTAAGATCATGGTTTTATACAATGCTTTCATTATTTGAATTTTGAATGATTTTGGGTTCTCAAATATAATTTGGGGGTTTTGGTTATAAAAGCTTGGTTATGCTTTACCTATGTTTTAATTATTCTTTTATATGAATTAATGGTGGTTTTGGATAATTGATTACATAGAAGTGGTTCTTTGGTAACTGACTTTGGTTTTGGAAATACTATGCCACCAATGTGTCTGATAAAATGCATTTAACAATGTTTTCACTATAATATTTTATTTTCAATAGAACTTATGCATGGTTTAACTTAGTAATGGAACACTAAATGGTATGAATGGTTTAAATAGTTTCAAATGGATTGGAAAGTCCTTGGTGGCCATGGTTTTAGTTAATGGGAAATCATGAAGGGTACATGGAATCCCTTAAACATATATGTGGTTGGCTATGGATAAAGCTTGCAATTATAGTCGGTATAAAGATACCACTACTAATGGTCTTAGTTAATAAATGGTTAATGGATTTGTCTATTGCTTGGTAATGGTTTTAATTGGGCTATAATGCCAGGGTATGTAGTAAAGTTGTAGAAGGTGGAGGTCTCAGGGGGACCAAAACTGGAAACTTATATTTGCCAATGTGAGGTTTGGTCTTTGTGACCATGTTCATGATGTCCCACTTTATATTTAGGTTATGTACTAGTCATTTTAGGTTTTCTTTCCTAGTCATTCGACTTCCTGCAATAGGGCCCTTTCAGCAGGGGAGGTGAACCGATATTACCTGTAGGTAGATTAGGATGGTAAAGCTACACAACCCTGGTAAAGGTTTAAATATCATGCTAAAATTGGTCCCCTTTCCCGACATGGTTATATATATGTGTGTATGTGTGCGTATGTATGGTTGTGTGCATATGGATGGTTTTACTTGGTTTTATAGATTGCATTATTTTATCCTTATCCCGATTTCATACTAGAGATCACTCGCTAACCCATCTTAGGGTGGCTATATACCCATGCTATGCAGGAACCGACCATTCTACTCCTCCTATAGAGTGATTGACTCAGGGACAACTGTTGGATTGAAGTAGTGATCTTCAATTTTTTTGGAAAACTCTATTTCATGTTATGGATATTCTAAGACATTTTGATTTATATCTGGACATTGGTTTTGTCTATGTTCGGGGTGTCTCCCAATCGGATATTCTTATTCTTTTGGTTAAAGGATTTATGGTACTACTATGGGTTGGAATGGATGGGGTCGATATTGGTGTTAGCCTTAGAATTGGCACTAGTATTGGGGCTGATATCAATGGAAGATATTGTTGGTTGTTCCATCGTATTTGATTTTTATATTAATCATATTATGTTTTGGAACTTATTTGGTTATGGCCTGGTTTATGGACCTTGTTTTGGTATTGGTTTGTTTGGTATGGTTGGTACGGTTTGGTGTGACGGGATGACTTCATAGGGTTGGTCTAGGAATAGACCTATCCCAAAATCATTCCTTTTCTACTTATGCTATTTTCTTATATGTTCGATATTTAGCAAACTCAAGATATGCTAGTATATGGTTGGGTTGGGTAACATGGGGTGGTCCCTGATCCTGGTTGGACTTGGGATGCCCATTACGATAAGGAACCCGATCGGATAATGTCAAGTTGGTATCAGAGCTTTAGGTTCTTGGTCAATTGGGAGTCAACAAAGTCATTTCTAGCAGAGTCTCCTTTAGGAGTGTGTAGTGCACCACACTCATAAGAGAAAGGCTATAAGGAATTTAGGAATGTTTCACTTTATTTGCATTTTATTTTCAAGCTTGGAGTCTAAGTCCTTGAATTATTCTCTAATACTTGGTTGTTCACTTTTCAAATCATTCCTCAATGATTTAGAACACAAAGAAACTGTTCATTCCCATCTAGGGACAATGTTGATGGGGTACGTCCTATATTTGGAGTTCATCTTTGATCTCAGGGTCCTATCCCCGATAGTTCTAGAGTTTCTCCAATTTTTACTAGTCCTTCTCAGGGTGAGCTAACTAATATGGAGTTTTTCTAGTCTATTCATACTATTGGTAAAATAGATAATGCTGAGGCTGAGCGAGATGTATCTGGTGGGTTGTTTTCTAAGGGAACAAGGGTTGGTCAGTTCATGAAACTAAATCCTTATACTTTTACTAGTGTGAAGATGTAGGAGGATCCTAAGGATTTCTTAGATAAGATAGATAAGATATTCTGGGTGATGCATGATACTAATGTGGAAGTCGTAAAATTTATAACTAATCAGCTCAAGGATTCTGCGTCCTAATGGTATGAAGAGTGAGATAAGGATAGAAGTAGTATGGAGTAGTCATCCTTATGGGATATTTTCTCCTGTGCTTTTTAGATCATTTCTTTCCTCAAGAGCCGGAAGAGGCAAAAATGAAGGATTTTGTGAATCTTATGCAAGGGAGAATATCTATCAAGGAATATGCCTTGAAGTTTCATCAACTGTCAAGGTATACTACTGATTTGGCTGCTGATATGAGAGCAAGAATAAGAAAATTTACTTTTGGGTTGAATTGGTATTTGATCTTGGAAAGCTAGACTGCTTTGTTGATTAAAGATATGGATATTTCTAGGTTGATTGTTCATATGTAGTAGGTAGAGGATGCGAAGAGAAAACAGGCAAAGTTTGGAGATTAGTAGGGTAAGAGGAGCAAGTTTTCTGATCAAGGAGGTGATTAGTCTCAGGGTAGTCGAGATGGTGGAAAATGGTAGAAAAAAGTAAGGGGTGGGGTTCTAATTCCTTCTTGTAATACCCCACATGTTTCTAAGCTAGGAAGTGAATAAGTTTTCCTACATATGAAACCTCCTATCCTGTGAGTAGTATTTTAGTGCATGACTTAAAATGAATATCCTAGCAATAGGATAGCTTGCGAAGTCTTAAGCATGCTCATATGAGTCGCTTAGAGTGATGCAAGCTAAGAGTTTTGAATCCATCAAGTCTTAGTTTTTGATTTTTCAAGGGTCATCTTTGAACAAGAATAACATGATTGATATGTGACATTGTGGTATATTTAGACCCAACAAATTGTATAAAATCAAATTAGCTTACCAACGATACCAATTTCATCAAAATCCAACACCCGTGTAAGGAGTTATGGCCTTTTAAAGTAGAATATATCGCCTAACAAATCTCACATGGCCACTGGAAAGCATAGGCGATATCATATGAGTCGCCTATGTAAATATAGGTGATATCATATGTGGCGCCTATGTAAATATAGGCGATATCATATGCGGCGCCTATGTAAATATAGGCGATATCATATGCGGCGCCTATGTATGATTTCAGCCATGAAAACACTTAGTTTTTGAGTTATTTTGAGGGTAGTTAAGTCTTTTAACACTCCTTACATGTCCCTAAACCTAACCTCACGAAATTTATAGCTTCTAAACACATTACAACCCTATTAACATCTCAAAGTTCATTATCCTAGAGCACCATAGGAGAAAAACAACTAGGGTTGCACAATCAAGCTTGAAGATCAAATTTTAAGGAAATTCCTCCGTCAATCATCAAGAACCTCCCTTCAAAGTTATGCGTAGCTTTTATCCACGGATTCCTTTCATCCGTGGAGTTCAAGAATCAATCTTTAAAATAGAAAAGCTTGGTCGGTTGTGGTGATATGATCATACCCATGTTGATGCTTGTTTGTTTTGCTATATAATAGTATCGTGACTGTATATCTAATGAAAGTTATGTTGTTAGTTGAAAAACATGATCTTTAGATGGATTGATAGAATACAAGTATGAAATCCACTTATGCCTTAAATAATGTATGCAAAGTGTTCGATGAAATGCCTAGTATGTTAGAACTTCATATTTACATGATTTCATGATATCTAAATAACAAGTTCATGTTAGTCATACACTCCAATATGAATTTCCATGGAAATTATGTGTTGTTATTGTTGTGGTATAAAGCATGTATGATAATGGAGATATAAATTATGTACATAAAATATATCCATCCTTTTTCTATTATGTTTGAAATGTTGAATAAATACATGAAGTATACTATCCCCTGCTTATGATATTGTGAATTGTGGACTCAAATCTTGTTGTCAAGTCATGTCATGTGTGTCAGTTTCCTCCTATCGAGTCCTGGGGGTATTCGTACCCAAAAACTATAGCTGTGTTCCTAAAGCCATGTCATGTTTCACGATATCCGAACTCAAGCTATGATTCCATAGACTTTAGTGAGTCATGTGACCCAAGAAAACCTCATGATCTCAGTCAGTTGTCAGATATCAGTAAAATTTCACCAGTCAATGGAATTCAGTAAGATTAAGTCATGTATTTTCAGTTATTCATGTCCAGTCCCTCCAGATGGGAGTAGAGGTTAGCACCGAGTGAACCCAAGGATGGGAACTCACCCGCCAGTTCAGGGTGTGATTCTTAGAAGCAGTCCTTATGTTCCAGAACTATGTAGCCAGCGTAGGTTGAGACATCTTAACCTGTCAGATTCGGGTTGATGAGGTGGTTTAACCTGTCAGTTTAGGGTTCCCGCCGTTCTCATTGAGTACTTGTTCGATAAGGGTCACTCACAAGCTGTCCTTACCCGTGGCACAGTATTGACACCCCTCCAATCGAGGCAGAGATTGGACCCCAGTTTAGCCATAACGGCACACATGGGGCATGCTGGTTAAACACTACCTCCCATAGTTTCAGTATCAGTCTCAGTAAAAGAACTCGGGGCATTCTTCAGATTTTAGTATATACAGGACTGCCTGATACAATCGTTATGTTCTTCAGATTTCATTATATACAGGACTGTCTGATACATTCATCCATGTAATCAGCTTGCAGTATCCGTCATGACAGTTATTTGTAAACCATGTATTCTCTTACAGGTCTTGCTATCACGCATTCACGGTCTCTGTTTCAATATATGTATGTTTGGACTCCCATGTTCATATTATTCAGTTAGTGTTGTTCATACATAAAACCCTTTATGTTCAGCCTACCTTCCTCTTATACTCAGTACTCCAGTTGTACTGATGCATTTGCGCTATGGTGCTTTCTTTTTATTTTACACCATAGGTTCTGAGACACGAGCTCCAGCCCAACAGTAGCGGTAGCATTCCAGTCGCAGAGATATAGTGAGTCCTCATTGATTAGAGGACAATATGATTTGATACATTTATTTATTTCTTCTGTTTAGTTTTATGGAGTTATTTGGAGACATGTTCCTTCAACCCTTTATTCAGATAATTTAAAGGCTTTCGGATTTATGTTCAGGTTTACATTCAGACTTAGCTTTTAGATTGAGTTGTTTTAGGTATTTTCACCCACATGGACGTTATGATTTTTAGACATAGTTTTATTCAGTTGAACCTTATGGCATACAGTTTTATGTATTTCGCATTATTATGTCATGATTTGCAGTATACAGGTACAAATATCAGTAATGAGTTAGCTTGTGGTCCCTCAGGGTTATGAGCACTGTGTAGCGTTCTGGTTCAGCAAATCAGGGCATTACAAACTTGTCATCAGAGCCTAAGGTTCAATAGAGTCCTAGTAATTCTGAAATCCGCATCTAGTAGAGTCTTTTACATGGGTGTGCTACGCACCACATTTATGTACAGGAGTCTATAAGATGTTTTTAGGAACAGTCCCCTTTCTTCATTATTCATGTCATGCTAGTGAGCATAATTACAAGTTAAACTCTCAATCAAATACATTCTTCTCTTATTTCAGACCATGGCCCCAAAGATAAGAAACCAGCCAGCTCCTCAGCCCGAAGATCCTTCGGGCGAACATATTTCCCATGCGGAGTTTAGAGCCGTATTTACCACACTTACTCAGTCCGTGTCTGTACAGAATGAATGTACACCAGTCATTCCGGCCAATCCAGTGGCCAATCCCATAGAAGCTAGGTTTCGGGACTTCACCCGGATGAACCCTCCATCTTTTCATGGGTCTAAGTCTGATAAGGACCCCCAGGAATTCATTGACCAAGTCCAGAAGGTTATTGACATCATGGGTGTTACTTCTATTGAGAGTATCGAGTTATCCGCCTACCAGTTACAATATGTTTCTCATGATTGGTACAAATAGTGGAAGTCTGAGAGGTTAGATGATGCAGGTCCTATTGAGTGGGAGGAATTTGTCACGTCTTTCTTAGACAGATTCTTTCCCCAAGAGCTGAGGGAAGCCATAGTTCTTGAGTTCATCAACCTCAGGAAGGGGAATATGATGGTTAGGGATTATTCTCTCAGATTTACTCAGCTAGCCAAGTATGCTCCTCATATGGTTGCAGACAATAGGGCTAAGATGAGCAAGTTTGTGTCAGGGGTCAACGATAGCATGGTAAATAAGTGTACGTCTACAATGCTAATCGGTGATATGACCTTAGCCAGACTCATAACCCATACCCAGAAAGTAGAAGAGCAGAAGGTTAGGACAAGGGAGAGGCAGAACAAGAAAGCAAGGTCAGGTAACTTCAACTTTGCTCACCCCAAGTCAGATAGAGGAAATCATTCACAGTTTCTCTCCAAGTTAGCCATTTCATCCCCTTCTTCTTCCAGTGACGAAGTTCATAGACGGAAACAAAGACAAACCGCCAGGATCTAAATCTCAGGGTAGTGTTAGGAGTGCCCGAACGAATCCCCTTTGTCAGACTTGTGGTAAGAACCACAAGAGCATTTGCAGAGCCAGTAGTGATGTCTGTTTTGGTTATGGCATGACAGGCCAAAGCATTAGGGAGTGTCCGCAGTCAAGTCTTAAGGGTCAGCAAAATCATTCTGCAGCTTAGTCCGGTCACCCGAACCAGAAGGGTGCCATTTCCAGTGCTACCAATGGGCAACGCCCAAACAGACTCTATGCTCTTCAGTCCCGGGAAGATCAGGAAAATTCTCCTGATGTCGTTAGTGGTATGTTAGAGATTTTCCATGTTCATGTTTATGTTTTTCTAGACCCAGGTGCATCCTTGTCTTTTATTACTCCATACATAGCAGGCGATTTCGGAATCATTCCCAAAAATCTAGCAGAGCCTTTTTCAGTCTCTACCTCAGTGGGTAAAACCATCATTGCCCAGCGGGTATACAGGAACTGCCTGGTTATGGTATCTCATAAATCTATGTCAGCAAATTTAGTTAAGTTAGAGATGACTGATTTTGATGTCATTCTTGGCATGGATTGGCTTTATTCCTGCTATGCCACAGTCGACTGCAGAAATAGGATAGTTCAGTTTCAGTTCCCGAATGAGCCCGTCCTAGAGTGGAAAGGTAGCATTTCAGCATTCAGGGGTCAACTTATTTCCTACCTTCGGGCAAGGAAAATGATTTTTAAGGGGGGTGTATCATCTCGTGCATGTTAAAGATTCCAGTTCTGAATCTCTCAGTCTCAAAACAGTCCCAGTTGTTAATGAATACTGAGATGTCTTTCCCGAAGATCTTCCATGCATTCCTCCAGAAAGGGAAATAGACTTCGGCATAGACCTTCTTCCAGATACTCAACCTATTTCTATTCCTCCATACAGAATGGCACTAGTAGAACTCAAGAAACTGAAAGATCAGTTGAAGGATCTCTTAGATAAGGGATTCATCAGACCCAACATTTCCCCATGGAGTGCGCTAGTATTATTCGTGCTAAAAAAAGACAGTTCTCTCAGGATGTGTATTGATTACCGTCAACTCAACAAGGTCACGGTCAAGAACAGATATCCTCTTCCCAGGATTGATGATCTATTCGACCAACTTCAGGGTGCCAGTTACTTCTCCAAGATAGACCTCAGATCAGGCTATCATCAGCTCAGAGTTAGAGAATGTGATATTTCAAAGACAGCTTTCTGTACTCGGTATGGTCACTTCAAATTTTTAGTCATGTCATTTGGTCTTACCAATGCCCCTGCATCTTTCATGGATTTGATAAACCGTGTGTTCAAGAAGTACTTAGACATATTTGTCATAGTCTTTATAGATGATATTCTGGTCTATTCTCGCACAGAGCGTGATCATGCAAACCATCTCAGGATTGTTCTTCAGACTCTCAGGGATCACCAGTTATTCGCTAAGTTTCGCAAGTGCGAATTTTGTCTAAGAGTAGTAGCATTCCTTGGCCATATTGTTTCTGATGATGGCATTAGAGTAGATCCTCAGAAAATTGAGGCAATAAGAAACTAGACCAAACCCGTATCTCTATCATATATCAAGAGTTTCTTAGGTTTGGATGGCTATTACAGAAGGTTTGTCGAGGGATTTTCTTCTATTGTATCTCCCATGTCCAGATTGACTCTAAAGAACATTAAGTTTCAGTGGTCAGATTCATGAGAGAAGAGCTTTATAGAGTTGAAGACTCGACTCACCTCAGCTCAAGTTCTAGCTCTTCCATATGGTTCAGATAGTTTTGTAGTCTATTGTGATGCATCCAGAGTGGGTTTAGGTTGTGTCCTCATGCAGCATGGTAAGGTCATAGCCTACACCTCCAGAAAGTTAAATCCACATGAGAAGAATTATCCTACTCATGATCTTGAGTTAGCTGCAGGTAGTTTTTTCCTTGAAGATTTGGAGGCATTATCTCTATGGAGTTCATGTAGATGTATTCACAGACCATAAAAGCCTCCAATATGTCTTTTCCCAGAAAAATCTCAATCTTTGTCAGAGAAGTTGGTTAGAGCTCTTGAAGGATTACGACATGAGTGTTCTTTATCATCCGGGAAAGGCCAATGTTATGGACGACACTCTCAGTAGACTCTCCATGGGTAGTATTTCTCACGTTGAGGGTAGTAAGAAAAAATATAGCTCAGTAGATCCATCAGCTTGCCAGACTAGGCATTTGCTTAGTCAATTATTCAGAGGGTGGTGTATGTGTTCACAGTAGTTCAGAGTCATTTCTAGTTTCTGAGGTGAAAGAGAAGAAAGACAGGGATCCTAGACTTGTCAAGCTCAAAGAGTCAGTTCAAAATCAAAAAGTCGAGGTTTTCTCCCAGGGGGAGATGATGTTCTTCATTGTCAGGGTCGTCTATGTGTTCCAGGTGTAGATGAATTAAGGCAACGAATTCTTGTAAAAACGCATGGTGCGCGATACTCTATTCATCCAGGGGCCACTAAGATGTAATGCGACATGCAGGAGATCTATTGATAGAGTGGGATAAAGAGAGATGTTGCAGAGTTTGTGGCTAAGTGCTCTACATGTCAGCAGGTTAAGATAAAGCATCAGAAACCTAGTGGTTCCATGCAAAAGTTCACCATTCCTACTTGGATGTGGGAATAAGTGAACATGGAATTCATAATGGGTTTTCCTAGAACTCGTCATCAGCATGATTCAGTCTGGGTCATTATAGATAGAATGACCAAGTCAGCTCATTTCCTTCCTGTTCGTACTTCTTATTCTGCCGAGGATTATGCCAAACTCTATATAAGGGAGTTAGTTAGGTTACACGGTGTTCCACTATCTATCATCTCAGACAGAGGTACCCAGTTCACCTCTCACTTTTGGAAAGTATTCCAAAAGGGTCTCGGTACCCAAGTCTATCTCAACACAACATTTCATCCTCAGACAGATAGTCAAGCAGAGAGGACCATTCAGACTCTTGAAGATATGCTAAGGGCATGTGCAATTAACTTCAAGGGAATTTAGGATAACCACTTGCCTTTGATTGAGTTTGCATACAACAATAGCTATCATTCTAGTAGTCAGATGGCTCCATTCGAAGCTCTCTATGGTAGGATATGTAGATCTCCGATTGGTTGGTTCGAAGTTAGTGAGGCCTCAGTTATAGGTCCTGACTTAGTATTTGACGCCTTAGAGAAAGTATAGTTGATCTGAAAGAGACTCTGGGATGCTCAGAGCCGACAGAAGTCCTATGCAGATATTTGTAGAAAAGATCTCGAGTTCGAGGTCAATGAATATGTCTATCTTAAGTTCTCTCCTATGAAGGGAGTGAAGAGGTTCGGCAAGAAAGGGAAACTCAGTCCCTGATATGTCGATCCCTTCAGAATTCTCTGTCGCTTTGGCAAGGTATCTTATGATCTTGAGTTTCCTTCAGATCTAGCCTCAGTCCATCCAGTCTTCCATGTATCTTTGTTCAAGAAGTGCATAGGTGACCTAACAGTTGTTTTCCCTATTCAGAGCATCGACATTCAGAACAACCTCTCTTATGAAGAGATTTCAGTCGAAATCTTAGATTATCAGACTTATAGATTGAGGAACAAAGAAGTCCCTCTAGTCAAGGTTCTTTGGAAAAATCATTATCATGAGGGAGCTACTTGGGAAGCATAAGAAGATATGCATACCAAGTAGCCTCACCTCTTCCCCGCCAATTTAGATCAAGCTCAAGGTAACAATTCTCCTTAAGCTTATTCAGTTTCATGTTCATGTTTCCAGTATAAACTTGGTACCTATTAACCAGTGAATATTCAGTCATGCATTCATGTGTCAGTTGTCCGTGCATCAGATATGCACGAGTTTAGTATGTTTAGTATGTCATTCATGAGATCAAGTTTCAGTTCTTTATGTTCAGTTCAAGTTTTGTTGTCTTGTATCCCTTCTTAGTAAATTCTCATTCGAGGATGAATGTTCCCAAGGGGTAGATATTGTAATACCTCGCATGTTTCTAAGCTAGGAAGTGAATAAGTTTTCCTATGAATGAAATCTCCAATCCTGTGAGTAGCATTTTAGTGCATGACTTACAATGAATATACTAGCGATAGGATAGCTTGTGATGTCTTAAGCATGCTCATATGAGTCGCTTATAGTGATACAAGCTAAGAGTTTTGAATTCATCAAGTCTTAGTTTTTGATTTTGTAAGGGCCATCTTTGAACAAGAATAACGTGATTGATATGTGAAATTTTGGCAGATTTAGACCCACCAAATTAGCTTTCCAACGATACCAATTTCATCAAAATCCGACACCCGAGCAAGGAGTTATGGCCTTTTAAAGTAGAATGCATAGCCTAACCAATCGCACATGGCCACTGGAAAGCATAGGCGATATAATATGTGGCGCCTATGTAAATATAGGTGATATCATATGAGGTGCCTATGTAAATATTGGTGATATCATATGCGGCGCCTATGTAAATATAGGTGATATCATATGCGGTGCCTATGTATGATTTCAGCCATGAAAACACTTAGTTTTTGAGTTATTTTGAGGGTATTTAAGTCTTTTAACACTCCTTACATGTCCCTAAACCTAACCTCACGAAATTTATAGCTTCTAGACACATTACAACCCTATTAACATCTAAAAGTTTATTATCCAAGAGCACCCACCATAGGAGAAAAACAACTAGGGTTGCACAATCAATCTTGAAGATTAAATTTCAAGGAAATTCCTCCATCAATCATCAAGAACCTCCCTTCCAAGGTATGCGTAGTGTTCATCCACAAATTTCTTTCATCTGTGGAGTTCAAGAATCAATCTTTAAAATACAAAAGCTTGGTCAGTTGTGGTGATATGATCATACCCATGTTGATGCTTGTTTGTTTTTCTATATAATAGTATCGTGACAGTATATCTCATGAAAGTTATGTTGTTAGTTGAAAAATATGATCTTTAAATGAATTGATAGAATGCAAGTATGAAATCCACCTATGCCTTAGAGAATGCATGCAAGGTGTTCGATAAAATGCCTAGTATGTTAGAACTTCATATTTACATGATTTCATGATATCTAAATAACAAGTTCATATTTGTCATACACTCCAGTATGAATTTCCATGCATATTATGTGTTGTTATTGTTGTGGTATAAAGCATGTATGATAATGGAGATATAAATTATGTACACAAAATATATCCATGCTTTTCCTATCATGTTTAAAATATTGAATAAATACATGAAGTATACTATCCCCTGCTTATGATATTGTGAATTGTGGACTCAAATATTGTGATCAAGTCTTGTTATGTGTGTCAGTTTCCTCCTATAGATTCCTGGGGGTATTCGTACCCGAAAACTATAGCTGTGTGCCTAGAGCCATGTCATGTTTCCCGATATCCAAACTCAAGCTATGATTCCATAGACTTCAGTCAGTCATGTGACTCAAGAAAACCTCATGATCTCAGTCAGTTGTCAGATATCAGTAATATTCCGCTAGTCAATAGAATTCAGTAAGATTAAGTCATGTATAGTCACTTATTCATGTCCAGTCCCTCCAGATGGGAGTAGAGGTTAGCACCGAGTGAACCCAACTATGGGATCTCACCCGCCAGTTCAGGGTGTGATTCGTAGAAAAAGTTCTTGTGTTCTAGAACTACATAGCCAGCGTAGGTTTTGATATCTTAACCTGTCAGATTAGGGTTGATGAGGTGGTTTAACCTATCAGGTTAGGGTTCTCACCATTCTCATTAAGTACCTGCCAGATAAGGGTCACTCACAAGCTGTCCTTACTCGTGGCACGGTATTGACACCCCTCCAGTCAGGGCAGAGATTGGACCTCAGCTTAGTCATAACGGCATACATGGGGAATGTCGGTTAAGCACTACCTCCCACAGTTTCAGTATCAGTCTCAGTAAAAGAACTCAGGGCGTTCTTCAGATTTCTGTATATACAAGACTATCAGATACAGTTGTTATGTTCTTTAGATTTTAGTATATACAGGACTGTCAGATACAGTCGTCGATGTTATCAGCTTGTAGTATCAGTCATGACAATTATCAGTAAACCATGTATTAGCTTACAGGTCTTGCTATCACACATTCACGGTCCCAGTTTCTATATATGTATGTTTGCACTCCTACATTCATATTAGTCAGTCAGTGTTGTTCATGCATAAAACCCTTTATGTTCAACCTACCTTTCTCGTATACTCAGTACTCCAGTTATACTGACGCATTTGCGCTATGGTGCTTTATTTTCATGTTACACCATAGGTTTCGAGACACGAGCTCCAGCCCAGCAGTAGCGGTAGCATTCCAGGCACAGAGACACAGTGAGTCCTCATTGATTCGAGGACAATATAATTTGATACATTTATTTATTTCTTCAGTTTAGTTTTATGGAGTTAGTTGGATACATGTTCCTTCAACTCCTTATTCAGATAGTTTAGAGGCTTTTAGATTTATGTTCAGATTTACGTTCAGAGTTAGCTTTCAGATTGAGTTGTTTTGGGTATTTTCACCCACATGGATGTTATGATTTTCAGATATGGTTTTATTCAGTTGAAACTTATGGCCTTACAGTTTTATGTATTTCGGATTATTATGTCATGATTTACAGTATACAGGTATAGATATCAGTCATGGGTTAGCTTATGGTCCCTCGGGGTCATGAGCACCATGTAGCATTCTAGTTCAGCAAATTGGGGTGTTACACTTCTTTACTGCTAGCGCTCCTGACTCGAGGTAGTCAGGTGATAGGCGTTAGTCGGGTGGTGATAATTTTCTAGCACAGGGTGCCCAATCTTAGGCCAGTGGGGGTCAGTTGGTTTTTTATGACCTTCTTTTTGGTTCTGTGGTTGTCCTCATTGGCGTTATTATGATGAAGACAAATACTTCAAGTATGGTCATGCAGGCTATCGAATCATTGGATTGTCTAGTTAATAAGGTTGCTACGGGAGTAAATAAGGTACCAGTGGCTTCATCTTCTACTCCTGCACCCAATGGTGCTTCTTCTACTTATGTTACTACTCCTAGTTCTAGTATTGTCCAAAATAAGTTGTATGCTTTGGCATCCCAATAGGAATCTAAGGCATTGCCTGAAGTCATTACTGATACGTTATAACTCTTTTCTCCTGACGTGTATTGTCTGCTTGATCTGGGATCCACTCTTTTTTATGCGGCCTTATTTATGGATGTATGTATTGGTTTGATCTAGAGGTTATTTCAGATTTTTTTTCTATTTCTACCCCAGAAGGTGACTTAGTTATTACTGAGTGAGTCTATAGGGGGTGTGTGGTCTCTGTTATTGGTAGAAAGACTTTGGTAGATTTGTTTGAACTTGATATGGAGGATTTTTATGTTTTTCTAGGGATAGATTGTTTACACTTTTGTTACGCATCCTTGGATTTTTGGACCCGTAAGGTTGTCTTTAGGTTCCCTGGTGAACCAGTTATAGAGTGAGAGTGCGTTTCCCTAGCTTCTAGGGGGAGGTTTATTTCTTATCTTAGAGCTCGGAGGTTAATCTCTAAAGGTTGTCTTTATCACTTGGTCCAAGTTAAAGATTCTAACTCAGAGGGTCCATCTTTTCATTTAGTTCTGATAGTAAATGAGTTTCCTGAGGTCTTTTCGGATGATCTTCCTGGTGTTCCTCCGTATAGGGAAATATAGTTTTGTATTGACTTGATTTTGAACAATTGTTCAATATCTATTCCTTCTTATATAATGGCTCTGGATGAGTTGAGAAAACTCAGGGAGAAACTTAAGGATCTTCTGGATAAAGGGGTTTATTCATATTAGTATATTCCTATGGGGTGCACCAGTTGTGTTCGTATGCAAGAAAAATGGTTTCCTTCTGATGTGCATTGAAAACAGGCAGTTGAACAAGGTGACGGTCAAGAAAAAATATGATCTTTGATGATAGATAATCTATTTGATAAGATGCAAAGTGCCAAGTTCTTTTCTAAGATAGATCTTTGGTTTAGGTATCATCATCTAAAGATTAGGGAGGTGGATATCCCTAACATAACTTTTCATACTCGGTAAAGGCACTTCAATTTTTTGGTAATGTTGTTTGAATTGACTAATGCCCCGATGACATTTATGGATCTGATAAATAGGGTTTTCAAGCAGTTCTTGGATCTCTTGGTTATTTTGTTTATTGATGACATTCTAGTTTATTCCAAAACTAAGGTGGATCATGCTAATCACCTTTGTGTGGTATTTCAGAGCTTGAAGGAATAGTAGTTCTATGCCAAGTTCTCTAAGTATGAGTTTTAGTTGAACATTGAGACTTTTCTTGGTCATATTATTTCTAGCGAGGGGATCATGATAGATCCAAAAAAGGTGGTTGTGGTTATAAGGTGGCCTAGACCAATGACTCCAACCGATATCCAGAGCTTCTTAAGTTTGGCTGGGTATTTTAGGCGGTTTATAGAATGATTTTTTACGATAGTTGCTCCTTTGACAAAGTTGTCTCAGAAAATGGTGAAGTTTTCTTGATCAGATACTTGTGCGGGGAGTTTCGACAAGTTGAAAGACAAGCTAACTTCGACTCCAATTCTTACTTTGCCAAAAGGAAATAATGGGTTCATGGTCTATTGCGATTCATCTTGAGTAGGTCTTTGTTGTATTTTGTTGCAACATGGGAAGGTAATTGCCTATGCTTCGAGGAAGTTGCAAGTACATGAGAGGAACTATCCTACTTATGATTTGGAGATGTTGGTGGTGGGTTTTTATTTAAAAATATGGTGGTATTATTTGTATAGTATGCACGTGGACAACTTTTTTTTATCATAAAAGTCTACAATATGTATTCACTCAGAAGGAGCTAAATCTTAGGCAAAGGAGATGGTTGGATCTTATCAAGTACTATGACATGACTCTTCACTATCACCCAGGTAATGCTAATGTGGTTACTTATGCTCTTAGCAGGTTGTCCATAGGGGGTTGGCTAATGTGGAGAAAGGAAAATGGGAATTGGTGAAGGATATTCACCTCTTGTCTAATCTTAAAGTTCGCTTATTGGACTCCAAGAATGTAGAGGTTAATGTACAGGAAGATGTTAGATCATCTCTTGGTGAAGATATTAAGGAGAAGCAAGTGCTAGATCGTATCTTGATGAAAATCAAGAGTAATATGGGTATGCATAAGGTAATGGTGTTTGAGATCAGTGGCGATGGTACTTTACGGTACCAAGAGAGTTTGTGCATTCCATATATCGACGGGTTGCGGCAAAGGATTTTGGATGAGGTGCATTAATTACGCTACATTGTATATCTCAACTCGACAAAGATTTATCATAATCTCAAGGAGATGTAATTGTGAAATGGTATAAAAAGGGACGTGGTTGATTTAGTGTCCAAGTACTTAGTGTGTCAACAAGTTAAAGTTGAGCACATGAGACCTAGTGGGTTGTATCAAGAGATTATTTTTCTCGAATGAAAATGGTAGGCTATAATTATAGACTTTGTTATCGGTCTTCCTCGGGCTTGGAATCAATATGATTCAATTTGGGTTATCGTGGATGGGATGATGAATTCTGCTCACTTTTTGCTAGTGAGGACTACTTTTTTTGTCGAGGATTATGCAAAGTTATATCTTCAGGAGATTGTGAACTTGCATAAAGTACCTTTTTTGATTATCTTTGATCATGGAACACAATTCTCATCCCATTTTTGGTGTTTTTTTAGAAGGGATTTAGTACTAAGGTGATTTTGAGTACCTCTTTTCATCATCATACAGATGGGAAAGCAGAAACAACTACTCAGACATTGGAGGATATGCTTTGGGCTTGTGTAGTTGATTATTGTGGCAGTTGGATTAAGCATCTACCTTTGGTGGAGTTTGCTTACAACAATAGCTATCATTCTTGTATTGGTATGGCTCCTTTTGAGGCATTGTATAGTAGGAGGTGTATATATCCTATTAGTTAGTTTGAGCTTGGTGAGGTGGATATGTTCGGTCCTGATTTAGTCTATCAAACTATAGAGAAGGTAAAGGTTATTCGAGATAGGCTTAAGTCTTCCCGATGTCGCCATAAAACCTATGCAAATGTTAGGTGTAGATACTTTGAGTTTGAGGTTAGGGATAAGATGTTCCTCAAGGTATCTCCCATGAAGGGAGTAATGTGGTTTAGAAAAAAAGGGAAGCTCAGTCCCCAGTATATTAGTCCTTATGTGGTTTTGCAGAGGGTTGGAAATATTGCTTACGAATTGGAGTTGCCTTCTAGTTTGGACTCTATTCATCTGGTATTTTATGTCTCAGTGATCCTTCTTCGATTGTTTCTTTGGATGGGTTGGGTATCTCAGACTCTTTATCTTATGAAGATGTCCTGATTGAGATCTTTGATAGACAAGTTTGTTGGTTGCAAACCAAGGATGTTGCTTCTGTTAAGGTTCTATGGAGGAACCATAAGGTGGAAGAAGCTACATGGGAAGAGGAGGAGGACATAATTTCCTCGTATCCACATCTGTATTTTGCTCTTGGGATTCATGTGGAAGGTATGTGTCTTCAACACATCTTTATTTTCTGAGCATGTTAAAGGAAAGATTAATATCTTTGAGTTTTTTTTTCTAACTTTGTTAAAGATTGGGAATATATTTGTTAATGAAAATGACTAGTGTGTGTGGTTACCCCTACCTTGTCCATCATTCGGGGATGAATGTTCGTAGTAGGGGAGATTGAAACACCCTAGTTTTTGGAACTTATAAAATTTCCTGGATTTCTGCTCTCTGGACCCAATACAACTCATGGGTACGAGTCGTATATTGAGGTACAAATGGTATTATCCAGTTGTATGCACACAAGTGTTGGTTGGTGGGATGGATTTTGATCACTGGAATATGTGTGACTTAGTTGTATGAGTCGTATGGTTGGATAAAGATTCTTTGGTTCCTCTACTTAACCTTAGTTTTTGTAACTTAAGTTGGATCTGAGTATGAGTGACTCACTAGGAGCCGTAAGCCAAGGTATGAGTCGTGCCCGGGACTCTTATTATGGACAGTGTTAAAACCATCTGTGTTTTTATTTTTGCTGGGATACGAGTGAAGGGTACGGATCGTATGCTAACAATATGACTAGGGTAGGATGAGTCATATACTGGATAGTGTTGGGTCCAAGGGTTGAGGCTTAGGATAAGAATGAAGGGTACCACTTATTTCAAAAAGTACTACTCGTGAGGGTCAATCGTACCCCTCTGATGGGATTTTGTGCAACTTAAGTGAGGGTATTCTGGACATTTTCCCACTTACCCTAATAAGGTCCCACGACTTCTAACTCTCTTGGAAGGCTATTTACCCTATTATTCTCTTCATTAGCACTTAGAAACTCTTCCTAAACACTCTATAATTCTATCAAAATCTTTTGGACTATGATGTTAGAGTTTCAACTAGAGGACTAATTTAGGGATATTTCTAGTGGTTTCTCTCTGTCTACTTTGTCAATTAAGGCATGTTCTCTTCCCTCATTGTTAGTTCCAACTAAAGGCATGGTTTTATTCAATGCTTTCATGATTTGAATTTTGTATGATTTTGGGTTTTCAAATATGATTTTGGGGTTTGGTTATAAATGCTTGGTTATGGTTTTCCCATATTTTAATTGTGGTTTTATAGGTATTAATGGTGGTTTTAGATAATTGGTTGCATGGGAATGGTTCGTTAGTAGTGGATTTTGGTTTTTGAAATACTATGCCCCCAATGTGTTTGATAAAATGCCTTTAAGAATGTTTTCTCTATAATATTGGTTTTTCAATGGAACTTATGCATAGTTTAAACTTGGTAATGGAACCCTAAATGGTATGAATGGTTTAAATGGTTTTAAATGGATTGGAAAGTCCTTGGTGGCCATGGTTTTGGTTAATTAGAAATAATGAAGGGTACATGGAATCCCTTAAACCTATATGTGGTTGGCTATGGAAAATGCTTGCAAGTATAGTCGGTATGACGATATCACAACTAATGACCTTGGGTAATAAATGGTTAATGGATTGGTTGGTTTCTTGGTAATGGTTTTAATTAATCAATAATGGTGGGATGTCTAGCAAAGTCATGAAAGTTAGAGGTCCCGAGGGGGACCAAAACTGGAAACTCATATATGCCGATGTGAGGTTTGGTCATGGTGACTGTGTGCATAATGTCACACTTTATATAGGGGGATGTACTAGTCATCCCAGGTTATCTTCCCTGGTCATGTGGATTTATGTACTTGGGCACTTTCAGCAAGAGGAGCTGAACATATATAGCCCATGGGTGGTTTAGGACTGCAAAACTACAACCCAAGGTGATGGATTTAATGGCATGCTCAACCAGGTCCCCTTTCTTGGCATAGTTATATATATAATATATATATATGTGTATGTGTGTGTGTGTGTGTGTGTGTGTTTATGGTTGTGTGCATATGGATGGTTTTACTTAGTTTTATAAATGGAATTTTTTTATCCTTATCCTAAGTTCATGCTAGTGATCACTCACTAACCTATCTTAGGGCAGTTGTATACCGATGCTATGCAGGAACCGATCATTCTACTCCTCCTACATAGTGATTAACTCAGGGATAGCTGTTGAATTGAAGTGGTAAGCTTCCATCTTTCTGAAAGGCTTTTTTCATATTATGGATATTCTTAGACATTTTGATTTATCTCTGCATATTGGTTTTGTCTATGGTTGGGATCATGTCCCAACTGGATATTCTTACTCTTTTGGTTATAGGCTTTGTTGTACTGCTATGGGTTGGAATGGGTATGGTCGATATTGGTGTCAGCCTTAACATTGGCATTCGTATTGGGGCTTATACTGGTGGACAATATTGTTGGTTGTTCCATTGTATTTCATTTTGGTATTAATAATATTTTGTTTTGGAAATTATTTGGTTATGGCTTGGTTTATGGCCCTTATTTTAGTATTGGTTTGGTTTTGTTTGGTTGGTATGGTTTGGTATGACGGGATGACTTGATAAGGTTGGTCTAGGGGTAGACCTATCCCAAAGTCAGTCCTTGTCCAGTTTTGCTCTCTTGTTATAAGTTCAATATTCAGTCGACTCAAGATATGATAATATATGGTTGGGTTGGGTAATAGGTGGTGGTTTCTGGTTTTGGTTGGACTTGGGATGCCCATTACAACAAGGCTCCTAGTCTGGTCATGTAAGCAAGTGATCATGCCAACTACCCTTGATATGAATCATACACACCCTCAACATGTCCTCTAAGGTCTAAGTGGTCCTCTCTACATGACCATTTGTCTATGTGTAAAAAGTTGTAGTAAGATGAACTTAGGTACCAAGACCCTTCTTAAAATTCTTCCAAAATTAGGAGGTAAATTGGGTACCTCTATCTAAAATAATGATCAAAGGGACTCCATGCAATTTCACTAAATCCCTAAGATAGAGTTTAACATAATCTTTAGCTAAATTTGAAGTATTAACTGGAAAGAAGTGGGTTGACTTAGTCATTCGGTCCATGATAATCCAAAAAGAATCATATTGTTGGTTGGTACAATGCATTCCTCTAATAAATTACATATTCACCTCTTCCCACTTTCAATTAGGGATACTCAATTCCTGAAGCATACTACTATGTCTCTAGTGCTCAACCTTAACTTGCTAGTAATTTTGACAGTTAGCCACAAATTCTGCAATATTCCTTTTTATGCTATTCCACCAATAGGCTTCTCGCAAATCATAGTACATCATAGTGGCTCTTGGGTGAATAGAATATTGAGAACCATGAGCTTCTACTAACATCCACTACCTCAAGTCATCCATATCGGCAATAGATAATCTCCCTTGACAACAAAGAACACCATCTCCCCCTTGGGAGAAAACCTCAAACTTCTAACTCTGAATTTGTAACGTCTCGAATCTAGTACCCGAAATTCTACACGGTGCTCATTACCCTGAAGGACCATAAGCTAACCCATGACTGATATCTGCAATGGGACACTTGATAATATACTATATAAATTAAGAAAAGGATGAAAGGCTATAAGGTTTGAATAACTGATAAAACATAACATCTGAAAATGTGGTATATCAATAAAAAACAAAACTGAAATAATTGTCTAAACAAGGAGTTGATGGGACATGTCCCCTACTAACTCCAACTTCTGAAATGAACTAAGAACTAAAAGAATGAAATAATCAAATAATAACATCCTCGAATGATGAGGACTCACTGCTAGTCTGTCTGCTGAACAACTAATCTACTCAGGATGCTCTGGAGCTCGTTCTTCTAAACCTATGGTATAAAACCATCGCGCAAATGCATCATTACGATTGAATGTACTGGTATTCAAGTGAGGTAGGCTGAATGCAAGGGTTTTATATGCATGAACGATACTAACTGACTGAATAACATGAACATGAGAATACATAAATACGTGAATTGTAAATGAGATCATGACATCACTGAATCAGAATATTAATAACATAAGTTTTGTATAACTGGTATATTATTATCTGAATGAGTGTGTCTGACAGTCCTATTTTTGATGGAACTAGCTGAGTTCCATACTGAACTAGGTGACTGTATCTGGAAGTCCTAAATTCTGTAGAACTATCTGAGTTCTATTACTGAGACTGAGATTGTAACTGTAACTGTGGGAAGTAGTCATCTAACTGACATGCCCTAAATAGGCTATTATAGCTGAGTTGGTGTCCAATCTATAACCCCAATTAGAAGGGTGTCAATACTGAGCCACTGGTAAGGACAAGCTGTGAGTGACCCTCATTTGACAGTGTCCCCAAAAGAGAATGGTGGGACCCTTATCTGACAGTGTTAATCCACCTTATCAATCCTTATCTGTCAGTGTTGATGCCTCAACCAATGCTGGCTACATAGTTCTTGAATGCAAGGATTTCTTCTAAGGATCACACCCTCAAATATTAGTGTGTTCCCTCATCCTTCAGTTCACTCGATGCTAATTCCTACTCCCATCTGAATAGGCACTGAAACATGATTAACTAAACTAAACTGGACTGCGTTCATTGAGTTCTGTTGACTGACGGAATACTACTAAGATTACTGAATATCTGAGATTACTGAGTTTACTGAGTTTACTGAGTTTTCTTGAGTCACATGACTGAATGAGTTCTATGAATCATGGCTTGAATGAGAGTATCTTGAAAACATGACACTGGATCTAGGCACACAACTAAATTGTCGGGTAGAAGTACCCCCAGGACTCGATAGCATAAAACAGACAAGACATGACACTTCTTGACACATGACCATAGTCAACAATTCATAGTGCAAGCATTGGGTATTTCGTGAAGTATTCCCATGCTATAAGCTTACACATGAATAGGAATGCATGTAAACATATCATAATTTCATAAGACTAATCTCATGAGCATTACGTCAATCCATTACAAAGTATAACCATAACGTGGGAGTCATATCGAACATAAGGGAGACACATGGATTCATCAATTTTGGTCACAAATGAGTCATAAGGCATAATTCCTATTCTCTTAGGAATTTTATCAAACACCTTGCATGCACATCTTTAGGCTTAGGCTTGAATATTGAAATAATACTTCATGGCAACATTTTACACTTCCAATGAAAGAATTTCAACCACACACTAACATATTTTCGTGATAGTCATTAAAGACTTCAACTTGGAAATCAAACAACAACATAAACATGGATATAATTCAATTCATACCATGGAATCCAAAGTTTATATTTCAAATAGAGTTTCTTGAGCTTCATGGGGGAAAGGAACCCATGAATCAACACTTGACCTACCTGGATGGATTATTCTTGAATATTGATGGAGGAAAGCTTGAATTATTGACTTGGAATTAAAAACCTAGGGTTTCTTGTTCTTGGGGATTGATCTTTGAGACAAACCCTAATTTGGTGTTATAGATGAATAATGAAGTTATGAGCTCTGTTCTGGTATAACTTGGGGTTAAAATAGGTGGGAAAAGACCTAAATACTCTTTTAAAAATGGCTTAAAATTACTGATTGGAAGTGGCGATGGTTTGGGTGACGGTCCGTCGCTGGCTCGATGGTCCATCAGTAATGACCATCACACTTGGCCAGAACCTAAACTTTTTGCCTCGTCTGCAACGATTTGGGTGACGGTACATCGCTAGATCAATGGTACGTTGGTCCTGGACATCGTGCTTGACCAAAAGTAGGGTCACTGCCTCATCTGCGATGGCTTGGGCGATGGTCCGTCGCTATCTCGACGGTCCGTCGGCCTGACCGTCGCTTCTGGGCAGTTCCGACAGTTCTCTATAAAATGTCCATAACTTTTTACTCTGATACCGGATTTGGACAAAATTTACATCTTTGGAAAGATAATTAAATTTCCCACATGATAAAAAGTTGAAATTGGAAAAAATCTATCTAATTTAAACATTAATCATTTATGAATTCATCACTAACTCTTTTGGAGACTAGATTTGACTTAAAGAAAGTTCGGGGTATTACAGAATTGATTCCTTTAACTTTAGCAAAATAGGATCTCTATATTTCTTTTCCTACACCTCTACTACCAAATAAGATTTTGAACAACTCTGAAATAAGACATTACCTTCGGTTGAATCAACTAGCCGAACCCCCAAACTAGAAAGATGATGAACCTCATGAACTAACTCTTTTTTCTCATTCTCAACGCGAGAAACTCCCTATAGTCAATATGCTAAGGGAATCAAGAACAACATTAGCCTTACTCGAGAGGTATAAAACACTTATATCATAGTCCTTCAATAATACTAGATATCTTATCTGATGAAGATTTAGATCTTTCTAGATGAACACATACCGAAGAGTCTTGTGATTAGTGAAAACATCAACATGAAAACCATAAAGATAATGTCTCCAAATCTTTAAGGTAAATACCACTGTTGTCAACTCAAGATCATGAGTTGAGTAGATCTTCTCATGAGGCTTGAGTTGCCTAGAGGCGTATGTTATAACCTTGCCCTACTGAATCAACACACAACCAAGACCAACTCTAGAATCATCATAATAGACCATAAAACCATACGAACCCTCTAGTAGAATCAAAATTGAGGCGAGGGTGAGTTGAGACTTCAACTCCTGAAAACTCTTCTCACAAGAATTAGACTATTGGAATTTGGCTTTCTTCTAATTTAGTCTAGATATGGGAAAGACAATAGAGGAAAATCCTTCATCAAACTATCTGTAGTAATCAGATAAATTAAAAAAACTCCTGATATTTGATGAAGAGATGGGTCTAGGCCAGTTCCTCACTGCTTTGATCTTTTAAGAATCAACCCGAATGCCTTTATTAGAAATAATATGACATATGAATGCTACTAATTTTGACCTGAATTAACACTTACTGAACTTAGCAAATAGTTGGTGATCTTTAAGAGTCTGTATGACAATCCTCAAATGAGTTACGAGTTCATCCTCACTTTGAGAATAAACAAGGATGTCATCTATGAAGACTATAACGAACATGTCTAAGTATTGCTTGAAAACTTTTTTCATCAAGTCCATAAAAGCTGCAGGAGCATAAATTAGTCCAAAAGAAATTAATACAAATTTAAAGTGATGATACTGAGTTCTGAAGGTTGTCTTTAGAATGTCACATTCTCCAACTCAGAGCTAATGATTGTCATATATGAAGTCTATCTTAGAGAAACAACTGTCACCCTGAAGTTGGCCGAACAAGTTATCAATCCTAGGGATGGGATAATTATTCTTGATTGTGACTTTTTTCAACTGATGGTAGTCGATGCACATTCTGAGAGAACCATCTTTCTTGCGCACGAAGAGAATTGAGTACCCTATGGAGAGACACTAGGCTTAATAAAACCCTTATCTAGGAGATCCTTCAATTGTTACTTTAATTTCTTAAGTTCGGCTAGGGACATTCTATAAGGTGGAATTAAAATAAGTTGGGTATTTTGAAGGAGATCTATTTCAAAGTTAATTTCCCACTTGAGAGAATGTTTGAGCAGATCTTCATGAAACACTATTGGAAATTCTATTAATACTGGAACGGAATCAAAACATAGGGTTTTTATAATACCCCAAATTTTAATCCTTGAAAAATCCTTGATCTTTGTATTCGCTGCCCTGACAACGACTGACTATACGATGTAAGGTCTCTATAACATTCGTATGACCCAAACCGTATCCTGACTAGTGAAGGTTGCCTTTTTTTTTCCTTGGTTATAACTTGAGTCCAATGAGTCATAAGTACTCTATACGAGTCATAAGGTACGAATCATATGGTGACCAATTTAATTTCCTAAATATTCTATCTTGATTACAAATAGGACCCTACGAGTGATAGAGTCACTTGAAGAGTTATGGGGTGTGAGTTGTAGGGTTACCAGAGAGGGGCCCTTTAGCTACTGTCAAAACTATGACTCGTGATAATGCGTTGTAGTGTATCCTTATGAGTCATAGGGTGACTCATCGTCACTAGTAACAAATCTATAGCTTTTAATTAAGGGAACTACGGACTTTCAACTCTTTCCCCACTTAAGACCCACAATCTTAAATTATATTAGGGGACCCTATTTTAAACACTTATCAATTGTATACACTCTCTCAAACTCGCTCAAATTCCCTTTTCAAAGATAAGGGTGGGGTTTCACAAGTTTTGACTTTTAGGGCTCAAGATTAGTTTTTTCTTCTAATTTTCTTTTGATTAAGTCATGTATCTCTCTCTGTAAAATTTTGTTTTAATCAGTTCATGAATCGATTTAATACTCACATGGTTTTGATGTTGGGTTTTGAATGATGGGTGAGGGTTTTAGATGTAATTTGTTTAAATGTTTTTCCCATGATAATTATTGATTAATTATGCATTGAATTAATGGTTTATAAACTCATTATTGTTTAAAGTAATGGAGAATAAAATAGGGGTACAAACATTCCCCAAAATTGCAAATAATAAAATAGGGGTACAAGGATTCCCTAAATAATTAGATTTTTGTATTGAAATTAATGAGAACTTCAACCCACCCGCATAATCGGTTTTGGAATATGAATAATCATTTGGATTGGCCTATTTTTATTAAAACTAATGCATTGCATAAATGTCTAAATGGATAATAATGATCTTGAAAACCTTGCGGGGTACTAAGAATCCCCCAAGTTGATTTAATAATGTAGTAGAGGGTTATAAGGATTCTCCCAAGTAATTTCTTAACAGCATTCGCTTGCAAGATATGGTTAGTATGATGTTACCATTTAATGATGCTTTAACGATTGAATCCTTAAACTAGTGGATGGTTTATGTGATAAATGCTTTAATTTTACTTAAAGAGGGTTGTGAGCTACCCTTGAAGGTGGAGGTCCCGAGGGATTAATACTGGAAATTCACATTTGCCATTGTGAGGGTTAGTCAAGATATTTATGTGCTTGTGTCACATATATGAATATTTATGTCATAGAGGGTGAAGGCTAATAGGATTCTTAGATCTTATATGATATCTACACTTCGTGAGGCTAACATGCACTAGGTCCCAACCAAGGGGTGGCAGTGGACCCATATAGATCATGGGTTGTTATTATGACAGTCAAGCTACACAGTCCAGGCTAATGTTTTAAAGTTCATGTTAAGACTTGTTCCCTTTATACTTATATATATGTATATCTATATGATTGTGTGCTTTGGACTTGGAAGGTTTTAAATGAGGATTATGGTACTATTTTATCCCTTTATCCCTGAGTTACTTGCAAGCGCTCAACCTGATAAATATCTCCAGATGCAGCTGTATCCCTACGTAATGCAGGGAATAGAGACACTTCTACTTTTCTTGCACAATGATAGGTGGTTCTTGGATTGTTCACGAGTTATCTTTAATTAGTGAACCTCCTTCGTCCGAATATCCTGTTACTTCATGGTCAAGTTTTTGTCACAAACTTTTCTTTGGACTTATTTTTGGCTATCATTGGGGAAACATCCCAACTTTCATTATATTTGATTTTATCATAGAGGCTT
Source organism: Capsicum pubescens (assembly GCA_030864215.1). NCBI lineage: Eukaryota > Viridiplantae > Streptophyta > Magnoliopsida > Solanales > Solanaceae > Capsicum > Capsicum pubescens. Next base: position 246,811,983 of record CM061548.1, read on the forward strand.
TGTGGATTACTGTTGATTAGGAGTTGTTGGTTTGACATTTTTAATTAATTATAAGTTATCTAATTTTTTATCTTGTTATATGTTTGGTATTTATCCAATGCTATTTGTGTTATGTTTTTATTTTGCCAGGCAAAGGGGTGGCCTTCGGTCCTCAGTGGACTTAAGATATCCATCATGGCCAGGCCCTGGTTCGAGTAGTGGCAAATTTTGTATCAGAGCCTAGGTTCATGGTCAATTGGGTATCCACAAAACCATTTCAAGTAGAATCTCATTTAAGGGTGGGTAGCATGCCACACTCATAAGGGAGTGTCTATGAGGCATTTAGGAATGTTTCCCTTCCTTGGGTTCTACTTTTGGGTTGTAGAGTCTAGGATATTTAAATCTTCTTTAATTCTTAATTTTTTTTGTATTTTAGATCATGCCTGCTAGAAAATTTGATGCTCGTGGAAACTGTTCTATCCCGTATGAGGACAACGTGGATAGAAATCATCCAGCTTTTGGGGTACAAAACTGGTCTAGGGTCCCAACTCCTGATTTTACTACCCCTCGTGGAGTTCTACCAGTCTCTAAAAGTCCTCCTCGGGCTGATAATGATCATGCCCTACTGCCTTATGGAGATTGATCTATTTATCTGCTAACTCAAATAGTTACTTCTCAATCTCGTTACCCTGATCATATTGGTTTTGTTGTTCCTTTTTCTGAGGCCACAAAGGTTGGCAAGTTCATGAGGTTGAGTCCTCTAAATTTCACTGGTTCTAATGTTGAGGAGGACCCTCAAGGGTTTATAGATGAGATGGAAAAGATCTTTTGAGTGATGCATGCTTTTGACTTGGAGGGTGTGGAGTTCACCATGTATTAATTATAGTATATGACATATCAATGGTATAAAGAGTATGAATATTTTAAAGAGAATACGCTGAGCCAGCCATGTGGGATGACATTTCTAGTGCCTTGATCATTTCTTTCCTCAAGAGTTGAGAGAATCAAAGGTTGAGGAGTTTATGAGTTTGAAGCAAGGTAAAATGACTGTGAAGGAGTATTCCTTGAAATTTCATCATTTGTCACACTATACCCTTTAGTTGGTGTCCATCATGAGGGATATATGAGGAAATTAGATTTTGTGTTATCCCATAACTTGGTGTTGGAGTAAAAGGATGCCTTTTTTAAGAAATACATGGTTATCTCTAGTTTTGTAGTATATATGTAGCAATTTGAGGAGGAAAACAAAAAACAAGCCAAAATAGAGAAGAGACAAAGTAAGAGGGTTATATACTCTAGGTAGGGTAGAGGTTACGAAAATAGTAGTAGAGATGGCAGGAAATGGTCTAAGAAGAAGTAGGGAAATTCTAGTTCATATTTTATGGCTAGTGCTTTTATCCTAATCCATTAGGCGATAGTCACTTCTAGAAAGATAGTGTATTTAAGAAATAAGGTGCCCAGTCTTAGGCCAACGGAGCTCAATCAACCCCATCTTATCCCTCTTGCCATTCTTTTAGGCAGATGCATCGTGGTTTCTATAGTAAAAGGAGGAACCCGTGTTTTAATTGTGGTCAACATTCTGGCTCCGACACTGGCCAAAATTGTGTCTATGTTCTCACCACCCATCAGGAGTTAGAGGCATCTCCTAATATTATCACTGGTACATTAAAGCTATTCTCTCATAAAGTGTGTTGTTTACTTGATCGGGGGTCTACTTTTTTTTATGTGACCCCATATGCGGTTATTTATTTTGATTTTGGTCCTGAGTGCATTTCTAATACCTTTTCTGTATTGACCCCAATGGGTCACTCTGTTGTGGCTAGAAGGGTCTATAGGGGTTGTGTGGTATCTATTTATTATAGGGAAACCTTGGTAGACTTGATAGAGTTGGAGATCGTCGATTTTGATATAATCTTAGGGATGGATTGGTTTTATTCATGCTATGCCTCTCTAGATTGTCGAACTTGTAAGGTCATTTTAAAATTTCCTAATGAGTCAATTATAGAATACGAAAGGAGTTCCCTAGTTCCTAAGGAAAGGTTTATTTCTTACCTTTGAGCCCGAAAGTTAATTTCCAAGGGGTGTATTTATCATTTGATATGGGTTAAGCATTCTAACTCGAAGGGTCCTTATTTGTAATCTGTTCCTATGGTTAATGAAATTTTGGAGGTCTTTCCTGATGATCTTCTTAGTATTCCAATCGATAGGGAAATAAATTTTGGGATTGATCTTCTCTTTGATACCCGTCTTATCTCTATTCCCTCGTATAGAATGGCTCTAAATGAGTTCAAAGAAATTAAGGAGAAATTAAAAGATCTTCTCAATAAGGGTTTTATCTGCCCTAGTATTTCTCCATGGGGTGCTCCTATGCAATTCGTACGTAAGAAGGATGTTTCTCTTTGAATGTGTTTATATTATCGCCAGTTGAATAAGGTGACTTTGAAAAATAAGTACCCTCTCCCTAGGATTAAAGATTTGTTCGACCAACTTTAGGGTGTTAAGTACTTTTCTAAGATTGATCTCTGTTTGGGTTATCATCAGTTTAAAATTAGGGAGGTGGATATCCTAAGACTACTTTTTGAACTTGATATGATGATTACAAGTTTTTGGTGATGTCCTTTGGTTTGAATTATGCTTTGGGGGCATTCATGGACCTTATAAATCAAGTATTCTATCAGTCATTTATTTATGATTGTGCTTATTAATGACATCCTAGTTTATTCAAAGAGTGTGGAGGACAATGCCAATCACCTCCGTATAGTATTGCAGACTTTGAAAGATCAGTAGTTGTATGATAAATTTTCTAAGTGTGAATTTTGGTTGAATGTTGTGACCCTCCTTAGCCATGTTGTTTCTATTGAGGGGATCATGATGAATCCATAAAAAGTTATGGCGATGAAGAAGTGGCCTAGACCCACGACTACAACTGATATTTCGAATTTCTTAGGTTTAGCTATGTATTATAGGAGGTGTATGGAGAGTTTATCTTTGATTTCTGCTCCATTGACTAAGTTATCTTAGTAAAAGGTGAAGTTTCTATGGTACGATGCTTGTGAGGTTAGCTTTTAGAAGTTGAAGGATAAGTTGACTTTGGCTCTGGTCTTGACCCTACCCAAGGGTACTGATGGTTTCATAGTATATTGTAATGTGTCTTGTGTCGTACTGGGCTTTATTTTGATGCAGCATCGTAAGGTTGTGGCTTATTCTTCTAGGTAGCTTAAAGTGCATGAGAAAAACTATCTGACTCATGATTTGGAGTTGTTGTCTATGGTGTTTTCATTGAAGATTTGGTGCCATTATTTGTATGGGATTCATATTGATATATATTCTGATCACAAGAGCTTGCAAAACGTGTTCACCCAAAAGGTGTTGAATCTCAAGCAAAGGAGATAGCTTGAGTTGCTCAAGAATTATGATATAATTCTTCACTATCACCCAGGTAAGGCTAATGTGGTTGCTAGTTCTCTTAGAAGGTTATCTATGGGGAGCTTGTTGTATGTGGATGAGAAAAAGAAATATTTTGTGAAGGATATTCACCAGTTAGCTAACCTTGGAGTTCATCTTTTAGATTTTGAGGATAGAGGTGTGGTTGTTAAGCAGGTAATGAAATCATCTCTTGGTGCAGAGGTAAAAGATAAATAGGTATTAGATCCCATATTGAGGCAGATCAAGGATGATATGGGTCGGCATAAGGTTAGGTCCTTCAATGTTAGTGGTGATTGTATCTTGAGTTACTAAGGTAGATTGTGTGTTCTCGTTATTGATGGGTTGCGAGAAAGAAATTTTACTGAAGCTCGTGTGTCACGGTATACTATTCATCCTGGTTCGACGAAGATGTACCATGATTTGAAAGAGATCTATTGGTGGAATAACATAAAGAGAGATATGGCCAATTTTGTATCCAAGTGTATGGTTTGTCAACTGGTGAAGGTAGAACACTTGAGGCCGGGTGGTTTGTCTAAAGAGACTGAATTTCCTGTGTAGAAGTGGGAAGTCATTAACATTTATTTCATTACTAGTCTTTCGCGGTCTCATAGTTCATTTGATTTGATTTGGGTCATCATGGATAGGATAACTAAGTCTGCTCATTTCCTATCCATAAGAACTAACTATTCTATAAGAATTATGCTAACCTTTTCATTTAAGAGATCATAAATTTGCATGGTGCTATAGTTTCTATTATATCTAATTAAGGTACTCAGTTCTCATCTCACTTTTGGTGATTATTTCAGAGAGGTTTGGAACTAAGTTAAATTTTAACACTACTTACCACTCGCAGACGGATGGACAAGCGAAGAGGACTATTCAAACTTGGGAAGATATAAAAGGACATGTGTGATCAACTTTTATGGTAGTTGAGTTGACAATTTTCCTCTCATAGAGTTTGCGTATAATAACAACTATCATTCTTGTATTCAGATGGCTCCGTTTGAGCCTTTCTATGGTAGAATATGTCGTTCTCCTATTAGGTGACCCGAAGTTGGTGATACTAGATTATTTCGTCCTGACTTCATTCATCAGGCCATGGAAAAGGTGAAGGTTATTAAGGATAGTCTTAAGACCATCCAAAGTTGCCAAAAGTCCAATGCGGATGTGAGGCGTAGGGAATTGGAGTTTGATGTTAGTGATCGGGTATTCTTAAAGGTGTCTCCCATGAAAGAGATAATGAGGTTTGGAAAGAAGGGGAAGCTCAGTCCTCATTATATTGGCCCATACTTGATCTTAAGGAGAGCGAGTAATGTTGCTTAAGAGTTTGAGTTGCCTCCTAGTTTGGGTTCCATTCACCCAATGTTCCACATGTCGATGTTGAAGAAGTGTGTGGGTGATCCTTCCTTGATTGTCCCTTTGGAGAGTGTTGGTGTTTCGGATTTCTTGTGTTATTAGGAAGTCCCAATTGAGATTTGGATAGGCAAATCCGTCACTTGAGGACTAAGGATGTGGCTTTGGTGAAGGTTGTATGGAGGAATCATAAAATTCAAGAAGCTACTTGGGAAACTGAAGAGGACATGAGGTCCAAATATCCATTCTTACTACCCATTTTGGATTATCTTGCTTAAGGTATGTGTTTTCCTTAATATCTTTGTTTTCTATCATAGTTAAAGGAAAGTGTGGTTGTGTTCTATGTTAAATCCTGCTAATGGATACCTTGTATCATCATTCGGGGACCAATGATCCTAGGGGGAGAATGTAAACCCCAAATTTCGGTCCTTGAAAAATCCTGAGATTTGAGTTCACTACCCTGACTATGACTAACAATAAGAGTCGTAAGATCTCTATATGAGTCATATGACCCAAATCATAGCCTGACCAGTGAAGGTTGCCTTTACTTCAGCCTTTGTTACAACTTAAGACTAATAAGTCATAAGGACTCTATACGAGTCGTAAGGTACCAATTGCAGGGTGACTAGTGTAATTACCTAAATGTTCTGTCTAGATCATAACTAGGACCCTACAAATCGTAGGGTCACTTGACGAGTCGTGGGGCGTGAGTCGTAGGGTCAACATAGAAGGTTCCATTAGCTATTGTCCAGACTATGAGTCGTGGTGACGAGTTGTAGTTTGTCCTTACGAGTCGTAGGGAGACCCATCATCACTGGTGATGAATTTGCAACTTATAATTAAGGGAACTATGGTATTTCTATTTTTTCCCCACTTACGACCCATGACATTAAATAATATTGGGGGACTTTATTTTCAACATATATCAATTGTAAACTCTCTCTCAAACTCTCTCAAATTCACTCAAATTCCCCACTCAATGACAAGACTAGGGTTTCAAGAGTTTTTTCTTTTAGGGCTCAAGTGTGGTTTATTTTTCTAATTTTTTCCAACCCATTTAATGATCATGTACTTGTGTCCATTATATGTATAATTGTGTCATGGATGGCGTAGGGTACACGGATTCCCCAGCCTTCTATGATATCTCTAAGTCTTGCGGCTAACAGTCTCTAAGGTCAAACCAAGGGGTGACAGCTGGACCTATATAGCCCGTGGAATATTATTAGGATGGTCAAGCTACACAGTACATGATAATGTTTTAAAGTTCTTGCTAATCCTTTTTCAATATCCCGACATATTATATATATATATGGATGTACATATGATTGTGTGCTTTGGATTTAGATGATTTTAACTGTGTTCATGTCATTATTTTCCCCCCTTATCCCTGTGCGACATGCTAGCACTCAACCCTCTAAAAGTGTTTGGACGTTGTATCCCTACACAATGCAAGGAACAAAGACACTTCTACTTTTCCTGTGCAGTGATATGTGGTTCTTAGATTGTTCATGAGTCATCTTGAAGTGGTAGTCTCTTTCTTCCGGATGTCCTGTTACTTTATGGTCCTATTTTTGTCATAGACTTTTTGTTAGACTTATTCTCATATATCATTGGGTACATGTCCTGACTTAGATTATATTAGGTTTTGTCATACAAGCTATGTGGATTACTGTGGATTAGGAGTTGTTGATTGGACATCTTTAAGTAATTTTAAGTTATCTGATTTTCTTTCTTGTTATATGTTTGGAATTCATCCATTGCTAGTTGTGTTTTGTTTTAATTAAGCCAGACAAGAGGGTGGTCTCTGGTCTTTGGTGGACATGAGATACTTTTCATGGCCAGGCCCTAGTTTGGGTAGTGATAGTTTTAGTCCTTGAGTCATTTACTCGAATAAGATGACAGATGCACCATATGGAAATCATTTTCCTTGCCTTAAGGAAAGAGACAAATCGACCTATAGGCACTGAGGTACTACCCTTCCAATCTAAGATTGGTTTATTTGGAAACTCAAATTGGACTACTCTGTTTCTACAATCAACGGAGGCATAGAAGGAGTGGATCCAATCCTTGCCAAGAATACCATCAAAATTAGCCATGTTTAACTCTACAAAGTCTACTGAAGTGACCTTATGGGATACTGTGATTGGGAAATTTCTGTATACCTATCTGGCTATGATTGAACTACTAGTTGTAGTAGAAACTAAGAAGGGTTGTGCAAGGATTTCAGGGTGGACACTAAAATCTACTGCTATATATGGAGTCATGAAGGAAAGTATGGCTCCAGGTCTAATAATGCATAAACATGAATATGAAAAAATTGTAACATACAAATAACCACATCAGGAAAAGTGTCCTGACCCTCTCGAGTTTGAAGGGCATAAAACTTACCCTGATGTTGTCCACATGTTGAACTAGAGGTGGAACCCTGCTGAGTTAGGAGACTTACTTGAACTGCTTAAGAGTTAGACTGGCCCTACTGAAGGACATCCTTACCACTCCACAAATCCATTGGGAAATCTCTCACTCTATGGACTAACTTGCCACACCCAAAGCAAACATCACCAACTGCCAAACACTCATACTTGTGCTTCCTACTATAGTTATTGCAAATGGGTTGGTGTGAACCCAATTCAATTTATACTGGGACTTAGATCCTAATGCTCTATCTCGAGTATCCTATATGAACTTGGATACTAGAGTACTAGGATAAGATAGGGCTAGAGCAAAATATTTTTTGGTAGAACTGAGAACGATTTCCACTATCTGACCTCTGCAGAGAGAAATTGAAACTACCAGTTGTGGCTCTCTTATTCTCCCTTTCCCTCTTATTGATCATCTCCTCCTTAATTTGTTGAGCATGGACCATCAATCTGGAGATGTCTATCTTTTTAACCAACATGGTCGTTCTATACTCCTTGACCACCTCCTCAGAAACACCTGAAATAAACTTACTCATTCGGGCCCTAGAGTTAGCCACCATACATGGAACATACCTTGCCAATAGATTAAACTTGAGTGAATACTTCTTCATACTCATATATCCCCGCTTTATGTTTATAAAATCCCTCACCTTGGCTTTCCTCAACTCAAGTGGGAAGAACCTGTCAAATAATGCGGCAACAAACTCACCCAACTCAACCGACCCTGCATCTTAACCTCTATCCTCCTTCCACTACTTAAACCATTTATGAGACACTCCTAGTAGTTGATAGGCAAACAAATCAGCACTCTCAGTTGAAGTGAAACCCATTATCTTAGTGACCTTTTGAATACTATCCAGGAACTCCTGTGGATCCTCTTTAGGATTAGACCGAAAGAATATAAGAGTATTTATCCGAGTGATATCCCGGACTCTAGTAGTTGTCGTATTCATAATAGGGTTGCCTAGTAATATAGTCTGCTAGTTATTCTGAGGTGTCATTGACTGGGCTAATTTGATAAAAACTACCGTAAACTCAACACGAGATACCTTTTTATTCAGAGGGTCTTTGGGAAATGGTGGTGGTGCTTGTAGGTTTCCATTCCTCCTTTTGTTTGTTCTCTTGGGAGGCATTTTCTGTAAATGGGTAGAGGATGAGTTAGGAGGATAATTTTAAAATATTTCACACTCTATCGCATGACATGAATAATGAAAAAAGTGAGACCTTCCTAAAATGTTTCATAGCCTCTCACTCATAAATGTGGCATGCATCACACCTATGAACAAGACTCTACTTAATGGTGCTTTAAGACCTCTTAGGACACCTTAAACCTGCTTCTCTAATATTAAGTTTTTCATGATCCGAGGCTACCCCTAGTCTTAACACTTTTCTTAGAGCCACAAGTGACCTCAAGCTAACCCTCGGTCTAGCATAACACTAAGAATACTGAAGAGACAATATACTAAGTGGAAGCTATATTGAAATAACTGATGAAGGTAATAATAAAATATTGATTATCAACGAAAACTAGAATAGAACTGTCTAATAAAACCAACATACTAAAATATAACTAACTATCTGTCTCAAAGCCTTGACTCATATGAGTTGTTGGGATAAGCCCCCAACTAACTTGAACTGACTAAAACTTATAGAATTCTGAAAATAAATATTGATAACTAGTCCTCGAATAATGAGGACACACCAAATACTGTTGCTGAATATGTTGTTGAATCATACTATGCATGATCTGGATTTTAAGCATTGGATCCTATAATATAAGACAATATAGTGCAGGAAGTATGTGATCAATACCTTGAATGTACTGAGTATCTGAGATAGGAAAAACTAACTAATATAAGAAGAACATGAATGCATGAAACATAGTAAACTGAATGCAGACTAAGTATAAACATATATTAGATGAAGACTAAATAACTGAATGCAAAATCATGAAAAATCTGTAAGCCAAACATAACTAAGGACTGTGGGAGATAACAATAACTGACATACCATAATCTGAGTAAATTGGGATTAAACTTGTAACCCCAGTTAGATAGGTGTTCAAACCCTTTCCATGGGTACGAACACTAGTTGATGTGGATCAACTAAACTGATGTCTCGAAGGATAGAGTGTCAGTCCTCAACTGGAAGATCACCCCTTGTAACCTATAATGGCACCGTAGTTCTGGAACTTAGGGATTTCTACTAAAGGACTCAGTCCTAACTGATGGGGGAGCGTTCATACCTATGTTCTCTTAGTGATAAATACTACTACTAACTAAATGACACTGAAAACTTATTTGCTTATTTTAATTACATTCTAAAAATATCAACAAAGGATAATCTGAAGTGCTCAAAGACTTGTAAACTAATATATGCATGAATCCCAAGGTATTTAGTGTTCATAACCCATCAACTCTAAAGATGACAATATTAATTGAACATTATGATGATCACAATTTAAGCCTAAAACTCAACAATTTATCAATAAAAGGGAATTCATTATTTTGAGTATGGGAAGATACTACTCTTATGGGAAAACATGTACTCGTGGTTTAGTTACATGAATAAACTGAAGAAATTAAGAAAACTCATATTTAACCTAGAACCTAAAACATGAAGGGGGAATTAAACTTAAGAATTTGAGAAGTCTTTGAGACTCAATGGGAGGAAGGAAACCATTGAAGAAATCCCACATATCTAGAGATAAAATCCTTGGAAAATTCTTTGGAAATTGTTCTTGATGTTGAGGAACTCTAAGTTGATTTTTGGAGAAGAAAATTGCTCTTTCTCTATTCTCCCTTTATGTGTTTGATTGAATTTTGAGTTTATGAGGGATTTAGGGGAAATATAGCCTTATATTCCAACCTTGGAAAGGCCTAAACGATGTGGGTATGCCATTAAAATTGTGGGAAAAGACCAAAAATCCCTTCTTAAATTTTTTTAGAAATTCCTAGGAAACAGTCGTAATGGCTCAAGCTACGACTCGTTCGGTATGGTCATGAGTCATTTGCTGGAGTCATGACCTGAGGTCCTAATCCTTGGGCCCTTACTATTATGACAACGACTCCTCTTCTAACAACTCATTTAATCTAGCCACGAGTCGTCATGAAGGGTCATTGTCAAGGGGTTGATTTCTTGGTCATTCACTACCATGACAATGAATCTTCACCATGACTCGTTGTTCCAGACAACGAGTCATTTCCAGAGTCGTTGCCACGGGCAGTTTGACAGTCAGAGCCTTAGAAAATTTTCCATAACTTTTTTCCATAATATCATATTGAGGCAAGATTACTGACATTGGAAAACTAACTTAATTGTCTATTTATTGGTGGGTCTAGAGCTAAGAAACATGGGGTGTTACAATTGGTGACCTGCTGGTGCAGGTTCCAACATATGTGGCTAACTTACACATATAGGTCACTCATGTAGGTGAAACTAGTTCTTCAAATCAGCCACCTACTTGCGCAAGTCCATCGTGTGCATGCACAGGTTGCTCTCATCAAGCCCAAGTGAATTTTTAAGCTCCTTTTATTTGTTTTAGACTTCCAATTGACTCGTATTACTTTCTTAACTTCATTTTCAACCTTTACATCTAAAAATAATCATTACAGCATGATAATAACCACAAATAAATGGAAAAAATATGATAATTCAAGATTAAGAAGTGCTAACAAATCATCAAATTGGTGACACATCAAACCCCCAAACTTAACTTATTGCTTGTCCTTAAGTAATCAAGAATATTTATAAAGAGGTAGGACATTCATGACTCAAAAACCATCCAAAAGAAAGCTATATTAGATATCTAGGCTAAAAAATCTCATAAAAGATCCCTCAAACAGGTCATAACAATAAGTAAACAAAATTTTTCCATTATACATATTTTTATGAGGAAAGGATGAAAGATCATATCAAAATGAGCTTTCAAATAAAAAATTCTTCTCAAAGTGTCACATAAATTCTTCAAAGATTGTCTTAATTTTCACTATGCAACTTATCTTGCTCGTTTACTCGACTTGGGAGTAAGACATCACCATCCAACATAAAGTATTGATGCCACTCATATGCAAGAGTTAATTCCACACACATAATATATTTTAATTCTCAAATGATCATAAAAATTGTAAGCATTTACACTCATTGTTGCAAAGAAATTCAAGTACAATGAACATAACCATAGATTGCCCTTTGTTTTGTTCAACACTAATATAGACTCACCAACTTTGAAATCACCAACATCTTGTAGTTTAGATATGGGTTAAGTTTTTTGAAAGGAATGTATGGATCAAGTGACTAAAAGACCTCCTGAAATGCAATCGATTATCACCTTCTATCCCCAATTCATTAAAATTTTCCACCTTATTTGACTTCAATTGTTTTACTTTTTTCCTTTAACCTCTAGCTTCATACTTGCCATACAAATTCAACTAACCACTTTATTTCTTCACTTCTTTGGTTCTTTCAAGAAATGTTCTAAAATTTATCCATACATGGCCCACCATTTGTCTAGTTTTACTTTAAGTTCTATGGGCTAGGCTATTCGACCTAGTTTTTACGCATATCTTCTTTCTCATAAGCACATGATTAAATAACCAAGAATACACCTTTCATAACTTATTGTAGATATCAAAATTTTCCCCCAAACTAAGAGTTTAAATCACCCTTAAATAAATCTCACAATTAAGCACCCTAAACTTCACCGATATTTTCTTACTTTAGAACCACGTGATTCAGTCAAGGTGGTTAAGTACCAAAAGAGAGATTTTCCAAAACGGTCTAAGTTTAATAGTATGATTATCACTCAAAGAAAGAAAAATGGGCAAAGGCTCAAAAGGGTTAACTCAGGAACAATGTTAAGGTGGGGTTTTGGTCATGTCATAGGTCAAAAAGGGCCTTGGGTCATCCTCCAAACTACGCTTGCCTAGGATTTTGCTATGAATACACTCGAGTCAAGTTCTATACTACACGTATGTATGAAAATTATTTAAACCCCTCACCACACAAGGCATCATACTTATAGAGTAAAAATCTATTCTCCCGACCAATTTGAGAAATTAAACTTAATAAGTTACTTTGAGTCAAAGACTCATCCTTTTAAAGACAGAGCCAAAATTGAATTTAATAGTCTCAACACAAGCGAACACCCTCCTTTCTCTTTTTTTTAAACGCAAAAGTAGTTTTTTGGAACTTCGTAAAGTCATTAAATTACTTTTCATTGGCATTTGAAAGAAATTTTTAAACTCTTGCCGACTCCTAATTTACTGTAGACGCCAAATACTAGGTACTTTACCTAAAAATGTCACCTCATCATCTATAATGGGTGAAATACCACTTGGTTCGACATTGAAAATAACTAAAGTAAAGAGAAATAATAAGATAAAATAATTTTTTTCTTGGAAAAGAACCGAGTTTTGAATAAAACATTAGGAGATTATTTGATACATATTTAAAAAAGGAAAAAAGAACAACGCACAAAATTTTTATAAGTAACACCCAAAATACAAAATCAACAACAAAAACATCACAATCGAATATTATATCATAACAAACACATATAACAAGCCAGAAAAGAGCAATATTCAACATAATCATAAATATGCCTAACAAGGGCTAAATCCATATCAATGTCATCATAAATGAATATGCTCAGCTAGGGCCAAATACAAATCAACATCAAGTGCGAAATATATAATCCCTCAAATCAAATAAGTACCGACCATCTAATATAAAATAAGAATGCCTCACCCCACACTAAATGTCATTACATTGTCCCTAGTGTAAATCTAAAAAGTGAGAAAAGGAGGGTAAAATCCCTATGGTGCACTCCATACTCGTGTACACGTCCCTAGATGGATGTGCAGGAACACTAAGAGCTTCATCCGCATGGGATCCTATTACTGGGTCAGCAATAAAAGACACTACATTAATAGGTCAAGAGGTAGAACTAGCCCTAACCTGTTGTGCTTTAGTAAGATTCTCATTAAAGTCAATCCCAACCTCATCATTAATATATGCATTTCCAAACAAATTAGCAAAAGAAAGTACCGGGCCTATAGTATTTGAAGGATTAACTATATACACCTTATGAGGAGCAAATAAGGCCTACATAGATTGAAACTCAGATCGTTATCCATCAAGATTAGCCTTCAAAGAAGAACCCCTCTCTCATTCACCTTTATTATCTATTATGGATAATATCTGCTCATACTCTGCCATTTGAACAATTAGACATACTAAGCTCTGCTCAATAGCGATCTGAATAAACTGGGAAATGTTGGCTACTCACTAGGTAACAATATTAGTGCTTGCCAAAGTCATGGAAGAAACTTTGTCAAATGTGATCATTAAAGACTATGGTGGCTGGGTAGACCTAGGAGGTAGTGTAGTGCTAGAAGGAGAAGGAGCATCAGAAAAGTCTGGGGATTATCCAAAACAAGTGAAGGAATTAGAGGGGCCTCCCCTCTCTCCAAACTAAACGAATCTCCCAAAAGAATCCACCAATACAAAAGCTTTTCTCTAAATCCCCAGGGGATTATCATCATATTTTCTATGTATAATATCAACCACATAGGTGCAAGTAACCCCCTAATCAATATTGGAGAAGAATGAAACCATATACTTAAGGCAAAACAACGAAATAAGAAAAGAAAAAGGGCAATAAAGTACCCGATTTCTTTGACCTTACTTGATCCTTTCTTAAATCAACTCCCTTTTATTCACTATAATATCATCTATGATGTATCCAACAATGATAGCCCACTCCATAGTGACTTCTTGGTCATTCCCTAAAGGAACTAGGCGATTATTAACAAATCCAAGCCAATGTTTAGATTGGTTTGAAAGTTCCCACCTCTTGTTTGGTCCAATAACATTGGCCTATGGAAAAGAGACATTTTGCAATAAATCAGGCTATCCAAGGTAAACATTCACTCATACTAAGCAACTTATTCTTGTAGTCAACCCCAGACTCGGTCACAAGCAAAATAAATACCATTTTTTTTAGGCGGTGCAAGGAACTTTGACTCCCCAAACCAGCACCCGAGGAAGACAAGGTTATTCTGCTATAGGTGGATTGTACATGTGTTCGTTATGGAGAAAACATAAGAGGAATAGAATTTCCTCACTAGGTATTGAAAGTAACTAGGTAGATGGAAAGTAGAGTCCATATCCTTAAAGATACCCCATACACGCTCTTTGACTTAGAAAATAATCTTGGGGAAATATTCTTCAACTCCTTTCATGCTAAATAATTTTTGGGATTGAAATCCTGAGTTCTCACCGAATCATCATATAAATCTCGCACACTTTCAATACCAAACCTAATTTTATCAACCTATTTGGGTAACCTTTTTATGCACTCAGCAGTGCTTTGTACTTTGGGACCTTTTTGGACTTCTTTTCTAGATGGTTCTTTTCCTTTGGAGGTTGGATATTTAGATTTGGTTTTATACATATCGGTACCTTTCTTTTCACCCTATGGTATTCCTAAGAAAAGGAGAAAAAACAAAAATAAACAAAAGACAAAGGGTAAAATATATGAAATACCCTGGGTTTTAGCCATTGGAAATTTCCTGAGCTTTGAGCTCAATGTTCTTTTAAATACTCATCATACGAGTTGTATAATATGGGTACGGGTCAGGTGACCCAACATATAAGGTGTCCAGTCGGTGATAGTTAGGTTTCTGTTGTGGTTATGGTTTGGTGGTACGTGTCGTATCGTTTAGTGATGGGTCATTGGGTTGATTGTTCACTTAATCTGAAACTTAGTAACTTAACTTGTCTCTGAGTATGAATGGCTCACTAAGAGCCATAATAATAGAGCACGAGTGGTATAATCTAGTTGAATATTGTCCAGTGTCAACCTCTTAGTATTCCATCTTTAGTATGACTCGATCATATAAGTTGTATGGTCTAGTCAGGAGTTAGGGAAATAGAGTTGTATGGTGGATAGTGTGTGGGTGTTCAACATTATATTCTGGTTATGACTGGATGGTACCAGTTATATGTCATAGTGATGAGTTACGTTGGCCTACTCGTACCCACTACGGTGATTTTACAGTTTTAAATTAGAGGTATTCTAGACATTTTTCCACTTAACTTCTTTTGACCACACAACATAAAACATCTTTTGGGACTTCATTAACCTATTATTCTAAATGAAACACTCTTTAAAATTTCATAAAATCTCTCTCAAGCTCTTGGTTTAAGAAAAGACTAGGGTTTCTACAAGACAATCTATTAAGGCTCTAAAGGATGGTTTCTCTCCATTTTCCTTGGTGTCAAAGGAATTTTATTCCTCCCTCATTGTTAGTTTAACTAAAATCATGTTTTAATGAATGGTTTTCATGGAATTTTTGTTGTATTGTTATGGTTATGAGTAGATGTTGGAGGTTTTGGTTGTTCTTGGTTGGATAATGCTTTTCCATGTTTTACTTATGTTTTTTCATGTTATAATTATTATTTTAACATGTAGGTTCATGGGAATGGTCAATTGATACTTGGTTTTGCTTTTGTAAACTATAAGCCCTTAACATGTTTATTAAAATGCCAATGAGAATGATTTTGTCACATAGTTTGACTATTCTAGAAAATTTTACATTGCATAATAAAGTAATGAAATTTAAATTAGTTTGGTTTGTTTAAATGGATTGGAAAGGCCTTGGTGGTCATGGTATTGGTTTAGTTGGAACTTCAGAGTCAAATTAGTTTAATGGCTTTGGTATGGCATAAATAGATAGACTTGCAAGCTCTAATTATTGTTTGATGATAGAAATGGTTAATGCCTAATTAAAAAGACTCATTGGTAAATGGTTGGTTATGTGTGAATGATTATAACATAGGATTAAATAGGGTCATGTTATCAAAGTCATGGAAGGTAGAGGTATCGAGGGGACCAAAACTGGAAACGTATATTTACCAATGTGAGGTTTGGTATTGGTGACCGTGTGAATGATGTCATACTTATATTTTTTGGTGATGTACTGGTCATCACATATTTTCTCTGGTTCGTGTGGCTAACACACACCAGGGCACTTTCAGCAGGAATAGATAAACCCATGTGTCGTGGGTAGATTTAAGACGGCATAAATGCACAACCCATATTAAAAGATTTAAATGCATGCTAAACCCAATTCCCTTTCCTAACATAATATATGTATACATATGTATGTATGTGATTGCATATGATTATTTAATTTGGTTTTGAATAATGGCATTATTTTATCCTTATTCCTGAGTGCATACTAACATTAATTCTGCTAACCATCTTCAGTTGTTATATCCCCTCGCTATGCAGGAATTATCAATACTCTTCCTTCTCTTATTGATTGGATTCAGGGATATCTTTATGTCAAACTGAAGTGGTGAGCTTCCATACTGTGGAAGACTTCATTTCATGCTATGGACTTCTTTTATTTTTCTTTATTTCTTGGACTTTGGTTTTAGCTATAGTCGGGGGCATGTCCTGACTGGATGTTCTTTGATTTTGGATAGACAATTTATGGGACTACTATGGGCGTGGGCGGTGTCAGTATTTGTGTAAGCCTTGGTATTGGTATTGGCATTGGGGTTGACACCGGTTAGATATTTGGTTGGATATTTGGTTGGTCATGGTTATGGATTTGATTAAATGTTTTTCAATTATTTGTTTTATCTTGCTATATGTTCAAAATTCATCCAATATAGGGTACATGAAGATTAGGGTTGGGTATTGGGGCGGTCTCTGATCCCGGTTGGACTTGAGATGCCTGACACAACTAGGCCCTGGATAAAGTTATGTCAGATTGGTATTAGAGCCCTAGTTTATCGTCAATTAGGAGTCCACAAAGCTGTGTCGAGTAGAGTCCCTTTTAAGAATGTGTAGCATGCCACACTCATAAGGGAGAGACTACGAGGCATTTAGGAATGTTTCTCTTTCTTGTATTCTGTTTTCAAGTAGTAGAGTTTAAGGTCTTGAAATCTTCTTTAACTCCTATTTGTTCGCTTTTCAAATCATGCCTCCTCGAAGATCTGAATCTTATGGAAACTCCTCTGTCCTACCTGAGGAAAATATTGATGGGACTCATTCTACTTATGGGGTATAGAATCTCTCTACGAGTCCAGTTCTTGATTTCCCTCCTAGAGTTCCACTAGCTCCCTTCAGTCCTCCTCGAACTCCTCAGGTTGATGTGCTGAAAGCCGAGTTTTGTCAGTCTATCTATGTTTTGGCATAATTGGCAGCTTCTTAGTCTAAGCATAGTGCTTCTGTTACTCTATCTTCTGAGGCTACAAAGGTTGGATAATTCATGAGGTTAAATCCTCCTACCTTTACTGGTGTTAAGGTAGATGAGAATCCTTAGGGTTTTCTTCGTGATATGGAAAAGATCTTCCATGTTATGCATAGCACAAATGTAGAGGTCATGTAGTTTGTTGCCTACCAACTGAAAGATGAGGCATACCAGTGGTACAAAGAATGGGATCAGCCAAGGGGTAATGATGTTGAGTCATCCCTATGGAGGATTTCTCTAATGCTTTCCTGAACTTTTCTTTCCTTAAGAGATGAGGGATGCAAAGGCAATTTTTTTTTAACCTGAGGCAAGGTAAGATGTCAGTCAAGGAGTATGCCTTGAAATTTCACCAGTTATCTTGGTATGCTTTGGAGTTATTTTCTAGCATAAGGGATAGAATGAGAAAGTTTGTTTCTGGGTTGTCTAGAGACTTGATTCTGGAGAGTAAGGTTACCTTGTTAAACAAGGACATAGATATCTCTAGGTTGGTTATATAGATACAGCAAGTAGAGGAAGAGAAGAAGAAGCAACATGAGGTATAGGAGAAGCATGATTGATTTCGATGTCATATTAGGGATGGATTGGTTGCAATCGTGCTATGCTTTCTAGATTGTCAAACCCGTAAGGTTGTCTTTAAATTCCCTAATGAGACGGTAATTGAGTGGGAGGGTGGTTACCTAGCTCCTAAGCGGAAGTCCATATTGTATCTTAAATCTTGGAGATTAATTTCCATGAGGTGTCACTATCATCTGGACTAGGTTAAAAATTCTATTTAGGAGGGGCCATTTTTGCATTCTAAATGAATTTCCTGAGGTCTTCCCTGATGACTGAAACACCTTAGTTTTGACCCTTAGAAAATTCATGAACATTAAACTTCAGAAAATTCATGAACATTAAACTTCTGGAAATCATACGACTTGTGGGTACTAATCGTATGATGTTGTGCGGGTTAGGGTCCCTCCTTTAGTATGTAAATCAGTGTGGTTTGGTTGGTTTCTATCCAAGGTATGAATGGACATATTACCTCTCATATGTTAGGGTACGAGGTGTACATGGTGAAGTCTTATGATGCCCCAAACTTAGCCTAGTGCATTTTGTCTAAGGTACGGGTTAATGGGTACTTCTCGTATTCTAGGAAATGAATTAGACCTTTGTGGTCGTATATTGGTAAGTATGGAGGTCTAAGATGATTCTAGGAGTGTTAAATGCTACTAATAAGTGTCCCACAATATGAATAAAACTCAACTCATAAATAAAAATGGGGAGGGGGGGTGTTGGTTTTTGGAAAGTGTTTGTCAATAGCAACTCAAATCAACAAATTAAACAACAATTGTGATTTAAATTTGATAAGAGAAGAATCTTGGGATTATGTCGACCTAAGGGCAAGTTATGCATGGGTGCAAGAAGATTTAGTATACATGCTAGTTATCAGCAATATGGTAAGCTAGGTCTAAGATCCTTGAGGCTATTTTGTCAGCGAAACCTCAAGAATTTCACTCGTTGACCCTTTCGGGTACCTAACAAGTGTGTCAATTACAACCACCTATTACCTCAATTTGGGCATCCCTATTTCTAGGAAGATGCCTAAGATATAGTCAACTTCCTAATCACCCTTATGTCTATGATGATGAAAATTAGTAAACTACATCCATTAATTGTCTACTATTGCCTTATCACCCACATACCTCTTTTAAGAATGATATGGGTTCCAAAAGTTCACCCAAACCCCTCTTTCAAGGATGGTTTGAACTTTCAAGAATTTACAGTTTTCACCCACAAACCCATTTTGAGTATTTGGGGCTTTCACCCACAAATCCCAACTAATTTAGCCAAGCAATATTAAAACCCATCATCAACAAACTAGCATATACATAAATACATCACAACCAACACATAGTTTCACCTTTGTTCAACATAATCCCAAGACAATGAAAGTTTAGCTAATCATGAATAAAAGAGAAAAATATACCATAGGGATTGTTCAAACCACCCATTTTTTAATTATGCTAAATTCAAAGTCTCAAAATCAAAATATAAATGTTGTCCAAATTAGGGTTTAAACTTCAAATTCAAAATGTTCCAAGAGTCTAGAATATTCGAAAAGAGAAAGGGTTTTAGCCTCTAAAAGGAATTAGGTTCGACTATGTGAAATTACACAACTGTCCCTGGGCATATTCCCATGTAGCCGTGATTGCTGGATCTTGTCCTCAATCGTGGCTACCATAGTAAGGACACCATAGTTGCGATAGTTTGACTTGGATTGACTGGCTGTGATCGTGGACCATCGACCGCGATCGCGGTAACTGAGGATATTTCTGTTTCAGGTCTTCCAGCTGCATTTCTTTCTCCTTTTTTATCCTTTTAGCTCGCATCCATATCTTTCGATCTCATAACCTGTATGCCTACAAATTGTGGAAATTAGTGCATTTCATCACAAATTCATATCATTGATACATTCAAATCATGGTAATGTACATGAATGTTGAGTGCGAATGAGTGGTGAATTTACCACACCACCAACTTAAATCTTTTCTTGCCCTCAAGCAACACTACCCCTTAACATGAGACAATGCACATGTATTCCCAAAATTTATGACCCAATGATCACAATGACTTCAAGCTTAGTTACTACCATAAGTAGTTGTTCAAACTTGGGCAAAGCTATTCTCACAACTTCCCTCAACATGAAATGCAATGTTGAAGGGAACAAAAGACTTCAAAGAGCAATCATGCAACTATTACTAATACTCTAGAAGTTACTCACCTTTGACCTTAGCTACCTTATGTGCTTACTTTTATTTCCAACTTTTGATCATGGACCACTTCTTTTGTTTTCACTCTTTACTTATGTTCTTACTTTTATTTCCTTTGTTCACCAATTTTTTTCAATTCTTTTTCTTGCACACATCATGCTTTTATTTTCTCTATTGGATCCTTTATTTTTATTATTCATTTGTTCACAATGCTTAAGCTCTTAGGCACTCCCTTACAACTTTGTGTCTCAAAGTTACCTCTTCCAATCATCACCACCCCCAACTTAGGCTTTTAACCTCAAGTTGCATTTTTTAGTTCAAGGAGGTTAGAGTTCAAAAGAGGGATAAAAATTAAATGGCTAATGGCTTGCAATATGTTTTCCAAATAAAGGTCCAAAGACTCAATATGGGTTACTAGGGATAAAATCTATGCAAGGGTAGGCTTTTTAGGATAGAGTGTACTTCTATTTTCACAAAGATTTCCTAGGATCATCTCACCAACCAAGTAAAATAAAAAATTAGCCTTCAGAGACTAATAGGGAAAGTTATAGATGGTACAAGTATATATAAAACTTGGACAAATAAGCTCACCGCACATGGCATACAAATTCATCAATAAGGCTCCATTTCTCCTCCTTTAGAGAAAAAAATGGAGTATCTACCAATTATCACAAGCCAAAAATTTTGAGTCATAAAAATAGAAAAAGTATTGTTACAAGGTCGTTCATGTCCATGCACTTGATATTTTTGAAAAAATTTGGATGTAGAGGTGTGTTTGCTTTGCGTTTGCACCACACATAATTTGCTAATTATGGAACCAACCCAAGCCTTTGTCTCATATTTTGGCTTTCATATGGGTAAACAATATGGCTACTCAGACTATGCCATAGGTATAAATTTGATCCCAAATCAAAAATGCCATAGGTACTCAGACTTCCCTTGCATTTGTGATCTCCGTACCAAGGTTACTCAGACTTCCCTTGCATCCATGGCTCAAAACCCAATCACGACATTTTCCCCATAAGAATGTTATCACTCAGTCTATCATAGGGAAAATCTCATCATATATCATCATAAGAAAAATAAAGATAAAGTGAAAATCAAAAAGTAAGAGCGACTAATCCATGAAAATGTGGGCACCATCAAAGTGCCCGAATATTACAACCCAAATTAAAATAAAAATCATCAAAGAGAACATAAAAACATCTAGAGATATCAATAATATAGGCCCAAATATAATAAATACGAAGACAGGCACCCCCAACTAAAAAGATAGCAGTGTCCTCACTGCATAAACAATCAAGCATAAAGAGAGATAAGGGTGCTACTTAAACCATATCAATAGCTACTATCACTCTCTGCATCATCATCATCATCCTCAGGACTGGACCACTCAGCTGTGGCCCTATCATCGCTCACCACTTAGGAGAAAAGAAGTCTATCATGGGGTTTTAAGACCTTCCACAGGCCATTCACCCTTTTCAACATCTTGCTGAAGAACTTATCTCTTTTCTTCTCCCTTTTTACCATCTTCCCATGTGAAACCCAAAGATTTCAATGTCACACCACCAAGGATGAGTAGGCTTTCTCAAGCCTAGAAATGGTAGCTCCATGCTTCTTCTGGTCCTCCAGATACTTCTCAAAATTAGATCGGGACATATATGAGTATAGGGTAGTGGAGGGCTCTCCCATCCCCTAGGGAAAACCCGATACGAGCTCTCTAATGGATACAATATCAACACCAATATCCTGATGTGGCCCAATGGTAGATGGCCTAAAAGACTCAGGCTCCTAACATGTTGGATTTCCCAAGTAGATCTTCCTCTTCTTGTTTTTTCCCGATGCGCCCTCACCTCAAATTTTGAGAGGATAGATGGGAAATCCAGGGCTCACCCATGTTTCTCCAAGGTACTCCTCAACCTCGGGTCTCCTGTAAATCTTAATAATCAAATAGGTAAAGGAGAGATGCATACCACCATGGTTCTTGATGAATTTCATGTAAGAAACCATGAGCTGACCAACATTCAAAGGAATTCCATCTAGAATGAAAGCACCCATCCAAGCCAGCAAATCTGGAACAGTTCTCATGTGCGTGCAAGGGAAGACTCATCTACAATTGATGTTCAACCAAATTCGAGCCTCAGCAGGGAAGTCATACATAGATATGATTCTCTTAGCCACCGCCCATAGTCTTTATGCCAACCAGCTTCTTGGATCACATCAGTTTTATTTAAACTCACCCATGTTTGCATTTGGAAGCCAGTAGATATCAATGATTTGTTCCTCCTGAAAGTTCACCTCTTTCCCTTGGATCTTGATAATCATATTGGATAGTTCTGAGAATGACGCAACCCTAAGGCTAGTGTAGAACTCACAAAACCATTGCTCATTTGCCTTACAAGGACCAGGGGTGAAGCACCGCCACCCCGTGACCACAAACCTGTCATAAAATTCCAAAAGATTTTCTAGCAATTTCTCCAAGAATATTCTTCTCCCCTAGAACAGCTTTGTCCTCGAAAGATCACAATAGTAAAGATTATGGAAATCGGGTTCCATGAATCAGAGTTGGTCGTATTCTTCCATGATATGAACCTGAAAAACATGAGAACAACGCAACCACATTAATCATTGACATTTAAATACACAAATTATGCCATGTTTTCCACTAAAGTTCATGGGATGGTTAATTGGTGGTGTTTGGAAAAAAAATTAGAGTGCAGAAATTTTAGCCCTGGGAGAAAATCAGCCTCAGTTTCGCGATCGCAAGCAATAGAGCCATAATCGCAGTACTAATAACTGCGACTGCAGTACCTGAGATCGTTTTATATTAAAAATTCCAATGTCCAAAAATTCAAATTTTTAGCAAAAACATGTTCTACAATAAGAATTTGCATTGAAATCATTAAACAAGTTTCCTAGGTACTCGATTATGCCCTTAGAATGTGAAAACCACTTGCAAATACTCATTTGGGCATTTGATTGAGCACTTGGTGTGCACCCTTCATTTTTCTCAACATCACACAAAATTTGGGTACTCAAGGATTCCTCATACACGTGAAGACCATATTCTCCCTAATAACTACCACACCAGTACATTTGACCAAGTAATAAAGCATGAAAATCATAATTTTTGGCTTTTGCTATAACATGTATTCTATGGCCTATTTTCAATAATTAAAGTATGGATTTGAGACACTTGCCGGATGAATTATGCAAGATGGATGAAAGAATGCTATGGGAATGCTCAAAATTTAGATAGAAATGGGTCTAATTAGAGAGAAAAGTTGAGAAAGCAGTGTGGGGGAAATGGGGGATTCGAATGGTCATATGACAACTCTGAATACGATTGTGGTCAAAGGTCTGAGATCGCGTAAATACAAGTGGCCACGATCATGGACAAGGTCCCACAATCGTGGTAACTAGGGGCATTTCTGCACCGTTGTTTTCCCCTGTTCAGCTTATTTTTTATTTTGACACATTTTTCCCTATTTAGATCACTAAACAAGGATTTCACACTTTCCCCTTCTCAAACTCATACAACATACTCCATAGTGCCATAAATGCATGGATTATTCAATTGACAAAATTAAAGTCTATACTAAAAATTTAAAAAAAGGATACGAGCCACTTTTGTGGAATTTATGGGTTGCCTCCCACATAGTGCCTTAGTTATCATCGTGGCACAACGTTTTTCTTCTTTCTCAAGTTGGGTACTCAAGGGAACCCTTATTTACTTCCTCAACTTCAACATCAATCACCGATACCACTTGAAGCTTTATGGGTTGTTTCTTTATTTTGCATGCCCCGAAAGGACACTTCACCATTATGAACTCTAAACCCCATTTCCCCAATCTCAAAATCAACAATGGCTCACCCAGTGACAAGAAAAGGTCGACCAAGGATGATAGGAACCTCTTGGTTTATTTCATAATGTAGCACCACAAAATTCGCTGGGAGGATGAATCTATCCACTTTTACCAACACGTCAAACACAAAACCAACCAGTTTCTTAATAGATCGGTCTACTATAAAAAGCCCCATTGAGGTTAGATTAGGGGATCTCAAGACAAGACTCTTATATGTTGCTAAGGGCATGAGATATATACTCGCACCCGATGGTGCATGGAATTATAAATGCTACCAGATCGTTTTTGTTTTTTGCCATTACACTAGCCATGATATTGCTACAATCATGAGTAACTTCAATGGTATCACTCTCAACAAGCCTCTGCTTGGACATCTATTTTTTATAAACTTAGCTTGCCCTGAAATATCTTGGATAGCCTCAAGCAATGGGATATTAGTTAGAGAATGCTAAGCTTAGCCATAAATTTTTTGAATTTAGCATTATCCTCTTTCTTTTTGAGCCTTTGAGGGAATGGATGGGGAACAATCATGGTAGGCATTGGTGAATTCTCACTTCATCATTTTCACCAACTTTTGGATCACCCCCTTCACTATCAAATTCTTCATTCAACATAGGCTCTTTGTCTTTCCTTCATGAGACTTTGGTGTCTTTTCCTTTGAATCATTCACAAGTTTTTTCTCCACATTGGGACTTTTTTATATATCTACCACAAGATCACCAAGGTTTTTACCACTCCTAATGAAAATAGTCAACACTTGGGACTCGTTTTTTGGGTTCACAATGGTATCACTAGGGAGGCCTCCCTTTTGCCTAGTATTAATTTTGGTGGATATTTTCCCGATTTGAGTCTCCAATTACTTAATTAAAGTAGAGTTGGACACAACCATTTGGTTGAGTTGTGAAAAATCACCTTTCAATTCACATACCATTTTTTTCGTTTCATCCACTTTCATAAAAATCCTTATTAGCACATCTTACATTTTGTACTTGTTGGGGTCAATGGGGTTAGAATATTTAGTATTCGCCCGATCATGAGGGACACATAATGATCATTATCGCAGTCCTTATCCCTCCAATCACGGTAATGGTCCCTATCTCTCTCATTCTAATCTTTGTTCCCTCCTTGCCTTTGATAGGCCGAGTGGGAACCCCCCGAATAGTTAGCCAAATATTTGATCTCTTTGTTAAGATTTTTGGCTTCTTTTTCATTATAGCTCTTGGATTCCATGTCATTGTCCACCTTTGTGGGTGCACCCACTACATTTTTTGTTAGCAACTCCAATTGTGTCATCATTTTTGCCAAGTTCTCTTTCTGCTCATCATTTTTTTGCTCCTTATCAACATATAAAGAGGTAGGAGAACTTTCAGGAACTTAGGCATCTCGGGTATGCCATCCTTAATTTTTTTGGTAACTTCCTCATGCAAATTTGAAGCTGCATCATATGTGAGCCTCATAAGAAAGTCCTTCACTGCATTATCAACCACAATTTTATTGAGTTGATCTAAGGCTCAGTAGAAGATTTATAAAAGCATCTTCTCTGGGACCTCATGATTGGGTAATTGAGTAAGCTTCCCATTGAATCTTTCCCAAACCTCGTACAAGGATTCACCATTCAATTACCTAAAGATAATGATTTTATCCCGCAACTCTAGCATCTTGGATGGTGGTAAATATCGGTCAAGGAATACAATGGTGAGTTTCTCCCATGAAGTAATTGATCCATTCAAAAGAGATCGAAGCCATAATACATCCTCCCTATTAGAGAGAATGAGAAAAGTAGCCGGATGGAGTCTTGGGTGATGTGTGCAATATCAAAGGGTGCACACACCTCTACAAAATTCTTCAAATGCAAGTTGGGGTCATCATACATTTCCCCCCCAAAAAGTCCCTTAATTTATAGAATATGCAACATGACACTTAGGACATGAAAGACACCGTTCCCATGAGTAGGTGGATACGGATGGCGGTTTAATGTCAAACATCATTAAGTTGTCCCTTATGATCAAGAGAATCGTCGAAAGACCCACGCGACTTGCATTGTTACTCATGGTTCCATGTACACTATGAAGATCACCTAAATGATAACAAAAACAACAACTAAAATAAATACAAACTACTGTGGGTGTACCCAAAGTAACACTCAACACTGCATAAGTGAAAAGTAAATTTCACTCCCTAGAAATTATGCTATTTTGATAGCGCTCACCTATACTATCGCAATTGATAGAGGACAATTGTGGTCAATAGCTCAACTTATGTTTAGGTTGAATCCACGAGGAGAGAAATTAGAATTCTAGTCCTTTGGTGTTAAATACTACTAATAAGTCACCCACTGTATGAATAAAACACAACTCATAAGTAAAAATTAGGGGGGGGTTCTTTTTGGAAAATGTTTGTCAATAACAACTCAAATCAACAAATTAAACAAGAATTATGATTTAATTTCGATATGAGAAGAATCTTGGGATTATGTATACCTAAGGGCAAGTTATGCATGGGTTCATGAAGATTTAGTATATATGTTTGTTATCAGCAATATGATGTCTAGGTCTAAGATCTTTGAGGCTAGTTTGTCAACAAAACCTCAAGAATTTCAGTCATTGACCTTTACGGGTACCTAAGAAGTGTGTCAATTACAACCACCTATTACCTCAATTTGGGCATCCCTATTTCTAGGAAGATGCCCAAGATATAGTCAACTTTCTAATCACCCATATGCCTACGATG
Organism: Capsicum pubescens; assembly: GCA_030864215.1. NCBI lineage: Eukaryota > Viridiplantae > Streptophyta > Magnoliopsida > Solanales > Solanaceae > Capsicum > Capsicum pubescens. The sequence continues at coordinate 246,838,778 of CM061548.1, forward strand.
GTGAAAATTAGCAATCTAGATCTATTAATTGTACACTATTACCTTGTTACCCACATCCCTCTTTCAAAGTTGATATGGGTTCAAAAAGTTCACCCAAGCCCCATCTCTCAAGGATTCTTTGTACTTTAAAGAATTTGGGGTTTTCACCCACAAACCCATTTTGGTTATTTAGGTCTTTCACCCACAAATGCTAACTAATTTAGCCCAGAAATAGTAAAACCCCTTATCAATAAACTAGAATATGCACAAATAACTCTCAACCCACACAATATTGCACGTTAGTTCAACATAATCCCAAGACAATGAAAGTTTAGCTACTTATGAAGAAAAAAAGAAGAAAATATACCATAGGGATTGTTCAAAGCATGCATTCTTCAATTATGTTAAATTAAAAGTCTTAAAATCAAAATACAAATGTTGCCCAAATTAGGGTTTAAACTTCAAATTTTGAAATGTTCCAAGAGTCTAGATATCCCAAAAGAGAAAGGGTTTTAACATATAAAAAGAATTGGGTTTGGCTATGTTAAATTATAAAATTGCCTCTAGGAATATTCCCGTATAGCTGAGATCGCGGCTACCGCGACATTGTAGGACACCGTAATTGTGAAAGTTTGACCTGGCTTGACTAGCTGTGATTGCAGTCCACCGATTATAATTGCGGTAACTGAGGTTGTTTCTACTTCAGATCTTCCAACTGCACTTCTTTCTTCTTTTTGATCCTTTTTAGCTCGCATCCACATCTTTCCATATCATAACCTGTATGCCTCCATAATGCAGAAATTAGTGCATTTCATCACAAATTTTTCTGATTGATAAGTTTAAATCATGGTAATGGGCACGAATGTTGAGTGCAAATGAGTGGTAAATTTACCACTCATCACTAGCATAGGATTATAGGATGTCACCTGCTAGTTTAGGACTGACTCCCTAGTCCTTTAGGACACTAGTTTAGTAGATCCACCCAGCCAGTATTAGTACCTATGCCAAGGTACTGACACCCTTCCAACTGGGGTTACAGGTTGGACCCCGATTACCTCAGATTGGGGAATGTCGGTTACACAATGGCTCCCATAATTACAATCTGTACTCAATATATATCATTTTAATTTTTAATTGACCAAGTAGATAGATTCTCAGTTATTCAGATAGTCAGTTTTACAAATTAAATTCAGTTCATTCCTTACTTGGTCTTGCATTCTAAGTTTTACATGTTCATGCATCCATGTTCAATTGTCATATGTATTTCAGTTAGTCCTTATCCCACTTACCGGTACATTCAAAGTACCATATGCATACTATTCTCTTTCTCTATGTTGTCTTATAACATAGGTTTGGACGCTTAGTTCCCAACCATCCTTAGAAAGTTCAGATTTTCCCAGTAGCAGTAGTGGCGAGTCCTCATCCATCGAGTACATGACATATTATTACCGTTATTTAAGCTTCTCTTTATGTTCAGTCAGTTAAAGTTAGTTAGGGATTTATCTCATCAAACCTTATGATTTTTAGAGGCTTTCAGATAGATAGACCATCAGTTAGTTTTTCAGTTCATTCAGTTGTTTCAGACATGTTGAATAATATTTTAGTATTACATTGTACCGATATTTTATCAAATTATTTTCTGCACATGTTATTCCATTATTATTTTATTCAGTGCTCACAGTAGGTACCAGATCATGGGTTAGTTTGGGGTCACTTATGTCCTTAACCACTGTGTTGCGACTAGGGGGTAGCCTTGAGTCATGAAAACTAGTCAAAATCAGCAGCGACTTCTCTACACATGTCAATTGCTCATCCAACTGGACTGAGTCCCATATAAGCACATGAGATGGATTAAGAATGTACCACTGCAATATGGAGACATGGAAAAATATATGGGCAAAAACAAAATATGGAGGTTAAGCTAACTCATAAGCCACCTTACCAACTATGTGAAGAGTCTTTAAAGGTTTGATATACCTAGGACTGAGCTTTCCCTTCCTCCTAAACCTTATCAAACCCTTTATCCTTAGAGGAATACTGTATCAACAACTCCAAATATCAAGGCGTAAAGCCTACAGTCTGTATAGGCCTTCTGCCTACTCTGAGCTACTCTCAAGCTATCCCGAGTAACCTTGACTGTATCTAACAACTCCTGAGGCAAATCGTTACCATGGGGTCTAAACTCAGAAGTCTCAAACCATTCAATAGAAGAACAATATCTCCTACTTTACAAAGCCTCAAAAGGTATTATCTCAGTACTCAAATGATAACTGTTGTTATATATAAGATCTGTGAAGGCCAAGTGATCAACCCATTGGCCTACAAAGTCCATAATACAGCCTCGGAGCATATCCTTGAGTACTTGAATAGTTCGCTCGAATAGGCCATCGGTCTGTGGTTTGAAGGTTGTATTAAGATCTACCTAAGTACCAAACTCCTCCTGAAAAGATCTCTAAAAACTAAAAGTAAACACGGAACTCTGATCCAAAATAATAGATATGGTCACACCATGCAAATAGACTATCCCACGCACATAGATACAGGTTAATCTCTTAGCCCTGAAAGACATCTGAATAGGAATGAAATGCACTGACGTGGTCAACCAATCCACGATGACCCAAATACCATCAGAACCACAGGAAGTACAAGGCAAACCACTAACAATTCCATGATAATTTACTCCCATTTCCACTCGGCAATGGGCAACCTCTGAGTCAATCCACCCAGTTGCTTGTGCTAGTCTTTCGCCTACTGACAACATAGGGAATGAGCTACAAAATTTTCCATATCTCTACTCATGCCACTCCACTAATAATGTGTCTCAAATTTCTATACATCTTTCCTGTGCTCGAATGAATAGAATATCTAGGGTTGTGAGCCTCATGCAGAATGAACTGGAATAATTAATTGATCATCGAAACACAAATGCGGCTATGAAATCTCAAATCATACTAAGAATATAAGGTGATACTCGTGGACTCACCTCCTACCACCTAATCATAGAGGAAGCAAAACTTACTATCCTCAAACTGATGATCCCGAATCTGCTAAAAAAATGAAGACCTCGCTTCAACACTAAAAAGAATCTTCCTCCGATCTGACTATCAAGGCAAACCATTAAGTTGGCTAACTGAATGTCCTTTTCCAGTGGCCTCTAATTAACTAAAATAAAAGCCAAGATACCCACACTCACTGTCTTCCATCTCAAGGCATCTGCTAGCATATTCGCCTTACCCGGATGATATAAGATAGAGATGTCATAATCCTTAAGAAACTCTATCCATCTATAATTTCTAGCATTAATCTCCCTCTAAGTCATAAGATGTTGAAGACTACAACAATAGGAAAAAATATCTTAGAGCACACCATAAAGATAATGCCTCCAAATCATAAGCAAGAAAACTACCACTGCCAACTCCAAATCATGAGTGAGGTAGTTGCGCTTGTGAACATTAAGTTGTCTCAAAGCATAAGCAATAACATGGCCCTGCTACATCAAACCACAACCCAGAACAATACCATAAGCACCATAATACACGTTAAATCCCCCACCCTTAATAGGAAGAGCTAGAATAAAAGCTGAAGTGAAAAAAATCCTTAAGCTTTTCAAAGCTTGCTTCACACTCGTCGAACCATCAAAAAGGGACCTCCTCCTGAGTCAATTTGGTCATAGGCACTGAAATAGTAGCAAAACTCTCGATGAATCATCTATAATAACTAACTGAACCAATAAAGCTACAAACCCCAGTTGGATATATAGGCCTAGCCCAATCACAAATAGCCTTAATTATCATCGGGTTTATCATAATCTCATCATAGACACCACATGTCCAAGGAATGTCACCGACTCAAGCCAAAACTCATGCTTAGAGAACTTGAAAAAAAGCACATGATTTCTTAAATTCTGGAGCACAATCCTCAGACCTCTCATCTCCTCAAATACATAAGGATGTTGTCGATGAACACAATCATAAAAGAATCCAAATAAGTCCTGAATACTTAGTTCATCAAATCAATAAATGCAGCTGAGACATTAGTCAACCCAAAATACATCACAAGGAACTCATAGTTACCATAACAGGTCCTAAAAGATGTCTTTGGAATATCCTTAGCCATAATCCTTAACTAATGGTAACCAGATCTCATATCAATCTTAGAAAACACTGCTTCACACTGAAGTTGGTTGAAAAAAATCATCAATGTGAGGTATAGGATAATGGTTCTTCATCGTCACCTTATTAAGTTATCTATATGTAATATACATATGCATGAAGCCATCCTTCTTATTTATAAATAATACATGATCCTCAAGGAGACATACTCAGTCTAATAAAACCCTTATCAAGAAGATCTTGAAACTGAGAATTTAGCTCCTTAAGCTTGGCAAGAGCTATATAGTAATGTGTCATAGAAATAGATCGAATGAAAAGATCAAGATCAATAGAAAACTCAATCTCATGGGTAGGGGGAATACCAAAAAGGTTGGTATGGAACATATTGGAAAACTCACAAACAATAGAAACTGAGTCAAGCGATGAACTCTCCAATCTAACGTCATGAATGTAAGCAATATAAGACTCGAAACCCTTGAAATAAGCCTCCTAGAACGAACTTAAGAAATAATCCCCATCGGCCCACGACTAACTGCTAACTTCCACACAACTAAGGGTATATCAAGTATGACTAAAGTAACGGTCTTAGCAAAGCAATCCATGACCACACGATAGTAGGATAACCAATCCATGCCTATAATCACATTCAAAATCCATCATATCCAGAATAATATGATCAGCATGAGTATCAATATCTTTAACAGTCACAACATATGATCTAAAGACCCGATCCACTACTAATAAATCACACACGAGAGTAGATATGTGCAAGGGCATAGATATAAATCCTAAGATTACTCTAACTATAGAGCATAATAAGCAGATACATAGGAATAAGTGAATCCCAGATCAAATAAAGTAATGGATGATTCACGGCACACAAAAATCATACTTGTAATAAAAACATACGAAGACTCAACCTAGGGTCTAATAGGTATTTCATACAACTAACCATGCCTGCCACCTGGCTCGGCTTCTGATCCTCATTCTTTCCTACCTGCTTGAGAATCTACTCGAGTAGCTTGGAAACACCTATATGACCTTGAGAACCACCTCTTCTTGAGGGATTAACTATCCTAATAAGGGGAAAACTCTAAGATGAAGAAATAATCATGTAACGACCCGACCCTTGGTCCTAGCCATGATGGGTATCTCAAGCCCATCGTGGTCTGGATACTACCCCTATAACATGTCCAATCTATTTACAATTTTCATGACCTAAATCAGGGCCTAGCCATGATGAGTATCTCAAGTCCACCGAGGAACGGAGAACACCCTCTTTGCCTAGCCAAATCGATCATAATACAGCTAGTAGTAGATAAATTTCTAACATATACCAAGAAAGAACAAATGGAATCTCAAAGGTGTCTAAGAATACAAACAACAATACCCCATCCACATTAATCCACAAATCCTCAACAACAAAACCTAATATAATCTAAGTTAGGAAATCCACCCGACGATAGCCAAAAACAAGTCAAATTTTTTTTTTGTAAAGTAAACTAAACCATAAAGTAACAGGCCATTCGGAAGAAGGAGGTTCACCACTTAAAGCTGAGTCACAAAAAATCCAAGATCAATCTATCACTGTGAAAGAAAATAAGAAGTGTCTCGGTCCCTGCATTACATGGGGATACAGTGTTTAGAGATGGTTAGCGAGTTGAGCGCTAGCATATAACACAAGGATAAGGGGATAAAATAGTGCCATGACTGATAGTTTCAAAATTATTCAATGCCAATGCACAAATTCGTAAGCATATACATGTATAAATATAACACGCCGCAATAAGGAACAAGTCTTAACATGGACTTTAAAATATTATCCTGTGTTGTGTAGCTTGACTATCATAAAATTATCTATGGGCTATATGGGTCCAGTTGTCTCCCATGATCGGGCCCTAGTAAAAATTAGTCGCATGTACTGGAGATATCAGAGAATATCGAGGATTCTTTGTACTCCACACAATCCATTATATAGGTATATATAGTGAGACATAAGCACATAGTAATCAAGACCAACCCTCACATCGGCAAACGTGAGTTTTCAGTATCGACCCCTATGGACCTCCACCTTTATGGCTAGAGACACAAACCCCTTTAAGCCCAATTTAGAAATTTAACACATAACCTATCTATTAATTTATGGATTCAATGATTAAGGCATTATGAAGGGGTATAGTCATACCGACTAAAGCTTGCAAGCGAATGTCATTAAGCCATCACTAGGGGGAATCCTTGTACACCCAAACTCCATTATTAAATAAAATTTGGGGATTCCTTATACCCTACATGTTTTTCAAGAAAATCATTTCGTTGGGGGGATCCTTGTACATGATAAGGTTTTCAAGAAAATCATTCACTTAAGGGAATCCTTATATCCCACAAGGTTTTAAAGATAATCATTGTTATTCATTATCCATTTATGCTATGCATTGGTTTTATGAAAAATAGTTCAAGGAAAATGGTTATTCACATTCCAAAACCAATTATGCAAGTGGGTTAAGGTTTTCATTAATTTTGATACCAAAATCCAATTATTTTGGGGAATCCATGTACCCCTATTTCCATTATTTATAAACTTGGGGAATCCTTGTACCCCTACTTCATTCACCATTTTCATGCACACCAAGGTGTTCATAAATAATCAATTTAATGCATAATAAATCCATAATAATCATAGAAAAAACATTTGACCAATTTATATCCAAAACCCTCAATCTACCATTCAAAACCCAATATCAAAACCCTGAGAATATTTAACCAATTCATGGAACAATGAAACACAAGTTTAGGGAGAGAGATTCATGACTTAGTCACCAATAAATTAGAAGAAGAAACCACACTTGATCCCTTAGATGTCCACTCTTGGGAAACCTTAACACTCTTGCTTGGGAGATTTTGAGAGAAGAGAGAAGTGTATCTTTTTGTGTTATAGTTGAGAATGGGGTACTAATAGGATTTTAAAGTTATGGGTTTTGTTAGAGGAAAAATTAAAATATCTAAAGTGCCCCTACTAAAATTACAAAAAAACTATCACCAGTCGTTATGGGTGACTTTACGACTCGTAAGGACACACTATGACTCTTCACTATAAATCATAGTTGGGATGGTAGATAAAGGGCCCCTCTCTGGTGACCTTACAACCCATACTCCATGACTCATCAATTGACCCTACGACTCATAGGGTCCTAGTCGTAATATAGATAGAACATTTGGGTAACTACACTGGGCACCCTGCAATTGTTACCTTACTACTCGTATAGATTCATTACGACTCATTGAACCTAGCTGTAATAAAGGCAGTCACATCTGGCAAAAAAACTGCTTAAACTGCAATTTACACTATACGACTCATATAGAGTCTTGATAACTCATTGGGCTCAAGTCGTAGCCAAGTCATAAACAAAGGCACGGTTCACTGGTCAGGTTATGGTTTGATTCATACAACACATCAATACACCTTACAACTCATAAGGTGAGTCGTTACTTGGGAAATAATCTCAAAGGTTAAGAAATTTTTAGGGACCAAAATTTGGGGTGTTACATTCTCCCCCCTAGGATCATTCATCCCCGATTAATGAGAAAGAGCATCTGTTAGCATGGTTTATCTTAGAAAAAAACTACACTTTCCTTTAACAAAGATAAAAAACAAATATATTAAGGAATACACATACCTTAAGCATGATTATCCAAGTCAGGAACAAGAATGGATATTGGGACTTCACATCCTATCCAGCTTCACAAGTAGTTTCGTCAAACCCAAATAAAGCATCTAATAACCCATACATATAGCAACACTTCTCCACTATGCCTTGTATCTACTAACACAACACTCCACCACTTAAATCTCTTAATTTGCCCACGAAACATATAACTATGAAGGCCTGAGTATAATTGTGTATATTCTTTCATATTGAAGCCTAAATTGGAGTTATTAATAACACACAGTATCCACAAGAAAAAAATAGTCCACAAGTGACCCTTAAATACCTGTAACAATAAATACACAAAACGACACAAGGAAGCAAACACAAACTTAACAATAAAGAAGATAGATAACTTGATATAAGGAAAACATGTAAAGTAGTAAATAAAGAGTTTATTAGACTCTAAAGCCCCTACAAAACATGTTAAAAAGCACCAAGTTCTTACGACAATACAAGAGCAGAGTCCACCACTCAAGAACCAATGTTTCTAACAAATAAGCAATCACAAGAGATTCCACCCTTGAATGCTATCCTAGTTACAAGTTTTGATTTTATGCCTCAAGGAGAGGGGACTTGGTGATTCAAAAGTTCAAGACTTACAATAATCATCAACTAAAGAACTAAAGACCTAAACTAGTCTATTTATAGACTTATTATAAAAGTAAGGTGAAATAACCAAAAAGGCATTTTAATAAATGGCTTCAAGTAGGCGCCCTTGGAGTGCTATGTATGGACAGTTTTGGTGTCTATTTGATACTTCTTTGCACTTCATTTGTATCTACCAAGTCTTGGGTCCAACACGCACTCTCTTAAGTTCATATCCGTGATTATTCTTGTATCATCCTCTCCATCGCTCAATTAGCCACTTCAAAAGAAATCATTCAAAATAGACCGCAAAATATGACATGGCACCAAAACAGTCCACAAAGAACATGAGGAACATGGGATCTCATCAACACAAGTTTTGGCCAACTTCTTCATTTTAAACCTCGACTTCCTCTCCATCTTTAGATTTTCCTTCAATCTCATCCATTTCAATTCCCATTTCTCCACTTAGTTCTGGGTTCCTTGTTGGTCCCATTGACTAACTCTTTCTCCATGCCCTCAGTATCCCCTTTGATCTATATGTCTTCCTCTAAACTCTTCTTCCATTATATAAGGCTCATAATAGACTCCATATCCTTCATGTTCCTCTCTACCATATACCTCTACATTGATGTCTCGGCTTTGGAAAAGTGGAGCTTCGATTGAGAGGATTGATTTAGTAAAGTGAAGCTTTGGTTATAGAGCTTAGATGAGAGAGTTTGGTTTTGGAGTTTGGATAGGAGAGTTTGATTTTGGATCTTGGATAGGAGAGTTTGGTTTTAGTGGAGGAATTTGGCTTCCAAGTCCTTTTTGTCGGACTTGATCAATTTGCGGGGGAGGTGGCCTACTTAGGTCTCGGTTTTGAGGATAATTAGAAACTTGGCTTATGGCGTTTTGTGGTGGTCTTGGAGGATTGATCGTTAGATGTAATATTTTGGGAGTAGAACAACGAGAGTTTCTTCGGCTCTCCAAATAATCAAACTTCTCACCAAACAATGTCATATTCAAGCCTAATCTATCAAGTCCCGCATTCATTCTAGCCACTTCACGGGAAAGAGTTTCAATCTCGACCAAAATAGAACTAAGAGCATTGTTATCCATTGTAGCCAAAAGTTACCTACAAAACACAAATAAGTTAATTGTACAAAGGGGTGATGTGGCAGCCTTTGATTGTTTGCGGATAGTGACGTGGAAGCCTTGGAATGGTTATGGAATTTGAAAATTTTTGTGTTTTTCCAACTTGTGGAAGAGTGAATTCAGTTTTGGAGGGGAAATATACAAGTTTTGGAGCCTTTTCCACATTCAAAATAGGTTGACTTTCTTTGCACCTTTTGGGAAAACACCTTTTTGAAGGGTGGTTGGCTCTTTCCTCTTTTGGTTAGTCTTGAAAAGTCCCCTTACTCCCCTTTGGTAACTAGTATTTTGAAATCCCTCTTTGTCCCTTACTACTTTGGTATAGTCTTGGAACTTTTTTCAAGATAAACAAGAAGAATACACTTTTCCACTTGGTCTTAAGATCAAACACTACTTATTGAAGGTTTTTCTTGTCTCAAGACATGAAGATTGGCCAAGAACACTAAGAACCTTCAACAAGATTTGAAGACCAAGGTTCAATTTGAACCTCCCAGCAACAACAAAACCTATTTCAACACAAATCCACAACCATAATACAAACAACACACCTTTAAACGTTTAAATTTTGAATCCACCACAACAACACCAACAATAATTCAGACTAACTTTTGAATCCACACAACAACAACACAAGTATGAGTTAAACTTGGATCTTGACTCTATTAGTGTTAGGGAAGAACAAACCAACACTAAAAACACTCAAGAATCACGAAATATTCCTAGATCTAGACTCAAAGAACAATTCTCGGCCAAGACAACAACAAGAACAACAACTTCTCGACCAAGAACACCAAAGTCAAGAACACAACTCTTTTTGTGAGATTTTCGACCTTGGAATCCTCATATAGTGTTAGGAAACAAATATCTAACACTATATCACACAAAAATCACAAGAAAACTCGGCTTCAAATTTTAGCCTAAACACAAAAACTTGGACAGATTACTATTTTGAGTTTTTCAGTTTTTTCAACAATTCTTTTTTATTTTTGAGTGAACAAACCCAAGATTGATCTTGTGGGAATGAAATCAATGATGAATCTGATAACAAATGATAACACATGGTATCTGCAATCATAAAACAGTCCACAAGTGACCCGCAAATACTTGTAACAAGCAAGACATAAAATGACACATGAAAGCAATCACAAACTTAATGATAAAGAAGATAGATAACTTGACACAAGGAAAATATATAAAGTAGAAACTAAAGATATATTAAACTCTAAAACCCCTACAAAACACGTTAACAAGAACCAAGTTCTTACGACGACACAAGAGCAGAGTCCACCACTCAAGTACCAATGTTTCTAACAAACAAGCAATCACAAGAGATTCCACCCTTAAATGCTATCCTAGTTACAAGTTTTGGTTTTATGCATAAAGGAGAGAGGACTTGGTATTTCAAAATTTCAACACTTACAATAATCATCAACTAAATAACTAAAGACCTAACCTAGTCTATTTATAGACTTATTACAAAAGTAAGGTGAAATGACCAAAAATGTCCTTTAATGAATGGCTTCAAGTAGGCACCCTTGGAGTGCTATGTATGGATGGTTTTGGTGTCTATTTAGGTGCTCCTTTGCACTTTATTTGTATCCACTAAGTCTCGGGTCCAACACGTACTCTCGTAAGTTTATATCCGCAATTATTCTTGTATCAGTTAGTAGGTACTAGCTTGTAACACCCCGTAGCCTTCTCGACTTAGTACCAAACATAGTAGCATTCTTTAGTTGCTAACAACATGAAATTTTTTCTAAGTGTTTAAAGGACTTAGTCATATTTTAATCTCCTAAACTTCAATGATTTTTAAATTGATCTTTTTGACCCCGAGATATAGATTTTTGAGTTGATTCATATTCAGGGGTGCAAGGGATATCTCGGGGGAGTTTTAAATTTTTTGAATGAGGTTTGAGACCTGTTTGGATTCCTAAACCAATTGGTCACCGCGATTGCAACGTGTTGTGGTGCCTATAGTGGTAAGCCACTTAGTGCATCGTGGTAGGGCACCAAATTGAGTTTCTGCTAAAAGTTTTAAAATTGAGGGGAAGTCTCGCCTCTTCCCTACAACCCCAAGTTGTGAAAACCGAAGATTAAAAAATTTATAGGGCATCATAGGCTCAAAAGTGATCAGTTTTTCTCATAAAAGAAACCCTAACCCTCTCCCAAAGATTAAAAAAATCAATCTTTAAGTTCAAGATTTCCAAGAAATGAATCAAGTTTCGGGTTCCATCCTTCAAACTAAGTGATCTAAGGTATGTGGAGTTTTCCTAAACTACATGGGCATGGTGAAATCATTTTTAATAATGTTTTGAATATTGAGAAATAATGTATTCTTGAAGGGTTTTGAATTACAATAAAAAGCATGCATTATAAATTCTTTTAATGATATACTATTTTGGTCTCGAGGCCTTCCCCTAAATTTGATTTGTAATCATATATAAGTATGTATGCATTTGAGTTTGAATGTTGAATTGATAGCATGAAAAATATACAATCTCTCTCTTGTTATGATACATCTTGATTTCACATATTGTGGGTTATTCAATTTAATATTTTGAAGTATGAAATAAATTTTTTACTATTGTTTTGAACTTGATATTGATTATGAATTAAAGGACAGTTTTTTTTTTTATAATTGTTAATGGAAAAATTGCAAGAATTTCATGAATTGTTATAAAGGAATTGACCATCATGTATTGAAATATTGAAAAGGGAGAATCTTTACATATATTTACACATGTTTTGAAATAAGGACTCCTTTCTATTGTTTAAATATTTTTTGAGGCTCAAAGGATTGAGTTGACTGAAAAATCTAAAACAGAACATTATAAATAATTTGAATGAGAAGGGTAGTGGAATAATATGATACAAATGACTTGAAAGTTGGGGTATGACGATACGCTATTATGAACTGCCCTTAACAGAATAAGAAAAGTGTGGTGTGTAAGTATGAAACATTTTTTCTTATAAGAGAATTAAAAATGGGCTTAAAGAGAGTTAGGTAGTTACCCAAAGAAAGTACTAGTTGAAAGACTCTATGATAGAAACGGTGATTTGCTGACACAAGACTATGGTACCCTGCTTTGTGATCTTTTGTACCTTGATTCATGTCGTCCCAAATTGATACTATGGTTAGGATCCCATCTTTGTTATCTTGTGCACTACCATGTCATATTGATTTGATTGGGAATATTGGTATCCTACTGTATGATCTTTTGTGTCCCCCTTATAGATACTCCAATCTTTGCGGCAAACATGGATTGGGGTCTTGGCAACCGAGTCAAGGATGTATTCCATATAGACTATAGAATTATAGATTGTAGGGTATACAATCTAGGTCAGAAGAGAAATAAAGAGCAGAGTCATGATCTCAAGAGAGTGTTTTTAAATTTATCAAAGAATGCCCATGTGTTTTTCGTATATCGTATGTAAACTATTTTATGAATTACTCTCACTTATGTCATATAAAATACATTATTTTAGATTTCTCTGTGTACTAGTATATTTGTATTTACCCCCTATATTTTAGGATCTTAGGTACAGTCCCGAGGTCTCGCTAAGCCATAGATTGATTTGTCAAACGGTTGGAGTTGGTGAGCCTCCCTTATTTTAGAAGGACTTATCTCAGGGGATGATTTCATTTTTTTTAGTTTATGGTCCGATCGAGGGACTTATCTCAATCTTCAAACAAATATTATTATCTTTCACTTAGTAGAGATTTCACAAACACGTGTTGGATGGATTTGGGTCTTGTTGAGATTATAACCTTTATGGTTTTGTTAAAATTAGATGACCATGATTCCATTTTGTTTTTCTACATCATTATAGTATATGGATTGTGTATATGATCTTCAATTAGATGGGCTCTCGATCCTTCATGGTTTGGGATGCCTGTAGCGGCCAGAGCCTCAGTTTGGATCATGACAAACTTGGTATCAGAGCACGATTCATAGTCCCAGGGTGTCTGTGAAATCATGTCTAAAAGATTCTTTCTTATGGGTTTTTTGTGCACCACACTTATAATTAGGAGGCTACCAGGCATTTAGGAGTTGTTTCTTATTCTTTCATATTCTAGTTCGTGCTATAGCGTTGTCTATAAGAAATTTATCCAAATTCCTTCATTGTTCTAATTTCATGGGCTATGCCTCATTATCAAGGCGATACAATTCTAAGAGTCTAGCTCCCCCAGCGATGTAGTTCTCTCTGATTGAGTTATCCATAAAGTTATGAAATTGCACAAGGACTTAAGAGAAGATGATGAGTTCTTTAAAGTTTGATTATTGAAGCTTATACTCCTATCTACATCAGTTATGCGGTTGAGACTGGGGTATGGAGTGTATTCGGTTTCCTTTTATAAAATTCTTATTGCAGATGTCATGCATAAGGGTAATTATGTGTAGCAAAATATTGGAACTATATTTCCACCTGAGTAATAGTATATGGTAAAGTGTCATGACCTATCGGTAGTGTGATGGTCCGGAAGTTGGTGACATGAAGTCACAAGGTTAGTAGTCAGAGTGAGGTTGACTTTTGCATAAATAACTAATTTTAGTTCTATAACCCTTTGATTGAGGAGTGTTTTTCCTTTTATGGTGGTTGGCTAATGTTATTTCAAGATTTATAGATTGTATGGTATTCTTTGAAGGAAGTTTTGGTCTATGATTATTATTTATTTAAATTAGGGAAAAAGCCTAGAGTGGATACTTATGGTAGTTATAGAAATCAGTTATAGGTAGTGAATGGAAAGGGGTAGACTGGTCAATAAGTTATGGGTAAAGACTCATTGGTGTGTATGGAATTTAGTGATAGTGAGAATGTATACATGGGTAAGTAGACATAATGTGAGAAGGTATGTAGTAGATTTTGAGGTATAGTAGTAATGTCACGGAGAGGATGAACTTATGGGTCATAGTTAAGTGAAGTAAGAGACTTAGGTTGATATTTCTATTTGATATACTAGTACAATATTCGGCATGCTTCATCGGTGTTACATGATTGGGGTTAGACAATAGGCTTAAACATTAGAAGTGGATTGTGGTGATAAAAAGGATAGTAGCTTAAAATTAATTATGCATGCTTTATGGGAATAAGTAGTAGGCTTAATTTGATAAGTGAAATAGCCTAGATTAACAACTTGTGGAATAATGAGTGGATGATTGTTATGTATATGTATACATGAGAATAAGAGTAAAATGATGAAATATGGTTGAATCATTAAGTAGATAAGAGCGTGGTTATATAAGAATAAGTTGAACCCCCAGTAGCATATTGTTAGATAAGGTTTATAAATGTATGTGTTATGTTTACCTAGTTCACATTCATGAATTTTGTAATAGGGAGAAGTCTGGGCAGTTGTTGTATGGTGTTCCTTAGTGTTGAATTCAGAAGAAAAAAATAGGTAGGAAATATGCACCTTTGGTATAGATTTACAAATGTTGTTAAGTTGTAAGTTATGTGATTAGAGGTGTAGTGCTAGTTTTTTAAGGAGTTAAAGATAGGGTGTTAAGTGTTTAAAAGCATGGATGCCCATGCCTATGATAATGTTTGTCACAAGTTGATGACTTTAGGGGTTGGATAAAGTTATGATTAGTGTCCCTGAAGGGAATGTCCTAGAAAGAATCTAATGTATTTACATTAAAATCATTTAGTAGAGTCTAGCGTTTATGTGCATGGTGATACCCCTTTGTGTTGAGAGTGGTGGGTATATATTTGATGAGAGGTTATATCCTCAAGTTTAGGAGTGTGACTTTGATCTAAGGGGTAGATGGCGGATTAAAGTAGTTCCTGAATTTTCTTGTGGTGTCAAGTTTCAAGTTAGAAACATGATAAATCAATTCCTATTCAAGCAAGCTCTTCCTAATTCAATTTGAATGGACATCTACCAATGTCTTATGTATTCAAGTCCTACCTTTGTCTAAGGTTTGATCTCTCTATCTAACTCATTTTATGCCTCGACCTCCAAACTAGAAGCAATAATGTCTCTCAGTGATCAAATATTCCAAGTATCCAAGCTATATGCTATGTTGATCATGAACCATAAATATGTGTCCCAAATCATCCTTGGTTCTAAGGAACTATGTTTTCATACGTTACTTGTTTATTTTAGGTTGATTTTAGCCAAAATGGTAAAGTTATGAGAACTCATGACTATTTCAGCTCTGAAAAATGAGAAGCGATAGCTTCGAGTGGAAGACTCTATCTCAGTCGTTGACTTCATTAATTCCAAGATTATATTATATGACTCATGATGTAAGCACTCGTGTTTCCCGCTATGGTCTGTCCTGAGGACTCATGCTATGTTGTGTTTATGCAATAGAATCTCCCTACTTATGATCTAGAAACTTGATAAATGAGGCACTTTGTCATCGTATTGTATCTTGACCTTATTCCCCACCTTCAGTAGATCAATGAATATGAGTTATTATTGAGTAGTGTTTCTCCCATTAATGATGCTTTTGCTCGAGTCATTTAATGACCCTTTGTATGTTAGTATGATGGTGGTTGTGGAATCATAGTTGTATGTTAGGTACGGGAGTAGATGCTTTTAAAGATGAAAATTTTGATGTAATTTCTTAAGCTAAGGTTATAGGAGAAGGAGGAAGAAGGAGATGAACTTTTATTATAATAAATAGTTAGGAATGAGATATATGGCAAAAATCTTAGTGAGAATGATTGAATTGACTGGTCTTAGTGGGGAGATCCATGAAGTGGGTGTAGTAATGATAGGCTTGAATGTTGTGATTGATGAAAACACAAACCAATGTTCTATGTGGTTAGTTCTCCATAAATTAAAACCCGAGGGAGTTTGATGGCAATGATAAGGTAAAGTAATATCCTTAAAGGGATGTAGGGAATGAGGTCCCATAGCTTAAGCTAGAACCTCTTTTTTCTGAGCTAGGCTTCAACATAAAAGCATTATGCGGCGGGGCTCAAACTCATGTAGTTAGATATGTACTGGGAGAATTGTAAGTCGGAAATAATGAGGCGTGTAATTTATTGTTTGGGGCGTAGATAAGTAGTGTCTCTAAGTTTAAGTCTTTTCATTATGTCTTGTAAGATGGATAATGCTTCTATTCTTATGTCCCACGAGAATCTCATCTCATGACTTGTACCAATCTTAATCAGGCTGAGGATTCTTCGGAAAATTCATGCCTAACAATGTTTTGATTATCTGCTATAAAACACATGCCGAGATCATGTCAATGTCAAGTTTTGTTATCTCATATTTCGTGCTTACACGTTTCCCCAGGGGTTATCATGAATTTTTTTTGATGCCTTCATATATTTTGTTGAGGAAAAATGTTCAATGAGATATTACGTTCTTTATTCTACACTTTTAGAGCTTCAAAAATTCCCTACCCATTATTCGGGGATGAATGATCCCAAGTGGGAGGTAATGTAACACCCCGTAGCCTTCTCGACTTAGTACAACACTTAGTAGCACGCTTTAGGATCTAACTACTTGGAATTTTTTCTAAGTGTTAAAAGGAGTTAGTCATATTTTAAGCTCCTAAACTTCAATGATAACTAAATTGATCTTCTCGACCCCTAGACATAGATTTTTTAGTTGATTCATATTCAGGGGTGCAAGGGGGATATCTCGGGGGAGTTTTGGATTTTTCGGATGAGGTTTGAGATGTGTTTGGATTCCCAAATTAGTATGTCACCACGATAGCACCGCATCCCAGTGCTTATAGTGGTAATCCACTTGGCGCGTCACGGTAAGGCACCAAATCGGGTTTCTACTGAAAGTTTTAAAACCGAGGGGAAGTCTCGTCTTTTCCCTTTAGCCCCAAGTTGTGAAAAGAGAAGATTAAAATGTTTGTAGGGTATCATAGGCTCAAAAGTGATTAGTTTTTTCTTATAAACAAAACCCTAACCCTCTTCCAAAGATAAGAGAAATCAATCTTTAAGTTAATGATTTCCAAGAAACGAATCAAGATTCGGGTTCCATCCTTCAAACTAAGTGAACTAACGTACGTGGGGTTTTCATAAACTACATAGGTATGGTTAAATCATTTTTAATAATATTTTTAAAGTTGAGAAATCATGTATTCATGAAGGGTTTTGAATTATAATAAAAAGTGTGCATTATAAAATCTTTTAATGATAAAGTGTTTTGATCTTGAGGCCTTCCCCTAAATTTGATTTGTACTCGTATATAAGTATGTATGCTTTGTGTTTGAATGTTGAATTGAGAGCATGAAACATATACAATTCCTCTCTTGTTATGATACATCTTGATTTCACATGTTGTGGGTTGTTCAGTTGCATGTTTTGAAGTATGAGATGAATCTTTTATTATTGTTTTGAACTTGATATTGATTATAAATTCAAGAGTGTGTTTTCTTGATTATAATTTTCAATGCAAAAAATTGATAGAACTGCATAAATTGTTATAAAGGAATTGACCATCATGTATTGAAATATTGAAAAGGGAGAATCTTTGCATATATTTACACATGTTTTAAAATAAGGGCTCCCTTCCATTATTTAAATATTTTTGGTGGTCAAATGATTGAGTTGATTGAAAAATCTAAAATAGAACATTACAAATGGTTTGAATGAGAAGGACTATGAAATAATATAATACAAATGACTTGCAAGTCAGGGTATGGCGATACCCCGTGTAATACCCCAAACTTCTTTTAAGTCAAATCTAGTCTCCAGAAGAGTTAGTAATGACTTCCTAAATGATTAATGAGGGAAATTGAATTAGATTTCCACTGATACCAATTTCGTCCAAATCCGGTATCAGAGTAGAAAGTTATGGACGTTTTACTGAGAGCTGTCAGAAGAGCCCAGGTGCAACGTACAGGTTGACGGACCGTCGAGGTAGCGACGGACCGTCGCCTAAACCATCGCAACTAAGGCAGTAAGTCAATCTTCTAGCTAAGGTGCGACGGACAGGTTGATGGACCGTCGAGCCAGTTATGGACAGTCTCCAGAGCCATCGCTGCTAAGGAAGTGAGTCCCTACTCTTACCTAAGTGCGATGGTCAGAACAACGGACCGTCGAGCCAGCGACGGACCATCGAACCAGCGATAGACCATCGCACGAGCTGTCGTAGAGCCCGTTCAGCAATTTAAAGAAATTTTTAAAAGGGTATTTAGGTATTTTTCAACCCGTTTTAACCCCAAATTATACCAGACAATAGATCATAACTTCAATATTTATTCACAACATCCAATTAGGGTTTCTCTCAAAGATCAATCCCCAAGAACAAAAAACCCTAGGTTCTTAATTCCAAGTCAAGAATTCAAGATTTCCTCCACAAATATTTAAGAAATCATCCACCCAGGTATGTCAAGTGTTCATTCATGGATTCCTTTCATCCATGAAGCCCAAGAATCCAATTTTAAATTATAAATTATGATGTTTATGTTGTGGATTTATTACAATCATGTTGATGTTGTGTATGATACCCAAGTTAGAATCGTTAAATATGTTTTCATTAATTTATGCTAGCATGTGTATTGAAAACTATTAAATTGAGTTGATTAAAGTAACCATGATGTATGAACTAGTGTATATGCCTAAGCCTAAGGTTATGCATGCAATGTGTTTGATAAAATTCCTAAGAGAACAAGAATCATGCTTTAGGACTCAATTATGACCTAATTGATGAATTCATGCTTTACCCATATGTTCAAAATGACTTCCATATTTTTTTTATGCATTGAAATTGTTTGATGGATTATTCATGAGATTATCCCTATGAAATTATGACATGTTTATATGCATTCCAATTCATGTACCAAACCATGATAATCAAGTGCCTCATGAAATTCCCCAATGATTGTATTATGGATTGTTGATTATGGTCGTGAGTCCAGGAAGTGTCATGTATTGTCAGTTTCATGCTATTTAGTTCCAGGGGTACTTATACCCAATAATTTAGTTGTGTGCCTAAAGCCAGAGTAAGTTTTCAAGATACTCTCAGTCTAGCCATGATCAGTAGAATTCAATCAGTTACATAACTCAGGAAAACTCAGTAATCTCATGAACTTAGTCAGTCAATCAGATTCAGTAATATTCCGTCAGTCCATGGAACTCAGTAAAATCATTCTAATTCATCTCAGTATAATTAGTTCAGTATTTATTTAGTTGGGAGAAGAACCTAAGGATGAGGGCACACACTGACCATTAAGGGTGTGACCCTTAGAAGAAATCCTTGCATTCCAGAACTATGTAGCCAGCATAGGTTGAGATATCAATACTGTCAGTTGAGGGTTGATAAGGTGGATCAACACTGATAGATGAGGGTCCCACCATTCTTCTTTGGGGACTCTACCAGATGAGGGTCACTCACAACTTGTCCTTACCGGTGATACAGTATTGACACCTTTCCAATTATGGTTACAGATTGGACCCCAACTCATCTATAATATATTATTAGGAGAATTTCATTTAGATGAATACTTCCCACCATATCAGTCTAAGTCTCAGTAAAAGAACTCAGATAGTTCTTCAGATTTTGGACTATCAGATATAGTTATTCAGTTCAGGACGAAACTCAGCTAGTTCCATTAGAATTGAGATTGTCAGACACAGTCACTCATTTAACAGTAAATCATTTATACGAAACTCATGTTATTGGTATTCAAACTCAGTAGTCAGTATTATCACGATCTCATTTACAATAATGTATTCATGCATGTATTCTCACGTTCATGTTATTTGGTCAGCTAGTATTGTTCATGCATATAAACCCTTGCATTTAGCCTACCTCACTTTCATACCAGTACATTCAATCATACTGACGTATTTGCTCTATGGAGTTTTATACCATAGGTTTAGAAGCACGAGCTCCAGAGCGTCAGTAGCATTCCAGTCTCAGCAATCAGAGTTAGCAGTGAGTCCTTATCCTTTGAGGACATGATCATTAATTTATTATGTCATTACTTAGTTTATTTCAGTAGTTGGAGTTAGTTGGGTACATGTCCCATCAACTCCTTATTTAGACTGTTCAGTTTTAGAGGCTTTCAGACTACAGTATGTTCAGAAAATTTATTTTATATCATGTTTTGGTATTGATATACTTTACTCTCAGATAGTATGTTTTATCCATTTTGAACCTTATGGCATGTTCCAATCTATTATTTTCACATTTTACATGATGTCATATAGTATACAGGTACAGATATTAGTCATGGATTAGCTTGTGGTCCCTCAGGGTCATAAGTACCATATAGCATTCCGGGTACCAGATTCGGGGCATTAC
The DNA here is from genome assembly GCA_030864215.1 of Capsicum pubescens. Lineage (NCBI taxonomy): Eukaryota > Viridiplantae > Streptophyta > Magnoliopsida > Solanales > Solanaceae > Capsicum > Capsicum pubescens. The sequence goes on from CM061548.1 coordinate 246,859,522, forward strand.
AAACTTGGTATCAAAGCCTAAGGTTCAATAGTGTCCTAGGAAGTTTGAAAGCCACATCTAGTAGATTCTTAGGCATGGGTATGTTGCATGCCACATTTATGTACAGGAGGCTATGAGATATTTTAGGAACAGTTTCCCATTTTTTAGTATTCATGTTATGCCAGTGAGCAGAATCTCAAGTTAATCCCTCTGTCTAATCCCTTTCTCCTCCTTTTTATAGACTATGCCTCCCAATAAGAGAACTAGGACTCAGTCAGTCCCTCAGCCCGAAGATCCTTTGGGCGAATATGTCTCTCATGTAGAATTTAGAGCAGCATTTAATACTCTTGCTCAGTCAGTTGCCGCTCAAAATAAATGACCGGCTATCGTTCCGGCCAACCTAGTGGCCAATTTAGCTACATCCAGGATTCGGGACTTCACCTAAATGAATCCTCCATTCTTTTCTGGGTCTAAGTCAGATGAGGACCTTCAAAAATTCCTTGATCTGGTTCAGAATGTTACCGACATCATGGGGGTTACTCCTAGTGAGAGTGCTGAGCTAGCTGCATATCAATTGCAGTATGTTGCTCACACTTGCTTCAAATAGTAGAAGTCAAAAAGGTCAGTTAATATATGATCCATAGAGTGGGAGGAGTTTGTCACCGCATTCCTAGAGAGGTTCTTTCCCTTAGAGCTGAGAGAAGCTAAGGTGTTAGAGTTTATCAACCTCAGGCAGGGTAACATGACTGTGAAAGAGTATTCTTTTAAGTTTACTCAATTATCCAGCTATGCTCCTCATGTGGTTGCAGATAGCAGGTCCAATAAGTGAAGGTTCACGATGTTGAATATTGACATGAACATAGCCAGTCTTATGACCCATGCTCAACAGATAGAAGAGAAAAATATAAAGATGAGAGAGAAGCAAAATAAGAGTGCAAGGATAGGTAGTTTTAACTTTGCTCAGCCTAAGTCTGACGGAGGAAACCGTTCTCAATTCCACCCTAAATTATCAGTTCCAGCTCTTTCTTCAGCCAGTGCTCTAGCTCCTAAGTTTAGGGATGGTAATAGAGATAAGGCGCCAGGATATAAGTCTCAGGGCAGTGTTATCAATGCTTGAACTAATCCCCTTTGTCAGACTTGTGGTAAGAACCATAAGGGTGTGTGCAGAGCTGGTAGCGATGTCTGCTTCGGATGTGGCAAGCCAAGGCACAGAGTCAGAGATTGTCCCCAGTCAGGTTATCAGGGTTAGCAAAACCATTTCTCAACTCGGTACGGCCGCCCAAATCAGTAGGGTTCCACTTCCAGTGCTACTACTAAGAGATGTCCAAATTGACTTTATGCTCTCTAATCCCGATAGGATCGGGAAAATTCTCCTAATATGGTTAATGGTACGTTGCAGATCTTTCACTTGCATGTTTACGCTTTGCTAGATCCAGGAGCTTTCTTTTCTTTTGTTACTTCTTACATAGTAGTTGATTTTGAAGTTAGTCCCAAAATTCTAGCAGAGCCCTTCTCAGTATCTACCTCAGTGGGTAAAACTATCATAGCCCGATAGGTATACAGGAAGTTTCCGATTATGGTATCTCAGAAAATCACTTCAGCATACTTAGTCGAATTAGAGATGACTTATTTTGATATCATTCTCGGCATGGATTGGCTTCATTCCTTCTATACCACAATGGACAGCAAAAATAGAGTTGTCCAATTTCAGTTTCCGAATGAACCTGTCCTAGAATGGAGGGGTAGTACTTCACCTTTCAGAGGTCAATTTATTTCTTACCTTCGAGCATGGAGAATGATATCTAAAGGATGTATCTATCATCTTGTTTGAGTTAAGGACACTAGATTCAAAACTCCCATTGTTGAATAAGTTCTAGTCATGAATGAATATTCATATGTCTTTCCTGAAGATCTTCCAAGAATTCCTCCCGAAAGGGAAATAGACTTCGGCATTGATCTTCTTCCAGATAATCATCCTATATCTATTTCTCCATACAGAATGGCACCAGCAGAACTCAAAGAATTAAAGTAACAGTTGAAAGATCCCCTAGACAAGGGATTCATCAGACCCAGTGTATCCCCATGGGGTGCATAGTTTTATTCGTGCAGAAGAAAGATGATTCTATCATAATATATATAGACTACCATCAACTCAATAAAGTTAAGTTCAAGAACAAGTATCCACTTCCTAGAATCGATGACTTCTTCGATCAACTTCAGGGTGCCATCTATTTTTCTAAGATAGACCTCAGATCAGGCTATCACCAGCTTAGAGTCAGAGAATATGACATTAAAAAAATAGCCTTTCGTACTCGGTATGGTTACTTCAAATTCTTAGTTATGTCCTTTGGTCTTACCAATGCCCCAACAACTTTCATAGACTTAATGAATCGTGTGTTCAAATAGTACTTGGACATGTTCGTCATAGTCTTCATAGATGACATCCTTGTTTATTCCTATAGTGAGCGTGATCATGAAGATCATCTCAGAATAGTATTGCAGACTCTCATAAATCATCAGTTTTTCGCCAAATTTAGTAAGTGCAAATTTTGGCTAAGGTCATTAGCATTCCTTAGTCATATCATTTTTTATGATGGCATTAGAGTTGATCCTCAAACGACCGAAGCAGTAAGAAACTGGCCTCGCCCGGTATCTCCATCAGATATCAGGAGTTTCTTAGGTTTGGATAGCTATTACCGACAGTTTTTTGAGGGATTTTGTACAATTGCATCCGCTATGTCCAGATTGACTCAGAAGAAAGTCAAGTTTCAGTGGTCAGATCCTTGTGAGAAGAGTTTTCAAGAGTTGAAGACTAGACTCACCTCAGCTCCAATTTTTGCTCTTCCAGATGGTTATGATAGGTATGTAGTGTATTGTGATGCATCCAGAGTAGGTTTGTGTTGTGTCCTCATGTATAATGGTAATTTCATAGCCTACGCCTCCAGACAACTTAAACCCCATGAGAAGAATTATCCTACTCATGACTTGGGTTAGCAACCATAGTTTTTGCCTTGAAGATCTGGAGGCATTATCTATACGGAGATCATGTAGATGTGTTCACATATCATAAGAGCCTTCAGTATATCTTTTTTCAGAAAGATCTCAATCTTCATCGAAGAAGGTGGTTAGAGCTCTTGAAAGATTATGACATGAGTCTCCTTTATCATCCGGGCAAGGTCAATATGGTGGCCGACGCTCTTAGTAGACTGTCTATTGGTAGTGTTTCTCATTTTGAGGATAGTAAGAAGAAGTTAGCTCAGGAAGTCCATAAGCTTGCCCTACTAGGTGTCCGCCTAGTTGATTCTTCAGAGGGTAATATATGGGTTCAGAATAGTTCATAATCATCTCTAGTTTCTGAGGTGAAAGAAAAGAAAGATAGAGATCCCAGTCTAGTCGAGTTGAAAAATGTAGTCACCGATTAGAAAGTAGAGGTTTTCTCCCAAGGGTGAGATGGTGTTCTGCATTGTCAGGGTCATTTGTGTGTTCCAGGTGTAGATGAATTGAGGCAATAAATTCTTGCAGAAGTGCATGGTGTACACTACTCTATTCATCCAGGGGCCACTAAGATGTACCACGACTTGCGGGATATCTATTGGTGGAGTGGGATGAAGAGAGATATTGAAGAGTTTGTGGCTATGTACTCTACATATCAACAGGTTAAGATAGAGCATCAAAAGCCTAGTAGGTCCATGTAGGAGTTCAGTATTCCTAGTTGGAAGTAGGAAGAAGTAAACATAGACTTTGTGACGGGTTTTCCTCAAACTCATCGCCAGCATGATTCAGTTTGGTTCATTGTAGACAGGATGACCAAATCAGCTCATTTCCTTCCAGTCCATACCTCTTATTCAGCCGAGGATTATGTCAGACTCTATATTAGGGAGTTCATCAGATTGCACGGTGTTCTGTTATCTATTATCTCAGACAGAGGTACCAAGTTCACCTCTCATTTTTGGAAATCATTCCAGAAGAGTCTTGGTACCCAAGTTCATCTCATTATAGCCTTCCATCCCCGTATAGATGGTCAAGCATAAAGGACCATTCAGACTTTAGAAGATATGCTAAGGTCATGTGTAATTGATTTCAAGGGTAGTTGGGATAACCACTTTCCTTTGATTGAGTTTGCATAGAACAATAACTATCATTCCAGTATTCAGATGGATCCATTCGAAGCTCTTTATGGTAAGAGATACATGTCTCCAATCATTTGGTTCAAAGTTTGTAAGGCCTCAGTTATAGGGCCTGACTTAGTATTTGATGCCTTAGAAAAAATCCAGTTGATCAGAGAAAGACTCCGGGATGCTCAAAGCCGACAGAAGTCTTATACGGATATGTACAGAAAGGATCTCGAATTTGAGATTAGTGATTATGTCTATCTAAAGATCTCTCCCATGAAGGGAGTGAAGTAGTTCGGCAAGAAGGAAAAGCTCAGTCTTTGATATGTCGGACTCTTCAATATTCTTAGTCATTTCAGTAAGGTATCTTATGAGCTCAAGTTTCCTTTAGATCTGGCCTCAGTTCATCTGGTCTTCCATGTCTCATTGCTCAAGAAGTGCATAGATGAACTGGCAGTCGTAGTCCCCATTCAGAGCATAGCTATTCAGAATATCCTCTCTTATGAAGAGATTACAATCAAAATCCTAGACTATCAGACTCGCACACTGAGGTACAAAGAAGTCCCTCTAGTCAAAGTTCTTTGGTGAAATCAATTCGTTGAGGGAGCTACTTAGGAAGAAGAAGTAGATATGAGAACCAAGTACCCTCACCTCTTCTCTATTAACTCAGATCTAGCTTAAGGTAACAGTTCGCCTTAAGCTTTTCGGTTTCATGTTTAGGTTTTAATTACAACTTGGTATCCATTTTATGTTTAGAATTCCATTATAAACTTGGTATTAAATACCATAGTATATTCAGTCATTCGTTCATGTATCAGTTCAATCAAGTAATCATGCATCAGCTATGCATTTTCATTGTGAGAAACTTAGTTCCTTAGAACACTCAGTTATGCATTCAGGAATTAGTTACTCATGCATCAGATATGTATGTTCAGTATGATATATATTCAGTTTATCAGTCAAGTTTCAGTCATTCATGTTTAGGATGTGCTTCAATCTACCATTTCTCCCCTCTCAGTCAGTCTCATTTGAGGACTAATATTTCCAAGGGGGACATATTATAATACCCTAAACTTTTTTTAAGTCAAATCTATTCTCCAAAAGAGTTAGTGATGACTTTCCATCGATACCAATTTCGTTCAAATTTGGTATCGGAGTAGAAAGTTATGGCCATTTTACTGAGAGCTGTCAGAACCGCCCAGGTGCGATCGGCAGGTTGACGGACCGTCGAGCTAGAGACAGACGGTTGCCTAAACCATCGCAACTAAGGCAGTAAGTCAATCTTTTGAGAAAGTTATGATGGATAAGTTAATAGACCTTTCCAGCGACAGACTGTCAACCAAGCCATTTCTACTAAGGCAGTGAGTCCCTAGTAAGGCCCAAGTACGACGATCAGAATGACGGATCGTCTAGCCAGCGATGGACCATCACAAGAGCCTTCGCAGTGCAAGAAACCCTAGGTGCTTAATTTCAAGTCAAGAATTCAAGTTTTTCTCCACAAATCATTAAGAAATCATCCACCCAGGTATGTCAAGTGTTCATTCATGGATTCCTTTCATCCGTGAAGCCCAAGAATACAATTTTAAATTATAAATTATGATGTTTATGTTGTGGAGTAATTACTATTATTTTGATGTTGTGTATGATACCCAAGTTGGAATCGTTAAATGTGTTTTCATTAATTTATGCTAGCATGTGGATTGAAATCTATTAAATTGAGTTAATTAAAGAAACCATGATGTATGAACTAGTGTATATACCTAAGACTAAGTTTATCCATGCAATATATTTGATAAAATTCCCAAGAGAACAAGAATCATGCTTTAGGACTCAATTATGACCAAATTGATGAACTCATGCTTTACCCTTATATTCAAAATAACTTCCATGTTATTGTTATTCATTGAAATTGTTTGATGGATTGTTCATGAGATTATCCCTATGAAATTATGAAATATTTATATGCATTCCTATTCTTGTACCAAACCATGATAATCAAGTGCCTTATGAAATTCCCCAATGATTTTATTATGGATTGTTAATTATGGTCGTGAGTCCATGAAGTGTCATGTCTTGTCAGTTTCATGCTATCGAGTCCTGGGGGTACTTGTACTTGACAATTTAGTTGTGTTCCTAGAGCCAGTGTCAGTTTTTCAAATACTCTGAGTCAAGCCATGATCAGTAGAATTCAGTAAGTTACATGACTCAGGAAAACTCAGAAATCTCATGAACTCAGTCAGTTAACCGGATTCAGTAACATTCCACCAATCCACAGAACTCAGTGAACATAGTCTAGTTCATCTCAGTATAATTAGTTCAGTGTCTATTCAGTTAGGAGTAGAATTCCGCATCGAGCAAACCTAAGGATGAGGGCACACACTGACCGTTGAGGGTGTGACCCTTAGAAGCAATCCTTGCATTCCAGAACTACATAGCTAGCATAGGTTGAGACATCAACAATGTTAGTTGAGGGTTGATGACGGTCACTCACAGCTTGGGGACATCTGTGAGTGACCGTCAACTGGCAGATAGCTTATTAATGGCATGTCGGTTATATGAATACTTTCCACAGTCTCATTCTTAGTCTCAGTAAAAAAGAACTTAGATAGTTCTTCAGATTCAGGACTGTCAGATACAATCATTCAGTTCAGGATGGAACTCAGCTAGTTCCATCAGAATTAGGACTGTCAGACACAATCACTCAGTTAATAGTATATCAGTTATATGAAATTCATGTTATCAGTATTCAGACTCAGTAGTCAGTATTATCATGATCTCATTTTTAGTTACGTATTTATGCATGTATTCTCACATTCATATTATTCGGTCAGCTAATATTGTTCGTGCATATAAATCCTTACATTCATCCTACCTCACTTGCATACCAGTACATTCAATCGTACTGACACATTTTCACTATGGTGTTTAATACCATAGGTTCAGAAGCATGAGCTCCATAACATCAGTAGCATTCCAGTCTTAGCAGTCAAAGTTAGCAATGAGTCCTCATCCTTCGAGGACATGATCATTACTTTATTATGTTGTTACTTAGTTTATTTCAATAGTTGGAGTTAGTTGGGGACATGTACCATCAACTTCTTATTTAGACAGTTCAGTTTTAGAGGCTTTAAGACTATAGTATGTTCAGACAGTTTATTTTAGTTCATGTATTGGTATTGATATACTATACTCTCAAATAGTATATTTTATCTGTTTTGACCTTATGGCATGTTTCTTTCTATTATTTATGCATTTTACATTATGTCATACAGTATATAGGTACAAATATCAATCATGGGTTAGCTTATGGTCCTTCGGGGTTATGAGTACTGTGTAGCATTCTAGGTACCAGATTCAGGGCGTTATACCCCGTTGTGGACTTCCCTTAACAAAATACAAAAAGAGTGGTGTGTAAGCATGATGTATGTTTTCTTATAAGAGAATTTAAAATATGCTTAATGAGAGTTAGTTGGTTAAGGGAGTTGAAAGACTCAACGATAGATACTGTGATTTGCCGACATGAGATTATGGTACCCTGCTTTGTGATCTTGTGTACCTTGATTCATGTCATCCTAAATTAGTACTATGGTTAGAAGCCCTGCTTTGTGAACATGTGCACTATTATGACATATTGATTTGATTGGGAATTTTTGTACCCTGTTGTGTGATTTTGCGTATCCCCCTTATAGATACTCCAATCCTTGCGGCAAACTTGGATTGGGGGCTTGGCCGCCAAGTGAAGGATAGATTCTATATAGCTCATTCAATTATAGATTGTAGGGTTTACCATCTAGCTTAGAAGAGAAATAAAAAGTAGAGTCATGATCTCAAGAAAGTGTTTTAAAATTGATCAAAGAGTGCCCATGTGTTTTCCCTATATCGTATGTAAACTATTTTATAAATTTCTCTCACTTATGTTGTATAAAATACATTATTTTGGATTTCTCTGTGTACCAGTACATTTGTATGGACCCCCTATATTTCAGGATCTTAAGAATAGTCCCGGGGTCCCGCTAAACCATAGATAGATTCGTCAGAAGATTGGAGTTGGTGAGCCTCCCTTATTTCAGAAGGCTTTATCTCATGTGATGATTTAATTATTGTTAGTTTATGGTCCGATCAGGGGCCTTGTCCCGATTTTCAAAAATATGTTATTTTCTTTCAGTTAGTAGAGATTTTGCAGACATTAGTTGGATGGACAAGGGTCTTATTGAATTATAATCGTATGGTTTTATTGAAATTAGATGACCATAATTCCATTTTATTTTTATGCATCTTTATAGTATATGGATTAGGTGTATGATCATCAGTTAGATGGGCTATTGGGCCTTCATGGTTTGGGATGCTTTTCACAGCTAGGGCCTCTGTTCAGGGCATGACAAACTTCATATAAGAGCACGGTTCATGGTCCCAGGGTATCTTTGAAATCGTATCTACTAGAGTCTTGCTTATAGGTGTGTTATGCATCACACTTATAATTAGGAGTCTATCGGGAATTTAGGTGTTGTTTCTTATTCTTTCATACTCTAGTTTGTGCTATAGCATTTTCCATAAGAAAGTTATCCAAATTCTTTCCTTGTTCTAATTTCTTGGGCCATGCCTCATTATCGAGGTGATATAAGTCTAAGAGTTTAGCTCCCCAAGCGATGTGGTTCTCTTTGATTGAATTATCCATAAAGTTATAAAATTGTACAAGGACTTGAGATGAGTCCATGAGTGCTTTAAAGTATGATGTTTTAAGCTTATACTCCTATCTACATCAGTTGTGCGGTTAAGACTGAGGTATGGAGTGTATTCGGTCTCCTTTTATAAAATTCTTGCTGCAAATGTCATGCATAAGGGTAATTATGTGTAGCAGAATATTAGAACTATATTTCCCCCCAAGTAATAGTATATATTAAAGTGGCATGACCTATCGGTAGTGAGATAGTCCAGAAGTTGGTGACATGAAGTCACAAGGTTAGCAGTCAGAGTGAGGTTGACTTTTTCATAAATAAGTAATTTTAGTTCTATAACCCTTTGATTGAGGGGTGGTTTTTCCTTGTATGGTGTTTGGATAATGATATATCAAGATTTATAGATTGTATGGTAGTCTGTGAAGGAAGTGTTTGGCTATGATTTTTATTTATTTAAATTAGGGAATAGACTAGAGTGGATAGTTATGGTAGTTATAGAAATCAGTTAAAGGTTGTGAATGGAAAGGGGTAGACTGGTCAATAAGTTATGGGTAGAGACTCATTGGTTTTTATGGAATTTGGTGATAGTGATAATGTATACATGGGTAAGTAGACTTAATGTGAGAAGGTATGTAGTAGATTTTGCGGTATAGTAGTAATGTCGTGGAGAGGATAAACTTATGGGTCATAGTTAAGTGAAGTAAGAGACTTAGGTTGATATTTCTATTTGATGGACTAGAACAATATGCAACATGCTTCATCAGTGTTACATGATTGGGGTTAGACAATAGGCTTAAACTTTAGAAATGGATTGTGGTGGTAAAAAGGATAGTAACTTAAGATTAATGATGCATGTTTTGTGGGAATAAGTAGTAGGTTTAATTTGATGATTGCAATAGCCTAGATTGGCAACTTTTGGAATAATGAGTGGATGATTGTGATGTATATATATATATATGAGAACATGAGTAAAATGATAAATTGTGGTTGAATCATTAAGTGGATAAGAGCGTGGGTTTATATGAATAAGTTGAACCACCAAGTAGCATGTTTTTAGAAAAGGTTTATATATGTATAAGTGTTATGTATACCTAGTTCACATTCATGAATTTTGTAGTATGGAGAAGTCTGGGAAGTTGTTGTATGGTTTTCTTTAGAGTTGAATTGAGAAGAAAAAAAACATGGGTAGGAAATATGCGCCTTTGGTATAGATTTACAAATGTTGTTAAGTTTTGAGTATGTGATTAGACGTTAATGCTAGTTTTCTAAGGAGTTGAAGATGAGGTGTTAAGTATTTAGAAACTTGGATGCCCATGCCCATGATAATGTTAGTCATAAGTAGATGACTTTGGGGGGTGGTGGAAGTTATGACTAGTGTCCTTGAAGGGAATGTCCTAGAAAGAATCTAATACCTTTACAAAAAAATCATTGAGGGGAGTCTAGCATTTATGTACATGGTGATACCTCTTTGTGTTGAGAGTGGTGGGTATAGATTTTATTAGGGGTTATATCCTCAAGTTTAGGATTGTGACTTTGATCTAAGGGGGAGATGAATGATTAAAGTAGTACCCAAATTTTCTTGTGGTGTCAAGTTTCAAGTAAGAATCATGATAAATAAATTCCAATTCAAGCAAGCTTCTCCTACTTCAATTTGAATGGACATCTACCAATGTCTTATGTATTTGTAATGCCTCGAGTCTGGTACCCCGGAAGCTACACGATGCTAACAACCCCGAAGGACCACTAGCTAACCCATGACTGATATCTGTAACTAAGTACTGGATAATAGTAATATTGTAATAACAATATAACTAAAATAAATGCGAAAATCTGGCGGAAAACTTACCATAAGGTTCAAACACTAAACAATAATGAATAAAACAACGTCTTAGAAAGGAATGATAATACCAAGACTGAAATAACTGTCTGATCATGCTATAGTCTGAAAGCCTCTAAACTATCTGAACTGTGGAGTTGATGCGATATGTCCCCAACTAACTCCATCCACTGAAATCAACTAAGTACTAAAATACTGAAAGAATGAAATAATCATGTCCTCAAAATATGAGGACTCACCATTGACTCTGACTGCTGATATCTGAGTTGCTATGCGTGATCGAGAACCTAAGCTTCCAAAGGTATGGTATAAAACACCATAGCACAAGAGAAAAGTATGTGTCAGTACGTGAGAATGTACTGGTACGCAAAGTGAGGTAAGGCTAAATGCAAGGGTTCATATACATGAACTGAACTGACTGAATAATATAAACATGACTACGTGAGGATACATGGATGAATACATAACTGTAACTGAAATCATAAGGATTCTGAATACTGAGTTTACTGATAACATGGATTACTAATAACTGATATAACTGATAACTGAGGGACTGTGTCTGACATTCCTAATTCTAATGGAACTAGCTGAGTTCCGTACTAAGCTGAGTGATTGTATCTGACAGTCCTGAAATTTGTAGAACTATCTGAGTTCTTTACTGAAGGCTGAGACTGAGACTGTGCGAGGTAGTCATCTAACCCACATGCCCCAAATAAGGTATTATAACTGAGTTGGGGTCCAATCTGTAACCCCAATTGGAAGGGTGTCAATACCACGCCACTAGTAAGGACAAGCTGTGAGTGACCCTCATCTGTTAGGTACTCTAACGAGAATAGTGGGACCCTCATCTGACAGGTTAATCCACCTCATCAATCATCATCTGAGGTTTTGATATGTTAACCTATGCTGGCTATATAGTTTTGGAACATAAGAACTGCTTGTAAGAATCGCACCCTCTGCTGGCAGGTGAGTTCCCATCCTTAGGTTCACTTGGTGTTGAATCCTACTCCCATATAAATAGAATCGAACTGAGTATACTGTATTGAACTAGACTATGTTTACTGAGTTCCATTGACTGACAAAATATTACAAAATTCTGATAACCGACAAAGCTACTGATGACTGAACTTAATACTACTGAGTTTTTCCTGAGTTCTGAGATTGACTGAATTCTACTAATCATGGTTCACTGAGATTATCTTGAAAACTGACATTGGCTCTAGGAACATAGCTAAATTGATGGTTATTAAATACCACCAAGACTCGATAGTATGAAAATAAATGAGACGTGACACTTCTTGAACGCATGACCATAGTCAATAATTCATAATACTATCATTGAAGGATTTCATGATGCATCTGTAAGTCATAAGCTTACACATGAATGGAAATACATGATAACATATTATAATTTCACAAATCCATACTTATGAGCATTCCACCAAATCATTACAAGACATAGCTATAGCATGGGAGTCATTTTGAACATGTGGGTACATCATAAGTTAATCATATAGCTCATAAATAGGTCATAATGCACAATTCTTATTCACTTAGGCGTTTTTACAAACACATGGAAGTCATAAATTTTTCTAGGGCATGAATCAACAACTAATACATCATGGCTATATCGAGCACTTCAAATTTAAGGATTTCAATCCACATACTAACATAAAGTCATGAAAATTCAATAAAGATTCAATCTTGGAAATCATATCACAACATAAGCATGTGTACAATTAAACCCACAATATGGAATTCAAAATTTATATTTTTAAAAGGGTTTCTTGTGCTCCAAGGGTGAAAGAGACCCTTGGATGAACACTTTGCATACCTTAGTTGACAATTTCTGGAAGATTGATGGAAGAAAGCTTGAGTTCTTGAATTGAAATTAATCACCTAGGGTTTATTTTTCTCGAGCACTTGTAAAATGATGAATGTATTTATCCAAAAGATAGCTAAATTTCATGTTATAAGGGCTGAAGGTCGAGGGAAAATGACCTAACTACCCTTAAGTACACGGTTATATAATGACTGAAACTGGGCACTAACGCATTTGGCGACGTGATAATCGACACGTCGTGCCATGATCGCGCTGTGTCTTAGTACTTTTGACTAGCAACCTGGAACAATATTAACCAACGCGATGGGCGATGCGGCGCGCCAAGATCGCGTTGGTCCACTATTTTAGGACTCCAAACGTGGTCTAAATGAGGTTCAAAAAATCCAAAACTTGTCTGGAAACACCTATTGACCTTCCTAATCATGAATTAACAAAAATATAGACCATTAAAGGACATTAAGGTTGCTAAATGAGATTGCCAACTTTCGAAGGTTAAAAATTAACTATGTCTGGAAACTTAGCTAGAATTTTCTAAGTCTTGGACCCCTTGACAAGCTTGCGGGGTCTTTCAGTATTCAATTACTTCCTATGTCTAAGGTTTGAGCTCTCTATGTAACTCATGTCATACACCGACCTCCAAATGAAAAGAAATTATGTCCCTCAGTGATCAAATATTGCAAGTATCCAAGCTCTATCCAAGTATTAAGGAACTATGTTTTCGTATGTTGCTAATTTATTTTAGGTTGGGATTAGCCAAAATGTGAAGTTCTACAAACTTATGACTATTTCATCTCTGAAAAATGAGAAGTGATAGCTTCGAGTAGAAGTCTCTATCTCAATCGTCGACTTAATGAATTTCAAACTTATGTTATATGACTCGTGATGTAAGCACTTGTGTTTCCCTCTATGGTCTATCCTAAGGACTCATGCTAAGTTGTGTTTTTGCAATAACGTCTCCCTACTTACGATCCAAATACTTGATATATGAAGTACTTCATAGTTGTATCGTAGCTTCATCTTATGTCCCACCATCAGCAGATCAACGAATATGAGTTATGATTTAGTAGTGTTTCTCCTATTCATGATGCTTGTGCTCGGGTTCTTTAATAAACCTCCATATATTAGTATGATGGTGGTTGTGGAAGCGTAGTTGTGTGTTAGGTGGCGGAGTAGATTCTTTTGAAGATGAAATTTTTGATGCCATTTCTTGAGCTAAGCTTTTAGGAGAAGAGGGAAGAAGGAGATGAACTTTCATTATGAGAAATAGTTAGGAAGGAGATATATGGAAAAAATCTTAGTGAGAATGATTGAATTGGATGGTCTTAGTGGGGAGATCCATGATGTGGGTGTAGTAATGATAGGCTTGAATGTTGTGATTGATGAAAACAAAAACTAATGTGCTATATGGTTAGTGCTTCCTTAATTAAAACCCGAGGGTATTTAATGGAAATGATAAAGTGAAGTAATATCCTTAAAGAGATGGTATGAGGTCCCCTAGATTAAGATAACACTTTTTTTCTCTGAGCTACACTTCAATCTAGAAGCATTATACGGCGGGACTCAAACTCATATGGTTAGATGTGTACTGGGAGAATTATAAGTTGGAAATGATGAGGCATGTAATTTATTGTTTAGGGCGTAGACAAGTAGTGTCTCTAAGTTTATGTTTTTTCATTGTATCTTGTAAGATGGTGAATGCTTCTAATCTTATGTCCCATGAGAATCTCATCTCATGTCTTTTACCAATCTTAATCAGGCCGAGGATTCTTAGAAAAATTCATGCCTTACAATGTTTTGATCATGTGCCATGTAACAGATGCCAAGATCATGTAATTGTCAAGCTCCACTATCTCATGTTTTGTACTTACACATTTCCCTAGGGGTTATCATGAATCTCGTTTGATGCCTTCACATATTCTATTGAGGAAAAATGATTAATGTGAGATTATGTTATTTATTCTACACTTTTTGAGCTTCAAAAAGTCCCTACCCATCATTCGGGGACGAATGATCCCAAGGGGAAGATAATGTAACACCCAGTAGGCTTCACGACTTAGTATCGCTCTTAGTAGCATGCTTTATGAGCTAACAACCTTGAATTTTTTTGAAGTGTTAAAAGGACTTAGTCATATTTTAAGCTCCTAAACTTCAATGATTTCTAAATTGATCTTTCCGACCACGAGATGTAGATTTTTGAGTTGATTCATATTCAGGGGTGCAAGGGGGTATCTCGGGGGAGTTTTAGATTTTTCGAATGAGGTTTGAGACATATTTGCATTCCCAAACCAGTAGGTCACCGTAATTGCACCGTGTCACGGTGCCTATAGTGGTAAGCCACTTGGCGCATCGTAATAGGGCACCAAATTGGGTTTCTGCTGAAAGTTTTAAAACCGAGGGGCAGTTTCTTATTTTTCCTACAGTCCCAAGCCATGAAAAAAAAATACAAAAACATTTATAGGGCATAATAGGCTCAAAAGTGATCAGTTTTTCTCATAAACAAAATCCTAACTCTCTCCTAAAGATCAAAAAAGTCAATTTTTAAGTTCAATATTTCCAAGAAACAAATCAAGATTCGGGTTCCATCCTTCAAACTAAGTGATATAAGGTACGTGAAATTTTCATAAACTATATGGGCATGGTGAAATCATTTTTAATATTGTTTTGAGTATTGAGAAATCATGTATTCATGAAGGGTTTTGAATTACAGTAAAAAGCATGCATTATAAACTCTTTTAAAGATATAATGTTTTGGTCTTGAGGCCTTCCCCTAAATTTAATTTGTACTTGTATATAAGTATGTATGCATTTGATTTTGAATGTTGAATTGATAGCATGAAACATATACAATCCCTCTCTTGTTATGATACATCTTTATTTCACATGTTGTGGGTTGTTCAATTGCATGTTTTGAAGTATGAGAAAAATGTTTTGCTATTGTTTTGAACATGATATTGATTATGAATTGAAGAGAGGGTGTTTTCTTGTGTATAATTTTCAATTGAAAAAATTGAAAGAATTGCATGAAATGTTATAAAGGAATTGACCATCATGCATTGAAATATTGAAAAGGGAGAATCTTTGCATAAATTTACACATGTTTTGAAATAAGGACTCCCTTCCATTTTTTAAATGTTTTTGGTGGTCAAATGATTGAGTTGATTGAAAAATCTAAAGAAGAACATTATAAATGGTTTAAATGAGAAGGGTTGTGGAATGATATGATACAAATGACTTGCAAGGTTGGGTATGTTGATACCCCTTTATGAATTGCCCTTAACAAAATAAGAAAAGAGTGGTGTGTAAGCATGATGCATGTTATATTATAAGAGAATTAAAAATGGGATTAAAGAGAGATGGTTACCCGAATAAAGTACGATTTGAACGATTCTATGCTAGAAACCGTGATTTACCAACACTGAATTATGGCACCCTGCTTTGTGAACTTGTGTACCTTGATTCATGTGGTCCCAAATTGGGACTATGGTTAGGAGCCCTGCTTTTTTATCTTGTGCACTACCATGACATGTTGATTTTATTGGGAATCCTGGCACCCTGCTTTGTGATCTTGCATGTCCCCCTTATAGATACTCCAATCCTTATGGAAAAATTGGATTGGGGGCTTAGCATCCGAGTCAAGGGCGGATTCCATATAGCCCGTGGAATTACAGATTGTAGGGTGTACCATCTAGCTCAAAAGAGAAATAAAGAGTAGAGTAATGATCTCAAGAAAGTGTTTTGAAATCTATCAAAGAATGCCCATGTGTTTTTTCTTTATCTTATGTAAACTATTTTATGAATTGCTCTCAGTTATGTTGTATGAAATACATTATTTTGGATTGCTCTGCGTGTCAGTACATTTGTATTAACCCCCAATTTTTAGGATCTTAGGAATAATCTTGGGGTCCCGCTAAGCTGTAGATTAATTTGTCGGATGATTGAAGTTGGTGAGCCTCCCTTATTTCGGAAAGCTTCATCTCATATGATGATTTCATTGTTGTTAGATTATGGTCTGATCGGGGGCCTTGTCCCGGTCTTCAAACAGATGTTGTTTTATTTTAGTTAGTAAAGATTTCACACACAGGTGTTGATGCATTTGGGTCTTCTTGAAATTATAACCGTATGGTTTTGTTAAAATCAGATAACCATGATTTTTTTTGTTTTTCCGCATCTTTATAGGATATGGATTATATATATGATCTTCAGTTAGTGGGGCTCTCGAACCTTCATGGTTTGGGATGCCCTTCGCGGCCAGGGCTTTTGTTTGGGTCATGACATAGCTTAAGCTATGGGACCCTATACTCTACACCCCTCCAAGAATACTTCTCCATCTTACCACTATGTTAAAAAACCTCAGGTCTTAATCAATGAGTACTATCCACATATTTTCGTATTTATCAATCATAACATTCAAGCCTATCTTTACTAAACCCACTTTATGGATCTCCACACTAACACTAGCAACTTCAATCATTATCACAAAAGTTTTCACCACATGTCCCCTTCTTAACTATTTCATATAACACAAGTTCATCTTACTCTTCCATCTTCATCTATAACCTTAACCTGAGTAGTTACCCACAAAATGTTCACATCAGAGAACATCCACTCCCTCACCTAAAATAGTACTATACTTCCATAGCCATTACTATACTAAGAAAAGGAGGGTAACTTAGGGACTAGAGTACAAGCATCAAGAATGGGAGAGTTACTTCTCAATTATAACTCTTATCCATCATGCTACTCAATATGATGTCTGTGAAAAGATGCAATGTACACAAGAGAAAAAATAATCCGTAGCATCTACCTAAATCATAAGTAAAGGGTTGTTTCGGCATAAATATAATCTAGCCTGAGTTCTTCAGACTGGGCACAGTGAGAAACACGAGTGCATACATCATGGGTCATATAACATAAAGTTGAGATTTATATATTCAAGAAATAGGAAAAGGGTTGTGGCTCAGAACTATTTCCTCTCATTCTAAAGAATGATAATAGTTGCGAGTTACATAGATAGGATTATTTTGGGATGGGACATGACATAAAATAAATCGGTATCAAATTGAATGTATAGATCCTTAGAACTAAGCATAAAGTGAGACATGAGTTTATAGATCAGGGCGTCATAACGTAGGACTAGAATACTTGGAAGCTTGGATTTTCAAGAACCATTATTGCTTATAATTTCAAGGGTTGGGGCATGGGTGAAAGTTGCTTAGAGAACATTAGACTTTAGGAATAGGCACAATTTGAATCCATAAGACATTGATAAAATGTACTCTAAAACTAAAGTGAGAGAAATTTTCAAGAATAAGAGTGGATTAACCATGATTCTTCCCTGGAACTCACCACCACAAGAAAAATTTAAAGTCAACCTTAGTTTACTTTGCTAGCCCCTATAGCTATCACCCTATGGACCATACTCTCGTGAGCATACACATCTGTACTAAGACATTCAATAACATGAACTAGGTACCCCTGGCATTTGCATACTAAAAACCTCATCTAACAGGATGCTAATTAGGGCTCGACATAATCTTATAAACTTACTACTCTTATTTCCCGAATAACTTAACCCCAATTCATCATTCTAAAAATTAACTTCTGATATACATCACAATTACCCACTCTAATATTTCCTTACCAATATAACCTCTTCGACACATCCCACTAAGCCTACCAATTTACTCCCACAATTATCGCATCGCTACAATAAATCTAATATGTTTTTCACCTCAATCAATATCTGATGTTCAAACTTGGTGTCTAGCAACAATCATGCACCACTAATGAAGCACCCCACATAATATACTAGACCACAAAATAGAGAGGTCACCCTAAATTCCTTATCTAATTGCCTGTATTCTATACATATTCAAAGAGGCGCATCTTTCTTATGCATGAAAATCAAAGGAGAACCCCACGGAGAAATGTTAGGGCAGACAAAACCTTTATTAAGAGGATCTTTCAACTACTCCTTAAGTTCTTTCAACTCAACCATATCCATTCTATTAGGAGGGATAGCGATAGGACAGGCTTCCGATAGAAGATCAATCCCAAAGTTTATTTCCCTATTGGGAGGAATGCCAGGAAGATCATCAGGAAAGACCTCTAAAAATTCATTAACCATAAAATTGTTTGCAAAGAAGGATCCTCTAATTTAGAATCTTTAACCTAGACCAAATGATAAAGACACCCCTCGGAGATCAACTCTCAGATTCTAAGATATGAAATAAAACTTTCCATTCTATAATCGGCTCTTTAGGAAATTTGAGAATGACTTTACGGGTCTGACAATATATAGAGGAATAGAACGAATGGAACTAACCCATCCCAATATAACATCAAAATCAACCATAACAAACATTATCAAGTCTACCAAGGTCTCTCTACTATAAATAGATACCACACAACCCTTGTAGACCCTTCTCGCCATAACAGAGCCACCAGGGTAGACACAGAAAAAGGTAAAAAATGCACTCAAGACACTAGCTAAAATGAACAGCCACAAATGGGGTCACATAAGAAAGAGTGGACCCCAGATCAAGTAAGTAATACACTTCGCAAGAAAATAGCTTTAACATACCAGTGACAATATCAAGAGATACCTCAAATTCCTGACGAGGGTTAAGAGTATAAAGATAATTTTGGCCAGTGCCAAAGCCAAAAGTAGAACCATGTTGTAAAGGAGCTAAGGATGTGGCGATAAGAACTTTATTATCCCATTAGCAACCCTTGAAGGATACTCCCGTTGTATGTCACCAAGATGATCATATATAAAGCACTTATTCCTCCCCTCACTATAGAAACCATGATGCAATTTATCATAAAATAGACAAGATGGATAAGGTAGGGTTGATTGAGCTACATTAGCCTAAGACTGAGCACTCTGTGCCCCAAACCTACTATTGGCCTAAAAGCAATGATCACTAGAAGACCTAGGATAAGAAGCACCGATAGTTGCATAGAAACTCTCCTAATTCCTCTTATTAGTCCTTACTTCCCATGTTTTCTAATATTTTGCTGACCGCCACCCTACTCTGAATATCTGAACTTCTTCCTCTGCTTATCCCTCATATTTGCCTGATTTGTTCTTCCACAAACAAGACCAGACTGGTGTGACAAAGGGGCCACTTTTTGGGATAACACATGAATAGAATGGTAGAACTCAACATTAGACACATAACCTTGAGGAGTCCAAGGAAGACTTGGGGAAAAGGTGGAAATCCATGGGGACAATTAGAAGCAAGGACCCTAGATATGGTTTGTACCCCATAAGTAGGACGAGTTCCATCCACGTCATCCCTAGGTGGGATAAAGGAGTTTCCACGAGCATCAAATCTATGGGTAGGCATGAGTTGAAAAGTGAACAACGGAATTAGAGGAGATTTCAACATCCTAGCCTCTATAGATGGAAAATAGAACACAAGAAAGGGAAAAATACTAAATACCTCATAGCCTCTACCTCATATGTGTAGCGCACTACACACCCATAAAAGAGATTCTACTTGACACGGCTAATGGACACCTATTTGACCATGAACCTAGGGTTTGATGCATACTTTGCCATGACCTGACCCCCATTCATAGTTCTGACGGGTATCATAAGTCCATCTAGGATCGGAGACCACCCCCTTTGCCAAACCAAATCGATCACAATACAACTAGCAGCAGATATATTATGAACATATAACAAGATAGAATAAATAAAAGCTTAAAGGAGTCTAAGAATACAAACAACAATACTGAATCCATAGTAATCCACAAAGCCTCTACGACAAAACCGAATATAATCTAAGTTGGGACATGCCCTCGATGATAGCCAAAAAAAATTCCAAAGAAAAGTCTACAAAAAAACTAAACCATGAAGTAATAAGCCATCCGAAAGAAGGAGACTCACCACTTTAAGCTAACTCATGAACAAACCAAGATCCACCAATCACAGTACGGAAAAAATAGAAGTGTCTCCATGTCCTGCATCGCATGGGGATACAACTTATGAAGATGGTTAGTGGGTTGAACATCATCATATAACCTAAGGATAAGGGGATCAAATATTACCATGATTGACCATTTCAAAATCATTCAATACCAATGCATTTAGTCGTAAGCATATACACACACGCACACACACGCACACACACAAATATATATATAACATGTCGGGATAGGGAACAAGTCTTAACATGGACTTTTAAACATTATCCTAGGATGTGTATCTTGATTGTTATAAAATTACCCACAAGCTATATGGGTCCAGTTGTATCCCCTTGATTGGGCCCTGGTGGGTGTTAGTCGCACGTACCGAAAATATCATAGAAGGCTGGGGATTCCTTGTATACTGTTCCATCTATGATATAGGTATATATCACATGACATAAACACATAGTTATCAAGACCAAACCTAACGTCGACAAATATAAGTTTCCAGTGTCGGTCCCTCGGGACCTCCACCTTCATATTTAGCTACACAACCCCTTTTAAGCCCA
Organism: Capsicum pubescens; assembly: GCA_030864215.1. Classification (NCBI taxonomy): domain Eukaryota; kingdom Viridiplantae; phylum Streptophyta; class Magnoliopsida; order Solanales; family Solanaceae; genus Capsicum; species Capsicum pubescens. The sequence continues at coordinate 246,880,455 of CM061548.1, forward strand.
ATTAAAAAAATTTAACACATAATCCATTTATTAATTTAAGGAGTTAATGATTAAGGCATTATGAAGTGGTATTGTAAAACCGACTAAAGCTTGCAAGTAAATACCATTAAGCCATCACTCGGGGGAATCCTGGTACCCCCAGACTCCATTATTAAATCAATTTGGGGGATTCATTGTACCCCACAAGTTTTTAAGAAAATCATTCACTTGGGGGAATCCTTGTACCCTACAAGGTTTTTAATAAAATTATTCACTATGAGAAATCCTTGTACCCCATAAGCTTTTGAATATAATTATTCTTATCTGTCAGCCATTTATGACATGCATTAGTTTTAAGACAACTAGGAAAATACAAATGGTTATTCACATTCCAAAACCAATTATGCAAGTGGTTTTAGGTTCTCATTAATTTCGATACCAAAATCAAATTATTTTGGGAATCCTTGTAGCCCTATTTCCATTGTTTACAAATTTGGAGAATCCTTGTACCCCTACTTTATTCACCATTCCCATGCACTAAAATGAGTTCAGAAATTATTAATTTAATGCATAATAAATCCATAATAATTATAGGAAAAATATTTTAACAATTACCATAAAAAACCCTCAACCCATTATTCAGAATCAAACATCAAAACCATGAGAATATTAAACCAATTCATGCCATAATGAAAACACAAATTTAGGGAGAGATATACATATCTTATTCACCAAGAAATTAGAAGAAGAAATCACACTTGACCCCTTAGATGACCACTATTGGAAAACCCTAATGCTCTTTCTTGGGGATATTTTAAGAGAAGAGATAAGTTATTTTTGTGTGTTATGGATGAGAGTGGGGGTCCTACTAGTTTTGTAAAGTTATGGGTTTTGTATGGGGACAAAGGGAAATGTCCAAAGTGCCCTTACTAAAATTACAAAAAAATAGTTGCTAGTTGTTATGGGTGACTTTACGACTCGTAAGGACACACTATGACTCTTCACTATGAGTCGCAGTCTGGATAGTATCCCCCTCTTTGGTGACCTTAGGACTCATACCATATAACTCATCAAGTGAACATACGAATCATAGGGTCCTAGTCATAATCCAGATAGAATATTTTTGTAAATACAGTAGGCACCCTATGATTGATACCTTATGATTCATATAGAGTCATTATGACTCATTGAGTCTAGTCATAATCTAGGCAGGAATATATGGAACAAACACTGGTCATACTATGATTTACACTATACGGCTCGTATAGAGTCTTGCTGACTCATTGGGATCAAGTCGTAACCAAGGTAGAAATAAAGCTAGACATTAGTGGTCAGATTATGATTTGGGTCATACGACCCATCAAGACACCTTACAACTCATAAGGTGGGTTATTACTTGGGCAGTAAGCTCAAAGGTCAAGAAATTTTCACAGACAAAAATTGGGGTGTTACAAATTGCCCTATGACTAGGGAAATCTCGAGAAAGTGACCACGATCTCTACAACTATAACATGTCACCTGAGGTAAAATAGAACCAATAGATTCGGCTGACCCAATATAACTACCACATCCAGAATGACCAAAAGATGCACCTCATATCGTTGCCCCCATGGGCCTCATAATACATCTCCTCCATATGTTGGGCATGATCAGAAAACTCAACAAAACACCTACCCACAAAAAACTAACTCTAAGTAGACATGCAAAGGGTAAGTCTCAACTCTATAACAAAGAAACAAACTCTCTCATACTCGTTATCCAGAATAAAAGTCGCATGACTACATAATTCGTGAAATTAAGCCTCATATTCTGCAGCAGTCATAGAGCATCTACTCAAATCTAGAGAACTGATCTCCTAAACAATCTTTAAGGTTGTGAGAGATATATATCTCCAGCAGTATCTCAAAAAATTGAGCCCATGCCAAAGGAGAAGATCTACATAGTCTAGAGTCCATATAACCTCTTTATCAATGTCGAACAACAAAGTCTAACTGATATATGGTGTAATCCACACCATAAATCTCAACTAGGCCCAAATTATGGTTCTTATCCTCACAAGCAATAAAAAACTTATATGCATCTAAGCCTAGAGCACCAAAAAACCTAGGCGGAGCTAATCATAAGAATATTCTCAACATCTTCTGCTCCTCGACAGACATATTAGGTTAGGCAACCACTGTCTAAGCAACTATCGTCTAAGCAACCATCGGAGCCGTAAATACAGGTTATGCCCTCTCCTAGGTACCACTCTTATTTGTGGATTGTGCACCATCAGATGATGCACGACCAACTAACCCTAAAAGTTGAACTAAAGCATCTCTGAGCACTAAATAATAAATAAACCTTAGTAGAGCCTAGGCTTGTCCCTTGCCAACTACTGGCTGGGGAGAAAGAATCTCTGGCTCAAAAGTGAGAATAGTATCTGGTGAAGGCCCCCTATCCTGGCCCCTAGATGGGGAAACATATCTAGGTTGTCCATGACCTCTGGGTCATCCATAAATAGAAGAAGGATCCTTATACTCGATCTCAGGACCCTCATAGCGTGTATCCATAACACGTATCCTAGCCATCTGTGAAATTGAGAAGTCAAAGGAATGTTTTATATATCAACTCTAACTCTTAGCACAAAATGAGTAAAAAAAGTGAAGAACTCCTAAAAATTTCCAATAGCCTCCAAAAAATAGGCATCGAACGACATCATTCTGATCCACATGACTTTATTAGACATTTACTCTTGTACTAACAATACCGGTGTAACTTAGCTCTGATACCAATTTGTCAAGACTCAATTTATGAGTCATAATGGCACCTATTATTTTCCGCCAGTAGGTAAGCCAAACCATAACTCAGAGTTAAACACAATGGGTTAACTTAGTGGAAAATTCCCAACATAGGAAAAAATCAAAAACATAACTTTTAAAATAGATAAAGATAGTCAACATAGACACCATCCCACGACCTGGTAGAGCCAGTATAAGAGAATTTTGTAATAATAATACAACCCAAGTATCTAGAATAGTCAATAATATTTGTCTTGAAACAAAAGATAGAATATAAAAAGATAGAAGAAAATAGGCGACTCCGACTCCAAAAGCTCAACCTATCAACAGATATCAATACAACACGAACATTGATCAATAGTGGCAACTAGTACTCAGATCAGAACCAAAAAGGTATAAAAGTGTAATATGAGTACCAAAACTATAGGTATTAAATAGGCATTATTTTCCAACTAAGCTAAATCATGATATAAATATGATAATATGTAAGATAGCATAACTAAGTCAAGGTATAGACAAACCTAAAGTAACTCCAACCTCGTTCTACATAAATAAGTAAATAAACTACAAAAATTGAATAACACAACATCAAATATCAACACAAATAATCATAACTATAAATTTGGCTCGCATACGCAAATTAGTGTAGAAAAGTAAATAACTCATCGCAAGCCTCCATAAGTCTGAAAGGTACAAATAAGATAGAGTAACCCACCACCGTCATTTATAAACTCTCATAATACTATTGGAATTCCTCCAAGTCATGTCACACTATAACTATCGATTGTCCATACTCATCATTTTTCAATTAATCAACACTTATCAACTAACCATCATGTAACAGATAATCCTCAAAAATTGAATAACACAACATCATTCAACATAAATAAGTAAATAAACTACAAAAATTGAATAACACAACATCAAATATCAACACAAATAATCATAACTATAAATTTGGCTCGCATACGCAAATTAGTGTAGAAAAGTAAATAACTCATCGCAAGCCTCCATAAGTCTGAAAGGTACAAATAAGATAGAGTAACCCACCACCGTCATTTATAAACTCTCATAATACTATTGGAATTCCTCCAAGTCATGTCACACTATAACTATCGATTGTCCATACTCACCATTTTTCAATTAATCAACACTTATCAACTAACCATCATGTAACAGATAATCCTCATGTACCAATAGATCATATTTTAACAACTAAACATCACTTATTAACTAATATTCATATAGCCACTAATCATTACTTATCAACTAATCATTATTTACCAATTAACAAACATTCATCAACTAATCATTATTTCACTAGAATCCATTTATATTATACCACCTTATGACTATTTCCATATTTTTAACTTAGCTAGATTGTCAATCTCACACCACAAATGTCATTATATCATTATAATATATCATCATAGTACAATATGTATATTCAAACTCGAATCGGTATGGATATTTAATAATATCATTAAATAAATATCATTATAATCATATTTTGGTCTTTTCTGGCGTATATATATCATAATAATCACCCCCCGCCTTGCCGAACATATACATATCATCATAATCATCCTCCATCTATGTCGGTCATATATATATCATCATAATCATTCTTCGACCTTTCCAAGCATATGTATATCACCATCAATATGGCTAATAGCATTATCAATAGAGTACTTAATAGCATAATCATAAATATGATATATTAACATGATCAATAATCATAAATGAAATTGTGAGTTCTAGCATAACCAATAGTATGATTTCCAATATAGTAAATAAGCACAATCTTTGGCATACTCAATAGCATAATCGTTAATATAATCAATAAGTGTGCTCTTTGGCATAATCCATAACGTATTCGCCAATATAGTTATTAAACATGACCTATAACATAATCAATGTGTACTTGATTATATACTATCAACCATAGGAAATAACTTATCAATAACCTAATTAATGGCTTCTCATTAGCATAATAGCTTGTTTGTGACTTGTATAATCAATAGCTTATCAATAGCTTATCCATGACGCAGTCTATTGCTTATTCATAGAATAATCAATAACTTAATCACCAATGTAGTCATTAACCATGACCTCTAGCAGGAATAATAGAGTAAACACTAATATATCAATAAGCATGATCACTGGCATGGTTAATATCTCATTCATTGGCTTAGTAAAGAGCATTATTTATGGATTAGACAATATTATAATCAAGGGACTATTTAATAGTATATTCAGTAACCTAATCAATAGTTAAAACAAAATAATATTCAAAAGCTCATCAATAACATAAGTTTAATCAATAACTCATTTGTTGTATACTTGTTAAGAATTACTTTCAACGTTATCCATGAAAACTAACAATACCAATGCATCTAAGTATCACAAAAATAACCATCTCCCTAGATGTACACAAGCATATCAAAGGGTCTTCAATAACTATTTTAAGTCTTGGCCTAAGGTGGGTCGAAGAGACCACTTCTAAATTCTCAAAATCATTTAGCAAGCAATGTTTATCCCACACTGTGCTAAGGGATATAAATCCACTATTAGATGTTGAACATGCCACAACTAGCCATAGGATAGAAAAACCTCCTAATATAAAGGAACTAAGTCTAGTCCACCTAAGTTATTGGCAATTTGGGTAAGTTTCATACTAAACTCAAGTGACCTAGGAAATATTATCATTTGTTTAGTAACTAAAGAATTTCCAACCTAAGAATAAGCCTATAAGGACAATTTCACCTAAGGTATGATTAACTAGGCTAATTATGCCCAAAATAGTATCCAAAATAGCCTAATCGGCCCCATAAACCAAAGTATTAAAATATAGCACACCAACACCTAAGACTTATTAAAAATATAATATAATACAATATCATATGCGTACTATGAATTAGCTCAATCTAACAAGGGTTCAAACCTAGCCTACCTGGATACTGAAAAAAGCTTATAAGATCCACTAAATCACTACTTTTCCCTTTCGAGAACCTTACGCAAGATGCCAAGTTATCAAAATCACATTCAACTCATCAATATAAGAATAATGATACCCATATTACACTATTGTGCTTTGGGTCCAAAAATTATATCAAAATTCCATGTAGGTCCTATTTGCGAAAAATAATGACTTTGAAACCAACCTAACATTCCCACATGCTTAAAAAGTCATTACCCTACAAAATTAGGTAAATTTTGAGCTAATTTGGGGCTAAAACTGAGCCCCTAAGTTTTTGGTATTTTTGAACAAGAAATTGAAATTTCTACCATGAAAAAGGTAAAATCTTACCACAAACTGGAAGATAATCGCGTAAACAAGTGTTAGACAAGCTCCTAAATCACCCACAAGTTCCAATTTTAAGCTATCTCTCTAATTAGGCCTTTATATCTATTGGAATGGATGAAGAATTTGCAAAATCATACAAAGAAGGTCTATTTATATCCATACAAGATTCTTGTGTCTCGTTATTGCAACCCAATGTTCTCGATTACAGTATATTAGGGTTGTTCAAGTGAATCACGATCATAGTACGTATCCCTATGATAATGGATCTGCCACCCTTCTTAAGGGAGTCACCATCTTGACCCCAAATCATTCCTATGGCGATGCACCGGATACAACTGAAACTTGGAAATTTCTAAGTCTCTGCCAAGCCCTCAAGATTCATACCAAATACCATATACACAAATGACGTAACCAAACCAAAATTGACCTTCCAGACTTAATAATGAAGTCAAAATTTCATACCGTGGTTGTTTCAACAAAATATGGGTGCCACACCTAATTTCCAATTTCTTAACTTTTTGACTAATAGTTCAAAATGAGCACAGGTGCCTCAGGATCTAAACCAAAGTTCCACCTAACCTAAAATTAATATTATAGAGCATCTGGAATTGTCAAAATTTGCATCGATTTTTTTTAACTAATGTTTTTGCTCGGTGGCCATTTGGAACCAGCGGAGATTTTAAAATAAAAAATTAGCTCTAAAAAGCAAAGAAACTATCCGGTAATCAAACTATTAGTTCAATCAAGTCATAAATGACTTGGTGCAGCTATAAAGTAGCTCTAATGATAAAAATAAGTGGAAATTTTGAAAATAATAGAAAGGGTCATTACATGATCCCTCGATCTTCATCTTCGACAGTCCTTTAAAAACCTCAATAGTTGAATTCAACCACTTAAAATATGTTCAATCTTAGGTATAGGTGAATTTGGGATTTTAATACTAATTAACCTGAGTGAATTTCACTTTAACTCCAAAAATACCCACAGATGCCATCAAATAAGCCTCATTGAAGACTTTTTCAAGTCACAATCAGTAAATCCTACTATCTACTCTTAGGTTAGATCAAAGGTCTTTCCTTTTTGTTATAAACTTATCACTGAGGGGTCTCCCAATTATTTTGGTCCTTAGAATAATGAAACACCCCAAGTATTGGACCCTTGTAAAATTTCCTTGGATTTGGACTTACTGAACTTAGTACAACTCAAGGGGACCAATCGTACCCTTGGATACAAATTAGGGAAGGATTTGTGGTTCACTCATACACTAAGCAGTGGGTTTGGTGTCCTAATATATGACTCATCTTGGTACAAGTCATATAGTAACATACAAGTGATGCAAGGCAATACACAATATTAGTTAAAATAACAATGAGGGGAGGAGAACATTGGTATAAATTGTGTATTGGTGTTTTAAACATTGGTTCATTAACCAATGTTTCATATTAATTGTTACTATATGTTATTAAAGTCATGATTTATTTTGGTATGAACTGGTATTGGTTTAACCTATCTTCTTAATTTTTTTTCGTAATGGTTTGTACATGTTGGTACTTTATTGTTATGGTTCAAAAAATGGGTCTTGAGTAACCCTAATTATGGTGTTTTATGCATTGATTTTGGTCTTGGTCAAGGTATGTCCTCAATATATTTGATAAAATGTCTAAAAGAATGTTTTCACTCTATTATTAAACTTTCATAGGAACTCTTTCATGGTTTGGTTTGGTAATTGAAACCTAAATGAATTTGGATAATTTTGCATGATTTAAATGATATAAATGCTTTAAATATTTGGCATGGTCATTAATTGTTTGGAATGGTTTTAAATGGTATTAATGTTGTACATGGTTTAGAAGGATTAAATGATAAAGCCTTGGTGGCTATGAAATTGGTTATTCTAATATGGTGCATGGGAATCCCCCAAGTAGTTAAATATGGTTAATGGAAGGGTACATGGAAACCCTTAAACCTACACATGGTTAGCTATGGATAGTACTTGCAAGTATAGTCGGTACGATGATACGACTACTTATGGCCTTGGTTAATAAATAGTTAATGCATTGGTTGATTTCTTGGTAATGATTTTAATTTGGAAATAATGGTAGGGTATATAGAAAAGCTGTAGAATGTGGAGGTCTTGAGGAGACCAAAATTGGAAACTTATATTTGCCGATGTGAGGTTTTGTCTTGGTGACCATATGTATGATGTCATACTTTATTTTGTGGAATGTACTAGTCATCCTAGGTTTCTTCCCTAGTCATGTAGTTACACTCACTATGGCCCTTTACATATGGGGAGTTAAACCCTTATAGCCTGTGGGTGGTTTAGAATAGCAAATCTACACAGCCCAGGTAAACGTATTAATGGCATGATTTAACCGGTTCTCTATCTTGGCATGGTAATATATATGTATAGTTGTATGCATCATGGATGGTTTTACTTGGCTTTGTAATTGACATTATTTTTCCTTATCCTGAGTGCATGTTAGTGTTTACCTATTAACCTATCTTTAGGAAGCTGTATACCCACATTATGCAGGGAACAGTTATTCTAATTCTCCTTCTTAGTGATCATATTTGGGGATAGTCGATGTTGGATTCAATTTGTGATCTTCCATAGTTTGCAAGGAATCTATTTAATGTAATGGTAAAGCATCCCAGATTTGACCCTTAGAAAAATTCTTGGAATTCCATTCTTTGGACCCAATACGACTCATGGTATGATCCATATATTGGGGTACAAGTGGTAATGTCCAGTCGTAAGCTAACTAGTTTTAGTTGGTGTGATGGCTTTGGTCACTATAATAGATATAACTTTGGGGTGAGTTTTTTTATGGTTATGTACGAGTCATGTAGGTGACTTGTAAGGTGGACATTGTTTGATTCTCCTGGTGTTACATTCTCCTAGGGATATGGATCATGGGTATGGATCGTATGTTGATGTTACAACTTAGGTGGATAAGTCGTATACTGGACAATATTTGATCTATGGTTGAGGATTGGTTACGATCGGGTGGGTATCAATCATAAGGGAGGTTATAACTCGTAAAGGGGTCAGTCGTGACCCTATGTCAGGTTTTATGGGATTTAAGTGAGGGTATTTTGGATATTTCCCTACTTACCCTAATAAGGACCCACGACTTCTAATACACTTAGGAGGTTATTTACCCTATTATTTTTCTCTTAAAAACTTAGAAATTCTTCCTAAACATATCATAATTCTCTCATGAGCTTTTGGGACAAAGAACTATGGTTTTAACTAATAAATTACTTTAGGACTTGTCTTGGTGAATTGTTTTCATCAATCTTCTTGGTTTAAGATAGGATTCTCTTCCCTAATTGTAATTTCAATTAAATACATAGTTACTTGGTTGATTTTATGGTTTTACCCTTGCATGATTATGATTTTCAACTATTGATTTGGGTATTTTGATGTTAAATGCTTGGTTATGATTTCCTATGGTTTTAATTATGTTTTCTATGCATTAACGGTGGTCTTGGACAATTTAATTGCAAGGTAATGGTTTAATGGTAATGGAATTTGGTTTTGGTTAGATTATTCCCCTAAGGTGTTTGATAAAATGCTTATAAGGATATGCTCATTACATTGACTTATTTTAATGGAATTGTTGCTTATTTTTAGCTTATTTATGAAACCTTAAATTTTTTCCATGGTTTACAAAGGTTAATGGATAATTGGTTATGCTTATGGAGAACATGGTAGTCTCCGAAGAGGTTTAATAGTGGTAATGATACGGAACTTGAATGTCCCCTTAATCTAAATGGTTTGGCTATGGATAATGCTTGCAAGTATGGTGGTATGATAATACAACTAGTTTATTGAATTGCCTTGGTTAATAAAAGGATAATTGGATTGTTTGGACTTGGTTTTAATTGGGAATTAATGGTGGAAAGTGTAAGTTAAGCCGTGGAAGGTGGCAGTTCTGGGGGGATCAAAACTAGAAACTCATATTTGCTGATATGAGGGGTCTTTGATGTCTACGTACGAGTGTCACATTTATATTGGTGAAATGTACTTGTCATCCTAGGGATATTTCCTGGTCGTGTCGCTCTACGCATTAGGACCCTTTCCGCAGGGGGAGCTAAACCCATATAGCCCGTGGGTGGTAGGATGGCTAAGCTCCATAACCCAGGTAAAGGTTTAATTGGAAAGCTAAACTCGGTACCTTTTCCCAGCATGTATATACGCATGTATGGTTTTTTCCATTGGATGGTTTTCACTTGGTTTTGATAACTGGTATTACTTTATCCTTATCTCGAGTTTCATGCTAGTGTTCACCCACTAACCCATCAACTGGTGGCTACATACCCATGCTATACAACAATCGGCCGTTCTACTCCTCCTTCATAGTACTTAATTTTGGGACAACTTATTGGACTAAAGTGGTGAGCTTTCATCCTTTCGGGAGGCATTATTTCATGTTGGACATTCTTATACATTTTACTTTATTTTTGGATATTGGTTTTTGCCATGGTTAGGTCATGTCACAACCGATTATTTGTATTCTTTTGGATTGAGTCTTTGTGTGACTTCTGGGGGTTGGTATGGGTGAGATCAATATTGGTGTTGGCCTTAATATTGGAATAAGCTAGGAGGCTGGCATCATCGGACATAATTTCTCACTATTCCATCGTATTATATTTTTGGTTTGATTATCATATTATGTTTAATATTTTCTAAATAGTTTGGTATGGTATGGATAGTTGGTTTACTATGGTTAGACTCGGTTGGGCCGGTCATGATTATGACCCTATCCCAGAGTCTTCATGAGAGCATTATGCAATCTTGTTATATGCTTAAAATTTAGCTCATCCAAGGCTGTATATGGTGGTTGGGTTAGGTTAAGGGGGTGGTCCCCGGTCCTGGTTGAACGAGGGATGTCTATTATGACAAGGACCTTAATTTGGCTACGTCGTATGGTTTACATTACATATTTCTTATCTTTCATAGACTTTGGTTTTTTCGCTATGGTCAGGGTCATATCTCAACTAGGTACTCTTTGGTTGGTCTAAAGGCTTTGTATGGACAACTATTGACTTGGGTATGGTATGGATTGGTTTTGTTTCATATATATATTTATATATAAATACATCAGATTATTATAATTTATTTTGGTTTATGGGTTTTTGCATTGGTTTGGTTGATCATCGGGTGGTTGGACTTGGTTGGTTTAGTCTCAGATATAGACGTATCCTAAAGTCACCACATGGTTGGATATGCTATCTTTTTATATGTTCAAACTTTAGCTGACTCAAGGTATGTATTTGGTGGTTGTGATGGGTAACAGGGGTAGTTCCCGATCTTGGTTAAGCTTGGATTGCCCATTAGGAGATGGCCCTTGTTCGGGTTGGGTGAAGTTAGTATCAGAGTTTTAGGTTTCGATGTCATAGGGTGTACACAAAGCCGTATTGAGTAGAGTCTTACTTATAGGTGTGTCCTGTACCATACTTATAATGAAGAGGCTACGAGGCATTTTGGAATATTTCACTTTCTAGGTTATTCTAATTTCGGGCTATGGAGTCTAAGGTCTTGAACTCTTCTCTAAATCTTCCTTGGTTCACTCTTCAGATTATGTCTACTCAACGATCTAATGTTCGTTGAAACTTGCCCATCCCACTCGAGGACAACATGGATGGATCTAGTCCAACTCATGGGGCACATACCCGGCGAAGGATTACAACTTCTAGTTTTTCCCGTGGAGTCCCACCGGTCTCTATTGACCTTATCTTACAAGGTGATACTTATACTCGATTACCTCAAGGAGAGGTTACCAATACTAAGTTTTGTCATCCTAAAAATCCATTGACCCAAATAGGATAACTCTATCATGCTAGTCCTATCCTATTGGTAGGGGGTAGGAATGAGGTAAAGTTGGTAAATGGGTAAGGTAAGGGGTTCTCGGTCTTTTGAACAAAAGAGGAGGCCAACGGTATGGCGGTCACTGGGCCAAAAAGGAAGAGTTGGGTGAGTCCTAACTCTTATTCGGTGTCGTGCGTTCCCTTTCGGATTCAATTTTGAGGCAGGTATTTTGAAATTGGTAAATTCTTCTAAGGCACCAGGTACCCAATCTCGGGCCAATAGGGCCCAATCCGCATAATCCTATTTTCTTTATAAATTTAGTAGTTAGCCACATCGTGGATATTGTAAAGGAGAAAGGAATTAGTATTTTAGATGTAGTCAGTTGGTTCTCGTGTGATGAGGATGTCCTAAAAGGGTTGCCTCTTGGGAAAATATAGTTTTGGCTACTACCTTAAGCTCCAGCAATGGTCGAGATTATCGTAATGTTCTTACTATTTCTTGAGAGTTCGAGGGATTTTTTGATGCCGACACTGGTATGTTGAAAGCTCTTTTCCTTGTAGTGTATGGTTTACTTTGCTTGGGGTTCTCTCTCTTTTGTGACCTTATTTGTGGTTGTGTATTTTTGTCTCAAGGTTACTTCAGACTCTTTTCTTCTTCTATTTCTACCCTGGTAGGTAATACTACGATTGAAAAAAGAGTCTATAAGAGGTGTGTGGTATCTGTTGGTAGTAAAGGGACCTTGGTGCATTTGTGTGTGACTTGAATATAATGGATTTTGATGTCAATTGTGGAATGGATTGGTTGCACCCATGCTATTCTTTATTAGATAGTCGGATCCATAAAAAGATTGTCTTTAGGCTCTATAGTGAGTTGATTATGGGGTGGGTGGATGGTTTCTTTCCCTAGCTATTAAGGGAAAAGTTGTATCATTTCTTAGAACTTAGAGGTTGGTTTCAAAAGGGACATCTTTATTATTTGGTCTGAGTTAAGGATTCTAACTTGAAAGGTCTTTCTTTGCATTCAGTTTTAGTGGTGGATAAATTTCCCGACTTCTTCTTAACGACCCTCATCGTGTCTTTCTAATTAGGATGTTGGTTGGGGATTGATCTTATTTTTTATACTTGTCCAATTTCTATTCTTTCTTTATAAAATGGTTTCATAGGGGTTAAAGGTGCTTAAAGGAGCAATTAAGGGATCTCTTAGATGAAGGTCTCATTAGTCTTAATGTTTCCCTGTGGAATTTTTTGTTCTTGCATGTATAAGAGGGATGGTTTCCCCAAAAATGGATAGGTTTTCGGTGGGTGACTAAGGAATTAGGAGCATTCTCCTTATGGAGTGGACCATATATGTATATTCCATTCTATATGTGGTATTTTGATAGTATTGAATGTTGGTTGGTAGATCCTAAGCTTGAACCTAGATACTTGATTTTGATTAAAGGGTGTATGATAAGCTCGAGAATAGAAATAAGGGGATTGTGGAAGTAAATTGGTAGGTTGGATGAGGATGATGATTTGGGAAATATAATAGTAGGTGAGTTGTACCCTATAGGCTGGAGTTTCAGGTTGAATAGGAGGAGGAGGAGTGGGGATCTAAACATTCAATAGGATAGATCATGGAGATTGCACCTGTCTTTGTCCCTATACTTGTACTTTATTATTGGCATGCAATTGATTATTAAATTCATGATTTTAATGGGTTTTGGCATAATTGAGGCTTTGACATGATTACTCATTTAATTGATTTTTCATGGATTATGATGCATTATTCACGCTTTATTTATATTTACAAACATTGTGGGTTGCATGGGAATGTTAAATGGATTTTAGGGTACTATGGATTCCCCAATAACTTGGTTTTGGTCTTAAAAATTCTATGCCCTCAAACTATTTATGAAATTGCCATTGAATATGACATAGTCATATGGTTTGACTATTCTTGAATCTTTGCACTGCATGCATGGTTAAAGGAACATGAATTAGGTTAGGTTGGATTCAAATGATTTATGAAAAGTCTTTGGTGTCCATGGTTTAATTTTTAATGGTTTGGTTTAATTGGAAACCTTGGAGTCAATTTGGTCATATGGTTTTTGTATATCTATGCTGGGCTCTAAGTAGTATTTGGTTGAATAAGGTTTTGGGTATAAAAGAACAAAGCATCCTTGGTGTACGTCTTCGGTGATACCTATTAGAATAGAGAATTGTGCTTTTCGGTATAATTGGGTGAATGTATATGGTTACTTAAAATTTTCTTTTAGGGGTGAATTTCAAGAAAAGGGAGAGTTGTATATTCTAGTGATACTGTTCTTTCTTAAATAAGATATTACCCTACTAGTGTTGCATGCATTCTTATAGAACTTATGACTAAGGTTTGCATTTTGCATTCGCCTTGTTCCCTGGATATGAGACTTGACCTTGTGTTAAGTTACTCATGGTATGTGTGGTTGTGTTTCTTTTAGTGTCCATTCTTAAGGACTTATCTTATGGTATGGTTTGATTGGGATGTTTCATCGTTATTGTCTCGGTGGTTGTTGTGAAGTACTTCATGCCTATAGTGTGGTGTCTTGTCTCTGGGATCTTGGCTTTCTAGGCATGGATAATTCTTGTAATTTGGTTTCTTAAATGACTCTTCTTATGTTAGGATGGTAGTGGTGTGGGAAGTATGGTAATATGTTAAAATAGGGAATATAGAAGTCCCTAAGTGGGGGAGAGTTAAGGGTGACTACTAAAAGTTAAGGTTTTTAAATTTGAGGTAAGGTTATTGTCATAGGAAGTGGTGAGGAAAGGAATAGGTGGTGAAAACCTTATGAAGGTTGTAAAGGGTGCTAGATCATTTGATGGATAGATCATACCACGAGTATATAAGTCGTAGGCTTTAATGTTGTGATTGATAGATATGTTATAGGGCATGGTTTTATGAATTATTTTCATTTTTTAGTTCTATAATTTTGGGTGTTCAATTATAGGTTGGGTTTTTTGGTTATAGTGGTTAGATGTAGTTTGCCCATATCTTTTACTTATGGTTTTCTTATTATAATGGTGATGGAAGCAGAGTAGTGTTTGGGGATAGATGTAAGAAGTAGAGCCCGATGGCCTAAGTTAACTCCTTTTAGCTTTTGTTAGGCTTGAACAGGGAAGTTATGGGTATACTTAGACTCAAACTCTTATAGTAATGAGTTTCAGTCAATTCTAGGTTGAATTGGACTTACTCTTTAGAATGAGTCCATTCATTCGGTAATCTATGTTGCATGGTAGTGTGGATGGTCCTTGGTTGGTTGGTTCATTTGGGTGGTATTGGTATCACGGATTCCTTGTTCTTTAGGGTGGTCCCGATAAGGATCTTGGATTGGTAAGTTCGCCGGTTGCGAATAAAAGGTATGGCTTCGATAAAGGTTCCATGGTGGAACTGAAAGTTCGAGAATGTCATTTGGAATGCGGAAGGGGACATGGAGTCCAAGTGTCCATGGTTGTTCTTTGTTCCAGAAATTCATGCTTAAGGTATGTCCTCTTCAACACATCTTTTTGTTTTCTAACTTGGTTAAAGGTGAGTAATGGTTACTCTTGTATCCTTGCTTTCTAACTTAGTTAGAAGTCAGAATGGGGATTTTAGGGTGTAAATCATGTTTGGGTTATGTAGTGATCTTCTCACCTTGATTATGTCTCGTTGCTTCCTATTTTAGTCAAGGAAAATTTTGTTTGGTGTTAATGTGTTATCTAATGCTTATCCGTTACCCTAACCCATCATTCGAGGATGAATGATCCTAGTGGGGGAGACTGAAACACCCCAAGTCTTGGACCCTTGGAAAATTTCCTTGGTTTGGGACTTACTGGACTTGGTACGACTCAAGGGTACCAATCGTACCATTGGATACGAGTTAGGGGAAGATTAGTGGTTCACTCATACATTAAGAAGTGTGTTTGGTGTATCTACTGCCCAAGATATGACTCATCTATGTACGAGTTGTATAGGAATATATGAGTGTTGCAAGGCAAGTCGCATGGTGCTTGTTTAGCTTTTCTTGTGGAATCTGCCCAAGGTACAGTTGATGGATACGGTTTGGTATACCACTCATACCCTTATATATGAGTTTGGGAGGTGTGATTAATTTAGAAACCAGTATGTAAGGTCTTGGCATGGTCTTGGGTACGAGTTGGGGTACCACTCGTACCCTAGGATGCGGATAGTATAGCTGAGTTTTACCCCTGGATGTGGCATGTTTTTAATTTTAAGTCAATGGTAGTCCGAACATTTCCTACTTCAAAGCCCTAATGTTTTCATGTTATATAACCCTTGGTGGCCTTACATAACACGTATTAAAGTATGGAAACACTTCAAATACTCTCTCAAACTTACTCTTGAAGATTGGAGGCTAGGATTTCTCAAGTGCTTTTCAAATGGGCTCAAGAGTCCTATTTCTCTTTGGAATCCTCTTATATAAGGCATGCACTCCCTCTCTCATTGTTATTTCCAACTAAATGAATGTGTATTGTGTTTTAAACATTGATTTATGAATCATGAATGATGGTTTTCAATATATATGTTGAGGGTCTTGATACATATGGTTTGGTATTGGTTTAAACTATCTTTTTACAAATTTTTGGTAATGGTTTGCATATGTTGGTACTTGTTTGTTATGGTTTGACAAAGGCCTCTCGAGTAAC
Source organism: Capsicum pubescens (assembly GCA_030864215.1). Taxonomy (NCBI): domain Eukaryota; kingdom Viridiplantae; phylum Streptophyta; class Magnoliopsida; order Solanales; family Solanaceae; genus Capsicum; species Capsicum pubescens. Next base: position 246,897,000 of record CM061548.1, read on the forward strand.
CCTAATTATGGTGGTTTATGCATTAGTTTTGGTATTGGTAAAGGTATGCCCTCAACATGTTTGATAAAATCCCAAAAAGAATATTTTCACTCTATTATTGAACGTTCATTGGAAATCTTGCATGGTTTTGTTTGGTAATGGTGTCCTAAATGGATTTGGATGGTTTTACATAGTTTAAATAATATAAATGCATTAAATGTTTGGCATGGTCATAAATGGTTTGGAATGGTTTTAAATGGTATAAATGGTGTACATGGCTTGGAAGGATTAAATGGTAAAGTCTTGGTGGCGATAAAATTGGTTATGCTTGTGGGGTACATGGGAATCCCCTAAGTGGTTTAATATGGTTAATGAAAGGGTACATGGAATCCCTTAAACCTACACATGGTTGGCTATGGATAGTACATGCAAGTATAGTCGGTTTGATGATACACCTACTAATGGCCTTGGTTAATAAATAGTTAATGGATTGGTTTGTTACTTGGTAATGGATTTAATTGGGAAATAGTGGTGGGGTATTTATTAAAGCCATGAAAGGTGGATGTCCCGGGAGGACCAAAACTGGACACTCATATTTGTCGATATGAGGTTTGGTCTTGGTGATAGTGTGTATGATGTTATACAATATTTTGGGGGATGTACTAGTCATCCCAGGTTTTCTTCCCTGGTCATTCGGCTACACGCACTGGCGCCCTTTCAACAGGGAGAGCTGAGCCCATATAGCCCATAGGTAGTTTAGAACAGCAAAGCTACACAGTAGAGGTAAATGTTTTAATGGCATGCTAAACCAGATTCCCTTTCTCAACATGGTTATATATATATGTATGGTTGTATGCATCATGGATTGTTTTACTTGGCTTTGTAAATGGTATTATCTTATCCATATCCTGAGTGCATGCTAGTGTTCACTGACTAACCCATCTTTGAGTGGCTGTATACCCAAGCTATGTAGTGATGGGCCATTCTACTTCACTTCTTAGTGATCAGAGTCAGGGACAGTCAATGTTGGATTGAAGTGGTAAGCTTCCATTATTCTAAAGGCATCTATTTTATGTCAAGGTTTGCTTTACATATCTCTTTTCTTTCATAGACTTTTGTTTTTTGGCTATGATCGGGGGCATGTCCCGACTAGGTACTCTTTGGTTGGTCTAGAGGCTTTGTATGGACAACTGTAGACTTGGGTATAGTATGGATTGGTTATGTTTATTATATATATATACATGCATCGGATTATTATAATTGGTTTTGGTTTATGGATTTTTGCATCGATTTAGTTGGTCATTGGGTGGTTGGACTTAGTTGGGTTGGTCTTAGATATAGACTTATCCCAGAGTCACCACATGGTTGGATACGTTATCTTGTTAGATGTTCAGACTTCAGTCGACTCAAGGTATGCATTTGGTGGTTATGTTGGGTAATGGAGGCGTTTTCCATTCCTGGTTGGGCTGGGCATAACCCATTACAACAAGGCCTTTGTTCGGGTCATGTTAAGTTGGTATCAGAGCTTTAGGTTTCGGTGTCATGGGGTATCCACAAAGCCATGTCAAATAGAGTCTTGATTATGGGTGTATCGTGCACTACACATATAATAAGAAGGCTACGAGGCATTTAGGAATATTTCACTTTCTTGGTTATTCTACTTTCGGGCTATGGAGTCTAAGGTCTTGAACTCTACTCTAAATCTTTCTTGGTTAACCCTTCAGATCATGTATTTTCAAGAATCTAATGTTTGTGGAAACTTAGCTGTCCCACTCGAGGATAACATGAATAGATCTGGTCCAACTCATGGGGCACAGACCCAGCCAAGGGTCACAACTTTTGGTTTTTCTCGTGGAGTCACATGATCTCCACTGACCCTATCTTGGAAGGTGATACTCATACTTGATTAACTTAAAGAGAGGTTACCAATGCTGAGTTTCATCATCGTAATAATCTATTGACCCAAATAGTAATAACTCTTTCATGCCAGTCCTACCTATTGATAGGGGGAGGAATGAGCTAAGGTTTGTAAATAGGCAAGGTAAGGGGGACTCGGTCTTCTGAACAAAAGGGGAGGCCAACTATATGGCGGTAAATGGACCAAAAAGGAAGAGTTGGGTGAGTCCTAACTCCTATTCTATGTGTTACATTCCATACCTAAATTTAATTGAGAGGCAGGTGTTATAAGATAGGTAAATTCTTCTTGGGCACAAAGTGGCCAATCTCGAGTCAATGGGGCCCATTGTGCATCATCTCATTTTCTTTATAAATTTTATAGTTGGTCGCACTGTGGTTGTTGCGAGGCTAGAAGGAATTAGTATTTTGGATATGGTCAGTTGGGTCTCATGTTACAGGTATGTCCCATAAAGGTTTCTGGTTGGGCAAATAGAGTATTAGGTACTACCTCTAACTCCGACAGTGGTCGGGATTGTCTCAATGTTCTTACTATTCCTCAAGAGTTCGAGGCATCTTTTGATGCCGACACTAGTTTATTGAAAATTCTTTTCTTGTGGTGAACATGGTTTACTTGGCTCAGGGTTCTCTCTCTGTTGTGACCTCATTTATGGTTGTGTATTTCGATCTCAATGTTACTTCAAACTCTTTTCTTCATCCATTTCTACCCTGGTAGGTGAATTTGGGATTTCTTAAAGAGTTTATAAGAGGTGTGTGGTATCTGTTGGTAGTAAAGATTTCTTGGTGGATTTGTGTGTGACTTGAATATGGTGGATTTGGATGTCATTCGTGGGAATGGATTAGTTGCACTCATGTTATTCTTCATTAGATTGTCAGTACCATATAAAGATTATCTTTAAGCTCTATGGTGAATAGATTATATGGTGGGAGGATGGTTTCATTCCCTAGCTATTAAGGGAAAAGTTGTATCATATCTTAGAACTTGGAGATTGCTTTAAAAAAGGATGTCTTTATTATTTAGTTTATGTTAAAGATTCTAACTTGAAAGGTCATTCTATGCATTTGGTTTTGGTATTGGATAAATTTCCTAAGGTCTTCTTGACTACCGTCATTGTGTCTTTCTAATTGGGAGGTTGGTTTGGGATTGATCTTCTTTTGGACACTTGTCCAATTTTTATTCTTTCTTTATAAAATGGTTTCGAAGGGGTTAAAGGAGATTAAAGAAGTAATTAAGGGATCTCTTAAATAAAGATCTCATCAATCTTACTATTTCCACGTGGAGTGTTTTTTTTCTTGCATGTATAAGGGGATTGGTTTCCCTAGAAATGGATAGGTTATCAATGGTTGACTAAGGAATTAGGAGCGTCCTTCTTATGGGGTGGACCTTATATATATATTCCATTCAATATGGGGTATTTTGATAGTATAGAATGGTGGTTGGTAGATCCTAGGCTTGAACCTAGATGCTTGATTTTAATTAAAGGGAATATGATAAGCTCAAGAATAAAAATATTTGAGTTGTATAGGAAAATTGGTAGATTGGATAAGGATGATGATTTGTCAAATACAATAGTGAGAGATTGGTGCCATATAGGCCGGGTGTTCAGGTTGAATGGGGGTAGGGGTGGGGACTGAGGATGTAGTCATTCGACAAGTTAAATCTTGGAGCTTGCATGTGTCTTTGTCCCTATACTTGTACTTGATTGTTGGCATGCAATTGATTATTAAATTTATGATTTTAAATGTAGGTTTGGGCACAATTGAGGGTTTTGTCATGATTATTCATTTAATTGATTTTCCATGGATTATGATGTTATATTCATGCTTTATTTATGTTTATGAACATTGTGGGATGCATAAGAATGTTAATTGGATTTCGGGGTATTATAGATTCCTGAATAACTTGGTTTTATTCTTGAAAATAATATGCCCTCAAACTATTTGTGAAGTTTCCATTGAATATGACATTGTTATATGGTTTGACTATTCTTGAATCTTTACATTGCATACATGGTTAAAGGAACATGAATTAGTTTTGCTTGGATTTTAATGATTTATGAAAAGGCTTTGGTGGCCATGGTTTGATTTTAAATGATTTTTGTTTAATTGAAAACCTTGGAGTCAATTTGGTCTTAAGGTTTTTTCATGTTCATGCTGGGATCTAGGTATCATTTGGTTGAAAAAGGTTTCGGATATAGGAGATCCAAGTTTCCCTGGTGTACGTCTTTGGTGATACCCATTAGAAAGTAGAATTATGCTTGTAGGTATAATGGGATGAAGGTTGATGGTTACTTAAAATTTTATTTTAGGGGTGAACTTCAAGGAAAGGGCAAATTGCATTTTCTAGTGATACTCTTCTCTCTCGGTTAAGAGATTACCCTACTACTATTGCATGCATTCTTATAGAACTTATGACTAAGGTTCACATATTGCATTTTCCTTGTTCCCCGATATGAGCTTTGTCCTTGTGTTAAGTTACTCATGGTATCTGCGGTTATGTTTCTTTTGGTGTCCAGTCTTAAGGACTTATCTTATGGTATGGTTTGGTCGGAATATTTCTTCGTTATGGTCTAGGGTATTATTGTAAATTACTTCATTCCAATAGTGTCGTTTCTTGTCTCTGGGATCTTTCCTGTGGGGGCATGGATAACTCTAGTAATTTGTTTTCTTAAATGAATTTTCTTATGTTAGGATGGTAGTGGTTTGGGAAGTATGGTGATGTATTAAAATTAGGAATATAGAAGTCCCTAAGTAGGGGAGAATCTAGGGTGACTACTAAAAGTTAAAATTTTTGAAGGTGAGGTAAGTTTGTTGTCATGTGAAGTGGTTAGGAAAGGAATGGGTGGTGAAAACCTTATGAAGGTTGTAAAGGGTGCTAGATCTTTTAATGGATAGATCATACTGCAGGTATATAAGTCATAGGCTTAAATGTTGTGATTGGTAGATATACCAATAGTTGTATTGGGTACTTGAGATATGTTATAGTGCATGGTTTTATGAATTATTTTCATGGTTTAGCAGTTTTATGATTTTGGGTGTTCAATTATAGGTTGCGGAGTTTTGGTTATAGAGGTTGGATATGGTTTGCCCATGTATTTTACATATGGTTTTCCTGTTATAATGGTGATGGAAGTAGAGTAGTATTTGGGGATAGATGTAAGGAGTAGGGCCTAATGGCCTAAGTTAACTTATTTTAACTTTGGTTAGACTTGATTAGGGATGTTGTGGTGTATAGTTAGACTCAAGCTCTCGTGATGATATGTCTCAGCCAATTCTAAGTTGAATTTGATATGCTATCTAGCATGAGTCCATTCATCCGATAATCTATGTTTCGTGGGGATCCTTGGTTGGTTGGTTTATTGGGGTGGTATTGGTATCATGGATTCCTTGATCTTTTAGGAGGTCCCATTGAGGATATTGGATTGGTAAGTTCACCGGTTGCGACCAAAAGATATGTCTACGGTAAAGATTCTATGGTGGAAATGAAAGTCCGAGAATGTCATTTGCACTGTGGAAGGGGACATGGAGTCCAAGTGTTCGCGTTGGTTCATTGTTCTAGTAATTCGTGCGTAAGGTGTGTGCTCTTCAACAGGTCTTTTTGTGTTCTAACTTGGTTAAAGGTTAGGAATGGTTCCTCTTGCATCTTTGATTTCTAACTTAGTTAGAGACAGAATGGGGGTGTTGTGGTGTAAATCATGTTTAGGTTATGTAGTGATCTTCTTACCTTAATTGTGTGTCCTTGCTTTCTATTTTGGTTGAGGAAAAGTTTGTTGGGTATTAATGTATTATCTCGTGCTTTTCCCTCACCCTTACTCGTCATTTGAGGACGGATGATCCTAGTTGGGGAGACTGAAATACCCCAAGCCTTGGACCCTTGTAAAATTTCTTTGGTTTTAGATTTACTGGACTTAGTACGACTCAAGGGTACCAATCGTACCCTTGGATACGATTTATGGTGAGGATTGGTGGTTCACTCATATAATAAGCAGTATGTTTGGTGTAGCCACTGCCCATGATACAACTCATCTTGGTACGAGTTGTATAGGGACATATGCGTGATGCAAGGCAAGTGGTATAGTGCTTGTTTGGCTTGTCTTGTGGAATCTGCCCAAAGTACAGTTGGTGGATATGGTTTGGTATACCACTCATTCCCTTAGGTATGATTTAGGGAGGTGTCAACCATAGAGAAACTAGTAAGTAGGGTCTTGGCATAGTCTTGGGCACGAGTTGGGGTGCCACTCGTACCCTTGGATACATATGGTATAGGTGAGTCGTACCCCTGGACATGGCTTGTTTTTAATTTTAAGTCAGGGGTTGTCCGGACATTTCCAACTTCAAAGACCTTATGTTCTCACCTTATATAACCCTTAGTGGTCCCTCATAACACTTTTGAAAGGATGGAAACACTCAAAATACTCTTGAATATTTAAGGCAAGGGTTTCTCAAGTGTTCTTCAAAGGGGCTCAAGAGTCATGTTTTTCTTTGAAATCCTCTAGTATAAGGCAAGTTCTCCTTCCCTAATCTTTATTTCCAAATAAAGGCATGTGCATTGTCTTTTAAACACTGGTTAATGAATCATGAATTGTGTTATTTGAAATATATGTTGAGGGTTTAGATGCATATGGTTTGGTATTGGTTTAAACTATGTTTCTACATGTTTTTTGTAATGGTTTCCATATGTTGGTACTTGTTTGTTATGGTTTAACAAATGGGTATTGAGTAACCCTAATTATGATGTTTTATGCATTAGTTTTGGTCTTTGTAAAGGTATGCCCTCAACACGTTTGATAAAATGCCTAAAAGAATGTTCACTCTATTATTGAGCTTTCATTGGAACTCTTGCATGGTTTAGTTTTGTAATGGAAACCTAAATGGATTTAGATGGTTTTGTATGGTTTAAACAATTTAAATGATATAAATACTTTAAATGTTTGGCATGGTCATAAATGGTTTGGAATGGTTTTAAATGGTATAAATGGTTTACATGGTTTTGAAGGATTAAATGGTAAAGCCTTGGTGGCTATGAAATTGGTTATGCGTGTGGGGTACATGGAAATTCCCCATGTGGTTTTATATGGTTAATGGAAGGGTACATGGAATCCCTTAAACCTAAACATGGTTGGCTATGGATAGTACTTGCAGGTATAGTCGGTATGACGATACCACTACTAATGGCCTTGGTTCATAAATGGTTAATGGATTGGTTGGTTGCTTGGTAATAGTTTTAATTGGGAAATAATGGTAAGGTATGAAGGAATGTCTGGTCCTAGGGGGACCAAAACTAGAAACTCGTATTTGATGATGTGAGGTTCGGTCTTGGTGACCGTGCGCATGATGTCACACTATATTTTTGCGGATGTACTAGTCATCCCAGGTTTTCTTCCATAGTTGTGCTGCTACACGCACTGAGGCCTTTTCAGCAGGGAGAACTGAACCCATATAGCCCGTGGGTGGTTTAGGTAGGCAAAGCTACACAACCCAGGTAAAGGTTTTAATGGTATGCTAAACCCGGTTCTCTTTCCCAGCATGGTTATACATATATGTATGGTTGTATGAATCATGGATGGTTTTACTTGTCTTTTTAAATGACATTATTTTATCTTTGTCTTGAGTGCATCCTAGTGTTTACCCACTAACCTGTATTAAGGCAGCTGTATGATGTTGGGCGTATTTATACGTCTAAGCACCATAACTTACCAATGTTTTAGCTAAGTTTTGAGGATAAAATACATAATTCCTGCACTTTTAGTCTACTTTCAATTAAGTGAGCTGACCTATGTGATTAGCATGCTTTTCAGGTACTAATGCGGAAGATTTCAGCACTTTGGGGACCTGTGGACAGCAGAGAAAAACTTCACATAAAAAGGGAAGGCAACTTTTGGACTAAATGTGATGCATGGGAACTTTTTCCCGGGAAAACTCTACATTTTTTAATAGTTAAGGATGCAGTAGCAACTTAGTAGAGAAGGTTGTTATTAAAAACCTTATTGCTGAATTTTCAGCCATAATTTAGATTATTCAGAAAAATTCAGATTCGGTAATATTTTTGGAGAGCAGAAAATGGCTTAGCTTGAGCAACGGAGAGAGAGAAACACGTTCCTCTCTTATTGTCGCTAGTCATCTCCATCGCCGAGATTGTTCTAAGTTTTGGTATGATGATTATGTCTATTTTGATTTCCGTTGTATTCATGAGTAGCTAAACTTATCTGTTAGGGTTATGGAAACCTTGTAGTATACTCTCTATTGCTATGGGTTTGTGAATTTATGATGTGTAATGCACTTATATCATTACTCTCTTCATTATAATTGAATTCTCGTGGTTGCAAACATAGGGAATACGCCATTATAGCAATAACTTGTTCGATAGAAAAGTTGTTGTTTGGAAAAGAGAGTGTGACAAGAAATTAGGGTTTCCAACCTTTAGTTTACACGTTAATGCCCTAGCAGGATTAACTACTTGGAGAGTTCGTATAAGTTGTTGTACACTTTAGGTTCGAGAGAACTAAGGTGAATAAATCCTTGATGGTTGAAAAACACTTGGATTTAGAATTAGAATACGTCTCTCTATAAGTGCATGCATGTATAAAATTCATATTACCCATAGTTAATATAGTAGTAGAAGCTACAAGGCGGACATAACCCTAACTTATCATCCTCTGTGATGAAATCTTATTACTTATATCGTCTCATTCGTTACACTAATAGTATTATTGTGCACTTAAACCAAAACCCCCTTATCTTGGAATCTTTGACCAACAGTCTAATAATAATCACAACACTTAGTGATCATAGTATTCCCTGTGGGATTCGAGACTCAACCCAGTTGGGTTCTATATTTGACAGCGACCGCTTACAATTTCTAACGAGAGTTGTAATTTGGGCGTATCAAATTTTGGCGTCGTTGCCGGGGAATACGGTTGTCATCTAAGTTTGTGATAGTTAATAGACCCTTTGGTCAAAGATTATCAAATTTTACTTTTTGTTTGTTGTTTTTGTTCTGTTCAGGTTTAGTGGAGTGCATGCCAAATACACGAAGTTCTGGTCATCCCTTATTACCTATAAATCCTGAACCACATCTTATTGGCAGAATGGATGCATAACGAAACCTTGAAAGGATGGCTACTCAACAGGAGCAGGCTAGATTAGCTGCATTGGTAGCAACGCAAGTACATCAACAGAATTCTGATAACGCAGGTCGGGCAACAAATCTTGATGATGAGGACCTGGGTGATGATGAGTTATTAAATCCAAGGTGTGCAGATGATTTGGCTGCACCTGTGAAAAGGAATGTCAATAGAGATCGTCAAGCTAGAATGAGACCTGAACACCGAGCTATGCAGGTTCCTTTTGATGATGATGATGACGATTTAGATGGGGCTGGTGCCACAGGGGCTATTATTCATCCGCCCTTGGCAGCCGGAGCCAAGTTCAATATCACTAGCACCATGATCTAGCTTTGCAACTCAAGGGGTTATTTGGTGGACTTGCAGGCGACGATCCAAATATGCATGTGATTAATTTTATCTCAACATACAAGTCGTTTGTCAATCTAGGAGTTGGATAGAATGCGATCCGGCTGCGCTTATTTCCATTGTCTCTATCTGGAGAGTCTACTCTATGGTTAAACGGGCTAACTCCTGACTCTATTACCAATTGGAGACAATTGAAAGACGCTTTTCTAGAAAGATTTTTTCCGCCATCCAAGAGAGCACAATTAAGAGATGAGATAAGTAATTTTCGACAGCTTCCAACTGAAGCTCTCCACGAAACATGGGAGAGGTTCAAGAAGAAGCTTATGCGGTGCCCAAATCATCAGATGACAAATATCCACTTGATGGAAATATTATATAGGGCTTTGAACTCAGTGACTAAGACAGTGGTTGATAATGCTGCGGGTGGGTCATTCATGGACCTTACTTTTATTGAGGCATAGGATATGCTCGATCGTATGACAAAGCAGAGTAGAGCATGGCATACTAAGGATTCTGAGGTAGCAAGCTCTACTGTATCTATTGGCATAACAGCAGAACAGAGGCGAAGAGAAGAGGAACGTGACCAGGATATAGCTCACATTAAAACGCAGATGGACCTTCTTACAAAGCATTTATTATCAGGGAAGACAGAAAAGGTCAAAGCTATTGTATCATAGGGAAAAGATGACTCTGATTCTGAGGAGGAAGCTAATTACTTGAATAATCAGGGGGGTTTCCGAGGCAATGTCCAAGGAAACCAAGGTCAGAAGTATTATGAAAAATTTGGATACAAGGATCGAGACCAAGGGAGTTAGAAGAATAAGACTGACAGGAGTGGTTTGTATGTTCCTCTTGGAAATCGTGAAGCTGCTGCATCTGGCTCTGGGAAGATGTCCATGGAGGACATGATGGCGAAGCTGTTGAAAGGAATGGAGGCAACCAACACGAGAGTAACTGAGGTAAAAAATGATTTGTCCTCAATAAATCAATTGGTTGACTCATATTCCACTGCAATAAAATAGCTGGAACAACAAATGAGTCAATTTTCAGCAGCATTCAATCAAAGAAAAGCTGGCACGTTACCTAGTGACACTGTGCAAAATCCAAGGAATGATGGATCATGTTTGGCTATTACTACCAGGAGTGGTAAGGTGTTGGAAAATCCATCCAAAGGCAAGCCGGTGGTTGATAATATAGAAGAGAATGTTATTCAAGCAGATTGTGATGATCCTGTTGAAGTTGAAAATCAAAATGAGAACGTTCATGATACTACACCTAGATGTCAGCAGTCTGAAAAGATTGATAATGGGAAGATAAAAAAAAGAAGTGGTGGAGAAAACTAGAAACTCGTATTTGATGATTTGAGATTCGGTCTTGGTGACCGTGCGCATGATGTCACACTATATTTTTGCGGATGTACTAGTCATCCCAGGTTTTCTTCCATAGTTGTGCTGCTACACGCACTGAGGCCTTTTCAGCAGGGAGAACTGAACCCATATAGCCCGTGGGTGGTTTAGGTAGGCAAAGCTACACAACCCAGGTAAAGGTTTTAATGGTATGCTAAACCCGATTCTCTTTCCCAGCATGGTTATACATATATGTATGGTTGTATGAATCATGGATGGTTTTACTTGTCTTTTTAAATGACATTATTTTATCTTTGTCTTGAGTGCATCCTAGTGTTTACCCACTAACTTGTATTCAGGCAGCTGTATGATGTTAGGCGTATTTATACGTCTAAGCACCATAACTTACCCATGTTTTAGCTAAGTTTTGAGGATAAAATACATAATTCCTGCACTTTTAGTCTACTTTCAATTAAGTGAGATGACCTATGTGATTAGCATGCTTTTTAGGTACTAATGTGGAAGATTTCAGCACTTTGGGGACCTGTGGACAGCAAAGGAAAACTTCACATAAAAAGGGAAGGCAACTTTTGGACTAAATGTGATGCATGGGAACTTTTTCCCGGGAAAACTCAACATTTTTTAATAGTTAAGGATGCAGTAGCAACTTAGTAGAGAAGGTTGTTATTAAAAACCTTATTGCTGAATTTTCAGCCATAATTTAGATTATTCAGAAAAATTCAGATTCGGTAATATTTTTGGAGAGCAGAAAACGGCTTAGCTTGAGCAACGGAGAGAGAGAAACACGTTCCTCTCTTATTGTCGCTAGTCATCTCCATCGCCGAGATTGTTCTAAGTTTTGGTATGATGATTATGTCTATATTGATTTCCGTTGTATTCATGAGTAGCTAAACTTATCTGTTAGGGTTATGGAAACCTTGTAGTATACTCTCTATTGCTATGGGTTTGTGAATTTATGATGTGTAATGCACTTATATCATTACTCTCTTCATTATAATTGAATTCTCGTGGTTGCAAACATAGGGAATACGCCATTATAGCAATAACTTGTTCGATAGAACAGTTGTTGTTTGGAAAAGAGAGTGTGACAAAAATTAGGGTTTCCAACCTCTAGTTTACACGTTAATGCCCTAGAAGGATTAACTACTTGGAGAGTTCATATAAGTTGTTGTACACTTTAGGTTCGAGAGAACTAAGGTGAATAAATCCTTGATGGTTGAAAAACACTTGGATTTAGAATTAGAATACGTCTCTCTATAAGTGCATGCATGTATAAAATTCATATTACCCATAGTTAATATAGAAGTAGAAGCTACAAGGCGGACATAACCCTAACTTATCATCCTCTGTGATCAAATCTTATTACTTATATCGTCTCATTCGTTACACTAATAGTATTATTGTGCACTTAAACCAAAACCCCCTTATCTTGGAATCTTTGACCAACAGTCTAATAATAATCGCAACAGTTAGTGATCATAGTATTCCCTGTGGGATTCGAGACCCAACCCAAATGGGTTCTATATTTGACAGCGACCGCTTACAATTTCTAACGAGAGTTGTAATTTGGGCGTATCAAATTTTGGCGTCGTTGCCGGGGAATACGGTTGTCACCTAAGTTTGTGATAGTTAATAGACCCTTTGGTCAAAGATTATCAAATTTTACTTTTTGTTTGTTGTTTTTGTTCTGTTCAGGTTTAGTGGAGTGCATGCCAAATACACGAAGTTCTGGTCAGCCCTTATTACCTATAAATCCTGAACCACATCTTATTGGCAGAATGGATGCATAACGAAACCTTGAAAGGATGGCTACTCAACAGGAGCAGGCTAGATTAGCTGCATTGGCAGCAACACAAGTACATCAACAGAATGCTGATAACGCAAGTCGGGCAACAAATCTTGATGATGAGGACCTGGGTGATGATGAGTTATTAAATCCAAGGCGTGCAGATGATTTGGCTGCACCTGTGAACAGGAATGCCAATAGAGATCGTCAAGCTAGAATGAGACCTAAACACCGAGCTATGCAGGTTCCTTTTGATGACGATGATGATGATTTAGATGGGGCTGGTGCCACAGGGGCTATTATTCATCCGCCCTTGGCATCCGGAGCCAAGTTCAATATCACTAGCACCATGATCTAGCTTTGCAACTCAAGGGGTTATTTGGTGGACTTGTAGGCGACGATCCAAATATGCATTTGATTAATTTTATCTCAACATACAAGTCGTTTGTCAATCCAGGAGTTGGACAGAATGCGATCCGGCTGCGCTTATTTCCATTGTCTCTATCTGGAGAGTCTACTCTATGGTTAAACGGGCTAACTCCTGACTCTATTACCAATTGGAGACAATTGAAAGACGCTTTTCTAGAAAGATTTTTTCTGCCATCCAAGAGAGCACAATTAAGACATGAGATAAGCAATTTTCGACAGCTTCCAACTGAAGCTCTCCACGAAACATGGGAGAGGTTCAAGAAGAATCTTATGCGGTGCCCAAATCATCAGATGACAAATATCCACTTGATGGAAATATTATATAGGGCTTTGAACTCAGTGACTAAGACAGTGGTTGATAATGCTGCGGGTGGGTCATTCATGGACCTTACTTTTATTGAGGCATATGATATGCTCGATCGTATGACAAAGCAGAGTAGAGCATGGCATACGAAGGATTCTGAGGTAGCAAGCTCTATTGTATCTATTGGCATAACAGCAGAACAGAGGCGAAGAGAAGAGGAACGTGACCAGGATATGGCTCACATTAAAATACAGATGGACCTTCTTACCAAGCATTTATTATCAGGGAAGACAGAAAAGGTCAAAGCTATTGTATCATAGGGAAGAGATGACTCTGATTCTGAGGAGGAAGCTAATTACTTGAATAATCAGGGGGGTTTCCGAGGCAATGTCCAAGGAAACCAAGGTCAGAACTATTATGAAAAATCTGGATACAAGGATCGAGACCAAGGGAGTTAGAAGAATATGACTGACAGGAGTGGTTTGTATGTTCCTCTTGGAAATCGTGAAGCTGCTGCATCTGGCTCTGGGAAGATGTCCATGGAGGACATGATGGCGAAGCTGTTGAAAGGAATGGAGGCAACCAACACGAGAGTAACTAAGGTAAAAAATGGTTTGTCCTCAATAAATCAATTGGTTGACTCATATTCCACTGCAATAAAATAGCTGGAACAACAAATGAGTCAATTATCAGCAGCATTCAATCAAAGAAAAGCTGGCACGTTACCTAGTGACACTGTGCAAAATCCAAGGAATGATGGATCATGTTTGGCTATTACTACCAGGAGTGGTAAGGTGTTGGAAAATCCATCCAAAGGCAAGCCGGTGGTTGATAATATAGAAGAGAATGTTATTCAAGCAGATTATGATGATCCTGTAGAAGTTGAAAATCAGAATGAGAACGTTCATGATACTACACCTAGATGTCAGCAGTCTGAAAAGATTGATAATGGGAAGCAAAATAAAAAGGAAGTGGTGGAGAAAACTCTTCCAAATCCACCACCACCTTTTCCTCAAAGACTGAAGAAGAAGGCTGATGACACCAGGTTCAGTAAATTCATGACCATGTTGAAGCAGCTGACTATTAATGTGCCTTTGGTGGAGGCACTGGAGCAGATGCTAGGGAACGCCAAATTCATGAAGGACCTTTTGACAAAGAAAAGGGCAGCAAGCTATGAACTGGCAGATAATTTTCATCATTGAAGTGCAATTGCCACGAGGTCTTTAGTACAGAAAAAGGCACATCTGGGTGCTTTCATTATTCCTTGCACGGTTGGATCTTTGGATTTTTCTAAGGCGTTGTGCGATTTGGGGTCTAGCATTAATTTTATGCCACTAGCCATTTATAGACAGTTGGGGTTGGGCGATCCTACACCAACCAACATGCGACTTATAATGGCAGATAGGTCGGTAAAATGACCTGTTGGTATCTTATATGATGTACTAGTGAAGGTTTCTACCTTCCTATTTCCTGCAGACTTTGTTATTTTGGATTGCGAGGTAGATTCTGAAGTTCCCATAATCTTGGGTCGTCCTTTCCTCGCAACATAAAGCGTGCTTATTGATTTACGAGCAAATGAGCTTTTGTTTCAGATGAATGACGAAGTGGTACGTTTTCATGTATGCAAATCAATGAAGCAGCCCAAAGATATGAATGTGTTCTCTGTAGCTGATGTTTATTATGAGGATGAGAAGGAATTATCTTTAGAGAAACAGCTTACTGTTGAACCATTGGCTGCTGTGCTTTTGAACTTTGAGCGTGAGGATGTTGAAGAGTACGAAGAAACTATCTGTGCTCTGACAGGAATGGGGTCATATGCATATGCCCCTAAGAAACTGGACCTTGACCTTAAGAATCGACCTTCACCACCAGCGAAGCCATCCATTGAAGAGCCACCAGTGCTAGAGTTGAAAGAGCTACCCAGTCATCTAAAGTATGCATTCTTGGGAAATGGAAATACACTGGTGGTTATAATTGCTACTGATTTAGGTGAACAACAAGTAGCGGCTCTCATCTCTGTTCTGAAGAGGTACAAGAGAGCCATTGGTTGGACTATTGCTGATATAATGGGTATCCCTCCTGGGATATGTATGCACAAGATTCAGCTCGAGAAAGATTGCATGCCCACTATTGAGCATCAACGTCGTCTGAATCCACCTATGCAAGAGGTGGTGAAGAAAGAAATCATAAAGTGGTTAGATGCAGGAGTGGTGTATCCAATCTCAGATAGTAAATGGGTGAGTCCGGTACAATGTGTGCCCAAGAAAGGGGGAATGGCAGTAATCACAAATGAAAAGAATGAGCTAATACCACTCAGACCTATCACAGGGTGGAGAGTGTGCATGGATTACCGGAAGCTGAATTCGTGGACGTTGAAGGATCACTTCCCAATGCCATTTATGGATCAAATGCTTGATCGATTGGCAGGGAAGGGATGTTTCTGTTTCTTAGATGGTTATTCCGGATATAATCAGATTTGCATTGATCCTGAAGATCGGGAGAAGACCACTTTTAATGCCCTTATGGTACTTTTGCATTCAAACGAATGCCATTTGGGCTATGTAATGCACCTGCCACTTTTCAGCGGTGTATGATGTCCATTTTCTCTGATATGGTTGAAGACACCTTGGAGGTATTTATGGATGACTTTTCGGTTGTAGGTGAGTCATTTGAATCATGCTTGGCAAATCTGAGTATGGCTTTGCAGAGATGTGTTGAATTCAATCTGGTGTTAAATTGGGAGAAGTATCATTTTATGGTTAAGGAAGGCATCGTTCTTGGGCATAAAGTCTCTAAAAAGGGAATTGAGGTTGATCGAGCCAAGATTGAAGTTATCGAGAGACTACCACCTCCAATTTCTATTAAGGGGGTTCGTAGTTTTCTCGGTCATGCAGGTTTTTATCGGAGGTTTATTAAAGACTTCTCCAAGATTGCTAGCCCATTATGCAAACTATTAGATAAGGAGGCAAAGTTTTACTTTGGTGAAGATTGCTTGAAGGCATTTGAATGCCTCAAAGGAAAGCTAGTTGAAGCTCCTATTATTGTAGCACCCGATTAGTCTCTACCTTTTGAAGTTATGTGTGATGCAAGCGGGGTAGCCTTGGGTGTTGTACTTGGTCAGAAAAGAGAAAGGCTATTTCACACAATCTACTATGCGAGCAAGGCCTTAACTAGAGCACAAAAGAACTATATTGTCACTGAACAAGAGCTTCTAGAAGTTGTTTATGCTTTCGAAAAGTTCCGTGCTTACTTATTGGGAACCAAAGTAGTGGTCCATATAGATCATACGTCTCTAAGATATCTAATGGCAAAGAAGGATGCTAAGCCAAGGCTAATTAGGTGGGTGTTACTGCTTCAAGAATTCGATTTCGAGGTGAAGGATAGAAAAGGTTGCAAAAACCAAGTAGCCGATCATCTATCTAAACTTGAGAGTGAGCACATAGTGCAAACCGACCTTGATATTGATGATGCATTCCCCGACGAAGAGATTCTAGAAAATATGGTGGAAGACTTACCGTGGTATGCAGACTTTGCTAACTACGTGGTAAGTGAAGTGATTCCTGAGCATCTCTCCTTTCATCAAAAGAAAAAATGCATGCATGATGTGAAACATTACTTCTGGGATGAGCCTTATCTTTTTCGATGATGTGCCGATGGTATTATTAGGCGATGCATCCCATATGAGGAGGTGCCTAGCATACTGGAAGCAAGTCATTCTTCCCAAGTTGGGGGTCACCATACAGGTGATCGGACGGCCAGGAAAGTACTGCAAAGTGGCTACTATTGGCCTTCATTATTCAAGGATGCCTGCGATTTCATAAGAAGATGTGATCAGTGTCAGAGGCAAGGCTCTATCTCAAAGCACCATGAGATGCCCATGTCTAAAATGCTTGAAGTAGAGTTATTCGATGTTTGGGGTATTGATTTCATGGGCCCATTTGTGAGTTCATTTAGGATGAAATATATCCTAGTTGTTGTGGACTATGTATCCAAATGGGTCGAAGCATTCGCACTAGCTGATAATGAAGGTAAGAGTGTCGTAACGTTCTTAAAGAGAAATATCTTCTCTCGTTTTGGGGTACCTCGTACCATCATAAGCGATGGAGGATCACATTTTTGCAACAAGCTGTTCAGAGCCGTATTGGTAAAGTATGGGTTTAAACAACATAAGGTAGCTACACCGTACCACCCACAAACTAGTGGGCAGGTAGAGGTTTCAAATCGGGAGATCAAGATGATCCTTGCTAAGACTGTGAATGCCAGCAGGAAAGATTGGTCCAGAAAGTTGGACGATGCCTTATGGGCATATAGGACCGCGTTTAAAACATCAATTGGTATGTCACCATACCAACTAGTTTATGGAAAGGCTTGTCACTTGCCAATTGAGCTAGAACATAAACCAATGTGGGCACTGAAGCAGCTTAACCTGAATTGGGATGATGCGATTAATATGAGATTGGGACAGCTGAATGAGATGGATGAATTCCGTCTACATGCGTACAAAAGAGCAGATCTCTACAAGGAAAGGATGAAAAAGTACCATGATCGGAGGATTATCCAATGAAACTTTCAGAAAGGCGATTTGGTACTTCTTTTCAACTCCAGACTGAAGCTGTTTCTAGGTAAGTTGAAATCTAAATGGTCTGGTCCATTCAGAATCAGCCAAGTTTACTCATCTGGAGTAGTGGAGTTAGAAAACAATGATGGTGGTGTCTTTAAGGTGAATGGCCAAAGAGTGAAGCTATATATCGGTCCAACCGATTCGATAAAATGTATAGCCATAATATATCTCGAGGAAGTCTGAGTACTCGAGATAACTATGTCGTGCCGCGACAATAAATCAAGCGCTACATGGGAGGCAACCCATCATTTTAATCATTTTTGTTGTTTTTGATAAATAAAAATGCAAAAATAAGAGTCGAGCCACGACTAAAACTAAGGCGCTTGGTGGGAGGCAACCCATCCTTCTAATCATTTTTGTTGTTTTTGATTAAGTATAGGTGCAAGACGTACAAAGGAGGATATTAGTAAAAAAATTTGATTTGAAAGTGAGCCATGCCAATGGTAGTAAGTCTAGGAATGATGGACCAAAGGCCATAGGATAGGCATCACCTATGCCAACATAGGCAATAGGCTAGGCGCCGCCTATGCCAACATAGGCAATGGGCAAGGCGCCGCCTATGCCATTGCCTATGCTCACTGCCTCACATAGGCGATGGGCAAGGCGCTGCCTATGCCAACATAGGAAATAGGCTAGGCGCTGCCTATGCCAACATAGGCAATGGGCAAGGTGCCACCTATGCCATTGCCTATGCTCACTGCCTCACATAGGCGATGGGCAAGGCGATGCCTATGCCAACATAGGCAATAGGCTAGGCTCCGCCTATGCCAACATAGGCAATAGGATAGGCGCCGCCTATGCCATTGCGTATGCTCACTGCCTCACATAGGCGATGGGCAAGGCACCACCTATGCCAACATAGGCAATAGGCTAGGCGCCGCCTATGCCAACATAGGCGATGCTATAGGCGCCATCTACTTATGCCTTTTTGCCTACTAACCCTTTTGTAAATGGATCAAACCGACCCATGGATCATCCTTTAAATAGACCCTCTACCTTTGATCACCACTCAATTATTTGTTGAACCTAGGCGCCACCAAAGCTCCCTTATCCTCTCCAAGTTTTCCTTTTTTCTCATCTAATCTTGCGAACTCACCTTCCCGATCCATCACCAAGTAAGTTGTTTTTTTATATTCCTTAGTTGTTGCAGTGCTACATTTATAATGGTTAATTAGATTTTGAAGTAGTGCTTGGTGATGAGAATATGGTTGGTTTGTTATGATGCGTCTCATTGAGTGAAAGGACTCTTGTGGGTATTCTTGACTTTACTCCGACATGTATTGTTTGGTATTCACTGTCATAATTTGTTTTATAGAGTTGAAATTTTGAAGTTAATGCATAATTTTGAGAGTTGTAAGCTTGAATGTTTGAATGACTCGTTCATAGATGTAATGATCATGATTGACCACAAGCATAAGATGGTGTGATTGCTTCTATGCTATAGCATGATAAGATTTCTATGTGGTAGTCTTGTTCAAAGATTGCATTGCTCCAATGAAATAAAGTTGAAAATGATAGTGAAGATTACATGACCATTGTGTGTTGCTTCTCTATATCAAACTGAGAAATTATTATGTAAAGAGAAGGGTTGAAAGTGTGACTGTGCTATTAATGTTGTTGGAACATACCACCTAAATGTATGTCGATGAAGTCTGAGTAATCGACATCACTCACCCAATTAGTTGGTGCAAACAAATTAAGTGTGGGGTGGTACCATCACTATTTTCTTTTTCGATTATAGTAAATCTTCCGAAATGAAACTAACATGACTCTATTGTGATCTCAGGTAACATGGCTCCGACAGGACGACAGGGAAAGGAGAAAGCATCCACCTCACAAAAAGGTCAGAAAAGGTCAAGAAAAGACCAGGCTGATTCCTCCTATCTTCAAGTGCCTCGACGCACTTTTGGGATCAAGTGGGTTCTAGAGGAGGAAGGGAAAGAATGGTATAGGAACAATAAAGTGAAGAAATATATTCATGTGGGTTTGATGCAGAAGGAAAGTTTAGCAAAGAGAGACCCCCGCATTTTGGCTAAAATCATGGCACTAAATCTTGACTTTATCTTTCTAGATATGGGGGAATTCAATCTTGATTTGACTCGAGAATTTTATGCCATCTGGTCCCCAAGGACTACCGGAAGTGAAGTAAAGATTCGGGGCCAAGTCTTGCAATTGAACGCTGATTTCTTTAACTTTTTCCTGGGTAATCCAAGTGTGGATCAATCACCACTCAAGGAGCTTTACCACAGACCTCCCTACAGAGCCATCAGACATACGTTGTGTTGATCAAGGTCCATGACCCGGTGGACTCATCACAAAGATAATGGGCATCACAATACTTACCCATATGCTTCTTTGAACAGAGAAGCTCGCATATGGTTAAGAATAGTTAATTCTTGCTTGATTCCTGGGACACAATACACTAAGATTACGTGTGATCGAGTCTGCTTGGTATATGCTCTAATGACGAATGTTCCCATCAACATTGGTGTGGTTATACGATCGTCAATGCGAAAAGCAAGGATGCACAAAAGGTCCCATTTCAGTTTCGGCAATTTGTTGACTGCAATCTTAAGGAAAGAGCACATTGAGGAGGAGCCAGCATACCATAAGTTTCCACATAACCCGAAGAAGGTAGACCTCACGAAAATCAAAGAGTCAGAAACTGGTCAAGGCATCACCCTTACCACTGCTGAGAGACATGCTCGAGATGAATGTTTTTTTCGCCATCTGTATGGCATGACTAGGTTTACCATGATGAATGGGGGTCTTGTGCCGACTAATGCAGAGCTTCGGCAGTTGGAATATGACTACCTGCTTAATGAGCATGCTCGGGCCATGTGTGGAGTGGGGGTAAATTTTAAGGAACCTCTAGATGATGATGTACCGACAGATGATGATCACCGACTGCTAGACTCTGATATGGAGGACAACTCTGATGATGACGACTCTGATGATGATTCTGACGCAGGGGGTATGACCCCGGATATAGAGGAGGAGTCTGACTAATCAGGTTTTGCTTATTTATTTACACTGAGGGCAGTGTTTCGTCTAAGTGTGGGGTACGGGTATATGTCTGCTGTATTGTGTACTGCTTGCCTACATCTTAGTTGTTTGATTTAGTCGTAGTTAGTTAGTTGTAATTACTCAGAAAGTGCATGAAATTGTTCTGATAGACGGCATAGTAATATAACAAGAGTTTGTGTTGAATCACTACTATTGAAATATTTAGGCTCTAAGTTGTGACTCACTGTGTGATAATTGTTGTGGTTTAATTCATTTATCTATTGGGTCAAGAATCTATGATTCTCCCAATTAAGATGACTATGTGCCATGTGTGTGTAAGGTTATTGTATATTCTTTGTTGCGGATGATGCTAGAACTTGCCTAATGTGTGTATGAAGTGAAATAAAGATTGTAAATTTAGGAGATGATTTAGGCATTTCTTTGGTAGCCTTGATATTTTTTTTTATCTTCTTTTGACCTACCTTTGTACATTATCTTAGATAGCCCCATTTAGCCTTTAGCTTGTTCTTTTGTTAGCCTCATATGTAGCCTAATCCTTTCTTTAATAGACCGTAATTTGATCCAAAAAGCTCCTAGGTTCTTTAATGTAAAATCAATGTGAGTTAGGAGTTTGAGAATAAGAAGAAAAAGGTGAAATTGATGCCCCAAAGTCTAGTTATTGGCGTGAGCAATTGATGTGGTTGGGAGTAGCTAAAATTGTTGAGAAAGTTCAAAATTTTATCCCGGACATGTTACAATGAACCTATTTTGGCCCTGGTCCTTCTTGGACATTGTGCACCTCAACTAAGGCAAAGTGCTTAAGTTGAGGGTGGATAGTATAGGGGTGCGTAACCTGAAAAGGGTGAAAATAAAAAAAAAGAAAATACTTGAAATGGTTGCATACTCCCACCACAGTGTAATAAATTAAGCTTAACGAGTTGGGGTGAAAAGCAAATCTGTGAAGATAGAAGAAGTGGAAATTGGTTGTTTGAGACTGATCTTAATTGCATAATGTAGTGTATTAAAGTGCTTAGGGAAGATAGTCACTATTTCTGGCAAAAATAGTTCCTACCCATCCTTTAGCCTGCATTACAACCCGTAAAAGACCTATTTGATCCTAATCTTAGCATTCTGATATTAGTGGAGTATTACACTAAGGGCGAGCATATGGTCATCAGTTGTAATTTGGGAATTCTTTATGAGAGTGAGCGCAACTTGATTCTTGTACCCATTTTGTTAGAAATTGCATGATTGTGAGGGATTATGGGTAACTCTTTTGTTGTGAGGGCACATGGTTGATGATTGTTGGGTAGTTTTATATGATTTTTTTTGGCTTAACTTGTGTATACGAATTAACCAACTTAATGAGTCTATGTTGGAGGGTGAGTTGTTTCTAGTAATGATCAAGAAATCTACTCTTTGTTAATAATTGCAGTGTATGTCTTGTTGGAAATTTTGTGTTGCTCTTGTAAATTCTAGTTAGGTGTTCGCAGGGATGTAATATTTTGTTCGAGGACAAACAAAGCTTTAAGTGTGGGGTGGTGATGTTGGGCGTATTTATACGTCTAAGCACCATAACTTACCCATGTTTTAGCTAAGTTTTGAGGATAAAATACATAATTCCTGCACTTTTAGTCTACTTTCAATTAAGTGAGCTGACCTATGTGATTATCATGCTTTTCAGGTACTAATGCGGAAGATTTCAGCACTTTGGGGACCTGTGGACAGCAAAGGAAAACTTCACATAAAAAGGGATGGCAACTTTTGGACTAAATGTGATGCATGGGAACTTTTTCCTGGGCAAACTCAACATTTTTAAATAGTTAAGGATGCAGTAGCAACTTAGTAGAGAAGGTTGTTATTAAAAACCTTATTGCTGAATTTTCAGCCATAATTTAGATTATTCAGAAAAATTCAGATTCGGTAATATTTTTGGAGAGCAGAAAACGGCTTAGCTTGAGCAACGGAGAGAGAGAAACACGTTCCTCTCTTATTGTCACTAGTCATCTCCATCGCCGAGATTGTTCTAAGTTTTGGTATGATGATTATGTCTATTTTGATTTCCGTTGTATTCATGAGTAGCTAAACTTATCTGTTAGGGTTATGGAAACCTTGTAGTATACTCTCTATTGCTATGGGTTTGTGAATTTGTGATGTGTAATGCACTTATATCATTACTCTCTTCATTATAATTGAATTCTCGTGGTTGCAAACATAGGGAATACACCATTATAGCAATAACTTGTTCGATAGAAAAGTTGTTGTTTGGAAAAGAGAGTGTGACAAGAAATTAGGGTTTCCAACCTCTAATTTACACGTTAATGCCCTAGCAGGATTAACTACTTGGAGAGTTCGTATAAGTTGTTGTACACTTTAGGTTCGAGAGAACTAAGGTGAATAAATCCTTGATGGTTGAAAAACACTTGGATTTAGAATTAGAATATGTCTCTCTATAAGTGCATGCATGTATAAAATTCGTATTACCCATAGTTAATATAGAAGTAGAAGCTACAAGGCGGACATAACCCTAACTTATCATCCTCTGTGATCAAATCTTATTACTTATATCATCTCATTCATTACACTAATAGTATTATTGTGTACTTAAACCAAAAAAACCCCTTATCTTGGAATCTTCGACCAACAGTCTAATAATAATCGCAATACTTAGTGATCATAGTATTCCCTGTGGGATTCGACACCCAACCCAGTTGGGTTCTATATTTGACAGTGACCGCTTACACTTTCTAACGAGAGTTGTAATTTGGGGGTATCATTGTATACCCACGCTATGCAGGGACCGACTATTCTATTTCTCCTGCTTAGTGATCGAATTCTGGGACAGTCGATGTTTGATTAAAGTGATGATCTTCCATAGTTCGGAAGGCATCTATTTCATGTCATGGTTTACGTTACATATATCTTGTCTTTCATAGACTTTGGTTTTTGGCTATGGTCGGCGGCATATTCTGACTAGGTACTATTTGGTTAGTCTTGGGTATGGTATGGATTGGTTATGTTTCATATATATATATACATGCTTGAGAGTATTATAATTGGTTTTGGTTTATGGGTTTTTGCATTGATTTCATTGGTCATTGGGTTGTTGGACTTGGTTGGGTTGGTCTCGGATATTGACGTATCCCAGAGTCACCACATGGTTGGATACTCTATCTTGTTATATGTTCGGACTTCAGCCGACTCAAGATATGCGTTTGGTGGTTGGGCTGGGTAATGGGGGCAGTTCCTGGTTCTGGTTGGACTTGGGATTGCCCATTATGACAAGGCCCTGGTTCGGGTCATATCAAATAATTAGCTCCGAAGAGCTAATACCACTGCAAAAGGCTCTATATATAACTGGTAAATCCTCTTCCTTTATCATTAGTGTTATCTACTTTCCATTATATTAATCTTGTATTTGAACTTGTTGCACGATTTTCTGTTTTATTTATGCTTGCCTTTGTTTCTGATTCAAACTTTGTGAAATGACATTTTTGTTTTGTCATTTCTTTATCCTCAAACTTGGAATTCTTTTCTTTTCCAAATTTATGATGTTTCTTTCTTTCACTGGAACCTCTTGTAATGAACAAAAGCATTGACTATTTGTACCTGCAAAACTAAAAATAAAGTTAGTGAAAAAGTTGGCCAACTAATTTTCTTCTCTGAATGTGTGTTGTACCACCACTGTACTATTGTTCATCATGTACTTGAGCTTTTTAATTTATATAACAACTATCAAAGGCAGGCCCCATATTCCATCAAAACTTTTCTTGAGAATGACGTGTTTGTTTCAATAATCACTGATAAAAAGTTGTGACCTATACAATACTCTAATCATATACTCAGAGCTACAACCTCAGCTCTTAGAACTAACCCATCCTTAATTTTTCTGGTTTATGCAAAAACAAAGTCTCCTTTGTCATTTTTAATGAAAAATACACTAGAAACAGGACTAGGATTTCCTTTGCTTGCCCTATCTAAATTACACTTTTAAAACCCCTTTCTAGATATTTTCGTTTGATTACTTTATATGAAATAATAAAAGTATATTCCTCAAACAGTTTAACCATCATGGGCTATAAATTAGGAATTTCGAGCATCAAGGATATCTAAATATAAACGAAAACCTCCTTTAGGACCTAGTATAAATAGGTACAAGAGCGTTCTAATAAAATGGAATATAAAATAAAATAAGACACAGTTTGCACCATAAAATTTGAAGAATAGAAGCTGATGAAGATCACAATCCGTGTCACCTTAGAAAAATCAATTGATCTTGCAACCAGACTATACACTAAAAAAGTTATAGCAAGAGTAGTAGCAGTACAAATAATACGTACTGATAAATATCATCAGATGACCAGGGTTAGTCATATATCACCTTTCACATTAAATGTCATCCATAATAACTATTACTTGTTTAATCCTAATAATTATTACAAGAAAATCCGTTCAATTAACCTCAATAATAAATAGGTACAAGATCTATAACTTAGTAACAAGTCCAATCGTGAACACTTAACAATCACTTCAGTTATATGTATTATTTCGATTTTCTCAAACAACATCAAATAGTTTATTCAAGTATAGTCAATAAAGACATTAAAACAAGTCAAGACCTTGACTATCAATTATTAACCCAGTCCACAACCACGGCTCAACAACAATTCCAAGTCAACAATCCATGACTCTAACAAAATCCATACCTTAATTTATAAATAAAAATAACAATAACAAATATGTTAAGTATTTATCAATTTAATCTAGATCAACTCTAGGATCCATAAATAAGAACAATGGCAATTATTATGCATTTCACTCAAAGAACCAATATAATATCATATAATACATAACCCCTGTTCACTCAAACAACCAAATATAATATCAGATAACACATACATCTTCATTCAAGGAATCAAATATAATATCAAAAAATCAAATAAACTCATGAAGATATCCAAATAATGATACATTCCACAATTATAAGTATAAATTTTGTGAAGATATTCAAATATAGATACATTCCATAATAATAAGTATAGATCTCGTTAAACTATTCGAAACTGGTGTATCCCAAAACCATATGTATAAATCCCATGAAAATGTCCAAATACGGGTACATCCCACAATACTAAGCAACAAAAATCACATGATCACAATCACAATGAGAATATAAAACCATACTTGTATAATAAATAAACTTTTAATATAACCTTGTTATATGTTATAACACTTAGGATACTTATTATATCAATTTCTTGAGCATGTATTTCATAAAGGAGACAAACACTCTCTTCACTTAGTCAAATTCAATTTAATTATCTCATATAAACAACAATTATTCCATAACACATGAAATCACAAATATGCCCAAAGGATAGTAAACAACTTAGAACTCAGCCCTTATCTATTCATATTTATCAATTATGGCATGCCTAAGGACCAACCCATGGCTTATTCAAGTAAGCATTACCTATTCATATTCGTTAAATTTAAGTATTCATTTTAGGATGGAATATTTGACCCAAAGGAGTGTAAACACTAGTTCAACATTTATAAATTTATTCACTAATCCAATCTTCTTTATTGGTACTGAGATTCGAGATTCTTTTTTCATTAGAAACCCTTACATTCAAGTCTTTACTAGGTTTAAGACTCTACTGTATAAAATAATTATTCACTAAACTTGCAAAAGTTTCTATTTTGAAGTCTTCGTTGGTTCCAAATAGCCATTGGGTGAAAAAATTAGTTAAAAGACCTCGTATGCTAATTTTTATTATTCTAACAGCTCTAAAATATTGATTTTAGGCTAGGAAGACTCTTGGTTTGAGTCCCGAGGCACCCACGCTCATTTTAAATTATTGGTCAGAAAGTTAAAAAATTAGAATATAGGTGTGCAACCTACTTTCTATTGAAAATACCTCAGATGAAAATTCTGACTGTGCTGTTGAGTTTGGAATGTCGAATTTGATAGAATAGCATAGTCCATTTGCATGCACAGGTTTTTGATAGAATCCCAAGAGATTGGTGGAGACTTTAAAAATTCCAAGTCTTAACTACATCTGGTGCACTTGCTGATAGAGATGTCAGGGGTCACGATTGTGAAACCCTTGGCAAACATCAAGTGTTGTAATATTGGTACCATGTCACGATAGCAACTCATTTAGCAGATTGTTAGATGTCGCGATCGCGAGGGTCGAGTTGTAATTGCGATACCCGAATACCTGAGAAGGGTATAAATATTCCCCTTTTAATCCATTTTTCTCCAGTCCTCATCTATTCTCATGAGACTAAAACCCTATAGAGTGTATTAACTTAGGATTGGATCTTGTGGGTGATTTTGAAAGATTGGGTAATGGTTATTTCCTAATTTTCCTTCAAATTTAAGGTAAGATTCCTTCTCATTCATGGTGGGTTTTCTCATTTCTTGCTCAAAATTCCTAGAAATTGGTGTCTTGATTTTAGCATTAATGTATTTCATATTTCACCCATTTTGTAGGATAATTACACCTTGTGCATACGAGAATGTTAGGTTGGCTTCAAAAACATGATTTCTATAAGTGGGACCCACATGGAATGTTTGAGTATTTTTGGACCCAAAGCAGAATGGTTTAATATGCATATCATTATTCTCGTTTTGATAAGTAGATAGTGATTTTGATAGTGTGGCACATTGTGGAAGCCTCTCAAAAGGGAAATTGGATAATTTAGTGGATTATTTGAGCTTTCTTCACTGTCCAAGTAGGCTAGGTTTTCCTTCTTCTTTGATTGAGATAGTTCATAGTATGTTTGCAAAATTGTGTTAGATTTAGGATGGATTTTAGGTGTTGGTGATGGAATTTTCAATACTTAGGTTAGTTTGACCTTATAAGCGATTCAAAAATCATAATTTAGGCATAATTGGTTTAGTTGCTCATGTTTTAGAGAAAAACTCTAATTTAGGGTTGATTTTGGCTTAGTTAGCTTCTAAATGTGGATTTTAGATACCTTAGTCTAGTCCTTGGTAAAATTACCTTAAAAATGGATTTTGGGGATTAGAAGTAGACCCTTTCATCCCATCTTAGGGAGAGATTTAAGATTTTTTTATCTTTATGTACTTGTAATATACCTTGAAATGCTTAATATGTGGCTTTATAAAGCTAGAGACCTAATGGGCATAATGGTTTAATATTGCGAGTTGATGCTAACTATGGTAAAACCCATTGATGGTGATTTTGTCATTTATATTAATGATATATATATATATATATATCAATTTAAGTTTTGATAAGAATAATGATAATGATGATATATACAAGTTCGAGTCTGAATAGTTTTTATGATATTATAGATACATATGATGGTTTGAGTTTTGATAATAATTATGATATTAATGATATATATACCAGTTCGACTCTAGATAATGATTATGATATAGATGATACGCTTACCAGTTTAAGTATCATGTTACGTATGATATTTATTATATGATACTGGTTCAAGTCCGACAACAGAGTGAGATGTTGAGATATGGGTATCAATTGAAGTTTGGAAATGGGAAATTGACTATAGTGTGGCATAACATGGATGGATTATAGTAGAATGATGGAAGTTGGTAGATAACAGTGGTTTGGTTTGTGCTTACTTGATTGTACCCTCCAGGATTATGGGGGCCTATGTTGAATTATTTACTTTTCCGCACCTATTGGCTTATGGGGATAAATTTTGTAGTTATATTTTCATGTGTTTGATCCTTTTTATTATGTTATTATTTTTGTTTTTTACTTATTTATGTATAGCAATGCTGAAGTTGATACGCATTTGCCTCTACCTTGACTTAGTTATGTTATCTTGCATTTTATTTTATCCATATCATGATTTAGCTTAGTCAGATGCCTATAGATTACCTATGTTTTTGGTACTCATACTACACTTCTGTACGATTTTGGTGTAAAACTGAGTACTAGTTGTAGTTGATGATTCATCGATCATGCTGTTTTGGGTTTCGAAGATAGGCTGAGCTCTTAGAGTCGGAGTTTCCCATTTTCTTCTATCTTATTATGTCTAGTCTTTCACTTCGAGAAAAATTTTATTGACTATTTTTTAACTTGAGTTGTCTTTATAATAGCTCTTGTACTGACTCTACCAGGTTATGGAATAGTATCTAGATTATTTGTTACCTCTTGTCTATTTCTATTATTTTGCTTATTTATAAGTTGCAATTATTTATTTGCCTCTTTTGGGAATTTCCACCAAGTTAGTCAATTGCAATTATCTTTGAGCTATGTTTTGTCTTACCTACTAGCAAGGTTTGGTAGGTGCTATCCTGACTCATAAATCTGGTCATAACCAATCGGTATCAGAGCCTAGTTTCACCGATATTATTAGTACAGGAGCATGTGTCTAGTAGAGTCCTGCGGATAAGAATGTTGACATCTATTTCTTATCATAGGGAGGCTATTGGTAATTCTTAGGAGTTTTTCACTTCTTTCACATATTTTGTTTCTAAGTGTCTGATTGGTTTCTTAGACATTCCTTTGGTTTCACTTTTTCATAGATAGCTGGGATACGTGCTAATGGTACACGAGATGAGGGTACCAAGACCGAGCCTAGGGAATCTATCATTATTCATGGATAACCTAGAGGTCATGGAAATCCTCGATATATGTCCCTAAATAGGGGATAGGACAAGGGGACTTCACCAGATCCTATTCCCCTCCTAAGCCAGAGGTTTTTCTGCCTCAGCCAGCGGTGGGACAAGGACTAGCCTAGGCTCTACTATGATTTATTTCTTCTTTAGTGCTTAGAGATACTTTGGTTCATTTATTGGGATTGGTTGTTGGTGTAACATCTGATGATGTACAATCTATAGATTAGAGTGGTACTAAGGTAGGGGTGCAACCTGTAGCTTTGTCTCCCAATGTTGAGATCCCTACTGCATTGGTAGTTTCTTAGAAAGCGGTTGCCAAACCTGCTATGTCTATTCAAGAGCAGAAGATGTTGGGTAGATTCTTGAGATTGGATTTGCCTAGGTTATTTGCTGCACCGGACGGGGATGCATATGAGTTTTTGATTTCTTGTAAGGAAAAGCTCTGTAATTTATGCCTAGTTGAGATTCGTGGTTTGGATTAAACTATATTTAAGTTAGACATGGATGCTCGACATTAGTAGAGAGGTCATCTTGATTCCAAGCCAGTTGGATATTTTTCTTTGACACGGGCTCAATTCTTTGAGATCTTCTTAGAGAAGTATATACCTCATAGCTTTAGGGATTATTTGACAGATTAGTTCTTGAGGTTAGAGTAGGTCTCTATTATATTTATGAAGTATGAGTCTTATTTTCACGAATTGGTTAGGCATGTTACTTATGCTTTGGATATTGAGTATTAGAGGGTTCGTTGCTTTGTTAGTAGATTGAAACTTCCCCTTTATATGTCTACTCAAAGTTTGGTTGTTGTAGGTAGGTCTTTTATTGAGTTTTTTATCATGCTCAGGTGATGAAGGAGATGTAACGTAAGGAAAAAGGGGGAAACAATAAGAGACCTCGATATTAGGGCAGTTTTAGTGGGAGTCATAGTAGCTCCTGATTTAGAAAAAGTTGCTTTTAGGGCAGGTACCATCCTCATCAGTCGTATCAACTTCAGAGTTAGCCTAGTAGACTCATTCAGGTTTTACTCTAAATTATTAATGGAGGTCAGTCTTGTGCTAGTGATACTATTAAGGGTAGTGGCCAGTCTTTGAGGGGTTCATTTTTTGGTTATTCTAGTCTTGGCGGCCATTTTAGGTCAGCCGAATCTTTTGGTTCTGGTTTTAGCTCAGGTGGCATGCTATAGTTGTGAAGTTTTTTGTTCATTACTCGCGTGATAGCCCTAGTCATAGGGTGATTGTTATTACAGCTCAGAGTTTTCCTCATATTAGAGTAGTTCATTTTAGCTAGAGGTGGTATGCATGGTCGTAGGGGTAGTCCCCTAGGTATTTGGGTAGTTCTCAGGAGGGTAGGACAGAAGATCATTCAGGAGCCCGACAAGGTGTCGGGCGTAGTCAGTTGTATGCAGTACCTGCTAGACCCAAGGATGAGTGTTTGGATGTTGTTGTAATAGATACAATTTTAGTGTACCGTTAGTCGGACCTTGATTTATTTTATCTGTGATCCACTTATTCCTATATGTCTGCTTATTATGCTACGCGATTAGAGTTATCTTGGGATTTATTATTTGTGCAATTATTTGTATCTACTTTTGTGGGTGATTCTTTAGTATTGGATTGGGTTTTCGGATCTTGTGTTGCGACTATTAGAGATATTGATTATTATGCTAATCTTATTATATTGGACATGGCTGATTTTGATGTGATTTTGGGCATAGACTCATTATTCTACTATTATGCAGTCATGGATTACTTTTCCAAGACTGTTACCTTAGCCACGCTCGGCATACCCCGATCGTGTGGCAGGGAGCTGTCAGCCACGAGCCGATGGTGATTATTTCTTATAAATGTCTTAGGAAACCTATCTCAAAGAGTTTCAAGACTTATATCACTTATATTTATGATGTTAATTCGGAGAGTCCATCACTTGACTCTATCCCAATAGTCTATGAGTTTCCTGATGTTTTCCCTACCGATCTACCTTGTATACCTCTTGCTCATGAGATTAAGTTTGTTATTGATCTTGATTTGGCACCCGACCTATTTCTATTGCACCTTATCGTATGGCTCCTATCTAGCTTAAGGAGATAAATTCTCAGCTTTAGGATCAACATTATTAAGGTTGTATTAGACTAAGTATGTCTCCTTGAGGAGCTTCTAGGTTGTTTGATATGAACAAAGATGGGTCTATACAGATGTGTATTAATTAATTATAGGCAGCTTAATAAGGTGACAGTGAAGAACTATTATCATATACCACGTATTAATGATTTGATTGACAAGCTTTAGGGTGCAGTGGTATTTTCTAAGATTTATTTGAGGTCTTTTTACCATCGGGTAAGGATTTGGGCTAAGGATATCCCGAAGATAGCCTTAGGACCCATTATGTTCATTATGAGTTCCTAGTGATGTCTTTTGGGTTGACTAATACCCAGCCGCATTTATGGATTTGATGAACCAAGTGTTCAGACCTTATTTCAATTCCTTTGTGGTTGTGTTCATCGGCATCATACTTATGTATTTAAGGAGATGAGAGGAGCATGTGTGGTATTTGAGGATTATGCTCCATGCTTTGAAGGATCATGTTCTTCTCTCCATGTTCTCTAATTGTGAGTTTTGTCTTGAGTCGGTGATATTCCTTGGATATGTGGTGTCTAAAGATTGGATTATGGTAAACCCAAGAAATATTGAGGCTATTCGTGATTGAGTTATACCTATATCTCCAACTGAGGTTCAAAACTTTATTATTTTGGCCAGTTATTATAGGTGTTAGGTCCAGGTTGAGGGATTCACCATGTATTGTGATGATTCTGGCGTTAGTTTGAGTTGTGTATTAATGCAGCAGGGTCGTGTTATTGCTTATTCTTTAAGGCAGCTTAAGGATCTGTAATGCCACAGGATCCCATCCCAAGACGTCACACGGTGCTTAAGGCCACACGCGACCTCAAGCTAACCCTCTGAGCCTGTCATCACCTCTATAACTCACTATGACAATAATCAAGCTGTAAAAAGAAGAAGAATCATGTCATGAACATACTGGAATACAAAGAAATACTATCCTGTACAATCAAAATACTAAAGTTATGTACATACTGGTACTCTAGTCTGACAAACCCTCAACTACATAAGACTGAGAAGCCATTGGGACAGATCCCCAACTGACCCGTAATGAACTGGAAATAAACAACTATCTACTATAAAGAAAAACATCGAGGAAATAGGTCCTCGAACCATGAGGACTCACTAAATGTACGAATGTAGATGGAGGTACTCGAAGATCACTGTCTCTACTAAGACTAAACACCTGAACCTACGTCACAAGAAAATATAGAACACAGAAGAGTATGTGAATCAGTACTTGGGAATGTACTGAGTATGTGGGGGTGCAGGCAACATTTAAATAATATCATAAATGTATAAGAAAATCATGCATGCTGATAATACTGACTCTCTTCGCTTGAGTTACCTGAAACATATTTTCCATAAATCATCAATAATAACACATGCTTCATAAATCTCAGAAACCATTGGACTCAACTCAAACTCTTTGACTCATGACTTAGAGGGACTCGGTAACTCATGAAACATGGACTATTATGGACTTGGAAGTTTCTGATAACCGACATAAAGCATGTGAGCTTACATGGAGCCCAACGTATTACCCACGTTGGGGAGAGCTGTTCTATCCTTGCCATCGGAGTAGAACCTTAACTTTAGTAATAACTGTCTTGGCCTTTGTCCCTTAATCTTTATCCTATGGTGGGACGTAGTTCTGGGGAAGTAGGATGCGCTGAACCCATACTTCCCGCTCGGTGCTAAAAACTAATCCTAGACTAAAGCTCAGAACGCATTAGGAAATCCACCTTAATCAACTCAAAGGTCTATCATGAAGACCAAAATATAAATATATATCTCACTTGTAAATCATAATCAACTTGTGGATTCCTAACTCGACTAAATCTCAAAATAATCTTTCTCATCATCAGGTACACTTGCTTATCAAATCATATCAAGTATCAAATCTTCCAGAAAACATCATAGAACTCGTTCTTGACTCTCAAGCTCAATATTAATATATATTCAATAGACAAACTTCTCATGGAAAAACATAAATCATGACACTTATCATAAATCACTTAGAAATTATCATTTCATGATAACAATATACAACTCATGACATAAATTCTTAATTTAAGAAATAAGACAATGAAGTAGTCATATGTGTCAATCTTGTATAGCTCAAATCTAATAAATCCTTGATAAAGTAATTTGGGTGTAAACCCACTTTGCAAAATTCATGAAATTCAATATAAATTAAATCTTTGGGCACAAGAACGAAAGAAGTGTTCTTGTTCAAAATCCCACATACCTTAGTGTTTTAAATTGGACGAACTTTAGTGCTTGAGACTTTATTCACACTTGAAATAAATAATTCTTGAAGCTCACACTATGAGGAACTTGGTTCTTGAAGAAATTTTGAAGATCTATGGATGATTCTTGGATGATTTATGTTCTTGATATAACCCTAGATATATTGTCTCAAGAGAATTGGAAGAGAAAATGATAAAATTAGGGTTTGGATGGGATTCTCATATTTATAGAGGCCTCCAAAATATTGGAAAAGACCAAAATACCCTTGAAAAAACGTCTCTAAATTGCTGAAAAAAAATAGCTGATGACATCCGTGACAGGCCGTCATACCCGTGATGGCCGTCACGAAATATCATCACAAAAGGGTCGAATTTTATGATTTTCTGCCTAAGGCTAATGACATCGTCTGAAATGTCATCAGAAATGAGAAGACGTCGTCAGAAATGTCGTCAGAAACGTGACAGGCCGTCAAAAATGTTATCACCCTTTTCCAGATTGACATGCTGGAGTAAAATGGGTATAACCCTTTACTCTGGTATCGGATTTTGGCGAAATTGGTATCGTTGAAAATCTAATTCAATTATCTATCTGTTGATAGGTCATGAACTAAAAAATTCCGAGTATAATGAGAGATATGCTAGTTTGAAGTTGAATATACCAATATCCTTCCCAAAAATTTAATCGGTAAGGAATATTTTGATTCACCCAATCGTTAGGACATTTTAAGGCCTTAATACACACCATCCTTGATTAGAAAACAACCCAAAACATTATAATTTATTTCTCATGAGCTTGATTCATTGTTCCACTATTGGTTAGAGTCTCGAGGTATTACAATATATCCCCTTTGGAAACATTCGTCCTCGAATGTTGCTAGAGAGGCCAAGAATAAGAGAAAATGAGGACGTATAGCTTGAACAACTCACTAAAAGGGCTTACTTCATTCTAAACTTTTGGGTACTTCACAAAATGCATGAATCATAGAGAGAATAACCATATAGCTGAATACACTGGATTAGGGAAGAATAGTACCTTCAGCTTAATTTGAACTCGCGGAGAAGAGATGAGGGTATTTGGTTCACATATCTGCTTCTGCTTCCCATGTAGCACCCTCGACTGATTGATTTTGCCACAGAACTTTGACCAAGGGAACTTCCTTATTTCTTAGTCTACGAACTTGATAATCTAGGATTTTAACTGGAACTTCATCATACAAAAGGCTATCCTGAACATCGAAACTTTCTGATGGATCAACAACAACAGAATCACCAATATGCTTCTTGAGCATAGAAACGTGAAAGATAGGATAGACAGCTGATAACTCGATAGGCAATTCAATCTCGTAAGCTGCTTTCCCAACATGATTCAAAACTCTATAAGGGACAACGTATCGGGGACTAAGCTTCTCTTTCTTACCAAATCTTTTCACCCCTTCATGGGTGAAATCTTCAAGTACGCCATATCGTTAACCCCAAACTCAAGAGATCTTCTTCTCACATCTGTATATGACTTCTGACGACTTTGGGTTGTCTTCAATATTTCCTGAATTAGCTTTACTTTCTCCATAGCCTCAAACACAACATCAGGTCCACTCACAACGGCTTCACCCACTTCAAACCAACCTATGGGTGATCTACATCACCTTTCATATAAAGACTCAAATGGAGCCATTCCAATGATAGCATGGAACCTGTTGTTGTAAGCAAATTCAATCAATGGAAAATTTTCATCCCAACTTCCATTGAAATCAAGAACACATGCCCTCAATATATTCTCCAAGGTCTGGATGGTCCTCTCAGCCTGACCATCGGTCTACGGATGAAAAATAGAGCTAAGATGAACTTAGGTACCAAGACCCTTCTGAAAAGATCTCCAAAAATGAGAAGTAACTTGAGTATCCCTGTCGGAGATAATAGACAAAGGACTCCATGCAACCTGACTAACTCTCGAATGTACAACTTAGCATAGTCCTCAGCGATGAAAGATGTATACACTGGCAAGAAATGCACGGACTTAGTTAATCTGTTTACAACGACCCAAATCGAATCATGATGACGTCGAGAATGAGGTAAACCAGTCACAAAATTTATAGTTATTTCCTTAAACTTCCAAGTAGTAATACTAAATTCTTGCATCATTCCACCGGGTCTTTGGTGTTCTATCTTAACCTGTTGGCAAGTTGTACACTTCTCTATGAATTTTGCTATATCCTTTTTCATAGCATTCCACTAATATATTTCTCGCAAATCACGGTACATCTTGGTAGCACCGGGATGAATAGAATATCGCACGCCATGCGCTTCAGCTATAATTCTCTGCCTTAAATCTTCAACATTTGGCACACATAATCTATTTGAAATCTCAATACACCATCTCCCCCTTGGGAGAAAACCTTTACCTTTTGGTCTTTAACTGACTCCTTCAGTCTGACCAAACTAGGATCCATATCTTGCTTCTTCTTTACTTCCAAAACTAGAGAAAACTCCGAACTACTCTGGACCCAAACATAACCCTTAGCTAAATCAAGCAATCTAACTCCTAACCTAGCTAGACGATGCACCTCACAAGCTAACTCCTTCCTATATTCCTTGACCTGTGCTACACTACCCATGGATGACCTGCTAACAGCATCTGCCACTATATTAGCCTTGCCCGGGTGATACAGCACATTCATATCATAGTACTTTAACAATTCTAACCATCGCCTCTAACGAAAATTTAAATCTCTCTGAGTAAACACCTACTGCAAACTCTTGTGATCCGTAAAGATATCAACATGAACACCGTACAAATAGTGTCTCCAGATTTTCAAGGCAAAGACCACTGTAGCTAACTCGAGGTCATAGGTCAGGTAGTTCTTCTCATGCAGTTTCAACTGTCTTAAATTTTTGCATCAACACGAAACCCAACCCTACTCTAGAAAAATCACAGTAAACCACAAAATCATCTACACTATTTGGAAGGTTCAACACAGGTGCCGAAGTGAGTCGAGTCTTCAACTCCTGAAAACTCTTCTCACAAGAGTCAGACCACAGGAATTTAATTTTCTTTTTGGTCAACTGAGTCAAAGGAGACGCAATGGAATAGAAACCCTCAACAAAACAACGGTAGTAGCCAGCTAGACCCAAGAAACTCCTAATATAAGACGGGGAAATAGGTCTAGGCTAATTTTTCATAGCTTCTATCTTTTGAGGGTCAACTCGAATACCTTCAGAAGAAACAATATGACCAAGAAAAGCAACTGACCTAAGCCAAAATTTGTAGTTGCTAAATTTGGCAAATAGTTGATGATATCTAAGGGTTTGCAAGACTATTCAGAGATGATCTGCATAGTTGTTCTCACTTTGGGAGTATACAAGAATATCATCTATGAACACAATAACAAACATATCCAGGTACTGTCTGAACACCCGATTCATGAGGTCCATAAAGGCTGCTGGGGCATTTGTTATCCCGAAGGACATGACCAAGAACTCAAAATGACCATATCGGGTGCGAAAAATTGTCTTTGGAATATCACACTCCCTAACTTTAAGCTGGTGATAACCGGATCTCAAGTCTATTTTTGAGAAATAGTTAGAACCTCACCGTTGATCAAACAGGTCATCAATTCTAGGAAGAGGGTACTTGTTCTTGACTGTGACCATGTTAAGCTAACGATAATCAATGCACATCCACAATGAACCATCTTTCTTTTGCACGAATAGAACGGGTGCACCCTAAGGAGATACGCTAGGCCTTATGAAACCCTTATATAGAAGATCTTTGAGTTGCTCTTTCAATTCCTTAAGTTCTGCGGGGGCCATAAAATATGGAGGAATAGAAATAGGCTGCGTGTCTGGGAAAAGATCAATCCCAAATTCTATCTCTCTATTGAGAGGTACCCCTTGGAGATCTTCTGTAAAAACATCACAAAACTCATTAACAATGCTGATCGACTGAATGGTCGGAGTCTCAAACTTAGTATCTTTAACTCGAACCAAATGATAGATGAAACCCTTGGATATTAATTTCCTAGCTTTAAGATAGGATATGAAATGACTCCTGGGAGATACAGAATTTACGGACCACTCAAAGCCTGGCTCATTAGGAAACTAAAACTAGACTACACGGCTACGACAGTCTATAGACGCATAACAAGAGTGAAGCCAATCCATACCCAGAATAATGTCAAAATCAACCATATCTAACTCAATAAAATCTGCAAACATAACTCTGTGAAGGACAGTGATATGACACTTCTTATATACTTGCTTAACAACAACAGGTTCACTTACTGGAGTAGAAACTAGAAAAGGCTCAGGAATCTTTTCAGCATTGATCTCAAAATTCACAGCCACTAACGGAGTCATATAAGAAAGACTTGACCTAGGGTCTATCAACACATACACATCAAAAAGAAATACACGGAGCGTACCAATAACAATATTTGGTGAATACTCCTGCTCCTGGATGGGTGGTATAGCATAAAAGCGATTCTGGCGCTAACCACCGACAGTAATAGATGAGGCATGTTGAGGAGGAGGAGGATGAACCCAAGGGGCTGGATCACTAATAGCCTGACTCTGGGGACGAACATCACGGCTCCCCTATCTATCATATGGGCAATCCCTGAATTTATGGCCCAACTTACCACAACTTAAACAACCTCTGTTCTCATCCATACACTCTCCAGGATGCGTCCTACCACACTTAGCACATGGGTGATAGTTAGGTATATTACACATACTGTCTTGAGACCTAGACACAGTAGGTCTATTACCGTTCT
Source organism: Capsicum pubescens (assembly GCA_030864215.1). NCBI lineage: Eukaryota > Viridiplantae > Streptophyta > Magnoliopsida > Solanales > Solanaceae > Capsicum > Capsicum pubescens. The sequence goes on from CM061548.1 coordinate 246,935,642, forward strand.
CCTGTCTGACTCTGGATACAGGAGTACTATTTGATGATGGTGCTGGCACAAAAGAACGACTCTAAAACTGAGGGTGGATCCCTCCAGAAAATCTACTCTGACTATACCCCTGCTGCTCTGATCTAACTATCTTATTCTCTCTCACTCTCTTTCTCTCTCTTTCACCTTGTCCGCTTCAATCTACTAGGCATGTATCATCAATCTAGAAAGATCCATTTCCCTATTGAGCATAGCGGACCTACACTCTTTCACAACATAACTCGATACGTCAGTCAAAAACTTACTCATACTAGTCCTGGAATCAGCCATCATACCAGGAGCATACTTAGACAACTGGTTAAATTTAAGATAATATTTCTTGACTATCATGGAGCCTTGTCTCAAGTTCATAAATTCTTCTAGTTTTGCTTCCCTCAGCTCCGGCCAAAAAAATCGGTCTGAGAACGTATCCTGGAACAACTGCCAAGTCATTAGAGCAGCATCCTCCCCTCTACTCTTTCTCTACAACTCCACCCAATCATAAGTAATATCTTTCAAGCGATAGGATGCTAGCTCCACACTTTCTTCCTCTGTTACATGCATAATTTGGGTGATATTTTTCAACTCATCAAGATACATCTATGGGTCGCTACATACTCTTAACCCATAAAACTCTGGTGGATTCATCCGCATAAAATCCTGAACATGAGCTGATGCGGAATTACCTTATTGCAGAGGTAGAACAGCGGCTTGAACATTGGCCTGAGCATTGGCGGTAACTACCTGGGCTAGCGCCTAAAAAGCTGCCCAAAACTCGGCATGAGTCACCATCTCATTTAAAGGATCAACGGGTTGAGGTCGTTCGTTGTTTCTGTGAGATCTTCAAGGAGGCATTTTCTATCATAAGAGTGAATGAATTAATAGCAGAGAGAAATAGTCACAGGTATGGAAGACTTCTGAAAGAAATAAATAACTTTTCCTAAAATATCCCGTAGCCTCTTACTCATAGATGTGGCGTGCTACACACCGATGATCAAGACTCTACGTAACGTGGCTTGTCAGACTCCCTACGACTCCTTAAAACCTTTGGCTCTGATACCAATCTTTTAACACCCCAGGATCACATCCCAAGATGTCACACGGTGCTTAAGGCCACACGCGACCTCAAGCTAACCCTCTGAGCCTGTCATCACCTCTATAACTTACTATGACAATAATCAAACTATAATAAAGAAGAATAATCATGTCATGAACATACTAGAATACAAAAGAAATACTATCTTGTACAATCAAAATACTGAAGTTCTGTACATACTGGTACTCTAATCTGACAAAGCCTCTACTACATAAGACTAAGGAGCCATTAGGACAGATCCCCAACTGACCCGTACTGAACTGGAAATAAATAACCATCTACTATCAAGACAAAATTTGGGGACATAGGTCCTCGAACTATGAGGACTCACCAACTGTACGAATGTAGATGGAGGTACTCAAAGATCACTGTCACTACTGAGACTGAGCACCTGAACCTACATCATGAGAAAATATAAAACACAGAAGAGTATGGGATTCAGTACTTGGGAATGTACTGAGTATGTGGGGGTGCAAGCAATATTTAAATAATATCATAAATGTATAAGAAAATCATGCATGCTGATAATAATGACTCTCTTCGCTTGAGTTACCTGAAACTTATTTTTCATAAATCATCAATAATAACACATGCTTCATAAATCTCACAAACCATTGGACTCAACTCAAACTCTTTAACTCATGACTTAGAGTGACTCGGTAACTTATGAAACTTGGACTATTATGGACTTGGGAGCTTTTTATAACCTACATAAACCATGTGAGCTTACATGGAGTCTAACATCTTTCCCACGTTGGGGAGAGCTTTTCTATCCCTACCATCTGAGTAGAACCTTAACTTTAGTGATAAATGTCTTGGCCTTTGGCCCTTAATCTTAATCCTATGGTGGAATGTAGTTCTGGGGAAGTAGGATGCATTGAACCCATACTTCCCACTCGGTGCTAAATACTACTCCCAGACTTAAGTTCAGAACGCGTTAAGAAATCCACCTTAATCAACTCAAGGGTCTATCATGAAGACCAAAATATAAATATATATCTCACTTGTAAATCATAATCAACTTGTGGATTCCTAACTCGACTAAATATCAAAATAATCTTTCTCATCATCAGGTACACTTACTTATCAAATCATATCAAGTATCAAATCTTCCAGAAAATATTATAGAACTCGTTCTTGACTCTCAAGCTCAATATCAATATATATTCAATTGACAAACTTCTCATGGAAAAATATAAATCATGACACTTATCATACATCACTTAGAAATTATCATTTTATGATAACAATATACAACTCATGACATAAATTCTTAATTTAAGAAATAAGAAAATAAAGTAGTCATATTTTTCAATCTTGTATAGCTCAAATCTCATAAATACTTGATAAAGTAATTTTGGTGTAAACCCACTTTGCAAAATTCATGAAATTAAATCTTTTGGCACAAGAACGAAAGAAGTGCTCTTGTTCAAAATCCCACATACCTTAATCTTTAAAATTGGATGAACTTTAGTGCTTGAGACTTTATCCACACTTGAAATAAATAATTCTTGGAGCCCACACTATGAGGAACTTGGTTCTTGAAGAAATTTTGAAGATTTATGGATGATTCTTGTATGATTTATGTTCTTGATATAACCCTAGATATATTATCTCAAGAGAATTGGAAGAGAAAATGATGGAATTAGGGTTTAGATGGGATTCTCATATTTATAGAGGCCTCCAAAAGATGGGAAAATACCAAAATACCCTTGCAAAAACGTCTCTAAATTGCTGAAAAAAATAGTTGACGACATCCATGACAGGCTGTCAGACCCGTGATAGGTCGTCACGAAATGTTGTCACAAAAGGGTCAAATTCTATGATGTTCTGCCTAAGGCTGACGACTTCGTTAGAAATTTCATAAAAAACGTGATGACGTCGTCAGAAATATCGTCAGAAACGTGACAGGCTGTCAGAAACTTCGTCACCCTTTTCCAGATTGACATGCTAGAGTAATATGGGTATAACTCTTTGCTCCAGTATCGGATTTTTGCAAAATTGGTATTGTTGGAAAGCTAATTCAATTATCTATCTATTATAGGACATGAGCTCAAAATTTCCAAGTATAATGATAGATATTCTCATTTGAAGTTGACTATACCAATATCCTTCCCAAGAATTCAATCGGTAAGGAATGTTTTGATTCACCCAATCGTTTGGACATCTTTATGGCCTTAATACACACCATACTTGATCATAAAACAACCCAAAAAATTATAATTTATTTTTTATGAGCTTGATTCATAGTTGCACTATTGGTTAGAGTCTCGGGGTATATAGGTTCATGAGCACAACTACCCCACTCATAATTTGGAGTTGGTTGTGGTAGTTTTCATGTTTATGATTTGGAGGCATTATATCTATTGTGTGCATTGTTATATTTTCATAGAACATCACATTATTCAACATCTTATAACCTAGAAGGAGCTTAATGCTAGGCAGCGTAGATAGATGGATTTACTTAAAGATTATGATATCACCACATTGTATCATCTAAGAAAGGCAAATATGGTAGAATATGCTTTGACTTAGAACGTAGTGAGTAAGGGTAGTTTGTCTTGTATTTCAGCTACTTAGAGGTTGTTAGCATGATACATTCAATCCTTAACCAAATTGATGATGCGACTTAATATTTTAGATACTAGGAGAAGTCTCGCTAATGTTGAGGCTAGGTCCTCAGTATTTGAGTATATTCGAGATCATTGGTTTAAGGATAATAGTTTTGCTTTCTTCGTGATCAGGTCTTGGGCGGTGAGTCCAAGAGGCCTACCATAGATTCTGAGGGTATATTGAGATTTGATATCTATATTTGTGTTCCAAGGATTGATAAATTAATTTAGCTGATTTTTCATAAGGCTCATAAATCTAGATATTTCATTTATCCGGGTAAAACCAAGATGTATAGAGATTTTAGATAATATTATTGGTGGAGTGGCATGAAGAGAGATATGGAAGACATTGCAGGTCATTGCTTATGTTGTTTGTAGGTGAAGGCTGAGCATCAGTAATTGGATGGTTTGATTAAGAGATTTCCCATTCTCAAATGAAAGTAGGTGAGAATCACCATGGATTTTGTTATTGGGTTGCCTCACTTTTCCTATTGGTCCGACGGTATTTGGGTCATTCTGGATTGGTTGACCAATTGGCACATTTTATTTCTATTCAGATGTCCTTTTATGTTGAGAGGTTAGCCCATATCTATGTTCATGAGATAGTCTGTTTGCATGGTGTGCATATATCTATCATTTTAGACTGGGGTTTCATGTTAACTTTTATCTTTAGAAGAGTTTTTCAGGACGAGTTGGATACTCAGGTGCACCTTAGTATAGCCTTCCATCTACAGACCGATAGCCAGTCAAATCAGACTATTTAGGTTCTTGAGGATACGCTCCAAGAAAGTGTTATAGATTTTGGAGACCAGTGGGAGGAGAACATAGCCTTGGTAGAGTGTGCTTATAATACAAGTTATCATTCAAGTATTAAGAAGGTTCCTTTTGAGGCTTCATATAGTAGGTGTTGTCGTTCCTCGATTGGATGGTTTGATATTTTCGAGGTTATACCTCGTGGTACTGACTTACTTTAGGAGTCACTGGATAGAGTCAGGTTAATATTAGACAGGTTGAGAGAAGCATAGAGTAGGTAGAAGGCTTATGCGGAATGTAGACTTTGTGCATTAAGATTTAGGGTTGGTGATTGGGTATTTCCTTATGTTTCACTCATGAAGGGAGTGATAAGGTTTGGGTAGAAAGGAAATCTTAGCCCTAGATATATTGGACCCCTTGAGATTCTTCGCACAGTTGGTGTGGTGGCTTATGAGTTAGCCTTACCTCCATTTTTCCACTGTCCATATGGTTTTCCATGTTTTTATATTGAGTTGATATATGCTTGATCCATCTCATGTTCTTAGATAGGACTCAGTCTAGTTAGATGAGTGGTTGACCTTTATGGAGGAGCCCGTGCTTATTTTGTCTAGTGATATCAGGCAGTTGTGCACTATAGAGATCCCTGTAGTTATAGTTCAGTGGAGGAACCACCTAGTAGAGGAGGCTACTAGGGAGACCAAGAGAGAGATACTGACCCAGTATCCTTACCTGTTCGAGAATTTAGGTACATAATAATCCTTGACTTTTGCGAACAAAATTCCTTTTAGTAGTTGATACTGTAATAGTACTTGAAGTTATTTTCCCTATTTCCACTTATTTTCACTATTAGAGCATTCCTATAGCTTCCCTAAGTCATTTATGACTTGCTGTGACTGACAGTTCGGTTATCATGCAATTCACTTGGTTTATAGAGACAATTCCTTATTTTAAATTTTTTGCTGGTTCTGAATATCCACCGGGAAAAAGAATTAATCAAATGACCTCGTATGCTAATTCTGACTATTCTGACCGCTTTGAAATATTAATTTTAGTCTAGGAAGACTCTTGGTTTGGGTCTCGAGGTACCCGGGCTCATTTTGACCTATTAGTCGGAAAGTTAAGAAAATAAAATATGGGTGTGGGACCAACTTTTGTCTAAACAACCTCCGATGAAAATTTTAACTGAATCATTTAGTCTGGAATGTCAAATTTGATAGGGTAGCAAGTCTGTTTGTGTGCACGAGATTCTGAATGAATCCCAAGGAGTTGGCGGAGACTTGGAAAATTCCAAGTCTCAACTGCATCTGGTGCAGTAGCTGATAGATATGCCAGGGGTCACGATCATTATACCCTTGGCAACTTCCACGATCACGGTACCATTTTGTAATAGTGACTCCCTTGTCAGACCAATATATGCCGCAATCGCGAGGGTCGGGTTACAATTCATATATTCGAATAATTTTGAAGGGTATAAATATTCCCCTTATAACCCATTTTTGCCCATTTATTATCCATTCTCAAGAGACGAAAATCCTAAAGAGCGGATTAGCTTAGGATTGGAATGTGAGTGATTTTGGGAGCTTGGGTAACGATTATTTCGTGATTTTTCTTTGAATTTGAGGTAAGATTCCTTCTCATTCATGGTGGATTTTCTCATTTATTTCCCAAAATTCCTAGAACTTAGTGTCTTGATTTTAGCACCAATGTAGCTCGAATTTCACCCATTTTTTGTGGTAATTACTCCTTGAGCATAAGAGAATGTCGGGTTAAATTTGGATATGTTATTTTCGTAAGTAGGACCCACATGAGATTTTTGAGTATTTTTGGACCTAAAGCACAATGGTTCAATATCAGTATCATTATTTTCGTTGTGATGATTAGATTGTGATTTTGATAGCATGACACCTTTCAGAAGCCTCTCAGAAAGGAAAGTCAATGATTTTCCATATTCTTTGAGATTTCTTTGACATCCATGTAGGCTAGGTTTTCCCACTTCTTAGATTGAGCTCATTCATAGTTTGTTTATGATATCGAGTTAAATTTGGGATGGGTTTTAGGTGTTGATACTGGAATTTGCAATACTTGGTTTAGTCGGACCTTTTAGGCCATTTGAAAACCATAATTTAGGCATAATTTGTTTAGTTGCTTATGTTTTAGGCAAAAACTCTAACATAGGGTTGATTGTGGCTTAGTTAGATTCTAAAAATGGATTTTACATACCTTTGTCTAGTCCTAGGTAGAATTGCCTTCAAAATGGATTTCAGGAATTATAAGTGGGCTCCTTTGGCCCGCCTTAGGGAGAGACTTGAGATGGTTTGTTTGATCTTTATACACTTGTGATATACCTTGAAAGACTTAATATGAGGCTTGATAAAGATTGATACTTAATGGGCATTATGTTTTGATATTGGGAGTTGATGCTAATTCTGGTTAAACCAGATGGTGAAGATTTTGTCTTCTATATTAACGATATATACATACCGGTTCGAGTTTGGATAATGATTATGATATTAATGATATATATATATATATACCGATTCGATTCCGAATAATGATTATGATATTGGTAATACATTATTGGTTCGAGTTCGGTATTATGTATGATATTGATTATATGATAACAGTTCAAGTCCGGTAATAAAGTGTGATGTTGAGATATGTATATCGGTTCATGTTAGGAAATGGGAAATCAACTACAGTGTTGTATGACATGGATAAATTCTAGTCATATGATGGAAGTTGGTAGATGACGGTGGTTCAGTTTATGCTTTACTTGATTGTACCCTCTAGGCTTATGGGGGCCTGTGTTGGGTTATTTACTTTTTCGCACCTATTCGCTTATGGGCGCCAATTTTGTAGTTATATTTACATATGTTTGATCCATTATATTATGTTATTATTCCTGTTATTTAATTATTTATGTACAACGATGTTAAAAGTTGATACAGGTTTGACTCTACCTTGACTTAGTTATATTATCTTGCATTTTATAATATTCATATCATGATTTAGCTCAGTCGTATGCCTACTGAGTACTCGGTGTTTTATTTTTTTTTAATTCAAAGTGTCCATTTGGTCATTTATTAATAAACAAGATTAAATACTATACAAAAAGGTCTGGCCTGATACCCACACTCAGGTATCCAATCGACCCAAAAATAAGAAAAAGCAAAAGAATATGGTAGCTGAATTTCTCCATTTTCATCTTCATACCAAGTAGGGGTGACAATTTCAGCCCATATTTATAAAAAGAGTCCATTTAACCCATATTTAGTGAATTAGATCACTCATATTTCAAATGGGTAAAAATGGACTTTAACTCATTTTAAAAGCTCATACAAATATGGACAAAATGGGTAAAATATGGGTATCCGTTTAAACACAGAGATCACCCACCTATGCTTAAAGTTTCAGTTTTTTTTTGTTTTCTAGTTTCTTTTCTTATTCTTTTTTTCTTTTTTTTTCCTTTAATTTACTTTTTTCTTTTTTCTTTTATTTTTTATTTTTTTACTCATTCCTTATAATTTCTTTTTTTCTTTCTCATTTTTCATCTATTCATCTGTTTTTTTATTTTTATTTCTTTTTTATTTGTATTCTTTTTTTTTGCTTTTCACTTTCTCATTCTTATTTCATCATTCGTATTCGTTTGAGACCTACATGGGTTAGTAAATATAAGCTTCTAATTATCCCATTTAGCCTATATAATTCATAACACCTCTTATCAATTACATATAATCCATAGTCTTACTCCTTTATTATTATTTTTGTCTATCATTTATTTCTCTTCTTTCTATTTTTTTCTTTCTTTTTTCCTTTAATTTACTATTTTTTTCTTTCTTTTTTCCTTTAATTTACTTTTTTTTCTTTTTCATTTTTTCCTCTTATTTTTTACTCGTTTCTTACACTTTTTTTCTTTCTTCTTTTTCATCATTTTTTTCTTTTTTAATTTTATTTCTTTGCATTCTTTTATTTTGTATTTTTGTTTCCCCCTTTTTATTCTTGGTTTGTCATTTTTGTCATTTTTCTTATTTTTTTATATTCTTTTCCTTATCTTTTTTTTGTCATTGCATTTTATATTTTTTTTACTTTAAATTTATTTGTATCATACTATATATTTGAAATAAATTTATTATTTATATTTGAATAGTTTAGTTGTCAATATGTGCTATTTATCATTTGTATTTATATACAAATAAGTATATTAATTAAAATCATCATGGCTTGTGGTGCAGTGGATGAAGCTGCTCCACCCTTAACCAGAGGTTGAGGGTACAACCCTGGTTATGGAGAAAACTCTGTTGGGAGCGCTGCCACCTTAATGGGCCCTGTAACGCCCAATCCAAATTAGTCGGGGCTCCAATACAGGCACCAGATGAAAAACAAAAAAAAAGTATATGAATTAATTGTATTTTCTTGAGACTAAAATGTATATGGCTGAGGATCCACATAGCCCTCGAATTATAAATGTTGGGCGAATATAAATCAATATGTGCTTATGGTATTTTCTTTATCATATGAAAAATCCAAAAAAAAATGTAGAAAGAGAGGTAGAAGTTAGAGATATAAGAGAGAAAAAAAAGTAAAGAAAGAATTGAAGAAAAAAAAATAATGAAAAAGGAGAAAAGGAAAAAGAGGAAAAATGATGGTGAAAATAAATATACTGAGTGGTTACGATATTTTAGTCATCATCCATAATTTGTACTCGACTTAACTATGTTCTTCGAAAATAAAAAAAATATAAAACATAAAATACAACCAAAAAAGAAAAAAATGAGAAAGAAGTAAAAACAAAAAAGTAAAAAATAGAAAAAAAAGGAGACTAAAAAGGAAAAGGAAAAAAAGAAAAAAGAAAGAGAAAAAAAGGGCAGAGGATAGAGATAGAAGATAGAAAAGAAAAAGAAATGATAAAAAAATGAAAAAAAAAACTAGAGGTTACATATAGAAGATAGATAAAAAAAAATTAAAAAGAAAAAGGTAAAAAAAATAGAAAAAAAAGTCAAGTTGATATGATATAGAAGTTTTAAGTTTTTGACTTAGGAGTTAAAGTGGGTTGAAACCATTTTTACCCAATCCATAACTAAATCCATATTGAACTATATTTATATGGGCGGATTACCATCCAAATAATTTTTACTGATCCATATTTAACCTGTCCAAATACAATCCAATCCGCTCATTTGCCACCCCGTAATCCAAGACACAATTCGAGATTTTCCTTAGCTACAGATGGAAATTGAAAACATCCTCATGTTCCAGATCTTCAAAATCATAAGAATGATTTGATATTGGGCATTTTTATCTATGACATTCAATATTCTCACAAAAATTATGAAATTAACCCAAGTGAAGACTTCTTCCATTCAACTCGATTCTGACTTGTACAAATCAACAAGATGAGTAATTTTTCTTTTCAGTTGTTGTAAAATTTGGAAGTAACTATCAATTTCTTATCAATTTTAACTTCTTGACAGATTGAGCTTACTTTTAAGCTAATACCATTGCCTAAGAGAGTAAAATCAACAATCCATCGATGTCTGACCTTAATCGTCTCTGCAGCAGGTGTGTAGACCTGAACTTGTTCTCCCCTAATTACTGCATGTCGATTATTGTTGAAATGTACTTGATGATGTGATTTTTTCAATGCTTTGTGGATACATTTTACTTGTATCAGTAATTCCCTTCTGTTGGTATATTTTATCCCTTGTACTGATATTTTTGAAAAACTTATTAATAAATATTGAACTGTGTTGTCTCTGAATTGACTTAATCATTTTTGATGTCGTTTAATCAACAACGAAGTCTTCATTCTGTATCTTTTCCAGTCTATGATTCGAAACCTGATCTTTGTCCAATTTTAATATGATCTTAGTTCTTCTTGGTAATTCTTGAAAACTATAAAACTTGATTAACTCAGTACCTGTAACATAGAAAACATGGTTAGCTAAAAGATTTGCCACTTGATTCCCTTCTCTGAATGTGTGTTCAACGTCAACCTCTTTCCCCTTCATCAACTCAACAATTCTCCCTATTTCATTCGAAATACAACAAGGGACTTCCCATCATCCAGTCAAGAACCTGTGAACTAATAGTGAATCTGTTTCCAAACTCACAAGAAATAGATTATTAGTTACAAAGTGTTCTAATCTCAATATTATTGCCACTACTTCAAAAATTAAGTTAGATGTGTCAGCAATTCTTCTAGTTTCCGTAAACAAAAAATCACCATTAAGATCTATAATACAAAAACCAGCTGAACTTGGGCCAAGGTTGCCTTTTACAACTCCATCTGAATTACACTTATAATGCTAAGTATTAGGCAACTTCCACTTCATAATTATACTTCTTATTCTAGGCTTATATTCATTTTAAAAAGTCAATAATCCCACCTAGGAATTCGGGATATTTTTAAGCCATGGATATATCATCTTGGCTAAGTAAGACAAATTCCTTGTGATCTCTAGCTTCATAAAAACAAAAGATGTTTTAGAACGATGCTTGATGAAGTTTCTCCTTTTCCAAATTTTCCATTGAATAAGCATAGGGATAACTTTAAAAATTGGCACGAGCTTAGAGGTAGTGTTGGTCTTCTACCATTTAAAAACACTATCGCTGAGCTATAAAATGGGCTAGAAACACCTGCTATTGAAGTAAAGTACTCCCATAGATCCTTACAAAACTGGCACTGCATAAAAATGTGTTCAACTATTTCCTGAACTTCTTCTCCACAACAACAACAACTATTTCCTGAACTTCTTCTCCACAACAACAACATACTATATTGTCATAAATTTTATTCATGATAAGTACCTTACCTATAGGAATTATATTCTTCCACAGTCTCCAAATAAAAAAAAAGATACTTTAAAAGGTATCATAGTTAACCATATGTCTTTTGAGTTCTGAATAGTGCACTCCTTGTTCCTTATGCCTTCCCAAGCAGATTTAATTGTAAATTTTCCAGAGGTTGTCGCATCCACCAAGCTTTATCCCAACAATCTGAGTGTGTAGCACTCTGAATAATTTCTACAACATATTTACATACTTTATCACCAAAATTATGTTGTAGTATACCAATATCTCATCCATCCACTGAATATAATTGAGAATCATCTTCAATGTGATAGTCCCTAGGCCTGTCAATAGGTAAATAAAAATAAAGGGCACCCAATTGTGTCCAGTTATCAAACAACACACCTGAATGACCCATTTTGGGTTCCCACCATATTTGTTGATCAAAAGAATCTGTAGCCTCCAACATATGTTTCAAAATTAAAGAACCACCCTTCTATTAAACCATTTAAGGTTTCACTTTATTCCAATAATTATTCCCCATAAAGTTAGTCCATAAATTATTTTGAGTCCTGAAAATCCACCAATGCTTTGCAAAAAGAGCCCTAGAAACATCAAACATTGACTGAAAACCCAAAATCCTTCCTCTTTAGGACTAAAAATATCATTCCAAGACACCTAGTGTCTATTTCTACCTACCTCTTTAAAATTCCATAGAAACCTTGCAATTAATTTATGCAAATCTTACTGAACACATTTTTGAGTTGTGATGGAAAAAGTAAATAAATAGAAATACTAGTTAGGATATTCTGAATTAAAACTACCTTACCACTAAAGGATAAAATCTTCCCTTTCCATGCCTGAAGTTTGTAGTGCACTTTTTTTCAATAATTCAGCAAAATTAACTTTCTTCTTTTTGGCATGACCAATAGGACAACAAAGATAAATTAAAGGAAAATTACCTTTGGAAAACACAATAATTTCCTCCACTCTCTTGATGTTAGAGTGAGTATTTTTATGATAGACATAATAAAACTCTTTTCCTTATTGATTAATTAGGAAATTTCTTTTAATATTCCCTAAGGATCATTATCATCATCTGCAAAGAATTTTTCTTAGTAGAAACAAAAATTATTGTATCTTCTTCATAAGCCATATGATTAATATTTTTTCACCATTTAGGCCTCTCATAACATGTATAACCAAGTTCAAAAAATAGAGAACTCAGAGCCCTGGACAATACTTCTGCAGCCAGAATGAACAAAGCAGAGGATAGGGGATCCCCCTGCTTCACTCCTCTAGTAGAATGGAAAAAACCACGTGCTTGACCATTAATCGAAACAGAATACCAATTATTAGCCAAAATTCTCCATATTTTATCCACTACATTAGAATCAAAACCCAACTTCTCCAAGACCCTTAGAAGAAATTTCCATTCTACACTATCATATGCCTTAGGCATGTCTAATTTAATCACTACATTGGAAGGTTTTCCTCTTAGTTTAATGTCTGAAATAATTTCTTGAGCAAGGAGCATATTTTCAGTGATACTTCTTCCTTTCACAAATATAGATTGATTTCTAGAAATAATTCTAGGTGGAACCCCTTCAATTATGTCATGCAGAACCCTAGTAATCTCTTAATTAAAGAAATTTCAAACTAATTGGTCTCATATAAGAAAAAGGTTATACTATATATTTCTTTGTAAGAGAACCAAATTAGTATGAGTAATTGATTTTGGCACGAGTAAAACCCTTAAAAAAAGCTTTCACTACCTTCCACACATCTGTACTAACAATATCCCATCATTTATGGAAAACATTCCCTGTAAAACAATCTAGGCCATAAGCACTTTTACCATTTAATTTAAAAACTACTATTTTAACATCTTTCATTGATAAAAGAACATTAATCACAACATTAATGTCTTATGAAACTAACTGTGGAACATTTTTCAGCCAAGATAACTTAGAGTCAGTGTTTTCTCCTATAAATTAGTCTTTACAAAAATTCACAACCTAAATTACAACTTGATCAACATGTTCAATCCATTGTCCATCAACCATTTTAATCTTCTGAATGACTAACCTTTTCCTTCTACCTTTGACCAAGTTGTGAAAAAAATTAGTATTCTTTTTACCTTCAGAAAACAATTGAATCCTAGCTTTCTATTACTAGAATTCTTCTTCAAAATGAATATACCTTTTTAATTCTACTTGTGCTTTTTGACGGACCATTCTATTCTCAGTATTAGGGTTTTCCTTAAAAAGCTGCTCCTTTAGTTTAATAGTTTCCTCCTAGATTAGCAATTTTTTAAAGATATTTCCAAAACCTCCCTTACTCTATCTAGATAGAATAGTTTTGGTCTTCTTTAGCTTTTGCTTAAGGCTGATAAAAATATCATCTTTTTCAACTAAATTTTAGCTTTCTTGAACAACTTATTGAAAATCATCCTTCTCTGTCCAGAAATTAAGAAACCTAAAATGTGTATTGAAGTCATTGGACTAATTTCCACAAGATAATAATTAAGGAGCATGGTCTGGCCTTGTTCTAGCTAAATGTTCCATTTCAACAGAACCAAACATGCCAAGATATTCCTGATTTCCAAGAATCCTGTCCAATCTCTTAAAGATTCATTCATTATCAATCTTACTATTCAACCAAGTAATAGGCTACCTTTGAATTTAAAATCCATGAGATAATGGAATTTATACAGAAAGTAAAGTCTTCATATTCTTGTGGATAAATAGGGAGGCCTCCTATCTTCTCTTCATTACTAAGGATGACATTAAAATCACCCCTACTAACGATGGATGATTATTATTTATATATACAAAATATATATATTCCCACAGATTAATTCTATCTTGAGCATCACATATTGTATATACTACAGTAGTTACCAGTTGAAGATCAGATTCTTGAAACTCTAGGAGAATAGATAATTGTTATTTAGTATTAGAAATAATTGAAACCTTAATCTAATCTTGAATGAAAATCTAGATTTTCAAATTGAGATTATAATTTGTATATGCATCCCAATCTTTCTCCTATACCTTTAAATTTGATTAATACCTTGAAAAGGCTCCATCGAAGCAATAATTGAAAATTTGTGATATCTATGTAAAATTTGAATTCTATGAAAAGAATTTCATGTTCTTACAGATTTCACATTCCAAAATAAAGGTATTAAATTTATTTTATATTGGATTTGAAACTTCATTTGGGATTCACTCTAGTAACTCTTGATTCCACCTTGTTCTTACTTTTGTTCTTATTTCTGTTTGTTTTAGGCGACAAACCAGTTTCCTTCAAAATCTGCTCTTTAGTTAATTGCTTGTCATCCTCTTCCATATCTTTTATTTAGTGGGATTGCACATCTTTCACTGATAACTTTCCTTTAGAAACCATATGGTGAGATACCAATTCATTCAAAGTCTTTGTAGGACTAGTTTTGTAACACCTGGATTTTGGTCCTAGAAAATTTCTTAAATTTTATTGTCACTACCCTGGCTAAGACTCCTCCTTATGAGTCATATGGAGTCTATATCTAGGGACCCAATCATAGCCTAAATAGTATGTGTGTGTGGTTAAGTTCTTCTCTGAGTACGAGTGGATAACTACGAGTCGTGAGGACTTGTTATGATTCATTTGGTGCAAATCATAGGATAACTAATATAAGGCTCAAGTGGTTCTGTCTTGGATATGACTTGAACCCTACGAGTCGTAGGGTCACGATACAAGTCATATGATGTAAGTTGTAGGGTCAATAGTATGGGTGCCCCCTAACACTTCCTTGGTTATAACTTGTGGTGACGAGTCGTAAGGTGTTGTTATGAGTCATCGTGTGACTCGTAGTTATTGGAGATACTTTTCTATCTTTTAATTTGAGGGCATTTTAGACATTTCCTACTTTAACTACTTAGATACGTCCATAAAACACCTTTGGGGAATTTTTTCCATACTTTAACACATGAAAGACTTCTTTTATTCTCTCTTAATCCTCTCAAACAAGATACTTAGGGTTTCAAAGAAGTAGGTTATCCAAAGTCTCCAAGGTTGAATTCTTTTTGTGAAACTTTGTATTTCAGGCATGTTACTCTTTCTTAAATGCTAATTTGATAAAAGCATATGTTTTAAAGTGTTGTTCATATGGTATTAATGTTGGTTTTGAAACATGGGTTGAGGTTTTCAAATGCTTATTGTTTAACAATGTTTCCAATAGTTTACCTATGACTATTCATGCTTTAATTTTTTGTTTTGAACTTGTTGGGTGCATGGGGGTATGGTGAATAAACTAGAGAATTGTTATTTTCCCTAGCTTGTAAATTTTGAAGTGGTTATGACCTCAACCCCATATTATGAAATCGTTTTTGAGTATGAAAAATATGTATATTTAACTATACTTGAATTATTGCATGATGTAAAAGGTTACTAAAGCATAATGATTTTGAATTGAACCTTATGGATTGTGTAATTCCCTAAGCTAATGTATATTTGAACCAAGGGGCCATGAATTTTCCTAAATAATAAAGTTGTTTCGGCATGTTGATGTTACCTCTCAAGTATAGTTTGTATGATGATACCAACAATGTATGTCTAAATGTGAATCATGGTTCAATGAAGGGGAATATGTGATAATTATTTTAATTAGTATTTAATGAGGGTTGTGTAGCTGAGTCGTGAAAGTGAAGGTCCTAAGGGACCAACACTAGAAATCACGGTTGCCGATGCGGGGGTCTATATGGCCGGGTTAATTGAGTCCCCTTTGTTATTAATCACGTGATTGGGAGGTTTGAGTCCCCCATATTCTATTACATGATTGGGTGCTTGTTTCACTTTGATATGAAAAGAGGTTTGAGTCCCCTATAGTGCATATGTATACTCTCTGGTTTGTGCATCCATACGCACTAGGCCCTACTATCTTGGGGAGAATTGGGCTGATATAACCCGTAGGGGCCTTCTTATGTTTTGGCAGTTAAGCTACACAATCCAGGCTAAGTTTTAAAGTGCATGTTAAGCCTTGTTCCCTACCCTGACATGAGATGTATATATGTATATGCATTTGATTATGTTCACTGGATTTGAATGATTTTAAAATATTGGTCACGACATTATGTTATCCTTATTCCTGAATTATATACTAGTTCTCAACCCACTAATCATCTCCAGACTTTGTATCCCCACACGATGCAAGCATAAAAAATACTTCTACCTTTCCAGCGCAAAGTTAGGTGGATCAACTCGATGCATCGATTTGTTGTGGTAAAGTGGTGAGACTCCATTCTATGGAGGGCTTAGACATTTCATCAGTTCTTATTATAAATTTGAATTGAGAGCATTCATTATGATTAATATTATCATTGTTATTGTCAGAGTCAGAGACTTGTCCCAACCAAGACTGGTTTTTAATTCTTTTGTTAGAAGACTTTGTAGGATTACTGTGGACATGGGTGATATTGGTAGGTTATTTGGGTAGTTATCAGTTGTCGGTTATAAAAATGATTTAAATTTTACCATGCTTATTCTTATTCTATCTTGTTATATGTTTGAAATTCATCCAACATTGGGGATGTTGTGTTCACTTGGTTAGGTACAGGGGGTGGTCTCTAATCCACGTAGGACTACAGATATCCATCAGGGATAGGACCTACTTTGGGTTATCAAAAAGTTTATATCAGAGCCTAGGTTTGGTGATATTAGGTTTCCATAAAGCCGTGTCAAGTAGAGTCTCTTTTATTGCTATGTAGTACACCACACTTATAATGAAGAAGCTACGAGATATTTAGTAATTTTTCCCTTGTTGTTTTATTTCCAGCTATTCTAAGGTTTTGAAATCTCCTCTAATTCCTGTATGTTCACTTTTCAAATCATACCTCCTAGAAGATCTAATGCTAGGGGAAACTCTTCTATCCCGTCCGAGGATAATGTGGACAAATCTCATCCTACTCTTAAAGTTTAGACCAGGTATAGGTTCGCTACTTCTGAATTCCTTAATGGAACTCCATGGATTTCCCCTATACCTTTTTGGTCACCTCAAGCTGATGTGTCTACTGTTGAGTTTTGCTAATCGATTCATTTTCTTACCTAGTTGGTGGCCTCTCTGACTGAGCGTGTTTCTTCAGTATTTCCATCCTCTGAGGTTACTTAAGTTGGCAAATTTATGAGGTTGTCCTTTGAGTTTCAATAGTTCTTAAGGTTAGAAAGATCCTCAAAATTTCATTGATGAGATGGAAAAGATTTTCCATGTGATGCATGCTACCGATGTGGAGGGTGTAGAGTGTGTTTCCTAACAGTTAAAGGATGTGACATATCAGTGGTATGAGGAATAGGATAAGTCTAGGGGTAATGATGCTGAGTCCACTTTGTGGGATGACTTCTCTAGTGCTTTTCTCGATCTTTTCTTTCCTTACGAGTTGAGGAAGGCAAGGGCTGAGGAATTCTTGAACTTAAAACAAAGAAGGATGATAGTAAATGAGTATGCCTTGAAGTTCCATTAGCTGTCACGATATGCTCTGGAATTGGTGTCTAGCACGAGAGCTAAAATAAGGAAGTTTACATTTGGGCTGTCCCGTGAGTTGATCTTGGAGAGAAAGGTTTCCTTATTGAACAAAGATATAGTTGAACAAGAATATGTACATGTCTAGACTTGTGGTGTAAATGCAACAAATGGAAAAGTAAAATAAGAAGCAAACAGATATGAGTGAAAGGAAAAGTAAGAAGTTTCACTACTCAAATCAGGGTGGAGGTCAGCAATAGAGTGGTAGAGATGGTGGAAAGTGGTTTAAGAAGAAGTAGGGGAATTCTAGTTCCTACTCTATGGCTAGTTCTCCTTATCCAAAGCCATCAGGTGATCATCATTCTTAGTATGATAATGGGTTTAGAGTACCAGGCGCCCAATCTCAGGATAACGATGCTCAATTCACTCCATCATATCCCCCTATAGATTTTATGGCCAGGTGCATCATGGTGTTTATGAAGAGGAGAGGAATAAGTGTTTCAAATATTGTCAGATTGTCCATATGCAGATGGACTATCCTTCTATGGTTGTTTCTACCGCAATTAAGATCCCTGTTGCTACCTTATTAGCTCCTACGCCAAAGAGTGATACTTTTGCTTCTTTCTCTAGCACTAAATGGAATTATTTGTACTTTTTTCCCACCCTCCAGGATTCTGAGATTCCCCTCGGTGTTGTTACTAGTACGCTCATACTTTTTTAACATGATGTATATTTTCTACTTGATCCTGAGTCTACCCTCTTTTATGTGACCCCTTACGTGGCTATTGATTTTGGTTTTACTCCTAAATATATCCTGAATCATTTATCTATGTCCATCCCAATGGGTGACACCATTGTGGCTTGAAGGGTCTATAGGGGTTGTGTGATGTCGATCTGTGGTAGGGATACCTTGATGGATCTAATAAAGTTGGACATGTTAGAATTTGATGTGATTTTTGGGATGGATTAGTTGTTTTTTTGCTATACGTCACTTGATTGTCAGACCTGAAGGGTCAGCTTCTACTTCCCTAATACGCCGATGGTCGAGTGGGAAGGTAGTTCCCTAGTACCATTGGGAAGGTTCATTTCGTATCTTAGAGCCTAAAAATCATTTTCTAAAGTGTGCCTTTATCACTTAGTGCAAGTTAAGGATTCTAGATCCTATGGTCCTTCTTTGTAGACTGTCTCTATGGTTTGTGAATTTCATAAGGTGTTCCCTAATGGTCTTCTTGGTATTCCTCCAGATAGGAAAATTGATTTTGGGATTGATCTTCTTCCATACACTCGTCCTATTTATATCCCTCGTTATAGAATGGCTCCGCCCGAGTTGAATAAACTCAAGGATAAGTTGAAAGATCTTTTGTATAATATTTTATCCGCCCTAGTGTGTCTCTGTTGGGTGCTAAGGTTCTCTTCGTGCATAAAAAGAATGGTTCCTTCAGATGTGTATAGAATACAACCAATTAAATAAGGTGACCATGAAGAATAATTATTCATTTCCGAGGATTGAAGATCTCTTTGATCAACTTCAGGGTGCTAAGTACTTTTCTAAGATTGATCTTTAGTCTGGGTACCATCAAACTAAGATTAGAGAGACAAATATCCCTAAGACTGCTTTCTAAACCTGGTATGCTTATTTTAAGTTTTGTTGATTTTTTTTGGTTTGACTAATTAACCGGTGGAATTTATGGATTTTATAAATTGAATTTTCCATCAGTTTTTGTACTTGTTTGTCATTGTCTTTATTAATGATATTTTGGTGTATTTGAAGAGTGAGGCAGATCAGGTCTATCACCTCTGCCTTGTGTTGAAAATCTTTAAAGATCAGCGGTTGTATGTGATGTTCTCAAAGTGTGAGTTCTAGTTAAATATTGTGACTTATCTGGGTTATGTTATTTTTAGTGAAGGGATCATGGTGGATCCACAGAAAGTTGCGGTGGTTAAGACGTGGTCTAGACACAAGAATCCAATTGATATTTTGACTTTTTGTGTTTAGCCTGTTATTATAGGATGTTTGTTGAAAGTTTCTCTTCTATAGATTGTCATTGACTAAGTTGACTCAGAAGAAGGTGAAGTTCCTATGGTCTGATGCTTGTAAGGGTAGTTTTGAGAAGTTGAAGGATAAGTTAACTTAAGCTCCGATCTTAACTCTACCTGAGGGTACTGATGGTTTTGTGGTGTATTGTGATGCATCCTAGGTGGGACTAGGTTGTGTATCAATGCAACATGGCAAGATGGTTGCGTGTGCTTCTATACAACTAAAAGTTCATGAGAAGAATTATCCAAGTGATGGTTTGGAATTGTTAGTTGTGGTGTTTGCATTAAAAATCTGGCGATATTATTTGTATGGGGTCTATGTAGACATTATTCTGATCATAAGAGCTTGCAATATGTGTTCACTAAGAAAGAGAGAAATCTCAGGAAAAAAATATGGCTTGAGTTGCTAAAGGACTATGACATAAGCCTCCACTATCACCCAAGTAAAGCTAATATGGGTATTAATGCTCTTAGCATGTTGTCCATGGGAATCTTGTCTCATATGGATGAGGAGAAGTGAGATTTAGTGAAGGATATTTACTATTTGGCTAATATAGGAGTCCGTCTGTTGAATTTTAAAGATGGTAGTGTGATTGTTTAGGTGGTGGCGAAGTCATCTCTTGATGATAAGGTGAAAGAGAAGCAAGTGTTGGACCCTATCCTGATGCAAATCAAGAATGATGTGGGTAGGCAAAAGGTGATGGTTTTTAAGATTGGCGATGATGGTGCCTTGAGGTACTAAGGTTGTTTATGTATTCTCGATGTTGAAATGTTATGGGAAAGAATCTTAGCTGAAGCTCAGGAGTCAAGTTATATGGTCATCCTGGTTCAATAAAAATGTATCATGATCTCAAGGAGATTTATTGGTGTAATAATATGATGTGGGATGTAGCCAATTTGGTGGCTAAGTGCATGGTGTGTCAGGAAGTGAAGGTGGATCACTAGAGGCCTGGTGGATTGACTTAAGAAATTGAGTCGCCGATATAGAAATGGTAAATAATTCATATGAATTTTGTTATCAGTCTTTTGTAGTCTCTTCAACAATTTGATTCGATTTGGATCATCGTGGGTAGGATGACTAAGTCTTCTTATTCATTCCCAATAAGGACAATTTTTTCTATTAAGGACTATGTGAAGTTTTATATCTAAGATATAGTGAAGTTTCATGGTGCACCAGTTTCTATCATTTTTATCGAGGTACTCAGTTCTCATCTCACTTTTGGAGGTCATTCCAATGAGGTTTTAGGACTAAAGTAACCTTTAGTACCATTTTCCACCCGTAGATGAATGGGTAAGAGGAAAGGATAATTTGGGCCTTGGAATATATGTTTTGGCTTGTGTATTTGATTATGATGGTAGTTGGGTTTACCACTTACCTCTCATAGAATTTGCCTACAACAACAATTATAACTCTAGTATTGGTATGGCTTCTTTTGTGGCTTTATATGGTAGGAGGGTTTAGTTCTCCTATTGGGTTGTTTGAGGTTTTTGAAAATAAATTATTTGTCCCTCATTTAATTCAGCAAGCGATGGAGAAGGTGAAGGTGATTCGGGGTAAACTTAAGACCGCCTTAAGTCGTCAAAAGTCCTATGCGAATGTGAGGCGAAGGGAATTAGAATATAATGTTGGTGATTGGGTGTTCTTGAAGGTGTCTCCCATAAAAGGAGTGATGCAGTTTAGGAAGAAGAAGAAGCTTAGTTCGCGTTATGTTAGTCTATATTTGGTTTTGTAGAGGGTTGGCAATGTCGCATATGATTTGAAATTTCCTTCTAGCTTGAGCTCCATTCATCTGGTCTTCTATGTTTCGATGTTGAGGAAGTGTGTGGGTGATCCTTCATTGGTTGTTCCTTTAGAAGGTATGGTCATTTCGAATTCCTTGTCTTATGAGGAGTTTTCAGTCTTGGATCGCCAAGTCCTCCAATTGTGGACAAAGGAAGGGGCTTCGGTTAAGGTTCTTTGGAGGAACCAAAATTTTGAGGAAGCTACTTAGGAAGATGAAGAGTACATGAAGTCGAAGTACCCATTCATGTTCCCCGCTCTAAATAATCGTGCTTAAGGTATGTGTATTCCTTAGCATTTTTGTTTTCAGGGATTGTTAAAGGAAATTGTGAATTCCTTGATGTCTTTGTTTTTTGTCTTTGTTAACGGTAAGCCTGGGAGTGTTTCTGTGTCAAATTGTGTGAATGTATACCATTACCCATCATTCTAGGACAAATGATACTAAATGGGAGAATATAACACCTCAGATTTTGGTCCTTGAATTTTTTTTAATTTTTTTCCTCACTGCCCTGAATAGGACTTCTCTTTACCAGTCACAAGGAGTCTTGATGGGTCCCAAGGACCCAATTTTAGCCTAAACACTGTGTGTGTGGCTAAGTTCTGCTCTGAGTACGAGTGTCTTACTATATAAGTCATGAGGACTTCTTATAAGTAGTTTGGTGCAAATCGTAGGATGACCATTTGAAGGCCCAAGTGGTTCTGTCTTTGATACGACTTACACCCTATGAGTCAGATAATGTAAGTAGTAGGGTCAATAGTATGGGTTCCCCCTTACACTACCTTGGTTACAACTCGTGGTAACGAGTCGTAAGGTGGTGTTACGAGTTATCGTGTGATCCATAGTCACTGTTATACTTTTCTAGGTTTTAAGTTGAACGCACTTTGGACATTTCCCACTTTAATCATTTATACCCCACATCCATAAAGAGCCTTTGGGGTATTCTTTCCACACTTTAACACATCAAAGACTCTCTTTATTCTCTCTGAATCCTCTCAAGCAAGATACTTGGGGTTTTCAAGAAGTAGGTCATCAAAGGGCTCAAGGGTTGAATTCTTTTGTGAAACCTGGTATTTCAGACATTTTACTCCTCCTTAAATGCTAATTTTCTATAAGCATATGTTTTAAAGTGTTGTTCATATGGTATTGATGTTTGTTTTGCAACATGGGTTGAGGGTTTCTAATATTTGTTGTTGAACAATGTTTCCTATGGTTTACCTATGACTATTTATGCTTTAATTTTGGTTTTGAACTTATGGGGTGCATGGGTATGGTGAATAAACTAGGGGATTGTGATTTTCCCCAACTTGTGACTTTTGAAGTTGTTATGACCTCAACCCTATATGGTGAAATCGGTTTTGAGTATGAAAAATATGCACATTGAACTACTCTTGAATTAGTGGATGATGTGAAAGGTTATTGAAGCTTAATGATTTTGAATTGAACCTTATGGGTTGTGTAATTCTCCAAGATAATGTATTATTGAACCAATGGGCCATTAATTTCCCTAAATAATGAAGTTGATTCAGCATGTTGATGTTACCTTTCAAGTGTAGTTGTTATGATGATACCAATGATGTATTCATAAATATGTATCATGGTTAAATGAATGAGGATGCATGATAATTATCTAATTGGGCTTTAATGAGGGTTGTGTAGCTGAGTAGTGAAACTAGAGGTCCTGAGGGACCAAATCGTGGTTGCTGATGTGGGGGGTTTATATGACTGGGTGGTTCGAGTCCCCCTTATTATTATCACATAATTGGGAGGTTCGAGTCCCCTATATTATAATACATGATTGAGTGCTTGCATCACCTTGATATGTTGAGAGGTTTAATTCCCCCATAGTGCACATGTATACTCTCTGGTTCGTGCGATCACACGTACTGGGTCCTACCAGTTTGGAGAGGGATGGGCCCATATAGCCCGTGGGTGCCTTCTTATGTTATGACGGTTGAGATACACAATCTAGGCTAAGTTTAAAAGTGCATGTTAATCCTTGTACCTTACCCCGACTATGTTATCCTTGTTCCCGAGTGACATTATAGTGCTCAACTCACTAACCATCTCCAAATGTTGAATCCCCATGCGATGCTGGCACCGAAGATACTTCTACCTTTCTCTCACAGAGTTAGGTGGATCATCTAGTTTTGTTGGTTCATTATGGTGGATTGGCTCATTTTTTTGGTTCATTGTTGTGAAGTGGTGAGCCTCCACTCTCCGAAAGGCTTAAGAATTTCATCAGTTCTAATCCTAGAGTAGAATTGATATCTTTCATTATCATTAACATTATCATTGTCATTGTCAAAGTCGGGGATATGTCCCAACCAAGACATGTTTTTGATTCTTTTGTTAGAAGGCTTTGTTGGATTACTGTGGACTTGGGTGATGTTCGTAGTTTTTTTTGCTGGTTATCGATTTATGGTTATAGAAACGATTTAAATATCATTAAGCTTATTCTTATGCTATCTTATTATATATTTGGAATTCATCCGATGTTGGGGATGTTGTGTTCACTTGTTAGGTGCAGGGGCTATCTCTGGTCCATATGGGACTTTAGATACCTGTCACAGCCAGGACCTAGTTCATGCTGTGACAAGTTTTCATGCATGTTGTTATAACCTCCCTATTTTTATTTTTCTAAAACTCCATGGATGTATCAACCTGCAAAGGTTCACGATAGGTAACCAATGCTAAATCATGACTGTTATCATCCAATCCTTGATGTACCAGATCAGTGTTTTTGGTATTACTAACCTGTACCAGCTGATTTCCCATGACTGAGTTGATTTTCACAGGAACATTAGCATCTTTCCCTTTCCCCTTGCACCCATTCTTCTCTGCTATAAAATAATTAACAATTAGTGTTTCATCAATAACTTCCTCCATAGTATTTGCCGTTATTTCATTAATTGGATTAATCCTTTGAGAATTTCTCTGTTCATCCAATTTGTTTGCATCAAATATTGGTATGACATAATTAACATTAGTAATTTCCATATCCCTAACACCCTCGGTACTATTTTCTATTGCTTTATTAGCTATTGAGATCATTGCAACAGATCTCAAATCATTTAAGAAGTCTTTATTAAGATTGAGAACTGAATTATTTAATGCTTTATCAATGCTTCTTTTCTTATAGATTTTACAATCATTTGTTTGTGAATTTACAGATCCTGCTTTCATATCCTTCCTAGTGATTATATAATTCTCCTTTTGATGCTTTTTACCTTGATCAGTCATGTTACATTTCATTTTCTTTGCAGTCTCTTCCTAAGGTAATACTATTTACAGATTATCAAATGGATTATTAGAATTAATCTCACTTTGACCATGTTGCATTCCATCATTCTCCTTGATCAACTTGGTAATGTTTTGTTCTAGTTTAAATCTCTTACTAGTCGGATTCCACTTTACAAATATCACTTTTCCATTCGATATCTTCTTTGTATACCTTCCTCACCTTGCATTGTATTTCTACCTATTTCTTCTTCTTGTTCATTCTCCTATTTCTTGGGTTTCAATTCTTGGTGCAAGATTTTACAATCACTTTCATCATATCCTTGCAATTTTTATGTAACAGTACTTTGGTATCGCATCATACTTAATATAGATTTTTTGAACCTTAGCCTTGTTTGTTTTCGCATTGATTACCTCATAAATCCACATAGTTAGGTAATTTAGGTGCTAAGTCCACTTGAACATTGACCGTTGCATAGCTAGGTTTAGTCTTATTAATAGTAGCTTTATATAATTGAATTGGCTTCCCTATTGCATATGCTAATGAAAATAAGGATTCCTTTACAAATAAAGTAGGTAACAAGTCCGGAAAAGATATCCATGACATAGCTTGTGTGGTTTCTTCATTTGGTTTAAAAGTAGCATCATAAATCAGTGTACGCATTTAATACGCAAGACCATCTTAAGCAATGATATGATAAACAGTTTTTAACATCATGCTTACAAAATCATCCATTCTCAAAAATCTCATTAAAATATATCTCTGTCTCAGAAGACCTATTTTGCATTCCCCTTTAATCTTACATTGTTTTCATGTTTTGGAATTTGAATACGCAGGTCTTCTAAATCTGGCCAACCATAAGAGAATTTCACAATCGCTGCAAGTTGAATATTTTCAATTATGTTCATCTTTCGCACGAGCCGGGGGTCTATCGGAAACAACCTCTCTACTTCTTTGGAGGTAGTGGTATGGACTGCGTACATCTTACCCTTCTCAGGCCTCACTTTGTGGGAATACACTGGGCCTGTTGTTGTTGTTGTTGTTGTATGTTCATCTTTTGCACTTAATCACCTCTCCATGAAATCTAAGGAATTTCATATTTGTAGTTAATAGATTCTATAGTTGTTGAAACATTATTATTGTTCAGTTGAGATTTCGATTTAAGCCTTAACAAATCAACAAAATTGAGTTGCTTTCCATTAGGAATTTCATCTTGATCACAACTTTTATTCTCATTAGCAGGCAAATAACTAGTATTCAAAGGTAAAATAGTTTTAGAAGGTGAATTTGGATAATATAGTTTTGGAAAAATCAAGGGGGAGGTAATTGGAAATTGATAGTCAGTCATAGATGGCTGGGCCTGTTGTTGTTGTTGTTTTTGTTATATAGTCAGTCATAGATGGCTGACCCTTTGCCACACCGGTCATGCTGGCATCGACGATCGAATAAAAAATGGCCAGGGTTTTGGTGGCTTGGGTTTACTTTTATTAGTTGTGGTTTTGGTACTCATACTACACTTCTGTACCATTTTGGTGTAGATCTGTGTACTAGTTGCCACTGATGATTCATCGATCATGCTATGTTGGGTTCCAAATATAGGGTGAGCTCTTGGAGTCGGAGTTGCTCATTTCCTTCAATCTTATTTATGTCTAGTCTTTCACTTCGAGAGAAATTGTATTGTTTATTTTAGAACTTGAGTTGTACTTATAGTAGTTTTCTACTAGCTCTACCAGTTCATGGGATGGTTATCTGTATTGTTGGTTATCTCTTGTCTATTTCTATTGTTTTTCTTAGTTATAAGTCGCAATTGTCTATTTTTACCTCTTTTTGGGCATTTCTTCCAAGTTATTCCATTGCAATTAACTGCGAACTACGGTTTGGCTTACCTACTAACAGGGTTGGTAGGTGCCATCATTACTCGTAAATCAGGTCGTGATTGTCCACCAAAACTTACATTATCTTTTTTACCCTAAAAAATCAATTGCCCATAACAACCAACTTTTTAGTTGTCATTTATAGACAAGTTGTACTTGTTAAGCCTTACAACTAGCTTACAACTAGTCAATTTACCAGCTGTAGCTTGCTTTAATTACTCAAGGTGAAGTACTAATCAAATATTTTTGTGCAACAATGAGAGATGTCTATGCATAAATACATCCAATAATAAGTCAAAAATAAAACCAGTATAATTCAATATAGATATTCGTCAAGGAAAAACCCCGACTAATGAAAGCAACCAATAACTAGGAAAATATAAATTGTGAAAAGAAACATATCATGTCAAGAATACGATTAACAACAGTAAGTTCCACCATGACTCAATTATTCCTTAAAAAGTCATAAATAGAAATTATACCTTTCAATAATACAGTTGCCTAGATCACTCATGGATCTAACTAAAAATAATACAAATCAGAAAATCAAGTCAAGTCTGATGTTTAAATATGTATGCCTCCTCAAACAGAAAACAACGTCCACACCCGAACTTTAACTTATAACAATTCTCTCTTTCAGGCAATAATATCCCTTTATCCCATGGTCCTTAACAAGTATTCTGCCAGTCCTATAACAAGAGTTTTCCATAGTCATAAACCATGTTTCCCTTAATCATTTTTATGAATGTCAAAACCATGCCAAGAATTTATAAAACAACTTCAATTCAAACCACATAGCAATTAAATCCCTTTAACCATTTACACATAACCAAGTTATGACCTTTTACCAGCCATAAAGTTTCATAGCATTTCAACAAGCACGTTTCACATATTCACAGTCTTTCAAGTAATACCTATATGCATAACTAAAAAACTTAATTTTTAGCATTAAACTAATCCTTTTCATCATACTTTATCCAAATATATACAAAGTAACCAAACCACACAAAATCCCAAATATATCAATCAAATAGATGTCATTCACTAATTAAGTTTCACAACTTGAGACTACCCCTAGTCGTAACGCAGTGCTTAGAGTCATAAGTGACCCCAAACTAACCCATGGCTTGATATGACACTAAGAATAACACATTGAAAAAGCTAAATTCATATAAAATTGAGAATCTACTATCTGCCTGAAAGCCTCTACTAAGAAGAATTTCCAGGACAAGCCCCCAACTAATTCTAACTATTTGAAATTGAAATGAACTACAATAAAATAATAATAATAGTCCTCGAATAATGAGGACTCACAAAAGTATTGCTACTAATGTAGTAGCTGATCGCTCTATGCAGATTTAGATATTGAATATCAGAACCTATATTCTGAGACAATATAACACAAAAAAGTATAAGATCAATACTTATAATGTATTTAGTATGTGATATAGGGAATAAATGATATATGCTAAACATGATTCATGAAACATGGTAAGATGATACAGGAGCAAGTAATAAATATGTGTTGTGTGATAAGCTAAATAATTGAATACAAGGTTATGCAAGTATTTAAATATGATCTGTGGGTTTCGAACTACGGGAGCTACTAATAACTGACATACACTAATCTAAGATAACAATGGTCCAACCTATGACCCTAGCTGAAAGGTTGTTCTATACCTTGCCAGGGATATGAACTCTGACTGTCAATATCAAGCATGGTTTGATTGGTGACCCTTTAAAGCCTATGGTGGCACCGTAGCTGTATGTTTACGGATTTCTATTAAATGTCTCATCCTAATTGACGAGTGATCTTTCATCCATGAATCCTTTCACGTTCTACTTGATGAGTAGTAAATTTACCACTCATTTACATCTAAATTCATGCACTCTACTATGATTTAAACATACGAATGAGACAACTTTGTTAGTTGAATCCACTAATTTCCACATTTTGTAGATATATAGGCGATGAGATTGAAAGAAGTGGAATTGAGCTTAAAAGGGATAAAAAGGAGAAGAGAAGTGCAAAAGATGGAAGACCCTGAGCAGGAGCAAGTCATAGTTACCGCGATCGCGGTCTGAGGGACGCAATCACAGCCAAATAAGTTTAGTCAACTTACAGTGATCATGATGAACTTATGGCAGTCACAATGGGTACGATCGTGGACAAGCTGTCACGATCACAGCATCGCGGGTTTATGCCTAGGGGCAATTGTGTAATTTGATATAACCGACCACAAATCCTTTATAAGGAACAAACCCTTTCTTACTTGGCATTCATCACTTTGAGAATAGAATTGGGATACTTTGAAAACCCTACTAATTTAGGAAACTATTGTATTTGATTTTCCAATTTGAGTTTAGTGAAATTGAAGAATCTTCCTACTTTCAATTTCCATGGATGAATTGAATGACCATTTTGTTATATTTTTTATCCCTAAATTCATGAGTAGCTAAATAATTTATCTTAGGGTTATGTTGAAATAGGGTGCAAATATGTGTGGGTTGTGATTTATTAGTGTAGATTCTTGGTTGACTGTGCGTTTTACTAATGTTTGCTATATTTAGTTGGGATTTATTGGTGAAAACTCTAAATTCCCAAAATGGATTTGTGGGTGAAAAACACAAATTCTCAAACTCTCACATCATCCTTGAAAGAGAGATGGACGGGTACCTTTGTATCCTATATCATCCTTGAAAGAGGGATATGGGTGACAAAGTATTAGTGAACAATATTTAGATTTAGCTTATGCTATTTTCATCATCTTTGAAATAAGGTGATATGACCCGACCCGAGGCCTTGTTGTAATGGGAATCCTAAGTCCAACCCGGACTGGAGACCACCCCGTAACCGAACCCAACCAACCTACACATATCCTGTGTTGGATGAATTCCAAAAGTATAACAAGATAGAGTTATTAAGTAATCCAATACTCTGGGATAGGTCTATGACCTTAACCACCCAAATGAGTCCACCCGTCTGATACCCAACCAATAACCAATACCAAACCAAACCATGAACCAAAACCATAACAATAACCAAACAAACTTACATACCATATAAAAGGATGGAACAACCAACAATACAGTCAATCGATATCTTCCCCAATGACAATCCCAATACTAACGCTGACACCACTACCGATCCCGTCTATACCAACCCATAGTAATTCCATAAAACCCTCTAACAAAAAAAACAATATCCGGTTGGGACATGCCCCCAACCATAGCTAAAACCAATATCTATAAAATATCAAAAGTATGTAAAAGCACCCATGAACATGAAATCGAGCCTTCTCGAATATGGAAGCTCATTATTTCAATCCAATAGCCAATCCCAAATCCGATCACTAAGCAGGACTGAATGATCGGTTCCTATATCACATGGGGAAACATCCACCCGAGGATGGATTAGCAGTTGAACACTAGAAAGTACTTAGGATGGGATAAAATAATGCCATCTAGTAAAACCAAGTAAACAAACAATATGCGCACAACCATACACATATATATAACCATGCCGGGAAAAGGAACCTAGTTTAGCATCTATTTAAAACCATTAACCTAGGTATATAAAGCTTAACCATCCTAGAACCATCCACGGTCTATATGGGTCCAGTGTAACCCTTTGAGCAGGCCCCGATACGTGTATCTGTACCAAAAATTCCATAAGAGTAGGGAACTCCCAAGTACCCTTTTCTCTCTATGATACATATGTATAGTATACTTAGAGGATTTCCATGTACCTCTTAGTATAATATATGGTCTCTATGAGCAACCTCTCATGTCGGCAAACATAAGTTTTCAGTGTTCGCCCATTGGACTCGTACCTTCACGATTAGCTATCACACCCCACCATGATTGCCCAATTAAAATTAGTTCAAACCAACCAAACCATTATTCCATTAATATTAACCAAGGCTATAAGAAGTGGTATCGTCATACCAACTATAGCTTACAAGCAATGTCATTAACCAACCTTTTTATGTAAAAAGGATTCCTATGTACCCATAGATTACATTATCAAGTTAACTTGGGGAGTCTCATGTACCCCATAAGTGTTCCATTATTATGTTTTCTTGGGGGCATTCTATGTACCCCATAAAAAGGTTTAATTAACCATAACCATAACAACCAACCCTTACCATTTATCCATTCGAACCCATTTAAACCATTTAGGGTTCCATTACCAAACCATACCATGCAATAGTTCCATTAAAAACCCAATAGTATAGTAAAAGCATTATCATAGGCATTTTATCTAATATTTTAGGGGTATAGTGTTTCCATAGCCAATTCCAATTACCAATTAACCATTCCCATGCAACCAATTATCCAAACCACCATTAAAGCATGTAGAAACATAAATAAATCTTGGGAAAACCATAACCAATTATTTAATACTAAAAACCCCAACATATATTTGAATACCCCAAAACCATCTAATAATCATGCCATACAAATATTGTATAAATCATGCCTCTATTTGGAATAAATAATGAGGAAGAAGTATCCTGCCTTAGATGATGCAAATGATGAAGAGAAATCACCCAATCAAGCCCCAAATTGCTCGTCTAGATGAAACCCTAGCCTTCTCTTACCCAAAAGCCTTAGAGAGAATTAAAGAGTGTTGTGAGTGTTTTAGATTAGACTAACAAGGCAAATAACGTCCCAAGTATGATATAAGTCATGGGGTCATAATAGATTAGGAGGGGAAATGTCTAGATTACCCCTAACTTAACTGCATAAAATCCCCACAGATGGGTACGACTCAACCATACTGATCGCACCCTCCAATACGAGTGGTACCCACAACTCGTACCCTAGAACACCCTTAGACCCCAACACTAGCCGACATACGACCATACAAGCCAAACCGTATTCAAGGATATGACTAGTACCCTTAACTCGTACCCAAAATAGAACCAAGAGGAATTGACATTGTCCAACATACGAGTTGGATAACATAACTCATACCCTATCTTACGACCTATGGTAAGACACTTGTACTCAGATTCAAGTTACATTACTAAGTCTCAAATTAATTGAAGGAAAACCCAAACATATGACCCATATCAGACCATACGACTCGTACCAACTCAAGTCGTACTCATTCCAGAAACCAATCCAACCCACCAACCTTCACTAGTTACTGTACGAACCAACCTTACCAACCGTACCCCAGCATATGACCTATACCCTTAGTCATACCGTGACCGGAAATAAAAAATATAAGAAATTTTCTAAGGGTCCCAAACCCAGGGTGTTTCAGTCTCCCCCACTAGGATCATTCATCCTCAAATGACAACAAGGTAGGTACAAGCACGATTTACATCCTTAGATGCCTCTACACTTGCCCTTAACAAAGATGTAAGGGAATCAAGCAGAGTCATTTTCATTATCAAATATAAACCCAACCTTTAACCAAGTTAGAGAATAAAGATGCAAGGATCTATTCTAACCCTTAACTAAGTTAGAAAATAAGGATGTGATCAAGAACACATACCTTCAGCATGAATATTTAAAGCAAAAAACAAATGCGAATATTAGGACTTCATGTCTGCTTCCGCTACCCACGTAGTCTCTTCCACCTTGTGGTTCTGCCATAGAAGCTTAATTGAGGCCACATCCTTGGTACATAACCGACAAACCTTTCAATCTAAGATCTCAACTAGGATCTCTTCATAAGATAAAGAATCTGAGATATTCAACCCTTCGAAATGAACCACTGAAGAAGGATCACCAAGACACTTCTTCAAAATAGAGACATGAAATACCGGATGAATGGAGCTCAAACTAAAAAGAAACACTAATTCATATGCCACATTACCAACCCTTTAAAAAATTTCATAAGGACCAATAAACCGGGGACTGATATTCCCTTTTTTTATCGTATCACTCCTTTCATAGGAGATACCTTTAGGAACACCTTATCCCCAACCTCGAACTCCAAGTCTTTATGCCTTACATCCGCATAGGAATTTTGGTGACTTTTGGAAGCCTTAAGCCTATCCCGAATCACCTTTACCTTTTCCATAGCTTGATAAACTAAATTTGGTCTGAACATATCAACCTTACCAAGCTCAAACCACTTATTAGGAGATCTATACCTCCTACCATACAATGACTTAAAAGGGGCTATTCCAATAATATAATAGTAGCTATTATTTTAAGCAAACTTTACCAAAGGTAGATGCACAACCCAACTACCATAATAATCAATCACACATGCCTGAAGAATATCCTTCAATGTCTGAATAGTCTTGTCTGCAGATGAAAAAAAGTAGTCAGACTAACCTTAGCAACCAACCCCTTCTGGAAAGACCGCCCCAATTGGGATAAAATATTTCATACCACGATCAGAGATAATCAAAATATGTACCCTATGTAGCTTTACAATTGCATGGAGATACAACCTCGCATAGTCCTCAACCAAAAATTAGTTACCGACAAGAAATATGTGGACTTAGTCATCCTATCTATGATGATCCAAATTGAATCAAATTAATTCCAAGTTCGAGGAAGACTAGTAACGAAATCTATATTTATTACCTCTCATTTCCATTCCAGCAACTCTATTTCCTAATAAAACCCACCAGACCTCATGTGCTTAAATTTTACTCTTTGACAAACCATGCATTCAGCCACAAAATCAGCCACATCCTTTTCATACCATTATACTAATACATCTCTTTGAGATCATGATACATTTTTGTCAAACCGGGATGAACAACATAGTATGATTCATACGCCTCAGCCACAACCTTTTGTCATACACCATCGACGTTAGGAACAAATAACTGCCCTTGGTACCTCAAGGTACCATCTCCATTGATCTCAAAGACCATCACCCTTTTGCCCACCTTCATCACTTTTGATTTTTATCAAGATAGGATCTTGCAGTTGCTTATCCGTGATCTCTACACCAAGAGACAATTGAACCACTTCCTGTACCATCACACCACCATTGTTGGAGTCCAAGAAACTAACTCCAAGATTGGTGAATATCCTTTTCAAATTCCCACTTCTCTTTATCCACATGAGCTAAACTCCCCATGGACAACCTGCTAAGAGTATCAACAACTACATTAGCTTTATCTGGGTGGTAGTAAAGACTCATATCATAGTCCTTGAGAAGCTCCAACTATCTTCTCTACTTGAGATTTATCTCCTTTTGAGTGAACATATATTGTAGACTCTTCTGATAAAAAAAGATGTCCACATCCACTCCATATAAATAATGCCACTAGATTTTCAAAGAAAAAACCACCGCTAAAATCTCAAAATCATGAGTAGGATAATTCCTTTCATGCACCTTCAACTGCCTAGAGGATTAGGCAACCATCTTTCCATGTTGCATCAAAATACAATCAAGTCCCACCCGGGATGCATCACAATAAAAAACAAATCCCTCATTACCTTAAGGATATGTCAAAACTAGAGCCGAAGTTCACTTATACTTCAGCTTCTCAAAACTCCCCTCACAAATATTTGACCAAGAAAACTTTTCCTTCTTTTGAGTTAACTTAGTCAATGGGGCACCTATTGTCAAGAAACCTTTCATGAACTGCCTATAGTACCCAACCAAACACAAGAAGCTTTAAATGTCGATTGGAGTCATTGGTCTAGGCTACCTTTTACCACAACCACCTTTTGTGAATCCACCATGATCCCCTCACTAGAAATAATATGATAAAAAAATATCACAATGCTCAACCAGACTTCACACTTAGAGAGCTTAGCATACAACTGTTGCTCTTTTAAGGTCTATAACACCACACAAAAGTGATTAGCATGATCCACCTCACTCTTAGAATACTCCAAGATATCACCAATGAACACAATGACAAAAAGATCCATAAACTGCCTGAAAACTATGTTCATTAAATCCATAAATATCGTCGGGGCATTAGTCAAACTTAATGACATAGCCAAGATCTCAAAGTGCCCATACCGAGTTTGAAAATTAGTCTTAGGGATATCCTCCCCCCTAATCTAAAGCTGATGATACCTAGACCAAAGATCTATCTTAGAAAAGAACTTAGCACCTTGTAACTGATCAAATAAGTCATCTTTTCTCAGAAGTGTATACTTGTTCTTAACCATTACCTTATTCAACTGCCTATAATCAATGCACATCCAAAAGGAACCATTCTTCTTATGGATGAATAAAACTGATGCACCCTAAGGGGACACACTAGGACAGATGAAACCCTTATTCAAAAGATTCTTAAGCTGGTACTTGAGTTAACTCAACTCGGCTGGAGCCATCCTATAAGGAGGAATAAATATTAGAGAAGTGTCCAAAACCAAATTAATACCAAACTCAATCTCACTATTCGAAGAAACATGAGGAAGATCATCCGAAAAGACCACAAGGAACTTATTCACCATCGGAATTGAATGAAAAGAAGGGCCTTCCGAGTTAGAATCTTTAAATCGAACCAAATGATAGAGACACCCTTTGGAGATTAATTTTTAAGCTCTAAGAGAGGAAATAAACCTCCCCCTAGGGTCTAAGGAACCACCCTCCCACTCAATAATTTGTTCACCAGGAAACCTAAAGACAACCTTAAGGGTCTGACAATCTATGGATGCATAACAAAAGTGTAACCAATATATCCCCAGAATAACATCAAAATCCACCATATCAAGTTCAAATAAATCTATCTAAGTTTACCTACTACCAATAGAGACCACAGACCCCCTATAGACCCTTTTAGCAACCATAGAGTCACCTACAGGGGTAGAAGTAGTAAAAGGATCCAAAATACCCTCAGGATTAAGACCAAAATACACAGCCACAAGTGGGGTCACATAAGAAAAGTGGACTCCGAATTATGAAAACAATACACATCATGAGAAAAGAGTTGTAACGTACCAGTCATAACATTAGGTGATGCGTTAGATTCATGATAAGTTGCAAGAGCATATAACCTATTCCAACCTGTGCTAGTACCATAAGTAGAAACAGATGCAGAAGCAACACTTCTTAGAGCAGGAGCAGAAGATGAAGAAACCGAAGCCTTACTTACTCCTGAAGTACCTTTACCAACTGAATAATTTCTAAGCATATGGACTGGCTGGCCATATTTGAAACACCTGTCTCTCTATTCATCAAAAAATAGTCTATGCAACCTACCACAAAAATGACAAAGAGGGCATGATAAGGCTGACTGAGACCCACTTGCTTGATATTGGTCACCCTGTGCACGAAAATTATCGGCACCCTACTAACGCCAATCACCTGAAGTCTTCGAGTAAGGAGCACTTGCTGTAGAGAAGGAACCAAAACTCACCCACTTCTTTTTTTTCCACTTACCAACATCCCAACTACCTTGCTGTTGAGCACTACCTTATTCAAATGACCTGAACTTCTTACCCTACCTTTCCCCAAATTCAGCCTTCTTTATCTTTTCTTTGTCCACCTATTTCATATGAACAATCAACCTAGAAATATCCATATCCTTGATTAGCAACATAGTTTTGATTTCAAGGATAAACTCTTGAGACAGAAGTGAACTTTCTCATTTTTTCTGGCACATTAGACACCATATCCGGAGCATACCATGACAACTAATGAAAATTTGAGGCATATTCCTTGAGAGATATTTTCCCTTTTCTCAGGTTGACAAACTCCACCACTTTAGCTTCCCTCAATTTCTAAGGAAAAAAGTGGTCTAGAAAAGCATTAGAGAAAGTCTCCCATAAAGTCAATTCCTCAATATTACCTCTCATCCTATCCCACTCCTTGTACCATTGGTAAGCCACATTCTTAAGTAGATAAGCCATAAAATTCACCCCTTCCATATTTATGGCCTGCATCACCTAATAATTTTCTCCTTTTCATCCAAGAAACCTTGAGGATCTTGCTCCACCTTCACACAAAAAAAGTAGGAGGATTCATCTTAATAAACTGGCCAACCCATATGGCCTCAGTAGATGAAATGCTGGATGTATCCCGCTCAGCCTTAGCAGCAACTAACTAAGAAAAACATGAATCGATTGGAGAAATTCTACATTAGTTACCTCATCCTGAGGAGGACTAGTAGCAACTGGTGGAACTCTAAAAATATCAAGGACTGGACCCCTAAATCGAGTATGGATCCCCTGAGTAGTGAGAGTCCCATAAAAGTTGTCCCCAGCTGGGACAGAAGAGTTACCTTGAATATCAGATCATCGAGGCATGATCTACAAAGCGAACAAACAAATATTAGAGAAGATTTTAAGACTTAGACTCCAAGCTTGAAAATAAAATTCCAAGAAATTTAAACATTTCTAAATGCCTTATAGCCTCTCCCTTATTAGTGTGGTGCGCTACACCCCTCTAAAAGAGACTCTACACGACAAAGCTTAGTGGACTCCCAATTGACCATGAACCTAAAGATTTGATACTAATTTGACATAACCCAATCAGGGGCTTTGTCGTAATAGGCATCCCAAGTCCAACCCGGATTGGAGACCACCACTATAACCCAACCCAACCAACTTACGCATATCCTGAGTCGGATGAATTCGAACGTATAACAAGATAATGTTATTAAGTAATCCAAGACTTTGGAATAGGTCTATGACCGTTACCACCTAAATGAGTCCACCATTTTAATACCCAACTGATAACCAATACCAAACCAAACCATGAACCAAAACCATAAACAAACCAAGTTCCATAACATAATATAAAAGGATGGAACAAGTAACAATACAGTCAATCGATATTAACCCCAATTCCAATTCAAATTCTAAGGATGACACCATAAATGATCCCACTCATACCAACCCATAGTAGTTCCATAAAAGCCTCTAACAAAAAAAAACAATAGCCGATTGGGATATGCCCCAAACCATAGCCAAAACCAATATCTATAAAATATCAAAAGTATCTAAAAGCACCCATGAACATAAAAATAAGCCTTCCAAAATATGGAAGCTAATTACATAAATCTAATAGCTGATCCCAAATCCAATCACTGAGTAGGTGGAGTAGAATGGTTGGTTCCTACATCGCGTAGCGATATAGCTGCCCAAGGATGGGTTAGTGGGTGAACACTAGCAAGTACTTAGGATAAGGATAAAATAACACCATCTAGAAAAACCAAGTAAACCAACCATATGTATACAACCATACATATATACACATATAACTATGCCAGGAAAGGGAACTAGGTTTATCATGCATTTAAAACCATTAACTTGGGTATCTGAAGCTTAACAATCCTAGAACCACCCACGGTCTATATGGGTCAACTGTAACCCCCTGAATGGGCCCTGATGCGTGTAGCCATATAAATTGGAGATACCATAAGATTAGGAGATTCCCATGTACCCTTTGCTCTTCATAATACATATGTACAGTGTACTTAGAGGATTTCCATGTACCTCCTAGTATCATATATTCGCACTATGACTATCTCCTCATGTTGGCAAACATGAGGTTCTAGTGTTAGTCTATTTGACTCGCACCTCCATAGTTATCTATCACACCCTATTATTATTGCCCAATTAAAATCATTTTAAACCAACCAAACCATTATTCCATTAATATTAACCAAGGCTATAAGAAATGGTATCGTCATACCAACTATATCTGGCAAGTAATGTCCTTAGCCAACCTTTTTATGTAAAATGAAATCTCATGTACCCATAGATTACATTGTTAAGTTATCTTGGGTAAGTCCCGTGTACCTCGCAAGTGTTCCATTATTATGTTTGCTTGGGCGAATCCCATGTATCCCCACAAGAAAGTTTAATTAGACATAACCATAGCCACCAACGCTTGCCATTTATCCATTCCAACCCATTTATACTATTTATACTATTTAGGGTTCCATTACCAAACCATACCATGCAATAGTTCTAATAAAAACCCAATAGTATTTCTAAAGCCAACTCTAATTATCAATTAACAATTCCTATGCAACCAATTATCCAAACCACCATTAAATGTGTAAAAACTTAAATAAAATATAGAAAACCCATAACCAAGCATTTAATACCAAAAACCCCAACACATATTTGAAAACCCCAAAACTATACAATAATCATGCCATGGAAACATTGTATAAATCATACTTTTTGTTGGAATTAAAAATGAGTGAGAAGTATCTTGCCTTAGATGATGAAGATAATGGAGAGAAATCACTCAATTAAGCCCCAGATTGCTCCTCTAGATAAAACCCTAGCCTTCCCTACCTAAGAGTTATAGAGAGAATTAGAGAGTGTCTCTAAGTGTTTTAAATTAGAATAATAGGGTAAATAACCTCCCAAGTGTTATATAAGTCATGGGGTCATAATGGGTTAAGAGGGAAAATGTCAAAATTACCACCAACATAACTGCATGACATCCCCGCTGGTGGGTACAACTCAACCATACTAGTCCTACCCTTCAATAAGAGTGGTACCCACCACTCGTACCCTAGACCTCACTTAGACCCCCACACTGGTCGACATACGACCATGCAAGCCAAACTATCCAAGGATATGACTAGTACCCTTAACTTATACCCAAAACTGAACCAAGAGTAGTTGATACTATCCAACATACGAGTTGGACAACATGACTCCTACCTTATCTCATGACCCATGATTAGTCACTAATACTCAGATCCAAGATACTTTACTAAGTCTCATATTAAGTGAAGTAAAACCCAACCATATGACCCTTATCTGACCAAATGACTCATATAACCTCAAGTCATACACATTCCAGAAACTAATTCAATCCATAAACCATCACTTGTTAGTGTACGCCCAATGTTACCTACCATATCTTACCATACAACTTGTACCCCTAGTCATACCTTTACCAGAAACCAAAAATATAAGAAATTTTTTAAGGATCCCAAACACAGGGTGTTTCATTAGGGTGAGTTGAGAATTAGCTAGATTATGGGCATCTTCCTAGAAATATGGATGCCCAACTATGGAATTAGGTGATTTTTCTTTCCATATCCATAAGGTATCTGAAAGGAACTATGGGTTATAATCTTGAAATTTGGTTAAAAGATTAACCTCAAGAACTTCTAACCTAGCCTATCCATGTAGTTGATGACTAGAATTTGCACTCAATTATCATGAGCCCATGCATTACTTTCCCCTAGGAAGACATAATCCGAATACTTGTCTCATATTGAAATCTTAACTACAATTATCGCTTTGATTTGGTAGTTTGATTTGATTTTGACAAAAGAATGTTCCAAAAAAAATCCCCTCATTTTAATACATGATTTTTATTTTTTTTACACTATGGGAATACACTTGGATGCTATCAATAACTCTAAGGTTTAAAGACTAGATTCACTCTTTGAGGATTCAACCTCAACATGAGTTGAGCTTTATTAACAATTATCTTCCTATATCAAAACAATGGTATAAGTGAGCATGATCAAAATGCCGTTGTTACCAGAGAGTGATACTTGTTTATTACTTATATTGTGTTGATTGTTTCTTTGGGTATACCAGTGGTGGTTTTAATTTACATTGTTTTTTTCATTTATTTTAGGTGATTTCAATAGTGTCCATGACACTATAAGTAACCATGCAAGAAATGTCAGGATGTTTTATGGTCCCCTTGATGATGATGAGCAACTCCGTGATGTTAGACATATGATTGCTATCTGTAAGGGAATGGGGTATTTTACATAATGAGTGTTATGTTGCATATGCTTCAAATGAAGGGTATTTTTGGGGGTCAAGCTCATGAGGACCCAAACTTTCATTTGAAGAAATTTATGGATGCTTGTTCCTCATTAGATATTGCTCACATATCGCAAGAGTCCATATGGTTGCGTCTCTTCTCATTTTCTCTAACGGGTAAGGAGGTATTATGGCTTCGATCTCTTCCAGATAGATCAATCACATCGTGGGATGAACTTACCTTTGTGTTCTTAGATCAATACTTTCCACCATATAAATTATTGTAATTACATGATGAAATCACAAATTTTTGTCAATTGAATAGAGAACCTCTATATGAGGTATGGGAGAGAATTAATGGGAACCTTATACAATGTACCAACCATGAGGTCCCGGAGAAAATGCTTCTCCAAATCTTCTACCAGAGTTTGGATCAACTAAACAAAATTGTTGTAGATAATTCTATCGATGGGTCATGAAGATATCTTACAATTCGGCTACAAACATGCCTGAGAAAGTCACAAAGAAAAATTGGGGATGGCATACCCGAGAAATTGACATAGATAAAGGGTCCCCTACCACCTTCTATGTTGATAAAGAGTAAAGGAAGATAAAGGAAGGGAGGAGAACATGGAAAAATGATGATACAATTGGAGTTTCTAACGAAACATATGATGGGTAACCAACAAAAATAGTAAATGATGTGGCATCCAAGGACTATGATGAAGAAGAAGCCAAAAGGCTTGATGAAGAAATTCAATATTTGGCTAACTATCCTTTGGGTTCCCGTTCGACCTATCAACGGCAAGGTGGAAACCAAGTTTGGATGGATCGTGAAAGAGAGTAGGATTGGCATGATAGGGATAAAGATCATGATTAGAGAAACAAAGAAAGGGAATATGATTGATATGTACCTCCACATCACCGAGTAAAGGGTAAAGAGCCCAATTCTATTGATCCTAAAAAATTCAAGACTAAGGATGTGTTAGCAAGGATCTTGATGTGAGTAGAGGAAAAGGATATGCTGGTCCAAGAATTGAAAGGTGACTTCTCAAAAATCAACCAAAAAGGTTGTATGACATTCTACCTCAATCAAGCAATTAGAGACTCAAATCGGTCAAATCTCTACTCAACTTAATGCTAGACAAAAAATAGGCTTTCCTAGTGATACTGTTGTGAATCCAAAAAATGATTCTCGTGTGTTGGATATTGTTACTAGGAGTTTAAATAACCTCGGTGATCTTGTGGTGGAAGTTTAAAAATATCCAAATATTGAACAAACCAATATGAAGAAGAAACTTTTGGCTGATTCAAATAAAAAAGCTCTAGAGTCTTAAAGAGGGGATAACAAAGAACTAATGCTAAGTGATGAAGTGGTTGATGATGAGGGTAACCCGAAGTTAGTTGAGAATGATGAACCACAAGGTGATTCGATGCTTACCATGAAATTTCCTCGTCTATTCCCTCAAAGTCTCAAAAAGAAGGAGGACAATGCTAAATTCAAGATGTTCTTTACTTAGATTAGAAATCTATCAATTAATATCCTATTGAAAGAAGTAATTCAACATATCCCGGGATACTCTAAGATTATGAAAAAGTTGATGTAAAAGAAATGTTTTGTTGATGGTGAAGCCATAGAAATTACCCATAGGTGTAGTGCTATCATAACTAGCGCTATAGCGTAAAAGAAAGAGGATCCTGGGGATTTAAAATACCTTGCACCATAGGGACACATAAGTTTAAAAAATCTTTGTGTGACCTTAGCGCAAGAATCAATATCATTCCCTATGTAATCTATTGAAAACTTGGCTTAGGCACTC
Organism: Capsicum pubescens; assembly: GCA_030864215.1. NCBI lineage: Eukaryota > Viridiplantae > Streptophyta > Magnoliopsida > Solanales > Solanaceae > Capsicum > Capsicum pubescens. The sequence continues at coordinate 246,977,797 of CM061548.1, forward strand.
CTACACCAATGACAATGAATTTTGATGGAGAAAAGGTCCGTCAAGATATCGGGGGAGTTTTGTTCGATGTGTTGGTGAAGGTGGAACGCTTCATTCTTTTAGGAGATATCATTGTGCTTGATTGTGAAATTAACCAAGAGACACCTACTTTTCTTGGTCAACCCCTCCTTGCAGCTGGAAGGGCTTTTGTCAATATGGATCTAGGAGAAATGAGATTTTGGATCCAAGATGATGAAATGTCCTTTCAAGTATGCAAGACAAAGAAACAACCCAAGGAACTATAAGTGGTGTCCCTCATTGATTTAGTAGACACAATGGTGAATGATTGGTCCCTTGAGGATCCAAATTGAAAAGGTGAAGGATATCGTGCTATGATGATAAATAAGGTTCTATGTGGGAGGCAACCCACAAATGCCACGAATGTGGCTCGTATTATTTATTTTTGATTTTTTAGAATAGATTTTAATTTTGTTGTTGATTAATTAATGCATTTGTGGTGCTTTGAGGTGTCTTGAATAAAGTTGAATTGGGGAAAGTATGAAATTTTTGTAGAGTAGACAGAGTAGGGGAATATAGAGGACCAAAAATGTCCTAATTTACTACGATCATGGAAATCGTGCTACCGCGATCGTGGTAGCCGCCTGACTGCGATGGCAGAACATGGACTGCAATCACAGTCTGAGCTGGTTAAAATTCCAGTGAACTAACCCATTTACCCACACTCACTTCTCAATTTTCTCTCAAATTGTAATCGCTCTGGATCGTGTTTTGAGCATCTAAGTTTTGGATTCCATCCCATTGGCATCCTCAATTTGTTATGTAGTTTGAAATCCCTCTTTTATGTGTACTTGAAGGCCGTAAAATACATGCTTTAGGAATGGCCTCAAAATGTGTTTAAATTGCTAAATCCTTGTTTAAATATGTGTATTGGTGTGGTTAGCTATGGTAGTTGGTGTGTACACTGATGGGGAAGTCTTGAGTACCCAAATTTTATTTAAATTTAAAAGAAATAGTGTATGCACACCAAGTGCTCGATTAAATTCCCAAATGAATGCAATGCTAAGTTTTTCCATGTTCTAAGGGCATAATCAAACACCAAGAGGTTATATTTCATAAGAATAATATTATTTTTTTATTTCAAACACAATTTGGCAATGATATTATGTGATTTGAATTTTGCAAAGTTTGACCAGGTTCTTCCTCAGATACCACGATTGTGGTTATTTGATGGCGATTGCAGCACTATAATTGTGACACCACAATTGCGGCACTGCAATCGCAGCTCAGTGACCCACGATCACCATATCTGAGGGTGATTTTCAGCAGTGACCAAAAATCTTTCACTCTGAATTGATGCCCAAAACCCACCAACAAACCATCCCATGAGCTTAATTAGACAAAATAACATAGTCTTTGCATGAAAATATTAATAATTAGTTTTGTTGTGTTATTGTCAGGTTTTCCAGGTTTACATCATGGGAGATTATGACCAAGTCCATTTTATGGCCTCTGAATACCTAACTTCTACTACAGTGATCTTCCCAAGATGAAGCTGCTATCAGAGAGGGGCCTATGTCTTTATAAGGTGATGGAAAATCTTCTAGAATTCCATGACTAACTCATAGCCATTGGGTGGAGGTGTTTTGCCTCGGATCCTTATCAGGTGAATGAGCAATGGGTAAGGGAATTCAATGCTAAACTTAGTGTGGTATATCTCCTAGACCTAATCATTAGGATCTAAGAGAAGGAAGCACACTTTGGAGTTGAAAAGATAAATGAACTATATGGGTTCCTAAATGTATATATGGACCAATTTAAGGCAAAGGGTATGAATAGAGGAGTTGGATGGTAGAGAAGTTGTGTCTTGGGAAGGAGGTTCATTGGATGGCCACCAAGAGGGTTATATCGATGAACATACAGTTCTAGCTATAAGATCCCAGATTGGCTAAACATCATTTGTAGCTGGGTTTCTCCATGCACACACATGACTGCAGTTCTAGATATAAGAGCCCAGATTGTTGCTTATATACTAGACAACATTTTTTTGAATTTTAGTCAGCTTATTATCTCAAATATAATGCATTTCAAGATCCACACTAGTACGCTCGTCTTATTTTCTTCTTTGATTACAGAGCTATGCAAGAGATCTGGGGTTGTGGAGTACCTTGGAGACACTTAGAGTGCGACCAAACACCCCAATTTATCCTCTCAAGATTTGGGGTGAGCAAAAACCAAACAAGAGCAAGAAGAGGCAGATCAACTTGGGAAAGTTAACATATGAGGACACAGACTCATGCAGGAATCCACATCCTATCTAATTAATGATATATATATATCAATATAAGTACTATTAGGGATTTAGTGTCTTGCCTCAGGAGCTAGGATAGTCTTCCATCACCCAATATTTCTATGTGGCTATGTCTTATTATGAGAGGTATTTAGAGGATAAGAAGACACATGGAGACATTATTGCTTCGCTTGAAAGGGTCTATTCATCTTTGGCATAGTCTCACAGTGAGATCATGTACTTACATAAGAAGATGAAGAACAAGGAGAAGAAGAGAGACAAGTTCTTCACCAAGATATAGAAGGGGGTGCAGGGACTTTGGAAGGTCCTGAAACCCCGAGACAGACATCCTTCTTCTCGAGTTGACAGTGATGATGAGGCCCAACTGATTAGTCTAGTTCTAATGATGCCATAGATGATGTTGAGTTTGAGAGTGACAACAACTCTTGAGTCGGTTACAGGGAGCACCATTTTACTCTCTTCATGGTTTATTGATTATGTAGTGAGGTCACTTCAAGCTTTTTATTTGGGGGTGCCTATCTCTGTATTCATTAATTTGGCATTTATTATTGAGATTTTTTGGATATTTTTATGTTATTTTGGATAACTTTTATTTACATTCTGGGTTTTTATATTCGAGCACTCTGATGGTGCCCATATTTCATGGATTAGTTGTTTTTTTTCATTTTTTTAATTCTTCTTTATTTATCTTTCTCTTGATTATGATGATATCAGACGAGCCTTTCCCTATAATAGATTGAGAAATGACATTATTGAGGGAAAATCATCGTGATTAGGTTTTGAGCCATGAATGCAGGGAAAGTATGAGTACCTTAGAATCAGAGCTATAAATGCAAGGGAAATCTAAGTACCTATGGCATTTTGGATTTGGGGTCACCCTTATACCTATGGTAAAGTTTGAGTAGCCATATGGTTTGCCCTCAGGAAAGATAAAATGTGTGACGATGACTTGGTTTGGTGCCATAAAATATCCAATTGAGGGTGGTGCAAATATGAAGCAAAGACCCCCCTCTATCAAAAAAAATTTAAAACAAAGGGAATGGACGTGAATAATTTTGTAACAATACTTTACCTCTTTTTGTGACTGTGAAGTCTTTAGCTTGTAGAAATTGGAAAATACTCTTTTTGGTCTGTAGTCGGAAGTCAAATTGAGCCCCCTTGAAAAGTTTGCATGCCATGTGCGGCGAGCATAATTGTCTAACTCTCATGTATATTCGTACCATCTAGAGCTTGTCCTGTTAGTCTCTTAAGGCTAATTGTGATTATACTTTTTTGGTGAAATGTTCTTAGGCCCCCTAGAATATTAGGAGCCCACTTTAGCCTAACTAGACTACCCACACATAGAATAGTATCCTTAGTTAGCCATTTTGACCCTTCAAGCCTTTCTTTGGCAACCACATTACAAGCATTAAACCATTCAAAGTTTTTCCCTGTTTTGAACCCTACCCTCCTTGAGCCTGGAAAATTAAGATTGAGGCCAAATTCCTAAGTTGGGGGGTGGTAAGTTTGGAAGAGATTAACTTGGTCCATGATAATGTAAGTAGATGCCTATGATGCTAAGAAAAGAGAGAAATTGAAAAAAGTGAAAAAGAAAGGAATCATCAAAATAAACAATAGCATAGAGTGCAAAGAAATAGTCAAGATAGAATTCCTTCAAAGAATTGGGTAAATCAAGGTAGCAAAAGTAGGCATGTGTAAATTTTGGAAAAAAATAAAGTGGTCCATGGTCAAAAGTTGGGTTAAATAGTGTGATGTATATTTTCAAGGAGGGTGTAGTAACTTTGTACCCAAATGGTATCATATCGTTTCTCGAACCTACATTACAATCTTGAAAAAGTCCTTCGAGATCTCCAACCAAGTGTAGTCACTATAGCGATGATTGAAAATAAGGGAAAGCATATGATATGGTACTTTTTAGAATTGAGGGAGTCTTTGTGAAAGTGAGTGTTTGCAATTAAATCCCTTATTTCATAGTAGATAATTTGGTGTGGAATTTTTTTCTCGTGAGAAGGCATGTAGACTAATTGAGGTGGGTGAAATTATAATCATTCAAAAAATACGGAAAATGAGTATAGTGGAGTTGCTATTGATAGGGAGTCACTTCTAGAGAGTTAGTAATTATTTCATTGTAGTTCTTTAAAGTCCTTCACATCTTTGAGATTTTATTTCATGTTGAGGGACGTCATAAGAATAGCTATGCCCATTTTTGAGAGCTACTTGTGGGGTTAATCAAGTTTGAAGTCATTGTGATCATTTGGTTCTATAAACGGGCTTATATTTTCATTGTCTCATTAAGTCAGAGTTAGTGTTGCTTGAGGGAAAGCAAGGGTTTAATTTGGGAGTGTTGATAAGTGGTAAATTAACCACTCATTTACATCTAAGTTTGTTCATATTACTATGATTTAAGGGTATGAATGGGTTCATTTTGTTTGTTGAATGCACAAATTTCCACATTTTGTAGGTATACATATAAAGATAGATAAGGAAGTGGAATTAAGCTTAAAAGAGATCAAAAAGAGAAGTGAAGTGCAAAATCAAAAGACCCTAAGTAGGAATAAGTCTCAGTTACGACAATCGCGGTTTGAAGTCCGCGATCGCGGCCAGTCAAGCTTAGTCAACTTTAACCGATCACGATGAACTCATGGAGATCACGATGGCCACTATCGCGAACAAGCTGACATGATCGCAGCATCACGGGTTTATGCCCAGGGGTAATTGTGTAATTTTATATAACCGATCCCAAATCCCTTATAAGGAAAAAACCCTTTCTTATTTGGAATTCGTTACTTTGAGAATTTAATTGGGAGATTTTGAAAACCATACTAATTTGGGAAACTATTATGTTTAATTTTCAAAGTTGAGTTTAGTGAAATTGAAGTTAAATTGAAGAATTTTCTTAATTTAAATTTCCATGGATGCATTGAATGACCATTTTGGTGTTATTCTTCTCCCTAACTTCATGAGTAGCTAAACAATTTATCTTGAGATTATGTTAAAATAGGGTGCAAATATGTATGGGTTGTGATTTATTAGTGTAGATTCTTGGTCATTGATTGTTGGTTTCACTAATGCTTGCTTGATTTAGTTGGGATTTATGGGTGAAACTACAAATTCTCAAAATGGATTTGTGGGTGAAAACTCAAATTCTCAAACTCTCACATCATCCCTGAAAGAGGGATGTCAGTGTACCTTTGAATCCTATATAATCCTTAAAAGAGGAATATGGGTGACAATGCATTAGTGAACAATAGTTAGATTTAACTTATGCTTTTTTCAGTATCTTAGAAATAAGGTTGAGTTTAGAATTATCTAGCTCTTGGGTATCTGTCTATAAATAGGGATGTCCAATCAAGGTATTAGGTTATTTTTCTTGCCACATCCATGAGGTATCCGAAAGGATCATAGGGTGATAATCTTGATGTTTGGTTGAAAGATTAACCTCAATAACTCCTAACCTAGCCTACCCATGTAGTTGATGACTAGAATTTGCAATCAATTATCATGAACCCATGCATTACTTGCCACTAGGAAGACATAATCCCAAGACTTGTCTCATATTGAAATCTTAACCACAATTGTCACTTTAAGTTGGTAGTTTGATTTGATTTTGATAAAAGAAAGTTCAAAACAAATCCTCTTTTTTTAATTCATGCATTTTATTTTGTTTACACTAACAACATACACTTAGATTCTATTAACGCCTATTGGGTTTGAAGACTAGGCTCACTCCTCCAGGATTTGTCCTCAATGTAAGTTGTGCTTTATTGACAATGATCGTCCTATATCAAAACTAGGGTATAGGTGAGCATGATCACTGCTCCCAACCGAAAGACACTGGTAACTATAATGGTCAATAATAATAATCATAAGAGTAAAAATAAATGCATTATCTAAAAGCATTCAAAAATATGTAAGATGAAGGATTTAACACTCATAATTATGTGCAAGAAATCCTAGGTCATTTGGTGTTCATAACCCATCATCTCTGAAGAATAATTTCATAAACTAAATGAACTTAAGGAATTTAATATCTCAAGTCCAACACTCAATATTTTCATAATATAATTAGGGTTTTATGATTTGAACATGTAATAGTACTAAAATTTATATTAAAGTGTCGGTCTAAAACTCATGAGATTAAGGAACTCACAATATTCATGAACCCTAAGCTCTGAGGAAGGAATTTAATTGAGAAATATAGTTAACTCTAGATCTCAATAGGTGTAAAGGAACCCACTAATGAAATCCCACATTCATGGATATGGAAACCCTGGTGAATTCCTTGAATATGGAGCTTGAAGTAGATGAGCCCTAGTTTTCCTTGGAGGATAAAGAATTTCTTCTTCTCTTTATTTGAGGCTAAGTATCAAATGAATTAATTTAACGAGGGACTTAGGGTAATATTTAACTTAATAATCAGCCTTGGAGTAACTTATTTAATGTATTTTTGTTGTTAAAAGATTGGGAAAAGACTGATGTGCCCCTATATATTCATAATTGAAAAGTTGCTTGAAGAGACGTATGAGACCTTCCTATAATTATGGAATCCACCTATCATTGTGTGTTATTTATGGTTGGAACATGGATATTATCTCTCAGAACTCCACCAAATGAGTCTTGTTATGATCATGGTACCCACCTATGATTGTACCTTGATTCATAGGTTGAAGGTTCTAACCTGATTAAATTTAGAATTCAAGATTGTACTTATGATCGTGGTTTCATTATACGTTCATGGTTCACTATCATGGTTGGGAGGTATACTTGTCAACTTTTAGATAATTGGGGATTTTTCAATCTTATTAGAGCATTTTATGATTGTAAACTCTCACCACAATCGTACCTACACTTATAGGTTCTCACTACTGGATAGTGTTTCACTAAAATAGCCATAATATTTTACTCTGATATCATATTAAGTCAAAATGAGATGAGTTAGAAAGATAATTAAAAATCTATCATTGTCTGGGTCTTAATATTAAAAATTCTTTATAATCTAGCATTTATGCTTGTTTGAAGTTGATTATGACAAGATTTTTCTCAAGAAATCAATTGGTAAGGAAGTTTTGACATAGGCAAGAGCTAGGAAATACTTTTGGACTTAATATTTGTCTAAATCATCTCACCTACCATAAAAACATAATGTTTTATTTTACATGTACTTGAAGCATGGTTCTAATCTTAACTTGGATTTTTGAGTTTTTACAATGTCTCCCCTCTTGGGGTCATTCGTCCCCAAATAAAAATAAATTAAGTTGAATGTTGGTGGAAAGAGATGCAATCCCAACATTTAATGTAATGACCTTCTAGGTCATTTTCTACATTTCCATTCATTTTCACCATTTACAGATTTTTTTATAGATTCCCCAAGTCATTTATGACTACTGATAGTTTAGTTACAGAGCAGTTTCTTTTGATTTTAAGAGCCAATTTCTTGTTATGAACTCTTCATCAATAAAATTTCTATATTGGGAATAGAATTCATCTTAAATATATTTTATGCCAATTTTGATAGTTCCATCAGCTCTAAAAATATAATTTTAGGCTAGGGGACCTTTTGCTTGGGTCCAAAGGCTTTTGGACTCATTTCGAGCAATTGGACAAAAATTGATAAAAATGGCCGATGGGGGTGGGGTCCACTTTTCATAGAAATGACCTTAGATGGAAATTTCACTATGCCATTAAATCTAGAACATTGAATTTTATAAGTTAGCATAGTCCGTTTGTACTCACAAAATTTTGAATGAATCTTGAGGGGTTAGTGGGGACTTGGAATTTTCTAAATCTTAGCTGGTGCACCAATCAACTGGTGCATCAGCTTAAGTGAACCTTTTGTCACTTAAGGGGAGGCCACTTTAGTATCCAAGTGGTTGCATAAGTGGTCAGGCTAGCCATGTTGGACTGCTTTAGCAATGACTTGATCACTTAAGCGGATGTTGCTTAAGCGATGTCCTGATCTCTTAAATGAAGGTCATTCCCCAAGTGGGGATCACTTAAATGATCCATTAGTCGCTTAAGTGGTGATCGATTAAGAGGTCAAGTGTCCTCTTAATCAAAACCTTGGGGGTATTAGATCCCCTATTTATTCGATTTTCTCCTTATTTTTCCATAAGTTCAAGAACTTGGAGCCCTAGAGAGTGTGGAAAATTAGGGAAATATTCATTAGGAGATTTTGGGGTGTTTGTGAGTATGGATTTCTTGTTTCTTCCTTGAATTCTTGGTAAGTTTTCATTAAATTCATAATTAACTTCTCATTTTATTTCTAAAATTGCTAGATTATTGTTGGGTTGATTTTAGCATCATTTGAGCTCACAATTTTTCTATTATTAAGGCTAAATATTCCTTGAGCACAGAGGAACATGTTGATGGTTTTGAAAGTGCAATTCCACAAGTGGATCCTACATAGATTTTTACGTAATTATGGACTCAAATCATAAAAAAAATGCAATATGGGTACCGTTGTTCTAGTATGAATGGGTAGATTAGCATTTTGATATCTTGTCTTCATGCGAAAGCTTCTCGAATGGTGAAATCATTGATTTAGCGGATTTCACCGGGCTTTCTTTGATATTTAGGTAGGTTAGGTAAACCTTTCATATAGATTGGGTTAAATTATAGTATATTTATAATAATATGCTAGATGTGGGTTTGAAATTAGGTCTTGGATGTATATTTAGTACAATTTGGACCTTTTAGCCTATTAAGAAATTATAATTAGGCATAATAAGCTTAGCTACTCATCCTTTAGGTAGAAGTGCTATCTTAGGACAAAAATGTGGCTTATTTGATAGCTAGAATTTAGATTAGTTTCCTTATACTAGTTCGGCGTAGAATTTTCCTTAAAGTGGATTTCAGAGATCAAAAGTTGTCGTTTTTGACCTACGATAGGATAGGACTACTATTAGCTCCTCATAGACTTAATGGACGTATTACTTCATCTGAATGTATATTTTAGAGCTTAAGGAGGTTAGATTCATGATGTTTTATGCTAGATTGAATTTTTGGAGATGGTATTAGTTTCGGTTTGAGTCCGGTGATTTATGATAGAAAGACCGGTTTGATTTTTCCATTATTCATGATATGAGTTTCATTCAAGTCCGGCCAATAATGACATGAGTTTTGATTCAAGTCGAATAAATAATGATATGTGTTTCAGTTCAAGTTCGACATTGAGGGTTATTTATGACGGTTATGGGGTTGGCTTGAGTCTGGTGTTTGTGGTATGAAATATTCCATCATTATGATTTTGAGATACAAAAAATTAGTATAATTATGATTATTACTCATATTGATTGCACCTTCTGAGTGTATGGGGTCCCGCGTTGGGTTATTTACTTTATTGTACTTACTTGTTTATGGGGCCTATTTTGTAGTAGAAGTTATTTTTTCTTTAATGTTATTGTTCCAGTTATTTTTTTATAATATTGGAGTGTTATTCCAGGTTTTCCTTTTTACTTTTACTTAGTATTATTTATCTCCTATTTTATTATATTTATATAATGATTTAACATAGACGACCAATGCTGCCTTCTAGTACTTGTGGCTTTGGTACCCATACTACATTTTTGTTCCTTTTGGGTGAAGATACGAGTATTTGTTACCGCAATTAACACTTTGATCTTACGAGCCAGAGTCCAGAGAAAGGGTGAGCTCTCAAAGTCGGAGTTTGACCTTCTCTTCATTTTTTATATTTTTCTTAGTCTTTCTATTTTTAAGACTGATGTATATTTAACTATGATAGTACTTGTATTCTCTTGGTTAGTGGATCTTGCACCGACACTACTAGCTAGTGGGATATTGTTATTTCTCTTAGTTATCTTCCATCTTATTATTATTGTATGATTTCTTTTCTGTAAGCCTTTACTTGTATATTTTGGTCATTTATGCCATTTTTCACCAAATTTTCCAATTTTTTATTGCCCTGGGATATGGCTTGGCTTACCTACTGCTGGGATAATAATGATGCCATCATGAATTGAAAATTGGGTCATGATAAATTAGTATCAGAGCACTAGGTTCACCAATATTGTTGGTACAAGAGCAAATGCCTAGTAGAGTCCCACAATGATAACATCCACTTTTTATCCTTGGGAGGCTATAGGATATTCTTAGGAGATCTTCACTTCCTTTTCTCATTTCGTGCTAAGAGTTTGAATTGGTTTCAAAATATTCTATTAGTTTTACTCATTCATCGATGGCCAGGATGCATGTTATCACTACACAAGATGAGGACCTTAAGTCCATGACTAAGGATACTACTAAAGTTCGTGGATAACCTAGAGGTCAAAAATAGTTGATAGATATATCCCCATCCAGAGACTAGGATAGGGAGCCTTTCCTAGATGTTATTCCTGCACCTGCACTAGAGATTTCTCCACCCCAGCCAATGGTGGGACATGGACAATCCCAGGATCCACCATGGTGTTTTTCTTTGTCTGTGCTAAGGGGTGTATTAGTTAAGATCTTAGGATTACTTAATGGTGCACTGTCTGACGGTGCAAAATATTCAAACCAAAGTAGTACTGAGGATGGAGCGCAAACCTATAACTGTGACTCCAAGGGTTGAGATTCCTCCAGCACTGATTATTTCTCAACTAATAGTTTCCCAACTAGCTATATCTTTTGAAGAGAAGAAGATGTTGGGTAGCCTCTTGAGATTGACTTCGCCTAGGTTTTCTGGTGCACCAAGCAAGGACGCTTATGAGTTCTTGGTTTCTTATGAGGATGTGCTCTATAATTTGGGCCTACTTAAGACTTATGGTGTGAATTACACTAATTTTCAATTTGATTTGGAAGCAAGACACTGGTGGAGAGATCCTTTTGATTCCACGCCAACTAGATCACTTCTTTTGACATGGTCTAAGTTCTCTAAGATCTTCTTGGAGAATTATATGCCTTTTAGCATTCGTGATCTCTTTTGGGAGAAGTTTTTTATATTGGAGGAGTGATCTATGACTATTGTGGAGTATGTGGCTCCATTTTATGACTGGGATAGGAATGTTATCTATATGTTATATCTATCTAGCCGACCGAGTAAGAACAGGTTCGATGCTTTGTTTAGTGATTGAAACTTCTTATCTGCATGACTACAGTGAGTTTTGTATCGCTTGGTAGATATTTTGCTGAGGTTTTTGATCATGCTCAAATTATGGAGGAAATGTATCATGAGGCCTAAGAAAAAAACAATAAGAGGACACAATATCAAGGAAGTTTCAGTGAGAACTATAGTGGATCACAGTTCTAAGGTAGTGATTCTCATGGTTGGTACCCTTCTGTAATACCCCATATTTCCCTAGCCTAAATTAACCCCCATTCAATGAGTTATCTAATATAAAATTTTTGAAATACCCAGTATTTTTCAGTTTAGAGCCTGCCAACGTAGGAAATTCAATTAGCTTTACAACGATATAAAATTTGCCTAAATTCGATAATTGGGTAAGAAGTTATGGCTATTTTATGTTTCAGTTGTTAAACACCATCATTCAGGCCAGTAGCGCATTACGGAGTATATCAAAATGGCAATTGTCAATTTTCAGAGAGATACCGCGATACCGGCATATCGCGTCAAAGCTTATTTTCACATCTATCAATTTTCAGTGTACCGGCGTGATCCTACCACGCCGCAATGAGTACAACTTTAAGAATCAAAGGGGCACCACAATTCCACCAAATCGCGTCAAGCCCTCAGTTCCCAATTGTCTATTTCTAGTGGCCCGACGCAATCATGGCACGTTACGCCAGGGGCCTAAGTTCAAAAAAATTTGATGAAAATTAAATATTTCGTCTAGGGTTAAAACAGTCATTTTCTATGATTTTATTATGCCTAGGTGTGAGATTAAATCCCTAAAATCATTTTAAATCATTTTTTTATTAACATTTCCCCCAAAATCAAAGCATTCTCTCTGTCAAGGAAACAAACCCAGCTTCAAGAATCAAGGTCAAAACTCAAGAATTTCTTCATGCACCTTCAAGAATTAACTTTCCAAGGTATGTTAGGTGTTTACCTATAGGTTCCTTTCACCCATAGAGTCCACGAATCTATTTTTTAAACTACAAGATTGTTGAATTATGAACTTCCATATTTGAATTGGATTGAATTCATGCTCATGTTATTGTTGGGTCTTAGTCCATGATTAAATTACAAACTTTCATGAAATTAATCATTATATGTGTTGAATTACATGATCTTCATGATAAGCCCTTCAATTTGCAAGTTGATTGATGTGGCCATGATAACGATATCTGCTTATTATTGTATAACCTAAGCATGCTCCCCATGTGTTTGACAAAATACCTATGTGAATAAAATAGTGCCATTATAACATGATAGCATGTATTCCCCATTCATGTATAAGTAGATGCCTTATATGTGTTTGATAAATGTCTCTATGGATGAATTATGAACAAGTGAACAACGTTATGTTATCCAAGATTATGCTATGCTTTAATTCTCATGCTATTGAGTCCTGGGAGGTATTTAATACCCGGCAATTTAGTTGTTTACCTAGAGCCAGTATCAGTTACAGAATAATATAAGTCATGTCACAATCAGTAGTACTCTCAGTCACTTACAGAACTCAGGAAAACACAAAACTCAGTCACGATCTAGTCCAATTTAGAATACACAGTTCAGTGTCTTTCAATTAGGAATAGGATTCAGCACCGAGTGAACCCAAGGATGGGGGCTCACGTGCCAGTAGAGGGTGTGACCCTTATAAAAAATCCTTGCATTCCAGAACTACATAGCCAACGTAGGTTGAAATATCAAACCTGCCAGTTGAGGGTTGATGAAGTGTTTTAACCTGCCAGATGAAGGTTCCACCATTCTCATTACAGTACCTGCCAGATGAGGGTATCTCTTCAGTTTTCTTTAACCGTGGCACGGTATTGACACCCTTCCAATTGGGGTTATATATTAGACCCCAACTGAGTTATCTTATCTTATTTGGGGCATGTTGGTTAGATAATTACCTCCCACAGTTTAAGTTTTAGTCTTCAGAATAGAACTCAGTTCTGTTCTACAGAATCAAGACTGTCAGATACAGTCAATCAGTATTAGTAACTTAGTTATCAGAAATCTCAGATTATTAGTTACTCTGTATCAGAACTCAGTACTTAGCTTCAAAAAAGCTCAGTTATAGTATATCTATCTCCACAGTATCACATGCTCAGTATTTACAGTAGTTCAAATTATCCACATACTCTCATGTTTAGTTTCTCTATATCATTCAGTCAGTTATTATTCATGCATATGAACCCTTGCATTTAGCCTTACCTCATCTAGCATACCAGTACATTCCACGTACTGACGCATACACTTTCTTTACACTATGATGTCTTATATTATAGGTTCGGATGCTCAGGTTCTTCATCGTGAATAGATAGATCCAGATTCAGCCAACAGTAGATTTAGTAGTGAGTCCTCATCTATCAAGGATATTCTTTTATTTAATTATTACCGTAGACTTAATATTTCAATTGATGGAGTTAGTTGGGGGATTTTTCCATCAACTCTACTTTCAAACAATTTTAGATTAGAGGTTTTTCAGACTAGAGTTCAGATAGTATTAAGTTTTACAGATTGTTATTTCAGTTGATACACTTTATTAGTGTTTGCAAATCTTGAACCTTATGGCATTCCAGCCTATTATTCTACATTTATTACATATCATGTTTCAGTACTCACAATAGATATCAGTCATGGGTTAGCTTATGGTCCTTTGGGATTGTAAGCACCGTGTAGCGTCCGAGGTACAGACTCGGGGTGTTACAAAGTTGGTATCAAAGCCTAAGGTTCAATAGTGTCCTAGGAATCCTGAAAGCCACATCTAGTAGAGTTTTGTTCATGGGTGTGTAGCGCGCCACACTTATGGACAAGAGGCTATGAGATGTTTTAGGAAAAGTTTCCTTTCTTTCTGTATTTATGTCATGTGAGTGAGCATGAGTTCCAATTAAAATCTCAGTCTAATCCATTTTTTCCTTTCATTTATAGAACATACCTCCCAAAAAGACTAATGAAAAAAGAAGCGGGAATCAGACAGTACCTCAGCCCGTTCAAGCAGATCCCCTAGACGAGCACGTCTCTTATGCAAAATTAAGAGTTGCATTCATGACTCTAGATAATTAAGTAGAAACTCAGGATGAATGCTCATCTTCTCTTCTGGCCAACCCAGTGGCCAATCCTACTGTAGCCAGGATTCAGGACCCGAATGAATACTTTCCTATTCTCAGGATCCAAGTCAGAAGAGGATCCATAGGAGTTCCTCAATAAGGTTCAGAAAGTTATAGATATCATGGGAGTGACTTCCAGTGAGAGTGCTGAGTTAGCCGCCTATCAGCTACAAGATGTAGCTCATATATTGTTTAAGCAGTGGAAGGTAGATAGGGGCACAAATGCATAGCCCTTAGAGTAGGAAGAGTTTGCTATTGCCTTCCTAGATAGATTCTTTTCCTTAGAGCTGTGAGAAGCTAAGGTGTTCGAGTTCATCAACCTTAGGCAAGGAAGTATGAGTGTGAAAGATTATTTCCTCAAGTTTACTCAGTTAGCCAGGTATGCTCCACAAGTAGTGGCAGATAGTAGGTTTAGAATGAGCAAGTTCGTATCTGGGGTATCTGATAGTATGGTTTAAGAGTGTAGAAGAACAATATTGATTAAGGATATAGACATATCCAGGCTCATAGTCCATGCTCAGCAGATAGAAGAGCCTAATATCATAGAGAGAGAGAGGTAGAACAATAGAGCTAGAACAGGTAACTTCAATTTCAATTAGCCTAAGTTAGAGGGTGGTAACAATTCCCAGTTTCACCCAAAGTCTTCAATTCCAGCTCTATCCTCAGCCAGTGCTTCAGTACCTAATTTCAGAAATGGTAATAAAGATAGAGCACCAGGATCTAAATCTCAGGGTAGTGTCAGCAGTACTCGAACAAATCATCTGTGTCAGTAATGTGGCCGAAACCACCAGGGTGTATGCAGAGCTGGCAGTGATGTTTTTTTTGGGTGCAGCACAGTCAGGTCCTTAGGGTCAGTGTAATCATCATTCATCTCAGTTCGGTCACCCAAATCAGCAGGGTGCCACTTCCAGTGCCACCAATGGGCAATGCCCAAACAGGCTTTATACACTTCATTCCAGATAAGATCAGGAAACTTCTCCTGACATGGTCACAGGTACATTTAAGATCTTCTATTCACATATTTATACTTTATTAGATCTAGGATTTTCTCTATCTTTCGTAACTCCTTACATAGCATTTGAATTTAAAGTTAACCCAGAAGTCTTAATAGAACCATTCTCAGTCTCTACCCCAGTGGTTCAGTTTATCATACCCCGACGGGTATACAGGAACTATTCAATTATGATATCTCAGAAAGTCACTTTACCATACTTAGTAGAACTAGAGATGACAGATTTCGACATCATTCTCGGCATGGATTGGCTCCATTCATGCTATGCCTCAGTTGATTATAGAAGAAAAATTGTTCTTTTTTAGTTTCCAAATGAACCAATCCTTGAATGGAGGGGTAGTACTACAATGCTTAAGGTTTAGTTTATTTCATACCTTAGGACGAGAAAAACAATATCTAAAGGGTGTGTCTATCATCTTGTGTGAGTCAAGGACACTAATGCAGAAACTCACAGTCGTAAGTCAGTTCCAGTAGTAAATAAATTCTCAGATGTATGTCTTGAAGATATTCCTGGAGTTCCTCTCGAAAGGGAAATAGACTTTGGAGTAGACCTTCTTCCAGATACTCAACCCATATCTATTTCACCATAAAAATTGGCCTAGCAGAACTCAAAGAGTTAAAGGATCTCCTAGATAAGGGATTCATTAGGCACAGCATTTTCCCATTGGGTACACCAGTTTTATTTGTACGTAAGAATGACAGTTCTCTCAGAATGTGTATAGACTACTGTCAGTTTAACAAAGTCACATTCAAGAACAAATATCCACTTCCAAGAATCGATGACTTTTTTCACCAACTTCAGGTTGCTAGTTAATTTTCCAAGATAGACCTCAGATCAGGCTATCATCATGTAATGCCCCGAAGTTATTCTTAGCTAAATTTTTTCCCTAAAATATCAAGCATTGTATTCTATAATGGTTTATACCTTTTCCCTATGGAAAACCTTAGATATCAAATTTTCATTACGTAGATGACTGAATAAGCTTTCCGTTGATATAAGATTCATCCAAAACGGACACTCGATGAAGAAGTTATAGCTATTTTACGTGCTAGTCAAAAAACATCGTCATCCTGGTGTTTAGCGCACCGCAGAGAGGGTTTAATTAGAAATTGTCAAATTCCAGTGGGACATCGCGATAGTGGTGCATTATAGAGGATCCCAATTTCCCATTCGTCAATTTCCAATCAGTCTAGTCAGGGGACGAAGATGTAGGGTACGCAGTCGCAGGAAAGTGTAGCCCAAACCTCTCGGTCCTATCCGCGCTGTGGGAGATGTGGGAGGAATTATCCAGGGAGATGTTAGTTTGGCACTTTGGTGTGTTATTCATATGGACAGCCAGGCCATATCCAGAGGGACTGTCTGGTAGCAGAGAGTAATGTTGGAGGAGCCAAGTCGCAGGCGAATTCATCTACACCACCACCTCAAAAGGGTGCCACTTCAGCCACTGAAAATGGTCAGAACTGGTTGTGTGCTTTAAACAACCTCCAGCAGGCAGAGGTCTCACCAAATATAGTCACCGGTATGTTGCAAATCTTTTCTCGTGATGTGTATGTATTACTTGATCCTGGGTCTACCTTGTCTTATGCGACCCCATACGTGGCTGTTGGTTTTGGGTTTGAGCCTGATGTGATTGCTGAACCTTTTTTGGTTTCCACCTCGGTGAGAGATTCTGTTGTTCCTAAGAGGGTGTATAGAAATTTTGTTGTGTCTATTTTCAGCCGGTACACTGAGGCAGATCTCATAGAACTTGATATGGTTGATTTTGATATCATCTTAGGGATAGACTGTCTCCATTCGTGCTATGCCACCTTGAATTGTAGGACCTGAAGAGTCACCTTTTCTTTTCTGAATGAGTCAGTGATAGAATGGGAAGGACATTCTCTAGCACCTAGAGGGCATTTCATATCTTATCTCAGGGCCCGTAAACTTATTTCCAAAGGTTGCTTGTATTATCTTATTCAAGTTAAAGTTTCTAGTGCCGAAAGTTTCCCTCTTCAGTTTGTCCCCGTTGTGAATAAATTCCTGGAAGTCTTTCCAGATGATCTCCCAGGTATACCTGATAGGGATATAGATTTTGGTATTGATTTCTTGCCAGATACCTATCCTATTTCTATTCCGCCATATAGGATGGCTCCTGCAGAGCTAAAAAGTTGAAAGAACAGCTAGCAAATCTTCTAGATAAAGGTTTTATCCGCCCCTGTGTGTCTCTCTGGGGTGCACCTATACTTTTCGTGCAAAATAAAGATGGTTCCCTTCGTATGTGCATAGATTACCGCCAGTTGAATAAGGTCACGATTAAAAATAAATATCCCCTTCCTAGGATTGATGATCTTTTTGATCAACTTCTGGGTGCTAAATGTTTTTCAAAGATAGACCTTCGATCGGGATATCAGCAGTTGAAAGTTAGAGAGTCAGATATTCCCAAAACAACTTTCCAAACCAAATACGACCATTATAAATTCTTAGTCATGTCCTTCGAGTTGACTAACGCCCCTGCAACTTTCATGGATCTAATGAGTAAAGTTTTCCGTCAGTTTCTGGATCAATTTGACATTGTATTCATTGATGACATTTTGGTATATTCTAAGAGCGAGGAGGACCATGCCAATCACCTCTGAATCATCCTTTAGACCCTTAAAGATCATAAATTGTATGCAAAATCTTACAAGTGTGAATTCTGGTTGAATGCTATTGTGTTCTTGGGGAATATTGTGTCTAGTGAGGGAATTAAGGTTGATCCCCAAAAGATTAAGGCAGTGAGAAAATGGCTCAAACCCACGACTCCAACCGACATTCGAAGCTTCTTGGGTTTGGCGAGTTATTACAGAAGATTCATCGATAGTTTTTCTTCCATAGCTGCACCACGTACTAAGTTGACTCAGAAAAAGGTGAAGTTTTTATGGTTTGACTCTTGTGAGAATAGTTTTGAGAAGTTGAAAGATAAGTTGACTGCCGCTCCTATTATGACTCTTTCAGAGGGTACAAAAGTTTTTGTTATATATTGTGATGTGTCCCGAGTGGGACTTGGGTGTGTTCTTATACAGCACAGTAAGGTAGTGGCTTATGTATCTAAGCAGTTGAAGGTGCATGAGCGGAACTACCCTACTCATGACTTGAAGTTAGCGGTTGTGGTTTTTGTACTTAAGATCTAGTGGCACTATTTTTATGGGGTACATGTTGATATATTTATTGACCACAAGGGTTTACAGTATATTTTCTCACAGAAATAATTGAATCTTAAGCAGAGGTGATGTTTGGAACTTTTAAAAGACTATGACATGAGCCTGCACTATCATCCAGGCAAGGTGAATATGGTAGCCAATGCCCTCAGTAGGTTATCTATGGGCATTCTTTCTTATGTAGGGAAAGAAAAGAGAGAGATGGTAAAGGATATTCACCAACTTACAAATCTAGGAGTACGAATTTTGGATTCCGAGGATGGAGGAGTGGTTGTTCATGAGATGGATAAATCTTCCCTTTGTGCAAAAGTTTAAGAGAAGCAGGTTGAAGATCCCATCTTGATGCAGATCAAGAAAGATGTGGGTCAACAAAAGGTAATGTCATTTGAAATTGGTGGTTATGGTATTTTGAGATACCAGGGTAGGTTGTGTGTGCCAGATGTAGATGGTATGAGGAAGAGAATCCTTGACGAAGCTCACACATCAAGGTATGTTGTTCACCCTGGCTCTACTAAGATATATCAGGATTTTAAAACCATTTATTGGTGGAATAATATGAAGTGTTTGAATTGTCAACAAGTTAAAGTGAAACATTTGAGGCCGGGTGGTTCTTCTCATGAGATAGCTTTGCCTTTGTGGAAGTGGGAGATGATTAATATGGACTTCATTACGGGACTTTCGAGGTCCCGAAACCAGTATGATTCCATTTGGGTGATTGTAGATAGGTTGACCAAGTCAGCTCACTTTCTACCTATCAGGATAAATTATTTGGGAGAGGATTATGCTAAGCTGTTCATTGCAGAAATAGTTCGTTTGCATGTGGCACCTGTGTCCATCATATCTGACAGAGGTACATAGTTTTTTTTCATAATTTTAGAGATTGTTTCAAAAGGGTTTAGGTACCCAAGTGAATTTGAGCATGGATTTCCACCCTCACAAAGATGGGCAAGCTGAGCGCACCATCCAGACCCTTGAGGATATAAGTTGAGGGCCTGCGTGATTGATTTTAAAGGTAGTTGGGTAGAGCACTTTTCTTTGATAGAGTTCGCATATAATAATAGTTTCCATTTCAGTATTAAGATGGCACCATTTGAGGCATTGTATGGGAGAAGATGTAGGTCACCAATAGGGTGGTATAAAGTAGGTGAGATATAGATATTTGGGCCTGATCTTGTTCATCAGGCAATAGAGGATGTGAAAGTCATTAGAGAATGACTTAAGACATCTCAGAGTCGTCAGAAGTCCTATGCCGATGTTAGGAGAAGAGATCTAGAGTTTGAGGTTGGAGATTGGGTGTTTCTCAAAGTTTCTCCCATGAAGGGAGTCATGCTATTCGGAAAGAAAGGTAAGATGATTCCTCGCTATATAGGACCATTTCAGATTGTGAGAAGGATAGGTGGAGTTGCGTATGAGTTAGAATTTCCAGTTAGTTTTGGGTTTGGTTCATTCGGTATTTCATATATCTATGTTCAAGAAGTGTATTAGAGACCATTCTTTAGTATTGCCTATCGAAGAAATCAAAGTGGCAGACTTCTTATCCTATGAAGAAGAGCCTGTAGAGATTTATGATCACCAAGTTAGAAGATTGAGGTACAAAGAGATAACCTCAGTTAAAGTGTTGTAGAGAAGCAAAGAAATTGAAGAAGCGACTTAGGAATCAGAAGTTGACAATCTAATGGATGACGAAATGGAAGGTACAATCCTTTCCTTATTCATTATATTCCTTAGTATGCTTGAAATTAGACTTGTCTGTATCCCGCGTTAACATTTGGGGACGAATGTTCCCAAGGGGGGATATTGTAACGCCCCAAAGTTTTTCTTAGCTAAATTTTGCCCCTAAAATATCAAGCATTGGCTTTTAGAGATTTCCATTGATATAAGATTCGTCCAAAATGGACACTCGGTGAAGAAGTAATGGTTATTTTATGTGCTAGTCGAAACACATCGTCATCCTGGTGTTTAGAGCACCGCGGAGAGGGTTTAATTAGTAATTGTCAAATTCCAGTGGTACATCGCGATATTGGCGCATCACGGAGGATCCCAATTTCCCATTCGTCAATTTCCAGCGAGCCACCGCAATAGTGGCGCGTCCCGGTGGCCTATAAAATTGGGTTCCCAGTTTAATTTTTCCAGCTTTGTTCAGAAGTTAACAAGGGTAATTTGGACTTTTTCCAAGCCTCTGAAAACGTCCAAACAGTAGATTAAGACCTCTAAAAGCAGAATATATGACATTCTCAAGATTTTCCTCAAAACAAAAACACTAGTTCATATACTTCTCCTCCAAGAAACTCAAGATTAAACCGTGGGTTTTCAAAAAAAATTGAAGATTTGGAATCCCCAAGTCGTGGGCATCAAGAAGCATCCTTTAAATTTCTAGATAAAGGTACATGGGGTTTATCCTAAAAACTACATCGTCTTAAAACCATTAGAGCATGATTTTTAGATTTTTATGCATGAATTTCAAAGGAGTTTTGGAATCTATGTTCTAAATTACGTACTCCGAACGTTTTAATGTTACTATTGTTTTGACCTTCTGGTCCTATCCCCTATATTGATTTACATGTATACTTATATGTATGGAATTTGAGATTTAAGATCGTTAAGAGCATAAATTATGAACTCCCTCTCGCGTATTGAATTAAAGATTATGGTTTTGTGATTTGAAAGATGTTTTCACAATATTATAGCATTTGAGCATGATTCGAAATTGTTGATAGGGTGTTTCTTGATATAAATGTGTTCTTGTGTTTAAGAGAAAGAATTGCATGTGAATTGTGAACTTTAACATGACCACCTTGTACTGTACTACTGAAACGCTTGACAATGATGAGTTCCTTGCATGTGTTTACATGAGGTTTGAGAAAAAGTTTCTGTGAATTTAATTATTGAAATGGTGGTCCCAAAACTTGTTTTTTAAAAACAGAGATTTACGACAGATTAATAATGTCTCAGAGATGTGACTTGCAATTCAATGGTATGACGATACCATATGTATTTATGCCATAACAGAGTATGTTCTTAGAGACTGGATGTTTTGATAGAGTTTTAAAAGGGGGTTTAAAGAGGGTTAGGTGGTTACCCGAAGAAGGCGTGAGTTCAAGAAAATCTTAGCCTGAAATCGTATTTGCTGATACGGGTAGATTATTATTGTACGTTGGTGACGGCCGTGTGGCATAGTGATTCAGAGACTCCGACCCTTGCAGAACACTTAGGTTGGGGGCTTCGCTGCCAAGTTAATGGCAGTTTCCATATAGCCCATGGAATTTTTCAGAGTTATAGGGTATACCACCTAGCGCAGAAGTAACACAGATTTCTCAAAGTGGAGATGATTTTTACAGAGTCTTTAAAATGCCCATGTGAATTCTTACTATATGATATACTTATGAACTATTTTAAATTGCTCTCATATATGTTGATTTATAAATGATTATTTTGGATATACTCTGCGTACCAGTACATCTGTATTGACCCTCCTCCCCCTACCTCTCAGGTTCTGAGACTCAGTCTAGGGGTCCAGATAAGCTGTAGATAATTCATACAGCTGATCAGATTGTGCAGTGGTGAGCTTTCTCTATTCCAGAAGGCCGATCTTTTTAGATTATGTCACTTATTTCAGTTTTGGTCTACTGGGGGCCTTGTCCCAGTTTCAGATAGTTGTCAGATTTTTATGTAGTAGAGATTTCAAAGACTAAGTCAGATGTTATTTAGATGTAGTTGATTTACAGTTTCAATACTTATGTTGAATTCAGAATTGACCATGTTTTTGTAGCAGATTATGCTTTTGCATCTTCTTTTATTAGATGAATGTTGTTCTTGATTACCAGATAGATAAGGGTATTCCGGGCCTTCATGGTTTGGGATGTCCGTCACGGCCAGGCCCTTGTTCGGGTCGTGACACATCAGCTCAATATTAGAGAATGTGATATTCCAAAAATAGCTTTCCAAACCCGGTATGGTCACTTCGAGTTTCTAGTCATTTCCTTTGATATTAATAATGCCCCAACAACTTTCATTGACTTAATGAACCACGTGTTCAAGCATTTCTTGGACATGTTCGTTATAGTCTTCATCGATGACATTCTTATGTATTCCCGTAGAGAGAATGATCACACAAACCACCTCAGAATCATACTTCAGACTCTCAGAATCAGTTGTTCACCAAATTCAATAAATGTGAATTTTGGCTAAGGTTAGTACCATTCCTTGGTAATATTATTTTCGGTGATGGCATTAGAGTTGATCCTCAAATGACTAAAGCAGTGAGAAACTATCCTAGACCATCTCTACATTAGATATTAAGAGTTTCTTGGGTTTAGCTGGCTATTACCATCAGTTTGTTGAAGGGTTATAATCTATTGCAACCCCTATGTCCAGATTGACTCAGAAGAAAGTCCAGTTTTAGTGCTCTGATTCCCGTGAGACCAGTTTTCAGGAGCTGAAGACTAGACCACCTCAGCTTCAGTTTTGACTATACCAGATGGTTCAGATGGGTTTGTTTTATACTATGATGCATCCAGAGTAGGTTTTGGTTGTGTACTTATGTAGAGAGGTAAGTTCATAGACTACGCCTCTAGACAGCTTAAGCCCCATGAGAAGAATTATCCAACTCATGATCTTGAGTTAGCAGCTGCAGTGTTTGCCTTAAAGATTTGGTGGAACTATTTGTATGGGGTGCATGTAGATGTCTTCACAGATCACAAGAGCTTACAATATGTCTTTTCTCAGAAAGATTTAAATTTGCATCAAAAAAGGTGGTTAGAGTTATTGAAATATTATGACATGAGTGTTCTTTATCATCCAGGCAAGGCCAATATAGTAAATGATGCACTCAGTAGATTGTGTATGGGTAGTATTACTCATATTGAGGATGATAATAAGAAGATAGTTCAAGAAGTTCATCAACTTGCCCGACCAGGGTCCTCTTAGTCGATTCAGCAGAAGATAGTGTATGGGTGCAGAACAATTTTGAATCCTCTCTAGTTTTTTAGGTGAAGAAAAAATAGGATAGAGATCCCAGTCTTGTTAAACTGAAAGAGCCAGTCAGAGATTGGAAAGTAGAGGTTTTCTCCCAAGGGGGAGATGGTGTTTTCATTGCCAGGGTTGGCTATGTGTGCTAGGTATAGACGACTTGAGGTAAAGAATTCTTGCAGAAGCGCATGGTGTGCGTTACTCTATTCATCTAGGGGACACTAAGATGTACCATGATTTGTGGAAGATCTATTGGTGGAGTGGGATGAAGAAGGATATTATAGAATTTGTAGCTAAATGCTCTTCATGTCAGCAAGTTAAGATTGAGCACCTGAAGCCTAATGGGTCCATGCAAGAGTTCAGTATTCCCATATAGAAATGGGAAGAAGTGAACATGGATTTTGTGATGGGTTTACCTCGTACTCATCGTCAGCATGATTCTATATGGGTTATCATAGATAGGATGACCAAATTAGCTTATTTTTTGCCTGTTCATACCTCCTATTCAGCCGAGGACTATGCCAAACTCTACATCAGAGAATTGGTAAAGTTACACGGAATCCCAGTATCTATTATCTAAGATAGAGGTACCCAGTTTACCTCTCACTTCTGAAAAGCATTCCAAAAGGGTCTTGGTACACAAGTTCATCTCAGTACAGCCTTCCACCCTCAGATAGACGGTCAAGAAGAAAGGAGCATTCAGACTCTAGAAGATATGTTGAGAGCATGCGTTGTTCATTTTAAGGGTAGTTAGGATGACCACTTTCCTTTGATCGAGTTCGCATATAATAACAAGTATCATTCCAGTATTCAGATGGCTCCATTTAAGGAACTCTATGGTAGGAGATGCAGATATCCAATTGGTTTGTATGAGGTAGGTGAGACCTAAGTAGTAGAGCCTAACCTAGTGTTTAATCCCTTATAGAAGGTTTAGTTGATCAGAGAAAGACTTAGGGCTTCCCGGAGCCGACAAAAATCACATGCAGATGTGAGGAAAAAGGATCTCAAGTTTGAGATCGGTGATTTTGTGTACTTGAAAATCATTCCCACAAAAGGAGTAAAGAGGTTCATCAAGAAGGTAAACCTCGATCCTTGATATGTCGATCCTTAAGAGATTCTCAGTCATTTTGGAAAGGTAGCTTATGAGCTTGAGTTTCCTTTGGATCTACCTTCAGTGCATCTAGTATTCCATGTCTCCTTTCTAAATAAATACATTGGTGACCCAGTAGTCATAGTCCCCTTAGAGGATGTAAATAATCAGAATGATCTCTCTTTCAAAACGTTTCCAGTCCAGATCCTCAATCATCAGATTCGCAGACTGAGGAACAAAAAAGTTCCCTTAGTCAAATTTCTTTGGCGAAATCAGTCCGTAGAGGGAGCTACTTGAGAAGAAGAAGAGGATATGCGGACCAAGTATCCTCACCTCTTCTCCACAGCCTCAGATACAGCTTAAGGTAATAGTCTTCCTTATCTTTACTCAGTTCCATGTTCAGCTATAATTATAACATTGTATCCATTACCGTTGCATATTCAGTCTTGCATCTATGAATCAGTTCAGTCATGTACTCATGCATCAGATATGCATGTTCAATATGAAAACCTAACTTATCAGTAGCTTCAGTCATGTAGTCATGCATAAAATATGCATGTTCAGTGTGTCAACTTAGTCTATTAGTGTTTCTCAGCTTAATTAGTTTCATTCGAGGAGGAATGTTCCCAAGGGAGAGATATTGTTATACCATGTATTTACCTAGCCTAAATTAACTCTCAGTCCATGAGTTATCCAATATAAATATTTTGAAATGCCTAGTATTTTTTAGTTTAGAGCTTGCCCTTGTGTAGGAAATTCAATTAGCTTTCCAACGATATAAAACTCACCTAAATCCGATAACCGGGTAAGAAGTTATGGCTATTATAAGTTTCAGTCATTAAATACAATCATTCAGGCCAGTAGCACATCACAGAATATGTAAAAATGGAAATTGTCAGTTTCCAATGAGATACTGTGATACCGGTGCATCGCGCCAAAGATTATTTTCACATTTGATAATTTTTATTGTACCGACGCGATTCCACCGCATCGTGATGAGTCTAAATTTCAGAATCAAAGGGGTACAACAATTCCAATGCATCGCGTCAAGCCCTCAATTCCCAATTGTCTTTTTCCAGTAGCCCGACGCAATCATGGTGCGTCATGCCAGGGCCCAGTTTAGAAAAATTTGACAAAAATTAAATATTTTGTCCAGGGTTAAAATAGTCTTTTCCCATGATTTAATCTGCACAGGTGTGAGATTAAAGCCCTAAAAACATTTTAAATCATTTGTTTATTAACTTTTCCCCCAAAATCAATTCATTCTCTCTTAAGGAAACAAACACTAGCATCAGGAATCAAGGTCAAAACTCAAAAATTTCTTCAAGCACCTTCAAGAATTAACTTTCCAAGGTATGTTAGGTGTTCATCTATGGGTTCCTTTCACCCATAGAGTCCATGAATTTGTTTTTAAACTACAAGATTATTGAATTATGAACCTCCATGTATGAATTGAATTGAATTCATGCTCATGTTATTGTTGGGTCTTAGTCCATGATTAAATTACAAGTTTTCATGAAATTAATCATTATATGTGTTGAATTATATGATCTTCATGATAAACCCTTCAATTTGCAATTTGATTAATATGGCCATGATAAATATATGTGTTGATTATTTTATAACCTAAGCATGCTCCCCATGTGTTTGACAAAATGCCTATGTGAATAAAATAGTGCCACTATAACATGATAACATATATTCCCCATTCATGTATAAGTAGATTCCTTACAAGTATTTGATAAAATGTCTATATGGATGAATTATGAACAAGTGAACAATGTTATGCTATCCAAGATTATGCTATCCTTTACTTTTCATGCTATTATGTCCTGGAGGTATTTAATACCCAAAAATTTAGTTGTTTAACTAGAGCTAGTGTCAGTTACAGAATAGTATTAGTCATGTCACGATTGGTAGTACTCTCAGTCAGTTACAGAACTCTGGAAAACTCAAAAAAATCAGTCTCGATCTAGTCCAGTTTAGAATACTCAGTTCAGTGTATTTCAATTGGGAGTAGAATTTAGCACCGAGTGAACCCAAGTATGGGGGCTCACCTGCCAGTAGAGAGTGTGACCCTTAGAAGCAATCTTTGCGTTCCAGAACTACGTAGCCAGTGTAGGTTGAGACATCAAACCTGCCAATTGAGGGTTGATGAGGTGTTTAACCTACCAGATGAGGGTTCCACCATTCTTATTAGAGTACCTGCCAGATGAGGTATCACTTTAGTTGTCTTTACCCGTGGCACAATACTGACACTCTTCCAATTGGGGTTATAAATTAGACCCCAACTCAGTTATCTTATCTTATTTGGGGCATATTGGTTAGATGATTATCTCCCATAGTTTTAGTTTCACTCTTCAAAATAGAACTCAGTTCAGTTCTACAGAATCAAGACTATCAAATACAATCAATCAGTATCAGTAACTCAGTTTTCAAAAATCTCAGATTATCAGTTACTTTGAATCAGAACTCAGTACTTAGCTTCAAAAAAGCTTAGTTACAGTATATATATATATATGCAGAGTATCACATGCTCAATATTTACAGTAGTTCAGATTATCCAGGTTCTCTTATGTTCAGTTTCTCTATATTATTCAGTTAGTTATTGTTTTTGCATATGAACTCGTGTATTCTGCCTTACCTTATATAGCATACTAGTACATTCCTCGTACTAACGCATACTCTTTCTTTGCGCTGTGATGTCTTATATCATAGGTTCAGATACTCAGGTTCCTAACCACGCATAGATAGATCCAAATTTAACCAATAGTAGAGTTAGTAGTGAGTCTTCATGTATAGAGGATATTCTTTTATTTCATTATAAAAGAAGACTCAGTATTTTAGAAGATGGAGTTAGTTGGGGGATTATCCCATGAACTCCACTTTCTGATAGTTTCAAATTAGAGGCTTTTCAGACTATAGTTCAGACAATATTCAATTTTACAGATTGTTATTTTAGTTGATACACTATATCAGTACTTACAAATTTTGAACCTTATTGTATTTCAGCTTATTATTCAACATTTTTTTACAGTATCATATTTCAGTGCTTACAGCAGATATCAGTCATGGGTTAGCTTGTGGTCCTTTGGGATCATAAGAACCGTGTAGCATCTGGGGTACAGACTCAGGGTGTTATACCTTCGAATCAACCTTATCAACATCAGGGTTAGTTTTGTAGGCCCATTTATGCCATACTTCAGATTACTGATAAAGGCTAGTTTAGTTACAGTGATCATCCTGGATAGAGTATTGGTATGCCTTCGAGGGTTTTATTTTTTGGGTATTCTAGACATGGTGTTTATTTAAGGTCAGCCCAATCTTGTAGGTTTAGTGTAGTGCTAAGGGCATGTTATGATTATGGGGCATTTGGCCATTTCTCGAAAGATTGTCCTAGATGTGGGGCAATTTTTCCTGTAACACAAAGCATTTTACCAATTTGGGCAGTGACATCTCCAGCTAGAGGTGGTATGTATGTTCATCGAGGTGGTCCCTAGGATGATCATGGAGGTCCTCATGCAAGTAGGATAGAAGATCAATCAGGCGTCCAGCCTATTGGTAAGCGAGGTTATTTGTTTGATGTACTTGGTAGACCCAAGGCAAAGTCTTCAAATTCTATTATTACAAACATGATTTCATTATGTCATTAGCTTATTTTTGCTTTATTTGATCTGAGATCCATGTATTCTTATGTATATGCTTGTTATGAACCACTATTAGAGTTATCTTAGTATACTTTATCTGTGTTGTTATGTGTATCTTCTCCCATGGGTAACTCTTTAGTAGTTGGTTGGGTTTATAAATTTTGTGTTATGATTGCTCAAGAGATTGATACTCAGGGCAATCTTATTGTAATAGAAATAGTGGATTTTGATGTGATTTTAGGCATAAAGTAGTTATCCCACTATCATGCAGTCATGGATTATTTTTCCAATCCAATTACCTTAGCTATTCTCAGTATACCTTTAGTTGTGTGGCATGGATCTATTAGACGTGAGCTGATGGGTTTATTTCTTATGTTTGGGATAAGAGACTTTTTTGAAGGGTTGCTAGTCTTATCTCGCTTATATTCATAATGTTAGTGTGGAGAGTCCCTTACTTAACTTAGTTCCTATAGTTTGTGAGTTTCTTAGTGTATTTCCTACTAATCTACCTGGTCTTCATCCTGAGCGTGATATTAAGTTTATTATTGATCTTGAGCTGGGCACCTAATATATTACAATGGCACCTTATATATGTTTCCTGATGATATTAAGGACTTGAATTCTCAGCTCTAGGATATTCTAGGTAAGGATTTTATTGGATCGAGTGTGTTACCTTATGGTGCTCCTATCTTGTTTATGAAGTAAAAAGATGGTTCCATGCGTGTGTATATTAAATATAGGTTGATTAATAAGGTAATAGTGAATAATAGGTATCCCATGCCTCGTATTGATGATTTATTTGACAAACTTTAGGGAGCGGCGATGTTCTCTAAGATTGACTTGAGGTTCGGTTATCATCAGTTGATGATTCGGGTTTAGGAAATCCCAAAGACAACCATCAGTATTTGTTATGGTCATTATGAGTTCTTGGTGATTTCTTTTGGGTTGACCAATGCCCCAACAACCTTTATGGATTTTATGAACCCACGTGTTTAGGACTTACTTGGATTCCTTCATGATTTTGTTCATCAACAACACATTATCTATTCAAGGAGTAGAAATGAGCATATGCAACATTTTAGGATTTTGCTCCAAACCTTGAGAGATCATAGGTCTTTTCCCAAATTCTCAAAGTGTGAGTTCTGGCTCGATTTGATAACATTCCTAGGATGTGTAGTGTCTAAATATGGGATTATGGTGGACCCAATAAAGATTGAGGTACTCATTATTGTTCAAGTCCTACATCTTCATCTAAGGTTCATAGATTCATTAATTTGTCCAATTACTATAGGTGGTTTATCGAAGGTTTTGCTACTATTACAGTGTGAATGACCAGATTGACCCTGAAGGAGGTTACTTTCTAGTAGTCCAAGGAGTGTTAATTACACTTTTTAAAGATTAAGGAATTTATCACTTCATCTGTTATATTGGCTATTCCTGTTGAGGGTGAGGGATTCATTATGTATTGTGATGCGTCTGGATTGGTTTGGGTTTTATTTTGATGCAATAGGGTTAATTTATTTCTTATGTATCGAGGTAACTGAAGTTACATAAGTTCAACCACCCCACTCATGATTTGGAGTTGGCAACGATTCTTTATGGCATGCATTGTGAGATCTACACAAATCATCATAGTCTTCAACTTTTTATGACCCAGATGGATCTTAATTCTAGGCAGCGTAGATGGATGGGGTTGCTTAAGGATTATGACATTTCTATTATATACCATCTGGGCAAGGAGAATGAGGTAGGGCATGCCTTGAGTCAGAAGGTGGTAACTATGGGTAGTTTGTCTTCTATTTCAGTTTTTAGAGGCCATTGGCGTGGAACATCTAGTCCTTAGCCAACTTAATAGTGCAAATTGATATTTTTGACCCCATGAGAATTCTTCCTAGACTTAAGGCGAGGCTTACCTTGAGAATATTTGGAGTCACCATTTAAGGATTTGAGACTTTGCATCATCCATGATTAGGTGTTTAGTCATGAGTGCAAGAAAGATACTACAGACTCTGAGAGTTATCTGAGATTTAATGGTTGCGTATGTTTTCCAAGGTTTGGAGACTTGATTCAGTTTATTTTTTCGGAGGCTCACAGCTCCAGACATTCTATTCAACATGGTAAAACTAAGATGTATAGAGATTTAAGGCAACACTGTTTATGCAATGGCAGGAAAAAAGATGTGGAAGCTCATTTCCTATGTTTTCATCAGGTGAAAGACGAGCATCAAAGACCTGGTGGCTTGATTTAGAGATTTTCTATTCTCAAATGGAAGTGGGAGTAGATCACCATAGATTTTGTTAGTAGTTTTCCTTGTACCAACCGTGGTTTCGATGGTATTTAGGTTATTGTAGATCGGTTGACCTAGGCGACATATTTCATTCCTATTCAGATGTTCTCAAGTGGTGAGAGGTTAACCTTGGTCTATGTTTGTGAGATAGTTTGCTTGCATGGTGTGCCTATATCTATCATTTTAGATTGGGGTCTGGTAATTACTTCTAGCTTTTGAGGAGCTTTTCAAGAGGAGTTGGTACTCAGGTTGATGTTAGCATAATATTTCACCCTCAGATCTACGGGCATTTAGAGCAAGATATTCAAGTTCTAGAGGATATACTCCAAGCATATATTATGGATTTTTGAGGTCCGTGAGAGAAGTACTTAGCTTTAGCAGAGTTTGCTTATAATAATAGCTACCATTAGAGCATTGAGATGTCACCATTTGAGGCATTTTATGGTAGATATTATTGATCTCTGATTGGATGGTTCGAGACCTCTGAGATTAGACCCCATGGTACTTACTTACTTCAAGATTCTTTAGATAGAGTCAGTGTGATTTAGGATAATCTGAAGGTAACCCTGAGTAGGTAGAATGCTTATGTAGATTGTAGACTTTATGCCGAGAGATTTGAAGTTGGAGGCCAGGTATTCCTCCAAGTATCACCCATGAAAGGTGTGATGAGGTTCAGGAGAAACGATAAGCTCAACCCCAGATACATTAGACCTTTTGAGATCCTTCATGCAACCAGAGAGGTTTCTTATTTACCCTGAGATTTTTCTACTATTCATTTAGTTTTCTATATTTCTATGTCGCAGTAGTACATTCTTGATAAGTCTTATGTGCTTCAATGGGACTCAGTTCATCTGGATGAGAGATTCACCTTCATGGAGGTGCCTGTGCCCATATTACCCAGGGATGTCAGGAGGTTACGCATTGGAGAGATTCTGGTAGTTAAGGTTTAGTGGATGCACCACTTAGTAGAGGAGGCTACTTGGAAGATCGAGAGCAAGATGTATTCCCTAGTATCCTCACTTTTTCGAGCCTTTAGGTACACCCTAACCCTTTATTTTTTAGGACAAAATTTCTTCTAGTAGTGGATATTAAAATGACCCTCCAGGTTATTTTCTACTTTTCCATGCATTTTCATTATTTTGAGTTTTCCTATTATTTACCCAAGTCATTTGTGACTTGCTGGAGCTGATAGTTTAGTTATCGGGCAGTTCGTTTGGCTTTAGGAGCCAATTCTTTATTTTGAACTCTTCGCTGGTAAGAATTGGCTATCAAATGTAAACTTAGCGTAACAACTTTGTATGCCAATTCTGATAGGTCCATCAGCTTTGGAGTATTGGTTTTAGGCTAGGGGGATCTTTGGTTTGGGTCACAAGGCTTTCAAACTCGTTTTGGACTATTTGTCAGAAATTGATAAAAATTACCCATGGGTGTGTGGTCCACTATTCAATGAAACAACCTCATATGGTGATTTTGAATGCACCATTTACTTTGAAACGTCGAATTAGATAAGGTTGCATATACATTATTTCCCTTCATGAGATTTTGGATGAATCCTGAGAGGTCGATGGAGACTTGGAATTTTTCAAGTCTCGTGGTGTATCATCTCAAGAAGCCATGGATAGCTAAGCCGAAATGATTTAGAGATGGATGAATCACGTAAGCTATGTCCTAACAACTTAAGTAAAGGTCGGTCCCCAAGCGAGGATCGCTTCAGAAATCCATTAGCCGCTTAAGTGGTGACCACTTTACCGGTCAAGTGGCCACTTAAGCGGGACCTGGAGGCATTAAATCCCTCAATTAACCAATTTTCACTCTATTTTTCCACAAGTTCTAAAACTTAGATCCCTAAAAAGTGTGAAAAATTAGGGAAACATTTATTAGGAGATTTTGGGGTGTTTGTGAGATTACTTGTTTCTTCCTCGAATTCTTGGTAAGTTTTCATTAAATTCATGGTTAATTTTTCAATTTATTTCCAAAATTTCATGATTATTGTTTGGTTCATTTTAACATCATTTGATCTTGGAATTTACCGAATCTTGAGGTAAATGTTCCCTGAGAACAGAGGGATGCGTTGACGATTATGAAAGTGCAATTCCACAAGCATTCCTCTCAAGGGATTTGTACATAATTTTAGAACTGAAGCCTAAGAAATTAAATATGAGTATCGTTTCTCTCATATTGATGAGTATATTATTATTTTGATAGCGTCGCATTGTGTGAAAGTTTCTCAAAAGAGGAAATCATTGATTTAACGGATTTCACTGGGATTTTTTAACGTCTAGGTAGGTTATGTTTACATTTTTCATATACTGGACTAAATTGTAGTATATTTATTATAATATTCAAGATGTGGGTTCGTAATTAGGTCTTAGAGGTATATTTAGTATAATTTAGACATTTTAGACAATTAAGAAACTGTAATTAGGCATAATTAGCTTAGCTACTCATCCTTTTGGTAAAAGTACTTAGTACTAAAATGTGGCTTATTTAATATCTAGAAGTGAATTTCGATACCTTCTCTTGGTTGGTGGTAGAATTTACTTAGAACAGATTTCAGGGATTAGAAGTGGGCCCTCCAACCCATTTAGGCCAAAATTACTATTAGCTCCTCGTAGACTTAATGGATGTGTTACATAATCTAAATGTATATTTTAGAGCTTGTGGAATGGGATGGCAATACTTTAGCATTATTTTGTTGATGGATCAACAATCAACAAACATACCTAAGTGCCATCTTTTTTAGGAACCAAAATCACTGGTACCACACATGGTCTCAAGCTCTCTCGCACCACTTCTTTCTCAAAGAGTTCATCCACTTCCTTTTGGAGTTCCTTATTGTCATTCTCATGGATCTATAGGTCCGCTTGTTAGGGAATTATGTAATACCCCGTATTTCCCTAGCTTAATTTAAGTCTTAGTACATGAGTAATCCCATACAAAATTTTTAAAATACTAAGTATATTTCAATTTTGAGCCTGCTATTCCGTAGAAAATTCAATTAGCTTTCCAATGATATAAAGTTCACCCTAATCCAACACCTGGGAGAAGAGTTAGAGCCATTTTAGTAAGACAGTGTGCCACCTGAGCCATCAACGCGTCGTGGAGCATGACCAAATGGCAATCGTTAATTCCAGTGTTGCTTCACGATATTAGCACGCCGCGATATAGACCTAGTTTACAATTATCAATTTCAAGTAAGGCAACACGATTCCATCATATCGCGCCAAGGACCAAAATCGCATCCAGCAAGACACCGCAATGGCACCGCATCGCGCCATCAATCCAGTTCCCAGTTTTCCATTTTTCAGTGACACGGCTCGATGGAACCGTGTCGCGCCGGGTGCCAAAGTCAGGAATTTTTAGTAATTCTGAGTTTTAAATTTGAGGGCATTAAAGTCTTTTGCGAC
The DNA here is from genome assembly GCA_030864215.1 of Capsicum pubescens. Taxonomy (NCBI): domain Eukaryota; kingdom Viridiplantae; phylum Streptophyta; class Magnoliopsida; order Solanales; family Solanaceae; genus Capsicum; species Capsicum pubescens. The sequence goes on from CM061548.1 coordinate 247,011,867, forward strand.
TCACCCCAGTCAACCTCTAACATGAAATGCACCTCTAATTAACCTAGTTACTTCATTATTCACCCAATTTTCCCCCAAAGTAAACCATTCTCTCTCAAGAGGAAAAAAAACCCTAGTTTAAGAAATCAAGCACAAAGTTCAAGGATTCACCAAGAACTTCAAGAAACTCACAAATTAAGGTATGATAGGTGTTCATCTATGGGTCCCTTCCACCCATAGAGTCCAAGAATCCATTTTAAAACTTTAAGATTCATGATTTATATGTATGAAATTTGATTGTATTCATGTTTTGACATTTATTGAGTTTTAAATCCATGCTTAATGGTGGATTCCATGAAATCGAATAGCATGTATTTTGAATTGAGTAATCCCCATGTTAAAATAGATGAATTTCAAGTTCGGCCATTGTAATTGCCATGTTTATGTGTTATCCATGATTTAAATTCCAAGTGTCAAGAATTGTTCCTAGTATGAGTTGATCTACATTATATTCATGATAAACCCTTCAATTTGCAAGTTGATTGTTATAACCATGTTTACCCTAAGTGTTTATGATTTCATAAAACAAGAATGCCTCCCATGCATTTGATAAATTGTCTATGAGAATGAAATAATTCCATTATAGCATGCTAACCTGTATTCCCCATTCATGTACAAGTTAATGCATTACAAGTGTTTGATAAAATGTCTCTATAGATGAATTATGACCAAGTGAACATTATTATGTTATTTAAGATTATGCTTTACTTTACTTTTCATGTTATCGAGTCCTAGGGGTATTTAATACCTGACAATTTAGCTGTTAACCTAGAGCTAGTGTCAGCTAGAAATAGTATCAGTCATGTCACGATCAGTAGAACTCAGTCAGTTACAAAACTCAGGAAAACTCAATAAACTCGGTATCAGTCCAGTCTAGTTCAGTATACTCAGTTCAGTGTCTTTCAGTTGGGAGAAGGATTCAGTACCGAGTGAGCCTAGGGATGGGGTCTCACCCATTAGCTAGGACTGGGTCCCTAAAAACATTCCCTAAGTTCCCAAACTACTTAATCAGTGTAGGTTATTTGATGTCATCCGTTAGATAGGACTGGCATACTCAGGGATCACCCGCTAGTTTAGGACTGATCTAAGGGTCACCCGTTAGTTGGGAATGACTCCACAGCAGTTGTTAGTACCCATGGAATGGTGCTAACATCCATCCAATTGGTGTTACAGATTGAACCCCAACTCAGTTATCTTATCTTATTTAGGGCATGATGGTTGGATGATTACCTCTCACAGTTTCAGTTTTAGTCCTTAGTATAGAACTCAGTTCAGTTCTACAGAGTTAGGATTGTTAGATACAGTCAATTAGTATCATTAATCATCGATTATCAGTTACTCAGTATCAAAAATTAGTACTTAGCTTCGGAAAAGCTCAGTTACAGTATATCTACATGCACAAATTGCATACCCAGTATTGATAGTAGTTTCAATTATTTATTTACTCCCACGTTTAGTTACTCTATATGGTTCAGTTAGTTATTGTTCATATATATGAACCCTTGAATTCAAACTTACCTCATCTAGTATATCAGTACATTCGATGTACTGACACATACTTTCTATTGCTCTATGAAGTCTCATATCATAGGTTCGGATGCTCAGGTTCCTAATCGTGAAAAGTCAGATTCAGATTCAGCCAGCAGTAGAATTAACAATGAGTCCTCATCATTCGAGGATATTCTTTTACTTCATTATTTCAGTAGATTAAGTATTTCAGTAGTTGGAGTTAGATGGGATATTGTCCCTTTAACTCCACTTTTAGATAGTTTAGATTAGAGGTGTAATAACCCACAAAATTATTTTCCAGTCTGAGCCTTAGAGCGTATTCAGTAAAGCAGAAATCTGAGTCTAAAAGTTTCAGAAGTGTCTTCCCAAGTATGAAATACTTTGAATCGTTTGTAAATTCCTTAATTTCTACTTTTTTCATGTAGATCATTGAATAATCTTTTCATCGATACCAAATTCGCCCAAATCCAACACTCAGGTGAAGAGTTAGAGCCATTTTAGTGAGACAGTGTGCCACCTGGCACCTTAGCGCGTTGCGGTGCCAGCAAAAATGGGAATTGTCAAAATCCAGTGAACCTCCGTGATTCCACCGCATTACGGTATAGTTCTAGTTTGTAACCAAAGATGGCAATGCAATTTTCGCCGCATCGCACCGTCATGCAGTTTCTCAATTGTCCAATTTCCAATGAACTAGCGCGATTATGGCGTGTCGCGCCAGCATATAAAATAGGGATTTTTTAGTTTAATTCCAAGGGCTTTTTGGTCTTTTCCCCTTATCCCCAACCTCTATAAATACCCGGCTAAGGGAGTTTAGCCTCATTTTCTCTTCTTCCACCAAGAACTAGGGTTTCCAAAAATCAAAATCCTTTCTTCTTCCTCAACAAATATCAAGAAAGATATAGACAAATCAAGAAATCTTAAGAAGGCTTTCAAGAAAAGAGTTTCTCCAAGGTATGTAGATGTTGATTCTTGGATCCCGTTAATCCAAGAAGCACAAGAACCCTTTTTTAAAAATATAAAGGTTTTATGTTTGTGATATTTCATGATTTGTATGAGTTGAAATTGATGTTACATGTGTTGTTGAGTTTTGATTCATGTTTGTTTACAAGATTCATGAGCTTTGACCCTAGTAGGGGGAATCCATGTGATATTTGTGATGTGTTCATGTCGAATGGGTGTAGAAATGGTTGAATAAGCGAAGCATGTTCCCCATAGGTTTGATAAAAAGCCTAGGATAAACATATGGGCCATTGTAGTATGTTGAATATGAAACCCCAAATTTGTGAGCTAGTCTATGCATGCCTATTGTTTGATAAAATGCCCAAGTGAAGGAATTATTCCATAGTAGTAGAAAATCCCCAAATAAGTGTGAACCCGTGCATGTCTAGTGTTTTGTTGAAGGACCTTAGTGAACAAGTGGAGATGTGATAGTAGTAAATTCCCTAATTACATGCTCTTTGATACATGCTAAGCCTTTAGTACATGCCAAGTGTTTGACTAGTAAGTAGTGACATGTTAGTGTTGAGTAGCTCCCAAATCAAGTGATATCCAAACATATGTCAAGACTGATATAGGTATGAAATAGTTGAGGTAAAACCTTGTTGAATGGAGTAGGATCTAGTAACATATTTCCCCTACGTTATTATATGATTATGGTTCAGAAATGCTTAAAGTGACCCCTTGGTGACTGTGATGATGAATAGATGTTTGTGATCCTTAAATGCTTGATGTGATGTCTTAATGATTATGAGGATGAATGTATGTTATGATTCCTAATTGCGTGAAGAGATTACTTAGTGATTGTGATTGTGATAATGAATGAATGATTGTGATGATGATGATGAATGAATGGTTGTGATGATGAAGGAATGATTATGCTTTATTTTTTATGTTATCAAGTCCTGGGGGTATTTATACTCGACAATTTAGAAGTTGTCTAGAGCCCGTGTCAGTTTTACGATAAATCTAGTGGAGCCATGATTCTTAGAACTGAGTGAACTATAGAACTCTTTATCCTCAGGCAGTTGCAGAACTTAAGAAAGCTCAGAAATCTCAGTTATGTCTATAATCTCCGTATCGCTAGTAATCTAGCCTCAGTTCTGTAATCAGCTCAGATCCAATAGTATTCAAGTGTTAATTCAAATTTCATAAGCAATTCAAATAATCTAGTCAAGCTCTGTATCGTCAGTTAGATACCATGATTCAATACCATGTCTGTCAGATTTAGAACTAAGTGATCTCAGCGTAACTCAGTCAGATCTTTGAGAAACATGATCAGTATTAGATTCAATTCAGTTTGTGTTCAATTAAGATTTCAGTTCAGAGTCTTTCATTTGGGAGTAGAAACTAGTACCGAGCGAGGGATGGAATGGCAGCTCTTTCTGTCAGTGAGAGAGGCCGGAGTCGTTAGTAGAAATCCCTAACCTCCAGAATTGTGTAGCCACCGCAGCATATAGGAGTCACCATTAGAAAAAGTCTATCACCTCCATAGAGAGAGTATTTGACTATTATATTGCCTTTGGTCAACTTCCTGGTATGGGTCATCCATCAGAGAGGAATGGCTAGAGAGAGGTCTTTACCCGTGGCACGGTATTGACACCCTTACAACTGGGATTACAGGTTGGACCCCACCTATGGTAGGTTGGGGTATGTCGGTTAAGTGACTACTTTCCACAGTTTCAGTTTTAATTTTAGATTCAGTCTCAGTCTCAGTATCAATCTTCAGAAATTAGGGTTGTCCGATACAATCATCTATCTCTATGAGGAACTCAGATATTTCCATTGATCCATGGACCATCCCATCAGATAGGCTTAGTCTCACATACAGTTATTTGATATCATATTCAGAGATATGCCGTCAAACAGGCTTGATCACAGTATTAAATTTTTATTGATTATTCTTGTTGTCAGATTCAGATATAATCATACTTCTTATCATTGAAAATCGCTTCCAAAATAATATGTTAGAAAAGTTGATCTCTAATCATGTCAGTTGAAAGCAGTAAGCTCAGAATTCAGTCCTTGATGTAAGTACATCCAGATCCTCAGTTATCAATATCAGATAACCCAATGATTCAATATCTTAGTGGCAGTAGTGAGTTCAGTTTGCAGTAAAGTGGTATCCGAGTATCAGTATCTATAGTTGCGATGGCTGTGTTCATGGTTTGTGTATTCATGTATGTGTTCTCGTACGACATTTTCATGATTATTCAGTCTAGATATTGTGTTTAAATGATCCCTTGCATTTATCCTTACCCCATCTACATACTCAGTACATTCTTGTACTGACGCATTTGCGCTATGGTGTTTTATTTGGAACCATAGGTTCAGAGGCACATGACCCAGAGTTTCCTCAGCAGTTCAGTCCTAGTCAGCAACACTAGTCGTGGCAGTGAGTCATCTTCTTTTGAGGACGAATCTCAGTTTACTATTATGGCATCAGACTTTGTTTATATTTTCAGTAGACGGAGTTAGTTGGGGACATGTACCATAAACTCCACAGTTCAGAGAGTTTAGAGGCTTCTCAGATAGATGTATTAGTATTTAGTTTTCGGTTTTAAGTATGTATAGATGTGTTGAACCTTATGGCCAGTTTTTGCATTTATTTCAGATATTAAGCAGTGTATAGGTACAGATATCAAAAAAGGGTTAGCTTATGGTCCTTAGGGGTTATAAGCAATGTCTGACATCTCGAGATGGGATCTCAGGGCATTACAAGAGGCTTTTCAGACAAGTTTTCAGACAATGTTTAAGTTTTACAGATTTGTTATTTCAGTTTATACACTTATTCAGTATTTATAGATTTTGAACCTTATGGAATTTAGCCTATTTTCTATATTTTACAGTATTATTATTCAGTGCTAATAACAAATATCAGTCATGGGTTAGCTTGTAGCCCTTCAAGGTCGTAAGCACCATGTAGCATCAAGGGTACAAACTCGGGGCATTACAAACTTGGTATCAGAGCCAGGTTTAATAGAGTCCTAGGAAGTCTAAAAGCCACATCTAGTAGAGTCTTGTGAATGGGTGTGTAGCGCGCTAGACTTATGGACAAGAGGCTATGAGATGTTCTAGGAACAATTTCCCTTCTTTCAGTATTTATGTCGTGCGAGTGAGCATGATCTCCAGTTAAAAACTCTCAATCTAAAAAACTTCTTCCTTTCATTTACAAAACATGCCTCCCAAAAGGACTATTGAAAGAAGGACCAAAAATCAGTCAGCCCATTCAGGCAGATCCCCTCGATGAGCACATCTCTCATGCAGAATTCAGAGCTGCATTCACTACTCTAGTAAATTTAGTCGCAGCTCAGAATGAATGTCCAGCTACTGTTCCGGCCAACCCAATGGCCAATACTGCTGCAAACAGAATTTGGGACTTCACCCAAATGAATCCTCTCATATTCTTAAGATCTAAGTTAGAATAGGACCTATAGGAGTTCCTCGATCAGGTTCAGAAAATCACAAACATCATGGGAGTGACTTCCAATGAGAGTGTTGAGTTAGATGCCTATCATCCATAAGATATAGCTCATACATGGTTTAAGCAGTGGCAGGTAGACAGGGGCACAAATGCAGAGCCCATAGAATGGGAAGAGTTTGCTACTGTCTTCCTAGATAGATTCTTTCCCATAGAGCTGAGAGAAACCAAGGTGCTGAAGTTCATCAACCTTAAAAAAGGTAGTATAAGTGTGAAAGAGTATCCCCTAAAGTTTACTCATTTAGCCATGTATGCTCCCCATGTAGTAGCAGACAATAGGTCCAAAATGAGCAAGTTCGTATCAAGGGTGTCAGATAGTGTGGTCAAGGAGTGCAGAACAATGAAGTTGATTAAAGAGATGGACACATCTAGTCTTATGGTCCATGCTCAACAGATTGAGAAGCAGAACCTTAAGAAGAAAGAGAGAGAGAATAAGAGAGCTAGAACGGGTAGCTTTAGTTTTGCTCAGTGTATGTCTGAAGGCGGTAAACGTTCCTAGTATTTTCAAAAGTTTTCAGTTCTAGCTCCATCCTCAGCTAGTGCGCCAGTACTAAAGTTCATAAATGACATTTGAGATGGGGCACCAGGGTCTAAAACATAGGGTAGTGTGAGCAGTGGTCATACCCATTCGCTTAGTGAAGAATGTGGTAAAAATCACCTAGGTGTGTGTAAAGCAGGCAGCGATGTATGTTTTAGATGTGGTAAGCCAAGTCTCAAGATGTAGGAGTGTAGAGTATTAGCTCAGAAAGGAAAATATTTGCATCAACATGGTTAGTTCAGCCATTTTCCAATCCCATCCGGTCGCCCAACTCAGCAGGGCACCACTTCCAGTACTACTAGTGGTCAACGCCAAAATAGATTTTATGCACTCCAATCTCGCCATTATCTTGGAAGTTCTCCTAAAATAGTTATGGGTATGTTATAAGTGTTTCATCTTTATGTTTATTCCTTGTTAGATCCCGAGGCTTTACTTCCTTTGTAATCAACTTCGGTGTCAGATCCAAAATATTAGCAGAGACCTCCTCAGTGTCTACCCCAGAATTTAGAGTAAAGTGCTAGCAACTCAGTTTAGAATTGTTGATTAAGTGGTTCACAGCTTTAGAATTATGACTTTAAGCTAAGGGGGAGATGGTTGAACAAGTATCCAAGTCAGGCTTTCAGATCTTAGTAGTAATGTCAGTAATGTTAGTACTCATGCCTTACATGTCAGCTCTATGATCCTAGCTCATATTCGGCCACGTTATCAAAAATCGGGTATGCTTATAGTTCCTAGTATAAGGAGTCCCAGTTCACTCAGTATAATGAATCAGGTTCCGTGAATACAGAAACTCCAACTCAGGTCTGCAGCTCATGGCTCAGGTACTCATGCCTTATAATATGCTCAGTTCCCATGACTCATGCTACGCTTCTAATGATCATCCGAATTCAGATTTCATCAAGTATATCCTCAGTGTAGACCTCTTGATAAATCCATGATATTGATATTCTATTCCTCAGGCTTCAGTTAAATGTCAAGTTCAGTCTAGTGTCCATTCATGCTTCAGGTCCTTATGTTTTAACCTTTAGCGAACTCTTCTTATAAAATAATATAGTGATGAACAATTGCTTAGATGGGAGAGAGAAAATGTTTTATGTTAAGAAAAGATTATTACATGCTTATTTTACACGAAGTATTAGTTATGAAGATAGGCTTGAATGTCAAGTTGATGTGTAAGTGGCTAAATATTTTTCAGAGATTTGAGTAGGCTTAAACTTAGTAGGATAATTCAGTTCAGCTCAGACCTCAGTAAGTGGGGTTATCAGTGCCCATATTACAAAGTTTTATCCATGTTGTGGTTTCGTATTCAGATATCTAATTCAGACTATACTAGGGTTCCTTACTCCCTGAAGTCATTAGAACATTATAGAAAGAGTGTCTCAGAAAATCACCAATCGAGTATAAGTTTTTAGTATGAGTTAGTTCGTAAAGCCAGCAATTTAGTTTAGCAGTCAGGCGGACAAATTCGGATGGTTTCCCATCTTTTCATCTAGTCGTCCTATCCCAAAATGGAACATCATAATAGTTATGAGTTCTACACAGTTTATGTATCATGCCCCAGTTTCAGATCTCAGATATTCAGTCACCATTCAGTTTGTAGGTTCCCCGTGCATTATCTCATGTGTTTCCTTTGTATCTCAGGAAAGTCAGCATTCTCGAGGGGTATAGTGTCCCAAGGAGGAGATGCACTATAATCCCCGAGCTTTCATGTTCTAAACCTTCCATTCTCTCTTCATATCATGAATCCAGTTAGGGATAATGGGTACTCAAGGGTTGACCCTCTCATTCGAATCTCATCCATATGACCATTCCCAAGTCATGGTATGTATTCAAGGAATCAGTTCAGTTTACAAATTCAGTTCATGTATCATATTTCAGGATTAGTCTTGCCCGCATGTTCCCGTTCATACATGTTCAGTAAATGATCTCAGGTTCATCGGTATTCTCAGATTAAGGTAACAGTCTTTCTTAGCTATACCCAACTCTATGTTCAGTTATAGTTATAATCTTCATACTCCATTACCATTGCACATTCGGTCACGCATTCATGAATCAGTTCAGTTTTGTACTCATGTATCAAATATGCATTTTCAGTATAAGAACTCAGGTTGTAAGTAGTTTAGTCATGTAATCAGGTTTTAGTTTTGCGTGTTCAGTGTATAAACTCAGTTTGTCATGTTTCTCAGCTTAATCAGTCTCATTCGAGGATGACTGTTCTTAAGGGGGTGAATTGTAATACCCGTATATCCCTAGCTTAATTTTAGTCTTAGTACATGAGTAATCCCATACAAAATTTTTGAAATATTCAGTATATTTCAGTTTATAGCCTACCATTATGTAGGAAATTCAATTAGCTTTCCAATGGTATAAAGTTCGCCAAAATTTGACACCCGAGCGAAGAGTTAGAGCCATTTTAGTAAGACAGTTTGCCACCTGAGCCATCAACGCGTCACGGAGCATGACCAAATGGAAATCGTCAATTCCAGTGTTGCTCCACGATATTGGAGCATCGTACTATAAACCCAGTTCACAATTATAAATTTCTAGTGTGGCAACGCAATTCCACCACATCGCGCCAAGGACAAAAATTGCATCTAGAAAGACACCGTGATGGCAACGCATCGTGCCACCAGTCCAATTCCCTATTTTCCATTTTCTAGTGACACGACGCGATAGCAAGGCGTCACACCGGGTGCTAAAATCGTGAATTTTCAGTAACTCCGAGTTTTAAATCTGAGGGCATTAAAGTCTTTTTCCCCTCACCCGAGTTAGCCTTTAACACAAAATTCATCTCTAATTAACCTAGTTACTTCATTATTCACCCAATTTTCTCCCAAATTAAACCATTCTCTCTCAAGAGGCAAAAAACCCTAGTTCAATAAATCAAGCACAAAGTTCAAGAATTCACCAAGAACATCAAGAAACTCATAAATTAAAGTATGTTTGGTGTTTATCTATGGGTCCCTTCCACCGATAGAGTCCAAGAATCCGTATTTAAAACTTCAAGATTCATGATTCATGATTTACATGTATGAAATTTGATTGTATTCATGTTTTGACATTTATTGAGTTTTAAATCCATGATTAATGATGGATTCCATGAAATTGAATACCATGTATATTGAATTGAGTAATCCCCATGTTATAATCCATGAATTTGCAAGTTTGGACATTGTAATTGCCATTTTTATGTGTTATCCATGATTTAACTTCCTAGTTTCAAGAATTGTTCCTAGCATGAGTTGATCTACATGATATTCATGATAAACTCTTCAATTTGCAAGTTGATTGTTATAACCATGATTACCCTAAGTGTTTATGATTTAGTAAAATAAGAATTCCTCATATGTGTTTGATAAATTGTCTATGAGAATGAAATAATGCCATTATAGCATACTAAAATGTATTCCTCATTCATGTCGAGTTAATGAATTACAAGTGTTTGATAAAATGTTTCTATAGATGAATTATGACCAAGTGAACATTATTATGTTATTCAAGATTATGCTTTACTTTACTTTTCATGCTATCGAGTCCTGGGGGTATTTAATACCCAATAATTTAGTTGTTTACCTAGAGCCAGTGTCAGTTACAAATAGTATCAGTCATGTCACGATCAGTAGAATTCTGTTAGTTGATATGCCCAAATTACAACTCTCGTTAGAGAAGGTAAGAGGTCGTTGTCAAATATAATACGCAACTGGGTTGGGTGTCGAATCCCACAGGGAATACAGTGTTCACTAAGTATTATGGTTGTTACTAGACTATTGATCGAAGGTTCCAGAATAGAGGAGGATTTTGAATTATCAATTATATTCAAATATTTGTCTCAGAAAGTAATCAAACGGTAGGTTATATGGCTACTAGTAATTCAATAAGAGAAGCCAAACTAGAGTTATGGTTACCAAGATGCTTAAGCATCTAGGGTTGTAAACTATTTTAAATTCCTAATGAACAATTCTAATTGCAAGATTAATTGAATTCTCTGGTTTACCCATTAGTTTCTCAACCTAAATAAGTAGTTTATCCCTTTATTCCTTCAAACTTAAGGAACATATTATTTATTCAACTATATTCTCACATGGGTTGATCCGGTTAAGGCATCTACCCCCTATCCAAAGGTTAAGGCCTTTAGATTTATGTAAACCCTTGTTTTTCCAAATAAACACTTTTATATTCGAACAAGTGTTGTTCTTGGGTTCACTTTTCAAGATTGCAACCAAGAAAAGTCATTAAAGTGAAGAATGGTTTATGCGATATCAATTAATTATGGGAATCTACTAGATCCAAAACTCCCAATCATCTATTCACATCAAGGCTCCCATAACCCTAGTTATGGGAGCTTAGCCATATATTTCCACCCAAGAAAGAGAAGAAACCATTGTGTTATTCATAAATTAATTCAAAGTTTACTTATAAAAGTCACAATTGTTGTTCTTTAATCTTTAATAGAAAAATATCATAAAAGAATATAGATCCACAAATCTCCAATGAATCTTAGATAAAAACTATGTAACAATGTATTTTCAGTATGAAAAAACTAATGAAAAGATAAGAGATGGATAAAAAGATCCCTAATAAAACCTAAGACTGGGTATTTATATGTTCCCAGATAAAAAGAATTTAAAATTCAAAATTATAAAATCTGCGTCCAAAGTGACGTCTAAAGTGGTGGTCTGTCGGAAGTCTGATGGTTCACTAAATTAGCCATCGCTGATGGACCTTAAAAACCCAGTTCTGCTTGATTCTGATGGCCAAAGTGGTGGTCCGTCGGAAGGATGAAGGTCCACCAATTGGGCCGTAGTTGCTGATCCTAGAAAGTCACGTTCTGGATAAGACTAACGACCAAAGTGGTTGTCTGTTGCAAGACTGTCGGTCCACCATTTTGACCGTCGTTGATGATCCTCGAGAGTCAAGTTCTAGATATTCCTGATGGCTGAAGTGGTGGTCTATCGTAGGAATGACGGTCCACCATGTTGGCCGTCGCTGAGCATTTTAGGAAGCTTGGTTCTGTTTAGGGCTGACGTCCAAAATGGTGGTCCATCGCAAGACTGACGGTCCACCACATGGGTCGTCGCTGGGTCTTCTGAAGTCTTGGACTCTATTTGGGTCTGACGGTTGAGTTGGTGGTCCATCGTAAGATTGACAGTCCACTATTTTGACCGTCAGAAGTGTTTTTCTTCTAATTTTCTGAGTCTGTTCCTTCAGCTAGCTCCTTACCCCGAAACACGAAAAACCAGCATTAAATGCAACCTTGGTTGCTTAAAAACATGCAATTTTCCCAAGAAAAGATAAAAAATATTCCATCAAAAGCCGGAACATCAACACCCTCAACTTAAGATAATTACTTTTCCTCAAGAAACTCATCTCCAAATTGTAAATATGAACAATACAATGATGGGCATTTACTACTGAACCAATTCTCACACAGCCATTCACTTATAATCTAAATCATATAGTTTAACATGTCAGAGTTTATAACCTACATTGTTTCAAATTCAATTTATCTACACAACATAGATACAAGAATCTACAGAGATCAGCCAAATTAAGTATCACTCAGGTTTCCCTCACAGACGAGGAGATCCACTAATTATTGTATTTTTTGGATACAAATAAAAACCCTCTCACTCATCAAAGAAGTAACCAACATAGCACATGCACCCATAAGCTTGCCTTTATCATCTAACGCCTCCCTTATATCTGAGTTCTAAGATTAAGAAGGTCTTTTTTAGTCTATTAATGAAGTATCATGCTAGTTCAGGAAGGAATTTTTGGAAAAATTGACTAAAACTAGACTTTAACTCTCTTTTCCTTGAAATTCTTCTTACCAACGCCATAACTTTGCTAGCTCACTTACCATTTTATCTTTCATTCATGTTTTACCACAACAAACTCTTCTACCTTAGCTAATTGGTTAAACTTAAGACAATACACTTTCAGCTATCATGTTTTACCATTTTCTCAACTTAGGTTGATGCCATAAGTCAAGGTGCACATTGTCTTAACTAGACCAGGGCCAAATGCTCTAATTCAAATTCTAGACCAACTTTCCATTAAGCAGATAACAGTCGTACAATAGCCACCCTCAACTTAGGTGTTTTTCTTAATATTAGGTACACATTTCCCATTACTAGTCCAGGGCGAAATCTAGGATTCAACAGCTGAAAGAGAGTTAACTAGAATGCTTGGTGATGAAGAAAAAATAACAAAGGCTCAAAGAAGGGTTCAACTATGGAATTTTTTTTTTGGCGGGGTTAATTACTTTGGCTAAGTGGACAAAAAGCACAAGATGGCCTGCCATTATTTCTTATCCAATCAACTACAGAACAACATCAATTGAACCAGGCAAGTTCTAGGTACTATACTATGTAAAAACTAATACAAATACTCGCGCACACAGTGGCAACTGAGTCATACCCATTTTGCTGTTCTTAAGATTTGCATCACATGTCATGTATATTTACAGGTTAATGCCAACTACAGATTCACTAACAGTCGATCACATATCCTAGGAGATAAATAAATAGTCATATGGAAATAGTCCTACCTTTGTGACAACACTATTCATCATCCGTATTTACAACAAGATACTAACACAAAAAAAACTTTTATTCCATGGACTAACATTGACAACATATCAAGACTTAAAAACAAGAAAAATGTAAATCAATCCAAATCTGAAGTTAAACCTCAAAAATAAAAATGCAAACTTAATATGATCGTAGACATGCCGATTCTCCTAGATAGAACATGGTAGGGTTCATAATATGAGAAACACATCCCCCCATGATACAAGTACACCACACCCACATAAATACATATGCATTGTCCTCAAAGCATTAAATTGAAGTACAAAGGAATGGGTATACTTGTTTTACCTCTTATTCATCTGAGGCATCTGTGAAGTGTGGTGAGGCTCCTACATCCTCACCAGGTGCAATGTTGGCCCCTATTGTGGTAGGATCACTCAAAACCTCACCCTCCTGGATTGGAGGAAACATCTCTCGAATTGATGCTCCTACTGCTTCATCTTTTTTTTTCATCTTTCTTTGGTTTCTTTCGATCTCTCTTCAGATCATGTTGTTCTTTTTCCTTCTGTGTCATTTCTTCTCTTTTTCTTCTCTTTATAGCTCTCATTATAGCTTGTTCATCCATGTGTTGCTTTTCTTTGTCTTTCACAGGTCTTTCCATCAGGTCCACAATACCCTCATCATCATCACTTGCCACTAAGGCTGGGTAAAAAATAATCTATTGTGGTTGCCTTCCCTTTAACTCTGCTATATCAGCCTCTGCCTGCTCAAATTCAGCCATAATCTTTGCAAGATCAGGGAAGGACGGTGCATCTAGCCTTTTTTTTATGTGGTGGTCCATGTTGTCTATCCTAGCTTGAATAGTCTGGAATGGACGGATTTCCTTAGCTATAATTTCATCAACAAAAAGGCTTAAATTCTGATACCTATTTATGTAACTGTCTCTGAAACCTCTTTTGCAGCTTCAATGATTTTGTAAAATTCCCCTGCATTAACCTGTATTTGGCAAAGTCCGCTCCTCATATAGATTGTATAGAACCCGACCCTGTAGAAGTACATGGAGGAACATACTCTGGTGGAACATAAGTGGTTATAGGAAAAAGCATACCTTCGGAAATTTCTGTAGCATCGGGAGCTAGTGCAGATTGAGTCTGGTAAGTTGGAGGCTTGGTGACATGCATCTCAAACTTTAAGTCATCTTTCAACTTCTCAATGTCCTGTCTATGTGTAGAGAGATTTCATTGTCAACTCCACGGATCAGGGGCACACTGGCCTGTTTGCATAACTCAGTGATTAAGCATGGGAACGACAATGCACTATTTGTTTTATGTTCCCTCACAAATATCTCATCCGCAATAATCTAGCCGAAGTCAACTTTTATCCCTGAAACCAAGCTTGCCACCAATACGGATTTATGTTTGTCCAAGTTTCTGTTATCTTTTGTTGGCATCAGCCTTAAGCGAACAACAACCAACCAAAACTTACCCTTAAAGATAATTGAATATTTGGCAATACGCTCTCATAAAGAAGTCAACCAAGAAGGGTTACCATCATCAGTTAATAATGAAGCCACCCAAGGCCTCTGAGTGGATACAGTTCTCAGCCTATACTGAAGATCAGGTATAGAAGGTGGAGCCTCTTACTCTAGCCTGAATACCATCCTATTGATTGTTTAGACTGAAATATAAATAGTGACTCCTCGGACAAGTACGGACTCTCTATTCGGCAAGCTTGCAGCTAGTTCGGTTGATACACTCCTGGTGGCCTGCTCATCGGCAAGATAATTAGCAAATAATTCTCTTACCCAATTCGGTTGATACGCTCCTGGTGGCCTACTCATCCATGCTAGTTCTCACTCGATGAAATGACATTCCAACTCAAGATATTCATGTAGCTCCATTGTCACAATCAGATGTTCTACCGTGAATGGCCTTTTTATCTCTCTTGCTATAAGTGTAATCCGTCATAGAATTTCTCTCATGCTCCATCTATCTACCATCTAATCGTCTCTCAAACATGAGGCTTCTTATGTTTGATAAGGTTAGCATACTCAGGTTCAGTATCTACATTATTTGCTTCCATTGGTTCACCCATATTAGCAACCTCAATTCCACCCTCAACAGGCTCGGGTTGATTTGTAGCAACCGTTGCCTCGCTTGGGCTTGAGCTGGTACTGCTTGTACTACTATCGCTCTCCTTTTCAGACTGGTAGAGCATGGGACTTTCCCTTTCACATTACCTGGTGTTGTACATGAGTGCAGATTCACCTCTACTCCTTTTGGATCTTTCTTCTCTGTTTGGTGGAAGCTTACGAGCCATAACGCCTAAAAAACAAGCGAGGAATTAGTTCACAACAAAAAAAGAGCCTAATAGTGAAAAATCAGACTTGATGTCCATACTGGTGGTTTATCGATTAACTGGTGGTCCCCCAGGTGGTCCATCAGGTCCTATCCAGAAGACTTAAAAATTTAGAGAGTTGCAATGGCCCAGATGGTGGTCCGTCACAAAGTTGACGGTCCACCAATTCGACTGTCGCTTCTTAACCAGTGGGTGTATTTCCTAGGTTTCTTGCGATGGTTCATTTGGTGGTCCATGGAATAATTGACGATCCACTACTTTAACCGTCGCACCCCCATCTTCAGATTTAGGATTCAATTCGGTATTTTGTCGAACATTTACCATACAATCCCGATTTTTTAGCAAAAATTGACACCAACTTCACATTTATGCACATAGATCCACATTTTTGAGCATATGTGTTACTCATACTTCACCCACATGGAGTATATTATCATTCCAGACTTAAAACAAGTTAGAGAAAAAGAAGACAACAAGATTAACTTTTATCAAGAAACCAAATATTCATTTCATGTTGTATCAATTTAAAAAGAAAAGACATGGAGGTGCTCATACCTTGATTTGCAGAAGTTACTCTTCTACTTGTTTGCAAATAATGAAACAAACTTAACTTAAAACTCTATAATTTCTTTCAAGAATGTTTGAGATGAAGATAAAGAAAAAGAGGTGGTCACTTAAATAGGGAAAAAAGGAGTAGATATAGAGTCCCAGGAAGAGTAAATGCCTTCAGATACTTTGAATCAAAAGGAATTTGGTCAGTTGAAGAAGTTGAAAAGGGTACAACGTATGTAATCGCTCTTTTACCTCTTTAAAATCAATTGGTCCAAATATAGTTCACTTAAATAAAGAATAATTTTTAACCCGACTCGACCCAGTGCTAGGGTAACAATGACGGCTACTTCGACGGTCCATCAGAAATGTGACGAACCACCATTTGGGCCGTCGCTTCATACCAGGACTTGGTCACTTCAGTTTCATTTCGACGGTCCAAGTGGCGGTTCACCAAAGTTGTGAAGGTCCACCACTTTGGTCAACACCTTACCATAACATGGTCACCTCAGTTTAATTTTGACGGTCCAAGTGACGGTCCACCAAATTTGTGACGATCCACCACTTTAGCTGTCGGACCTTGCCAGAACCTGGGCAACTCAGCTTGATTTTGATGGTTAGTGTGGTGGTCCACCAATTTAGTGACGTTCCACTACTTGGGCCATTAATTTTTTCCAGTGAATCAATTTTTCAGCTTCTTTTCAACGGTTGAAATGGTGGTCCATCAGGTGACTGGTGGTCCACCAATTCAGCCATCACTTTTGTTCCAGTAGCTCAGATTTTCCCCTTTTTTCCAATTGTATTACTCCTTTTTGCTGCATTTTAAATCCTGGACACTTCACAAACACATAAAAAATGCGCTAGAACAACAAAATAATTTAACTAATGCTTTACAACAACACACTATGGGTTGCCTCCCACTAGCACCTGATTTATCATCGCAGCACGACTCAGTTATCTTGATTACTCAGACTTCATCGAGATAAATAGTATCAATACTACTTATTGATTCCATTAGATCGATATACAATTTCACACACTATCCATTTACCTTGAAGAACTTCCATCTACATTTTCAAGTTCCACTACTCCAGATGTGTAGACTTCACTTTAAATGGGCCGGACCATTTGGATTTGAGCTTACCTAGAAACAGTTTGAGTCTGGAGTTGAAAACAAACACCAAGTCACCTCTTTGGAAATCCCACTTTTCAATCCTTAGGTCATTGTATATCTTCATTCTTTCCTTGTATAGATCAGCCCGATCATAAGCTCCAAGACGAAACTCGTCCATCTCATTCAGTTGCCCCTGTCTTATATTTACTGGCTTATTCCAATTCAAGTTAAGCCGCTTCAGTAGCCACAACGCTTTATGATCTAGCTCAATCGACAAATGAAACGCCTTGCCATAAACCAATTGGTATGGCGACATGCCAATAGGTGTCTTGAAATCCATTTGATATGCCTATAAGGCATCGTCCATCTTCCTAGACCAATCCTTCCCACTAGTATTTGCAGTCTTGGCAAGGATAGCTTTGATTTTTCGATTAGAGATTTCTACCTTCCCACTAGTTTGCGGGTGGTATTGTGTATCCAGTTTATGCTACTTAACTCCACATTTTGCCAAGGCAGCTCTGAACATCTTATTGCAAAAGTGTGATCCTCTATCGCTGATGATGATACGTGGTACCCCGAAGCGAGAGAAGATGTTTTTCCTTAAGAATGCAATAACTCTCTTCCCTTCATTATCTGCCAGAACCATTTCCTCAACCCATTTTTGACATGTAGTCAACGACCACTAATATGTACTTCTTCCTAAATGAGCTCACGAAGGGCCCCATGAAATCAATGCCTCAGACATCAAATAATTCTACCTCCAGTATTTTAGACATTGGCATCTCATGGTGCTTTGAAATGGACCCTTACCTTTGACATTGGTCACACCTCTTCACAAACTTGTAGGTGTCTTTGAACAAAGAGGCCTAATAGTTGCCACTCTGAAGCACTTTCCTTGCAGTCCGATCACCTGCATGGTGACCTCTAACTGGGGAAGCATGACTCTCTTCCAGTATACTTAACATATCTAATTCTAGGATGCATCATCTAATAATACCATTCGCACATCGCCGAAAAAGATATGGCTTATCCCATAAGTAATGGGTCACATCATGGAGAAACTTTTTCCTTTGATAAAAGGAAAAATTCTCTGGTATCACCTCGATCACCACATAATATGCAAAATCAGCATCCCAAGGTATTTTCTTCATAACAGCAGCCAAGATTTCCTCATCTGGAAATGCATTATTGATCTCAAATTCATCTCTAACTGCTTGTTCCCTTTCCAGTGTGAACAGATAATGTGCAACTTAGTTTTTGCAACCCTTTATATCTTTGACTTCAAAGTCAAATTCTTGAAGTAGCAGAACTTATCTAATCAACCTTGGTTTTGCATCCTTTTTCTCCATCAAATATCTCAAGGCTGCGTGGTCAGTGTGGACCACCACCTTGGTTCCTAGCAAATAAGCCCGGAACTTCTCAAAAGCATAGACTATTGCAAGAAGTTCATGTTCTTTGATGGTGTAGTTCTTTTGAGCTCCATTCAGGTCTTTGCTGGCGTAATAGATTAGATAAAACAATTTGTCTTTCTTTTGTCCCAGCACAGATCCAAGGGCAACACCGATTGCATCACATGTGATCTCAAATGGTTTTGACCAATTCGGTGCAACTATAATAGGACTATCAACCAGCTTCCCTTTAAGGCATTCAAATGCCTTCAAGCAATCCTCATCAAAGGAAAATTTGACTTCCTTCTCCAAAAGTTTGCAAAGGGGGTTTGCAATCTTTGAGAAGTCCTTTATAAACCTCTGATAGAAGTTAGCATGACCAAGAAAACTATACACCCTCTTCATTGAAATAGAAGATGGAAGCTTCTCTATAACCTCAACTTTAGCTCGATCAACTTCAATCCCCTTTAATGAAATTTTGTGTCCGAGAATAATGCCCTCCTTCACCATGAAGTGGCATTTCTCCCAATTAAGCAAAAGATTAAACTCCTCACACCGCTGTAAGACCCTACTCAGATTTACTAAACACAGCTCAAACAAATTTTTTACCACAGAAAATCATCCATAAGCACCTCCACGGTGTCTTCAACCATATCTGAGAAAATAGACATCATGCACCATTAAAAGGTAGCAGGTGCATTACATAATCCAAATGGCTTTCACTTCAATGCAAAAGTACTGTATGGGCAGGTGAATGTCATTTTCTCCTGATCCTCTGGGGATATGGAAATCTGATTGTAACTAGAATAACCATCCAAGAAACAATACCAACCTCTTCTCGCCAACCGATCAAGTATATGATCCATGAAAGGCATTGGGATGTGGTCCTTTAATTTCCACGAGTTGAGTTTTCTGTAATCCATACACACCCTCCATCCAGTAATAGGCATGAGTAGAATCAACTTATTCTTCTAATTAGCCATCACTGTTATGCCCCCTTTCTTGGGCACGCATTCAATAGGACTTACCCACTTACTATTTGAGATGGGGTATACCACTCCTGCATCTAGCCACTTAATGATTTCTTTCTTTACTACCTCTTACATAGGTGGATTTAGATGATATTGATGCTCAATAGTCGGGAAACAATCCTCTTCTAGCTAGATTTTATATGTGCATATACCAGGAGGAATACTAATAATATCTACAATCATTCAACCAATAGTCATCTTATATCTCTTAAGACCACAGATGAGGGATTCCACCTGTTGTTCACCTAGGTCAGCCGCAATAATAACGGTAGTGTATTCCCTCTCCCCAGGAACACAAACCTCACATGACCGAGCAACTATTTCAGCTCTAAAGTAGGTGGCTCTTCAATAGACGGCTTGGCTGGTGGACTCGGATGATTTTTCAAGTCCAAATCCAGCTTCTTGGGTGCATAAGAATAAGACCCCATGATTGTCATGGAACACACAGTCTCCTCATAATCTTCAATACCGTCTTGATCAAAATTCATTAATATAGCAGCTAAAGTCTCCAAATCAAATTTTTCCTCTATAGTTACTTCCTGCTCCTCCTCATAATAAACATCCACAACAGAAAATACACTTATATCTTTATGTTGTTTCGTGGACTGGCATATATTGAATAAAACTACTTCATCATTTAGCCTGAACAGTAGCTCATTTATCATTAGATCAATAAGTACACTCCCAGTTGCGAGAAAAGGTCTACCCAAGATTATGGGCACCTCAAAGTCCACCTCGCAATCGAGAATGACAAAATTAGATGGAAATATAAAACTGGCCACCTTAACTAATACGTCATATTGAATCCCCATGGGCTGCTTCACAGACTTGTCTACCATAACTAATCTTATGTTTGTGGGAGTAGGATCCCCTAAACCCAATTTTTTATACACAGCAAGCGGTATCAAGTTTATACTGGCTCCCAAATCACATAGATCTTTTGCGAAATCAAGAGGCCCAATAGTACATGGGATAGTAAATGCTCTCGGGTCTGCCTTCTTCTGCACCAACGACCTTGTAGAAATAGCACCACAATTATGGAGATTGTCCACCATCTTATAACTAACTGTTCTTTTTTTCGTAACAAGGTATTTCATGAACTTTTCCTACCCGAGAATTTTATGCAATGCCTCTACCAATGGCAAGTTAATTGTCAACTGCTTAAGCATTTCCATAAACTTTCCAAACTTTGTGTCATCGACCTTATTTTTCAACCGATAGAAAAATAGAGGAGGTGGTTTTGGGAGCATAGTAACCACCACTTCGGTCTCCTTTTCATTTCTGTTCTCCAACTCATCACCCTACTGATGGTTGGATGGTGTATTATCAATAACTTTATCCAATTTCTTAGACTCCACTGGATAACTTTCTTCATGCTCAATATCCTCTGTAATTACAGCTTTGCCTACAGATGGACCTGGTAATACCTTACCACTCCGTGTGGTAATTGCTATGCAGGAGCCATTATTTCAAGAATTCTGAACTATATCACTTGGAAAATTTCTACTCTTCCTCTGATTCAATGCTGCTGAGAGTTGGCTTAATTGTTGCTCTAACTATTTGATAAAAGTAGAGTATGAGTTTACCAACTGACTCATGGAAGACATATCACTCTTCATAGTAGTCACCCCAGAGTTGGTAGTCTCAACTCCCTTTAATAATTTATCCATCATGTCCTCCATGGACATCTTGCCATAGCTAGTTGCAGCATTGTCTCTGCTTTCAGGAGGTACATATAGTCCACTCCTATTATTTTTTTCTCTTCCAGTTCCCTTGATCTCTATCCTTGTAACCAGCTTTGTCGAAATAGTTTTGACCTTAATTTTCTTGGCTATTTACTTAGAAACCCCATAATTATTTAGATAGTTTGCCTCTTCTTCCAAATTAGAGTTAGCTCTTCCCCGGGATGTAACAACTTTCACCTTCTCCATTTTTCTAGATAATAGATTCTTAGTTAGTAAATCCATTTGTGTCTTTAAATGTGCAATATCCTGGTCACATTCTTCATCCTTCTTGCATTGCTCTATAGTCATACTACCAAACACAGCAGGGTTTCCTACCACAGAATCCCTGGTATGCCAAGCTCTACTCTGTTTGGTCATCTGATCAAGAATCTTCGAAGCCTTTAGGAAAGTTAGGTCAACAAACGGCCCTCTTGCAGCATTATCCATAACTGGCTTTGTAAAAGAGTTTAAAGCCCGGAAAAAAGTCTCCAACAAATGAATATCCATCATGTTATGGTTCGGGCATTGCATCAGCTTCCTTTTAAACCTCTCCCAGGTCTTATGAAGAGCTTCAGTGGGAAGCTATTGAAAGTTACTGATTTCATCCCTCAACGGTACCCTCTTGGAGGGTGGAAAGAACCTTTCTAGGAAAGCCTTTTTCAACTACCTTCAGTTGGTTATAGCATCAGGAGTTAGTTCATTTAGCCATAGTGTCACCTCCCCATACAGAGACAATGGAAACAAACGCAGGCGGATAGTATTCTGACCCACTCCTGGATTATCAAAAGACTTGCAAATGGTGTCAAAATTCTCCAAATATATATTTGGATCATCTCTGGGAAGACCACCGAACAACCTATTTAGATGAAGGAGGAATCATCATACTAGTAATATTAAATTTAGCTCTTACTGCTAGATGTGGAGGAATGATAGCTCCAATTGAATCTACTTCATCCATTCTATCTTTATCATCATTCAGATCAAACTGCACTGGTTTACGTTATTGCCTTTCCCTAAAGGGGTGATTCCTGTTTACATTCTGATTAGCTGGTGCAGCCACATTCTCTGCACGCCTTGGGTTAATAGGATCTAATAATTCATCATCCACGAAATCATCATCATCAGGATGAGGATAACGTGCCTGTTGGCCGTTATTCTACTGATTTAGTTGAGCTCTAGCCAGAACGGCTAGTCTTTCAGTATCTTAGGGGTATTCCATTCTTCCATTTAACTGTGGATCTGGAAGTATTGGTAATAATGGTGCACCCAATCTTTGTGTACTTGGGATACACAATAACTCCCCTATATAGAAAAAAACAACAAACAAAAGTGAAATTTGGGAAACTTGACCAAAGGTCAATTAACAAACACAAATTTAATTGACCATTGTATTCCCTAGCAACAACGCCAAAATTTGATACGATCAAATTACAACTCTATTTAGAGAGTATAAGTGGTCGCTGTCAAATATAGAACCCAACGGGGTTGGGTGTCAAATTCCACAGGGAATACTGTGTTCACTAAGTATTGTGGTTGTTACTAGACTGTTGATCGAAGGTTCCAGAATAGAGGGAGATTTTGATTTATCAATTATATTCAAATATTTGTCATATAAAGTAATCCAACTGTAGGTTATATTGCTAATAGTAATTAAATAAGAGAAGTCAAACTAAAGTTATGGTTACCAAGATGCTTAAGAAGCTAGGGTTGTGAACTATTTTGAATTCCCAATGAACAATTCTAATTGCAAGATTAATTGAATTCTATGGTTTACCCATTAGTTTCTCAAACTAAATGAGTAGCTTATCCCTTAATTCCTTCAAACTTAAGGAACACATTATTTATTCAACTATATTCTCACATGGGTTGATCTGGTTAAAGAATCTACCCTCTATCCAAAGTTTAAGGCCTTTAGCTTTATGTAAACCCTTTTTTATCAACAAATACTTTTTTATTTGAACAAGTGTTGTTCTCGGGATCACTTTTCAAGTTTGAAATCAAGAAAAGTCATTAAAGTGTAGAAGGGTTTATGCAATACTAATTAATCATGGGAATCTACAAGATTCACAACACCAATCAGCTATTCACATCAAGGCTCCCATAAACCTAGTTATGGGAGCTTAGCCACACATTTCCACCCAATAAAGAGAAGAAACCGTTATGTTATTCATTAATTAATTGAAAGTTTACTTACAAAAGTCACAATTGTTGTTCTTCAATCTTCAATAGAAAAATATGATAAAAGAATATAGATCCACAAATCTCCAATGAATCTTAGAGAAAAACTATGTAATAATGTATTTTCAGTATGAAAAAACTAATGAAAAGATAAGAGATGGATAAAAAGATCCCTAATAAGACCTAATACTGGTTATTTATATGTTCCTAGGTAAAAAGAATTTAAAATTCAATATTATAAAATCTGCATCCAAAGTGACGGCTGAAGTGGTGGTTCATCAAAAGTTTGATGGTTCACCAAACTAGCCATCACTGATGGTCCTTGAAATCCTAGTTTTGCTTGAGTTTGACACCCAAAGTGGTGGTCCGTTGGAATCTTGATGGTCCACCAATTGGTCCATCACTACTGATCCTGGAAAGTCATGTTCTGGATAAAACTGACGGTCCACTATTTTGATCGTCGCTGATGATCCTCGAGAGTCAAGTTTTGGATAGTACTGACAGCTGAAGTGGTGGTCCATCGCAAGATTGGTGGTCCATCATGTTGGTCGTCGCTGTCAATTTTTGAAAGCCTGGTTCTGTTTAGCGCTGACAGCCAAAATGGTGGTTCGTTGCAAGATTGACGATACACCACATAGGCTGTCGCTGGGTCTTCTGAAGTCATGGACTCTGTTTAGGCCTGACGGTTGAGTTGGTGGTCTGTCACAAGACTGAAGGTCCATCATTATGACCGTCAGAAGTGTTTTTCTTCTAATTATCTGAGTTTGTTCCTTCAGCTAGCTTCTTACCCTGAAACACTAAAAAACAACATTAAATACTACCTTGGTTGCTTGAAAACATGCAATTTTCCCAAGAAAATGATAAAAAATGTTCCGTCAAAATTTGGAACATTATGAGTTACAAAACTCAGTAAACTCTGTATCAGTCCAGTCCAATTCAGTATACTCAGTTCAGTGTTTTTCATTTGGGAGCAGGATTCAGCACCGAGAGAGCCTAGGGATGGGGTCTCACCCATTGGTTAGGACTAGGTCCCTAGATGCAATCTCTAAGTTCCCAAACTATATAGCCTGTGTAGGTTATAAGATGTCACCCGTTAGATAGGACTGGCATACTCAGGGATCACCTGCTAGTTTAGGACTGATCTTGGGGGTCACTCATTAGTTAAGACTGACTCCACAGTAGTTTCTAGTACCTGTGGCATGGTTCTAAAACCCTTCCAATTAGGGTTATAAATTGGACCCAACTTAGCTATCTCATCTTATTTGGGGCATGTTGGTTAGATGATTACCTTCCACAGTTTTAGTTTAAATCTTTAGTATAGAACTCAGTTCAATTCTACAAAGTTAGAACTATCAGATACAGTCAATCAGTATCAGTAATCACAGATTATCAGTTACTCAGTATCAAAACTCAGTACTTAGCCTCAAAAAAGTTCAGTTACATTATATCTACATGCACAGGTTGCATACCCAGTATTCATAGTAGTTTCAGTTATTCATGTACTCTCAAGTTCAATTACTCTATATTGTTTAGTTAGTTATTATTCATGCAAATGAACTCTTGCATTTATCCCTACCTCATCTAGCACACCAGTATATTCCATTTACTGACGCATACATTATCTTGTGCTATGATGTCTCATATCATAGGTTCGGACGCTCAGGTTCATGACCGCGCATAGTCAGATTCAGATTCAGCCGACTGTAGATTTAGCTGTGAGTTCTCATTATTCGAGGATATTTTTTACTTCATTATTTCAGTAGTTTCACTAGATGGAGTTAGTTTGGATATTTTCCCTTCAACTCCACTTTCAGACAGTTTAGATTAGAGGCTTTTTAGACTAGTTTTCAGACATTGTTCAAGTTTTACAGATTTGTTATTTCAGTTGATACACTTATTCAGTATTTACTGATTTTGAACCTTATGGCATTTCAGCCTATTTTTTGTATTTTATAGTATTATTATTTAGTCTTGACAACAGATATCAGTCATGGGTTAGCTTGTGGTCCTTCGGGATCGTAAGCACCATGTAGCATCCAAGGTACAGACTCAGGGCATTACAAATTAGGACCCTGGGATTAAATTAATTTGATTCTCAATTAATCTTATTAGAGGCAATCCTTTTGGAAGTTCTGGTAGAAACACATCTTCATAACCCTATAAAAGAAAACAAATATAAATGAATCAGGACTAGAAAGAGAATAGGTTAGTTCATAACTTAGTAAAAAATAGTCTTTATGCATGAGGAAAACCACCAGATTCCTGTTCTCAAACTCATCCTTAATCTCCTTACAATTTTCCAAAAGTGTTACCTTATTTTTCCACTTAGAATTACCTTTTCCTTAACTCTACTCCACGGTACCCTTGACATCACTACTAGCATCCATAAACTTTACCTTCTCTTTCAACTAGCTCAACTTGTGATACATGTCACTAACTTATACCAGTGTCAGATGATATATGGTGTGCTTATGTATTTAATGTTCAAAGGAATAATGATTGGTCGCTTATCATAAATAGTAGCTCTATCATATTTCCATGGCCACCCAAGTAAAAGATGAAAATCTTGTAATGGCACCAAATTACACAAATCATCATAGTGGTACTTTCCTACATTAAACTTTATCACAACATGCCTATTTACCTGTAACCCCCCACATTCAGTCATCCATTGAAATTTGTGATGGGTAAAGTATTTAGTGGTGGGAAGGCGAAGAAAATCCACCAAAGTAGTTCTTGCAATATTAGCATAACTCCCTTTATCAATTATCATAGAACACTCATTTTCCTTGATGAGATAAGTACAATGGAAAAGGTTTTCCCTTTGGTTTGAATCATCCACAGCCTTGCTTACCATTGTCTTTCTTAATACATAGTTAAGTAGGATGAGATCCTTTACTTGATTCATGTCTTTTATTCTTCCCCTTTTATCTAACCCACAAGAAATAATAATATTACCATAATCCTCACTCTCCTTCTCCTCATCAAAATTACAATTTTCATAAGCACCCTTATTATCAATCTTCTCAAGAAGATGTGCATATCAACATTATAAGAATAAATAACCATAATAATAAATTCCCTCTGATTGGTGCACTCAGACATTCTACGACCAAATCCTTCACATTTAAAACATTAAAGAGGTTTAGAAGAAGTACCCCCTTCAATTTGAATGGATTGGGATTGTCCTTCTCATCTTGAGTTGTTTTGACCAATGTCTTCTTGGTCTCTTTTGTGGTGCCCTTATTCTTTGACTAATTGGAAAAAAATACTCCCCCTTCCCCTTATTTCTTGTAGGTCCAAGACCCTTTATATCCTCTTTACTTGTGCAGTTTCTCATCCTTGAGACCTAACTTTGTCTTAGTATCCACTTACAGATTTTCATCAATTTTAAGATAATTATAGAGCCTTATTTTTGAAGTAATCTCATTCTCAACCCCTCTAGAAACCATATCATAGCATGAAAAGGATCTTATTCAATGTTTATTCTCATCTTCATAAGTTAGAACTCATCATACTATTGCTCTACACTCTTTTTGCCTTATTGCAAAGTGTAAACCTTCTTGAGTGTCTCTTATTGATATTGATCAGTAACATATTTGCACCTCAAGATAGCCTTTAGTTCTTTCTAAGTAGGAGTGGGAGCTAAACTATGCACTCGTCTAACTTTCACTTGAGTTTCCCACAAAGTGGACATAACCCCTCAAGTTTATCAATAGCATAAGATGTTTTTTATACCTCGTACATATCTTTAGTCAAGAAGATTTAATCAGATTGTGTCACTAAATCAAGAAATACATAAGGGTTTCTCTCAAACTTAAAATATAGAAGAGTTACCTTGATGGATTTAAGACTCGTGTCTTGACCCCCAAGATGGTCATGAGGTTCATTATGCTCTAAAAGATCATCTCCATAGTTTTTATCATGGAATTCATGACTTTGAAATCCTTTTGACTAACCATTTGAGGGATGAGGCCATGTCTTTCTCTTCTACCTCTATGAGATCATAGAATTTCATGCATTGAGATTTCATTCAATTGTCATATTCATCATCTAATCCCTGTAACTCCTCATAAAACTCCTCAAGTAACGCACCCAATGGTTGGAGATTTTGGAATAGGTGAACCATTTTAGGGTGTTTGGTGGTCATTTAGTGGTGGTAGAGGTTTATTTAGTGGTGGTTAGGGTACGTGTTGGTGATGGAGAGGAACATATGGTTGTTCTTTGTGATTGATCAGTAGTATTTGTTGGTTCGGTGATAATTGGTGGAGCATTGGATGTAGGATAGAGTATTTAGTGAAGAGTGTTAGGTGATTTAGGGATTGAGGAGTCATGGTGAATTCCACTTGTGTATCCATAATGTTGAGTCATTAGAGGAGTTAAAGAATCATCCCTGATCCTTATGTTAAGAGTCTCTACTTGGTGAACCAATCTTTTGAACCACTCTTCCAGTCAGGATAAGAAAGTGGTGAACATGTTTAAAAATTCGTGTATTGTGGGATAACATGTAGTAATTGAGTTTCCCTTTTCGTGGTCTGACATAGGTACCTAGTTAAAGAACTCAATCAAAACATTAATACATGTTAAGTTAGTTAAAATTAAAGCACACTAGCACTCAAGAAATCATACCTTTTGTTGCCTCATGAATTACCTTTGCTAATGGTTGTAACTTCTTTAGCTCCGATGAGTTAAAAGGGTTCAATTTTTGCTTGAGGATTTAGAATGGATTTTTTTTACTCAAGAAGAATATCTCAAAAGATAAGGATGAGAACTAAGAAATTTCAATAGAAAATAAAGAAGAAAAGCTAAAGAAATAATAGTACGAAAAATTAGATTCAAGAATGAAGTAACAAAAGTAGAAGGAATTACGTGTTATTACTTAGTTTGAAGAGTCAAAGAAATGATTTGATGATTAAAAATTAGTTAACATGTAATTAAAGATGTTAATTAGTTGTTAAATAGTTGTGAAATTGAAGAAAATTAAGCTTAGAATAAGAACCTTGAAGTTTTGACAAGAAAAAGTTTAAGGTCCTAAACTAAAACCATGAAATTCTGATTTTTCAGCTCTCTACATTTGGGTCTCGCTTGCCCCTAGTAATAGTGGGGGTGGACTGATGTATGTTAGTTGGTAGTTGACTAGTCAACTACTGTAGTGGTGCTGATGTGGCAACTTATTGATTGGTCAACTGCTGACATAACATGCTATTGTGGAAATTTTTTTCGAAATTTGGAATTTCATTTAAAGAAAAAATTAAATTCAACTTGAACCCACAAACACTTTGATAAACTTTGACTTGAAAAATTAGGATCAAAGTGTACCTTTTTTCATCTTCTTTTTCAAGAACAACTTGAATATCTTCAAGAACATTAAGAACAAACCCAACTTGAAACTTCACCAAATCACTCCAAATTTTTGTAGTTCCCCCTTGACCTAGAGAACAAATACCACTAAATTTTGAGCTTCAATCGAAAGAAACATCTTTAAAATATTCAAAGTTTCAAAATCTTCAAGCCCTTCAATGTTAGAAAATTCTTCAAAATGAAACATTGGATGAAATTTGCGGGTTTGAACTCAAAAAATACTAGACAACAAGGATCTAGTGTCAAAAACAACAAATCAAACAAAAAAAATTAGATTTCTTTGGGAATAACTATATTATTTTAATTATTATTTTAAAGATATCAACTTTTCAAGAGTAGGTTTGTGGAAACAAACCTATTCCAAAGATTTTGATACCAAATAATATAAATCTAAAAATGAAATCTAAGATGAACAAGAATAAATAGAGCACAATCTAAAAGATAACAAGAAAATAATGAGGAAACAAGAAAGGATAACTAGATTGATACAAAAATAGAATCAAAGGCAACTTACTTTAATAATAAAAGAGACCTTCTTTGAATAACTTAATAAGCACCTAACTTTAAAAAGAACCTCAAGGGAATTGATTGGAATTGACATTCCAAGAAACTCTTTTTTGAAATAAGAAACAACTAAAAGCTTTAGCAAGCTCTCATAATCTGTGAATGATAGTGAAGGTTTGGTTTTTGAATAATCTTAGTCAAAAAACATAAAAGGAAGGTATTTGTACTTGGAAAATAAAGAAGTCCCTATGTTATTATATTTCTACCCTTAATGAAGTAACAACCTTGTTTAGATGCATTACTTCAGATTGAATTCAAAAATTCATTAAAATACATGATCCTTCCTTCTTCTCCCCAACGTATGATACCTCAAATTCTATTATGAATACATTAAATCCTTAGTAGGACGCCATAATGTATTCAATTACATCCATTTTCATGAATAACCCTTACCAACATTGGAGCTCTCATGCTTATGTCATAGTGTAATGCTTTAGAGGACCATGGACCACATCAGGGTTTATGTGTGTTTATGTGTTGACTTTTAATATTTGGTTACTTTAATAAGTTGGATTTATGTATTGATCTACTTACAATAGGTTTACTGAGTGAATTGAGATTTATGATTACTAACATGGTTGTTGTTGGAATGAATCCCTGAGTGATCTGAGATAAATTACAAATGATCAGTTTATTACTGTGGATTCATAGTTTATTGACATGAATTCTTGTTTGTAGTCATGTCTTGACTTTTTTTGTTGTCTATTTTGACGTGTACTTGACTGAATTCTATACTATTATTGAACAAATTTAAGAGTCATAAAGTTGAGGTAAAGTTACATGATAGGTGTTTATGGTTGTACATATGTTAATAAATTATGGTTGCTTATTCACATATCTTGTTTTGTATTGGTCGATGACCCTACTAGTACACTAATATTTTAGTGTACTAATACTTCGTGTGCTCTTATTTTTACTGAGGGTAAAAGATCTTTCTACAACTATTTCAAAACCTTTGATGTAGAGTGGATCACATTTGAATTCAAGGGTGATCTATATCTTTTGTGTTGCCATGAATTCTTCACTTTATTTTTATCGAGTTGTTTTAGACTTAGATATTTCCTTTGTTTTTAGGTTAAACTAATTTCATTGGCATTTTTAGTATCTTGGTACAATGACTATTAGATTCTAGGGGTGTTTAATAATTTATTTAGTTTTGAATTTAGTATATCTATAAGATGTTTAAGATTTTGGTTTAATTAATAAAAATAACTTGTTATGTTATTTTGGCTACTTGTTTAGTTGATGGTTTTGGGACAGATAACTCTCCCACAAAAAGGTTAGTATGGATGCCACTCATGACGTATTTGGGTCGTGACATGAGTTGATCCATCTCCTTTTGTGTTTGCATTTGTTTTAATTTGTATCATTTTGAGACTACTTTGTATACTCACTACCGAAAGGTAAATTGTTGAGGTTAACACTTCAATTTGTGGAGGTTTAAAACCTCTTGTAACACCCACACTTTTCCTATCTTAAAACTGTCCCTAAAATGTCAAAGATTTGCTTCAAAGATGAATACCTTTAATTTCATGTGGTATTTTCCATATTTATACTTTCTATTATGTGAGAAATTGAATAAGTTTTCCATCGAAATAAAATTCACCCAAATTTGACACTCGATTGAGGAGTTAGAGCATTTTTAAGTTGACAGTGTGCCACCTGGACTCTCAGCACGTCGCGTAGAAGGCAAAAATCACAATTGTCACTTTTCAGTGAAGCTCCATGATCATGGTGCGTTGCAGAGGAGTCCCATTTCACATTTGGCAATTTCTAGTGAGCCTTCGCGATAATGATGTGTCGCAGAGGTGGCCAAATTAACATTCCAAAGGGGCACCACGATGGTGGCGCATCGCAGAGTCTGCCCAGTTCTTAATTGTCCAATTCCGGTAAGCCACTACGATAGTGGCGCATCGTGGTGACCATAAAGTTTGGGAAAATATGATATTTTCAGTTCCGTCCAGAAGTTTAATAGGGGCATTTTGGTCAATCCCCAAGGCCCCAATTCGTGTAAAACACAACATTAAGCATATTCTAAAGAATTTTATGCTTGTTTCATTAATTTTCTCTCAAAACAAAACCCTAGATCATCAAGATATCTCTCCAAGAAAATGCAATTTCTCCATTAATTCTCCAAGGAAATTCAAGATTAAGGATTCCCAATTCAAGAACTCCAAGAATTCATCTCCAAAGCATCAATAGGGATCTAAGATTCAAGTCTTAGGATCTAGTTCATCAATTGAGGTATTTTTTCAACAAGGATAATTCTTTCATCCTTATGCCCAAAACTTATTACTAGATTTTTTTCATATTATTGATAAAGATTTGACCTTTTGGTCTCAAAATATCTATGAAATCCACTTTACAGATTCAGATTACAGAT
This sequence comes from Capsicum pubescens, assembly GCA_030864215.1. Classification (NCBI taxonomy): domain Eukaryota; kingdom Viridiplantae; phylum Streptophyta; class Magnoliopsida; order Solanales; family Solanaceae; genus Capsicum; species Capsicum pubescens. Next base: position 247,043,613 of record CM061548.1, read on the forward strand.
TTAGCTCTGCAAATATATTGTTGGTTTTCATTATAAACCATTATACTATTTTAAAATGGATTTCTATCAGAATAAGCATACAGATTTAGTGGGAGTAGTATTTAGCACCGAGTTGGGTACATTACTGTTGTTTCATACCCAGAACTAAGTGCCAAAATAGGATTTAGATTGTTTCCACTTCTACGTGGATGATAGGTATGTGATCACTTAGATAGATTATACTTCCTGGCAAAAGTATGACTCATCTCCCCAACGTGAGGATTTATCCTTAGAGGGATAAGAACGTTGGACTCCATTAATGCTTACATGATTTATGTCAGTTAGAAGAATCTCCCATGCAGAATAAGTTTTTAGATTTCTTAACCCTTAAGATAAAGTGTTTTCCTTACAGCTTAATAGTAAAGATTTTCAGAATAGTTTCTCAGAAAAGAATAATAGAAAGCTTTTAGAAAACTAAGTGTAAAGGCTCACAAAGTTTACTCAAATTGTGCTTTACAACAAGATATTAGCTACAGACTTCAGCTTTAAGATTTCAAATTTAGAGTGACTCCTTTTTACACTAAGATAATATGATTTAAAGAGAGAATACAAGCACATTTTTAGAACTAAATGTTATGACCCACTTGATTTATAAAGCATTATTTGTTATTCATGATTTTAGATTTCAATATTTCAGATATTCCAGCTTATGTGAGTCATTTACATTTAGCATGCATTGTTTTACAAATTATGATGATGAGATTATGTTTACTTATGCATTTCACCCCCATATACTTAGTACATCCTCAAAGTACTGATCCACATATATGTCTATGTGCGATATTATCTCATAATATAGGTTCAAGTTGTTGTATGTACAGTCAAAATCAGACAATTGCAGATTCCAGCCAGCAGATGATGAGTCCTCCTACTCCGTGGAATTTAGTTAGACGTTATTTATGTACTTTACTTTCTTATTCATATGTATTAATTAGCGGTAGTTGGAGTCGCATCCCAACTATCTATAGTCAGTATAGTAGAGGTTTCATAGATGTCACTTAGAGTCAGTTATGTAATTTTAGTCCCTTTTTTCAGATTTTATCAGAATGTACAAGTGTACCAGTATTGTATTTTCACAGATTCCATCATTTTTATGTTTCCACACACTAAACTCTGTCATTTTATACATGTTTAATTAGTTTCTTATTAGTATGCCAGCTCATGGCTTAGCTTGGGATCACTTGTTTTCCTAAGCACCGTGTGACGTCTCGGGATCCATTTTTTGGGGCGTTACACCTCTGCTATTTGCTGAAAGAAAATAACAGAGACTATAATCTTCTCGAATTGCAGTTTCAATCTCCCACAATTTACCTTTTTATTGAATTAGCATCTGTTTGGTACTCCTTATATATAGTGGTTCTTGTAGTGGCTTTACTAGGTCTTAAGGTGTTTGTTTTATATATTTTTTTCCATTTCCTCATTTTTATGAAGGTCTAGTATATTTTCCCATATTGGTTGCTTTAATTACTATTTTTGGCTTGTCTTTCTCTCTTTTGTTTACTAGTTGTTACTCGTTGTTCCAGACTATGATTTTGACTTACCTACTGGTGGGTTAAAATGAATATCATCATGACACGAGTTTTTAGGTCGTGACATAATTTGAGGGAGTCACCCATCAAAGAAGTCTACTATGACAGAATCGACCATATGACACTTAATAAACCAAAGTTCATTAAAGGAAACCACCAACCCTTCTATGATAATGAAAGTCTGTTACAAGCAATAAAAGAAAAATTAAAAAAATTACATTTTGATAAGAGAAAGGAAAATCATATAAATAATGAAATAAATATTGAAAAAATATATTACATTTTGATAAAAGAAAGGAATATAATATACATAATGAAATAAATATCGGATACATCACGCAATCAATTATACAAAAACTATATATTTTTGGCAATTAACTATAAATATATCATACCAATAAACAAAAAAACTATTACAACCTACAGAGAATTGAGAGATATTGTCCCCTAATCAGGCTGAACCAAGTACCTCCAATCTCAAACACAAAACGAAAATTGTCAACCACTTAATTGTAACTAACTATAAATCCTCTGTATAATACTATGACTACCTCTAATTCTCTTTGAGCCTATAAAGATACCCATTATTTCTTTGATTTCTTTTCATATATGTACGACAAATAAATCTGCATTAACAGCCAGTCCTCTATACAGTTTCAAATTGCGAACCTGTCAAGTATAGTAGATAAGTCCTCTATGTAATATTGCTACAATTTCCTTCTTAAATCTCTTCCAATTCTTAGCTTTAATCAAATGTATACTCTCCTTAACCTGCTTAACAGTATGAGAGATGACTGGCCATGTGCTCAATATATTCCTTACTTCAGAAATCCATCTACACTCCACAAATAAATATTGATGAGCCTCCTTTAATCCTAAGTCAAATAAGCAATAGTGAGAGCTTTCAGTAAAGGGAGCCTGCAACCTCAATAATAATTCCTTATTAAGGAGTTTGTCCTGATAGGCTAACCATAAGATCATTCTATGTCTGGGTAATAACACAACAAAAAAAAGTTATTAAGCCTCCCAAATTCTAGTCATTGGTCCCAATAAATCAATATAATTTCTGGAAACTGAATAACAACCCTATTCAGTAAGCTTATAAGTCCTTCTACAAAATTGAACCATTTTATCTATCAAACTATGTTGAACCATTTTGTCTTTCAAACTATGCAACTTCTTCCAATATAAACTACTATCCTGTGGTGGATTGCGGTCCAAGATGTCACCATTGGATTTTATGTATACTTCATTAACCCATTTAATCCACAAACATCTTTTTTAGAAGTTATTTTCCACGACAACTTTTCTATTGATGTTACATTTAAGCCTTCACTGTCTTTGATATTCAAACCTTCAAATTTCTCTGGTAAACAAATCTTTGACCAAGCTTACCAAATAAACTTTCTTGTGACTTTCAGTTTTTCCCTAGAGATACTCTGTACATTTCCTACCTATCTCCTTCAACACACTTTGTGGTAACATGAAAATAGTTCCTTAAAAATTGAATATAAAAAACAACACTACATTTATAACCTGTAATCTGCCAGCATATAATAGTTTCTTATAGTAGACAATACTGATTCTACTAGTAATCTTCTCTACCAACTGGTGCAATCTACTTTGAATCATTTCCTTGATCAAAGAGGAAGACCTAAGTACCTCATTGGCAAAGAGCCTAGTGTGAAACCTTTCTGATTTAATATATATATTCTGCTTAACCTAAATAAATACTGGACTTCTCCAAGTTATCCTGAAGTCCAGTTGCTGTACTAAAGGGTGTAATATCTTCCATAATATCAATATGATAAATAAATACCAAGTCACCCTTACAAAATAGCATCAAGTCCATGTCATTCTTATATATATATCTAAAATCTATTTTTAAAAGGAGTTTGTTTTCATTGAAATATGAATGTTCGTTAAATGTTAAAGAGTCCTAATGTCATGACCCGAACCGAGGCCCTAGCCGTGATGAGCATCCCGAACCATGAAGGCCCGGGCACCCTTCTATACCTAATAATCATGCACAATATTCATATACAATAAGGAAAATGCAGAAAATAATACAAATGGAATCATGGTCATTTCTAGCTTCAACTGAACAGTACAGAATGAAACCTATTAACAGCTAACAATATTTGACACTCGTCCGCGAAATCTCTAACATTACAAGATCAATCATAAGTCTAGGAAAAAACTAGGACAAGGCCCCCAGTCCGACGCAATACCAAAATAACATAATAATGTTCTAAAGGCAAGGCCTTCCAAAATAAAGAAGGCTCACCAACTTCTCACTTCTGTCTGATAGATTCTATGGCTTAGCAGGAACTCTGGACTGAGCCTCAGACCCTAAAATATAAGGGTCAGTACAAAGTACTGGTGCGCAGTATAATCCAAAATAATGAATTTTATAAAACATAAGTAAGAGAAATTTGTAAAACAGTATGCATGACATAATTTAAAGCACATGGGCAATTTCAAATAATCTTAAAGTAAGTTTTCTCAATGCAGTTCTGATATTTGTATTACTTCTGAGCTAGGTAGCACTCCCCTACAAATCTGATATCCAACGGGCTATATGGAATTCGCCATTGACTCGGTGGGAAAGCCCCCAATCCATGTTTGTCGCAAGGGTTGGAGTGTCTGAGTCTGATACACCACAGGGCTCTAGGCCAACGTAAAATCCCTCTAGGGGATTAAATAATCCCTATTGGCAAAACACGAATTTGGGCAATGAATATTCTGAACTCGTGCCTTCTTCGGGGAACCACCTAACATCTCTTTATTCCCATTTTAACCATTTCTAAACATGCATCATTCTACGTTTCAAAATCTGAAAATCTAATTGCAAACATGCATTATGTTCTGTTCTGAATTACCATGGCATTATCTGAGTTGGTGTCATCACACCAAGACTTGAAAGTCATATTTATGAGCCATAATGTATCATGTATGATTCTTTCATTAAAACACAATTTAGACCACCCAAACATGCAAATAGTTTAAGACATTCGGCGGTCATGTATTTTTTTTTGACAAACCATGCAACTCTTTCATTATATATATATATATATTCAACATTTATCAACATGAACAACCCTCTCTTTTGAATTCACAATCATATCCAAGTCATAACATTAATCAAGACATTCGTATCATGTTTTTCAAGATTCATTCGAAATAATCCTTATCATATGAAAAATGGAAAAAATCATAACCAGAGAGGGATTCTATATTATTCATGCTCTCAATTAAATATTCAAACCCAATTTTCATACATACATATATATACGAGTATAATTCAATTTGGGAAAAAGGCCTCAAGGACAAAACAATAGTGCCATTAAAACATTCATAAAGAAACATTATAATATAAATTCTAAAATCCCTTCGAAATTCATGATTTCACCATATTTAAATGTTGTTGAACAGTTTTCTTATCCCCAAGTAATTTTTGGAAAACTCCACGCACCTTATATTATTTAAGAAAAAGAGCGAAACCCGAATCCTGATCCGTTTCTTGGAATTGTTGACCTTATGAATGAGTTCTTAAATCTTTGAGAGAGGAGTTAGGGTTTCGATTTTGAGAGAAAAAGTAAAAAAACAATATTTTGGCTTCTTGGGATTGAAATTTAATGTTATAGATGTGTTTTGGGTGAGGAGAAATGACCACGGTGCCCCTAGACCCATTAGAAACTAAAATAATGCATAAAACAGCCTTAGATATGCGTCTGCTTTTGTGTCAACGGGATCTCAACACGACGCATCATGATTGCGTCGGCTTGCTGCCTCACACGGAAAAAGCCATAACTTTTCATTCGGTTATCAGATTTTGACAAAATTGGTATAGTTGGAAAGCTACTTAAATTATCTACAATTTGGTAGGTCTTGAGCTACAAAATTTTATGTGTGTCAAAAGTTATACACGTTCCAAGTAGACTCTTATAGAATCTAATATCCAATTTTGGATGAATGAAAGGTTCTTAGCTCAACTTTACTTTAGGCCATTTCTATGAACATTTTCACCTCATAATCACTTCATATACTAGGCGAGAGATCATGACACATGAATCTAAGCATAAACCATGGAATTAGAGCTTACACACGTAGAACGACGATTCAATTTCTATCTCAAAAATGTGGAGCGTTACACCTAATGGATTTTAGAAAAGACAACCAAGGTAAAAAAGAAGAAGAAATATTTGTCATGAAAAAAAGGAAAAAAAAAAGGAAAAAAAAAATAACTTTTGAAGTTAAAGTTAAACTTTAGGTTTATTGTATGTAAAAGTTTTTTATACGATATTTAACAGTCTTTAATTACTTCATGAAATAGTTTTTAGAATTAGTTTAGGCTTAGGATTTATTTCTTATCATACTACTAACTTGTTTATCCAAATTCATTATTTTATCTCAAGTTGGACTCTCATTTTAATCATATTATTCACACTTCAGATATTCAATCTCGGGTATAAGTATTAAAAATCCTATATATTTACATTTGGGTGATCAACATTTTTTTTAATATAATTTTGAGCATTCTCCACTTCATTAGCTAGCTATTGGGATTAGTTTAACCTAAGATTTATTTAAAACGGGCAAACAACGCAATCAAAAATTATTATTTGCTACTCATTGTTATTTAACACCTTAATATATAGGAAAAATATAAGTATGTTGGAGCGCCAATAGAGTGCAGGATGCCAGGACCCTTCCATATATACCACATTTTGTTTTGTCGACACCAATATAATTATTTTTGTTTCATAGAAAAATGTTGTGGCATGTTTTTTTATACTTGATTGCTTATTTTACTAGAACTAAAATCAATTATCTTTATATTCCTTTCAGCGATATAACTATAATAGAAGGACAAATAAAATTTTTAATATAGCTCAATTTAATATGACAAAAATTCTGCTAGCGAGGAGCACTAACATAGAAAATTGAGATAGAGAAAGAGTGCTTATACATTGCATGATTACGTGAAGGTACATCTAAATTGTTATTGTATATTAGGGAGTGATTGGGGAAAGCATACAAACAAAATTGTTTATTTAGTAGTAGCACGGGTGAAATTATGATGGTAGATAAAACAATTATGCTTCATAATATATTTGGAACAAAGATTACATTGTTGCGTTGCTAGATTGTAAAAGTATTACATTGATATTAGCATTTGTTTGTACAAAAAGCGCCCAAAGCTTAAAGTTGTTGGCACAAGAACATGCCACATTCCTGCCTGGTTATAGAAACACCATTTTCTCCAAGGCAGCACTAGAGAACAAACCCGAGCTTCTGTGACCTCATAGCTGCAACTCTGTTGCTCAATTTCCTGGAGATCAAAAATTAAGTTTTTTAAAGTTGTTGTACACATGAATTATCATGATGTTATAGATAGGAGGAAACACTCCTATGTATTTCATTTATCAAGCATGAGTTGCATTAAATAAGATAAATAACACTATAACATATTGGACTTGAACTAATATTTGTGAGAGCTGATAAATGCAAACATATAAGTGGTCATTTGAACCTATTCCTTCCACTATTCCAATTCTATAATATTGAGTCATAAAGATTGACATAAGAGCTGAAACAATGCTATTGGTTGAAATCAGTTGAGCAAAAGATGATAAGAGCATTCTTATTGTGATTGTAAGAGTCCGAAATTTAATAGTTGGTGGAAAGGATAAAGGCAAAGTATAAGTTTAATTACCTTTATTTCATGATTGCATTTATTATTGGAACATCAAGTTGAAAGGTAAATTGAAAAGCAAGATGCAACAAGGAGTCCACTTTTTTGCAAAAGAACTGTTTAGATAAAGGGAAAATGTTATTAATTTATGTAAAAGAATTATTTATAAACTACGAACCATTGCATTTGTATCAGATACCGAGGTCTTAAAAACCATAGTCATAAAGAAAGATCAGTCATAAGAGCATGCATAAGTATAATTAGTTAATAGACCAAGCTGAACTAAGCCAACAAAAAATTATATTGAGCATTATTTGTATAGGTCTGTGAAAAGGTCTGATTGTTTCCATAAACGTTGTCACCAAGCTACTTGTCATGTTTCAAGAACTTCTTACATGGTCATGTTTTGAGTGATGGAAATTATCTTCTCACAAATTCGAGACTTTGATCATATTTCATGGCTCTCTATTGTGGTTGTTGTTATGTCCTTCACTTACTCTATCTTTGGTCTTGGTTTAGGAGTTTCCCAAGTTGCAGGTTTGTTCAAATTTACTACTGCCTTTTTCTTGTATTGGTCGGACTCTCAAAAAATTAATGTCACATGTATGTCAAATCAAACAATATTTTTTGAGAGTTTGAGCAATGTGGCCTTCTTTTTACCTTCAATTTCTTGTAATTTTATCTACTGTTTTGCTAACATTTTCCATTTGAATTACAGAAATAGGAAAAATAGAAGGAAGTCTCAATGGGATTAGCATTGGAACTGAAGTAACTGAAATGCAGAAGATTTGGAGAAGTTTTAAAGCTCTTGGAGCTATAGGTTTTGTCTTATTCTTACTCCCCCATCCTTATTGAAATTTAGGTAAAATAATTAGCTAATAGGAAATTGACAAGTTTCATTCTGATTTCTTGAACTGAACATAATATCACCACCAACAGAAGCCAAGACTAGGAAAAGGGCAACACTAATTAGTGTGTCAGCAACAATAATTTTCTACATGTTTTGTGGATGTTTTGGCTATGCATCCTTTGGAGACCAATCCCCCAGATATCTACTAACCGGATTTTGATTCTACAACCCCTATTAGCTTCTTGACATTGTGAACATAGCCATCGTAGTGAACCTAGTGGGTGCATACCAAGATTACTGCAAATTCTCTTAAATACTGCTAAAACAAAAAGATAATGTAAGCAATTATATGTTGACGTGGCATTTGATAAGAAGCGAAACCTTGTTTCTCACTTAAACCCCAAAGACAGCTCGTGAAGGTAGAATTGTGTAAAGTTTAGGCCTAAATCACATAAGGAGTGAAATAATCCATATTCCTACAGAAGTTGAAACTCAATATTAGAACATGAAAATAAAGAGGCATATTTAAACTTCTTTACTCATGTATCAGTAAATTCAGTGCAAATACAAGCAACTAAAGCTACTTTCCATCTTTAACTTGCTTTAAATTTAGTTAAGATGATACAACTACTCAATAGTTTAACACTTTCTTATTATATCTACTAAATTCAAAATGATAATATAGATTCTTTCTTAATTGTATCTCAATCATAGTTTGATTTTGTTTTTAAATATAGTTACACTGCATAATTCCTTCTACTCTTCAATAAGTGGATAAACTATTTATTCTTTTCAAGAATAATAATTTTAAAATATCCATTCTTATGTAAAGAACAAGAACTTTCTGGAAATGAACCTCCTCTTTTACTATAATGCAACAATACATTCAACTAATAGCAATGAACTAAAATGGCATCATAATTCTCCAACTATCCTCCTCTCCCTCAACCAACAAAGAAATTTAAAATGAAAATAAATGAAAAAAAATTGTACCAGTGGGCGCCTGAATCACTTTGCTATTGATATTTTTCTGGTACTTTTTTTGTGCATTAGAAGAGAGAAGCTAAAGCATACATCAGAAAACTCAAAGATAGAGTATTTTGTTCCCATAGCAATAGAATATAAGTACAAAATTCTAGAAATTTTTTTATCCTTCCGTGATCTTGAAGAGTTAAATCATCCCGGTGTAAGCTTTGCAGAAGTAAATAATGATATTCGGGTACCCACATTTTCCTTCATGTTATGACTACTCATATTTCAATGAAACTTAGAACTGCCATAATGGGGAGGACTTTAAGTATCATAAAACTCTAAAATAAACATTAGCATATCTTGAATTGTCTTATCATCATTGTTCATAAGAACTTGAACCCATCGTATTAGACGGTAATGTGTTAAAATCCAAACTCAACATCTTATCATTAAGGTACATTAGGTCTTGAACCTGGTATCTTAATATCTTACATTCATAAAGTTGTATTAGAGGATACTGTGTTGAAATCCAAACTCAACATCTTATCATTAAGGTACATTAAGTCTTGAACCTGGTATCTTAATCTCATGGTGCATTGAAACTTGAATCCACTATCTTACCACATATAATATTTTTTGACCTTGTCAAAGAGCTTCAAATTACAAATTGTAAGTTGTTAGAGATATGACTTAAATCGCATGATATCCCGACAAAAAATACCATATCTTTCATTAGATTTACTTTGTAGAGTTTTAATCAATCACCTCACAAAGAATATAGCAGAGAGATTGTTAAAACTGAATTATTATCATCAGCCAACAAGGATTAAAAATATTCACAAAGATAATCTTGTTCTGTATTAAGGTCATAACTGAATTCAGGGAATAATGTGCTATCAGTTTTTGCAAGAGAATGACTTGATTCTACAACTACAATCATGCAGCCAACCGCTGAACTGGATTTATGATTGTTCTATCCTTTTATATTATGTTATGAATAGGAACTTAGTTATTGTTTTGGTTGTTGCCTCATGGTTTAGTTTGGTAATTGATTATCGGTATGGGTTTGGACGGTTAGACTCATTTGGGTTGGTCACGGTCTTAGACCTATCTTAGAGTCTGGAAGTTGTTTAAAATACACTATCTTCTTATTCATTTGAAATTTATCCAACCCAGGGTATATGAAGGTTGGGTAGGGAATTGAGGGTTGTCTCTAATACTTTTTGGACTTGGGATGCACATTACGATAAGGACCTGGATCGAGTCTTATCGGCATACCACAATGACTTTTCATTCGTGATCAATGTCTACTTACGAATAGATATATGAATATATAACATAAGTATTACAAATTATCATCAGGTATCAAGAATAATTAGTAACATAGCTTCCCATGTAGTTAATAAATATGCCTTCTAGAAATATTAACATCATGACTCACAATAGTAGAAATAAAAGGGATTTATAGAATGATCCCTAGCTCATTACTCAATAAAAGTATATCATGAGCAATAGCATAATCCATATCTACTTATAGCATTAACAATAATTTAGCCAACAATCCACATATATCATTTCCAATGTCATCCCCATAATCCATTTACCATGATTAACCAACATGCTTCCAAGGGAGCATTTCCTACACCTTTAGTAAGTGTCTAAGGTCTTTAAGGGAACTATATACATTCAAGCTTATAGTGGGTCAAGAACCCACTTCTAATTTCTCAAAATTTATTCAAAGTCAAACTTTTACCCGGAATTAGGCTAAGGTATCTAAATCAACACTTATATATATAGCAAACCACTGTAGTCCTAAGGTCAAGGACTTTCCCATACTCTACACCAACTCAACCATAGTATGTAAGGCACTTCCATTAATATAAGAAACTAGGGTAAACTTACCTATAACATGAGTGACAAAGTCACTCACATCCAACTAGAGTAACTAAGGAATCATTATTATAGCCATGAGATCTTAAGTCCGGTTCCTTAAGGTTCAAGCCAATAAGTGAAGCATTCCAATCTATAAGTTCAAATGACCTAAGTGATGAAACTAATCCCAAGTCTTTCAATTTATCAGTCCAACACCTAAAACCCCTCTAAAGATAACAAGATATCACAATTATATTATAACATAGATCAATCTAACAAGTAATAAGCCTAACCTACCTCAAATCTAAAGAAATCTCACGAACTATTAAACCTTTGCTTCTCTTTTATGAGAAGCTTCTACATGGTGCCAAGTTATGAAAAACACATTAACAGATCATTATGAGAATATTTATATCCATATTGCACTATTGTTTTTCAAGTCCAAAAACGACACCAAAATCCCCAAGTGGGTCCCACCTACTGTAATACTCCGTACCTTTTCCTAGCTTAAAATCATCTAAAAAATGTTAAGAGCTTTCTTTTAAAGATGAATTCACTTTTGTACACGTGGTATTTTTAGTATTTTCACTTTTTGTCATGTGAGAAATTCAATAAGATTTTCATCGATATACAATTCGTCTAAATCTGATAACTAGGTAAGAAGTTACGACTATTTCAAATTCCCATCATAAAACAGTGGCAATTGTCCTTTTCCAGTGTCTCAGCGCGATTTCCTCTGTATCGCGCCAAAGTTCTAGGTCACAAAAAAGGTTCAATGTGATGGATTCGCATCGCTCCATCCCTCATTTTCCCAATTGTCAAATTCCAGTGACACGGTGCGATAGGGCTGCGTCGCGCCAGGGGTCCAATTTGGGAAATTTTTACTGAAATTACAAGACACGTCCGGGGTTAAAAGGGTCAATTTCCCACCCCTATTTAAGCCCTTTAATATGTGATTCAACCATTTTTCACCCAAAATATACTCTTTTCGCCCAAATACCTCTCAAGAACAACCTAGGGCTTTTCATAAAAGATTAAGAATTCAAGAATTTCCTCCGTCAATCTTCGTGTATTTACAAACCAAGGTATGCGTTGTGTTCATTCATGGATTCCTTTCATCCATGAATCTCAAGAACATTGTTTTATCTATAAATCATGGTATTTATGTTGTGGGTTAATTGTAATTATGTTGTTGACGTTGATTGATTTCAAAGCCGGAGTCCTTGTGTGTTTTTCATGATATTATGTTAATATGCAAGATAAAATCCACGAATTTAGTTTCTTATGATGTGTAATTTGATGATTTCACCTATGCTCTAAATTGTACAAGCAAGGTGTTTGATAAAATGCTTGAAGGAGTAGAAATCATGCCTTATAACTCAAAACATAAACTAAATGTGACATGCTTGTCATCCTCCTATGTTTAAATTGTCTCCATGCTATCAATGGGAAATGTATATATAGTTGGAATGCTCATGATATTAGAACATGAGATTGTAATATGATTATCAGCATTCTCGTTTATGTTAGGTAGTATGATAACTATGTACTTTGTGAAATCCACAACTTATTAGATTATGTATTGTTGATGTGGATCTTGTACGTGAGAAAGTCATGCTTTGTCAGTTTCCTTCTATCGAGTCCTAGGGGTACTTGTACCCAAAAAATATAGTTGTGTGCCTAGAATCAGTGTCATGTTTCAAAAATATCCTCAGTCAAGCCATGCTTAGTAGAATTTAGTAAGTCTCATGACTCAGGAAAACTCAGTAATCTCAGTAATTTTAGTCAGTTTCAGATATCAGTAGCGTTCTTTCAGTCAACGGAACTCATTTAACTCATCCCAGTTCAGTTTAGTTAATCATGTTTAGAGTCTATTCAGATGGGATTTAAAATTAGCACCGAGTGAACCCAAGGATAGAAACACATACTGTCAGATGAGGGTGTGATTCTAGAAGTCATCCTTGCATTCCAGAACTATGTAGCCAGCATAGTTTGAGACATCAACACTATCCAATAAGGGTTGATGAGGTGGGTAAACTTTTTCAAATGAGGGTCCCACCATCCTTATTTAGGGGACACTATCAGACAAGGGTCACCCATAGTTTATCATTACCAGTGGCGCAGTATTGACACCCTTCCAATTGAGGTTATATATTGGACCCCAATTCATCCATAATGGCGTATTAGGGACATGTCATTTAGATAATAATCTCCCACAATTTCAATATCAGTCTCAGTAAAAAAACTCAGATAGTTCTTAAAATTTTAGGACTGTCTGATACAGTCAACTCAGATATAATACGGGACTCAGCTAGTTCCATTAGATTAAGGACTGTCAGATACAGTCACTCATGTTATCAGTTATATCAGTTATCAGTATGTCATGTTATCAATACTCAGATTCAGCAATTATGTTATCATGGTATCAGTGTCAGTTATTATGTCTTATGCATGTATTCTCATGATCATGATAGTCAGTCTGTTATTGTTATTGTTCATGCATATGAACCCCATGTATTCAGCCTACCTCATATGCATACCAGTATATTCAAAGTACTGACGCATTTGCAATATGGTGTCTTATACCATAGGTTCAGAGACATGAGCTCCAGAGCATCAGTAGATTCTAGTCTTAGCTGTCAGAGTTAGCAGTGAGTCCTTATATTTTGAGAACATGATCATCATTTTATTATATTAGTAATTAGTTTATTAGTTGGAGTTAGTTGGGGACATATCCCATTAACTCCTTATTCAGACAATCACGTTTTAGACGTTTTCCAGACTACAGTATGCTCAGATAGCTTATTTTAGTTGTTTTGGGTATTTCATACCCCTTCCTGATGTTACATTTTTATCAGATACTATGTCTCAGTTTTGAACCTTATGGCCTTTTAGTTCATGTTTTCGTATTATAAAGTATTTTAGGCAGTATACAGGTACATATATCAGTCATGGGTTAGCTTATGGTCCTTCGGGGTCATGAGCACCGTGTAGTGTTTCGGGTAATAGATTTGTGGCATTACAAACTTAGTATCAGATCCTAAGGTTTAATAGAGTCCTAGGAAGTCTAAAAGTCACATCTAGTAGAGTTTTGTACATGAGTGTGTTAAGTGCCACATTTATGTACAAGAGGCTATAAGATGTTTTAGGAATAGTTTCCCCTTTTTCAGTATTTATGTCATGCCAGTGAGCATAATCTCATGTCAATTTCTTAGTCTAATCCATTTCACCCTTTTTTCTACAGAACATGCCTCCTAAAAGAAGAAACGAGAATCGGTCAGCCCCTCGGCCCGAAGAACCTTTGGGCGAACATGTTTCTCATGCAGAGTTCCGAGCTGCATTCACTACTCTTACTAACTCAATTTCTACTTAGAATGAATGACCAACTGTCGTTCCGGCCAATCCAGTGGCCAATTCAGCTGCAGCCAGGATTTGAGATTTCACCCGAATGAATCCTCTATCCTTTCTTGGGTCTAAGCCATATGAGGACCCTCAGGAATTCCTAGATCAGGTGTAGAAGGTTACAGACGTAATGGGGATTACTTCTAGTAAGAGTGCTGAGCTAGCTACATATCAGTTGCAGGATATTGGTCACACTTGGTCTAAACAGTAGAAGTCAGAAAGGCCAGATGATGTTGTGCCTGTTGAGTGGGAGAATTTTGTTTTTTCTTTCCTTGATAGATTCTTTCCCCTAGAGCTTAGAGAAGCTAAGGTATTAGAATTCATCAACCTCGGGCAGGGAAACATGATGGTAAAAGAGTAGTCTCTTAAGTTTACTTAATTACCCAGATATATCTCTCATATGGTTGCAGATAGCAGGGTCAAGATGAGTAAGTTCATTTCAGGGGTGAATGATAGTATGATTAATGAGTGCAGATCCACCATGTTGAATAGTTACATGACTTTATCCAGGCTCATAACTCATGCTCAACAGATAGAGGAGCAAAAAATTAATATGAGTGAGAGGCAGAATAAGACAGCAAGGATAGGTAGTTTTAACTTTTCTCAACCCAAATCAGAAGGAGGAAACCATTCTCAGTTTCATCCTAAGTCATCAGTTCTAGCTTCTTCTTTAGCCATTTCTCCAGTTCCTATGTTCAGAGAGGGTAACAAAGATAGTGCTCCAGGATTTAAGTATCAGGGCAGTGTTAGCAGTGCCCAAACTAATCTCTTTTGATAGACTTGTGGTAAGAACCACAAGGGTATGTGCAGATCTGGCAGCGATGTATTATTAGATTGTGGTAAGATAGACCACAGAGTTAGAGACTACCTTCAGTCAGGATATCAGAGTCATCTCCACTCTTCAGCTCAGTCCGGTTACCAAAATCAGCAGGGTGCCACCTCTAGTGCTACTAGTGGGCAACGCCCAAACAGACTCTATGCTCTTCAATCCCGGCAAGGTCAGGAAAATTCTCCTGATGTGGTTACTGGTACATTACCGATCTTTCATGTGCATGTTTATACTTTGCTAGATCTAGGTGCTTCCTTGTCTTTTGTTACTCCCTATATAGAAGTTGATTTTGGAGTCAGTCCCAAAATTCTAGCAAAACCCTTTTCAGTCTCTACCCCAATGGGTAAAAACACCATAGCCCGGCGAGTATACAGGAACTGCCCAATTATGATATTTCAGAAAGTCACTTCAACAAATCTAGTCGAATTAGAGATGACTAATTTTGATGTCATTCTCAGCATGGATTGGCTTCATTCCTGCTATTCCACAATCGACTGCAGAAACAGGATAGTCCAGTTTCAGTTCCTAAATAAACCCATCCTTTAGTAGAAGGGTAGTGTATCCGCTTTAAGGGGTCATCTTGTTTCCTACCTTCAGGCAAGGAAAATGATATCTAAGGGATGTGTCTATCATCTTGTTCATGCTAAGGATTCTAGTTCTGAAACTCCCAGTCTTGAATCCATTCCAGTTGTGAATGAATATTCAGATGTCTTTCCCGAAGATCTTTCAAGAATTCCTCCCGAAAAGGAAATAGACTTCAACATTGATCTTCTTCTAGATACTCAGCCTATCTCTATTCCATCATACAGAATAGAACTAGCAAAACTTAGAGAATTGAAAGAATAGTTAAAGGATCTCCTAGATAAGGGATTCATCAGGCCTAGCATTTCCCCATGGGGCGCACCAATATTATTTGTGAACAAGAAAGAAGGTTGTCTCAGAATGTGTATAGACTACCGTCAACTTAATAAGGTCACGGTCAAGAACAAGTATCCTCTTACCAGAATCGATGACTTGTTTGACCAACTTCAGGGTGCTAGCTATTTCTCCAAAATAGACCTCAGATCCGACTATTATCAGCTTAGAGTCAGAGAATGTGACATTCCAAAAATAGCTTTCCGTACTCGATATGGTCACTTCAAATTCCTAGTCATGTCATTTTGTCTTACCAATGCCCCAACAGCTTTCATGGACTTGATAAACCGTATGTTCAAACAGTACTTGGACATGTTCATTATAGTCTTCATAGATGATATTCTGGTCTATTCCCGCAGTGAGCAAGATCATGCAGACCATCTCAGAACAATACTTCAGACTCTCAGAGATCAGCAGCTATTCGCCAAATTCAGTAAGTGTGAATTTTGGCTAAGGTCAGTAGCATTTCTTGGTTAAATCATTTCAGGTGATGGCATTAGAGTAGATCCACAAAAGACTGAAGAAATAAGAAACTGGCCTAGACCTATCTCTCCATCAGTTATTAGGAGTTTCTTGGGTTTGGCTGGCTATTACAGATAGTTTGTTGAAGGATTTTCTTCTATTGCATCCCCTATGTCCAAATTGACTCAGAAGATCAAGTTGCAGTGGTCGAATCCTTGCGAGAAGAGTTTTCAGGAGTTGAAGACTCAACTCACCCCAACTTCAGTTTTAGCTATTCCAGATGATCCAGATGGGTTTGTAGTGTATTGTGATGCATCCAGAGTGGGTTTAGTTTGTGTCCTCATGCAGCATGGTAAGGTCATAGCCTACGCCTCCAGACAGCTTAAACTCCATTAGAAGAATTATCCTACTCATGATGTTAAGTTAGCAGTCGTAGTCTTTGCCTTGAAGATTTGGAGGCATTATCTCTATTAAGTTCATGTAGATGTCTTCACAGATCATAAGAGTCTTCAGTATGTCTTTTCTCAGAAAAATCTCAATTTTTATCAGAGAAGGTAGTTAGAGCTCTTGAAATATTATGACATGAGTATCCTCTATCATCCGGGAAAGGCCAATGTAGTGGACGACACTCTCAGTAGACTATCTATGGGTAGTGTTTCTCATGTGGATGAAAGTAAGAAGAAGTTAGCTCAGGAAGTACATCAACTTACCAGACTAGGCATTCGCTTAGTCAATACAGATGAGGGTGATATATGGGTTCAGAGTAGTTCAGAATCATCTCTAGTTTCTGAGGTGAAAGAAAAGCAATATAGGGATCCCAGCCTTGTCAAGTTGAAAGAGTCAGTTCAGGATCAGAAAGTAGAGGTTTTCTCCCAAGGGGGAGATGGTATTTTGCGTTGTCTGGGTCCTCTCTATATTTCAGGTATAGATGACTTAAGGCAGTAAATTCTTGTAGAAGCGCATGTTGCGCACTACTCTATTCATCTAGGGTCCACAAAGATGTATCACAACTTGTGGGAAGTCTATTGATGGAGTGGGATGAAGAGAGATGTGGCAGAGTTTGTGGCTAAGTGCTCTATATGTCAGCAGGTTAAGATAGAGCATCACAATCCTAGTGGTCCTATGCAAGATTTCATTATTCCTAATTTGAAGTGGGAATAAGTGAACATGGAATTCATGATGGTTTTGCCTAAAACTCGTCATCAATATGATTTAGTTTGGGTCATTGTAGACAAGATGGCCGAATCAGCCCATTTCCTTCCAGTTCATACCTCTTATTCAGCCGAGGATTATGCCAGAATCTACATTAGAGAGTTGGTCAGATTACACCGCATTTCATTCTCTATTAACTCAGACAAAGGTACCCAGTTCACCTCTCACTTCTGGAAAGCATTCCAAAAGGGTCTTGGTACCCAAGTTTATCTCGGTACAACCTTTCATCCTCAAACAGATGGTCAAGCAGAAAGGACCATTTAAACTTTAGAAGATATGCTACGGGCGTGTGCAATTGATTTCAAGGGTAGTTGGGATGATCACTTGCCTTTGATTGAGTTTACATACAACAAAAGCTATCATTCCAGTATTTGGATAGCTCTATTCGAAGCTCTCTATGGTAGAAGATGTAGATCTCTGATTGGTTGGTTCAAAGTTAGTGAGGCCTCAATCATATGGCCTGACTTAGTATTTGATGCCTTAAAAAAAGTCCAGTTGATTAGAGAAAGACTCAGGGTTGCTTAGAGCCAACAGAAGTCTTATGCAGATGTTCGTAGAAAAGATCTCGAGTTTGAGATTGGTGACTATGTCTATCTAAATATCTCTCCCATGAAGGGAGTGAAGCGGTTTGGCAAGAAAGGGAAACTCAGTCCCCGATATGTCGGTTCCTTCAAGATTCTCAGTCGATTCGGCAAGGTAGCTTATGAACTCAAATTGCCTTCAAATCTAGCCTTAGTTCATCTAGTCTTCCATGTCTCTTTGCTCAAGAAGTTTATAGGTGACCCAACAGTTGTAGTCCCAATTTAGAGCATTGATGTTCAGAATAGTCTCTCTTATGAGGAGATTCCAGTCGAAATCCTAGACTATCACACTCGTAGACTAAGGAACAAAGAAGTCCCTCTAGTTAAAGTTCTTTGGAGAAATCAGTCTATACAGGGAGCTACTTGGGAAGCAGAAACAGACATGCGTACCAAGTTTCCTCACCTCTTCTCTGCCAACTCAGATCAAGCTCAAGGTAAAAGTCCTCCTTAAGCTTACTCAGTTTCATATTCAGTGTTCATCACAAACTTGGTATCAAGTACCATTGCATATTCAGTCATGCATTCATGTATAAGTTCAGTTATATAATTATGCATCATAAATGCATTCTCATTGTGAGAAACTTTGTTCCTTAGAACACTCAGTCATGCATTCATGAATCAGTTACACTTGCATCAGATATACATGTTCAGTATGATATATTCAGTTATCGGTCATGTCAACCAAGGGTCATGTTCCAGTTATCCATGTTCAGTATTTATGTCAGTTTATGGTCTTTTCCTCACTCTCAGTCTCATTCGAGGATGAATGTTCTCAAGGGGGAGATATTGTAATACCCCGTACCTTTTCCTAACTTGAAATCGTCTAAAAAATTTAGGAGCTTTCTTTGAAAAATGAATCAATTTTTTTATTCGTGGTATTTTTAAGATATTCACTTTTTTTCATGTGGGAAATTCAATAAGTTTTCCATCGATATAAAATTCTCCTAAATCCAATAACCAGGTAAGAAGTTATGACTATTTTAAGTTTTCGTCGTAAAACAGCACCATATTGGTCAATGGCGTGCCGCGTCACAAGATAAAATGACAATTGTCCTTTTCTAGTGTCTCAGCATGATTTTTTCCGTATCGCGCCAAAGTTCTAGATCGCAAAAAAAGAGGTAATGTGATGGCTCCGCATCGCACCATCCCTCAGTTACCCAATTGTAAAATTTCAGTGACACGGTGCGATAGCGCTACGTTGCGCTAGGGGTCCAATTTGCAAAATTTTTACTGAAATAACAAGACACGTTCAGGGTTAAAAGGGTCAATTTTCCACCCCTATTTAAGCCCTTTAATACGTGATTCAACCACTTTTCACCCAAAATACACTCTTTTCTCCTAAATAACTCTCAAGAACAACCTAGGGCTTTTCATAAAAGATTAATAATTCAAGAATTTCCTCCATCAATATTCGTGTATTTACAAACCAAGGTATGTTTTGTGTTCATTCATGGATTCCTTTCATCCATGAAGCTCAAAATCATTGTTTTATCTATAAATCATGGTATTTATGTTGTGGGTTAATTGTGATCATGTTGTTGACATTGATTGATTTCAAAGACGGAGTCCTTGTGTGTTTTTCATGATATTATGTTAATATGCAAGATTAAATCCACGAATTTAGTTGCTTATGATGTGTAATTTGATGATTTCACCTATGCTCTAAATTGTGCAAGCAAGGTGTTTGATAAAATGCTTGAAGGAGTAGAAATCATGTCTTATAACTCAAAACATAAACTAAATGTGACATGTTTGTCATCCTCCTATGTTTAAATGGTCTCCATGCTATCAATGTGAAATGTATATATTGTTGGAATGCCCATGATATTAGAACATGAGATTGTAATATGATTATCAGCATTCTTATCCATGTTAGGTAGTATGATAACCATGTACTTTGTAAAATCCACAACTTATTAGATTATGTATTGTTTATGTAGATCATGTATGCGAGAAAGTCATGCTTTGTTAGTTTCTTTCTATCGAGTCCTAGGGGTACTTGTACCCAAAAAATATAGTTCTGTGCCTAGAATCAGTGTCATGTTTCAAAAACATCCTCATTCAAGCCATGTTTAGTGGAATTCAGTCAGTCTCATGACTTAGGAAAACTCAGTAATCTCAATAATTTTAGTCAGTTTTAGATATCAGTAGCGTTTTGTCAGTCAACGAAACTCATTTAACTTAGCCCAGTTCAGTTCAATTAATCATGTTTAGAGTCTATTAAGATGGGAGTAAAAATTAGCACCGAGTGAACCCAAGGATCGGAACACACACTGTCAGATGAGGATGTGATTCTTAGAAGTCATCCTTACATTCAAGAACTATGTAGCCAGCATATTTTGAAACATCAATACTGTCCAATAAGGGTTGATGAGGTGGGTAAAATCTATCAGATGAGGGTCCCACTGTCCTCATTTAGGGGACACTATTAGATGAGGGTGACCCACAGTTTATCTTTACCAGTGGCGCTGTATTTACACCCTTCCAATTGGGGTTACATATTGGACCCCAATTCAGCCATAATGGCGTATTAGGGGCATGTCGGTTAGATAACAATCTCCCACAATTTCAATATCAGTCTCAGTAAAAAAACTCAGATAGTTCTTCAGATTTCAGGACTGTCTGATACAGTAAACTCAGATACAGTACGGGACTCAGCTAGTTCCATTTGATTCAGTACTGTTTGATACAGTCACTCATGTTATCAGTTATATCAGTTATCAGTATGTCATGTTATGAGTAGTCAGATTCCGTAATCATGTTATCACAGTATCAGTGTCAGTTATTATGTCTGATGCATGTATTCTCACGCTCATGATAGTCAGTCTGCTATTGTTATTGTTCATGCATATGAACCCTATGCATTCAGCCTAACTCACATGCATACCGGTACATTCAAAGTACTGACGCATTTGTGCTATGGTGTCTTCTACAATAGGTTCAGAGACACGAGCTCCAGAGCATCATTAGATTCTAGTCTCAACTGTCAGAGTTAGCAATGAGTCCGCATCTTTTGAGGACATGATCATTATTTTGTTATCTCAGTAATTAGTTTAATAGTTAGAGTTAGTTGGGGACATGACCCATTAACTCTTTATTCAGATAGTCACGTTTTTAGGCTTTCCAGACTACAATATATTCAGATAGCTTATTTCAGTTGTTTTGGGTATTTCATACCCCTCCTTGATGTTACATTTTTATCAGATACTATGTCTGATTTTTGAACCTTATGGCCTTTCATTTTGTGTTTTCACATTATAAAGTATTTTATGCAGTATACAGGTACAAATATCAGTCATGGGTTAGCTTGGGGTCCTTCCGAGTCATGAGCTCCGTGTAGCATTTTAGGTACTAGATTTGGGGCGTTACACCTACAAAAAATGTATTTTCAAGGTCAACCCATTGTTCAGACACCACCAAGGAGTTATAACCCTCAAGAAATAAGTGAAAACTAAACTTATTTGGGCTTAAATCAAGGCCTCAAGATACTTGGGATTTTGTTCAAGAATTGAAGAAAATCAAGCATGAAATTGAAGGATTCTTACCTAAAATCTGATGTTAGTCATGAAAATATATTTTAATCAAATCTCAAGACACTCCCAAAACTCAATTTGAGTTTAGCACACTATATTAGGGCTTCTATGTCTCAAGAATGAGTGAAAAGTTCCAAAAATACAACCTAAAGGTCCTTTAAATACCCATCCTAGGAACTTAAGTGTTCCTATCGCCACCCATTGACTGTAATCGCCTAGGTACGATTGCCATAGTGCGATCATAATGGTCCTCATGTGATCGACATTGCACCAGCAACTTGCAATATTTTCCAAGTTTCCAACGATGCCTCAGGATTCATTGGGAATTCAATATTTGCCAATGAACTATGTAATCATACTATATTCACCATTCCAGATGAGTTGAAGAAGTTGAATTTTCCATATGATATCATTTTACCCAAATTTGTGTCCCACTCCCAAACTTCCAATTTTCCAAATTTTCGACCAATAGGTCGAAATGACCTTAATTTCATTGGGACCAATACCAAAGGTCTTCTTAGAATAAAATCAATATTCTGGAGATGTTGGCATAGTTGGAATTCACGTCCAACACCATTCTAATGATGTATTTCCCCAGTGGCCATTTGGAACCATTGAAAACTTTTACACAGGGAATTGGCTCTAATAACTAAATGAATTGCACGATAATTGAGCAATTAGCTCCAGCAAGTCATAAATTACTTAGGGTAGATATGGAAATCTCTATCGATGAAAATAAGCAAAAATATAGAAAATGACCTGAAGGGTAATTACAATATCTACTACTAATGGAAATTTGATCTGAAAGTTAAAGATAAGTAAATACCTGAAGTCTCAAATAGGTGAGGGTCCTGGGACCACATGTCACTCTTGATCTCTATAACACCCTGCACTTTTCCTAGATTAAAACCGTCCCTAGAATGTAAAAAATTTACTTCAAAGATGAATACCTTTTATTTCGTGTGGTATTTTCAGGATTTAGACTTTCCATTGTATGGGAAATTGAATAAGTTTTCCATTGGTACCAAAATTCGCCTAAATCTGATACTCGATTGAGGATTTAGAGCATTTTTAAGTTGATAGTGTCCCACCTGAGAAGCCACTGCGTTGCGGCGAAGGACAATTTCATTATTGTTAATTCCAGTGAACCTCTGCAGTATTAACGCATCGCGGAGATATCCAAATTCCCAATTGTCAAAATCCAGTAGCTGAACGCGATACTGGTGCATCGTGCCAGTGGACACAATGGCATTCTAAAGGGGCACCATGATTGTAGTGCATCTGGAGTTGGCCCGGTTCCCACTTGTTTACTTTCCAGTAAGCCACCACGATAGTGGCGCGTTGAGGTGGCCTGCAAGTTCAAAGAATATTTCTTTTTCCATTTCTGTTTAGAAGTGTAAAGAGGGTATTTTGGTCAATTCCCAAGCCCCCAATCCGTCTGAACGTAAGATTTAAGTCTATTCTAAGCACTCTATGCCCAATTTCATCCATTCTCTCTCAAAGAAAAAATCTAAAGCTCCAAAGCTTCTTCTCCAAAAAATAAAAAATCCTCCATAGATTCACCAAGAAAGCTCTAAATTGAGGATTCCCAAGGCAAGATAATAAAGAATCCATCTTCAAGAACTCAAATAAGAATCAATTATTCAAGTTTCTCCATCTAATCATCTACTAAGGAATGTGAAATTTATGAACAAGGATCTTCTTCAATCATTGTGCCCGAAACCAAGATTTTATTTAAAATCCATATGATTTTTGAATGATTATTCATGAGATTTGAATTAGGGTTCATACCTATTATTTCTCTTTTCAAGGTTTCGAGATTTCAAGTGTTTTAGAAGTTGAGTTGCATGTCTATTTTCATATTTTCATACCTATTGCAGTAATTTCCAGATTTTGAGATGAATTATCATTATTTTTATTATCAATCATTATTATTATGTTGTTTTGACAAGAGATTGATGCATGGGTTACTACCCCAAGATTGAATATTATTATTTCAAGAAAGATGATGCTTTAAGCTTCCTTTTATCTGATTATTTATAGATTTTTAATAAAGCTTTGATCTTTTGTTCCTCGATTTAGCTATGGAATCTACTTTTTATATTGTGATAGATTTTAGAATTCAGATCAACTTTATTTATAGATTTTATTAGATGAATGCATAATTGGTTTTAGATAAATCCTTATCCTAATTTTAAAGTGAATTTCTAATAGAATGAGTGTAGCAAATAAAAAGGGAGTAGTATTTAGCACCGAACGGGAAATATGGGATTACCGTGCCCTATCTTCCACAGAACTACGTAGCCAATATAGGTACAAATTATGAGATTATTCCTATTTCTATATGGATGATAGGTTTAGCTTGTGATCGATCACATCGAAAGTAGGTTATACTCCCTGGCAAGAGTATGACACCTCTCCCCAATGTGAGGTTTATTTCTTAGGTGGATAAAAACGTTGGACTCCATGAATTCTCACATGGTTTATTTCGGTTAGAATAACCTCCTATGCAGAATAAGTTTTTAGATTTTTAAACCCTTAAGATAAAGTATTTTCCCTTACAGAAAGCTTATTAAAGTATTTTCCCTGATATTTAAAGTAAAATATCTACTAAAATGCTTTTAGAAAACTAAGTGTAAAGGCTCATAATTTTATTCAGACTATGCTTTAAGAAAGATAAGAGTTACCGATTTCAGCTTTTAGACTTCAAATTTAGAAGTGAGCTCTTTCTACACTTAGACAGTATGATTTAAAGACAAAATATTAGCACAACTTTTTGAACTAAATGTTATGACTCACTAGATTTATAAAGAATGACTTTCTTCTTATGATTATTGTTTTCAGTATTTCAGATATTCTAGATTATTTGAGTTATTTACATTTGGCATGTATTATTTTACAAATTATGATAATGAGATAATGTTTTTACTTATGCTTTCACCCACATATACTTAGTATATCCTCAAAGTATTGATCCACATATATGTCTATGTGCTACATTATCACATAATATATGTATTAGTTCAGTTGTATCACGCATACCATATTCAGATAGTTTGTAGTTTCCAATTAGCAGGTGATGAGTCCTCTTGATTCAAAGGATCTAGTCAGTCATATAGTTTGAGCAGTATTGTATTTTTCTTTATTTTGTCATATTGATTTGGGATAGTTGGGGGTCATGTCCCGGCAACCTATAGTCAATACTAGTATAGGCTTCATAGACAGTTAGTAGAGTTAATGTATTTGATTCCAGTATTATTTTGTAAAATCAGAGTTATAAATATTTTAATTTAGTTCTGTATTGATCAAATTCAGAAAAGAGTTATCTTTCACTTATTTCAATCAGATTTATGTATTTTATTTAGTTGTTTATGTGTTAGTCCAGTAGAAGGATTAGCTTGGGATCACTTATGGTCCTAAGCATCGTGTGACATCTCGAATCCATTTTTGGAGCATTACAAACTTGGTATCAAAGAACAAGGTTCAAGTGTCCTATGGTGTCTGTGAAGCTGTGTCCAGTAGAGTCTTGCAGAACGATATTGAGACGTCTGTACTTTTCTTTGAGAGGCTACAAGGCATTTAAGAAAAGTTTCCCTCCTTTCATACTCTAGATCATGCTTTAAAGTTGTTCCTTTAGAAATTTTTTTCTACTCATGTGTTACCCAAAAATTCCTCATCTATGACTTAGACTTGAGATAACACGATTTGCCAGTTATAATTTCTCTCCAAATAATGCTCCCATATTTACAAGAAAAAATTTTAGAAGTCACACAAAGGGCTTGAGAGGATCTCTCTAGTGTGTCATAAGTCCCTTAAGTTGAAAGTTATGTCCGTATCCTTATGAGTTATTTAGTTAAGACAAAATTGGATATGTATTCAGATTGCCCTTTTACCCTTTTCAATACATATAGTGCTTATAAAAGGAGATAATATGAACCTATATGGTTAAATAAAGTGTGTATTTAAGGGATATTATGAACTTCAGTGTTATGATTTATGAATAGTAGAACCTATTATAGTTAGAAGTATGGGTATAGAAGAGTAGTGGTAAGAAAGTGGGAATGACGATTGATAGAAAGTATAGAGATAAAACTTGTGCATATTGTCTAGTTTTCCTAAGGTGATATTTCCTTGTGTACTAGTTTAAAGAAAGGTAGAGAAGGAGTTATTAGTTAAGGAGAATTGTCGTTTGCTTGAAGTACGGAAGGAGTTATTGATGGTATTTATTGTGATTGAAAAGTATAGGATATTAATGAAGTATTTGGTGATTGAGTACCATTTATTTAGGTGTATGGAAGGGTAAATAGTAGTGATGTGTAGAAGTAGTATGTGCTAATGGATTATAATGAGATAGGTCATATGATTTTGACCGATTACTATTATTATGAAGTTCTAGTGGACTAGTGTTTCTTGATATTTTATTTTATAGCTTCTAAGTAAATTGTATGTAAGGAGGGTTGTTAAATCATGTTTAGCACTAGACGTTAAGTTTGAACAGTTGATGGTCATCAAGGTAGATGTAATAATTTCTTGGTTAGTGATGCTAGTTATATGGAAGTGATCTAGTAGGCTTAAACAGTATGTACAAAAGTTTGAGTCCATTTTTCATAATTAAGTATGATGTTGCACGAATGATGAAGAAGTATGCCCAAGATAATATGGGGTTGCTTTATTTTCTATGGTTATTACGTGTTTTCTATGGTGGGTGGTATCGTTGAATTGCTAAGAGGAAGGAGACTAGTTATATATAGTGTATGATGTTCTTAATATCCAAGTTAAGGAGCTGATTTATGGATAGATGACATTGAGCCTTTTTGGTATGATCTTAATTCTCATGGTTTAGAAATATAAGTTTAGAGATGCGATATTAGTATGCTATAATGGAGCCAGTATGATTCATTAAAAGTTAAAGATATCCTTGTTAAGTGTTAGAATGTAAGTTTGAATCTTTGAAAATTGAGCGAATAAAAATGAGAATTGAAGCTTTAGATGGTGTGAACTCAGGATGTGGTGATACTCATGAAGATTCTAAGTTAGCAAGTGTTCAAGATATTATATGATGATTAGTGGTGCTATAGAAAGATAGATTTATACCTCAGAAAGAAGTATTAGAAGTGAGTTTTACACTTTCAGGTGTAGTCTTTCAGAGCAAGTTTATTATTTGTGTGTATTGTTGTGTTCCAAACTCTAAAGTGTAGTGAGTGTAGTCCACTTTAGTGTTTAGTGAAGGGTTCCTCATCCTTTGAATAATGGCTTAAAGATAAGGGGGAGATGATAGAATGAGAAGCTGAGTCAAGCTCTTAGATTCTAGTAGTGATGCCTGTATGTTATAGAACATCAAAAAAGGAGGATTATGCCCAGTCCATTCTTATTTTAGTGTTGGTATTTCAGTTATTCCAATATCTACTCATGCCTTACATGTTAGTTCCATGATCATAGTTCATCCTCATGCATATAATAGAGAATCATGTACTCTCCCAGTTCCTAGTACGAGGAGTTCCAGTTCATTCAATAGTTGGGATCATATTCCATAAAGTTATGAACTCCAAAATTCAGTGTAATACCTCGATCTTTCCTTAAGCCTACATCCTCATTTTGAGTGAATATTGATGACTTACAAAGTGATTGATGTTTATACCATGTTTTATTTCTCTAATTTTTACTTTTTGCCATGTAGAGCATTGAATAAGCTTTCCATCGATACCAAATTCACCTAAATTCAATACTCGGGTGAAGAGTTAGAGCCATTTTAGTGAGACAGTGTGCCACCTGGCACTTTAGCACATCGCGGAGCTAACCAAAATGGAAATTGTCATTTTCCAGTGAGCCTTCGCGATATTGATGCGTTGCGCCAAGGCACCAACGCGATTCCACCGCATCGCGGTTCCCTTTCAAGTCACGAACAAGGTGGCAAATGCGAGTTCACTGCATTGCACCACTGAGCAGTTTCCTAATTGTCCAATTCCAGTGAAGGACCACGATCCTGGCACATCGCACCAGTGCCCAAAATTGGGCTCCAGTTCTAGAATTTGCTCAAGGGTATTTTGGTCTTTTCCACCCGTCTTTATCCTTTATATATATACAAGTGAGGGAGAAAATCCTCATTTTCTCTTCTATTTTTTCCAAAATTCTAGGGTTTCTCTCCAAAATTCAATCCAATTCTTGTCTAAACATCTCAACATCAAGCCATGGTTTTCACAAATTAGTTCAAGATTTATTACTTCCAAGTCAAGAACATTAAGATCTCTAACTCAAGAAGTGGGAAAAGAATTCTATAGCAAGTTTATTCATCCCGGATAATAATAAAGGTATGTGGGGATTGAACAAGAATATCCTTTCATTCTTGTGCCCAAAGAATTAATTTTTACTATTGGAATTTCATGATCCTTGCAAGTGGTTTTACACCCAAATTTCTTTATTGATGATTTATGAGATTTGAGTTGAATAAGTTTGATATTTATGGTTATTTTACCATCACGTTTCTTAAATTGAGAATTTATGTCATGAGTTGTATATTTTCATTTCGTATTGATGATTTCTAAGCGATTTAAGACAAGTGTCATGAGTTATGCTTTTTTCATGAGATATTTGAGTACTGAATATATTTATCGATATTGAGATTAAGAGTCAAGAATGAGTCCTATGATGTTTTCTCGATGCTTTTGTACTTGATACAATTTGATAAGCAAGTGTACTTAATGTTGGGAAAGATTGTTTTGAGTTTGAGTCGAGTTAGGAATCCACAAGTTGTTTATGATTTACAGATGAGCTATATATATGATTTGGTCTTCATTATAGACCCTTGAGTTGATTAAGGTAGATTCCTAACGTGTTTTGAGCTAAGTCTGGGAGGAGTATTTAGCACCGAGTGGGAAGTGTGAGTTCAATGCATCCTACTTCACCAGAACTACGTGCCATTGTAGGATTGAGATTTGAGGGCCAAATATCCAAGTTTGTGATCATAGAGATGAGTTTGAGGTTATACTCCCTGGCAAGAGTATAACGCTCCTACCAATGTGGGGTTTCTTCCTTAGGAGGTCAAAACATTGGACTCCATGCGGCTCACATGGTTTATGTCGGTTATAAGAAACTCCCAAGTCCATAATAGTCTAAGTTTCTTGAGTTACCGAGTCACTCTAAGTCATAGTTAAAGAGTTTGAGTTGAGTCCAATGATTTATGAGATTTGTGAAGCATGTGTTATTATCGATGATTTATGGAAATTATGTTTCAGGAAATTCAAATGAAGAGGGTCATTATTATCAGCATGCATGACTTTATTTTACTTTTATGATATTGTTTAAAAGTATTGCATACACCCCCACATACTCAGTACAATCCCAAGTACTGATTCACATACATTTCTATGTTCTATATTTTCTCGTGATGTAGGTTCAGGTGCTCAGTCTCAGCAGCGATAGTGATCTTTGAGTACCTTCATCTACATTCTTACAGTTTCTGAGTTCTCATGGTTGGCGGACCTATGTCCCTGATTTTTGCCTTGATAGTAGATAGTTATTTCTTTTCAGTTCAGGCGAGTCAGTTAGGGATCAGTCCCAATGGATCCTCAGTCTTTTTTAGTAGAGGCTTTGTCATACTAGAGTACCATTATGTATAGAACTTTCAGTATTTTGTTTGTACAGGACAATATTTCTTCGTATCACAGTATGCTCATGACATGATTATTCTTTCCTATTTTAAAATAATTTGTGTTATAGTGAGTTCTGAAAGTGATGATAGGCTTAGAGGGTTAGCTTAAGGCCACGTATGGCCTTAAGAACTGTGTGAAGTCTCGAGATAGGTTCTTGGGGTGTTATATTCAAGTCATGCAGCTCATGACTCACGCACTTATTCTTATAGTATGTTCAGTTCCAGTACTCATGCAACACTCTTAGAGATCAGAGAAATTCAGATTTATATCATGTATGTCCTTATATTTGATCTCTTTAATGAAACAATGTCGTGAACACTCTTTTCCCCAAGCCTTGGTAAAGTGTCAAGTTATGCTTGGTATCCCTTTTATATTTTAGGCCCTGATATTCCCAACCATTTAGTGACCTTCCCTTAGGTTAAGATAGTGATGATGAATAGTTGCGTAGATGGGAGAGAGTAAATATGTTATATTGGGAAAGATGGTTGTATGCTAGTTTTATGTAAGTCTATAAATGAAGAACTATTAAGGTAAAGCTTTTTGTGTATGACTTGTTTAGTTGAGAATATTTCTATACGTGTCTTCCTAGGATTAGTACATAGAAGTTATTGATAGAGGTATTACAGAATATGAGAAAGATGCTTTTATAGGTATTTGTTTAGAATTTCATATGTGGTTATGAAGATAGGCTTGAACTTCATGTTGGTGTA
The DNA here is from genome assembly GCA_030864215.1 of Capsicum pubescens. Taxonomy (NCBI): domain Eukaryota; kingdom Viridiplantae; phylum Streptophyta; class Magnoliopsida; order Solanales; family Solanaceae; genus Capsicum; species Capsicum pubescens. Next base: position 247,073,866 of record CM061548.1, read on the forward strand.
TAAAAGGATAGGTGTGTGGTGCATTAATGAATTTCTAGTAAGAGGTTGAATTTAGTTACTATAGTGATAAAAAGAATCATCCTAGAGTGAGTAGTTATGATAATGCTTGGGGTATTGAATCCATGGTTCAGACCAGTATTATGGTGTTATGTGCAGTACCTCATGATTCCAAGTGAGGCTTGACCATGATGAGGGGATTTAGTTCAGTTTAGACTTTAGTAGACGAATTTATCAATGCCCATATGAGAATTATAAGTTAAATCAAGTGAGTATGGTATTTGAGGGAATAGTATAGTTGATGGGGTGTTTGAGAAGTGTTGCTAAGCTTGAAAGTAAGAAGTTGCATTGCTGAAGGCCTAGTAATTCTATCCTAGCTTATGATTTATGGGTCTATATTCTATGTTATAGAGTGGTAGCAATGTTGCGATTTCTTATTCAGATGTTTTATTCAGGTCATGCCCAAAGTTCCTTGCTCCCTAATATCATTGGAAATTTATTAGAAGAGTTTTGGAGAAATACTCCATCTGAGCATGAACATTCAATATGATTCAACCATATAGTCAACAATCCAGTTTAACAATCGGACAGACAAATTTCTATAGCTTTCCATCTTCCAATTTAGTCTAGTCTTACTACCTGAAATTTCATGAGTATGGCCATTTCAAGAGGTAGTTTATTCGCATCTAGGTAAATTGTGAATTCAGCTCAGTATATGCATCAGACATTAGTTTCAGATTCATATATTAAGTCATGATTCAATCCGTCCTGTGTATCATCCTTGTCTTTCAACCAAATCAGTATCATTCGAGGACAAACAATCCCAAGAGGGAGATGTTGTAATACCCCGAGTTTTGATGTCATAAACCTCTCATATTTTTTTTCTCACAAAATCAGATCTAGCCTAAAGTAATGGTTACTCATAAGTTGACTCTCTCATTTCTATCTTAGCCATATAGCTATTTTCATGATAATTCATGCACTCGCATATCAGTTCAGTAGCTCACTATGTTGAGATTCAGTCATACAGTTTATTTTAGCTGTTCATGATAGCCTAAAGCCTCAAATTCCTCAGTATTTTCAGCTTAATTATCCACATTCATGGATAAATTTTCCCAAGGTGGAGATATTGTAAAATCCCGCACTTTTCCTAGCTTAAAACCTCCTGAGAATGTCAAAGATTTGCTTCAAATATGAATACCTTTTATTTCGTGTGGTATTTTCCAGATTTAGACTTTTTATTGTGTGGGAAATTGAATAAGCTTTTCATCGATACCAAATTCGCCCAAATCCTATACTTGGTTGAGGAGTTATAGCATTTTTAAGTTGATAGTGTCCCACCTGAGCAACGGCGGTGATGGACAATTTCATTATTGTCAACTCCAGTGGACCTCCGCGATATTAGCGTGTCGCAGAGAGGTACGAATTCCCAATTGTCGGAATGCAGTAGCCCAAAGTGATACTGGCGCGTTGCGCCAGTGGCCATAATGGCAATCCAAAGAGGCACCTTGATTGTGGAGCATTGTGGAGTCCTCCCAGTTCCCACTCATCCACTTTTAAGTAAGCCACCTCAATAGTGGAGCATCGTGGTGGCCTTCTAGTTCAAAGAATATTGTTTTTTCCAGTTCTGTTTAGAAGTTTAAAGAGGGTATTTTGGTCAATTTCCAAGCCCCCAATCCGTCCGAACATAAGATTTAAGTCTATTCTAAGCACTCTATTCCCAATTTCATCCATTCTCTCTCAAAGAAAAACCCTAAAGCTCCAAAGCTTCTTCTCCAAGAAATAAAAAATCCTCCATAGATTCTCTAAAAAAGATCCAAATTGAGGATTTCCAAGGAAAGATAATCAAGAATCCATATTCAAGAACTCAAATAAGAATCAATAATTCAAGTTTCTCCATCTAATCATCTACCAAGGTATGTGGGGTTTATGAACAAGGATTTTCTTCCATCCTTGTGCGCAAAACCAAGCTTTTATTTAAAATTCATATGATTTTGAATGATTATTCATGATATTTAAATTAGGGTTCACACCCATTATTGCTCTTTGCAAGATTTCGAGTTTTCAAGTGTTTTAGAAGTTGAATTGCATGTCTATTTTTATATTTTCATGCCTATTGCAGTAATTTCCAGATTTTGAGATGAATTATCATTATTTTCATTATCAAGCATGATTATTATGATATTTTCACTTGAGATTGATGCATGGGTTATTACCCCAAGATTGAATATTATTATTTCAAGAAAGATGATAATTTAAGCTTCCTATTATCAAATTATTTTAGATTTTCTATAAAGCTTTGATCTTTGGATCATTGGTTTAGCTATAGAATACACTTTTTAGATTATTACAGATTTTAGAATTTAGATCATCTTTATTTATAGATTTTATTAGATAAGTGCATAATTGGTTTTAGATAAACCCTTATGCAAGTTTTAAAGTGGATTTCCAATAGAATGAGTGTAGCAAATAAAAAGGGAGCAGTATTTAGCACCAAGCGAAAAGTGTGGAATTAGCGTACCCTATCTTCCACAGAACTACGTAGCCAATGTAGGTACAAATTATGAGATTATTCCCATTTCTATATGGACGATAGGTTTAGCTTGTGATCGTTCATATGGAAAGTAGGTTAAACTCCGTTGCAAGAGTATGACACCTCTCCCCAACGTGAGGTTTCTTCCTTAGGAGGACAAGAACGTTGGACTCCATGAATCCTGACATGGTTTATATCGGTTAGAAGAACCTCCCATGCAGAATAAGTTTTCAGATTTTTAAACGCTTAAGATAATGTCTTTTCCCTTACAGAAAGCTTATTAAAGTATTTTCCCTGATAACTAAAGTAAAAGATCTACTGAAAAGATTTTAGAAAACTAAGTGTAAAGGCTCATAATTTTATTCAGACTATGCTTTACAAAAAGATAAGAGTTACAGATTTCAGATTTCAGACTTCAGATTTAGAAATGAGCTCTCTCTACACTTAGACAGTATGATTTAAAGACAGAATATTAGCACAACTTTTTGAACTAAATGTTATGACTCACTAGATTTATGAAGCATGACTTGTTTCTCATGATTATTATTTTCAGTATTTCAGATATTCCAGCTTATGTGTGTCATTTACATTTAGCATGCATTGTTTTACTAATTATGATAATGAGGTGATATTTTTACTTATGCATTCACCCCCATATACTCAGTACATCCTCAAAGTACTGATCCACATATATGTCTATGTTATACATTGTCTCATAATGTAGGTATCAGTTCAGTTGTAGCACGCATACCATTTTCAGACAGTTTGCAGTTTCTAGTCAGCAGGTGATGAGTCCTCTTGAATCAAGGTCTCGAGTTAGTCATATAGTTTAAGCAGTATTGTATTTTTGTTTATTCAGTTGTATTGATTTGGGATAGTTAGGGGTGATATCCCGGCTACCTATAGTCAATACTAGTATAGGCTTCATAGACAGTCAGTAGAGTTAATGTATTTGATTCTAGTATTGTTTTGTAAAAGCAGAGTTATAAATATTTTAATTTAGTTTTGTATTGATCAGATTCCGAAAAGAGTTATCTTTCGCTTATTTCGATAAGATTTATGTATTTTATTTAGTTGCTTATGTGTTATGCAAGTAAAAGGTTAGCTTGGGATCACTTGTGGTCCTAAGGACCGTGTGACGTCTCGTGACCATTTTCGGGGCGTTACAATCTCCCAAGTGGAATCCTCCAATGGCTAGTGCCTTGGTTAAACCTTAACCATAGGAATCTCCATAGTACGCAACCTCTTTACATCACTAGTTAAAAGAAGCTCATTCTCCTCCACAATATGTCAAATGCTCATCTAAATAGACTGAGTCCCATCTAAGAACATGAGTCAGATCAAGAATATACCACCACATGATAAAGCTATGGAAAACTGGATGAACAATAACAAAATCTGGAGGTAAAGCTAACTCATAAGCTACCTCGCCAACTGTGCGAAGAATTTCTAAAGGGAAAATATATTGAAGGATGAGCTTCCTCTTCATCTCGAACCTCATCACACCCTTCATGGCCAATAAATGATGGAATACACGATCACCAACTCCAAAACTCAAGGAATGGAGGCTAGAATCTATATAGGCCTTCTGCCTACTATGGGCTACTCTCAGCCTATCCTGAATCACTCTGACTCTATCTAACGAGTCCTAAAGCAAATCGTGCCACAAGGTCTCACCTTAGAAGTCTTAAACCATCCAATCGGATAACGACATCTCCTACAATACAAGGCCTCAAACGGCTCCATATCAATACTCGTATGATAACTGTTATTATACACAAACTATGCCAAGGCTAAGTGTTGATCCCACTGGCCTTCAAAATCTATAACACAAGCTTGGAGCATATCCTCGAGTACCTGAATAGTCCACTCAGACTGACCATTGGTCTGCAGGTGAAAGGTTGTAGTGAAATTCACTAGAGCACCCAAATACTCTTAAATTTCTCTCCAAACATTGAAGTGAAATAAAACCACGATATAAAATGATAGAAATAGGCACCCCATGCAAACGAATTATCTCCCTAACATAGATATGGGATAATGTCTCAGCACTAAAAGTTATCTGAATAGGAATAAAGTATGCTGACTTGGTCAAATAATCTACAATGACCTAAATTCCATCGGAACCACGGGAAGTGCGAGGAAAACCACTAATGAGGTCCATAATAATCCATTCCAATTTCCACTCAGAAATGGGCAACCTCTGAGTCAAATCACCAAGATGTTAATACTTGACCTTTAACTGATGATAACATAGGCAACAAGCAACAAATTCTTCTATATCTCACTTCATGCCACTCCACTAATAATGTTTCCCCAAATCCCTATACATATTGGTTGTACTGGGATAAATGGAATGTCTAGAGTTATGAGCCTCATGCAGTATGACTGAATCAAATCACCAATCTGAGGAACATAAATGACCATCAAACCTCAGAATACCCTCAAAATCATTAGTGAGCCTCTCAAACTCACCACTCAACACTTGATCACGAAGGAATCAAATCTTGCTATCCTCAAACTAACAATCATGAACATGTTCATATAGTTAGGACCTCACCTCCACACTAGCCAAAATCTTTCTAGGATTTGATAAATCAAGGTGAACCATAAAATTGACGAAGGATTAAATGTCCTATGCCCAAGGCCTCTGAGAAATTCATATGCAAGCCAAGCTACCTATACTCTCTGCATTGAGACTTAAGGCATCAGCTACCACATTCTCCTTACCTGGAGGATAAAAGATGGAAATATCATAGTTCTTAAGAAACTTCATCCATCTATTCTATCAAGCATTAAGCTCTCGCTGGGTCAAAAGATATTGAAGATTGGTGAAAGTCTCACAATGCACCCCATAAAGATAATGCCTCCAAATCTTAGGTGCAAAGACTACCGCTGCCAACCCTAAATCATGAGCGGGGTAGTTGTGCTCATTCAATAAAGTAGTCTAGAAGCATAAGCAATAACACTCGCTAAATCAAAAAACACCCAAGAAAAACACTAGAAGTGTCATTAAACACGGTGAATCCCTTACCCTCAATAGGAAGAGCTAACATAGGAGTTGATGTAAGAGAATCCTTGAGGTTTCCAAAGCTCTACTCATTCTCCTCGGACCATTGTATAGGAACCTCTTTTAGTGTCAATCTAATCACAAGGGCTGAAATAGTAGTAAAGCTATCAACGAAGCGTTTATAATAATTGGACAAACCAATGAACCTACGATCCACAATCGGAGACATAGGTATAGCGCAATCACAAATCACCTAAATCTTTCCTAGTCTAGATAATACAATCCTTAGACACCACATGTCCAAGGAATGTCACTAACTCAAGACAACACTCATACTTAGAGAACTTGGTGAAAAACAAATGATCCCTCAAAGTCTGAGCACAATCATCAAATGTTGTGCATGATCCTCACTACTCCTTGAATACCTAATAATGCAGTCATTTAATACAATCATGAAAGAGTCCAAATAAGGCCTGAATACTTGGTTCATTAAATCCATGAACGTGGATGGGGCATTAGTCAACCCAAAAGACATCACTAAGAACTCATAATGACCATAACTGGTCCTAAAATCTATCTTTTAGACATCCACAACCCAAATCCTCAACGAATGTTAACCAAACCTCAACTCAATCTCAGAAAATACCGTTGAACCTTGAAGTTGGTCAAACAAATCATTAATGCGAGGCATAGGATAATGATTCTTCACCATTACCTTTATAAGATGCTTATAATCAATGCTCATTTGCATAGAACTATCCTTCTTCTTTACAAACAATATAGGAGATCCCCACGGGGACACACTCAGTCTAATAAAATCCTTACCAAAAAGGTCTTGAGGCTGAGAATTTAGCTTCTTAAGCCTGATAAAATCCATATGGTAAGGTTCTATAGAAATAGGTCAGTTGCCAGACTCGAGGTCAGTGGAAAATTCAATCTCATGGACAGGGGGAATACAAGAAAGTTCGGTAGGTAACACATCAAAAAACTCGCAAAAATAGGAACAGAGTAAAGCGACGGACTCTCCACATGAGTATCACAAATATAAGCAAATATGACTTGTAACCCCTCTAAATAAGTCTTCTAGTATAAACATAAGAGAGAATCCCCATCGGCTCGCAACTAATCGCTCCCTGTAACATGACTGGCGGTACACCAAGCATGGCTAAGGTAATGATCTTGGCAAAATAATCCATGACCGCATGATAGTAGGATAACCAGTCCAAGCCCAGAATCACATCAAAATCCAGGATATCCAGAATAATAAGATCAACACAAGTATCAATATCTCTAACTATCATAACATATGATTTGAATACCCGAACCACTTCTAAGGAATCCCCACGGGATTAGATACGTGCAAATGCACAAATAATAAATCACTAGTCAACTCCATTTGTGGTGCATAATAAATAGGAAATTAAGAATAAGTAGATCTCAGATAAAATAAAGCAAGATCTGCCTTGTAGTACACCAAAATTGTACCTGTAACTATAGCATCCAAAGATTCAGCCTCGGGTCTTAGAGGTACTGCATATAACCTATCAGGCTTGCCTCTTGGCTGGGCACCTGACCGACCTCCTATCTTTTTTTCCTGAAAACCTCTTTGAGTACCTTGGTAACCACCCTTACGACCATGAGAACCACCTCTACCTAAGGGATAAAATTCTCTAATAGGGGAAGCACCCTGGGCTAAAATGACTATTGCCCCATGACTAGGTCAATCCTATAAATAGTGATTAGAAAGTCCATAAGTAAAATAGGAAATAGGAGAAGAACCAAAAATAATAGATTTGGCTAACCCAGAATAACCACCACATCTAGACTGACCCAAAGATGAACCTCTCAAAGACTAATCACCGCCCTTACCAGGGAAACCACTAGCACCAGACTGACTTCCGTCAGTAATTTGAAGAGTTTCCTAGGGTCGACAAGGTTGAGTTTGAAGCTAAAAAGAGGGACGCGGAGAATACCCAATATTATAACAACTTACTCTGAATTGGGAACTACTACGGCTCCCACTGAATCTACTCTGGAAACTAGGTCTCTTATCACAGCCTTGACGACCCTCACGGTTCATCTCTTCCATCACCATAGAATGATTTAAAACCTCAGAAAAAGTCCTATCCACAGTAACTAAACTCTTAGTAGCCATATGAATGGGGAGTCTTAACCCTCTAACAAAGAAACAAACTCTCTTGTACTCAGTATCCAAAATAAAAGTCGTATGCCTAGCCAACTAATAAAAATGGGCCTCATACTCAGCGACTATCATGGCGCCCTACTACAATCTAGAGAACTGATCCTTCAATCAATCTTTAAGGCTATGTTGCACGTACTTCTATAAGAATATCTCGGATAAGTGAATCCATAACAAGAGAGATGATCCAATTGGTCTAGAATCCTTATAAACTCTCCACCAAGGATGAGCAGACAAATCCAACTGGACTGTGATGTAATCCACACCACGAGTCTTAAACAGGCCTAAACTATGAAGCCTATCCTCACAAGTACTAAGAAACTCATACACATCCTCACCTGGAGCACCAGAAAATTAATGCGGAGCCAACCTCAAGCATCTACCCAATATTTTCTACTCTTTAGAAGACGTAGTAGGTTAAGTCAAAAATGGTTGACCAGCTACTGACTGAACTACTACTGATATAGAAGGAACCTCCACTCTGGAAGTTGCAGCTACAGGTTGCGCCCCCATCTTGGTAGCACTCTGGTAAGTAGATTATGAACCATCAGACGACATACAACCAATAATAACCAAAACCTGAATCAAGGAATCTCTAAGCAATGAATAGGGAATAAAACTTGGTAAAGTTTGGGCTGGTCCCTGGCCCACCGCTAGCTATGGCAAAAGAATCTCTAATCTGGTGCAGGAATACGGTCTGGGGAAGGTGACCTATACTTTCCCCTAGCCGGGGACACAACATAAGGTTATCCTCGAGCTCTAGGTTGTCCTTGAATAAGAGAATGATCCCTGGGCTCAATTTTGGGACCTTCACTTCATGTAGCCATAGCACATGTCCTATCCATCTATGAAAGAGTGGAGTCAAGGGAATATTTTACAAACCAACTCAGACTCTTAGCATGATATGAGTGAAAAAGCAAAGAACTCTTAAGAATGTCCATAGCCTCGAAAAGATAGGAAATAAACGTTAATGTTTTGATCCACAAGAATTTACTAGACACTTATTCTTGTACCAATAATACCCAAGAAACCTAAGCATTGACACTAATTTGTCAGTACCCCCGATTTATAGTTCATGATGGCACCTACTAAATCCCGTCATTAGGTAAGACAATACCATAACTCGAAGCTAACATAATGGTTTAATTTTGTAAGAAATACCAACATAGGCTAAATTTGATGAACATAAGTTAAAATATAAACAAAGATTTCTTATATAGATAAACTACCATCATCAGATACCAATCTTACGGCCTGGTAGAGCTAGTACAAGAGCATCTAGTATCAATATTCAACAAAATATAAGAAAAGTATACAATACATCTGTCTCAAAATAAAAGACAGAACAATAGTAAGATAGGAGAAATAGGTGACTCAGACTCAAAGAGCTCACCCTATCTCCAGAATATCAACACACATAGATATATATATATATACGCATAAAAGTTCCATACATAGGGCTATCCAGACTCAAACTGGTAGATGTACGTGCAGGCACATCAAATAATCATCCTACAGGCTTGCTGGGTGTATCATCATAGTCACCCCCGGCCTTGTCGTGTATCAATATAATCACCATAATATCCTCCAACCTTGTCGGGTATCAATATCACCATCATAATACTGTCCTTGTCAAGTATCAATATCATCACAATAAGAAAATTAATATCAATAATAAAGAATGAGCTCCACATGGACTAAAGTAAATGGCAATCCCACGAGGACTAAAATAAATGACAAACCCAACGAGGGCTAAAGTTAATGAACATAAAGAAGAAGCAAGTAAAAGTATACCTCCATGACTCATCGTTCGTTATCAATGTAAACTTACCAATAGATATATGAATATATAACATGAGTAATACAAACTATCATCGAGTTTCAAGCATAATTAGTAACATAGTTTCCCATGTAGTCAATAAATATTCCCTCTAGAATTATTAACATCATGACTCACAATAGAGCAATAAGAGGGATTTCTAGTGGACCGCTAGCTCATTACTCAACAAAAGTAAATCATGAGAAATAGCATAATCCCAAGCTACTCATAGCACTAACAAAAATTTAGCCTGCAAGCAAACCACATACATCACTTCCAACGTGATCCCCATAATCCATTACCAAGATTAACCAACATGCTTCCAAGGGAGCATTTCTTAGGCCCTTAATAAGAGTCTAAGGTCTTCAAGTGAACTATATCCATCCAAGCTTAAGGTAGGTCAAGAACCCATTTCTAATTCCTCAAAATACATTCTACATCTAACTTCTATCCGGGACTAGGCTAAGGTATCTACATCAACTCTTAGATATATAGCAAGCCACCATTTTCCTAAGGTAAAGGTCTTTCCCATACTCTAAACCTACTCAACCATAGTATCCAAGGCATTTTTATTAATGTAAGCAACTAGGGTCAAATTACCAACAACATGAGTGACAAGGTCATTCAAAAATAACTAGAATAACTAAGGCATCCCCATGATAGCGATGAGATATGAAGTCTAATTCCCTAAGGTTTAAGCCTACAAAAGCATTCCAATCAATAAGTTTAAATGACCTAAATGATGCAACTAATCCTAAGTCTTTCCATTTATCAACCCAACACCTAAAACCCCTCCCAATCTTACCAGATATCACAACTATACTATAACATAGCTCAATCTAACAAGGAATAAGCCTAACCTACCACAAATCCAAAGAAAGTTCACGAACTACTAAACCTTTATTTTTCCCTTCCGAGAATATTCTTCAAGGTGACAAGATATCAAAAAGACATTCTACACATCATTATGAGAATATCATTACACATATTGTACCATTGTTCTCCAGGTCAAAAAATGACACAAAAAACGCAAAATAGGTCCCACTTATAGAAAAAACATTTTTAAAGTCAACCCAATGTTCATATACCATCAAGGAATCATAACCCTCAAGAAATAGGTAAAAACTAAGCTTATTTAGGCTAAAATCAAGCCCTCAAGATATTTGAAGTTTTGGTCAAGAATACAAGAAATTCAAGCTTGAAATTGAAGGATTCATACCTCAAATCAGATGTTAATCATGAAATAATATATTAATCAAGCTCTCAAGACATTCCCAAGACACAAATAGAGTTTAACACACTACATTAGGGATTCTAGGTCTCATGAATGAGTGTAAAGTTCCTAAAATGTGGCCTAAAGGACCTTTCAATACCCATCCTAAGCACTCAGGTGTGGCTATTTCCACCCATGTACTATAATCGCCTATGTACGATCACTGTGGGCCTTATTTCCAATTTCCATAGTGCGATCATGATGGTCCTTGTGCAATTGCCATTGCACTATCAACTTGGAAAATTTTCCAAGTTTCCAGTGATGCCTAGGATTCATTTGAAATCTGATATTTGCAAATAATCTATGTAAACAAACAAAATTTAATGTTTTGGATGAGTTGGCGAGGTCGGGTTTTCCATCCAAGGTTGTTATAAAAATATGGGTCTCACACCCAAATATGTAATTTTCTAACATTCCAACTTGAGTACTTTGGGACTTGAACCAAAGATATTCCTAGCCTAATATAAATATTATAGAGCTACTGGTGCAGTTAGTATTTGCATCTGTGATCTTTGTTGAAGTTTTTTCACGGTGGTCATTTGGAATAAACAAAGACTTATAAATAGGGAATTGGCTCAAAAAATCAAGTAAACTGCCTGGTAATAAAACTATCAGTTCTAGCAAGTCATAAATGACTTGGGGTAGCTATGGAAAATCTCTATTGGTGAAAATAAGTGGAAATATGGAAAATAATTTGTAGGGTCATTACACATACCCTCTGAAATGAACCATAACCAATATATCCGGCTAACCCAGAGTAGCCACCACAACTAGATTAACTATATGACGAACCCTTAAAAGACTGACCACTGCCTTAACTAGAGCAATCACTAGCACTAGACAGACCTCCGTCAATAATCTGAAGAGCTTCTTAATCCGGCCGTCTAGGCTGACTCTGACATTGCTAGGATGGATGTAGAGAATACCAACTATGATAACTACTACCTATGAATCAAGTACTGATGATAGGTGTATTTACACGCCTAAAGCACCATAATTTACCCATATTTTAGCTAAGTTTTAAGGAAAAAATATATAATTCCTGCATTTTTAGTCCATTTTCCTGTAAGTGAGCTAACCAACATGATTAGCATGTTTTCAGGTATTAATGATGAAGATTTCAGCACTTTGTGGACCTTTTGGTAGCAAGGGAAACTTCACATAAGAGGGAAGACAGCTTTTGGAAGCTTATGGACTGAAAGTGATACATGGAGAACTTGTCCCGGGCATAAACAGTATTTCTAAAGACTTGGGGATCAGCAGTAACTTAGTAGGAATAGGACAAGGATGTTATAAAAACTCTATTTTGCTGAATTTTTCAGCATTCATTCATTGAAGCTTTTCATTATTCGAAATTCTATTTTGTTATTTTCATTCGACTTTTACAGAGAAAAAAAAATGCAAAAGCTACGAGGAACGGTTTGAGGAGCGCCAAAATCTATCCCCATCGTGAGATTATTCTAGCTTTGGTACGATGATAATGTCTATTGTGATTTACGTTGTAATAATGAGTAGCTAAACTTCTTTGTTAGGGTTATGGAAGCCTTTTGATATACTATCTATTACTATGAGTTTGTGAATTCTTGATACGTATGCTACTTATATCATTACTCTCTTCATCTTAATTACATTCTTGTGGTTGCAAACATATAGAATACGCCATTATAGCATTAACTTGTTTGAGAGAAAAGTTACATATTTGGAAAAGAGAGTGTGACAAGGAAATAGGGCTACCAACCCCTATTTACACGTTAGTGCCGTAACTGGATTAACTTCTTGGAGAGTTTGTACCGTTAGTTATACACTTTAGGCTCGAGAGTGTTAAAGTGAGATAATCCTTGATGGTCGAGAGACACTAGGATTTACCATTAGAATACGAATCTCTATAAGTGCATGCATGTCTGAATTCCGCATTACTCATAGTTAATAGATACGTAGAACTCATAAGGTGGACATAACCCTAACTTATAATTCTCATTGATTAAATCTTACTAAACAAAGCATTCCACTTTTACTCTGCTATTTTGACACTTTTAATTCACGCCTAAACCATCCCCCCCTTTCTGTAGAATTTTCGACCAACAGTCTGCTAACAATTGCAACACTTAGTGACCAAGTATTCCCTGTGGGATTCGACACCCAACCCAGTTGGGTTCTATATTTGACAGCGACCGCTTACACTCTTACAAGAGCTGTAGTTTGGGTGTTATCAAGTACTACTATGTCTCCCACTGTAACTACCCTGATATCTAGACCTTTTATCGTTTCCCCTTAAGTCTCACGATGCATCACCTCGTCACTCGAGCGTGATTTGAATCCTCAGCAAAAGACCTACCTGTAGCTATAAAACTCTAAGTAGACATACAAATAGGGAGTCTCAACCCTCTAACAAAACAACGAACCCTCTTATACTCGATGCTAAAAAAAAGAAGTTGTATGCCTAGACAAATCATAAAAGTAAGCCTCATACTCTGCAAGTTTCATAGAGCCTTGCTCCAATCTAGAGTAATGATCCCTCAAATGATCTCTAAGGGTGTGAGGTATATACTTCTCCAAGAGCATATAAGAGAACTGAGTCCATAAAAAGGGACAAGATCCAGCTTGCCTTGAATCCATATGACCTCTCCAACTGAAATATTGTGAAATCCACACCATGAGTCATAACAAGGCCCAAGCCATGAAGCTTATCCTCACAAGCAATCAACAGCTTATATAAATCCTCGCCTCGAGAAATAAAAAATCTAGGAGGATCCAATCTCAAGAATAAACCCAATATTTTTTGCTCCTCAAAAGATATATCCATCTGTGAAACCACTGGATGAGAAACTATCGGCTGAGAAACTATCTATGCAGAAGGAACCTAAACTTTGGGAGTCGCAACTACAGGCTGCACCTCTTTCTTATTACCACTTTTATCGATAGACTATGCACTGCCCACTCTCCCAAAAGCTAATTCAATACATCTATGTGCGATAAAGAAGGAATAACCCTGGTGGAGCCTTAGCTGGTCCCTGGCCCATCATTGGTTATGGCAGAAGAATCTCTAGTTTAGGCATAGGAATAGGGTCTTGGAAAGGTGACCTATCCTAGCCCCTAGCTGGGGACACATCATGAGGCTATCTACGACTTCTAGTTCATCCACAAATAGGAGAAGGATTACTAAGCTCAATTTCAGGACCCTCATCCCATGTAGAGGTAGCACGTGTCCTGGCCATCTATGAAAGAGTAAAGAGAAGGGAATACTTTAACAAACCAACTCAGAATCTTAGCATGATATGAGTGATAGAAGTGAAAAACTCCTAAAAATTTCTCAAAGTCTCCCTATGATAGCAAATGGACGCCAATATTTTGATCTATAGGACTCTACCAAACCCTTGCTCTTGTACCAATAATACCTGTCACGACCTAAGCCGGAGCCCTCGCCCCAATGGGCATCCTGAACCATCAAGGCTCGAGATTCCTCTAAACTCCTCAATCCACTAGTAATATTTTCCGCTCTGGGCTCAGGCCCTCACAGCTTTAAAATGCATCACTAGGGAGTAAGGATTGCTTACTTATATACCCAGCATCCCTCCCTTATTTTGCCGATGTAGGAATCCTTCCTATGTTGGGGTGTTACATACACCCAAGTTTATGGACTCAGTGTCCTTGCTGAGGCTTGCCCCACCCAATGGGATTTTCCCGCGCCAAGCATCCCAAACCATCATGGCCCGAGAGACCCTTCTAAATCCCCAACTCACTAGTGATATTATCCATTTTGGGCCTAGGACCGCACGGCTTTAAATTGCATCACTAGGGAGTAAGGCTTGCTTATTTATATACCCAGCATCCCTCTTGTGTTTTGCTAATGTGGGACTCCTTCCTAAGTTAGGGTGTTATAATACCAATGAAACCTAAGCTCTGATACCAATTTCTCATGACCCAATTTATAAGTCATGATAGTACCTACTATGTTCCGCCAGTAGGTAAGACAATACCATAACCCAAAGCTAACACAATAAGTAAATTTGGTAGGGAATGCACATCATAGGCCAAATTCAATGAATACAAGTTACAAACAACCATAGTGTTCTAAATAGATAAATAACTCAACACATGAATACCAATCCCATGACCTAGTAGAGCCAGTAAAAAAGCATCGAATGTCATTAATACAACTGACAAGACTCAAAATTTAATAAATACATCTATCTCGACATAAAAGACATAATAATAATAAGATAGAAGAAAATAAGGGACTTAAAACTCCACGAGCTCACCCTATATTTAAAAGATCAACTCTGTATGAACAACAGTCAATGGCATATGCTAGTACTCGGATCTGCCCCAAAAATGTATAGAAGTATAGTATAAGCACAAAAACAATGGGTACTCAGTATGCATCAACGACCTACTAAGCTAAATCATGGTATAAAGAAGATAAAATGCAAGATGATCATAACTAACTCAAGGTATAGAACTGAACCTGGATCATCTCCATAATCACTGCATATAATTAGCAAAGAAAGTGATAAAATAGAAATGACATAATGTAAATAGATCAAACACGAGATAACATAATTACAAAATTATCTCCCATGTGCCAATTGGTGAAAAAGTTAAGAAATCATCATAGAATCCCATACTACTAGAGAGTACACACAAAGATAGAATAATTTATGCATACATCAGTTGTACTAACCATCTCCATATTTCAATCATCACCTCACAATCCATCACCATTCAACATTATACCATCATTTAGCAATTTACCAAAAATATTACACAAGCCATTAGTTATTTTTTAATTTTCTCTAATCACTAGGATTATTCAACAACTTGCTACCATACATACAATGAGAGATCGTCAAGCTAGAATGAGACCTGAACGCTGAGCTGTGCAGGCTCCTTTTGATGATGATGATGACGATCTGGATGGAGCTGGTGCCACAGGGGTTATTATTCCTCCGCCCTTGGCTCCCGGAGCTAAGTTCAATATCACTAGCACCATGATTCAGTTATTGCAGCTCAAGGGGTTATTTGGTGGACTGGCAGGCGATGATCCGAATATGCATCTGATCAACTTTATTTCAACATGCAAGTCGTTTGACAATCCAGGAGTTGGGCAGAATGCAATTTGGCTGCGCTTATTTCCATTGTCTCTGTCTGGGGAGGCAACTCTATGGTTGAACGGGCTAACTCCTGATTCTATTACTAATTGGAGGCAACTGAAAGACGTTTTCCTAGAAAGATTCTTTTCGCTATCCAAGAGAGCCCAATTACGGGATGAGATCAGCAATTTTTGACAGCTTCCAACTGAAGCTCTCCATGAAACTTGGGAGAGGTTCAAGAAGAAGCTTATGCGGTGCCCAAACCATCAGATGAAGAATATCCACTTGATGGAAATATTATATAGGGCTTTGAACTCGGTGACAAAGCCAGTGGTTGATAATGTTGTAGGTGGGTCATTCATGGACTTTACTTTTCTTGAGGCAAGTGATATGATAGATCGTATGACAAAGTAGAGTAGAGCTTGGCATACCAGGGATTCTGAGGTAGCAAGCTCTACCGCATCTATTGGCTTGACTGCAGAGCAGAGGCGTAGACAAGAGGAATGTGACCAAGATATGGCTCACATGAAAATGCAGATGAATCTTCTTACTAAGCACTTATTATCAGGGAAGACCGAAAAGGTTAAGGCCGTTGTATCATAGGGAAGAGATGAATCCGACTCTGAGGAAGAAGTGAACTAATTGAATAATCAGGGGGTTTCCGAGGCAATGCCCAAGGAAACCAAGGTCGGAACTATTATGATAAATCTGGATACAAGGACCGCGATCAAGGTGGTTGGAAGAATAAGACTGACAGGAGTGATTTGTATGTTCCTCCTGGAAACCGTGAGGCTGTGGCGTCTGGATCTGGAAAGATTTCCATGGATGATATGATGGCTAAGCTGTTGAAAGGGGTGGAGGCAACCAATATAGGCGTTACTGAGGTAAAGAATGATTTGTCATCAATAAATTAATTGGTTGATTCGCATTCTACCGCGATAAAACAGCTGGAGCAACAATTGAGTCAATTATCAGTGGCATTCAACCAAAGAAAGGTTGTCACCTTACCTAGCGACACTGTGCAAAACCCAAGGAATGATGGATCATGTAAGGCTATTACTACCCAGAGTGGTAAAGTGTTGGAAAATCCATCCAAAGGCAAGCAGGTGGTTGATGATATAGCAGAGAATATTGATGAAGCAGAGTTTGAAGATGCCGTAGAAGCTGAAGTGAGTGCTCATGATGTTACACCTAGACGTCACCAGCCTGAAAAGAGTGATGATCGGAAGGAAAATAAAAAGGAAGTGGTGGAGAAAACGATTCCTCTTCCACCACCACCTTTTCCTCAGAGACTGAAGAAGAAGGCTAATGACACTCCAAAAAAGGTTGATAATCGGAAGCAAGATAAAGAGAAAGTGGTGGATAAAATGATTCCCCTTCCACCACCACCTTTTCCACAGAGACTAAAGAAGAAAGCTGATGACACCAGGTTCAGTAAATTCATAACCATGTTAAAGAAGCTGACTATTAATGTTCCGTTGGTGGAGGCGCTGGAACAGATGCCTGGGTATGCTAAATTAATGAAGGACCTATTTACAAAGAAGCGGGCAGCAAGTTATGAGCTGGCAGATAATGTTCATCATTGCAGTGCAATCGCTACAAGATCGCTAGTACAGAAGAAGGCAGATCCTGGTGCTTTCACTATTTTTTGCACGATTGGATCGTTGGATTTTGCTAAGGCGTTGTGCGATTTGGGAGCTAGCATCAATTTGATGCCGCTATCTATTTACAGAAAGTTGGGGTTGGGTGATCCTACACCAACCAATATGCGGCTCGTGATGGCAGATAGGTCGGTAAAATGGCCTGTTGGTATCTTATATGATGTGTTGGTGAAGGTTTCTAACTTTATCTTTCCTGCAGACTTTGTTATTTTGGATTGCGAGGTGGATTCTGAAGTTCCCATAATCTTGGGGCATCCTTTCCTCGCAACTGGAAGTGTGCTTATTGATTTAAGAGCTAATGAGATTTTATTTTGGCTGAATAACGAAGTGGTCCATTTTGATGTATGCAAATCGATGAAGCAGACTAGAGATATGGATGTGTTCTCTGTAGCTGATGTTTACTATGAGGATGAGAAAGGATTATCTGTAGAGAAGCAGCTTACAGTTGAGCCATTGTCTGCTGTGCTGTTGAATTTTGAGCGTGAGGAGGTTGAAGAATATGAAGAAACCATTTGTGCTCTAACAGGAATAAGGTCCTATTCTCAGGATCCTAAGAAGCTGGACCTTAATCTTAAGAATCGACCGTCACCAATAGCGAAGACTTCCATTGAAGAGCCACCAGTGCTAGAATCGAAAGAGCTCCCCAGTCACCTAAGGTATGCGTTCTTGGGAAGTGGGAATACACTTCCGGTGAGTGTTGCGGATGATTTAGGTGAACAGCACGTAGAGGCTCTCATCTCTGCTCTGAAGAGGTACAAGAGAGCTATGGGTTGGACTATTGATGATATAATTGGTATCCCTCTTGGGTTATGTATGCACAAGAGTCATCTCGAAGAAGATTGCATGCCTACAAGTAAGCATCAGCGTCGTCTCAATCCATTCAAAAAATGATCCACCATCTATCTCGATGAAGTGTAAGTAATCGAGGTAACTATGTCGTGCCGCGACAATAAATCAAGTGCTACATGGGAGGCAACCCATCGCTTTTAGTCGTTTTGTTTTCCTAGGAGTTTATTTTTGTTAAATAAAAATCCAAAAAGAAGAGTTGAGCCACGACCAAAACTAAGGCGCTTGGTGGGAGGCAACCCATCGTTCTAATTATTTTTGTTGTTTTTGAGTAAATGTAGGTGTAAGACGTATAAAGGAGGAGATCTAGCCCAAATTCTAATTTGGAATTGTGTCATGTTGAAGGTGGTAAGTTTGGAATGAAGAAATAAAGGCTATTGGTTAGGCATGGCCTATGCAAATCTAGGCAACGAACAAGACAAGGCCTATGTAAATCTAGGCAACGAACAAGGCAAGGCCTATGCTATGGCCTAAGCTCTCTGAATCTATAATGCCATAGCATAGGCGCCGCCTATGCCTAACAATGCCATAGCATAGGCGCCGCCTATGCCATTGCCTTTGCTCTCTGAATCTACAATGTCATAGCATAGGCACCGCCTATGCCTAACAATGCCATAGCATAGGCGCCGCCAATGCCATTGCCTTTGCTCTCTGAATCTACAATGTCATAGCATAGGCACCGCCTATGCCTAACAATGCCATAGCATAGGCGCCGCCTATGCTCAACTAGGTTTTGCAAAAGGCGCCGCCTATGCTAAGCATAGGCAAAGCATTAGGCGCCGCCTATGCTTATTTTTTGGTCTCCTAATCCGATTTTAAATGGGTCAAACCCAACCCAATCCTTGTCCTATAAATAAAAATTCAACATTAGAACAAAACACACTTATTTGCCCAGCCTAGGCGCCGCCTTTACTTTCCAAATCTCTCAAAAAAATTCTTTTTGCTCTTCTAACCTTGCAAGATCATCTTCCGAGGCCATCACCATGTAAGTACTTCTTTTATATTCCGTAGTTATTACAATACTACGTCTATAATGAATTGTTAAAGCTTGAAGTGGTGTTGGTAATTTGAATGAGGTTTGTTTGTTATGATACATCTAGTTGAGTGAAAGAATACGTGTGGGTGTTCTTGACTTTGTTCCGACTTGTATTTGATTGTTATACACTGTCATAGTTTTATGAAGTCGAAATTTTGAAGTTAATACATACTCTTATAAGTTGAAAGCTTGAATGTTTGAATGACTCGTTCATCGAGATACCGATTATGATTGACCACAAGCATAAGATGGTGTGATTATGCCTATGCAATAACTTGTTTCTATTTGTGGTACGATCCTTATGTGGTAGTTTGGTTCAAAAAGTGCATTCATCCAAACATGAAAGTATGGACAAGATTACATGAAATAGAATTGGAAAGGATAATTAAGATGACATAAACGTATGACTGTGCTGAACATGTTGTTGGAACATATCGCCTAAATGTATGTCGATGAAGTCTGAGTAATCGACATGACTCACTTAATTAGTCTGTACCAACAAATTAAGTGTGGGGTGGCACCGCTACTGTTTGTTTTTCGATTGAATCTTCCGAGATGAAGCTAATATGACTCTATTTTAATCTCAGGTAGAATGTCCCCAAAAGGACAACAAGGAAAAGAAAAGGCGACCACCTCACAGAAGGGACAAAAAAGGTCAAGAAAGGAGCAAGCTGAGTCCTCCTCTCTACAAATACCTCGACGCACTTTTGGGATCATGTGGGGTACATTTTGAGGAAACTCTGAGGATGAAGACTCTGATGATGATTCCGACGCAGGGGGTATGACCCCAGACATAGAAGAGGAGTCCGACTAATCAGGTTTTCCTTATTTATTTTCCACTGAGGGCAGTGTGTCCCGTCTAAGTGTGGGGTGCTGGTATTTGTATGTTTCTTGTACTGTTTTGCCTATATTTATTATAAGTCTTATTTGTTTTAATTAGTCGTAATTAGTCAGTTTAATTTTAGATCTTTTAGATTTTGCATGAAATTGTTCTGATAGGCGGCATGGTATTATGACAAGAGTTTGTGCCAAAATCATTACTATTGAGACGTTTAGGCTCTAAGTGTGACTCACTGTGTGATAAGTGTGTGGTTTAATTCATTCACCTGTTGGGTCAAGAGTCAATACTCCTCCTAATAAAGTTGACCATGTGCCTTGTGTGTGTGAGGTTATAGTATATTCTGTGTTGTGACTGATACTAGAACTTTCCTGGTGTGTGTGTAAAGCAAAATAAAGAGTGTGAGTTTAGGAGATGATTTAGGCATTTCTTTGGCAGCCTGTGATTGTTTACCTTCTTTTTACCTACCCGTGGACATTATCCTAGTTAACCCCCTTTGAGCCTTTAGCTATTTTCTTTGACAGCCTCATATGTAGCCTAATCCATTTTTTTTCAAGACCATAATTTGATCCAAATTCCTAAGGGCTCTAAATTGTAGAGTCATGTGACAAAATAAGAGGAAATTGGGTGAGAGTGATGCCTCAGAGTGTATTGGTACTTGAAATTGTTGTGAAAAGGAGTGGCTATCATAGAGGTGTTTTATAAGAAAAAAAAACAGAAATAGAAAAATTGTGGCTATCATAGAGGTGTTTTATAAAAAAAAAACAAAAAAAAACAAAAAAAAACAAAAAAAAAACAGAAATAGAAAAATAAAAAAATAAAATAAGTTGTATAATCTCATCTTTGTGTTTATAATTGAATAACAAAATAGGTGAAAAGGGGTGTTAGATGAAAAGAAAGGTAGAAGGGTTGTTTAAAAGAGAATGTTAATGGCATAATGTAGTGTATTAAAGCGCTTAGGGAACATAGTCACTATTTCTGGCCAAAATAGTCCTACCTGTCCCTTAGCCTACATTACAACCTGTAAAGACCTACTTGATCCTAAGCTTAGCATTCTGATATTAGTGGAGCATTACACTAAGGTCAAGACTATGGTCATCAGTTGCAACATATGAATTCTTTGTGAGAGTGAGAGCAAGGAGAATCTTGTACCCATGTTTCGAAAAATTCAAAACTTATGAGTGATTATGGGTGATATCTTGTGTGAGACACACATGGTTGATGATTTTTGGGTAGTGTTATATGATTCTTTGTGACTTAACTTGTGGATACGAATTAGCCATCATCACAAGTCTATGTTGGAGGTTGAATGGTTTCTAGTAATGATCCAGAAAACTACTCTTTGTTAATAATTGTCGTGCCTGTCTTGTTGAACATTTTATGTTGTTGTTGTGATATTCTAAGTAGATGATTGCATGGACGTAATATTTTGTTCGAGGACGAACAAAGCTTTAAGTGTGGGGTGTTGATGATAGGCGTATTTACATGCCTAAAGCACCACAATTTACCCATATTTTAGCTAAGATTTAAGGACAAAATATATAATTCCTGCATTTTTAGTCCATTTTCCTGTAAGTGAGCTAACCAACGTGATTAGCATGTTTTCAGGTATTAATGATGAAGATTTCAGCACTTTGTGGACCTTTAGGTAGCAAGGGAAACATCACATAAGAGGGAAGGAAGCTTTTGGAAGTTTATGGACTGAAAGTGATACATGGAGAACTTGTCCCGGGAGTATTTCTAAAGACTTGGGGATCAGCAGTAACTTAGTAGGAATAGGACAAGGATGTTATAAAAACCCTATTTTGCTGAATTTTTCAGCATTCATTCATTGATGCATTCATTGAAGCTTTTCATTATTCGATATTCTATTTTGTTATTTTCATTCGACTTTAACAGAGAAAAAAAAACGCAAAAGCTACAAGGAACGGTTTGAGGAGCTCAACGTGATTTCCTTTAGACGCCAAAATCTATCCCCATCGTGAGATTATTCTAGCTTTGGTACGATGTTGATGTCTATTGTGATTTCCGTTGTAATCATGAGTAGCTAAACTTCTCTGTTAGGGTTATGGAAGCCTTTTGATATACTATCTATTACTATGAGTTTGTGAATTCTTGATACGTATGTTACTTATATCATTACTCTCTTCATCTTAATTACATTCTTGTGGTTGCAAACATATAGAATACGCCATTATAGCATTAACTTGTTCGAGAGAAAAGTTACATGTTTGGAAAAGAGAGTGTGACAAGGAAATAGGGCTACCAACCCCTATTTACACGTTAGTGCCGTAACTAGATTAACTTCTTGGAGAGTTTGTACCGTTAGTTATACACTTTAGGCTCGAGAGAGATAAAGTGAGATAGTCCTTGATGGTCGAGAGACACTAGGATTTACCATTAGAATACGAATCTCTATAAGTGCATGCATGTCTGAATTCCGTATTACTCATAGTTAATAGATACGTAGAACTCATAAAGTGGACATAACCCTAACTTATAATTCTCATTGATTAAATCTTACCAAACAAAGCATTCCGCTTTTACTTTGCTATTTTGATACTTTTAATTCACGCCTAAACCATCCCCTCCTTTCTGTAGAATTTTCGACCAACAGTCTGCTAACAATTGCAACACTTAGCGACCAAGTATTCCCTGTGGGATTCGACACCCAACCCAGTTGGGTTCTATATTTGACAGCGACCGCTTACACTCTTACGAGAACTGTAGTTTGGGCGTTATCAAGTACTACTATGTCTCCCACTGTAACTACCCTGATATCAAGACCTTTTATCGTTTTTCCTTAAGTCTCACGATGCATCAACTCCGACACTCGAGCGTGATTTGAATCCTCAGCAAAAGACCTACCTGTAGCTATCAAACTCTAAGTAGACATACAAATAGGGAGTCTCAACCCTCTAACAAAACAACGAACCCTCTTATACACGATTCTAAAAAAAGAAGTTGTATGCCTAGACAAATCATGAAAGTGAGCCTCATACTCTGCAACTTTCATAGAGCCTTGCTCCAATCTAGAGTAATGATCCCTCAAATGATCTCTAAGGGTGTGAGGTATATACTTCTCCAAGAGCATCTAAGAGAACTGAGTCCATGAAAAGGGAGAAGATCCATCTTGCCTTGAATCCATATGACCTCTCCAACTGAAATATTGTGAAATCCACACCATGAGTCACAACAAGGCCCAAGCCATGAAACTTATCCTCACAAGCAGTCAACAACTTATATAAATCCTCGCCTCGAGCAATAAAAAATCTAGGAGGATCCAATCTCAAGAATAAACCCAATATTTTTTGCTCCTCAGAAGATATATCCATCTGTGAAACCACTGGATGAGCAACTATCGGCTGAGCAACTATCTATGCAGAGGGAACCTAAACTTTGGGAGTCGCAACTACAGGATGCACCTATTTCTTATTACCACTTTTATCGATAGACTATGCACCGCCCACTCTCCCAAAAGCTAATTCAATACATCTATGTGCGATAAAGAAGGAATAACCCTGGTGGAGCCTTAGCTGGTCCCTGGACCATCATTGGTTATGGCAGAAGAATCTCTTGTTTAGGCATAGGAATAGGGTCTTGGAAAGGTGACCTATCCTAGCCCCTAGCTGGGGACACATCACGAGGCTATCTACGACTTCTAGTTCATCCACAAATAGGAGAAGGATTACTAAGCTCAATTTCAGGACCCTCATCCCGTGTAGAGGTAGCACGTGTCCTGGCCATCGATGAAAGAGTAAAGAAAAGGGAATACTTTAACAAACCAACTCAGAATCTTAGCACGATATGAGTGATAGAAGTGAAAAACTCCTAAAAATTTCTCAAAGTCTCCCTATGATAGTAAATGGACGCCAATATTTTGATCTACAGGACTCTACCAAACCCTTGCTCTTGTACCAATAATACCTGTCATGACCTGAGCCGGAGCCCTCGCCCCAATGGGCATCCCGAACCATCAAGGCTCGAGATTTCTCTGAACTACTCAATCCACTAGTGATATTGTCCGCTCTGGGCTCAGGCCCTCATAGCTTTAAAATGCATCACTAGGGAGTAAGGCTTGCTTACTTATATACCCAGTATCCCTCCCTTATTTTGCTGATGTAGGAATTCTTCCTATGTTGGGGTGTTACTTACACCCATGTTTATGGACTTAGTGTCCTTGCTGAGGCTTGCCCCACCCAATGGGATTTGCTCGCGACGAGCATCCCAAACCATCAAGGCCCGAGAGACCCTTCTAAATCCCCAACTCACTAGTGATATTATCCATTTTGGGCCTAGGCCCGCACGGCTTTAAAATGCATCACTAGGGAGTAAGTCTTGCTTATTTATATACCCAGCATCCCTCCTGTGTTTTGCTAATATGAGACTCCTTCCTAAGTTAGGGTGTTATAATACCAGTGAAACCTAAGCTCTGATACCAATTTCTCATGACCCAATTTATATGTCATGATAGTACCTACTATGTTCCGCCAGTAGGTAAGCCAATACCATAACCCAAAGCTAACACAATAAGTAAATTTGGTAGGGAATGCACATCATAGGCCAAATTCAATGAATACAAGTTACAAACAACCATAGTGTTCTAAATAGATAAATAATTCAACACGTGAATACCAATCCCATGACCTAGTAGAGCCAGTAAAAAAGCATCGAATGTCATTAATACAACTGACAAGACTCAGAATTTAATATATACATTTATCTCGATATAAAAGACATAATAATAATAAGATAAAAGAAAATAAGGGACTTGAAACTCCACGAGCTCACCCTATATTTAAAAGATCAACTCTGTATGAACAACAGTCAATGGAGTATGCTAGTACTCGGATCTGCCCCAAAAATGTATAGAAGTATAGTATAAGCACAAAAACAATGGGTACTCAGTATGCATCAACGACCTACTAAGCTAAATCATGGTATAAAGAGGATAAAATGCAAGACGATCATAACTAACTCAAGGTATAGAACTGAACCTGGATCATCTCCATCATCACTATATATAATTAGCAAAGAAAGTGATAAAATAGAAATGACATAATGTAAATAGATCAATTACGAGATAACATAATTACAAAATTATCTCCCATATGCCAATCGGTGAAAAAAGTTAAGAAAACGTCATAGAATCCCATACTACTAGAGAGTACACACAAAGATAGAATAATTTATGCATACATCAGTTGTACTAACCATCTCCATATTTCAATCATCACCTCACAATCCATCACCATTCAACATTATACCATCACTTAGCAATTTACCAAAAATATTACACAAGCCACTAGTTATTTTTTAATTTTCTCTAATCACTAGGATTATTCAACAATTTTCTACCATACATACACTAATCTCCATTTTATCAACTACGAATCCTCTATCACTAGCCATCATAATATTAACCAATATTTTTTTAAATACCATATTTCAACATGTAGTATTTTAATTATCATCCAAAATTAAACCGGGAATAAATATAATCAAGACTCAAAATTGAACCGATCATAAATATCATCAAGACTCAGAATTGAACCAGTCATAAATATCGTCCAAACTTAGAATTAAACCAGTCATAAATATAGTCCAGACTCAGAATTGAACCGATCATAAAGATCATCAAGACTCAGAATTGAACAGGTCATAAATATCATCTAGACTCATAATTGAATCGAACATAAATATCATAACCATCATCATATAACATCATCATTAGCGTAAATAACAATGGAAATGAATCCTCAAATTCACTCACATAATGGTTATTTATCAACATTTCTAATTATTTCCTTAATACACCTTTTCAAGAGTCTACTAAGCATAAAGGTTTACCAAAAGTTATGTGCCATATCCTCAGGTAGGTTAAGAGTCCACTTCTATTCCTCGAGTTCCATTTTAGGCAAATTTCTATCCAAACTAGGCTTAAGGTATCTAATTTTACCCTTAGATGTCGAACAAGCCTTAATTAGCCATAAGATAGGAAATTCCCCTAAAAATGAATAACTAGATTAATTATGCCTAATTTGAGTAACTTAACTCATTCTCATTCTAATCATGAGTGATGAAGTCCAATTCATCTAAAACACAAGGAAACAAGCTAAAGGATTCAAGCTTATGGTTTCAAAATAGATTAAACGGCCAACTAACCCTAAGTCTTGCAATTCATCAAAATGATACTTAAATCCTCTCCAAATCCAAAAAACTATCATAAATATACTATGAAGTAGCTCAATCTAAAAAAGGAAAACCTATCCAACCTCAACACCGAAGAATGATCAACAATCCACTAAACCTTCACTTTTCCTTTCTGAGAAGCCTCTTCAAGATGCCAAGCTATCAAAAACACATTCTACACATCAATACGAGAACATCGATACCCATATTGCACCATTGTGATTTGGGTCCAAAAATTATGCCAAAACCCCACGCGGATCCCACTTATAGAAAATCAAGTTTTTGAGACCAACCTAATAATGATTTCAAGTTTATGGAATCAAAAACCCCAAAAATAGTTACTAAGCTAAGTTTGGGGATAAATTAAGCCCTAATAGATTTATGGATTAGGGGCTTTGGTAAAAACATCAAGAAATTCAAGCATGAATTTGAAGGATTCTTACTTTAAATCCGAAGATATTCTCACAAATATATGTTAATTAAGGTCCTAAGTCAACCCAAGATATAATTCTAAGTTATCACACTCTTTTAGGGTTCTTGTACCTCAACGATGAGTGGAAAATGACCAAAATACGGTCTAAGGGCTCATTTATGCCCATACTAGGTAACCAGGTATGGATATCGCACAACAGAGATGTGCAATCGCACTGCTAGAGTCCAAGAGAAGGTATGGTGATCAGTATCGTTCCTTGTGTAGTCGCAGTACTTGCTATTAGCACAGTTGATAGCTGAAACTTAGAATTTTTTGCCAATTTCTCGAGATTCATTCAAAATCTAATATACTCAAATAAACTATGTAACCACACTAAATTAAACATTTCAAATGCAATGGAAAAGTCATATTTTCAATACAAGTTTGTTTCAACTAG
Source organism: Capsicum pubescens (assembly GCA_030864215.1). Lineage (NCBI taxonomy): Eukaryota > Viridiplantae > Streptophyta > Magnoliopsida > Solanales > Solanaceae > Capsicum > Capsicum pubescens. The sequence goes on from CM061548.1 coordinate 247,101,230, forward strand.
ATGTGGGTCCCACACCCATAATTCTAATTTTCCAACTTTCTAACCAATAGGTCCAAATGAGCTTGGGTACCTCGGGTCCCAAAATAGAGGTCTATTTGGCCTAAAATTGATATTTCAAAGCTACTGGCATAGTCAGAGTTTGCATTTGAGATTGTTTTATTAAAGTTTTTGCTTAGTGGATATTTGGAATCAGTGAAGACTTCTAAATAGGGAATCGACTCTAAAAACTAATTAAACTTCTCGGTAACTAAACTGTCAGCTCCAGCAAGTCAAATATGACTTGGGACAGCTATGGAAAATCTCTAATGGTTAAAATAAGCATAAATACAATAAATCACTTGAAAGGTCATTACAACTCAATAGAGGTAATATCTCCAAATTTTCAAAGCAAAGGCCATACCTTTCAATTCCAAATTATGAGTGGAATTATTCTTCTCATAAGGCTTCCTTTACCTCAAAGTATAAGCACTGAAATTTTGATTCTATATCAAAACAAACCTGAGCCAGATCATGAAGCATTATACTACACAATAAAATCCTTACCTTTAGTAGTCAAGGTAAGAATAGGAGGTGAAGTTAGCAAAGTCAACACACATATCATCCAACACCAAAGGTACCTCTTTTTGAGTCAGTCGAGTCAAAGTTGTAGAGGCAAAACCTTTGATGAACTAACAATAGTAACTAGTCAACCCCATAAAACTATGAACCTTAATAACATATGTTGATCTAGTATAGTTTTTAACATCTTCAACCTTCTGTGGGTCTAACATTACCCTTTCCTTAGATACCATATGCCCCAAAAGAGATGCTAAAGACAACCAAAATTTACACTCTTAATAATAGCATATAGTTGTTTCTCCTTACATAAACCCAATATTATATGCTAGTAATCTTTATGCTCCTCCTTACTCTTTGTGTAAACCAAAATGTCATTAATGACAAATGAATCCAATAATAGCTTAGAACTCAATTCATGAAACTCATAAAAGTGACTGTGCATTGGTCAAACTAAAAGACATAACCAAGAACTCATAATGTCAATGATGAGTTTTAAAGATCGTCTTTGGGATGTACTCCGCCGAATCATAGGTTTATGGTAAACTAACCTCAAATCAATCTTGTAGAAAATCATAGCTACCTATAACTGGTCAAATTGAGCATTTATTCTAGGTAAATTATACTTGTTGCAAATAGTAATCTTATTTAACTATCGGTAGTCTAAGCACATTTGCATACTACTATCCATTTTTCACAAAAGCATAGGATCACCCCAAGGTGAAATACTTGGGTGAGTAACCTTTTTCTCACAAATCATGTAATAGGACTTTAATACTCCTAACTCTACTGGTGTAATCCTAAAAGAGAGGGATCAAAATGGGATGGGTTCTTGGCTCTAAGTCTATACAAAAGTCAAGCTCATAATTAGGAGGCATACTAGAGAAATCATCTGGGAACACCTCTAGTAATTCATATACTACTGAAACAGAAGCTATATGAGGGACTGCTAAACTTTTCTTTCAGGGATAATCTAGAAATGCTGACACCCCCACTTAACTAACTCTTGAGCATGAATAGATGACACAATTCTCATAGTTGTAGGATTAAAAGTACCTTCCACTCTAACATTTCTGTCCCAGGCATATCTCACTGTCTTATCATGACAAAAAAGAATAGCATGATAAGGAGACAATGAACTCAACCAAAAATAATATCAAACTCCTCTATATTTATGATCATTAAGTCTACCAAAGTTTTATACCCCATAAACATCACAGTACACACTTGATAAACTTTATCAACACATATAGAAACCCCATTTGGTGTAGACACATAGATAGGAGTATCAAGAAATTTATATTTTAAGTCCAAAACCAATGCAAATTTCACAAACACATAATAGAAAGTAGACCCGAGATCAAATAACAGATAAGACATACAATCACAAACAAGAATTGTACCTAGGATTATAGCATCAAATCATTGGCTTTACGATAGTTCAGAACAACAAAGATATGAGACCTATCATTACCCTGATCACTACCTCTACTAGTATATAATCTACCTCGACCAACCTATCCTACACTTTGTTTTCTTGGTAGCCAACCCTCATCTACTGTATTTTCACGACTCAATTGATGAGTCATGATGGCACCTACTAAATCCTGCTAGTAGGTATGCTAAACCATAACCCAGATCTAACGCAATGGTTTAATTGGACATAAATATAAGTAGTCAATATAAGTTACCATCCCATGACCTTGTAGAGCCAGTACAAGAGCATCTAATAGTATTAATACTTAAAAACTTAGAATAGTCAACAACATCTATCTTGATAACAAAAGACTATATATAAGAGATAGAGGAAAATGGGTGACTTAAACTCTAAGAGCTCACCCTATCTCTAAAAATATCAATACAACATTATCAATTATCAACGACGATAGCTAGTATTCAGATCTATACTAAAAATGTACAGATGTGTAGTATGAGTACCAAACTAATAGGTACTCAGTAGGCATCATAGGCCAATTAAGCTAAATCAAGATATAAGTATGATAAAATGCAAGATAACATAACTAAGTCAAGGTATAGATAAACCTTAAATAGCTCTTATATCATTGTGCATAGATAAGAAAATCAACTAGAATAATAATGTATCATAAAGAATCAACACATATAATCATAACTATAAAATTGGCTCCCATATGCCAATTGGTGCGGAAAAGTAAATAACGCATCATAGACTCGCATACGTACGGAGAGTACAGTCAAAATAGAATAATGCAATCAGCCAACATTATAACTAAACTTCACTGATATTTAACCATTATCCTACAATTATAACCATTCACTCAGTTACTAATATTACATAATTTACCAACATAAAGCAACCTTGTCATCATTTATACACTAGTTTGTTAATCAACTATTCATCTCTTATAACTAATTCAATTATCGTCTAGTCATTATATACCCACTAGTCATAATTTATAAGCTCACCATTTCTTGTGAACTAGTCACTTTACCACTAGAGCCCTTTTATGTCATGGCACATTATAACCAATTCATTATTTTCCAACCTAGCCAAGTTGCTAATTTCAATATCACACCTCAATTTCCTTAATTATAAAATGTATATAATCATAGCATAGTAGTCATATCAAGACGCAAATCAGTAAATATAGATAACATCCTGACTTGAACTGGGAAATAATCAATAGTCGAACTCAAATTGGTAAATAATCAATAGGCAAACTCAAACCAATAAATATAATCAATAGTGTCATAATCTTTCTTTGAACTAGAACCGGGTATATATAACAAATAACATAATCATCTTCCAGACTCGAACCGAGTATATATATATAATCAACATCATAAGTAGTATCATCAATATGCATTAATGATAGCATAGTCAATAGGTGCCAACCCTCACATTAACCAACATAACCATAAAGTATCAATATTTATCCATATTACCTTAATACACATTTCCAAGAGTCTACTAAGCATAAAAGGTTTACAAAAACTGACATGTGTAATAACCTAAAGTGGGTTAAGAGTCCAATCCTAATCCTCAAGTTCCATTTTATGCAAATTCTACCCGAACTAGACTAAAGGTATATAAATCCACTTTTTGATGTTTAACAAGACATAATTAGTCCTAAGGTAGAGATCATTTCCAAACCCATTATTTAAGTCCAATGGAAACTAAGGCAACATTTATTAGTGTAAGCAACTAAGTCCAATATGACCCTAAGCATGAGTGACTAAAGTATTATTTGTAATTCCCCAAGTTTTCAAGCTTTAAACCCATAAAAATATGGGCAATTAAATCATTGTTCCAATACCATAAGTCTAGCCTAAAATTTGATGTAGTGGCAAAAAGTTATAAAAATTTCCCTAAGAGTTTGTTAGACTGTCAGTGGTAAAAAGTCTAGCACATGACTTGTTATGAGATGTAATAAGTCATCGTGTGGACTCATAGCCATAATAGTAAGTACCCCTAGATTTCATCCCAGGGGTAACTAGTCTACATCATGGCTCATTATCAGTAACAATGAGTCATAGGGTGGACCAATTACCTTAACAGAAAGGAACAAAAAAATAGAATCTAAGACCACGACTACTCCTAACAACTCGTGGTCAGGCCTAATGAGTTATTAGGAGGGGGATTCATTTTCTTAACAGTGAAGGCTCTGAACCCAGAATCTCAGGTCATGACTCAGACCATGACTCTTGACTAGTTTTAATGAGTCATTGGGTGAGTCGTGATATCTGGGACAAAAATTCTTACTTGATTTTAACAAGGAATTTTTGGTATATTCAACCCCTTTTTAACCCAACCCACATCGTTTAAGACTTCAAAAACATCAGCTAGAAAGGATAAATATTAATCTAACCTCTTATTACTTAGAAATTAGTCAACACATAAAAAAAAAGAAATTTATTCTCTCCAAAGCCAAACTAGGTTTCATCAAAAGAAATTTCAAGTTTTAAGAAGATTCTCTAAGGAGTTTGTTTTCAGGAATGTGAGATTTCATCAGTGGGTCCCTTCCACCCACTGTGTCCCAAAAACTTTCTAAATTTAAAAGCACAATTCTTTTTCCCTTTAATTGGGTTCCAAGTCAAATATGAATCTCTTAATTCTTCTCAATTTATGTGTATGACCATGATTATGTATTATCCATGGATTAGTGATCTCCCATGTATGAGACATGATTTTACCCATTATTTAAAGTTGTTATGTTGTTGGCTTTAAACTGAGAAATTATCTTATCATGCTCAGTGAATATTATTATGTTCAGTTGCATTAGTTAGAGCTGGTGGGTTATGAACGCCCTATACCTAGGAGATTAAGCATACATTATTTTACATATTTATAAGTTTTCATATCATGTATGTATTATAAATTTAAAATACCATGATTGAGTATATCAATTATAGTTTACATATCAGTTATAATTAAGTGTCAGTTTAGTTGGGAGTAGTATTTAGTACTGAGTGAATGCAGGGATGAAGGCTAACCCGCCAGTGAGGATTGAGTCCTTTAGTAGAAGTCCTTATTTTCCAGAACTATGGTCCAACCATATGTTATGAGGGGTCACCCTCCAGTAAGGGACTGACACCCTAGTCCTTCGAGATATTAGTTTAGTGGATCCACTCCAGATAGTGTTGGTAACCTTGCCAAGGTAGTAACACCCTAGTAATTAGGGTTACTGGTTGGCCATGATTAGCCCAGTATGTGGTATGTCAGTTAAATGTTAGGTCCCATATTCTTCAGCTCATTATTCAAATTAATTTTTAGTTTAGGTTTACATGACCAAGTATTTAGCATTCAGTCATTCAGTTATTCAGATACCAAGCACATGTTTATACTTAGTCTTTCATTCAATTTTTATGTACATGCATTTATTCTCATAAATATGTATATCAACTAGATTTTTATCTCGCATACCCAGTATATTAAAAGTATTTATTGCATACTTTCTTGAGCTATATTGTCTCGGGATATATCTTCAAATACCAGTACCCGAATTTCCCTTAACGCATTTACTTCCCACTCACCTACAGCCTTGGTGAGTTCTCATCAGCTGAGTACTATTTATCTTATCAATTATTCATTTTAATATGTTATCTCATTATAGTTAGTCAGACTTAGTTAGGTACTTGTCCCAATAGCTCATCAGGTTTAGAGATTTTTAAACAATCACATAGTTAGAGAGGTTTCTTTGCAATTTCATTGAGTATCTTCATACTGTATTTACCTTGAATTTATTATTATTCCTTATCATTTTACTTTAGTTAGCTTTCAACTAGTATTTAGTTGTATTTTTTCAGTATGTATTTCTTATGCCAGGCCATGGGTTAGCTTATTGTTACTTGTGACTCTAAGAACTATGTTATGACAAGGGGTAGTCTTAAGTCATGACAAACTTAGTATCAGAGCACAAGGTTAAAAGTGTCCTAGGGTGTTTGAAAGCCACGTTAAATAGAGTATTGTTCTTGAGTGTGAAGAGCACTATATTTATGGGTGAGAGGATATGAAAGATTTTAGGAAAGTCTTACTTCTTCTAATATCCATGTCGTGTGATGGAGAACAAGCTCTGATAAACTTCTTCTTCTAACTCAGCATCTACCATTTACATAAAATGCCTTCCACGAGGGTTAACATAAGAAGGAATAGGGACCATCCAGCGCCACCACCTATTCCTGAAGACCCAATGAATAAGCAGGTCTCACATGCTTAATCTAGGGCTACGTTCATGGCATTAGCCAAATCCATTGCTCCTCAAAACAACTAGCAGGTTGTTACCATAGACAACCTAGTTGTAAATAAAAAAGCAACCTAAATTCAGTATTTCACTTAGATGAATCCTCTAGTATTCCTTAGATCCAAGTCTAGGAAGGATCCATATAAGTTCCTAAATAGTGTTAAGAAAGTGACCGAGATCATAGGTGTCACTTTGAGTGAGAGTACTTTTTTGTATTTCTTACCAATTATAGAGAGTGTACCATACATGGTTTAAGTAGTGGAAGTATGACATAGGTCTTGAAGTAGGGCCTATAGAGTGGGATGAGTTTGCTACTGCTTTTCTAGATAGGTTTTTCCCACTCAAGTTGAGGGAGGTCAAGGTGCAAGATTTTATCTACTTGAAGTAGGGTAACATGAGTATGAAGGAGTATTAACTCAAGTTTACGCAGTTGGTGAGATATGCTCAGACTATGGTGGTTGATTCTAGGGACCAAATGAGCAAGTTTGTGTTGGGTGTCTCTAAAGATATTGTAAGGAGACCAGGATGACCATATTTATTAAGGAGATAGATCTCTCTAGATTAATAGTACATGCTTAGTAGATTGATGAGGAGAAGATTAAGGATGAAAAGGGTAAAATATGAGGGCTAGAATTATTAGTTTTAGTTTTTCAGTAGAGATCAGATGGTGGGAACTACTCTCAATTCTGCTAAAAATCTTTAGCTCCATCCCTATCATCTGTCGGTTCTTCAGTGCCTAAGTTCAGACAGGATACTCAAGATAAAGTACTAGGATCTTTTTCCAAAGGTAGGATTAACAATGTCCATACCAACAAAATTTATAGGAGATATGGTAGGAACCACAAGGGCGAGTGCATGGCTTGGAGTGATGCTTATTTTATATATGTTAATCCAGGCCACAGGATGAGGGATTACCTAGTGGTTGTGCAGAGGGGTGAGGATCTTCATCAGAAAGGTCAGACTAACTCCTTATCAGCTCTAGTAGTTCTCCCTACTCAGAAGGGTTCCACTTCTAGTACAACCAGTGAACAACGCTAGAATCAAACACCTAATATGGTTACTGGTATATTACAGTTTTTTCATAATCATGTATATGTATTATTATACCCTAGATCTACACTTTTCTTTGTGAATCCCTATATAGTCGTAGACTTTGCCATCGGTTTTGAAATTCTTTCAGAATCGTACTTATTTTCTACTCCGACTGGTAGTTCTATTTTAGTCAAATGGGTATAAAAAAATTTCCCTGTCACAGTGTTCCATAAAGTCACCTCAGTCGATCTTATAGAATTAGAAATGAATGAATTTGATGTAATTCTTGGCACGGATTTGCTCCACGCTTGTTATGCTTTAATCGACTGTAGAAATAGAATAGTCCAGTTTCAGTTTCTTAATGAGCTAGCCATATAATGGAGAAGTAGTACCTTAGTGCCTATAGATCAATTGGTCTCCTACCTTAAGGTAAGGATGATGATCTCCACGGGATGGATCTATCATCTTGTCTGAGTCAAGGACTCAAAGTCTAAAATTTTGTGTCTTGGGTCAGTTCAAGTTATAAAAGAGTTTCTAGAAGTATTTCCTAAAGATCTACCCAAAGTTCCTCCCGAGAGGGAAATTGACTTTGGAATAGATCTCATTCAAGACACCTAACCTATTTCAATTACACCTTATAGATTGGTTCCAACCAAGCTCAAGTAACTTAAAAAATAATTGAAAGATCTCCTAGATAAGGGTTTCATCAGGTCTAGCATTTCCTCATGGGGTGCCTATTTCTTTTTGTATAAAATAAATATGAGTCTCTCAGAATGTGTATCTACTATTTCCAGTTGAACAAGGTCACAATCAAGAATAAGTATCCACTCCCTAGGATTGATGACTTGTTCGACTAACTTTATGGTGCAAATTGGTTATCTAAGATAAACCTTTAATTCGACTATCATCAGCTCAGAGGTCGAGAATGTGACATCCCAAAGACAGCTTTCAAAACATAATATGGTCACCTCAAATTTATAGTTATGTTTTTTGGACTAACAAATGCTCTTAAAGCTTTTATAGACTTAGTGAACAGGATGTTCAAACAATCTCTGGACATTCTAGATATAGTCTTAATAGAAGACATTCTCATCTATTCTTGAAGTGAGTGTGATCATGCACACTATTTGAGGATTGCCTTGAAGAATATCAAGGATCATCAGTTATTCTCTAAGTTCAATAAGTGTGAATTCTGGTTTAAAATAAGTAGCCTTCCTAGGTAATATTATTTCTAGTGAGGGAATTCGAGTTGAACCTCAAAAGACTGAAGTCGTTAGGAACTGGCCTAGACTCATCTCTCAATTAGATATAAGGAGTTTTTTACATTTAGTTGGTTACTACAGATGGTTTTTTGGGAGATCCTATTTTATCACTTCTCTTATATCCAGACTAACTCAGAAGAAAGTCATGTTTTCATGGTCAGATTCTTTCGAGAAGAGTTTTCAGGAGTTAAAGACTCAACTCACCTCCGTTCTAATTTTGACTTTACCAGAAGATTTAAATAGATTTATGGTATACTATGATGTTTCCAAAGTTTGCCTTGGTTGCATTCTGATACAATGAGTCAAAGTTAAGGCATGTGCCTCTAGATAGCTTAAACCTCATGAGAAGAACTAACCAACTCATTATCTTGAATTGGCAGCAGTTGTATTTTCCTTAAAGATTTGGAGGCCTTACCTTTATAGGATCAATATTGATGTGCTTACTGAACACAAGAGTCATTAGTAGATTATGATATATGTGTCTTGTACCATATGGGTAAGGAAAATGTTGTTGTCAATGCCCTTAGTATATTATCTATGGAAAGTGTTACCTATATTGATGATAATAATAAGGAGTTGGTTTATGAGGTTCATCAGCGTGATAGGTTAGGAGTTCAGTTGGTTGATTCAATTGAAGTAGTGTTTGGGTTTATAATGGTTTGGAATTATCCTTTGTTGCAGTGGTAAAAGAAAAGCAAGATAGTGATCCTATTTTTCTTAAGTTGAAGAAGGTAGTACTAAATTAAAAGGATGATGTTTTCTCCTAAGGGAGAGATGGTGTACTTCGTTGTCAAGGAACGTTATGTTTTCTTAATGTGATTGAATTAAGGCCATGGATGCCAATAAAAGTTCTTATTTCATGATATTTGATTCTTCTCGAAGCAACCAAGATGTACCACAATTTTCAAGAAGTCTATTGGTGGAATGTTATGAAGAAGGATATATACCGAAATTCTTGGCTAAGAGTCCAAATTGCCAGCAGGTTAAGGTTGAGAATGAGAGACCTTTTGTTACTATTATGGAATTCAACATACTCACTTGGAAGTGGGAAGTGGTGAATATGTATTTTTTGATAAGATCCTCGTACTCATTGTCGGCATGATTCTATTTGGGTTATTATGGATCGGATGACCAAGTCAGCTCTTTTCTTTCCCGTTAATATTATGGACTAGGTCAAAGATTATGCTAAACTTATCTTAGGTAATTAGTGAAGTTGAATGAAGTCCCTTTGAACATCATTTCAAACAGAGGTACACAATTTATCTCTTATTTTTGGAAGGCTTTTCATAAGGATATTGGTACCCAAATTCATCTTTGCACAACTTTTCACTCGCAGAATTATGGTCAAGTAAAGAAGACCATTCAGACCTTAGAGGACATGTTGAGGGCTTGTGTAATTGATTTCAAGGGTATTTTTTATGATCACTTTCCTTTGATTGAGTTTGACTACAATAATAACTATCACTCTATCATTCAAAAAGCCCTATTTGAGTCGCTCTATGGTAGGAGGTATAGATTTCCTATTGGTTGGTTTAAGGTTGGTGAAGTGGCTTTGATAGGAACATATTTAATATATTAGGCAATGGAAAAGGTTAAGTTGATTTGAGAAAGGCTAAAAACACCACAGAGTCATTAGAAATCATATGTTGATGTGAGTAAAATGGAGCTTGAGTTTGATAATAGTGATTTTTATACTTGAAAATTTCATCCATGAAATATGGTGAAGAGGATTGGTAAGAAAGGAAATCTTAGTCCCTGCTATGTTTGCCCTTATAAGATTTTTATCTTGTATGGGAAGGTAGCTTATGAGTTTAAGATACCCACAATGTTAGCATTATTGCATCGAGTGTTTCATGTCTCCTTGATGAAGAAATATACTGGAGACCCAACATCAGTACTACCAGTAGAAAGGATTGGTATGGAGAGTAGTCTGTCTTACGAAGAGGTTCCAATTGATATCATTGACCATTTAATTCAAAGGTTGTGGAATAAGATGGTATCCTTGCTGAAGTTTTTTGGAGAAGCCAGTCGATTGAGGGAGTTACTTGGGAAGCAAAAGTGGATATGATAACCAAGCACCCCCATCTTTTCTCTACGAACCCAGTTTCATCTTGAGGTAATAGTTTCCATGAAGTAATTAATTAATTCTTTCATTTATATATCAACCATCAAGTCATATACATGTCATGAAATGCATTCATGAGTCTAGTTCAGTCTATACATCAGTCCAAGATTCAAATATTAAATCATTACCAGCTAATGAGTAATCTGTGTAAGAATATCATCTTTTCTATAATAGCCTAGCTTAGTCAGTTTCATTCGAGGATGAATGATTCCAAGGGAGATATATTGTAATACCTCATGTTTTCAATCCCTAAACTCATTAAAATATAGGACATTAAATTAATTTTCCAATGCTATAAGTCTCGCCTTAATAGAATGTCATGGCAAAAAGTTATGAAAATTTCCCTAACTGTTTATCAGACTGCCCGTGGTAATGAGTCTAGCACACGACTCTTTATCAGATGTAATAAGTCATCATTTGGAATAGTACCCAAACTACTAAGGACCCCTAGATTTTATTCCAGGGGTAATTATTCTACCTCACAACTCATTATCAATGACAATGAGTCATAGGGTGGACCTATTACCTTAATAGAAAGGAATCCCAAAATAGAGTCTCAGACCACGACTACTCCTAATGACTCATGGTCATACCACACGAGTCATTGGGAGGGGGAGTCTTTACCTTAACAGTGAAGGCTCAGAACCCAGGATCTCAAGTCAAGACTCAAACCACGACTCGTGACCAGTCGTAATGAGTCATTGGGTGAGTCGTGATATCTGCGACCAAAATTCCTACAGGATTTTAACAAGGGCTTTTTGTTAAAGTTCCACCTCTTTTTAACCCAACCCACATTGCTTTAGACTTCAAAAACATTAGGTATCTAGGGTAAACATTAACCTATCTCTCATAACTTAACAATCAGTCAACATATAGCTAAAGAAGCAATTTCTTCCCGCAAAAGCCAAACTACGGTTGATTAAAAGAAAGTTCAAGTTTCAAGAAGATTCTCCAAGAGGTTTGTTTTTAGGTATGTGGGATTTTATCAGGGGATCCATTACACCCACTGAGTCCCAAGAATTGCCTAAATTTACAAGCATAATTCCTTTTCCATTTAATTGGGTTCCAGGTCAAATATGAATCTCTTAACTCTCTTCAGTTTATGTGTATGACCATGAGTATGTATTTTCCAAGAGATTAGTGATCTCCCATGTATGAGAACATGATATTCCCCATTATTTATGTTGTTGAGTTATTTACTTTAAATAGAGAAATTATCTTATCATACTCAGTGAATAGTATCATGTTCAGTTACATTAGTCAGCGATGGTACATTATGAACACCCGATACCTAGGAGATTAAACATACATCAGTTTACATATTCATGTTGTTCTCCAAATCATGCATGTATTATATATTCAGAATACCATGATTGAGCCTATTAGTTTCCATTTATATCTCAGTCATAATTCAGTGTTAGTTCAGTTGGGAGTAGTACTTTTCACTGAGTGAACACAGGGATGAAGGCTCACCCTCCAGTAGAGGACTCTGACCTTTAGTAAAAGTCCCTAAGTTCTAGAACTATGGAACCACCATAGCCTATGAAGGGTCACCCACTAGTACAGAACTGACACCCTAGCCCTTTGGGACATCAGTTTAGTGGATCCACGCTAGCCAGTGTTGGTACCCCTGGCTATGTATCGATACCCTTCAAACTACGGTTATAGGTTGGATCTTGATTAGCTCATATTGGGGCATGTCGATTAAATGTTATCTCCCACAGTCCTCATTTAAATATTCAGATTTTGCTTAGTTCAAGTTTGCATGATCAAGTGTTCAGTATTTAATCATTCAGTTATTTTGATACACAACACAACACATGTTTATACTTGGTCATACATTTGATTTTCATGTTCATGCTCAGTATATATATACATCAGCTAGATTTTCAACTCGCATAGCCAGTACATTCAAATTACTAATTGCATACTTCTTTGCGTTATATTGTCTTATAATATAGGTTTAAATACCCAGTACTCAGACCACCCTTAGCGCATTTACACGCCACTCAGTTGCAACTTTGGTGAGTCTTTATCAGCCGAGGACTAGTAATCTTATCAGTTATTCATTCAATACTTTATCTCATTTAAGTTAGTTAGAGTTAGTTGGGGACCTATCCCAACAACTCATTAGGTTTAGAGGCTTTTAGATAGTCAGACAGTTAGACAGGTTTCTTTTCAGTTTCATTGAGTATCTTCAGACAATATTTACCTTGAATTTATTAATATTCCTTATTAGTTTACTTTAGTTAGCTTCCAACAAGAATTTTGGCACATTCTTTTAGTATTTATTTCTTATGCCAGGCAATAGGTTATCTTAGGGTCACTTGTGACTCAAAGCACCATGTTACAACTAGGGGGTAGTATCGGGTCATGACATTTTTAGTCAATCCTGAGTCATCTAAGTCATTCTCAGGCTAAACGTGAGAAATGATGTCCAATTCACCTAAAGCATAAGGAAATGTGCTAAGTGTTCCAACTCTATGGATTTAGTCCTAAATGGTCCAACTAACCCAAGTCTTGTATTTCATCAATCCAACACCTAAAACCATCTAGAATCTATCATAATATCATAAGAATATTATGAAATACCTCAATCTAACAAAGGATAAACCTTGCTTACCTCGATGCAGAAGAAAGCTCATCTTATTGCAAAAGCGTTGGTTTTCCCTTTTGAGAAAGTTTCTCAAGATGCCAAGCTATCATAAGAAAATTTTACTCATCAATACGAGAATAACGATACCGATGTTGCACCACTTTTAGATAGCTAACAAGCCACAGTTAGGTAGAGATCCTTTCTAAACATATTAACTAAGTCCAATGGGAACAAAGGCAACCATCATTAGTGCAAGAAACTAAGGCCAATCTTACCCTAAGAATGAGTGATTAAGGCATTTATACATAATCTTGAGTAATCTAAGGCATCTCAAGATAAACATGAGAAGTGAAGTCCAATTCACCTAAAGCATAAGGAAAAAAACTTAGTGTTTCAACTCTATGGTTTTTGATTAGCCTAAATGGTCTAACTAACCCGAGTCTTGCATTTCATATATGCAACACCTAAAACCCATCCTAAATCTAATACAATATCATAAGAATACAATTAAATAGGTCAATATAACAAGGGATAAACCTAGCCTACCTCAACACCAAAGAAAGCTCAACAAACTGCTAAAGCACAAATTATTCCTTCCATGAAACCTCCTCAAGATGCCAAGTTATCATTAAAATATTCTACTCATCAGTTCGAGAATAACGATACCCAAATTGGTCCATTGTGCTTTGGGTCTAAAAAGTACATAAAACCTTATGTGGGTCCTACTTATGAAAATTAAGTTTTTGAAACCAACCCAATATTCTTACATGATCAAGGAATCATTAGCCTAAAGAATAGGTGAAGACAAGCTAAATTTTGGCTTAAATCAATCCCTAAGGTTTTAGGATTTTGAGCATTAAATCAAGAATTTTCACCAAGAAAGGGGTGAATTCTTAATTCAAATCGGATGGTCATCACAAAAATAAATGTTAATCTATCTTCTTAATCACCAACAAGCTTCAATTTTAAGCCCTCGCGCTATTTAGGGCTTTTAGCTCTAAAGGTAGTGATGAAGAATGCCTAAAATCATGAAAACGGGGTGGGTCCTATTATATCTAGTCCAGGTATTAGGGTGTTACTATTGCGACTGAGCAGTTGTGATCACCCCATATTGGGTCTGCATAAGTGAACCGTGATCGCGACCTGAGTCTCATTATCACAGCAGGTTGGGCTTATCAGACTTGTCATGATCGCGACATAGCTACTGGAATCGCAGTCGCACTAGACTTTCAATGTCCAATATTTTCCAAGTCCAAATTGGGCTCGACTATATGCTCAAGGTTTGTTTAGAATCCTATATACATAAATGATCTATGTAACCATACCAAATTCAACATTTTGGATGTGATGGTGCACACGAAATTTCCATTTGGGATCGTGTCAACCAAATCTGGGTCCCACACCCAAATTTCAGTGTCTTCATTTTTTACCAATAGGTCAAAATGAGATCGGGTGTATTGGGACCCAAACCAAAGGACTACCCATCCCAAAATTGATATTTCGAAGATGCTAGCACAGATAGAATTTGCATACGATATCATTTTACTAAAGTTTTTGCCTGGTGACCATTTGAAACAAGCAAAGATTCTAACTAAGGAATTGGCTCTAAAAAAAAAATGAACTGCTCGGTAGCTGAACTGTTAGTACTAAAAAGTCATAATTGGCTTGGGGAAGATATGGAAAATCTCCAATGGTAAAAATAAGCATAAATATAGAAAATGGCCTGAAGAGTCATTACAATATCCACTACTAAAGAAACTTTTGTCTGCGAAAGTAAAGGATTAGGATATACCTAAAGTCTCGAACCGGTGATGATACTGAATCCCCAGCCTGCTCTCGATCTTCCAAGTGTCCTCATCCACTAGGCAGTGTCTCCGCTGAACCTTAACTACAGGAATATCTCTAGTGCGTAACCATCTGACATCACTAGCCAAAATAAGCACAGGCTCCTCTACAAAGGTCAAACGCTCACCTAACTGGACTGAGGTCCATTAAAGCACATGATATAGATTAGGAATGTATCACCGCAATATAGAGACATAGAAAACGGATGAACAACGGCAAAATCTGGCGGTAAAGCTAACTCATAATCCAACTCAAAAACTACGCAAAGAATCTCAAAAGGTCCTATATATCTAGGACGGAGTTTGTCCTTCCTCTTGAACCCCATTACATCCTTCATGGGCGACACATGGATGAATACACAATCACCAATTTTGAATCTTAAGGTACGAAGCCTACAAACTACATAGGCCTTCTGCCTACTTTGATCCGGTCTCAACCTTTCCTAAACCACCCTGATTCTATCCAACAAATCCTGAAGCAAATCAGTACCATAGGGCCTAGCCTTGGAAGTATAAAACTATCCAACTAGAGAATAACATCTCCTACCACATTTGCCTTGCTTGGATGATAAAAGATTGAAATATCATAATCCTTTAGCAACTCCATCCATCTATGCTATCTAGAATTAAGCTATCTCTGGGTCATACGATGTTAAAGACTACGATGATTGGTAAAAATCTCACAATACACACCATAAAGATAATTTCTCCAAATCAGAAGCACAAAAACTATTGTTGTCAACTCCAAATCATGAGTGGGGTAGTTATGCTCGTGCATCTTAAGTTATCTAGAAGCATAAGCAATAACATGATCTTGCTGCATCAATACACAACATAAACCAACACCAGAAGAATCACAAAACACAGTGAATCCCTAACCCACAAGTGGAGAAGCTAAAAT
This sequence comes from Capsicum pubescens, assembly GCA_030864215.1. Lineage (NCBI taxonomy): Eukaryota > Viridiplantae > Streptophyta > Magnoliopsida > Solanales > Solanaceae > Capsicum > Capsicum pubescens. The sequence goes on from CM061548.1 coordinate 247,117,265, forward strand.
AGAAGTTGAAGTAAGAAAAACCTTGATCTTTCCAAATCTCAATTAACACTTCTTGGACCATAAAAAATGAACTTCTTTTTGACTCAATCTGGTCATAGCGGCTAAAATAGTAAAAAACCCTTGACCAACCGTCCATAATAACCAACCAAAATAAAGAAGCTACGAACCTTAGTAGGAGATATAGCTCTAGACCAACCACAAATTGCCTCAATCTTAGCTGGGTCTACCATAATCCTATCCTTAGACACAACATGTTCAAGGAGTTCACAGACTCAAGCCAAAACACACTTAGAAAATTAGGCAAAAAGCACATCTCTCAAGGTATGTAGCATGATCCTCAAATATTATGCATACTCTCTACTCATAGAATACATAAGGATTTCATCGATGAACATAATCAGAAATAAATCCAAATAAGGTATGAATACTCGATTCATCAAATACATAAATGTAGTTGGGGTATTAATAAACCTAAAATACATCACAAGGGACTTATATGACCGTAAGGGGTCTTAAAGGTTTTCTTCAGGATATCCTCAGCCCAAATCCTCAACTAATGGTAACTAGATTTCAAATCAATCTTTGAAAACACTGTCACTCCCTAAAGCTGGTCAAATAGATCATCAATGTGAGACATAGGATAATAGTTCTTCACTGTCACCTTATTAAGCTACCTATAATCAATACATGGATCCATATTTCTTCTTCACAAATAATATAGGAGCTCCCTAAGGAGACATAATCGATAAAGGCATCTTGTAAGCTGAGAATTCAACTCCTTAAATTGAATCCTATATTATTAAGAAGCTGAGAATTCAACTCCTTAAGTTACAAGATCCATATTGTAAGGTGCCATAAAAATAGGTCGGGTGCTAGGCTCGAGATCAATAGCAAAATCAATCTCAAGGATAGGGGGAATACTAGGCAAGTCAGTAGGGAACACATTAGGAAACTCAAAAACTATACGAACAATGTCAAGTAATGAACTCTCCACACTAGTATCACAAATATAAGAGAGGTATGACTCGCAACCCCTCAAAACTTACAACCCCTCAAACTAAACCTCCTAGCATAAATATAGGATATGATCCCCACGGGCTTGCGGCTAACTACTCTATTCCATATGATTGGGGGTATGCTAGGCATGGCTAAGGTAATAGTCTTGGCAAAAAAAATCCATGACCTCATGATAATGGGATAACCGGTCCATGACCAAAATTACATCAAAATAAACCATATCCTAAATAATAAGATCAGCATAAGTATCAATATCACTAAAGTCACAACTCATGATCTGAAAACTTGGTCCACGACAAAGAAATCACCTAAGGGAGTAGATATATGCAATAAGACAAATAATAAGTCACAAGACAACTCCAACTATGGTGCACAATAAGAGTATATATAAGAATAGGTGGATACAAGATCAAATAAAGCACTGACCAACTGGCAACATACCAAATTCGTACCTATAACAACAATATCCAAAGTCTCAGCCTTAGTCCTAGTAGGTACTACATACAACTAACAATGATTGCTACCTTGTTGGGCACCTGACTAAACTCCTATCTTGCCTGCATGATAACCTCCTCGAGTACCCTGAAAACCACTTCTGCGACTATGAGAACCACCTCTAGTTGAGGGATAAACTGCTCTATAAGGGGAAACACTCTGCACTGAAATAATAATTGCCCTACGACTAGGGCACTCTTAAGAATAATGACCTATAGATCCACAAAAATAACAAGCTCCCTGAGCTAAACTAGAACCAAAAGATATGGTTGATCTGGAATAACCATCACAACTAGAATGGCCAGAAGATTACCCCCTCAAAGACTAGCTGCCGCCCTGACCATGGAAAACTCTGGTACTAGATTGACCTCCGTCAATAATCTAAAGTACTACATGAACCGGTTGACTAGGCTGACTCTAAGTTTAATAAGTAAGGATGAGGAGAATACCCACCTTGAGAACTACTACCCTTAAATCAAGAATTACTACGACTCTCAATAAAATTGCCCGAATATCTATGCCTCTTATCATTGACCCAGTGGGACTCACAATACATATCCTTCATCACCCGAGCATAACTTGAGACATTAGCAAAAGACCTACCCGCAGCAACCAAACTCTGAGTAGACATAAGAATAGGGAGTATCAACCCTCTAACAAAGAAACAAACTCTCTCATACTCAGTATCCAAAATAGAAGTTGAATGCCTAGCTAACTTATAAAAATGAGCCTCATACTATACAATAATCATAGAACCTTACTCAAATTTAGAGAACTAGTCTCTCAAACAATACCTAAGGCTGCAAGGCATATACTTCTCCAAGAACATCACATAGAATTAAGTCTAATTAAGGGGTGATGATCCAGGTGGTCTAGAACCCATATAACCTCTCCATCAATGTTGACCGACCAAATTCAACTAAAATATGGTGTAATCCATACCACGAATCTCAACAAGGCCTAAATTATAGAGCCTATCATCACAACCAATCAAAAAATCATATGTATCCTCACTTAAAGCATTGAAAAACCTAAGCAGAGCAAATCTTAAGAAACTACCCAATATCTTTTGCTCCTCAGAAGAAATATCATGCTGAGCAACCACTGACCGAGAAACTACAACTATAGGAGAAACCTTAATTCTGGGAGCTGCAGCTATCAGCTGCACCCTCGCCTCAGTACCACTTTGATTTGTAGATTGTGCACCATCAGATGGCATACCTCCAACAAAAACCTAAAAGTTGAATCAATGCATCTTTGAGCACTAAAGAGGAAATAAACCCTAGTGGAGCCTAAGGTGTTCCCTGGCCCAGTGCTGGTTGTGACAGAAGAATCTTTATCTCATGAGTGGGAATAAGACCTAGAAAAGGTGGCCTATCTTGTCCCCTAGTTGGGGACACATCACATGGCTGTCCACAACTACTAGATCTTCCACGAATAGGTTTAGGATCCATAGGCTAAGTCTCGGGACCCTCATCTCGTGTAATGGTAACACGTGTCCTGACCATATGCAAAAGAGTAAAGTTAAGGGTATACTTCTACAAACCAACTCAAACTTATAGCACAATATAAGAGAATGAAGTGAAAAACTCCTAAGAATGTCCCATAGCCTCCTGAAGATAGGAAACATACATCATTGTTTTTATCTGCAGGACTCTACTAGACACTTGCTCTTATACCAAAAATACCAGTGTAACCTAGTCTTTAATAACAATTTGACACGACCCCATTTACAAGTCATGATGGACCCTACTAAATCTCTCCAGTAGGTAAAACCATAACTTAGAGCTAACATAATAGGTTAATTTGGTAGGAAATGCCCAACATAGGCAAATTTCAAGAACACAAATTATAAATAGGTAAAGCATTGAACATAGATAAAAGTTGTCAATTAAAGATGGCATCCCCTAACCTGGTCGATCCAGAATAAGAGCATCTAATAGTATTGCAACATAAAGCTTAATAATAGTCAACAATATCTTTTTTGATAACAAAAGACTGAATATAAAAGATAGAGGGAAATGGGCGATTCGATCTCCATGAGCTCACCCTATCTTCAAAAAAAATAATACAACATGATCAACAATCAACAACGACATCTAGTACTCAAATATACAACAAAGGGTACAAAATTACAATATAAGTATCAAAATAATGGGTACTTAATAGGCATCATTGATCGACTGAGCTAAATCATGATATAAGTATGATAAAATGCAAGATAACATTACTAAGTAAATGTATAGACAAACCTGAAATAGCTCTGACCTCGTTGTGCATAGATAAGTAAATGAATCGGAATAATAATGAATCATAAAGAATCGACGCATACAATCGTAACTACAAAATTGGCTCCCATATGCCAATTGGTGCAGAATAGTAAATAACTTATCAAAGACTCCCATACGCCTGGAGAGTACACTAAAGATAGAATAATCCAACCAACCAACATTATAACTTTCACTGTTATTTAACCATCATCCTACAATTATCATAAATTGGTCATTTACAAATATTTCATAATTTACCAATATAAAGCAACCTTATCATCAATTATACACTAACCTGTTAATCAATTATCCATATATTATCCATAATTCAATTATCGGCTAGTCATTATATACCCACTAGTCATAATTTATAAGCTTACCATCTCTTGTAACCTAGTCATTTTACCACTATAGCCCATTTATGTCATGTCACACTATAACCAATTCCTTATTTTCAAACCTAGCCCTATTGTTACTTTCAATCTCACACCCCGATATCATTTATCATAAGAAGTATATCATTGTGTTATAGTATGCATATCCAGAGTCAAACCAATAAATATAGTCAATAGCCATACTTGACCTAATAAATAATCAATAGTCAATCTCAAACTGGTAAATAATCAGTAACCGGTCTTGAATCGATAAATATAATTAATAGTGTCAGAATCCTTCTCCGGACTTGAATTAGATATATATAATCAACAACTAATTATCTTCCAAACTCGAACTAGGTATATATATATTTCTAATCAACATCATAAGTAGTATCATCAATATGCATAAATGATAGCATAATGAATATGCATTAACCCTCACATTAACCAAAAAGACCTTAAATTATCAAGATTTCTCTATATTGCCACAATACATAGTTCTAAGAGTCTAATAAGCACAAAAGGTTTACAAAAACTAATATGTATCATAGCCAAAAGTGGGTTTAGAGTCCACCCAAATCCTCAAGTTCAATTTTAGGCAAATTCTACCTGAACTAGGCTTAAGGTGTCTAAATCAACTTTTATATGTTAAACAAGCCAGAATTAGTCCTAAGGTAAAGATCCTTTCCAACCATATTAACTATGTCAAATGGAAACTAAGAAAACCTTCATTAGTGTAAGCAACTAAGGCCAATCTTACCATAAGCATGAGTTATTAAAGAATTTTTACTCAATCGGGAATGATCTAAGGCATTCTCCTATTAAATATGAAAAATGAAGTCTAATTCACCTAAAGCATAAGGAAACAAACTTAGTGTTTCAACTCTATGGTTTCAGATTAGCCTAAGTAGTCTAACTAACCCAAGTCTGGCATTTCATCAATCCAAATCCTAAAAACAATCCCAAATCTAAAAAAATATCATAACAATACTAAGAAATAGCTCAATCTAACAAGGGATAAACCTAGCCTACCTCGACACTGAAAAAAGCTCTACGAACCGCTAAAGCACCGCTTTTTACATCTCTTAAGCCTCCTTAATATCCCATGCTATCATAAACACATTTTACTCATCAATACAAGAATAATGATACCCAAATTGCACCATTTTACTTCAGTTATAACAATCACATAAAACCTTATGTTGGTCCTACTTATGAAAATTCATTTTTTGAAAAAAATGCGACATTCCTGCATGCTCAAGGAATCATTACCCTAAAAATGGATGAAATAAAACTAAATTGGGGATCAATTCAAGCCCTAGAGGCTTTGGAGTTTTGAGCATTAAATCAAGAGATTTTTTCCAGAAAAGGGTGAATTCTTATCTCAAAGTCTCAAAGCGGAATATAGTTGCAAAAATAAATGTTAATCTACCTTTCCAATCAACAACAAGATTTAATTTTAAGTCCTCACAATATTTAGGGTTTTTATCTCAAAAGGAAGTGATGAAGAATGGCCAAAATTATGGAAAATGAGTCTTTTTATGCTCAGTCTAGGTATTCGGGTATTGCTATCACGACTAAGAAGTCATGATGCACCATATTGGGCCTGCAAATGCAAACTATAATCGCAACCTGAGACTAGTGATTATAGAATGTTGGGCCGATCTAACTTGTCGTGATCACGACATAGATACCGTGATCGCGATGGAACTAAATTTTCTGATGCACTAGATTTTCCAAGTCCAAAATAGGCTCGATCGAGGGCTTGGTATTAGTTTGGAATCTTGTATATATAAATGAACTATGTAACCACACCAAATTTGATATTTTGAATGCAATGACGTGCATAGAATTTCCATTCTAGGTTGTTTCAACCAAATATGGGTCTCATATCCATATTTCATTTTCTTAACTTTCTGACTAATAGATCGAAATGAGATTGGGTTTCTCAAGACCCAAACCACTGGTCCTCCTAGCCTAATATTTACATTCTATAGATAATGGCACAATAAGAATTTGCATACGATATCATTTCACTGAAGTTTTTGTCTAGTGGTCATTAGGAACTAATGAAGACTTGTAAATAAGGAATTGGCACTTAAAACCAAATGATCTGCCTAATAATAAAAATTTCAATTCCCCGAAGTCCTAAATTACTAGGGGCAGGAATGGAAAACCTCAAACGGTAATAATAAGTAGAAATATAGAAAATGACTTGAAGGGTTATTACACATAGCTACTAAACGCACTTTATCAATATCCCCTACCATATCCTCCACTACAATGACCTACTAAAATTAAAGTACTAGAAGCTAGTTATTGAGTTAACTAACTTGTAGATAAGAAATTAGGACAATACCTTTGAATGTGACCCAACCACCACACTTATTACACCATATGCCTAATGCAGGTTGCTAAACTAAAGATGACGGCAGTGCAGAACTTTTTGTCTAGGAGGACTAATAACTGACCGTAGATGGGAATCCTAGAGACATATGCATAGTATAATAGAAGGGCCGAGAAGAGTAACCCTACAAAATAATGACCCCTCGAATAAGTACCACTAAAATGACCTGATGTTAAGGCCATTTTTCCTTTTCCTTCATCTCTCTTTGCTTCCTAATTGCTTTAGCCTACTTAGCAAACTCAACCACTTCTTGAAAATTCTTTTTTGATGTAGTCACTAAATACGTAATCAGGTGGAGCCTAAATTTAAACCTTTCATAAATACATAATTGTAATGCCCCGAGTCTGTAACCTAGACGCTACACGATGTTTACGACCCCGAAGGACCACAAGATAACCCATGACTGATATTTGTTGTGTGCACTGAATAATATATTAAAATAAATACAGAAAATAGGCTGAAATACCATAAGGTTCAAACATCTAAAATACTGCTGAAAATATCAAACTGTAATGATAATTTATAAAACTAATACTGTCTGTAAACTAGTCTGAAAAGACTCTAAACTAAACTTTCTAAATATGAAGTTGATGGGACAATCCCCCAACTAACTCCATCTATTGAAATATTGAGACTGCTGAAATAATAAAATAAAATAATATCCTCGATTGATGAGGACTCACTACTAATCTACTGTTGCTGGCTGAATCTGAATCTATCTATGCTCAGTTGAGAGCCTGAGCATCCGAACCTATGATATAAGACATCATAGCGCAAAAAAAGTATGTGTCAGTATGTGGAATATACTGGTATGCTAGATAGGGTAAGGCTGAATGCAAGGGTTCATATGCATGAACAATAACTAACTGCATGATATAAAGTAACTAAACATGAGAGTACATGAATAACTAATACTACTATAAATACTGAGTGTGCACTAATGCGCATATAAATAAATATTGTGACTAAGCTTGTTTGAAGCTAAGTCCTAAATTTTGATATGGAGTAACTGATATATGAAGTTACTTATAATTGATTTACTAATACTGGTTGACTGTATTTGACAGTCTTGATTCTATAGAACTGAACTGAGTTCTATTTTGAAGACTAAAATTGAGACTGTGGGAGGTAATCATCTAATCGACATGCCCCAAATAAGATAAGATAACTGAGTTGGAGTCTAACTTGTGACCCTAGTTGGAAGGGTGTCAGTACCAAGCCACGGGTAAAGACAAGCTGAAGAGTTACTCTCATCTGGTAGGTACTCTAATAAGAATCCTAGAACCCTCATCTGTCAGGTTAAAACCCCTCATCAACCCTCAACTGTTAGGTTAGTTGTATCAACCTATGCTGGATACGTAGTTCTGGAATACAAGGATTGCTTTTAAGTATCACACCCTCTACTTGTAGGTGAACCCTCATCCTTGGGTTCACTCGATGCTGAATCCTACTCCTAACAGAAAGACACTAATCTGATACTGAGTTTACTGAATTTTCCTAAGTTTTGTAACTGATTGAGTTCTACTAAGTTTTGTAACTGACTGAGAGTACTATTGATCGTGACATGACTGTGGTTTTGTAACTGACATTGGCTCTAGGCACACAGCTAAATTTTTGGGAATTAAATGCCCCCAGGACTCTATAGCATGAAAAATAAAGCATATTATACTCTTGAAAATCATAATCATTCATAGAGACATTTTATCAAACACTTGTAGGGTATAAGCTTATACATATACTAACATGACATGATTTTATTAATTTATTCACATGGACTTTCTATCAAAAACTTAGAGAGCACAACTTAATGCACATAATCATGGTTAACACATAAGCATGGAAATTACAATGCCCTAACTTGCAAATTCATGGATTATGACATGGGAATTTCACAATTCAACGTACATGTTATTCAAACTTCGTGGAATCTACAATTAATCATGAATTGGAACTCATTTAATATCAAGAACACTAATACAATCAAATTTGAAGCATGTAAATCATGAATCATAGATCTTGAAGTTTTAAAGGTGGATTTATGGACTCTGTGGGTGAAAAGGGTCCATAGATGAACACCTAACATACCTTGGAATATTTGTTCCTGAAGATTTTTTGAGAAATTATTGATATTGATCTTGATTCCTTGGATCTAGGGTTTGTTTTCTTGAGAGAGAATGTTTTTAATTTGGGGAAAATTGATTAAGAATGACCTTTCAAATGTTTTTAGGGATTAAATTTTGTATCTGGTCATGCAAAAATCATAGGAAAATACCAACTTATCCATGTATATCACTTTTAATTTTTGAGAAATTTTCCTGACCTGGACCCCTGGCGTGACACGATGCTATCGCGCCATGTCCTTGGGAAATGATAACTGGGAACTGAGGTCTTGGTGCGACGTGATGGGATCACGATACCCCTTTGGTTTCAAAATTTGGACTCATCGCGACGCGGCGGGATCGCGTTGATACATTGGTAAGAGACAAACATGAAAATAAGCCTTGGCGCGATGCACCAATATCATGGAGTAACATTGGAAACTAACAATTGTCATTTTGACATACTCTGCGATGCGTTACTGTCCTGAATGACTGTGTTTAATGACTGAAACTTAAAATAGCCATAACTTCATACCCGATTGTCGAATTTAGGTAAATTTTATATTGTTGGAAAGATAATTCAATTTCCTATGCAATAGCAAGCCCTAAACTAAAAAATACTGATTATTTCATTAATTTTATATTAGATAATTCATGAACTGAGGGTTAAGTTAAGATTGAGAAATATGGGGTATTATAATATCTCCCCCTTGGGAACATTCATCCCCGAATGAAATTGATTAAGATGAGACACTGATAGACTGAGCTTACACACAGAACATGCATATCTGATGCATGACTACATGACTAAACTACTGACAAATTGAGCTTTCACACTGAACATGCATATTTGATGCACGAGTACAAGACTGAACTAATTCATGAATGCATGACTGAATATGCAATGGTAATAAATACCAAGTTTATAATTATATCTGATTAAAGAATTGAGTAAAGTTAAGGAAGAATTCCTTAACCTGGATCTGAGTTTGCGGAGAAAAGGTGAGGATACTTGGTCCGCATATTTTCTTATGCTTCCTAAGTAGCTCCCTCAATGGATTGATTCCGCCAAAGAACTTTGACTAAGGGAACTTTTTTGTTCCTCAGTCTGCGAATTTAATGATCAAGGATTTGGAATGGAACCTCTTTGAAAGAAAGATCATTCTAAATATTTGCATCCTCTAAAGGAACTATGACTGCTGAGTCACCAATGCATTTTTTAGCAAGGAGACATGGAATACTGGATGCACTGAGGCTAGATTTGAAGGCAACTCAAGCTCATAAGCTACCTTTCTAAAACGGTTGAGAATTATGTAAGGACCGATATATCGGGGACTTAGCTTTCCATTCTTGCCGAACCTCTTTACCCCCTTCATGTGAGAGATTTTCAAGAACACAAAATCACCGATCTCAAACTCAAGATCCTTTCTCCGCATATCTACGTATGATTTTTATTGATTCTGGAAAGCCCTAAGTCTTTGTCTTATTAACTGAACCTTCTTTAAGGCATAGAATACTAGATCAGGCCCTACTACTGCGGCCTCACCTACCTCGAACCAACTAATTGGAGATCTGTATCTCCTACCATAGAGAGCCTCAAATGGATCCATCTAAATACTGGAATAATATATGTTATTGTATGCAAATTTGATCAAAGAAAAGTGGTCATCCCAAATACCCTTAATATCGATAATGTAGGCTCTTAGCATATCTTCTAGAGTCTGAATGGTCCTTTCTTCTTGACCATCTGTCAGTGGGTGGAATGTTGTACTTAGGTGAACTCGGGTACCAAGACCCTTTTGGAATGCTTTACAAAAATGAGAGGTGAATTGGGTACCTCTACCTGAGATAATGGATACTAGAACTCTATGTAACTTGACCAGCTCTCTGATATAGAGTTTGGCGTAGTCCTCAGCTGAATAAGAAGTATGGACTGGCAAGAAATGAGCTAATTTGGTCATCCTATCTATGATAACCCATATATAATCATGCTAATGACAAGTACGAGGCAAACCTATCACAAAGTCCATGTTTACTTCTTCCCATTTCCATGTGGGAATACTGAACTCCTGCATGGACCCATTAACCTTCTGGTGCTCAATTTGAACTTACTGATATGTAGAGCACTTAGCTACAAACTCTGCAATATATCTCTTCTTCCCACTCTACCAATAGATCTTCCAAAAATCATGGTACATCTTAGTGGCCCCTGGATGAATAGAGTAACAAGCACCATGTACTTCTACAAGAATTCATTTCTTCAAGTCATCTACACCCGGCAAAAATATCTGACCCTGGCAATGCAATACACTATCTCTCTCTTTTGAGAAAATCTCTATTTTTTTATGTCTGATTGACTCTTTCAACTTAACAAGATTGGGATCTCTGTCCTACTTTTTCTTCACCTTAAAAACTAGAGAGGATTCGAAACTGTTCTGAACCCACACATTGCCTTCAGCTGAATTGACTAAGAATACACCTAGTCGAGCAAGCTGATGAACTTTTGAAGCTAACTTTTCTTACTGTCCTCCATATGAGCAACACTACCCATTGACAGTCTACTGAGAGCATCATCCACTACATTGGCCTTGCCCAGGTGATACAAAACACTCATATGATAATCTTTCAATAACTGTAACCACATTTTCAAATGCAAATTTAAATCTTTCTAAGAAAAGACATACTGAAGACTTTTGTGATCTGTGAACACATTAACATGCACCCCATATAAGTAATGCCTCCAAATCTTTAAGGCAAACACTACAGCTGCTCACTCGAGATCATGGGTCGATTAATTCTTCTCATGGGGCTTAAGATGTCTGGAGGCATAGGCTATGACCTTACCTCTTTGCATAAGTACATAACCTAAACCTACTCTGGATGCATCACAATACATATTAAACCCATTTGAACCATCGGGTAGAGTCAAAACTGGGGCTGAGGTGAGTCGAGTCTTCAACTCTTGAAAAATTTTCTTGCAGGAATCTGACAACTTAAATTGGACTTTCTTCTAAGTCAATCGGGACATGGGTGATGCAATATACTAACCCTTCAACAAACTAACTCTAATAGCCAGCTAAACCCAAGAAAATCCTGATATCTAATAGAGAGATGGTCTAGGCTAGTTTCTTACTGCTTTCTTCTGAGGATCAACTCTAATGCCATCATTGGAAATAATATGACCAAGGAACACTATTGACCTTAGCCAAAATTCACACTTACTAAATTTAGCAAATAATTAATGAGTTCAGAGAGTTTGAAGTACGATTTTGAGGTGATCTGCGTGATCATTCTCACTACGGGAATAGATAAGAATGTCATCAATAAATACAATAATGAACATGTCTAAGTACTACTTGAACACTCGGTTCATCAAGTCCATAAAGGCTATGGGGGCATTGGTAAGACCAAAGGACATAACTAGAAACTCAGAGTGACCATACCGGGTTCTGAAAGTTATTTTTGGAATGTCACATTCTTTGACCCTAAGCTGATGATAGCTTGATCTGAGGTCTATCTTGGAAAAGTAACTAGCACCCTGAAGTTGGTCAAATAAGTCATCGATTTTGGGAAATGGGTACATATTCTTAACTATGACTTTGTTCAACTAACGGTAGTCAATACACATTCTAAGAGAACCGTCTTTCTTATGCATGAATAGAACTGGTGTGCCCCACGAGAAAATGTTGGGTCTGATGAAACCCTTATGTAGGAGATCCATCAACTGTTTCTTTTATTCGTTGAGTTCCGCTGGTGCGATTCTATATGGTAGAATAGATATGGGCTGAGTATCAGGGAGAAGGTCTATTCCGAAGTGTATTTCCCTAATGGGAGGATCTCCAGGAAGATCTTTGGGAAATATCTCTAAGAATTTATTTACTACTGCAATTGACTCAAGAGTTGGAGTTTCTGAGTTAAAGTCTTTGATTTGCACAAGATGATAGATACATTCCTTGGATATCATCTTTCTCGCTTTAAGGTATAAAATCAACTAACCCTTAAGTGTTGTGGTACTACTTCTCCATTCAAGGATTGGTTTATTTGGAAACTGAAAATGATCTTTTCTGTTTCTACAATCAATTAAGGTATATCATGAGTGGAGACAATCTATGCCAAGAATGATATCAAAATCTACCATCTCTAGCTCTACAAGGTCTGCTGAAGTAATTTTCTTAGATATCATAACTGGAAAATTCCTGTATACCCATCGGGCTATGATAGATTTACCCACTGGGGTAGAAATTGAGAAAGACTCTGCTAGGATTTTTGTACTGACTCTAAAGTTAATGACTATATAAGAAGTTACGACAGATAAAGAATCTCATGGATCTAGCAAGGCATAAACATATAAATGGAAGATCTGTAACATACCAGTGACCACATTAGGAGAATTTTCCTGATCTTATCTGGACTGAAGTACATAAAACCTGTTTAGGCATTGCTCACTGGTGGCACCGGAAGTGGCACCCTACTTATTTGGGTGACCTGACTAAGCTGAAGAATGAGTATGTTGACCCTGAGAACCATACTGTGAAAAATCTCTAACTCTAAGGCCAGGCTTGTCACACCCAAAACAAACATCACTGCCAGCTCTGCAGACACCCTTGTAGTTCTTGCCACATTGCTGACATAGAGGATTTGTTCGAACACTATTGATACTACCCTGAGACTTAGATCCTAGTGTATTATCATTTTTACCATTTCTGAACTTAGGTACTAGAGCACTGGCTGAGGATGGAGCTGGAATTGAAGACTTTGGATAAAATTGGGAACGATTATCGCCCTCTGACTTAGGCTGATTGAAATTGAAGCTATATATTCTAGCTTTCTTGTTCTTCCTCTCTCTCTCTCTAATCTTAGACTCTTCTATCTACTAAGCATGGACCATAATTCTAGATATGTCCATCTCCTTAATCAACATCATTGTTCTGCACTCCTTAACCCCACTATCTGACACCCCAGCTACAAACTTACTCATTCTAGACCTATTGTCTGATACTACATGGGGAGCATATATGGATAATTAAGTAAAATTGAGGAAATACTATTTTACGCTCATACTTCCTTGCCTGGGGTTGATGAACTCTAACACCTTGGCTTCTCTCTGCTCTAAGAGAAAGAATCTTTCTAGCAAAGCAGTAGCAAACTCTTCCCACTTTATGGGCTCTGCATCTGTGCCCCTGTCTACCTTTTACTATTTAAATCAAATATGAGCTACATCTTGTAGATGATAAGAAGCTAACTCAGCACTCTCACTGGAAGTCACTCCCATAATATCTGTGACTTTCTGAACCTGATCGAGGAACTCCTGTGGATCCTCTTCTGACTTAGATCCTGAGAATAGGGGAGGATTCACTTGGGTAAAGTCCCGAATCCTAGATGTAGCAGTATTGTCTAGTGGGTTGTCCTGAACATTAGTTGTCCATTCATTTTGATCTACAGCAGAATTGGCTAGAGTAGTGAATGCAACTCTGAATCTGCATGGAAGACTTACTCGTCCAGTGGATCTGCCTGAACGGGCTGAGGTGTTGACTGATTTCTAGTTCTTCTTTCAGTAGTCTTTTTGGGAGGCATATTCTGTAAATAAAAAAAAGGAAATAGATTAGACAGAGAGTTTAACTTGAGCTCATGCTCACTCACATGACATGAATACTGAAAGAAGGGAAACTGTTTCCTAAAACATCTCATAGACTCATATCCATAAATGTGGAAGCGCGCTACACACCCATGCACAAGACTCTACTAGATGCGGCTTTCAGACTTCCTATGACACTATTAAAGCTTAGGCTCTGATACCAAGTTTGTAACTCCCCGAGTCTATACCCCAGATGCTATACGATGCTTACGACCCTAAAGGACTATAATCTAACCCATGACTTATATCTGTCTTGAGCACTGAATAATATACAAAAATAAATGCAAATAATAGGCTGAAATGCCATAAGGTTCAAACATCTGAAATACTGCTGAAAATATCAAACTATAACGATAATCTGTAAAACTAAATTTTGTCTGAAAACTAGTCTTAAAATCCTCTAAACTAAACAGTCTGAATGTGGAGTTGATGGGACAATCCCCCAACTAACTCCATCTACTGAAATGTTGAGTCTACTGAAATAATGAAATAAAAAATTATCCTTGAATATGAGTATTCACTGATAATCTACTGTTGTTGGCTGAATCTGAATCTATCTATGCTCGGTTGGGAACTTGAGTGTTCAAACCTATGATATAAGACATCATAGTGCAAAGAAAGAGTATGCGCCAGTACATGGAATGTACTGGTATTCTAGATGGGGTAAGGTTGAATGCAAGGGTTCATATGCATGAACAATAACTTTCTGCATGATATAAAGTAACTGAACATAAGATTACATGGATAACTAATACTACTATAAATATTGAGTGTGCACTAATATGCATATAAATAAATATTGAGCTTGTCTAAAGCTAAGTCCTGAATTCTGATACTGAGTAACTGATATCTGAAGTTACTAATAACTAATTTACTGATATTGGTTGATTGTATTTGATAGTCTTGATTCTGTAAAACTAAATTGAGTTCTATTCTGAAGACTAAAACTGAGACTGTGGGAGGTAATCATATGACCGATATGCCCCAAATATGATAAGATAACTGAGTTGGGGTCCAACCTGTGATCCTAGTTGGAAGGGTGTTAGTACCGTGCCATGGGTATAGATAAGCTTGAGAGTTACCCTCATCTGGTAGGTACTCTAATGAGAATGGTGGAACCCTCATCTGTTAGGTTAAAACACCTCATCAACCCTTAATTGTCAAGTTAGATGTATAAACCTATGTTGGTTATGTAATTTTGGAATGCAAGGATTGCTTCTAAGGATCACACCCACTACTGGCAGGTGAGCCCTTATCCTTGGGTTCACTTGGTGCTAATCCTACTCCCAACTGAAAGACACTGAACTGATTGCACTGAACTTATACTGAGTTTACTGAATTTTCCTGAGTTCTATAACTGATTTAGTTCTACTAAGTTCTGTAACTGACTGAGAGTACTATTGATCGTGACATGACTGAGGTTCTATAGCTGACACTGGCTCTAGGCACAAAGATAAATTGTCGGGTATTAAATACCCCCAGGACTCGATAGCATGAAAAATAAAGCACAATATACTCTTGAAAATCATAATCATTAATAGAGACATTTTATCAAACACTTGTAGGGCATAAGCTTATGCATATACTAACATGCCATGATTTCATTAATTCATTCACATGGACATTCTATCAAACGCCTAGAGAGCACAACGTAATGCACATAATCATGGTTAACACATAAGCATGGAAATTACAATGCCCTAACTTACAAATTCATGGATTGTGACATGGGAATTTCACAATTCAATGTACATGTTATTCAAGCTTCGTGGAATCTACAATTTATCATGAATTGGAACTCATTTAATATCAAGAACACTAATACAATCAAATTTCAAGCATGTAAATCATGAATCGTAGATCTTGAAGTTTTAAAGGTGAATTCGTGGACTTTATGGGTAAAAGGGGACCATAGATGAACACCTAACATACTTTGGAATATTTTTTCTTGAAGATTCTTGGAAAAAATCTTGAGATTGATCTTGATTTCTTGGAGCTAGGGTTTGTTTTCTTGAGAGAGAATGCTTTTAATTAGGGGGAAAATTGATTAATAATGACCTTTAAAATACTTTTAGGGATTAAATCCCATATCTGGTCATGCAAAAATCACGAGAAAAGACCAACTTATCCCAGTACATCACTTTTAATTTTTGAGAAATTTTTCCGACTTGGACCCCTGGTGCGACGCGGTGCTATCGCGCGTGTCTATGGGAAATGACAACTGGGAACTGAGGGCTTGGCGCGACGTGATGGGATTGCGCCGCCCCTTTAGTTCTAAAACCTGGACTCATCGCTACGCTGAGGGATCAAATTGATACACTGGAAAGTGACAAACATGAAAATGAGCCTTGGCACGATGCGCCAATATCGTAGAGAAACACTAGAAACTAACAATTTGATTTTGATATACTCCACGACGCGCTACTAGCCTAAATGATGGTGTTTAATGACTAAAATATAAAATAGCCATAACTTCTTACCCGGCTATCAGATTTAGGTGAATTCATATCGTTGGAAAGCTAATTCAATTTTCTACGCAATGGAAGGCTCTAAATTGAAAAATACTGAGTATTTCAAAAATTTTATATTAGATAACTCATGAATTGAGGGTTAAGTTAAGCTTGAGAAATATGGGGTATAACACTAATCCTCTCCATCTCTATAGTAATCAACTAAAATACATAATGGGATAAGGCATAAAACTTGTCTTCTAGGATACTATAGACATATCACTATTTTCATGTTTTAGGAACTCATCCTTCTTATAATCTCGATAGCTGTGAGGAATATAATTCTCAAGGTACATATTTTGGAACATAGCCCAAGTAAGTGGAGGTAAGCTAGCCCTACACTCAAAAAATGAACTACACCATTTATTATCATATTTCTACAACTAAAATATCATAAACATTGCACATACCTCTCTACCAAACTGTAACACCCCGTATTCAAGTACGTGTATTGGTCTTATTTATATGGAATTAATTTTTTATTTTATTTATACTGGAATTTGCCCGTCGATGGTTCCATGTGAAGGTTATTGAATAAGATTTCCAACGATATAAAGATTTCCAAAAACGGATAGGTTTTGGATATAATCGAGAACGTTCGAAACTATAAAACGGTGGTCGGGATATTTGGGAATAGTAAATGTGCAGGAAAATTTCCTGCACACAAACTACTGAGGCCAGCCAAATTTTTGGGGTCAACTTCGAACGATTATAACTCCCTTAATATAATGAACTGGGAGAGATTCTACCTATGAAAAGAAAGATCTCTGAGTCTTCTTTCCAATTCAATTTGTTTCATCCAAATCCAATGTCTGAGTAAGGAGTTATACTTGTTTTACTTCAGACTATCAAAATAGATTTTTAGGTTCAACTTCAAATGACCATAACTCCTTGTACGTGACGAAATAGGTGGCCTACTTTAGATGAAATGAAATACCTTTGAATTATCTTTCCAACGATACCAATTTCACCCAAATACGATATCGGATCAAAGAGTTATGGTCGATCTACTTTAGCTTGTCAAAATAGTCCACCAAAGGACAGATTTGACATTATTTAAATTTTAAAGGCATTTTGCTCATTTCCTATTATATTATGGAAGGGAATATGTGTATATATACATGTATATGAGTTCAAAAACTCATTTTCACTATCAATCATTGAGAAAGAACAAACCCTAGCCAAATTTGACCTTTAAATTACTTTTGATTCAACCGTAGAAATTCCAAAGTAACCCAATAACTGTGTTTGTCATCTCGAGAGCTTCGAACGGCACCTATTATTTGTGCAAACAGGATTGTATAATTAAGAGGTGAATTCTAAGGTATGAATATTGTTTTCCTTTGTTCTTTTCCATATGTATATGTGTGATAGAGGATTATATGTATTGGTTGTTATTGAAAGGTGATGGAAATAGGGTTATGGACTATTTTGCATGGTTTGGTTTTATCGAATTGTGGAAGGTGGATATGGTAATTGAGTTATGGAAGGTGGATATGGTGACATACTATTGAATTGATGATTATTTATATCTATGACTCAATTTGGTTTAATGGATTGGTTGGAAGGATAAATGAATCCAAACTTGATATGGAGGATGTTGTATGAATATGCATGGCATGTGAATGTAATTGAAGTATAAGAGGGTTAAAGTGACATCCTTTATGGTGTAATTAAGGCTTACTACATAACTACTAGTTTGGTGAATTCAAATAATTGAATTGTGACGTTTGGTTGCTAATACTAGATTGCTATATATGTTCATTGTAGATAAGTAATCCGAAAAGACGGGAAGTCCATTTGGGACTAGTATTGATGGTTGACAGTCAGGTATGCAAAGCATACTCTGTACCATATCTTTGGCATGAAAGTGAACAATTGTTCTATTGAGAAAGTTTCCAAAGTTATTCAATAACATGTGATCCATAAAGGTTTTGTATGATGTGCTACGTTACCAATGAACTTGTTTCCACCTTACAAGATGTCAAGACATTCAAATACTTACTTGTTTTTCAAATCTTACCTGTTTATTGCACTAATGAATGTCAGAAGGTATCCGGTTACTCAAACAAGATCCATGTGCTATTAATGACTCCAAAACGTTTCATTGATATACCAATAAGCTCCTACTTCATTGTTATGGTATTGATGACTCCAAAACACTTCATTGATGTGCCAATGAGTTCTTACTTCATTGTTATTGCATTGATGGTCCATTTATATGTATCTTATTAATGTATCATTGTTTCAAAGTATCAAAAATGTGATGGCAACTGAAATAACAATCTCAAAGATTAATTGAACTAAGTGATGGAAGTTCTCTCTTATCGGGTGGTATCCCAGGGGCATAAGCCTATCATGGGTCGATCCCTATTTATGTGTTTTATGGGTGGTATCCCAAGGGAATAAGCCTATCATGGGTCGATCCCAGTTGATATGTACTGGAGGTAGCCTAATGGTCATAGTACAGTACAGTAATGATTACAAAGATGATAAGAACGAAGGTAAAGTGATTGAATAAATACAATGTACAGGTTGTCACAAGTTCTAGTAAGTGTGGTCCACTCCTATTACGATTTATTCATTTGTTTTTTATTTTTATTGAGCTCCTATATCATATGTGATTATCTAAAACTTTACATACTCGGTACATATTTCGTACTGACGTCCATCACGGGGGACCTGCATTTCATGCTGCAGGCACAGGTACCTCAGCTCATACACCGCACAAGTAGGAGCCAGGATATCCAGCTGCTTTTGGTGAGCTCCAGTTTGGTTTGGGGCTTTCCGTGTCAAAACCAGTCACTTTTGGTATTGTATAGAAGTTAGTTATATGGTGGGGTGTGTCCTGACCTTAGTTAAACTCTGTGTATTGTCTAAAGGCTTTGTAGACCTAATGTACAGTCAAGGTGGTGTTTTGTTAATAGATGTGATGGCTCCAATGGCCAAGTATTGTATATACATATATATGTGTGCTCGAGCTTATACAGGTGATTATTTACTTTTATATGAGACATGATGTTGTCCGAATTTCGGGTTGTCATAGAGGTATGCATGGGAAGTATAAGGTTATGAGTTGGTTCTCCCGGGCCTCCTCGGTTATGTGTGTCGGTCTGCCCCAATAGGATTTGAGGCGTGACAAAAGTGGTATCAGAGAAGTTCATCCTAGTGAATCTACAAAGCTGTGTCTATGTAGAGTCTTGTTTATCGGTGTGTCATGCACCGTATCTATAAATAGGAGGCTATGGACATTTAGGAATTGTCTCTTTTCATCATGTCTTAGATCATGCGATAGAGCCTATATTGTATATGAAGTCATAGTTGACCATTGAATCTATTTGTTTCTCTTATTATAGTAATGATGCCGGATACAAGAAGCAAGAATACCGATAAGCAAGTAGATGTGGATTCCGGAGAGGGGAATAGTATGTCACCCACTATACCAGCTAATCAAAGTGTGGCTCCAGCTGAGCATGCATCAGAAACTTCTTCCACTCTGGAAGAAATAAGGGAGAGGAGAACTATATCCCCAGAGCCACCTATTAATGCTACTGATCAAGATCTTAGAAATGCAGTGCAACTTTTGACTCGTATAGTTACTGGGCAAGCTCAAGGGCAAGACATTCCTACCACGGGTCCTAGTGGTACAGATATGGCGGCTAGCCTTCAAACATAGGATTTTATTAAGATGGATCCTCCCACTTTTATTGGATCAGATCTTAACGAGGACCTACAGGACTTTATTGATCAAATTCAAAGGGCCTTAGATGTTATGCATGTAACGGGTAGAAAGACAGTGGAGTTAGCGGCGTATAGATTCAAAGGGGAGGCTATATATTGGTACGAGGACTGGAAATGATCTAGGGGTATTGATGCACCCCCAGCTACTTGGAAAGAGTTCAAAGAGGCATTTTTTGGTCATTATCTTCTATTCGAGATTCGTCAGGCCCGTGCTGATTAGTTTTTAAATATTCGTCAGGGGAATATGAGCGTGAGGGAGTACAGTCTCCGATTTAATTCCTTGTCGAGATATGCTCCTAATGTTGTAGCTACTATGGATGACAGAGTTCATTAATATGTGGATAGGCTGGATCCATATCTGGTTAGAGATTGTACTATTGCCACTTTGAACAAAGATATGGACATAGCGAGAATCCAAGCTTTTGAACAGAAAATGGAAGATCTGAGGCAGAGGAGAAGAACACAGGAATTAGAAAGAGGATATTCCAAGAGGGCCAGATCTACAAGGCAGTTCATGGCATCCCAAGCAGGGTTCAGACCATAGTTTTCTGCTAGACCACCTAGGCCAATATCTTCTTATTCTGCAGCTAGTGCCTCACCACAGTTCCAAGGGTCTAGAGGAAATCAATTTAGGCACAGAAGTGAGAGTCAGAGTTCGCGGACAGTGGGGTACCAAGGGCAAGGGAATATAAGCCAATTGAGACCTCCTCGAGAGCCATGCAATAAATGTGGAAGGTATCATTTGGGCGCATGTCGGCTGGGGACCAATGTTTGCATTTAGTGCGGTATGTTGGGGCATATGATGAGAGAATGCCCACGAAGGGGCATAGGGGGTATGGAACAACCTACGGGGTAATTTGTTGCATTATCACCATCGATGCCTTATTCAGGAAGGGGTGCACAACTAATGGGTTATGTTAGAGGTGATAGAGGAGCCACAAGTTCTAGCGGGGCTCAAAATTGTACATATGCTCTAGCGGATCGACAGAATTTAAAGGCCTCCCCAGATGTGGTTACGGGTACGTTGTTTATCTTTTCATTCGATGTATATGCCTTAATTGATCCCGGTTATACATTATCTTATGTTACTCCATTGGTTGCTGGAAAGTTCGAAAGTATACCCTAACTTTTAGTTAAGCCATTTGAAGTGTCCACATCGGTTGGGGAATCTATTATAGCTAGAAGGGTTTACCAAAACTGCATCGTAACTGTTTGTGGTCGTGATACGATGGCTAATATTGTGGAGTTATAAATGGTAGATTTTGATGTTATAATGGGTATGGACTAGTTGGCGTCTTGTTATGCCACAATTGATTGCTGCACGAAAAAGGTATATTTCCATTTTCCAAATGAATCAGTCCTTGAATGGAAAGGTGAAATTGGCGCTCCAAGAGGTATATTTATTTCTTATTTTAAGGCAAGAAGAATGATTTCCAAGGGATACATATATCATTTAGTTAGAGTAAGGGATACAGAAGCGGAGCCACCAACTCTTCACGATATTCCGGTGGTAAATGAATTTTCTGATGTATTTCCTGAAGATCTTCCAGGTTTGCCTCCTGAAAGAGAAGTAGAGTTTGGTATTGATGTAATACCAGGCACCCAACCAATCTCCAGTCCTCCGTATAGAATGTCCCCAACTGAATTACTAGAATTAAAAGAGCAATTGAAAGATTTGCTAGAGAAGGGATTCATAAAGCCTAGTATGTCCCCCTGGGGAGCACCAATGTTATTTGTGCGCAAAAAGGATAGCTCGCTGAGGATGTGTATTGATTATCGGCAATTGAATAAGGTGACTATTAAGAATAAATATCCTCTCCCAAGAATTGATGATTTATTTGATCAGTTACAGGGCGTCAAGTGCTTTTCTAAGATTGATTTAAGGTCAGGTTACCACCAAGTGAGGGTAAAAGAGAAGAATATACCCAAGACATCTTTCCAAACATGGTATGGTCATTATGAGTTTCTATTTATGTCATTTGGTCTAACAAATTCACCCGCAGCCTTAATGGATTTGATGAATAGGGTGTTTAAGCCATTCCTGGATATATTTATGATAGTTTGTATAGATGATATTCTAGTTTATTCTAGATCAGAAGAGGACCATGCCAATCACTTACGAAAGGCATTGCAGACTCTTCGTGATTGTAAGCTTTATGCAAAGTTCTCTAAATGTGAGTTTTGGTTAAAGTCGGTGTCATTTTTGGGTCATATTGTATCTAGTGAAGGGATAAAGGTTGATGCTTAAAAGATAGAAGCTGTGAAGAACTGGCCAAGGCCCACAACGCCTACAGAGATTCGTAGTTTTCTCGGGTTGGCCGATTATTATAGAAGGTTTGTTGATGGCTTTTCTTCCATTTCAGCACCCTTAACCAAGCAAACCCATAAAGCATCCAAATTCCAATGGAATGATGCCTGTGAGAAGAGTTTTCAAGATTTTAATAACAAGTTGATTTCTACACCCGTGTTGGTACTTGCAGAAGACATCGAAGGGTATACAGTGTATTGTGATGCTTCCAGAATTGGTTTAGGATGTGTATTGATGCAGCATGGTAAGGTAATAGCATATGCTTCTAGACAATTGCAGCCACATGAGAAAAATTATCCTATACACGATCTTGAGCTGGCAGCAGTTATTTTTTCTTTAAAGATATAGCGCCACTACTTATATGGGGTTCATGTTGATATATATACTGACCATAAGAGCTTGCAATATATTTTTAATTAGAAGGATCTAAATTTAAGGCAGCGGAGATGGCTTAAACTATTAAAGAACTACGATGTTGATATCTTGTACCATCCAGGGAAAGGAAATATGGTAGCTGATGTATTAAGTCGTAAGGCTATGATGGCGCCTATAGAAAGGAAAGGGATGATTAAAGATCTTCACCAGTTAGCTAGTTTGGGAGTTCCCCTTCTTGAAACTCCGGATAAAGAGCTTATCGTACATAATGTTGCGGAATCTTCATTAGTAGCTGAAGTGAAAGAGAAGCAATATGTAGATCCTATTTTATTACAGCTTAAGGAGAACGTTCAGAGTGGTGTGACCAAGGCATTTGAGCCTACGCAAGAAGGAGTACTTCAGTGCCAAAACCGATTGTGTGTGCCAGGTGTAGACGGGCTAAGAAAGAAGATTATGACAGAGACACATTGTTCAAGGTATTCCATTCATCCAGGATCAACCAAAATGTATCAAGATTTGAAAGATATGTATTGGTGGAATGACATGAAGAAGAGCATTGCAGAATTTGTAGCAGAATGTCCAAATTATCAAAGAGTTCAAGTTGAGCACCAAAAACCCAGAGGTTATATACAATGCATTGATCTTCCAAGTTGTAAGTGGGACATGATCAACATGGATTTCGTTATTGGTTTGCCTCGTACATTCCGAAAGTTTGATTCTATATGGGTGATTGTTGATAGTCTTACCAAATCCACACATCTCCTACCAGTTAGGACCACTTACACAGTTGAAGTGTATGCAAAACTGTACATTAAAGAGATAGTCCGATTACATGGAGTTCCAATCTCTATTATATCAGATCGGGGAACCCAATTTACTACAAATTTTTGGAAGTCCTTTCAGATGTGTTTGGGAACACAAGTGAAGTTGAGTACAGCTTTTCACCCTCAAACAGATGGACAAGCAGAACGTACCATCCAAACACTTGAAGATATGCTACGAGCTTGTGTAATAGATTTTAAGGGCAACTGGGATAATCATTTACCTCTTATTGAGTTTGCCTACAATAATAGCTATCATTCAAGTATCAAAATGGCACCATATGAAGATTTGTATGGAAGGAAGTGTAGATCACCAATAGGATGGTTTGAAGTGGGTAAAACTCTTTTGTTCGGACCGGATCTTGTTTATCAAGCCATAGAGAAGGTTAAAGTAATTCAGCAACAACTGAAAACAGCCCAAAGTTGACACAAGTCATATGCAGATAGTAGAAGGAGAGGGCTAGAGTTTTCTATAGGTGATTGGGTATTTTTGAAGGTATCACCAATGAAAGGGGTGATGAGATTTGGCAAGAAAGGGAAGTTGATTCCACGTTATATAGGCCCGTATAAGATCACTCAAAGGTTTGGACAAGTTGTATATAAATTAGAGCTACCCCAAGAGCTCTCATCAGTACATCCGGTATTTCATGTGTCAATGCTTCGAAAGTGCATCAGAGATCCATCACATATCACTTCTACTGAGGATTTGCAAGTTGTGGAAAATCTTACCTATGAGGAAGTGCCTATTTCTATTCTAGATCGCCAAGTTAAGAAGATGAGAAATAAAGAGATAGCATCTGTGAAAGTACGTTGGAGAAATCATCAAAGGGAAGAGATTACATGGGAATCTGAGGAAGAAATGAAATCTAAGTACCCTCATTTGTTCAAAGATGAAGAGGAAGTTCAAGAAACGGAGTTAGAACATTAACAAGTAAGTTTTTTTTTATATATGCATAGTATTTATGTGATGATGTGAATATTAATGAAGAACTTGAACTTGTTTTCGTTGAATAACTATGCTAACATTCGAAGACGAAGGTCCTAAAGGGGGGAAGGATGTAACACCCCGTATTCAAGTATGTGTATTAGCGTATTCAAGTACGTGTATTGGTCTTATTTATATGGAACTAATTTTTTTTATTTATACCGGAATTTGCCCGTCGATGGTTCCATATGAAGGTTATTGAATAAGCTTTCCAACGATATAAAGATTTCCAAAAACGGATAGGTTTCGGATATAATCGAGCACGTTCGAAACTATAAAAAGGTGGTCGGGATATTTGGGAATAGTAAATGTGCAGGAAAATTTCCTGCACACAAACTACTGAGGCCAGCCGAATTTTTGGGTCAACTTCGAACGATCATAACTCCCTTAATATAATGAACTAGGAGATATTAGACCTATGAAAAGAAAGATCTTTGAGTCTTATTTCCAATTCAATTGGTTTCATCCAAATCCAACGTCTGAGTAAGGAGTTATACTCGTTTTACTTCAGCCTACAAAAATAGATTTTTAGGGTCAATTTGAAACGACCATAACTCCTTGTACAGGATGAAATGGGTGGCCTACTTTATATGAAATTAAATCCCTTTGAATTATCCTTCCAACTATACCAATTTCACCTAAATCCAATATCGGAGCAAAGAGTTGCGGTCGATCTACTTTAGCTTGTCAAAACAATCCACCAAAGGACAGATTTGACATTATTTAAATTTTAAAGGCAGTTTGGTCATTTCCTATTATATTATGGACAGGAATATGTGTATATATACATGTATATGAGTTCAAAAACTCATTTTCATCATCAATAATTGATAAAGAACAAACCCTAGCCAAATTTCACCTTTAAATTACTTTTGATTCAACCATAGAAATTCCAAAGTAATCCGATAACTGCGTTTGTCATCTCGAGAGCTTCGAACGAAACCTATTATTTGTGCAAACGGGATTGCATAATCAAGAGGTGAATTCTAAGGTATAAATACTGTTTTTCTTTGTTCTTTTCTATATGTATATGTGTGATAGAGGATTATATGTATTGGTTGTTATTGAAAGGTGATGGAAATAGGGTTATGGACTATTTTGCATGGTTTGGTTTTATCGAATTGTGGAAGGTGGATATGGTAATTGAGTTATGGAAGATGGATATGGTGACATACTATTGAATTGATGATTATTTATGTCTATGGCTCAATTTGATTTAATGGATTGGTTGGAAGGATAAATGAATCCAAACTTGATATTGGAGGATGTTGTATGAATATGCATGGCATATGAATATAATTGGAGTATAAGAGGGTTAAAGTGACACCCTTTATGGTGTAATTAAGGCTTACTACTTAACCATTAGTTTAGTGAATTCAAATAATTGAATTGTGACATTTGGTTGCTAATACTAGATTGCTATATATATTCATTGTAGATAAGTAATCCGAAAAGACGGGAAGTCCATTTGGGACTAGTATTGAAGGTTGAAAGTCAGGTATGCAAAGCATACTCTATACCATATCTTTGTCATAAAAGTGAACAATTGTTCTATTGAGAAAGTTTCCAAAGTTATTCAATAACATGTGATCCATAAAGGTTTTGTATGATGTGCTACGTTACCAATGAACTTGTTTCCACCCTACAAGATGTCAAGACATTCAAATACTTACTTGTTTTTCAAATCTTACCTGTTTATTGCACTAATGAATGTCAGAAGGTATCCGGTTACTCAAACAAGATCCATGTGCTATTAATGACTCCAAAACGTTTCATTGATATACCAATAAGCTCCTACTTCATTGTTATGGTATTGATGACTCCAAAACACTTCATTGATGTGCCAATGAGTTCTTACTTCATTGTTATTGCATTGATGGTCTATTTATATGTATCTTATTAATGTATCATTGTTTCAAAGTATCAAAAATGTAATGGCAACTGAAATAAAAATCTCAAAGATTAATTGAACTAAGTGATGGAAGTTCTCTCTTATCGGGTGGTATCCCAGGGGCATAAGCCTATCATGGGTCGATCCCTATTTATGTGTTTTATGGGTGGTATCCCAGGGGAATAAGCCTATCATGGGTCGATCCCAGTTGATATGTACTGGAGGTAGCCTAATGGTCATAGTACAGTACAGTAATGATTACAAAGATGATAAGAACGAAGGTAAAGTGATTGAATAAATACAATGTACAGGTTGTCACAAGTTCTAGTAAGTGTGGTCCACTCCTATTATGATTTATTCATTTGTTTTTTATTTTTATTGAGCTCCTATATCATATGTGATTATCTAAAACTTTACATACTCGGTACATATTTCGTACTGACGTCCATCACGGGGGACCTGCATTTCATGCTGCAGGCACAGGTACCTCAGCTCATACACGGCACAAGTAGGAGCCAGGATATCCAGCTTCTTTTGGTGAGCTCCAGTTTGCTTCGGGGCTTTCCGTGTCATATCCAGTTACTTTTGGTATTGTATAGAAGTTAGTTATATGGCAGGGTATGTCCTGACCTTAGTTAAACTTTGTGTATTGTCTAGAGGCTTTGTAGACCAAATGTACAGTCAAGGTGGTGTTTTGTTAATAGTCGTGATGGCTCCAATATCCAAGTATTGTATATATATATATATGTGTGCTCGAGCTTATACAGGTGATTATTTCCTTTTATATGCAACATGATGCTGTCCGAATTTCGGGTTGTCATAGAGGTATGCATGGGAAGTATAAGGTTATGAGTTGGTTCTCCCGGGCTTCCTCGGTTACGGGTGCCGGTCCGCCCCAATAGGATTTGAGGCGTGACACAAACCCATCTTATGAAGATGCCTGCGACATTCGATCAAGAACTTAAATGCATCCTCTTACTCAGTACCCTGGAATACTGTAGGTTTTATTTATAAACATACAAAATATTCAATGCTCATCATTAGTCATTACCGATCCCAATACCTATTAGGGAAACACTCCAGTCATAGATCCCTCATCCATATAAGACACTATAGTAGTGGTATGATGCAAAGTTATTGATAGGAATGTATGAACTATTGGAGTAGTACTAATGCCACTCAAACTACTTAGAAACCCTAAAACCTACTGAATTTACTTTATGGACATATGCATCTGAGTGGTACCATTTTTCATAGGCACCACATTCTCCAGAACCACCATATTTTTCTTTTTAACTATCACTTCCACACCTAAATCAAATTTAGAGAATCTTTTATATTGGAGGGTATGGTTTTTGTTGTCTAGTTGGCCATCTGATTACCTGGGGTCCACATCTTGTAGTTTGTACCCTTTAACCTCCTCTTCTTACCTTATTCCTCACTTGTGTCCTACCTTGAACATCATTCTCAATGACTGGTATTAGTGTTTTCACTATGCTACTACTGTTGTGGCTTTTGCTGCTATGGTTTAATGAGTGTTTATAATCAGTTAAACATGAGTAAGGAAGGTTAGACACCAATTTAGATCACTAAATACTAATTGGAATCAAGTAAGAGCATGTAAGAAAGAAAGAACTGAATTTTTATTCCTTAAACACTATAGCCTCTCAAATAAAAGAACAAACATCTCCAAACCATTCAGTTAGACTACACTAGACCTATTTTAGTATGACGAGATCTATGACCCTAGTACTCTGATACCATCTTTATCTAGACCTAATTGGTCATGAGTGACACCCACCCTATCTTTATGGTGGGAGAACCATCTAAGAAAAACCTTACCATCTAAATCAAACTTTCACAAGTCACTTTCATATAAATCTCACCATTACTTCACTAAAACACAATATTATTTAACAAAAATCAATTTTAACTTCTTTAATATCCATAACTAAAAATAAAGTGTAGAAATATCTCTAATTATTACAACCCCCAGAACCCAAAGTTACTAGACAAGAACAACTAAATATTATCCAATAGCAAGTCTAAATGATTATTCAAAACACTAGATAAAGAAATGTCTTAGCCCTGAAATAAATGAAATGAACCATTTAGGAATGGCCGAATAGCTGCTCGAACATGGTGCTCACCCTTGAATCATTTTCTAAAATCACTGGCTAGAGTAAAGGTCTTATCTCAAATACTAGAATATCTAAACTTAGCAAAAGAAGAGTACATTGTAGGCATCATCGATTCACTTAACTCTACACTATACAAATAGGCAAATTAGATGCAAGTAACAACAATAAAAATACAACACATAATTAGTTGACTACTAAATATAGTCATAACACTTTATCTCATTCAAAATATAAATACACAAGTACATCAATTATACTTAGGCAGATTCTTCAATTGTGTTCATCAAAATAGACATCAATATATACATATATATATATGCACACATATATATATGCACACATATATATATATTCAAATGAAATATTGATTGTATGTAGGAAATATGTATACACATAGTAGAGTCAGTTGGGACTCTCATATATAACCTACATGGAATGAACTCAGTCTATGTACCAGCATTTTAATACCTAAATTTTTTTTCAAGTTCTAGACCTCATAAAATATAGGCCATAAAATAGCCTTCAAATTCTTCAAGTCTCACCTCAACCCAATGTCGTGGTAAAAATTGTGGAAATTTTGCCTTAAGGGCCTGACATACTGTCGTGATGATGACTTAGGTAATGAATCATTACCACTCATAAAGATTTATCACAAGTGAGTCGTAGTCACTATAGTGAAGGCCTTAAGTTAGAGACCAGTAGCTGCGACTATATCTTATGGCTCTTAATCAGTCACTCCGAGTCATAGGGAGGGACTTGTAGCCTGACCAGTAAAGCAACCAAGACTCAGGATTTAGACTACAACTCCATCTTATAACTCGTAGTCAGTCACGATGAGTCATAAGGGGAAGTTGTAATCAGACCAGAAAAGGTCCTCATACCCTAGATTCAAGATTACAACTCAGACTACAACTCATATTCAGTCCCAACGTGTCATCGAGTGAGTTGTAATGACTAAGAAACTAAATTTCCTATAAATTTTCTAGGGACTTTAAGTCCTTCTCCACTTATTTTAAATACTAACCCATATCATTTAAGTTTCTCAAAAGGGTGTATAAAATACCCCATACCACTAAAATTCCATCATTTATCATAATTAAAATTTAAGGAATCAAAAGGAGTGGTTTCCTTCCCTCTCGAGAACAAATTAGCTTTTCTCAATGAATAAGATCAATCTCAAGGATTTCACCAGATCTTTGACTTCAGGTATGTTGGATATTCATCAATGGATCCTTTCCACTCATTGTGTCCCAAGAATTCCCTAAATTTATATGTACAAATGCTTTTTCCCCAATTGGTGAAATTTTATATAGATTATGAATTTTATAAATTTCTTCTCAATTGCTTTATTTTAAACCATGAAAATATATTTCCTCATAATAATGGTATTTCAATACCTTTGATAATGCAAATGTACACTTCATGATTAGTTATTGAAATATGGGGTGTTATTTATGATTTTCCCATACCATGAATTTGTTTAATATTTTCCATGATTGGTTGCAATAATAGTGCTAGTGGGTGATGAACACTCGATACCTTGGTAAATCATGCATGTTATAGTTTTCACCTTACAAGTCATTCTGAGTATGCTTATATTGTTAAATTAAGGATATTTTTATATTGACCACTTATCATTATTAGATCATATTAAATGGATATCCAAACTAGTGATATTTAGTTGGGAATAATACTTAGCACCGAGTGAACGCGGGGATGGCGGCTCCCCTGTCAGTTAGGCATGATTCATTAGTAGCAGTCCCTAAATTCTAGACCTACAACACCACCATTCATTTTGAGGGGTCCCTCTTCAATTAAGGAATGGCAACCTCATCATTTTGGACATCAGATTAGTGGATTCACGCCAGCCAATATCAGTACCTGTGGAAATGTATTGACACCCTTCTAACTTGGATTATAGGTTGGACCCCAATCAACTCAGATTGGGGAATGTTAGTTAAATATTATCTCCCATAGTCTCAGTTCAGTATTCAGATTATACCAGTTTAGGTTTGCATGACCAAATGTCTAGTCTATCATTTATTTAGTTAAATAGATATATACAGATTATTTTAATACATGTTTTACTTGGTCTAGCATTTGATTTATGTGTTCATGCATTCATACATAGTACCATTCTATATTTATACATATCATCTAATCTTTACCTATCATACCAGTACATTCCAAGTACTAATCACATACTCTCTTTTGCGCTATGTTGTCTTATAACATAGGTTTGGATGCTCAGTTTTTAGGTCATACTTAGACAGTTCATGTACTAATCTGCTGCAGTATAGGTGAGTCATTATTAGTAGAGGACTAATTATATTACTTACAATTCTTTCCAGCATTTTAGTTCATGTTTATTTCAGTAGTTAGAGTTAGTTGGGGACCTATCCCAATAAATCATCATGTTTAGAGGCTATCACACAAGTTAGACAGTTAGTTATGTTTTCATTGATGTGTTTTAAACTCTTTTATTATTGACTTTATAATTCAAATATTTATTAAAGGACTTCCGCATAATATTTTATTACTTTTTTTTAGTATTCACACCTTTTAGAATTTCATAGGTTAGACTGAGGTCACGTGTGGCCTTAAGCATCGTGTTTCAACTAGGGGGTAGTCTTGAGTAATGAAAAACTTGGAATCATATCACAAGGTTTAAAGTGTACTAGGGTTTTTAAATATCACGTTAGTTAGGTTTTTCCCACTCGAGTTGAGGGACACTAAGGTTTAAGAGTTTATCAATATGAAGCAGGGAAACATAAGTGTGAAGGAGTACTCACTCAAGTTCACCTAGTTAGCAAGTTATGCTCTGACTATGATGGCCGATGCTAGTGCCATAATGAGTAAGTTTGTGTCAGGAGTTTTGAAAGAGATAGTCAAAGAGTGAAAAATATCTATGTTGATTACATAGATAGATCTCTCAAGATTGATGGTTCATGCTCAGCATATTGAGGAAGAGAAGCTCAAAGAAAAGAAAAGAGAAAATAAGAGGTCCAGAACTGGTAGTTTTAACTTTTCTCAATAAAGGTTTTATGGTGGGAATCATTCCCAATTCCGCAAGAAATCTTCAACCCTAACCCCATACTTTGCTATCTCTCTAGTGCCTAAGTTTTGACAAGATACTCATGATAAAGCGCCAAGCTCTTAGTCTTAGGGCAGTATGAATAGTTACTTTACTAATCCAGTCTGCAAGTGGTATGGTAAGAATATTAAGGGAGGGTGTATGGCCGGTAGCGATGTGTGTTTTAGGTATAGCATGGCAGTTCATAGGATAAGGGATTTCCCAGTATATGGAGGGGCAGGAATGATCGTCAACAGGACCAGACCAATTCTTTAGAAGCACTAATAGGTCACCCTACTCAGTAGAGAGCCACTTCTAGTATGACGAGTGGATAGTTCCAGAATCTACTCTATGCCCTCCTAACTCGTAAGGATAAAAAATGTTCTCTTGACATGGTAACTAGTATGTTACAAGTCTTTCACCTTCATGTTTATACATTATTAGACCCCAGAGTTTCACTTTCCTTTGTGACTTCTAATATAGTATTAGATTTTGGCGTTAATCCTAAAATCCTAGTAGAGCCCTTTTTATTGTCTACTCTAGTGGGTAGTTCTATTATAGCTAGAAGGGTGTACAGGAATTGCTCAGTCACGTTGTCTGATAAAGTTACCTCAGTGGACCTTGTAGAATTAAAAATGACCGACTTTGATGTCATTCTCTTCATAGATTGGCTCAACTCCTTCTATGCCTCATTTGATTGTAGAAATAGAATCATCCAGTTCAGATTTCCTAATGATCTGGTCATAGAATAGAGGGGTAGTACCTCAATTCCTATAAATTTATTGGTCTCTTACCTTAAGGCAAGGAAGATGATCTCCATGGTCTGTATTTATCACCTAGTTTGAGTCAAGAACTCAAGTTCCAAAATTCCAAGTCTTGATTCAATTCTAATGGTGAATAAGTTTCCATAAGTATTTCCTACAGATTTGCCCAATGTTTTTACCGAGAGGGAAATTAACTTTATAATAGATCTCCTCCAATATACCCAGCCTATTTCAATTCCATCTTAAAGAATGGCTCCAGCCGAGCTTATGGAATTGAAAAAATGATTGAAAGATCTCTTACATAAGGGTTTCATCAAGCCTAGTATTTCCCCAAGAGGTGATCCAGTTTTCTTCATGTGCAAGAAAGGTAGTTCTCTCAGAATGTCCATTGACTTACATCAGTTGAATGAAGCAATAATAAAGAATAAGTATCTTTTACCCTGTATTGATGAGTTGTTCGACCAACTTTAGGGATCAAATTATTTCTCTAAGATATACCTCATATCCGGCTATCATCAGCTCAGAGTCAGTAAATATGACATTTCAAAGACAACCTTCAAAACTTGGTATGGTAACTTTGAATTTATAGTTATGTCTTTTGGACTAACAAATGCCCCTATATCTTCCATGGACTTGATGAACAGAGTGATCAAGTAATACTTTGACATGTTCCTTATAATCTTCATAAATGGCATCCATGTCTACTCTCATAGTGAAGTGATCATGCATACAACTCGAGGATCATTTTTTAGACCCTTAAGGATCATCAGTTATTCACTGTGTTTAGTAAGTGTGAATTCCTATTGAGATCTGTCTCATTTCTCGATCACATCATTTTTTATGATGGCAGTAGAGTTGATCCTCAAAAGACTGAAGTAGTGAGAAGTTAGCCCAGACCCATCTCTCTATTAGACATTAGGAGTTTCATGGGTTTAGTCAATTAACATAGACGGATTGTTAAGCTATTCTCTTCTATTGCTTCTTCCATGTCAAGAATGACTTAGAAAAAAGTCAAGTTTCAGTGGTCAGATTCCTGTGAGAAGATTTTTTGGGAGTTAAGGACTCGAGTTAGTTCTGCTCTAGTATTGACTCTACCCAAAGGTTCAAATGGGTTTGTAGTTTATTGTGATGCTTCCAGGGTTGGTCATGGATGTGTTTTTATATAGAAAGGTAAGTTGATAGCCTATGCCTTTATACAGCTTAAACCCCATGAGAGTAATTACCTGACTCATGATTTTGAGTTGGCAGCAGTTTTCTTTGCCTTAAAGATTTGAAGGAATTATCTATATGGGGTTCATGTTGATATTTTCATCGATCACAAGAGCTTATGGTATGTGTTCATGAAGAAAAACCAAAATCTTTATCGGAGAAGGTGACTTGAATTATTGAAAAACTATGATATGAGTCTGTTGTATTACCCGGGTAAGGCCAATATTGTGGCTGATGTCCTTAGCAGGCTGTCTATGAGGAGCATTGGTCATGTTGAGGAGGATAAGAAGAAGTTTGTTTGTGAGGTTCATTAACTTTCCAGATTGGGAGTTCGGTTAGTTGATTCAGCCAAAGGCAATGTATGGGTTCAAAATCTTCTCTAGTTTCCATGGTAAAGGAAAAGTAAGATAGAGATCCCATTTTGCTTAAGTTAAAAGAGGTAGTTTAGGATCAGAAGGTTGGGGGTTTATCCAAAATAGGAGATGGTGTATTTCATTATCAAGGTAAATTATGTGTTCTGAATGTGGATGGTTTAAGGTAGAGAATGTTAGCAGAAGAGTATGATTCACAATATTCTATTGATCCAAGATCCACTAAGATGTACCATAATTTGCGAGAAGTCTATTGGTGGAATGGTATGAAAAAATATATTGCAAAATTCGTGGCTAAGTGTTTGAATTGTCAGCAGGTCAAGGTTGAGCACCAGATACCTAGTGGTATACTTTAGGAGTTCAGCATTCCCACTTAGAAGTGAGAACTAGTGAATATGGACTCTGTTACAGGGTTATCTCATACGTATCGTTAGCATGATTTGATATGGGTCATTGTGGATAGAATGACCAAGTAATCCTACTTTCTGCTAGTCCAGACTTCATATTTAGTCGAGGATTATGCTAAAATCTATCTCAAGGAGTTGGTGAAATTACATGGGGTTTTGTTGACCCTCATTTTAGATAGAGGTACTAAGATTACCTCTCATTTTTGGAAGGCTTTTTAGAAGGGTCTTGGTACCCAAGTTCACCTCAGTACAACTTTGCACCAACAAACAGATGGTCAAGAAGAGAGGACCATTCAGAACTTTAAGGACATGTTGATGGCTTGTATTATTGATTTCAAGGGTATTTGGAATGATCACTTACCATTGATTGAGTTTGCCTACAATAACAGTTATCACTCCAGTATCCAAATGAATCTAGTCAAGGCTCTCTATAGTAGGAGGTGTAGATCTTCTATTGGTTGGTTTGAGGTTGGTGAAGCTTGTTTGATTGGTCTAGAGTCTGTGTATAAGGTGATAGAGAATGTTTAGCTAATTCGAGAATGGCTGAATATAGCCCAAACTCATTAGAAATCCTATGAAAATATGAGAAAAAGAGAGCTTGAATTTAATGTTGGAGACTTTGTGTATTTGAAAATTTCACCAATGAAAGGGGTGAAGATATTTGGTAGGAAGGGTAAACTCAGTCCCCTCTATATTGGCCCATATAGGATTTTAAGACATTTTGGGAAGGTAGCCTATGAGTTAGAATTGACTGCAAAGTTAGTATCAATGCACCTGGTCTTTCATATCTCTCTATTAAAGAAATTCTTTGGTGACCCAACTTCTATCATTCCTCTAGATAGTATGGGTGTGGAAGATACTCTCTCCTATAAGGAAGTCACAGTTGAAATTCTTGACCACCAGATTTATAGGTTAAGGAATAAAGAGCTTCTTTTTTATAAGGTTCGATGGAGGAATCATTCTGTTGAGGGACCTAGGTGGGAAGCAGAAATTGATATGCAAACAAAATATCTCGACCTCTTCTCTACGAATTCAGACTCAGCTTGAGGTAATGGTTTCTTTGAATTAAATATTTCTTTTTCTAGATCAACTATCCAACCATCCTCATGTCATAATATGCATTCATGAATTTAGTTCAGTCTATGCATCATGTTTCAGATTCAGATATTAAATCATGATTCATCTCATAAGTTTTTAGTGCATGATCTCAGTCTTCCCAATACTCCAGCTCAACTAGTTTTGTTCGAGGATGAATGATACAAAGTAGGAGATATTGTAATACCCCAAAAAGATTTCAAGATCTAGACCTCTTAAAAGATAGGACATGAAATTAGCTTTCTAGTGCTACAAATATCACCTGAACCAATTATCGTGGCAAAAAGTTATGGAAATTTTTTCTTAAGGTCCTGACACACTACTGTGACGACAACTCAGGTAACGAGTCATTACCATTCATGAAGAGTCATCACAAGTGAGTCGTATTAACAATAGTGAAGGCCCTAAGTTTGATCTTATTAGCTATGACTAGACCTTACGGCTCATACTAAGTGACTACGAGTCATAGGGAGGGACTCGTAGCTTGACCAGTAAAGGACCCAAGACTTAAGATTCAGACTACGAATCCATCTTATGACTCATAGTCAGTTAAGATGAGTTGTAAAGGGGAAGTCATAATTAAACCAAAAAAGGGCCTCAAATCCTAGATTCCCGCTTATGACTTAGACTACGACTCATAGTCAGTCCCAACGAGTCATAGGGTGAGTTGTATCGAGTGGGAACCCAAAATTCTTATACATTTTCCAGGGACTTTTAACTTTTTCTCCACACCTTTTAAAGCATAACCCAGGGTTTTTAGGCTTCCTAAATGGGTTATAAAAGACCCCCCCCCCTAAAGAAAAAAAAAATTCTATCATTTATCATAATTTAACTTAGAGAAATCAAAAGGAGTAGTTTTCTTCCCCCTCAAGACCAAATTAGGGTTTCTAAAAGAACAAGACCATTCTAAATGATTTTGCCAAAGCTTGTGGGATATTCATCAATGGGTCCCTTCCACTCATAGAATCCCAAGAATTCCATACTTTTACAAGTATAAACTCTTTTTTCCCAATTGGTGAAATTTTATGTAGATTATGAATCTTATAAATTTCTTCTCAATTGATTTGATTTTAAACCATGAAAATATATTCTCTCATGATAATGGTGTTTCCATATATTTGATAATTCAAATTTCCACTTCATGATTAGTTATAGAAATATGGGGTTTTATTAATTATTTTTCCATGCCATGAATTTGTTTAATATTTTCTAAGACTGGTTGTGATAGATAGTGTTGGTGGGTAATGAACACGCGATACCTAGGAAAATCATGCATGTTACAGTTTTTAGGTTACAAGTCATTTATAGTATGCTTGTATTGTTAAATTCAGGATATTTTCATAATGAGCATGTATTAGTAGTAAATCATGTTAAATAAATATCCATACCAGAGTCTTTCAGTTGGGTGCAATATTTAACACCAAGTAAAAGCAGGGATGGCGGCTCCCCCTTTAGTTAGGCATGAATATTTAGTAGAAGTCCCTAAATTTTAGACCTAAAATACAACCATAGAATTTGAAGGGTCCCCTATCAGTAGAGGTATGGTTGTGGGATCTAAGTAGGGATAAAGGGAAATGGCCATAATGCCCTTAATAAATCGATTGAAAATTGATCACCCTATCACTACGGGTCACATGATGACTAATAACATCTGGCTATGAGTCATCCCTTAGACTCATAGTCTAGACAATATCATGGTTTATGCACACTAGTCTAACTACAAGTCATACCCTACAACTCGTACTAAGACCTTATGACTCATATGGTCAAGTGGTTGACAATGCAAAAAATATTTGGGAACCATACTGGTTAGTCTACCAAAAGCACTATATGACTCTTAATGAGTCCTAACTACTCATTGGGTGCCAATCGTAACCAACATAAAGACTTACCCAAAATACACTAGTCAGACTACGATTAGAGTCCTACAACTCATAGTGACACCCTACGACTCATATGATGAGTCGTAGTTTTGGTAGTGAGCTCAGAGGTCATGAAATATTCAAGGGCCAAAATCCAGGGTTTTTCATTATCCCCCTTAGGATCATTCATCTTCGAATAATGAGTAAATGCATTCATTCATTAGCAAAATTTTTAACACAAAACATAACCACAATTTCCTTTAACATGGACAAAAATACAAAGATATTAAGGAATAAGCATACCTTACGCTCGATTATCCAAATCGGCAAACAAGAATGGATATTTGTACTTTATGTCCTCTTCAACCTCCCAAGATGCTTCTTCCACCCCATATAATACACCTAAAAACCCTTAAATATAACCACACTTCACCACTATGCTTTCAGTTATGAATACAACACTCCACCATTTCAATCACCTAATTTAATTCCCCCACGGGACCGACACACAACTATAAGAGTCTGAGTATAACTGCATATTTCTTCCATGTTAAAGCCTAACATAGAGTTAAAGGTGCTAGCATAATATATAAGACCCTATACTTTACAATCCTCCAATAATGCTACTACATGTCATCACTATAATCAAACATCCCCTGGTCTTAAATCAAAGTGTACTAATCATATAACACCACAGTTTGTGTATCTATCAATCACACCATCCATGCGCATCTTTTCTACACCCACTTTATGGATTTCCCAACTTTAATTACTATCACAAAGGTTTCACCACATCTCCCCTTCTTAACTATTTCATTTAAAAAGAGTGCATCTTACTCTTCTACCTTCATCTATGGCCCTAGCCCGAGATATCATCCATAAATTTTCACATCAAGAAAATCCACTCCATTATCTATAGCATTACTACACTTCAAGAATCACTACCATACTCCATAAAGAAGGCTCACTGCAGGACTAGAGTACGAGCATCACAGATGGAAGGGTTACTTCTCAATTATGTCTCCTACCAAGCGAAACATTTAGAGTGAGACCTATGAAATGAGACACAGTACAATGGACACGATATACTTCAAATCAAAAACCTTGATATAAATAGAGGATCGTTCCAGCATAAGCATAAAATAGCATGAGTTCTTCAGACTATCATAGTGAAAAACACCAGTGCGGATATCATGGGTCATATAACATGAAGCTTAGACTTATATATATCAAGAAATAAGATAATGATTGCCTCTTGAAACTACTACTTCTCTTTCTAAGGACTAAGAATGGTCTCAAGCCTGTACATACAACATCGATTTGGGCTAAGATATGACATAAAATGGATTAGTATCAAGTAGAATGTATAGTTCCTTAAGCCAAGCATAAAGTGAGACATGTATTTACGATTTCATGAGCGTCATAGCAAAGATATTTAATATTTGGAATCTTGGATTTCTAAGCACTGTTATCGCTTCTAGGTCAGGGGTTAAAGGATAGACATACATGACATAAAGAACATAAACCTTAGGCATAGGCTCTATAGACTACGTGTGACATTAGTAGAATGCTCTCTTAATCAAAACAGGAGGGAATCACTAGCATAGGAGTAGATTTACCACGGCTCTCCCTTGAAACTCACCATTATGAGAAAACTTAAGATCAACCTTAGTTCACCATCCTATCCTTACGACATACCCTATCCCTGAACCTATAAGCACAACACTATGCACCATGAGGTATCAACATGTACATAAAATAGGTACACTGGGCACTTACATACTTAAAACCTCATCTAACAAGATACTACCTGGGGTCAAACATATTCTTATAAACCTAATGCTTTTATTTTCTAAATGACTTGATCCCCAATTCATCACTCTAACACTAAACTTTTGGTCTATATCACAATTACCCACTCCAATATTTCCTAATTTATCAACCTAATATCTTTTGCATATCCCATCAAGCCTACAAATTTACTCCCGTAATTCTCGCATCGCTACCCTTAAGATAACATTTCATTTTCTCGTAATCAATAATTAAATTTCAAACCTAGGGTCTAGCAACAATCATGTGCCATTAATGATGTACCCTGCATAATATACTAGTCCGCCCCATAAAGAGGTTACCCTAAATTCCTTATTCGACTGCCAATAATCTATATATAATATATCCAGATGGAACCACCTTTCTTATGGCCCTAAGAGAACAGGAGAACCCCACAGATAAATACTTAAGCGGATAAAACATTATCAAGAAGGTCCTTCAGTTGATTCTTAAGTTCTTACAACTCAGTCGGAGCCATTCCTCAGGGAGGGATAAAGATAGGTTGAGTGTCTAGAAGAAGATCAATCCCAAAATTAATTTCCCTATCGGGAGAAACACCAACAAGATCATCATGAAACATAGAGTTAGAATCTTTAACTTAAATCAAGTGATAGAGAAACCCCTTGAAAATCAACTTCTAGGCTTTAAGGTATGAAATGAACCTTCTGTTAGGCACTAAGGAGCTACCTTCCCACTGAATCACCAATCTATCCAATAATCAAGAGATGAATAGCATGAGTGCAACCAATCAAACCCCAATATCACATCAAAATCTATAATGTCCATCTCTATTAGATCCACTAAGATCCCCCTACCACGGATTGATACTACACAAGCTCTACAGAATCTCCAAGCCACAATAGATTCACCCACTAGGGTAGACCCAAAAAAAGGAATCATGAATACACTTAGGATCAAAACCAAAATGAATAGCCATATAAGGGGTCACATAAGAAAGATTAGACCCGAGATCAAGCAGGTAATACACATCATGAGAGAAAAGTTTTAGCATACCAATAATAACATTAGGAGAGGTCTCGAAGTCCTGATGGTTATCAAGAATATAAGTATAACTCCAGCCAGTGCCAGTACTAGGGGTAGAACCCTTTGGTGCAAAAATGGATGAAGTAAAAACCAGAACCTTATTGGCCCCAATAGCATCCTTTGAAGGATAATCCCACTGCATGTAACCAAGATGACCACACCCATAACAATAATTCCTCCCTTCTTAACATTGTTCATGATGTAACCGACCATAAAACTTACAAGGAGGATAGGGTAGGGCTAACTAAGCTCCACTAGCCCAAAATTAGGCTCCTTATGCTTCCAATGCATGGTTGACCATAAAGCATCATTCACTAGAAAAGCTAGGGTAAGGATCACTAACAGTCATATGAGGATTCCCCCAGTTCCTTTTCTTAGTCTATCACCTACCATCTCTACCATTATCTCTTTGACCCCTTCCCTTCTCTGAATATTTGAACTTTTTTCTCTACCTATCCCACACCTTTGCCTAATTTATTTTCCACTAACAAGATGGGACTGGAATGTTAGAGAGGCCACTATCTAGGTTAATAGGTGAATAAAATAGTAGAACTCAGCATTAGAAATATTTCCTT
Organism: Capsicum pubescens; assembly: GCA_030864215.1. Taxonomy (NCBI): domain Eukaryota; kingdom Viridiplantae; phylum Streptophyta; class Magnoliopsida; order Solanales; family Solanaceae; genus Capsicum; species Capsicum pubescens. The sequence continues at coordinate 247,158,567 of CM061548.1, forward strand.
GAGGTAATTGAGCATGGGTGTCACTTGTTGAAAAAGAATTAGCAGGGACTAGTGGAATTCCATAAGGACATTTAGAAGTAGGGATCCTAGACCAGGTCTGAACTCCATGAGTAGGATGAGTTTCATCCACATTTTCCTTAATTTGGACGGAAGAGTCCCTACAAGCATCAGATTTTTGAGGAAGCATAATCTGAAATGCAATTAATCAAAAGTTAGAGAGTTTTCAAGACCTTAGACACTATATCCCAAAAATAGAACACAAGAAAGGAAGCATTCCTAAATGACTTGTAGCCTCTCTTTTATGAGTGTGGCGTGCTACACACCTATAAAAGATACTCTACTTGGCACGGATTTGTGGACACCAATGACACTAAGCCTAGGCTCTGATACCAACTTTATCATGACCCAAACCAGGCCCTGGTAATAACGGGTATCTCAAGTTCAACAAGGATCGGAGCCCACACCCTATACCTAGCAAAACAAAACACAATACCCCCAACAGCGGATGAATTTTGAACATATAACAAGATAGAATAAGATAAGCTCAAAGAATTTAAGACATTTCTATAACCAATAACTGGTAGCCAAACAAAAACAACCAACCAATATCACCCAAGTCCATAGTAATCTACAAATACTTCTAACAAAACCAAAATCAATAATGTGTCAGGACATGTCCTTAACTCTAACAATAATAATGACAATGATAGTATTATAAACTCGTCAATTCTAGTCTATGAAAGGAAAATATGAAATGACCAAGTCTTTTGGGTAATAGAAGATCACCATTTCACTCCTAAAGAATGATGAACCGAGTTTATCCACCTAATATTACACTAAAAAAGTAGAAGTATCTATGATGCTTGTATCATGTACGAATAAAGTATTTCAAAATGGTTAATAGGTTAAGCACTAGCATGTAACTCTGGGGTAGGGGATAAAGTAATTCTATGAACCATATTTTTAAAACCATACAAGCTAATACTCATAATCTTATATAAGTATAAGCATGTCATGTCGGGAAAAAGGAACAAGGCTTAGCATAAAGTGAAACTTTATCCTGGACTAGGTAGCTATATTGTCATAAATAGGCACCCATAGGCTATATAGGATCATCTCCCCCTACTGAAAAGGACCAGTGCATATTAGTCGCACGAACTGGAGGTATCAAGGAAGACCAGAAAATTTCCAAACCCCACATCAATCCAAGATACAAATATATCAATAGTATGAACTATGCACATAGTCATCAAGACCAAACTTTATGTTTGTAAACATGAGTTTCCAGAATAAGTTATCCAAGACTCAAACCTTTACGGCTTCGCTACATAACCCCCATTAAGCCTAATTTAAATCAAGTTTCACATACCCATTTATTGACCAATGAACTAACCATTAAGGCATACCATGGGTATCATCATACGCTTATACTTGCAAGCTTATCTCTATGCCATAACAACTACATTAACTTGGGTGAATTTCACGATCCGCTTTATTTATTGAATCAAATCATAGCCAACAAGGCTTTCAAAATCCATGTGCATTGTTTAATCATTAATGTAATTCTATATCATAGGTGAGCAAGTCAAACTAATTGGCACTTTTATAATCCAAGGCCATTTTGCATAAGTGGGTTTAGGGGACACAATTATTTCAAAACTAATTCCAAGTTCATAATACCAATTGTGGGGGGGAACCCTGACCATTTTATTATTCACTATACCCATGCACACCACAAGTTCAAAACCATAAATAAAGCATAAAAATGCATAATAAATCATGGGAAAATAATTTAAGATTCAACTATGTTAAAACACTCAGCCACCTCAAAAAACACATTCAAATCCATACAATTGAAACCATTAAAATGCATGTTTTTCATAAATTAAGAGTTGGAAAAGAGTAACATGACTTGGATATCAAGATTTACGGAGAAAAAAAAACCATTGAAGTTCTACATGAAAATTTCTTGAAACCCTAGCTTGTTCTTGCCTTAGGGATTTGAGAGAGTTCAGAAGAGTGTTTATGACTAATAAGTTTTGAAAAAATACTCCAAATAGATTTTATTTTTTGTGGGGTCTAAGTAGGAGAAAAGGGAAATGACCAAAATGCACTTAATAAATAGACTAAAAATTGACCGCCTAGTCTCTATAGGTCACATGGCAACACGTAACGTATGGATATGAATTATCCCTTAGACTCGTAGTCTAGATAGTATCATGAGGTATGCACACTGGTCTGACTATGTGTCATACCCTATAATTCGTACTCAGACCTTAGGACTTGTATGGTTTAGTCATTGTCAAGGGAGAAATATTTGGGCATCATATTAGTTAGGCTACAAAAAGCACTATACAATTCGTAATTAGTTCTAGAGACTTATTGTGTGCCTATAATGACCAATATAAATACTTAGTCGTAACATACTGGTCAGTCTATGATTAGAGTTCTATGAATCATAGTGACACCCTATGACTCATATGATGAGTCATAGTCTGTGCAGTGAGCTTTAAGGTCAGGAAATTTTCAAGAGCCCAAATTCGGGGTGTTTCAAGTAGCATAGTTCATTTGAACACACAGGATTAACACAAATCTCGAGCACCTGGTTGGAGTTATTAGGACTTTACATTTAAGTGGTTTACCAAATTCTGGTGCAAACCTATTTTACTCTTCATGATCATATAGATTAGGCCATATTTAAAACGGATAAGTTCTTGACCTTTATATTCATGAGCCCTCTCTATCCTTCATGGTGAAGGGATATCCTGACCCAGTCCATCCATTTTTTTGCATTTGCAAAGTCTTTTCTCTATTATTCGTCATGCTTGTGAGTCTTTCCTTGCATTTACTATGAAAAAATTTTATGTGTGTCGCAATTAAGTCCAAGGGTCCTGACAATCAGTATAGGTAACCTTTGGTCCTATATATTATTGTCTTCCTAATTTTACCCTCATGTCTTGACCCTAAATTCTCCATTAATATTCCTTGAAGATTAGAAAATTACTAATTTCTTTGTAAGTCCTTGGACTAATTCCTCCATTTGATTCTTATTCCTCTATTTTATTATCTTTCACAGCCGATTTGATCCTGATTTAGACTTTATTTATGCTCAACTTCTTAATGTATTCATTGTCCTTCGAGGTACATTGTGATAGATTTAATTTTTGAGGTTCATTAGTGGTCCCGTGGGCCTAGTTTGACTCAATTTTAGGCTTGGAGTTTTACATTACAATATGGGTATCGGTTTACTCCTATTAATGTGTAGATAATTATTTGATAGTGTGTTATCATTCTTGAGAAAATGGAGCAAAAGCATGCAATTTGTGGATAATTCAAGAATGCAATTCGGCATCGAGGTAGGCTTCGTTCTACTTTTCTTTATGAGATTGTGTATAGTATAGATTACATGCTAAGTAGGGACCATTGGATTGGTTGATGACTAGTATATCATGACTTAGCCTAATTAGGTGATTTAGAATAGAAAGGTAACCTAGAACTTAGCCAATAATAGCCTTTTAAGAAGGGAGAATGCTATAATATTCAATGATGGACTTTAGTAACCATAGATTTGCATAAGAAATCCTTTAGTATAAGACTTAGAATGTACCTAGTATTTGGGAAATATTTCTCGATGAGATCCTTGTAGTAACTTTATGCCCTTTTTACCTTAATTTCTTGAATTATTATGTCAATTTTATATTTAAGTATACATTTTAGACCTAAGGTCGTGATTTTTATACTAGTTGAGCACCAGGTTAGTATTTTACCACTTTTGGGGATATGGTTAAGGTTATAAATGTTTAGGATTATATTGCTGGATACTAAGGACCGCTTTCATACATTAGGTGCATTATCATTTACATGGTACAATTACAACCAAATCCTTGATGGTTTACTTGGTTTTTAAGGTTTGCATTATTTTATCCTTATCCTGGGTGCATGCTAGCATTCACCCGCTAACCCATATTTGGGTGGCTGTATCCTCACGCGATGCAGGAACCGGCCATACTACTCCTCTTACTCATTGATCGAATTCAGGAATAGTCGGCATTTGATTGAAGTAGTGAACTTCCATAGTTCAGAAGGCATCTATTTCATGTCTTGGATTACTTTACATACTTTTGTCTTTTCATAGACGTTGGTTTTTGGATATAGTCGGGGGTATGTCCCGACTAGGTACTCTTTGGTTTTGGATTAGAGGCTTTGTATGGACAACTGTGGACTTGGGTATGGATTGATAATGTTATATATATAAAGATACATTGGGTTATCATTTTGGCTTTGGTTTATGGTTTTAACATGGTTATTGGTTGGATATTGGATGGATTGACTTGGTTGGGTTGACCTCGGATATAGGCTTATACCAAAGTCATTGCATGGTAATTACACTATATTTTTATAAATTGGAGTTCATCCGACTCAAGGTATGTGTTTTTTGGTTGGGTTGGGCATCGGAGGTGGTCTGCGGTCTGGGATGGACTTGAGATTACCTATTACGATAAGGCCCTGGTTTAGGTCGTGTCACAGACTCTAGAACAGATGGAGGTACAACACTCGGAGCCAGAGGAACACCAGGTGCACTCAAATGCGCACCCTCCAAATATGTCAGTAAGAAAACTAGTAACCCCTCCAAGACTGGGGTAGAAGAACTCAATGGAGCTGAAGTAGGACCCATAGCTCCAGCATGCTCATCTCGAGGCTTAAAGAAGCGTACTTTAGTGTTATCTCTGGATAGTAAGGACCCTCGTGCTCGTCCTTCTCGTCGAGCCCAACCAAGACTGGCAACTCGCCCTCTAAACTGGGATCTCTGCTTACATAAAAGATCTAAATCTCTAGCCTCACTAGATTTAGTCCTCACTATCTACATAGAAAAGAGTGAAATATGACTTAGAATAAAATGTATAAAATATTTGCACGATATAGGATGAAATAAAGGAAGTTTACTAAAGATATATTATAGCCTCTCAAAGATAGATACGGATGTCTATGTACCAATTTGTGAGACTCTATTAGACATATCATTCTTACACTGTTGAGATCAATGAAAACCTGGTTGTTTTGATACCAATTTATTATGACCCAAAAATCAAGGGTCATTATGGAATTAGCCGCAGGAAGCCTTGACAAGTAAGTCTATCACTCAAACTGATATGAAATGAAAAAAACAATACCAAAACCAAGGAAAGACCCCAATAACGGAGTTAAGCCACATATATAAATAGTAAAAGCAGAAATATAATCAAGATACCAACCAATTCCCAAAACTTGGTGTCACGGTGTAAGAACTAACTTGTATAACTCAAGGTCAAAAATACATAAGATATCCAAATAGGAGCAAAACTTTGTCTCTGAAAACAAGTATGACATAGTCTAGATTGGAAAGGTAGAAGTCAACTATGGATGTATAGATCAACCAATACCTCGAAAGGTCTCCAAGTATCGCCTGAATTAACTATTCGTGTGGTGCATTTGTACCTGGATCTACACTAAAAGTGTGCAGTAGGAATTAGTACGGTATATTTGTACTCAGTAGGTATTATAGGCCGACTGAGTAAAGTAGAAAATAAAGTATATAAACACAGACTATGGGCAAGTCACCTGCAATCAAAAAATGTCCCAAACAGTAGCCCACATCATCTCCACTAATAGTTCTAATACACATACATATAACAATTACATATAGAGAAAAAAATAATAAATATACACTTATATCAAATACAAGTATAGAAAGATTGAACGGATGGTGGATATCAAGCCAAAGACAGACATTCATAGCATAAGCACAATAGATGAAGTGCAATGAAGGTGATGACAATGATGATGGTGATGTGAAGCAGGAAGTCATCGCACAACCTCCATATACACCTACAAAACTAAAGCTTCCTGATGTAGGACACATGGAGGGTTCGTCAACCCATATACAACTAATATTCAATTCCAATATCCATACCTCATCTCCGACATATACATCAGTAGAGGTTTTTCAAAGATGTCACATTTTCTATTAGAAAAAACTAGTGTTTCCGGTATTTCTAATATTTCCACAATGGTACCAATATTTCATGAATTAATATGATATGATGATGTAATACTCACAACCAACCAAAATGAGAATATCCAATATCCAACCAATATACCAACCATGTGAGCCAAAAATACACTTAAATCAACCAACCATCCATGATCCAATATAATCCAGAAACCATCAAGTTAAACATGCAAGAAAGTGTCATCAATACCAAATGAACCCTAAATTCTTGGCTTTTTTCACCAGAAAAGTGCAACCAAACATACATATCTCTATACCAGGCCAACAACATCATATAAGACCCCACACGGTCACACATAACAAATAATGTTTCAAAAACCATAGAATATTATCCATATTTACCCCACATGGGCACATAAATCACCTAACACATTTTCCATGATACAAACCCATTCCTATAGCAAGTTTTTACATTATTATTAACTACCCAACCCAGTCTAAAGAAAATTAAGCTATAACCCACCTCGAATGCCAAAATCAAAATGATTAAGCCTTTATCTTTGAGCTATCACCTCTCCCATAGACTTAAAATTAGCTAAAACATGTAAATATAGAATCCACACGTCAAAAAAAAGCCATTGATACCCATATTAACCATTTTCAAATTAGGTCAAAATGGACCCCCAAAATGAGTTTTCAAAAAAGATGTGTAAAATTGGAATTTTTTTCAAAAAATATATTTTTCATGATTAAAGGAACTCATAAAATAAAATTCAAGTCAAAATGGGTTTAAATTGAGGTTTAAATTGAAAAAATACTATTTTAGGACTTCTAGGCCAAAGCCCTAGATTTTACCTTTAAATCCAAGTTTTAGCGAAGTTTAGATGATAAAAGTTGAAGAAAATTAATTGAAATTGATATTTGGAGCTTATCCAAGATTATAAATAGAAGAAATAGCTCAAAAACTCAAGTCCTAAGTTCCAAGTTTCAAAAAGGGTGAAAGAATCGTGAAAAAATGTATTTAAATATACTAGGTGCCGCTATAGCGGACAATGAGCTGCTTTAGCGGTCGGCACTAAAGCGCCCAGATGCTGCTAATGTGGTACCCACTCCAGGGTAACAGTCAGCTAAACCGAACCTTGGGCCGCTTTAGCGATGAGCGCTAAAGCGCCCAAGTTCCATTTTAGCGGTACCTACTAGGTAGTCAAGGCAGCTTTAGAGCCAAAGGGATGCTAAAGCTCCCTCCCCAAAAGAACCCAAAGGGCCTCTTTAGCGGTCACACCAGCAGTTGTGCACCAGCTGGAGACTTGGAGAATTTCAAATCTTCACGAACCCCTTGAGATTCATCCAAAATTTTGAGAATGCAAATAGACTATGCACCCTATCAAATTCTATTCTCGACTCAATGGCGACATCAAATTTTTGAAAAGTCTTCATTTTCATCAAGTTGACCCCCAAAATTTATTTTCACAACTTCCAAAAAGAGGGCCAAAATGAGATATAAAAGTCATAAAATCATACCAACCATGTTACCAACCTAAATCGACATTTTGGACCTACTAGCACATTCTATTTTTCCATCTGATGCGTAGATCAATAAATATTAATTGAAGTCAACTATAAGACTTTTCAAGCTATCAAAAAGCACAATTTCATATATTTCACACAAAATTGCATTGGGATCTGTGTCAAGCATCACCACTCCTCAGAAATACCATAATGTAACTTTGGGAGGGATAAAATGGTCAAATCACATAGAATCACATACTTAACACAAAACACCAAAAGTCAGGTCATTACATCAACATACACATGTACTTACATCACCCTCCTCTTAATTACATGAGTATCATTTTTACCCCCTCAAAATCAACAATGACAACGACCATTTTATATTTTTGTATGTCTTCCAAAAATTTTGACTTTTGTTATTCAATTTGGTTTTTACGCCCTCAAAATCAATAATGACAATGACCATTTTATATTTTTGAATGTTTTCTGAAATTTTTGACTTTTGATATTCAATTTGGTGATGACGGACTGACGAGCGTACATGGAGAAGAGAAAACAACAAAAAAAATGGAAAACATAAAGAAAATTAAAATATAATTTTTAATTAAATATATGTGTTGTGCCCAAGCGCACACGCAAGTGTACGTGGTCTCACCAAGTAGTAAAGTGGCCTTAAATAAAGCCGAATATCGATCTTTCAGAGACTTGTGCTAAACAACTATCCAGTTCTAGTTTAACTATTGAGATTAGTTAGTGCAACATAACCAAGAGAGATTTTGAGAGTTATAACTAAAAGTAAATTAAACAATGCGTAAAAGTGATGACTTCAGATAATCAATGGATAGAAACCCAGGGTTAAAGCACTACGAGCATTCATACTATGCATTCGAACTTCATTCGTTAAGTTATTTATTTTGTTTGATGATTCATGGGGTTGATTTTATTATCATGGTATCCCGGTCTCTAACCACCTATCTAACTAAGACCCACAGATACATCGTTGAGCGGAAATGTGAGCATTAAGCTAAACGCATTTATATTTCATCCCATAGTGAACCAAGAAATGCTTCTAGGTATATCCCTATCCTAGATGCTAATTCAAATTCCATATTTCATAAAGGAATAAGAACCTTTCTTTACTTATTCCAATGTTCTATCATCTTATTCCCCCTCTTGAGTTCACAAAGATGACAATAACTAATTCCCAAGGGCAGCGAATCCTTACGACAATGATAAAAAGGGTAAATAAACAACCAAATATGATAAATAAATAAACCCAATTCAATTACTAGCAATATCAATCATGTTCTTGGCTTTAACCCCGGAAAGAGGGCTTTTTGACGATAATAGACATAACTGTAATCAAGATAATTGTATACATAATAAAATCCATTAAAAAGCTAGATTTAAAGAAAAAAACCCTAATTGAATTGTTTTCCATCCCCTATCTAAGTTTAAAATTTTTTTCAAGGTGTATGACATCAAATACAAGTGTCCTATTTATAGGAGGATAAAACTGCCATATTTTTTCACAAGGCCGCATCGTGGAGCTAATTTTGGGCGTCTAACTATGAGACGTACCCTTATCACAGAGACCCACTGTTTTGGGTCCCTTAGGAAGCCAACCATGTGTATCATGCACCATTTGTCCATGTCTTGAGACCGAAATGTTCCCTTGATATCCAGGTGTCCAGATCGCATTAAGTTGCGTCTTGGGCTTTCGTTGATCCATTCCAAGCCTTTTTGAGCTATTTCCACTTGATTTGAATCTTTTATATCCTTCATATATAATAATAATCAACTTCCCTAGCATAATATATCATTAAACACATCATATTAGATCTCAAAACAACACAACATCCAAAACAAAGAACTAGAAACTTAAGCTAAGAATACTAGTTTTGCCCTTTTTTATCTTTAACTTGGTTTTGACTCTTGACTTGATTTAATTGTACTTTAAACATTATAAACAAGTTTTATACACATAATTACACAATGCAACTATTAGGAACTCATTAAACACTTTAGAATCCATTGTGATAGACTAGAACGTCCCCTAGCTCAAGCTAGTAAAACTAGTTTTCTCATATGAACTCTAAATGATCAAATTAAGTACAAACTTGTTTGAAATACACCTTAAACATTGGTATCAAGTATTTAAACACTTATATGCTAATTTATATCATCATTGACTCATTAAGCCCACAAGAAGTCGTCTAAACAAGGCTAGATAAGCTAGGATAACAACACTAAGGCGCATAAATTCACCTCAGATCACCACCCCCCACTTAAAGCCTTGTTTTTCCTCGAACAACTCTCTATTCAAAGCATCATAAGATGAGGTGATTCCATAATTATACTACAAGCAAGACACTCAAACTAGCACTACAGTGACAACATAGAATGCAAGTTTCTACACTAAGCATGTCATGTACACAATTGAAAGCTCAAGAATACTACTCCAACACATCCTAGCCTCAAGAATTGACTCACCTAGTTAGAAAACTCATTCCCCTTGTTTAATCAAATAAATCATATAATTCACCCAACATTCATCAAACATGTTCCCTCACAGCAAGAGAGTTACTCGTAATCACTCATATAAATTCTACTTTTCACCAATTGGTTACAAGAATCAAATTAAGCTCACTCTCACAAAGAATTCAAAAGTTACACATAATGAACTATAGGCTTACCCTTAGTGTAGTAATCCACTACTATCAGAATTTTAATCTTAGGATCAAATATCTCTTTAGTGGTTGTAATGTAGGCTATGGAACGGGTAGGAACTATTTTGGTCGGTAATAGTGACTATCTTCCCTAAGCTCTTTAATACATTACATTATACAATTAAGATCAATCATTAACAACCAAATCTCATATCTACTACCTTCACACATCTTTGGTTTTACCCCATCTCATTAAGCGCATTCGCATATAATATGGTGGGAGTATTTTCTATTAGTTCATTATTCTCACTGCGATGCGGGCTTAGTTTTTTACGTCTAGCTTTGTGATATGGGCTTATCGCGGTAAGACACTGGATTTTATTACACATCAACTTTACACACCAATAACTACTACTTTGGGGCTTCACTTTCACCTTTTCTCCTCTTATTTTCAAACTCCTTACTTAATTAACTTTAAACTAAAGTGCTAAGGAGCTTTGGATCAAATTAAGGTCAATCAAAGAAGGGATTAGGCTACATATGAGGCTACCAAAGAATAACATAAAGGCTCAATGAGGCTGGCTAAGATTAAGTACAAAGGTAGGTAAAAAAAAAGGTATAAAAATGGCTATCAAAGAACTGCCTATATCATCTCCTAAACCCACACTCTTTATTTGGTTTCACACACACACGAGGAAAGTTCTAGCATCAAATGCAATAAGGAATACATAACACCTCACACGTACTTTTTATATGCTCAACTCAAGTGGGATCATCATAGACTCTTAACCAAACAACTACATGAATTCAAATTAAGCCAACAAGTACAAGAATCATAATCATGAGCCTAGGAGTCTAAAAAGTAGTCATTCACACAATCAACATGTACTTTACAACTAAAACACTTGCATCATACAGTCAAATATAGCACCAACAAGAACATCCAACATTTATTCCTAACAAAAAAAAATAAATTTACCCTAAAAAATGGGAATTTCCCTACCCAACACTTAAAAATCTACTTTGTCCCCAAAGTATACTTAAAAGTAGAGATAGGAATACTCTCCGAGGCCTCTGGGCCTAGATAGTATTATCTTTACACATCAAGGGGGTCCGGGGACCCCATACTCAGTCTTTGCCATGATCCCATCAACCTGTGACTCAACAAAAACAAAATCTAGTGATGTAAATACTAAAATTAAAACCTACCTTAACATGGGTTGCCTCCTAAGCAACGCTTGATTTATTGTCACGGCACGACCCAATCTATGACTTATCTATATTTCTTGATCCTCTTTCTCACACTAGGACATCATCTTCTTATTTATTTTTGACCTCTTGAGAGGGAATTCTTAAGGCCAATAGCTTTCTCAACTTTAGCCGTTTTCAAGCTCATCAATTTGCATTATGTCAGGCTATGGTATTGGAAGCTTGGGTTGCTCAATGAGGCATTCCATGAAGGTCTTTTGTGGAATAGACTCCACCACCATAAATTTATCCCCTTCAATCACTGTAATTATGTACAAATCTTTGTAGTGGGATAGTGTATTAAGTGGTTTGTATACTTTGAAAATTGCCTCTTTATCTTCCAGCCTCATTACGAGCATGCCCCCTATCACATATATCAAAGTTCCTCTCATCGCTAAAAATGGACATCCCAAAATAATTGGTACTTTTTCATCTGCCTGAAAATCTAAAACAATAAAGTCAACAGGAATAATAAACTTACCAACCTTGATGAGAATATCCTCTATGACTCCTTCAGGACGGGCTATGGTCCCATTTGCCAGTTGCAGTAACACCGAACTCGGTCTCAACTTCCCCAATCCCAAAGTGTCAAAAAAAGAAAGGGGCATCAAATTTATGCTTGACCCTAAGTCACTAAGTGTGTGCACCACCTCACTATTCCCAATTTGAATGGGGAAAGTGAATCTCCCATGGTCTTTGAGCCTTTTTATCATTTTCTGCTTTACCACAAAACTACACTCCTCAATAAGTGTTATTGTCTCAACATCCTATAGCTTAACTTTATTGGTGACCACATACTTTAAGTACTTAGCATACTTGGCCATTCCCTGCAAAATATCTAAAAGAGGTTAGTTAATGTGCAGCTCTCTGAACGTGTCAAAGAACTTCTTGAAGAACGCATCCTTCTTCACTTTTATATGCCTTTGTGGAAAAGGTAATAGTGGGATCTTCTTCACCTCTTCAGTAACTGTGGTTTTTGAGTACTCAGACTTTTTTAAATTTTTAACAACTCTGTCATCTACCTATTTAGGAACCAACTCAGCATCTACCACATTAGTTTTCTTTGGAGGTTCTTTGTTGAGCTCCTTGCCACTCCTTAAAGTGATTGCACTAATATGTTTAGGATTTTTAGTATTACTTGGCAAACCACCTTGAGGCCTAGTAATCTACGTTACTGCTATCTGACCTATCTGCAACTCCAAGCTCCTTGTAGTTGTTTGTTGGCTTTTTATATCTACTATGAATTATGCTTGAGCAACTAAGATTTGTTTCAACATCTCTTCCATATTACTAGTGGCCTGATTTACTTGATCCTGTGTGTAACTCCCTGAATCTGGTACCCGAAATGCTAAATGGTGCTCATGACCCCAAAGGAACACAAGCTAACCCATGACTGATATTTGTGCCTGTATACTGCATGATATACTGTATAATTTAGAAACATGAACTGAAAGGCCATAAGGTCCAAACTGTAACATAATATCTGATTAAATATAACATCTGGGATGGGCTATAAATGCCCAAAACAAAATTTTCTAAACTTACTGTAGTCTGAAAAGCCTCTAAAATATAAATGTCTGAATAATGAGATAATGGTACATGTCCCCAACTAACTCCAACTAATAAACTAATTAATGAGATAGTAAAGAAATGATCATGTCCTCGAAAGATAAGGACTCACTGCTAACTCTGACTGCGGAGACTGGAATTCCACTGACGCTCTGGAGCTCATGCTTCTGAACCTATGGTATAAGACACCATAGCGCAAATGCATCAGTACTTTGAATATACTAGTATGCATGTGAAGTAGGCTGAATCCAAAAGGTTTACATGCATAATCTACACTAACTGACTGAATAATATAAACGTGAGAATACATGCATGAATACATAATAACTGTAACTAGGGTCGTGATAACATGATTACTGATTTTGAGTACTGATAACATGAGATACTGATAACTATATAATTGAAATAATTAATACTGAGCGACTGTATCTGACAGTCTATTTTTGATGAAACTAGATGATTTCCACACTATTCCGAGTTGAGTTATCTGACAACACTGAATTCTATAGAACTATCTGAGTTCTATTACTAAGATTGAATGACTGTATATGATAGTCCTGATTCTGTAACTGAAACTGTAGGAAGTAGTCATCTAACCGACATACCCCTAATACGTCATTATGGCTAAGTTAGGGTCCAATCTGTAACCTCAATTGGAAGGGTGTCAATACCGCGCCACTGGCAACGACAATCTGTGAGTAACCCTCATATAACAGGTAACTCTAGTGAGAACAGTGGGAACCCTCATATAATAGGTTAAGCCACCTCATCTACCCTCATATAACAGGCTATTGATAATGCTTAACTTACACCTCAAATAAGTGCAAGGCGGTCGTCGTCAATATATTTACACAACTTTGGAGTCGGGGTCGAATCCATAGGGAACAGTGTGAGTGGTGATTAAACTAGTTCGAAACTATATCTACAAGTTAAATTCAAATAAATAATAAAAAAAAAGGATAAAGACAAAATAGGGGGTTTTATCAATCAAACAAATTTTAACGTTTCAACTTACTTTAGAATTCAAAACTTAGATTTCAATATTTTGAATTAATGACTAGGGTTGTGATCACTATGACTATTAATCTCCATTGAATAATAACTGTTCATGATTCTCGTGATAGGTGGGAACAGCAGATTATCCCTATCAATGATACTATCTGACTTATCTCTCGACCTTACCAGACAATTTATTATCTAATTCTCTCGAACTTTGATAACTTATCTATTTCAAATAGGATGTTATCTCAGGTAGATTAATCCAGTTACGACATTAATCATTAAACAGAAGGTTGGTAGCTTCCGAGTACCTGTTGATAATTCACGTCCTCTAGTCTATTTCTCTGTTAGAAGCAAATAAAACCTAAGGCATAACCTAATGTTTGCAATCAATAGATTCAAGTTAAAACAACAGAATTTCAAGACGTTCCCACAATCACTCAAACCCTAATCCAACTATTAAATCAATGAAATAATAATCATAGATCCCACAACCCTAGTTGTGGGTTTTAGTTGCTTATAAGATAGAAAGAGATAACAAAGATTAAATTCATAACTTACAGCAAGTGAACTTATAAAAGATGAAATTCAAAGTTGTTTCTCTTTCAAGTACAATAAGAATTTCCCACAACTAAATCAAAGGATGGGAAATTGAATTCTAAGTTAAGAGAGTAAAAAACAAGTAAACTCCCCTTTACTAAGTTACAAGATGTCAAAAGCTTCTTCCGAAGTTCTGAATAAAACCCTAAAAGATGTTATTTATACTAAAGCCTAATTAAGGAAATAATATAACAAAACTTAATAAAATTCTCGGAATAGGTGACGCCCAAGCTGACGCCGCGTCAAGAGTCTGACGCCCTATCATGGATGGCGTCAGAATTCTTCAGTTGCCTTCAAAATCTGTCTTAGGCTGATGATGTCGCTGACGCCGCATCACCAATCTACCGGCGTATCACCAACGTCGTCAGATTTCTTCTTCGAACTCAATTATCTGGTTTAAGCTGACGCCCATCGTGACGCCTTATCAGGACTTTGATGCCACATCACCGGCGTCGTCAGAACTGCTCCTCAAACTGCAACTCCCTGGTTAAGGCTGATGACAATGCTAATAGGCTATCATGAGGCTGATGACTAATCACGGAGGTCGTTAGCCATGTTTTTTTCTATTTTGCTCAGATTTTCAACTCTTTTGCTCCATTATTGTTTATTCTCATTTCTTAATCATTTTTCTGCAATATCATGAGCAAACACATCAAAACAACAAGAGTTGCTTCAGAATTCACAATTATTTTGAGCTAAAATGCATTAAATGAGTTAACTTTTGCTCACACATCAACATCCTCAACTTAAAACAATTGTTTGTCCTCAAGCAACTATATAACACCATACTACTATGCTTAACCAAGAGACACATAAGATACTTATCACAGTTGATTATCAAGTTTAGCTCAAAACTCATGTCACTCTCCACATTCAATCCAATTGTGCATATCCATGAAGATTAACAATGTGACCCAAAGGAATCAAGATATGGCATTAATTCAGCAACAATAACCATGCATATGTACAAGTTACACTACCCAAACAAGTGAACAGCTAGCAATGCAACCGATATGCCCTTACAACAAAGAAGTCCCTCCTCACTCATATATGAACTCAAGCATGTCAATGCGGGGATGGTCAAGAGATACTCACTCTCAGAAAGAAATTCCAATCAATGCATGTTAAATACCATATGCTTTCCCTTATTTTCATTACCAAGGTGTCCAGACAGGTAAGTTAGGATCACTATAGGTCTTTTCTTTGGATTGTGATGTAGGCTAAGGGCTGGTATAATATTCAATGGCATTTAGAGTGACTAATCCTCCTTGGCACTACCTTAACTTTTGGGATTCACTTATTAACCTTTTTCTTTTTTTCTCCTTTTCTTGATCACACATTATTCAGGATGGATGTGGCTTTTCTTTTTCATTCTTTTTCTTTTCTTATTCTTCTTCCGCACCACCCAGCTTTTTATTCTTTTTCACTTATTCTTTTCATTTTATTCTACCTTTCTTCATACCCAGTTTACATAATGCACCCCTATGATAGCCACCCTCAACTTAGGTTGTTTACCTAAGTCTAGGTGCACAGTATCCAAGGAGGACCAGGGCCAAAACAGGTTCATTATGATCTAAACGGGAAGGTGATAGGTGTCATAGAAAGGAATGGTCAATTCAGGCTCAAAATAGGGATCAAGAGATATCATGCATACAAGGAAGGTCATTTAGGCCAAAAAGTGACTTAAAAATCAAAACGGCCTATGATCCTTTCCCAACCCCTATATTTCAACCAAGGTAAGACTAACCGGACAAGTTCTAGATTCAACACACACAGGGAATTGAGTAAGACCTCAAACACATGGAACAATGGTACATCACAAGCTACTACCCATTCGGTTCATGCAATTGTTAGCAGTGATTATCATGTTTCTAGTACTAATACCATAAAAAGATTCATAGTATCCACATATAAATGCATATCACATAGTTATAAAATAGACCAACGAAGAGGTGTTTATCAGTCTTAAAAATCAACAAAAATATGTCAACTGCTCTAGATACTTATTTTTCTCCAGTTAACCATAACACATCACAAAACAAACACAATACGCCAAAATATGCCGGGTCTACTAGGAATAAGACTTTGGGGAAAAGAGGCACGACAACAGAAACCCCAGGAGGACATCACACCCACAAGTAGCCCCACCCTCAAATTAATATCATGCAGTGTTCCCAACGCGTCAAATCAAAATAAGAGAGTTAGAAACATACATGTGTCACCATGGGTACGAAGATCTGATGTCAATCACATACTATGAATACAAACAACAAATTACCTTGGGTTGCCTCCCAAGAAGCGCCTAGTTTAACATCGCGGCACGACCCAACTCAGCTTTTTCCTCCACCTTGAGGATATGAATTTCACCCCCAACTTAGAGTCTATCTTCTTACCTCGCTCATAGGGGGGTGGTACAAAGATTAAGAAGCCGAGTAATGAATTATGCATGGTAAACAACTCAACCTTAAAGTGAGGTGTGTTTTTATGTTGTTTATCAAGTGTAAAATAAAGAATATAGGATTCTTGTTCCTCATCTTCACAGTCTTCCACTAGTTTAGATAATTCCACAGACAAGATATCATATAAACATAATGTGGAAAAATGCTTCGAGTGTGGCCCAACAAATCCTACGTCAAAATTTACACTATCCTCTACACACTTACTTTTATTCATCTTCTCAACATTTCTACTTTGAATTGGGCTAGAGTCTTCATAAGAGATTGGTTGGTTTCTTTTTTTTCCTCTAGCACCATTTCCTCAATATTGGCATCATCCCTCATGGTTGGTTCGGTTGGTTGGGAAATCTCCAAGGGTTGATCATCATCAGTATAGGAATCTTACACTTCATCGTCACACTCTTCCATTATTTTAAATGATTCCACAGACAAGATATCATCTAAACATAATGTAGAAAAGTGTTGTGGATAATTAACCTCGATATCCATCTCTTCTACCATTTCTCTTCCCTCGTTAAATGCCCTAATGTCTTGACGTATGTCACATATGGTATCATTCGTTGTGTCTATACGATCCAATATTAGTTGAAGCATAGCTTCAATGTCACTCTTTCTAGTGTTGCGTTCTTTCTTTTCTTGAACATAAGACCTGTCATACTCATAAAAAGAACTAGAACTTGGGTTAGCGCAATAGGGGGAAGGGGAATTTAGGCAATCACTCTAATGTCCATCTTGACCATCACATAAAGAACAATTATACTCTCGGTAGGATAGAGATGGTGCATACATCTCTCTCCGGGGAGCATATCCACAATCTTGCCAAAAGTGGGGTCCATCACAATATGGACATGGATTATCCAGATAAGATTTTCAACCATCAAACTTACATTCATTCCATGATGCCATAGTAAAAAATAAATAAAAAAAAAGAAAATCTACCTAACATAAGAAACAAAGGAAATCACAACAAATATTTACAAGTTTGAATTCAAACAAGTAAGCTAAAATTCCAAACTAACCCAACACGCTAAATTGTTCCCCGGCAACGGCGCTATTTTTTATAACGCTCAACTTACACCTCAAATAAGTGCAAGATGGTCGTCATCAATATATGTAACACCCCGATTTTCTGAACCAAAATGCTACATGGTGCTCATGACCCTGAACGACCACAAGCTAACCCATGACTGATATCTGTACCTGTATACTGCATAATATAACATGAAAATACAGAAAACATGTACTACAAGGCCGTAAGGTTCAACTGAATAAACATCTAATAAGAATAATATCTGAAGATGGTATAACAATACCAAAACAAAACTATAATAACTGTCTGACATACTGTAGTCTGAAAGCCTCTAAACTATCTGAATAAGGAGTTGATGGAACATATCTCCAACTAACTCCAGTTGTTTAATAATCATATAGTCCTCGAATGAGAAGGACTCACTGCAACTCTGAACTCTGGAATGCTACTGTTGATCTGGAGCTCGTGCCTCTGAACCTATGGTGTAATATAAGAGAAAGCACCATAGCGCAAATACGTCAGTACGTCTGAATTTACTGAGTATACGAGTGAGGTAGGATAAATGCAAAAGTTTATATGCATGAACAATACTGACTGATATGAACGTGAGAATACTTACATGCATACGTAATTATAACTGAACTCGTGGAGATACTGACTATTGAGTCTGAATACTGACAACATGAGTTTACTGATACTGAGATACTAAAAGACTGAGTTTACTGATATTGATATGTAAATAACTAATAAGTGATGGATCTAATATTGTATTACTGAATACTGAGAGACTGATATTGCATTACTGATAAGGAATAATTGTTTATGACAGTTCGAATTATGAAGAACTGGTCTAATTGACTGTATCTAACAGTCCTGATATACTAAAATATGAAGAACTATCTAAGTTCTTTTACTAAGACTGAGACTGAAACTGAGACTGTGGGAAGTAGTTGTCTAACCGACATGCCCCAATAACGCATATAGCTAAGTTAGGGTCCAGTCTCTTCCCCAACTGGAGGGGTGTCAATACCGCGCCACTGGTAAGGACAGCTGTGAGTGACCCTTATCTGGCAGGTACTCAAATGAGAATGGTGGGAACCCTAAACTGAAAGGTTAAGCCACCTCATCAACCCTAATCTGATAGGTTAAGATGTCTCAACCTACACTGGCTACGTAGCTCTGCAACTTAAGGATGACTACTAAGAATCACACCCTAAACTGGTAGGTGAGTTCCCATCCTTGGGTTCACTTGGTGCTAACTTCTACTCCCATCTGAAGAGACTGAACATGAATAACTGAAATGAACTGATTATGAGTTTACTGAGTTCCGTAGCTGACGGAATATACTGTTGTATGAGGATTTATAGAGAGTACTATAGTTACTGAGATTTTACTTGAAATACTGTGGAATTCTACTTTCTATCAGAATAAGGCTGACTCTACTAGCTGATGAGGTTACTGAGGTTTTGAACTGAATACTACTGATACATGATAACTAGCTGAGAATACTGCTCTTTCTGAGTACTGAGTTCATGAGATTTCTGAGAGTACTAAATTATGAAGATTACTGAAGTTACTAAGAGCACTAGAATTTTTGAAGCTTCTGATATCACTAAGTACTGAGATTACTGAGATTTACTGAGATTAACTAGGTTACTGAACTTTCCTGAGTCACATGACTGAATGAGTTCTATGGAACATGGCATGACTGAGAGTATCGTGAAACATGACATGGCTCAAGGCACACAGCTATAGTTTTTGGGTACGAATACCCCTAGGACTCGATGGAATAAAACTGACTCACACATGACACGACTTGATCATAAGATCGGAGTCCACAATTCATAATATCATAAGTAGGGGATATTATACTTCATGTATTTATTCAACATCTCAAACATGGTAGGGGAAAGCATGGATATATTTCATGTACATAATTTATATCTCCATTATCATACATACATCATACCACAATAATAACAACACATAAATAGCATGGAAATCCATATTGAAGTGTATAGCTAACATGGACTTGTCATTTAGATATCATGGAATCATGTAAATATGAATTTCTAGCATCCTAGGCATTTTATCAAACACCTTGCATGCATTCTTTAAGGCATAGGTGGATTTCATACTTGCATCATATCAAACGACCCAAAGTTCATGTTTTCAACTAACAACCACATATATTCCATGAAAACACCTTTAGATATCATCTTGAAACTTAAACAACAATCATCAACAAGTACATGCTCATATCACCACAAAAAGTTTACAAAATAATATTTAAAAGCATGATTCTTGAGCTCTATGAACGAATTGAATCCATAGATGAACACTACGCATACCTTAGATTAAGAATTCGTGAAGATTGATGGCAAAATTTCCTTGAAATAGACTCTTCTATGAAAACCCTAGGTCTTGTTCTTTAGAGTTTTGATCTTGAGAGCAAACCCTAATCTTGTGGTTGAGAGTGTATGAGAATTCTTTTTGAGATGTTTAACTAAAGAAAATGGAAGATAATACGCTCCTTGAGGGTTATAAGTCATGGAAAGTGAAGGAAAAAGACCAAAATACCCTTACTAGAATAAATTCCCAGTTGCTGAAAATCATAGCTGACGATATTTGTGACAAGCCGTCAAAAATATCGTCACACAGGAGCTGGAATTGATCGTTTCTGCCTAAGTCTGACGACATTTGTGACAAGGCATCACAAATGTGGTAAGCTACCACGAATTTCATCACTTAGGAGTTGGTTTCTTCCTAAGGCTGATGACCTTAATGATAGGGCGTCACAAATGTGGTAAGCTACCACGAATGTCATCACTTAGGAGCTGGTTTCTGCCTAAGGCAGATGACCTTCGTGATAGGGCATCACAAATATGGTAAGCTAACACAAATGTCGTCACTTAGGATCTGGTTTCTGCCTAAGGCTGACAACCTTCGTGATAGGGCATCATAAATGTGGTGACATACCAAGAATGTCGTCACACTGTTTCCAGCCTGACATGCTGGAGTAAAATAGGAATAACTCTTTGCTCCAATATCGTATTTAGGCAAAATTAGTATCGTTGGAAATCTAATTCAAAGAGATTTCATTTGATATATAGTAAACTACCCAGTTCGTCATATACAATGAGTTATGGTTGATTAAAGTTGACCCAAGTTTTGACGCTCATTAAAACTTGAACGATAGGAGCTTTCAACATGTACTTGAGTTAGGGGACCAATATGATATAAATTCATGCTCAACTAGATTCCCACACTACATAATTGATTAACACACTAAATTAACATAGTATTTGAGGCTTTTGAAACGTCTACGCATAGGAATGATGAATTTTCATCCTAGTACAAAATGTGGGGTATTACAATATATTTACCCAACTTCAGAGTCGGGGTCGAATCTATAGGGAACAATGTGAGTGGAGATTAAAATAGTTCAAAACTATAGATACAAGTTAAATTCAAATAAATAATAAAAAAAAAGGACAAAGACAAAATAGGGGGTTTTATCAATCAAACAAATTTTAACGTTTCAACTTATTTTAGAACTCAAAACTTGGATTTCAATATTTTGAATCAATGATATAGAGAAACTAGGGTTGTGATCACTATGACTATTAATCTTCATTGACTAATAATTGTTCATGATTCTCGTGATAGGTGGGAACAGCAGATTATCCTTGTCGATGATACTATCTGACTTATCTCTCGACCTCACCAGATAATTTATTATCTAATTCTCTCGAACTTAGATAACTTATTTATTTCTAATAGGATGTTATATCAGGAAGATTAATCCAGTTACGACATTAATCATTAAATAGAAGGTTGGTAGCTTCTGAGTCCCTGTTGATAATTCACGTCCTCTAGTCTATTTCTCCGTTAGAAGCAAATAAAACCTAAGGCATAACCTAATGTTTGCAACCAATAGATTCAAGTTAAAACAACAGAATTTCAAGACATTCCCACAATCACTCAAACCCTAATCCAACTATTAAATCAATGAAATAATAATCATAGATCGCACAACCCTAGTTGTGGGTTTTAGTTGCTCATAAGATAGAAAGAGATAACAAAGATTAAATTCATAACTTACAGTAAGTGAACTTACAAAAGATGAAATTCAAAGTTGTTTCTCCTTCAAGTACAATAAGAATTTCCCACAACTAAATCAAAGGATGGGAAGTTGAATTCTAAGTTAAGAGAGTCAAAAATAAGTGAACTCCCATTTACTAAGTTACAAGATGTCAAAAGCTACTTTCAAAGTTCTGAATGAAACCCTAAAAGATGCTATTTATACTAAAGCCTAATTAAGGAAATAAAATAACAAAACTTAATAAAATTCTCGGAATAGGTGACGCCGCGTCAAGAGTCTGACGCCCCATCACGGATGGCGTCAGAATGCTTTAGTTGCCTTCAAAATCTATCTTAGGATAACGATGTAGATGACGTCACGTCACCGATCTGACGACGTATCACCAATGTCGTCAGATTTCTTCTTTGAACTCAATTCTCTCGTTTAAGCCAATGCCCATCATGATACCTTATCAGGACTTTGACGCCACATTACCGACGTCGTCAGAACTGCTTCTCAAATTGCAACTCCCTTGTTAAGGCTGACCCCAATGCTAGTACGATATCACGAGGCTGACGACTTATCACGGAGGTCGTCAGTCATATTTTCTTCTATTTTGCTCAGATTTTCAACTCTTTTGCTCCATTATTGTTTATTCTTATTTCTTCAGCCTTTTTCTGCAGTATTATGAGCAAACACATCAAAACAATAAGAGTTGCTTCAGAATTCACAATTATTTTGAGCTAAAAAGCATTAAATATGTTAGCTTTTACTCACACATCAGCTATGATATCTCAACATACGATGGCTACGTAGTTCTGGAATGCAACGATTGTTTTTAAGAATCACACCCTCATATAACAGGTGAGTTTCTATCCTTGGGTTCACTCGGTGCTAATTCCTACTCCTATGTGAATAGACACTGAACATGATTAACTGAACTGGACTAGACTGAATTCATGGAGTTTCGTTAGCTGACGGAATACTATTGAGATTACGTAATTACTGAGCTTTCCTGAGTCACATGACTGACTGGGTTCTATGGACCATGGCTTGAATGAGGATATCATGAAAACATGACACTAAATCTAGGCACACAACTATATTTTTCGGGTACAAGTACCCCCAGGACTCTATGAAAGGAAACTGACAAGGCATGACATTATTGAATACATGACCAACATCAACAATCCATAATACAATAGTTGGAGATATTTCATGGGCATTTGATTATCATAGCTTGGTACGTGAATAAGATAGCATGTATACATAGCTTAATTTCATAAGGATAACTCATGAGCAATCCCATAAGCAATTTCAATACATAAGATAAACATGGAAGTCATTTTGAACAAAAGGTTAAAGCATATATCGTTATTTGGGTCACAATTTAGCTATAGTACATAATTTTTATCCCTTTAGGCATTTTATTAAACACCTTACATGCACAACTTAAGGCATAGGTGAAATCATCAAATTTCACAAATCATAAACCACCAAATTCATCGATTTCAATTTATATGCTAACGTAGTTTTCATAATTTCACATAAGGATCCCAACATGGGAATCAAACAACAATCATCATATAACTTGAGCAACCCACAACATAATAATCATGATTCATAATTTAAAATAGGGTTCTTGAGCTTTATGGATGAAAGGAATCCATAAATCAACACAACGCATACCTTAGTTCTTGATTTAGCGAAGATTGATGGAGAGATTTTCTTGAAATTAAATCCCCAATTGAAACCCTAGTTTTTTCTTGAGAGAAAATTGAGAGAAACTAGTATATTTTGGGTGAAGAATGGCTAAATCACGTGTTATTGGGTTTAAATAGGGGTGAAAAATTAACCTTTTTAACCTTAGATGCGTCTTTTAAATTGGTGAAAATTTTCCGACCTGAACCCTTAGCGCGACGCGGCGCTATCTCTTCTTGTCACTAGAATTTGATAATTGGAAAATAGGGAAATGGCGCGATGCGGAGCCATCGCATTGCTACTTCATTTGTGACCTAGAAGTTTGGCATGATGCGGAGAAATCGCACTGGCACACTGGAAAAAGGACAATTGCCATTTTATATTCTGCCCGGCGCGCCACTGACCAATATAGCGTTGTTTTACAATAGGAACTTAAAATAGTCATAACTCCTTACCCGATTATCGAATTTGGGCGAATCTTATATTGATGGAAATCTTATTTAATTGTCAACATAAAAAAAATGAAAATAAAAAAAATCCGCATGGAATAAACATCATTCAATTTAGAAGCTAATACTTGACATTCTTGGGACAAAATTAGTTAAGAAACTTTGGGTTATTACACTGTGGTTACTGAAATTGTTGTTGTTGGGCATTCCATTATTGATTTGGTGGTTGAGTCTGCCACTTCAGATTGTAGGCATTACCATAATTTAGACTTTGAGCATTTCCCGCAAACATCAGGAGCTCAGGATTTATAGCACACATAGCCGCTGAATGCCCATTGTTACCACAAACCTCAGACCAACCTGCAGTCTGTTGAATTGCATTAACTGTGGCTACAGGTTGTGTAACCCCCAATATCATATTGCTTATTTGATTTTGCAGTGCAGAAAACTGAGTGGAGATAGCAGTAAATTGGTCCACCTCTAATACCCCTACAACCTTTTTTTGTGCCATTTCTTGATTCTGAATGCCACTTAGGATTTCCTTGTGCAATCTAGTTCAACAGAGTATAAAGCTCATTATAATTCAGCTTCAAAGCTTGACCACCTGCAGTTGAATCTAGAAATTTTTTTGTGTTATGGTTAAGTGCCTCAACTAAAGTGTGAGCTAATACCTCATTGACCTACTGATGATGTGGAAAGTTCCAAAGAAGAGCCTTGAATCTCTCCCAAGCATGATATAAATTCTCATATGGCTTTGGTTTGAAGCACACAATCTCACTGCACAATCTTGCAGTCTTTCCAGATGGAAAGAATCGGATGAGGAGTTTCCAGGCTAAGTCATCCTAGGCTGTGATTAAATTTGTCAACTCAACGTTCAACCACTTTTTTGTTTCCCCCAACAGTGAAAATAGGAATAGTGTTTTGATGATAGGCGGATTTACACGCCTATATCAATATATTTTGCCCATATTTTAGCCTAGTTTTGAGAACAAATTATATATTTCATGCACTTTTAGTCCTTTTTCCTGTAAATGAGCTAACGAACATGATTAGTAAAGTTTCAGGTATAAATGATGCATAATTCAGCATTTTATGGCTTACTTGACGCTAAAGAAAGCTCACGAAGGAAGGGAAGGGAGTTTACACGCCTAAGGACCAAAACTGCTGCATGGAAAATCTGTCCCGGGCTAAAACAGCATTTCTGAAGACTTTGGGGGACCAAAACTGCTGCATGAAAAATCTGTCCCGGGCTAAAACAGCAATTCTGAAGACTTTGGGGACTTACAGACACAAAGCTGGATTTTGACAATGATACATTAACCTAGTACAATTAGGTTATGTATTTCATTATTTTATTTGGATTATGATAATGTTACATTAACCTAGTACAATTGGGTTAAGTATTACATTAGCCTAGTAGGATTTGGTTAGATATTTTATTTATCTAGTAGGAGTAGGATATGGGTATTATAAATACCCTATCATGCTAGAGATTTTAAATAAGGAGGGAGGAAGGAGGGAGAACACAATACTTCCTTCCATCCCTCTCATCTTCTCTCATCTTCACACATCTTCTATTCCTCTATTATTCTACACTACAAACAATTCTACAACTCTTTTAATCTTTCTATTAATTCTAGTTTTCTTCTTCCATTCATCTATTCTTAATTTCCGCAACAAGAGAATCGTTACTTTGCTAAGGAATTCACGCCTCACGCCTACCACTTACGCTACACGAAATTAATCAATCCTGTGGTATAACAACAATGTCAAGCGTGATCTCCTTCGCATTCATGGGTAACTAAACTTCTCTGTTGGGGTTATGGAAGCCGAATGAGTTACTATCTATTGCTGTGAGTTTGTGAGTTCAAGGCACGTATATTGCTTATATCATTATTCTCTTCATCTTAATCTACATTCTTTGCGGTTGCAAACGCAAGAATACGCCAGTCTAACATTTAACTTGTTCGAGAGAAAAGTTATTTGTCTGGAAAAGAGATAATGTCAAGGTAGTAGGACACCCTTTCCTATTAAAACGCTAGTGTCGTAACTGGACTAACCTCTTGGAGAATTCGTACCGTTAGATACGCTTTAAGTTTGAGAGAGTTAAAGTGAAATAGTCCTTGTTTAGGTCGAGAGACGCTTGGATTTACCATCGACTACAATCCTCTATAAGCAATTGCATGTCAGAATTCTACACACTCATAGCCAATAGAGACGTATACCTCAGAAGGTGGACATAACCCCAACTTCTCAATTCTCATTGTTTACATCTCACCAAAACATTCTTTCTCTTTTTACTTTGCTATTGCCGTTTTTTGATCTTATTTTGGTTACATTACATGCACGACAAGACTCCCCCCTTTTTTTACGAGACTTGCACTAAAAGTCTAGTAATCTTTACTTACTTGTTGACCAAGCTATTCCCTGTGGGATCGATACCCAACCCAGTTGGGTTCTATATTTGCTAACGACCGTTTTACACTCCTACGAGAGCTGTAGATTGAGCGTTATCAAAAATTGGCGCCGTTGCAGGGGAATACAAGTGTCAATTAAGTTTGTAATAATTACTAGACCCTTTGGTCAAAGACTCTCGTACTTTTACTTTTAGTTTTCGTTTTTGTTTACTGCAGGTTTTTTGTTCAGTACATCAATGGATGCACAACGTGAAATACCATTCGATGATGATGATGATGATCTTGATGGAGCCGGAGCCACTCGAGCTATAATTCCACCACCATTAGCGCCCGGAGCCAAGTTCAACATCACAAGCACCATGATTCAGTTATTGCAACTCAAGGGATTATTTGGTGGACTAGCAGGCGATGATCCGAATATGCATCTCATCAACTTTATTTCTACATGCAAGTCATTTGACAATCCTGGAGTTGGTCAGAATGCAATTCGGTTACGCTTATTTCCATTGTCTCTGTCTGGGGAGGCAACTCTATGGTTGAATGGGCTGACTCCTGATTCTATTACAAATTGGAGGCAATTGAGAGACGCTTTCCTAGAAAGATTCTTTCCGCCATCCAAAAGAGCACAATTGAGAGATGAAATCAGCAACTTTCGTCAGCTTCCCACTGAAGCTCTTCATGAAACATGGGAGAGGTTTAAGACAAAGCTAGCGAGATACCCAAACCATCACATGACTAATGTTCACCTCATGGAGATATTGTATAGAGCCTTGAATTCAATAACTAAGCCAGTGGTGGACAACGCAGCTGGAGGATCTTTTATGGACCTCACCTTTGGTCAAGCATGCAATATGCTAGATCGCATGACGAAACAAAGTAGAGCTTGGCATACCAGGGATTCCGAGGTAGCAAGCCCCACTTTATCTATTAGCATGACTGCAGACCAAAGAAGAAGACAAGAAGAACGTGATCAAGATATGGCGCACATGAAAACACAGATGGATCTTCTTACAAAGCATTTATTATCAGGGAAGACCGACAAAGTGAAAGTTGTGGCGCTAAAAGGAAGAGACGAATCTGATTCGGAAGAAGAAGCCAACTACTTGAATAATCAGGGGGGTTTTCGAGGCAATGCCCAAGGAAACCAAGGTCGGAACTATTATGGTAAATCTGGAAACATGGACCAAGGTAGTTGGAAGAACAAGAATGAAAAGAGTGGTTTGTACGTTCCCCCTGGTAGACGTGATACCACCACATCTAATTCTGGAAGTATGGAAGACATGATGGCTAAATTATTGAAAGGAGTGGAAGCAACAAGCGCGGGAGTTACTGAGGTAATAAATGATTTGTCCTCTATGAAGCAATTAGTTGATTCTCATTCCACTTCAATCAGGCAAATAGAGCAGCAATTGAGCCAACTTTCAGCAGCACTCAATCAAAGAAAGGCTGGCACTTTACCTAGCGATACTGTGCAAAACCCAAGGAATGATGGGTCATGCATGGCCATCACTACCAGAAGCGGTAAGGTGATAGAAACTTCAGAAAAAGGCAAGCAAGTGGTGGACGAAGAAGCAGAAATTAATGATAAGGCGAAAGGGGAAGATGCCGCAGCAGCCGATCCTAACGTCCTTAACGTCACTCCTCACGACGTGCAACCTGAAAAAGCTGAAAAACGGAAGCAAGAGGAGAAGAAAGCCGTGGAGGTAACAATTCCATACCCACCACCACCTTTTCCTCAAAGATTGAAGAAGGTGGCGGATGATACAAAGTTCAGCAAATTCATGACCATGTTGAAGCAGCTGACCATTAATGTTCCGTTGGTAGAGGCGCTAGAAAAGATGCCAGGGTACGCTAAATTCATGAAGGACCTGTTGAAAAAAAAACGGGCAGTAAGCTATGAGCCGGCAGATAATATTCATCATTGCAGTGCAATTGCCATAAGGTCCTTAGTACAGAAGAAGGCAGACCCTGGTGCTTTCACTATTCCTTGCACGGTTGGATCTATGAATTTTGCTAAGGCATTGTGCGATTTGGGTGCTAGCATCAATTTGATGCCACTATCCGTCTACAAGAAGTTGGGGTTAGGCGATCCGACACCAACCAATATGAGGCTCGTGATGGCTGATAGGTCGGTAAAACGACCTGTGGGTATCTTGAATGATGTGTTGGTGAAGGTGTCTACCTTCATCTTTCCTGCAGACTTTGTGATTTTGGATTGCGAGGTGGATTCTGAAGTTCCCATAATCTTGGGACGTCCTTTCCTTGCAACAGGAAGTGTGCTTATTGACATGAGAGATAATGAGCTTTTATTTCGAATGAATAACGAAGTGATTCGTTTTGATTTGTGCAAAGCGATGAAGCAGCCAAGAGATATGGATGTGTTCTCTGTAGCTGATGTTCATTATGAAGGTAAGAAAGCATTATCTGTAGAAAAACAGCCTACTGTTGAGCCATTGTCTGTTGCGCTGCTGAATGTTGAGCATGAGGATGCTAAAGAATATGAAGAACTTATGGGTGCTCTAACAGAAATAGAGTCCTATTCCCATACTCCTAAGCAACCGAACCGTGATCTTAAGAATCAACCGTCACCAATAGCGAAGACTTCCCTTGAAGAGCCACCAATGCTAGAATCGAAAGAGCTCCCCAATTATCTAAGGTATGTGTTCTTGGAAAGTATAAAGATACTTCCGGTGAGTACGGATGATTTAAGTAAACAGCACGTAGACGCTCTCATCTCTACTCTGAAGAGATACATGAGAGCTATGGGTTGGACTATTGATGATATAATTGGTACCCCTCCTACAAGTAAGCCTCATTGTCGTCTGAATCCATTCAGAAAATGATCCACCATCTATCCCGACGAAGTCTGAGTACTCGAGGTAACTATGTCGTGCCACGACAATAAATAAGGCGCTAGATGGGAGGCAACCCATCGTTTTAGCGTTTTATCGTTTCTTCTAGTACTTGTTTTGATTTTGATAAATGAAAAATCCAAAAATAAGAGTCGTGCCACGACCAAAACTAAGGCGCTTGGTGGGAGGCAACCCATCGTACTAATCGTTTTCATTTGTTTGAGCGAATATAGGTGCAAGAAGTAGTCAACGAGGAGATTGATTTCAATTGACGATTTGGACGCATTGTATGGTAAAGTTGGTAAGTTAGGAATGGTGATGCATAAGGCTATGGATTGAGCCTTTCTCACGCCAAAATAGGCTTCGAGGAAGGCTAGGCCTTGGTAAAACTAGGCCACGAATGATGCACAACCTATCCTATAGCCTAAGGTCTCGGAATCTAGTGTGCTATACACTATGCGCCGCCTATTCCTAGGTATGCTTTTGACTATGCGCCGTCTATGCTATGGCATTTGGTCTCAGTATCTCATATGCCATAGACTATGCGGCGCATATGTCTACAAATTCCATAGACTATGCGGCGCATATGTCCCATTATGCCATAGACAATGCGCCGCATATGTCATATCTATGCCAAGCATTATGCGCCGCATATGTGGGATTTTTGTCTCCAAAACCGATTGAAAATGGGTCATAACCCGACCCATTCTCTTCCTATATAAAGGGGACTTAGTTTTATAACACAACACATTGCAAAGTGACCTAAAGGTGCCGCATATTCATCCAAATCCTCTCAAAATTTTCTTTTTTGCTCTTCCAATTCACAAAACCACCTCCAAAAGCTTCAAGCAAGTCAGTACTCTCTTATTCTTCATTTATTCCTCGTAAGTACTACGTTTCTATGTCTATTATAAATTGCTACATATTGAAAGATTGTTGGTAAAGTTCATGTGTTTGGAATGTTAATGCAAAATCATGTGAGTGAACGTATACGTTAGAATCATCTTGACTTGTTTCCGACTTGAATTTGGTTTTAATAGCATTGTTATACTATTTGCGGAATTGCTATAGTCTTGAACATTTTTTAAAATTGCTACTTGGATACTTACATGTTAGGCTATCCCGTTCATCGGGATAAGACTTATAGTGTCTGCCGACATAGGAGGTTGTGATTGTTGAAAGTAACTATATTATGTGGTAACCCCTATGTAGTAGTGTTGTTATATATAACATGAAAGTAATGCAATGGCTGCAAGTAGTGATACATCACTGATTTTCTTGCCGGAATACAACTCCTAAAACGTATGTCGACGAAATCTGAGTAATTGACCACTTTTACTTCACTGATTTGTGTCAACAAAACTAAGTGTGGGGTGGTACCCCTACTGCTTGTGCATAGATTATATCCATTGATATTGTGCTACCACTAACACTATTTCTAGTCTCAGGTACAATGGCACCTAAAGCGAGACAAGGCAAGGAGAAGGCTACCACCTCCCAAAAGGGCAAAAAGAGAAGTCGCAAGGACCAAGGAGAACCCTCCTCGCTGCAAATACCTCGACTCACGCTTAGAATTAAGTGGGATACTTATGAGGAACTTCTGAGGATGACGACTCTGATGTTGATTCCAATGCAAGGGGTATGACCCCAGACATAGAGGATAAGTCCGACCAACCAGGTTCCTCGTATTTATTTTCCACTGAGGACAGTGTCCCGACTAAGTGTGGGGTGGTGGTATTGCATGATATACTTCTCTATTCGCATCTATGTTTGTTTTCTTTTGTTTCATTTTTGTTTCGTTTTGTTTTTTTTTGGTTAAATTTTTTTTAGCTTCGCATGAAATTATTTTGATAGGCAGCATGAGATTATAACAAGAGTATGTGCTACAATTGTGACTATTGAGACGTTTAGGCTCTAGTTGTGACTCAATATGTGATATTGTGTGATTCAATTCCTTCACTTGTTGGGTCGAGAGTCTATATTACTTCCAATCAAGTCGACCATGTGCCTTGTGTGTGTGAGATAATAGTATATTCTATGTATGTGGCTGATGCTAGAACTTGCCTGGTATGTATGCAAAGCGAAAATAAGGAGTGTAAGTTTAGGATATGATTTAGGCATTTCTTTGGCAACCTATACATGTTTACCTTCAGTTTTACCTACCCATGGACATCATCCTAGTTAACCCTTTTGAGCCTTTAGCCTATTTCTTTGACAACCTTGTATGTAAGCCTAATCCATTTCTTTCAAGACTGTAATTTGATCCCAAAATCCCTAAGTGCTTTAAAGTGAAAAAGTCATGTGACAACATAAAAGGAAATTGGGTAAGTATAATGCTATAAAATGGAATGGTTCTTGAATGTGTTATGAAAAAGAAAAAAAATGCTATCATAAGAGGTATGTTGTAAAAAGAAAAAGGAAAAGAAAGCTGAAAAGTGAGTTGTGCTTAAAATTGAAAAAAGAGGAGAACAAGGGTGGTAGAAAAAAGAAAAAAGAAAGGTTGAAAGAAAAAAGTGTCAATGATACAAAGTGATGTATTAAAGCGCTTAGGAACTTAGTCACTATTCCTGGCCAAAATAGTCCTACCCGTCCCTTAGCCTACATTACAACCATCAAAAGACCTACTTGATCTTAATCTTAACATTCCAACATTTAGTAGAGTATTACATTAAGGTCAAGCCTATGGTCATCAGTCGCTACACATGAATTCTTTGTGAGAGTGAGAGCAAGGACATTTTGATACCCATGTTTGAAAAATATGCTATATTTGTGAGTGATTATGGGTACTATATGGTGAGACACACATGGTTGATGAGTTTTGGATAGTTGTATATGACTCTATGCACCTTAACGTTTGCATGCGAGTCGATCACCATCACGAGTCTACGCTAGAGGTTAAACTGTTTCTACTTATAATCGGAAAGCTACTCTTTGTTGATAATTGTTGTGTTTGTCTTAATAAATGTTTTGTGTTGATTCTGTAAAAACCTTAAGTTGATGCTTAGAAGGACATGATATGTTGTTCGAGGACGAACAAAGCTCTAAGTGTGGGGTGTTGATGATAGGCGGATTTACACGCCTATATCAATATATTTTGCCCATATTTTAGCCTAGTTTTGAGAACAAATTATATATTTCATGCACTTTTAGTCCTTTTTCCTGTAAATGAGCTAACGAACATGATTAGTAAAGTTTCAGATCTAAATGATGCATAATTCAGCATTTTATGGCTTACTTGACGCTAAAGAAAGCTCACGAAGGAAGGGAAGGGAGTTTACACGCCTAAGGACCAAAACTGCTGCATGGAAAATCTGTCCCGGGCTAAAACAGCATTTCTGAAGACTTTGGGGGACCAAAACTGCTGCATGAAAAATCTGTCCCGGGCTAAAACAGCAATTCTGAAGACTTTGGGGACTTACAGACACAAAGCTGGATTTTGACAATGATACATTAACCTAGTACAATTAGGTTATGTATTTCATTATTTTATTTGGATTATGATAATGTTACATTAACCTAGTACAATTGGGTTAAGTATTACATTAGCCTAGTAGGATTTGGTTAGATATTTTATTTATCTAGTAGGAGTAGGATATGGGTATTATAAATACCCTATCATGCTAGAGATTTTAAATAAGGAGAGAGGAAGGAGGGAGAACACAATACTTCCTTCCATCCCTCTCATCTTCTCTCATCTTCACACATCTTCTATTCCTCTATTATTCTACACTACAAACAATTCTACAACTCTTTTAATCTTTCTATTAATTCTAGTTTTCTTCTTCCATTCATCTATTCTTAATTTCCGCAACAAGAGAATCGTTACTTTGCTAAGGAATTCACGCCTCACGCCTACCACTTACGCTACACGAAATTAATCAATCCTGTGGTATAACAACAATGTCAAGCGTGATCTCCTTCGCATTCATGGGTAACTAAACTTCTCTGTTGGGGTTATGGAAGCCGAATGAGTTACTATCTATTGCTGTGAGTTTGTGAGTTCAAGGCACGTATATTGCTTATATCATTATTCTCTTCATCTTAATCTACATTCTTTGCGGTTGCAAACGCAAGAATACGCCAGTCTAACATTTAACTTGTTCGAGAGAAAAGTTATTTGTCTGGAAAAGAGATAATGTCAAGGTAGTAGGACACCCTTTCCTATTAAAACGCTAGTGCCGTAACTGGACTAACCTCTTGGAGAATTCGTACCGTTAGATACGCTTTAAGCTCGAGAGAGTTAAAGTGAAATAGTCCTTGTTTAGGTCGAGAGACGCTTGGATTTACCATCGACTACAATCCTCTATAAGCAATTGCATGTCAGAATTCTACACACTCATAGCCAATAGAGACGTATACCTCAGAAGGTGGACATAACCCCAACTTCTCAATTCTCATTGTTTACATCTCACCAAAACATTCTTTCTCTTTTTACTTTGCTATTGCCGTTTTTAGATCTTATTTTGGTTACATTACTTGCACGACAAGACTCCCCCCTTTTTTTACGAGACTTGCACTAAAAGTCTAGTAATCTTTACTTACTTGTTGACCAAGCTATTCCCTGTGGGATCGATACCCAACCCAGTTGGGTTCTATATTTGCTAACGACCGCTTTACACTCTTACGAGAGCTGTAGATTGAGCGTTATCATGTTTGCCTTACATAATCAATTGACATGCCCGTCGGGATGAATGTTCACTGATCTGCCAAAAGTATCACAGATAGACTTGTGTATCTTCATGTGAAATCCCCATACACTGTCCACTGCTGATCAAAAGATGAACCATATTCTGTTTCAGCTCAAAATTACTACAAGCAGCTGGTTTCTGAAAAGAGGGGGTCAAATTTATTGGAAGTGGGATTATTACTTTGCGAACTGTCCTGCAGGCTAGTTGTTCTTCAACTATGAGAGCAGGATTGTCTTGTTCCTTGTGATGTTATGAGAATTGGTGGAGAAGTTTTGTTTCTCTCCTTAATTGATGATACAGTTGCTCGGGTTTGTGGTTTGGTTCGACTAATTCCCTATCCTATGTCAGCCTAATAATTTGTCAACTTGCTTCCTGCAAATTCAATACCAAAGAACAAGTGTAAAGTACCAAAGTAATATACAATGTAAAACTAAAACAACAATTGTTTCCAATTTATAAGTTCCCGATAATGGCGCCAAAAACTTGTTATGCCCAAGCGCATACGCAAGTGTACGTGGTCTCACAAAGTAGTAAAGTGGCCTTAAATAAAGTTGAATATAGATCCTTCAGGGACTTGTGTTAAAAACTATCCAATTATAGTTTAACTATTGATATTAATTAGTGCAATGTAACCAAGAGAGAGTTTGAGAGTTATAACTAAAAGTAAATTAAATAATATGTAAAAGTAATGACTTCGGACAATCAATGGATAAAAACCTAGGGTTAAAGCACTACGAACATTCATACTATGCATTCAAACTTCATTGGTTAAGTTATTTATCTTGGTTGATGATTCACGGGATTGATTTTATAAAGATGGTCTCCCGACCTCTAACCACCTATCTAACTCAGACCCATAACTACATTGTTGAGCGGGGATGTGAGCACTAAGCTAAGCACATTTATATTTCATCCCATAGTGTACCAACAAAGGCTTTTGATATATCCCTATCCTAGATTATAATTCGAATTCCTTATTTCATAAAGCAATAAGAACCTTACTCTACTTACCCTCATTTCTATCATCTTATTCCCCCTCCCGAGTTCATAAAGATTACAATAACTATATCCTAAGGGTCGCAAATCCTTAAAATAATGATAAAAATGGTAAATAAACTAAAAAATATGATAAATAAACAAACCCAATTCAATTCCAAGTAATAGCAATCATGTTCTTGGCTTTAACCCCGGAAAGGGGGCTTTTAGCCGCTAATAGACATAACCGTAATCAAAATAATTGAATACATGATAAATCCATTAAAAATCTAAATTTAAAGAAAAAAAACCCTAATTGAACTGTTTTACAGACCCTCTCAAATTTTCAAAGTTTTCCAAGGTGTATAACATCAAGTACAAGTGCCCTATTTATAGGAGGACAAAACTGCCGAATTTTTGCACTAGGCCGCATTGTGGGGATAATTTTGTGAGTATAACTGCACGACATGCCCTTATCATGGATACCCACTGTTTCAGGTCCCTTAGTAATCCAACCATGTGTATCACACGCAATTTTTCCATATCTTGGGACCACGACGAGCCCTTGACATCCTAGGTGTCCAATTCGCGTCAAGTTGCATTTTGTGCTTTTGTTGATCCATTCCAAGACTTTTTGAGTTGTTTACACTTGATTTGAAGATCTTATATCCTTTATATATAATCATAATCAACTTCCCAAGCATCCTATAGGATTAAACACAACAAATTAGAGATTAAAACAACACAACATCCAAGACGACAAACTAGAAACTTAAGCTAAGAATACTAGTTTTGCCTCTTTTATCTTTAACTTGGTTTTGATTCTTGGATTAATTTAATTGTAATTTAAACACTATAAACAAGTTTTTACACATATAATTACACAATATAACCATTAGGAACTCTTTAAACACATCACAATCCATCGCGATAGACTAGAACATTACCTAGCTCAAGTTAGTAAAACTAGTTTTCTCATATGAACTCTAAATGATCAAATTAAGCACAAACTTATTTGAAATACACCTTAAACATTGCTATAAAGTACTTAAACTCTTAGATTCTCATTTATATCATCATTGACTCATTAAACACACAAGAAGTCCTCCAAACAAGGCTAAATAAGCTAGGATAACAACATTAAGGCATATAAATTCGCCTCAGATCAACATGCATGTCAAAGGTGTAGTTCACCTCTCAACAAAAATATGGTTGTGGTGTTTCAAAGGTGAATTGACTTTTTGCTTCTTAGGAAGGGGTAGGGCGTTGTGTAAGGATTGTAAGGTCATTTCGAGTGATAATCTTTTGACCCATCACAAGCTTCTAGTGATGGACTTAGGTATAAAGAAAGATAAGAAAATAAGGGGTAGGGAGGGTTAATCCAGAATAAAGTAGAGTGGCTTGACGCCGGTGAATGTGTTGGAGATAAGAGAGAAGGTAGAAGGAATGAGGATGTAGGAGTATAGAGAGGATGTAGATGGTATGTGGGATAGGGATTCTAGTTGCATCAAGGAGACTGCTAGAGAGGTGTTAGGTGTCTTGAGGGGCCAGACTGGACAGCATCGGAAGGACTAGTAGTGGAATAAAAAGGTAAAAAAAAAGTAGAGACTAAGAAGGGGGCGTATGCTAAGTTGGTTGAGAGTAAAGATAAAGAGGAGAAATGGGTGAATAGGAAAGAGTACAAGTTAGTGATGAAGGAGGCTGATTTAACAGTTACAGAAGTGTTTGGGAGCTTGTATGCGGGATTAGAGAAGAGAGACGGGGGAAAAAGGTTGTATAGGCTTGCTAAGTCTAAGGAGCGGAAGGTTTATGACCTCAATAAAGTAAAGTGCATTAATGGGGGAGGATGGTAGAGTGTTGGTGGAGAACGTTCACATTAAGAGAAGATAGCAGTCATATTTTCATATACTCTTAAATGATGAGGGGGGCAGATACATTATGTTAGGGGAGCTAGAACACTCAGAGAAGGGTCATGATTTCAGTTGTTGTAGACATTTTAAGGTGGAGAAGTTAGGTTATTCGAAGGATGCCAAGGGGTAGGGCGATGGGGACTGATGAGATTCTAGTGGATATTTGGAAGTTTACCGGCAAGGCTGGTTTAAAGATGGTTGATTGAATTATTTAACAATATTCTCAAGACTATGAAAATGCTCGAGGCGTGGAGATAGATTACAATGATTCCTTTATATATGAACAAGAGTGACATCCAGAGTTCCAATAACTATAGGGGTATTAAGTTGTTGAGTCGCGCTATAAAGATTAGGGAGAGAGTGGTCGAGCGGAGTTTGAGGAGGATAGTGTATATTTAGGAGAATTAGTTTATATTTATGACCGGTAGCTCGACGATAGAGGTAATTCACCTGGTGCGGAGACTGGTGGTGCAGTATAGGGAAAGGAAGAAAGACTTATATATGGTGTTCATCAACTTGGAGAAGGCGTACGACAAAGTTTCTAGGGAGGTTCTTTGGAGATACTTGGAGGTGAGTGGGGTCCCAGTAGCATACATTAGATTAATTAAGGATATGTATGATGGAGCAAAGACTTAGGTGAGGACAGCGGGAGGAGACTCAGAGCATTTCCATGTCTTGACAGGGTTGCATCAGGGATCGACTGTTAGCCTATTTTTGTTTGTGCTGGTGATGGATGTATTGACGTAATATATTTATGGAGAGGTGCCTTGTTGTATGATTTTTGCAGATGGTGTTGTTTCGATTAATGAGACACGGGGGGGGGGGGGGGTGAATGATAAATTGGAGGTTTGGAGACAAACCCTTGAGTCGAAAAGGGTTCAGATTGAGTAGGAGTAAGACAGAATATATGGAATGTAAGTTTAATTACTTAAGGTAGGAGAACGGTGAGGTAGTGTGGTTGCATTCCTAGGATATTTGTAAGAGGAATAGTTTTAAGTATCTCGGGTCCATGATTCAAGGGAATGGAGTTATTGACGAAGATGTATCCCATCGTATTGGGACAGAATGAATAAAGTAGAGGCTCATCTCGGGAGTGTTGTGTGATAAGAAGGTGTCGCTCAAACTTAAAGGCAAATTCTATAGAGTGACAGTCCGCCCGGTCATGTTGTATGAAGTGGAGTGTTGGGCAGTCAAGAACTCCTACATTTCAAAATTAAAGGTGGCGTAAGTGTGGATATTTCATTGGATGTGTGGGCTTACTAGGGGTGATAGGGTTAGAAATGAGACTATCTGAGAGAAGGTGGGAGTAGCTTCGGTGGAGGACAAGATGTGGAAAGTTAGTTTGAGATAGTTTGGGCATGTGATGAGGAGAGACACGGATGCCCTAGTTCGTAGGTGTGAAAGACTAGCTTTGGATAGTTTTAGGCGGGGTAAGGGTAGGCTGAAGAAATACTGAAGAGAGGTGATTAGACATGACATGGAGCAGTTACATCTTACTGAGAACATGACCCTAGATAAGAAGGTATGGAGGACATGAATTAGGTTAGAAGGCTAGTGCTTGTGGGTAGGTCGTAGCCAGTAGTTAGGAGAGCTTTGAGGTAGTCGGGCTGCTAGTCTTAGGGTTATGTCTATAGGTTGGAGTTGCTAATAGGAGGGTATGGGGGTGGAGGTGCCTTTGGTTCATTAGTGTAGGGTATTACTTTGTGGGTGTCTTATTTCTGTTATTCCATCGTGTTTAATGCTTTATTACAAATTTATTTACTATTCTTTGTCTTGAGTCGGGGGTCTATCAAAAATTACCTTTCTAATTCTCCGGAGGTAGTGGTATGGACTTCGTACATTTTACCCTCCCCAGACCCCATATGTTGGAATACACTGGATTTTTTGTTGTTGTTGTTGTAGTTTAAGGGGCATTTATGCCTTTTCTGTAAAATAAATGCTCCCTCCGTCTTATTTTATGTGTTAGTTTGACTTGACACGAAATTTAAGAAAGAAAAAAAGACTTTTAAAATATGTGGTCTAAAATAAGTCTTTAAATATTTATATGACTATAAACTATTTCATTAAAAATTAAACATGCATTATAAAATAAAATTGTTACTAAATCTAGAAATATGTCCTTTCTGGGGGTGGGGGATTGACTAAAAAAATAAGTCATATAAATTGAAGTAGTATTGTCACTCAAGTATTGAGAAGATCCCACTAAAGTCACTTTGTATTTTTCTTCCATTTTATGGTCATACATCTATTGAGAAGATCCTACAAAAGTTATTTTTGAATTTATCTTCCCTATATGACCATTCAAGTATTGAGAGAATCCCGCTAAAATTATTTTGAATTTTTTTTCTTTCTATAAAGTCATCTAACTTTAATTGCGTATTCTAAATTAAAAAAACAAAATCTTATTTCTCTCGATAAATTTCTAATTGGCATGTCATGACATGTTGATTTTATTATTTTTCAAGCAATGTAGGATAAAACCTAGACTTGTTTTGATTACAAAATATCAAATCTAGCCATTAATTTTTAATTATATGGCAATTTAAATCCTAAATTATTTTAAATTGATTTTATTATTCTAACCAGAATGATTTTCAGTGCAATTGTTAATTAATTTAAACGTAAAAATAAATGCTCTTGTTAATTTTGATAGTGAACTTTTATATCCCAAGGAATCAAATAATTCGTTTATAGATACTTGAATAACAATTATTATAAATGAAATCGTGTTTTTAAAATAAATAATTAGTTGACAGGAGTCATTAAACCTCACATCATACACATAATGCAAATTACTTCTTTGAAGTACTTTAATATTTTGATCCATTTCATATTAGGACAAAAGTTATGAGTGGATTATTAGTTTTTTTTAATTAACATCTTCGATTGATACATCAAATTAGATGGCACAATTTTATTTTCTATAGTCAAATTAATAAGTAATTGAATCTAGAAATATTCTTGTTAGGATGATAATACTTAATTTCAAAATGAATTAGGACTTAAATTGCATATATTTAAAACTAAATAGTTAGATGTAATTTCTTTAATATTCAAAATTAGTGTAGATTTTATCCTACATGACATGAAAAATAAAAAAGTTATATAGCATGACATGCTAATTAAGAAAGGGAAATATTTTTTTTGCTAGAATATAAAATTATTATTGGATAATTTTATATGGATAATTTATAGATAAAAAAAATTAAAAATAATTTTAGTTAATCTTTTTCAATAATTGAATGATCATATACAAAAGATATTTAAAAATGACTTTAGTATGATTTCACAATACTGGGATGATTAAATAATATAAGAAAAATTGAAAAGTAATTTCAATAAATTCAATAGTTAAGTGACGATATAAGAATTAACTCTGTAAATTGAGATAGAAAGCATTATATATAAGAGAGAATAATAAACTTTGGAAATACTCACAAGGCTACTTTAATAATTTCAATTGAATTGTAATCCACTAAAATTATAGCATATAGTTGAAGAAGATAAAATTATTTTATTTCGTTGCTTGTCAAATGGGACTTTGTATATGGTATGATTTTATTTTATTTTTTTGCTTGCCAAATGGGACTTTGTATATGGTGTGGGGAAGGAAAAGGTAGACATTGGGTGGCTTGGTTTAAGATGTGTGTTCCAGAAGAGGAAAAAGGTCTTGGGTTTAAAAAGTCTATATGATGTATCAACAACACTATTTTGTAAACTTTGGTGGAGCTTTAAAACTAAGAGGTCTATATGGAGTAAGTACATGATGAATAAGTATTGCAGCAAATTACATCCTAAAGAAGTTATGTGGAAAACTGGAGGTGATACCCAAGTTTGGGAGAAGATGATACAGGCAAGGGATCTTATTGATCACTTATTTTTTTGGAGGATAAGAAGAGATAATGAACATGTCTGGTATGACAATTGGAGTGGAATAGGTGATTTATATTCAATTATGGAGGTAAGAAGGGAATGAGATGATAGTTATCAGAAAGTAAAGGATTTGATTAAGAATGGACAATGTGATGTACAGAAACTACAACAATTATTGTCAGAGGACATAGAGGATCATATAATTCAGAATGTGAATATTCCTCAGAATGAAGTGCAACAAGACAAGAAAGTATGGATATTGGACACAAGGGGGAATTTTAGTGTCAAATCAACATGGCATTATATCAGGCATAAAGACAATCCTAATGAGTTATATAAGAAAGTTTTGATAAAAGGTGTGCCTTTCAAAATATATTTCTTTATGTGGAGAATGTGTAAAGGGAAGATTTCATTTGATACTACTATTAGGAGATGGGGAGTGGAAATGTGTTGGTGTTGCCAGAATCCAACACAGGAGACAGTGGCTCATATGCTATTGAGATCTGATTTTGCTAACAGGACTTGGTCCTATTTTTCTTTTTTTTGCAGAAATTAATATACAGGGATTGAGTCTGAGAAATATAATATATACATGGTGGAATGCATATGTAAATCCAAGGAAAAAAGCTTATTATAAAGCAGTGCCAGCTATGATAATATGGGAGCTTTGGAGAAGAAAGAATGCACTGAAGCACGAAAGAAAGGGAGTATCGGTACACAGGATGATAATGAATGTTACAAGGCATTTGAGGATGTTACTTAAGGTAAGAAAACTTGCATTATACTTCTCAGGAGATTGGCCAGGCATTATGCAGCAATTCATTAAGCTGAAACCTAGAATTATGGTTATATGTGTACTATGGGAGCCACCAAAAGCTGGATAGGTAAAATACAATACAGATGGTGTTTCACAAGGAAATCCAGGGAGAAGTTCTTGGGCATTTTGCCTAAGAGATAAACAGGGGGATCTATTATATGCAGTAGGAGCAGTTATTGCGGATGCAACTAGTATAGAAGCAGAAACAATTGCTATTTTGAATGCAACTAAACATTGCAGCATATTAGGACAAGATAAAGTGATCATACAAACTGACTCTCTAGCAATGAAACAGATGCTCAGCAAGGAGTGAAAAATACCATGAAAGATAAAAGATATAATAATGCAAACAGGGAGATTAATTGAAAGCAAGCAGGTGCAGATAGTTCATACATACAGAGAAGGTAATTAGCTAGCAGACTACTTAGCTGACATGGCAGTGGAGCAAAATTAATTCACATATACAGCATTTAATCAACTGCCTAGCTGTAATACCCCGCAAAGTTCTCTTCTAGTCTGAGCCTTAGAGCGTATCCAGCAAAGCAGAAAATCTGAGTCTAAAAGTTTCAGAAGTATCTTCCCAAGTATGAAACACTTTGAATCATGTGTAATTTCCCTAATTTCTAATTTTAGTCATGTATATCATTGAACAAGCTTTCCATCGATTCAAATTTCAACAAAATTCGACATCGGACAAAGAAATTATAGCCGTTTTACTAAGCGTTGTCGGAATCACAGGTTTGACGGTCGATCTGACGGACCGCCAAGTCCTTGGTGGACCGTCAAGTATCCCGTCAGACCAAGGCAGTGGCTTCCTTTTTCGGTCATCATGTGATGGCCAAAGTGGTGGACCGTCAGAAAGTTGACGGACCGTCAAGGGGCACGTCATACCGAGGAAGAATGTCCCATTCCTGGACCCCGAGTGACGAACGATCTGGTAGACCATCAGATTTCTGACAGACCGCCACTCTGAGGCAGAACATCCCAGTTTTGGAACTTGAGTGACAAACGACTTAGTGGACCGTCAGTCCCTCTGATGGAACATCAGGTTGACCGTCACAGACCCCGATCGGAATTTTCTAGACAAATTTTAAAGAGGCATTTTGGTCTTTTCCACATCCTCCCCCAGCTCTATAAATACTGGGCCAAGGGCCTTCAACTTCATTTTCTCTCTTCCATCCAAAAATTAGGGTTCCTAAAATCAAAATACTCTCTTCTCCTTTCATAAAATTCAAGAGAGATCAAGAAGGATCTAGAGAAATCAAGAACTCCTTGCAAGATCCTTCAAGAAAAGAAATTCCCAGGTATGTAGATGTTGATTCTTGGATCCCTTTTATTCAAGAAACTCAAGTACTATTTTTTTACACTTAAGGATTTTATGTTTTGTGATATTCCATGATTTGTATGAGTTGAAGTTGATGTTACTTGTGTTGTTGAGTTTGGATTCATGATTGTTTATAAGATTTATGGTCTTTGACCCTAGTATGTGGAATTTAAGTGATGTTGTGATGAGCCCTTTTGAAGTGGTGTCTATGTGAGGTGTTCATGACATTAGGGTGTAGAGATGGTTGAATAAGCGGAGTATACACCCCATAGGTTGGATGAAAGGATGAGGTGAAGCATAGAGGGAAAACCCAAAGACCATAAATCTTGTAGTATGTTAAAGGGGAACCCAAAGTTCTGGGCTAGTCCATGCACACCTAGTGTTTGATAAAATGCCTTAGTTAGCGGAATGATCCATAATAATAATATGGAATCCCTGAGTAGGTGTAGAACCGGACATGTCTAGTGGTTGTTGAAAGACCGTAGTGGGTAAGTTGAGACGAAATAGCGGTAAATCTCCCAAGTGAGTGCTCTTTGATTTATTTTAAGTTTTGATACATGCTAAGTGGTTAGCAAGAGAGTAATGACATGATAGTGTGAAGTTTTCCCGAAATCTCTTGATATCTAGATATATGTCGAGACCGATATAGGTGTGAAGTACTTGATGCAAGACTTCGTTGAATGGGGTATAATTTAATAGCATGTCTTCCTTAAGGTAGTTTGTGACGATGAATCGATATTGATAACCCCCTAAATGTTGGGAGTGATCCTTTGGTAATCATGATGGTGAATAGAGATTTATATTTCCTAAATGATAGATGTGATGCCGTAAGGTTTGTGAGAGGGAAAGTATGTTATGATTCTGAAACGCTTAGAGTGACCCCTTGGTAGTTGTGATGATGAGTAGACGTTTGTGAATCCTTGGAGGCTTGAGGTGATGTTTGAATGATTGTGAAATTTTATATATGGCATGGTTTCTGAGTTTCTTGTAAATATACCTGAATGATGGTAATGACGCATGAATGCTTGTGATGCTTGAATGAATGATGATGCTTTACTTCTATGTTATCGAGTCCTGGGGGTATTTATACCCGAAAATAGAGCTGTTGTCTAGAGCCCGTGTCAATTTCTCGATAATTCCAACCGAGCCATGATTTTCAGAACTCAGTGAACTATGGAACTCTATATCCTCAGAAAAGTGTGAACCTTAATAAAGCTCAGTAATCTCAATTATCTCTGTATCGCTAGTAATCTAGCCTCAGACCTGTACTCAGCCCAGTCCTAATAGAACTCAAGTGATTCAATTCTAAAATCTCAGAAATGATTCGAAT
The DNA here is from genome assembly GCA_030864215.1 of Capsicum pubescens. Taxonomy (NCBI): domain Eukaryota; kingdom Viridiplantae; phylum Streptophyta; class Magnoliopsida; order Solanales; family Solanaceae; genus Capsicum; species Capsicum pubescens. Next base: position 247,203,059 of record CM061548.1, read on the forward strand.
AATCTAATCAAGCCATGTATCGTCAGTCAGATATCGTGATTCGATATTATTTCTGTCAGATACGGAACCAAGTGATCTCAGCGTATTTCAGCCAGATCATTTGAGATACATGATCATGTAAACAGATTCAGCTTTATTGTGTTCATTCTAAGGATTCAGTGAGAGTCTTTCAGTTGGGAGTAGAAACTAGCACCGAGCGAGGGAAGGGATGGCGATTCCTCCCATCAGAGAGAGAGACCGGAGTCGTTAGTAGCAATCTATGAACTCCAGAACTGCATAGCCAGTGCAGGATACAAGAGTCCCCGTCAGTAGAGGCTTCGACTTTCTGCGAGGGTCATCCCATCAGAGAGGCTTGACCCGATAGTGAGTCTTTACCCGTGGCACGATATTGATGCCCTTCCAGCTGGGGTTACAGGTTAGACCCCACCTGTGGTAGGTTGGGGCATGTTGGTTAAGTGTATACTTCCCACAGTTGCAGTTTCAGTATAAATCTTTAGAATTCAAGACCGTGTGGTACAGTCGTCTATCTCAGTAAGGAACTCAGATAGTTCCATTAATTTATGGACCATCCCGTCAGATAGGCTTGGCCTCATATACGGATGCTTACTATCATATTTAAAGATGTCCCATCAGGGAGGCTTGATCTCAGTCTCAGATCATGTTGAATATTCTTATTATCATATTTAAAGATCTCCCATCAGATAGGCTTGGTCTCCTTCTCAGAATTTGTTGAGTATTCTTGTTGTCGGATTCGGATATAATCCTATTTTCTTATCATTGATAAATCTTCCGAAGTTATTTGTTAGAAAAGTTGAATCTCTAATTCTATCGGTTGAAAGCGGTAAGCTCAGAACTCAGTCTCTGATATAAGTATACTCAGATCCTCATTTATCAGTAGCAGATGAGTCAGTGGTTCAGTATCTCAGTGATGGTAGTGAGTTTAGCTCGCATTAAAGCGGTATCCAAGGTCAAGCCTCTAGAGTTATGATGATTATGAGTATGATTTATGCATTCTTGTATGTGTGCTTGTTTTCGTACGGGATTCTCATGATCATTTAGGTTATACATATTTTGCATGCATGAGCCCTTGTATTTAGCCTTACCCCGTCTACATACTCAGTATATTTTGTGCTGACGCATTTGCGCTATGGTGTCTCATTTGACACCATAGGTTTAGAGGCACAGAACCCAGAGTATCATCAGCAGATTAGTCCTAGTCAGCAGCAGTAGCAGTGAGTCCTCTTCTTTCGAGGATGAGTTTCAGTTTTCTATTATTGTAATTAAAATTTTATTTACTTTCAGTTGACGGAGTTAGTTGGGGACCTGTCCCATCAACTCCACAGTTCAGTCAGATTAGAGGCTTTTCGGACGGATGTATTGTATAGTATTCAGTTTTATATTTTAAGTATTTATGGATGTGTTGAACCTTATGGTCAGTTTCTGCATTTATTCCAGATATTATGCAGTGTATAGGTACAGATATCAGTAAAGGGTTAGCTTGTGTCCTTCGGGGTCATAAGTACCGTGTGACATCTCGGGATGGGATCTCGGGGCATTACACTAGCACAGGTAGAAGGATTCTAAACAGTGATAAGTATCAGTCATCTTATCTAAGGCTAGTAGTTACACATCATTCTACAGACTGGATAGACTAGTATAGTTCTTTCATACTCTTCTTTACAAGATGGGGAATAAACAAAAGGAAATGCTACTTAGCCTAAGTAACCAACCATAAAAAAGGTCTCTCAGTAGATCAGGGGTCCTTGGTCAGATTGTCAACACAAGCAACTTCGGTTCTTGACATCATCTAGTTATCAGTGGGTCCGAGCATCTCTTTACCTCTCTTCCTTTCAGAATTGGTTAACAAGTGATATGTTATTTTATAGATTGATTAGCAGATTTAACACAAAAGAAGTAGAAAGCTCGCTAGGAATGATGACCAGGCCTAAGTGGACAAGACCCTACTTTTGTGCACCAAAAAACTTTTCACACACCTTAGTACCGGAGATCTCAGCTAGTATAAAAAAGAAGATGGAGTTAAGCATGAGGAAAGTCATTCATAAGGCGCAAAAGGAAAGAAAACAACTTACTCTTGAAGCTGCAGAAGCATTCATCATAGCTATACCAAGGAACAAAATTTGTTACCCAAAGAAGAAGCATCTCAAGCTGGAGATTGATGAAGAAAATCATGGAAAAGAGAGAAGAGGCGGAGAAGACTGTTGTGAGCTTCTCTTAGCTCATTTAGGAAACCATACACACTTATTAAATGTTTTTGTGATGGGCCGGGTTATGGGTTGGACCTATCCGATTCTTTTTAATTTTTTGGATGCTTTTAGAATGGGTTGGCCCATTCATGTATTGATACTTTGATTATTAATAAAATATAAATTAAAAAAAAAAGTCATGATATGAGAAATCATTCTTGAGTTTTTTCTTGAATTTTTAATTGTTTAACTAATTTTATTTTAAAAAAATAAAAAATGAGGAAGGAATTACAAAATGAAGAAAACCTTCACTAATAAAGTGAGAGTTCAGGCTGATAATAAATAATTTTTTTTGTTGTTTAACTAATCGGTAAATCTCTCAACTAATTGTATAAAGTTATATTTATTTCTGATGAACTGAGTATGGTTCTCAATATTTTTTAATTAGATTTTTTTTAATGGATAATTTTATCTTACTTTTAAAATAATCAACAAAATATTTCAAAGATTGAAAGCTGAAATTATTGATTAAGTTAAAAATGAAGTTAGTGATATCAACTAAGATCAAATTGTTTTTAAGATATTTTTTGATTAATTGATAATTAATATTATTAAGCATAAATTAAATATAATAACTAATAAATTCTCAAATTTTATTTTGATTTTTTTTCTTAATTTAATATAAATTTAAGCTTAAATATCATATTAACTAGCTTAAATTCTTGCCACGTAAAATTATAAATAAAATAAAAATTTAATAAGTATCTAAAGAAATATATTTTTTTTTTACAATTATAAAGTATATGATCATAAACTCATATTAATATTCTTTAATTTATAATCTTCACGAATTACAATTATTTTATTTAATTATATTATTATCTAAAATATTAAATTATTTAAAGTTGAGCGGAACTTAATATCAACTTTATAAAACTAGTTAAAGATACAAGGTGAATGAGGTGGGTGGTGTGTCTGATCATTGATCGGAACAGCACCGCCGCGTCTCACTTTTTTGGGTCACAGAACGCCTCCAATAAAGTTATGGTTGGATAAATATCAATTAATCAGAAATTTTATCCACTTGCCTCGTTTTCTACGTTATCTCGTTTTTTCTCCTCTTAAATCTGCTTCCAATTATTATTATTATTATTATTATTATTATTATTATTATTATTATTATTATTATTGTGTTTTTCTCTCAAGGGAAAAAAAACTGAAGGAAAAGGGAAGAAAAACTTTAGCAAGATGATGAGAAGACAACAGGATCAACAATCTAAGCTTCTGTACGAGCTTTCGACTTTGATTCTTAATGTTCTCCAAGCTCCAACGATGCAGTTCGAGTTCTCTGGTCAGTCTCCAGTTATACAACGCAGTACACAGTCTCCACCAGCGAGGCCGATGCAGCCGATTACCCCGGCGGGCTTTGCTTCCCTGCTTCTGGGTATTTCTATGTCTTTGATGCTCTGCGGATCTGTAACTTTCTTCATTGGGTTTTTCATGATGCCATGGATTCTTGCGTTGGTGATGGTTTTGTATTTAGCTGGAATTGTTTCTACTTTGTCCATGATTGGACGAGCCATTTTCTGCCCTATGCCGTCGTCACAATCGCCACGAAAAGATGTTCAACGTAAGGATTGTTCTCCGCTGCAGTTTTTCGATTCTAGATCTTCTCCTTCTTTCTAAAGTTTGCACCTTTTTCATTTTCTTAGTTAATGATGTTTCATTGGCTGTTCGGCTTGGAAACTCTCTTCCTCATCTTACGTCTTTTGTATCTCTCGCGCTTGTTTGGCCTGTTATTGACGCAGGATTATTGTGAGCCCCTTATGATATATCATGAATGGTTTTTTCATATCTTCAGTTCGTTATAGTGCTGACTAGTTTTAAAATATGGATGTAGCCGATATAAGTTATAATGATTTAGCAGGTTATTTTTGATAACCAAAGAAAAAAAATTAGCAGGTTACTAACAATATTTTCTAGGTATCAGCTCATGTTAGTTTAACCATTTAATGATAAAATCATGTCCCTTTGTATAAGCTTGATGATTATATACACGCTGACACCAGGTATGAACTTGTACTAATCAACTCTAAATGTAAACTATGAGATGGTTGATGACTCAACTAATAATGTCTTCAGATTGGCTAAAAGCAATTTAAAACTCTTACATAGTTGCAGAGGTTTTGCCGGGGGTAGAGTTGGGCAGGAATGAATGTTTCCATGGAAATCAGCGTAAAAACTTTATTTCTTGAAAGAATGAAAACTGCGAGGTGAGGTAACTCGGGTGAGTTTTGTGGGACATGTTTTCTGGTAGCGCTGATATTTCTTTAGTTAAGAACTCATAATTTGGAGTTGACACCTTTATTTATCAGAGTTCTCTCATCTTTTCTTCTTGTACTTCACATTTGTGATTATGATTTCATTCCCTCTAAGATGTCCTAATTAACTTGCCTGCCACATTTGTTATGCAAATTGGCTTAATATGTCTAAAGCAAAATCGCCTCATTAATTTTTCGTTCTTTCCAATCTTAAGGATCAATTTGTAAGGGTTGAAGATTCTCTAGATAGGATTCAATTTGTTTCTTTGGGCTTTCCGATATCCCAACAACTGGGTTATCATTCACATATACTATCAGATTACCTTGTGTTTTGTTACTTGGTCAACTTAACATCCATGATCTTAATCTTTCAGTAGCGGAGTTAGTGGAAGTATAATTAAGAGTCACGAGAAGATCAACTTCCAAGAGTGGGAGAGGGAACATGACTGTTTTTCACTTTGCTAAAGTTTCAGTTACTGTATATCTAGAAAAAAAAGGATAAAAGTCTATTACTACAAAGTCTAACTGGACCAACAGAATTTTGTGTCTGTTGAAAATGAGTAGCTATTTATAATGTATTTCAAGTTAAATAATAACTTATTATACATCACAGAGTTGTAGTGTATGATGAAGGCGCTTGTCAGCAATGAAACCGGGGGAGGGCATGCATATATTTTAAACTGAAATTCGTGGAGAACAGGAAACTTGCTTGTGAATCTTGAAGTAGGGGAGGTTTTCTAAACTGGTCTTGACACCTGTAGTAGCAAATTCTCAGCATGTGCATTCTACCTATTTGAGAAAACAAATTAATTATAAGCTTCTCATTGACGAGCTATGTAGTCAGTACAATCAATTCAATCAGCTTGTGAAATCATGCAGTTGCTGGATATAGATTTTTCCACTTATTAACGTGTTTAAGATTTAAAACTTATATCTAAATTTATTTCTTCTTTGAGGGGACTTCACTACAACTCCTTAGCTTCTACACTTTAAGGTAAATAGTATGGCAGAGATATTAGCTTTGTTTGCTACTCTGCTAAATTTAATCTTTCTAACTGTATAAACCTGCTGTTTTCCTTTTCCGAGATATGTTAGAAACTTGGGGGTCGTGCTTCCCAGTTATTTTGTTCCCTAGTCAAGTAGTCATTGCTTCTTTAGAATGATTAGTGTGGGGTGTTGAGATGCTGATGTGGTGCAAGATATACAGTCCAGTTCTTTTGATATATCATGTTTCATATCTCTGTTGACTCGTTTATTGTAGTTTCTATGTTTCTCTAGAATGATTTATGTGACAGTTGAGATTCTGATTTCCAGTGCTGTATTCTCCAGTTTGATGTGATCTAGCATGTTTCGTACTCTCTTTTGGTTCATAGGTTTATTTTCTGTATTGCAGCATGTAAAATATTTTGAAGCAATATAACATTTGTATTGGGACACAGCAAGGGTGTGGAGGATGGTTGAACTCTTTACTTGGTGCAGTTTCCTGCAATGTTTAAAGAATGGAGGCAGATCTTTACATTGCATACTGGTCTTTATTGCAGGAGGACAGCTTAAGCTTTTGAAAGTGAAAATATTTGATTAGTTACAACTTACTGGATAGGAAGACTCAAAATGGATGTGCCACATTCTTTTATCACACACTATTTTATCTTGGTACATTATGCTGCATTTCTTGTGCCTTTAGAGATGTAGAAATGATATCTGGGTACATTATGTTGCATTTCTTGCCCGTGAGGCATAATTTGTGAGGCATAATTTGTAGTTTGAAAGTCCTTGAGCTAAGTCTTGTCTCTAAGACAATAGTTGTAGAACATCTCATAAATGAAAACATAACATGGTAGAGTCAACTCTTGCACGTGGGACATAATTTGTGTTTGAAAATCCTTGAGCTAAGTCTTGCCTCTAAGGCAATAGTTGTAGAACATCTCATAAATTAAAACACAATGTGGTAGTGTCAACTCTTGTCCATGAAACATAACTTGTTGTTTGAAAGTCACAAGTCTTGCTCTACAATGTGGTAGTGTCAACCTTCGCCCAAGAAACATAGCTTGTTGTTTGAAAGTCTAAGTCTTACCTTTATAATGTGATAGTGTCAACTCTTTCTCATGAGATGTAACGTGAATGGAAGAAATCGAAGAAAAGAACAAAAATAATAAAAATTGCAGAAAAAGAAAAAAATATTAAAAAATAAAAATCAAAGAAAATGTAGAAGTTAAGAGAGAATGGAAATAAAATAAAGATTGATAAAAAAAAAATTAAATAAAATTAAAGGGCGAGAAAAATTTAAAAATAAAAAAATAAAAATTAAAGTTTTTTTTTTTTGTTTTTATGAAAGTAGACGTCAAGAGGTGTAAAGGAAAAAAAAGTAAGAGTTGAGAAAAATTAAACAGAATAAAAAAATGTAATAAAAAATAAAAATCGAAGTTAAAGAAAAAAGAAAAAAAAGAAGTTGAGTGGAAAAAAAGAAAAAAGTAAGGGATGAGAAAAATCAAAAACAAAAAGACAAAAGAAAAAAAAATAAAATTAATGTAAAATTAAAAAGAGAAAAAAATAAATGTTGAAAGATATAAATATGAAGTTGTTATCCATTATTAGGATCATTTATGTTATTTACTCTACTGGTCAGGAGCAATTTCATTCGAAAAAATATTAGTTAATAGATAAAGGCTATTTTAAGGAAACTTTCTTATTTAGTGCTAAAATTTGAAAGTCACCCTAATTTGGATCTATTTTTGAGATTTATCCGTCTCAATGTATGTGCTATCTATACAATTTTGAGAATTAACTAAATTTTATACATATTTTTTAAATATTTTAAATTATTAATTATTGTGCTTTATAGTATTTTTCTTATGTCTCATTTTTTGTGCTAGTAATAGAATATAGAGAGTCAACTATTTTTTTTCTTTACGTGTTTTAACTATTTTAAATTGTTGATTATTATTATGATTTATAATATTTTTACGTAATTCTCAAATATATAATAGATTAAAAATAAAAGTAAAATAAACAAATACAAAAGAAAATATTTAAGCAGGCATCACAAACAAACATGTCGATCTATTGCCTACTTATCATCCTTTATGAGTGAGGTAATAAATAAAAAATGTCAATTTAAGTGGCACAATGCTTAGATAATCACAATAATTTAATTAGAGGTGATATAGTAAAATCATAATTGAAGCATTGAAGCAAACATATCTTAAATGACTTACAACAACTAATTGAAAGTGATATAGCAAAATTATTATAAAAAGTATTTGTGCAAAAGATTTAAATAGGCCTCATATAAGACGTCGAATTAATTTAAAACATCAAGAGTTAATTTATCATTTTATATCTATTTTATATTTTACGAAATATTATTAATTTTTTAATACTTAGATGACTTACAATAATTAGTTAAGGGTGATATTTCGTAAAAAGTGATATAACAAAGTTACTATAAAAATATTTGTGAAAAAAAATTTATGTGGGCCTCATATAAAATGTCAAGTTAATTTAAATATCAAAAATTAATTTATCATTTTATGTCAATTTTATATTAAATCTCATTAATTTTTTATTATTTAGATGACTTATAATAATTAATTAGGGGTGATATTTAATAAAATTACAATTGAATAGTTGAAACAAATATGTCATAAATGTTTTTTTTATTATTATTAAATATTATTAATTTCTTAATACATAAATGATTTATAATAATTAATTAAGATTGATATAATAAAATCATCATTGAAGCAACCGTATAAGATATGTCGAAATCGCCGCTCCTATAATTTAGAAAATCAAACCATGAACAGTCGAGCACAATTGCAGCAACCGTTACTCATAAGACAAGCTAAATAATGGATATGCATAATTTTTAATTATGTAATCCCTCTGTATCAATGCAGTATTTTTTAGATTTCAAAATTCAACCAAATATTTTTTCAATCTCACGCAATTCGTAACTAGATTGTTGCGCGTTAAACGCTTCAACCTTTCCACTCGAACTAACCTTTAAGTTGTGAATATCTAAGTGAAATATATCAACCTTTTGAATTATCTTAATTCTTTCTTTCATGAACCGTGTTTATCCTTTTGCAATTGTCTTAAGACAACCCCTATATTTCTCTAATAATTTCCTATAGGATCCATACTATTAAAAGCACAAACATTATTAGAATCATCATAATCAAAGCTCATGAAGAGGTTATAACTCTTGAAACAATCTTTCCATTGACTACCTGATGTGTCGGAATTCGATAATTGCAGATTTTTAAGCAACATTTGTTAGACTTAGTGTTCGTTTATGTTGAAATGCAGGAAATGGAATCATGGTAGAAGAATGAAGAAACAAGGCAAAAGAAGTTCAAGTGACGGTTCATCTAACAAATCGTTGGGAGCCTGACGAACCGCCACTCCATCCGTCAGATCAAAATAGATTGGGAAACTTCAATATTTATAACGGTTCAGCTGACGAACCGTCAAGCCCAAGCAAATCTAACATCAAAATGACGCCTTTCGACGGTTCTATGTGACGAACCATCATGGTCCTGGCAAAATATTAGGCGAGCATTCAAGACAAAGGTGACAGTCTGCTTTAAAATTCAAATTTCAAATTTTCTGGGGCATATAAATACCTAGTTTAGGGTATAGAAGGGACATCTTTTGACACTTAGAATATTTTTACGACATGTTTTTTCTGGAGATTAATGTTTTTGGGGTTTTCAAATGCTACTACTTTTGTTTTTGTCAAGAATTGAAGGGTCGAGTTTCATCTTTGTAAGAATTCATCTTTTAATTATGAAATCTATTGTTTCTTTCTTCTTAATTACAATGTATGACTAAAAACCCTGTAACTAGGGTTGTGGAATGCAAGACTAAATAATGATTTTTGGGTTAATGTTGATATGAATTCGTATTATACATGTGAATGTGTTGTTATTTTCTTCATCTTAACAAATCTTTAATAGTTGCGAACATCAGAACAAGCCCTAAGTTTAACTTGCTTAAAATAAGAGGTCAATATTAGAAAAAGGGTTTATCAACGATGAATAATAGTTTTTAACTACCATCTAATGAGTAGCGCTCTAACGAGAATGATCACCATGGGGCTAAAATTGACGGAATATTACTGAGGTCTGATAACTGACTAAGATTTACTGAAGTTACTGAGTTTTCCTAAGTCATGAAACTGACTGAATTCTACTGAACATAGCTTGACTGAGAGTATCTTGAGAACATGACATAAGCTCTAGGAACATAGCTAATTTTCGGGTACGAGTACCCCCAGGACTCGATGGAAAGAAACTGACAAAGCATGACTTTCTTGAATATTTAACCAACATCACAATCCATAATTCATTTATTAAGGCATTTCATCAAACATATGATATGCATAAACTTGTACATATATGAGGATTGCATAATATCATACTAGTTGGGAACTTTTCCTTCGCATAGGCATTTAATCAAACACATGGTAAGCATAGTATATGTAGACAACATTATACAACAAATAAACATCATGATTCAACTCCAATTTCATCATCCAAGGGTTTAATCATAGGTTCACACGAATCTACACCTATACTAATCAATTCCGCATAAAGTTGATTACCCAACATGGATTAGAATTCAATTGGTCATTATCAACATGAACAAAAGCAAACCCAACATGAAATTCATAAAGAAATCCATACATTTGAACTTTAAAAAGAGATTCTTGGGCTTCATGGACGAAAGGAGTCCATGAATGAATACTATGCATATCTGATAGTGAGTTTCTTGAAGTTCTTGAACTTGAAGAATTTAAATCTCTTAGTTCTTGAAGAATATTTGGATTTTGTTGCTTAAGGATTGTTCTTAGAGAGAAAACCCTATATTTAATATTGTGGAAGAATAATGAAATTATGAGCCTTGGTCGGATATTACTAGGTATATAAACGGGTGGTAAAAGACCAAAAAGACTCTTTAAAAGTGACTTAAAAATAACTGAACGAGATATGCGATGGCTCATACGATGGCCCATCGCTGGATCGACGGTCCGTCGTTTCAACCGTCGTAAATGGACCTGGATAGGGACTTACTACCTAAGTAGTGATGGCATGGGAGACGGTCCGTCGCAAGTTCGACGGTATGTCAACCTGTCCATCGCACCTTATCTAGAAGGTTGCCGTACTGCCTTGGCTGTGATGGTCAAGGCGACGGTCCATCGCTAGATCGACGGTCCGTCAACTTGGCCGTCGCACCTGGACGATTCTGACAGCTCTCGGTAAAACGTCCATAACTTTTCACTCCGATACCAGATTTAGACGAAATTGGTATCGTTGGAAGGCTAATTCAATTTCCCATATGATAACAAGTGAAAATCTTAAAAATTCCATATGTACAAAAATGGATTCCTATTTCAAAGAAAGTTTCTAACATTCTTGAGACAATTTCAAGCTAGGAAAATGTACGGGGTATTACAATATCTCCCCCTTGAGAACATTCATCCTCGAATGAGACTGAGAGAGAGGAGAGAATATAAACTGAAGTAAATACTGAACATGAATAATGGGAACATGACTGAAATGATTGATAACTGAACATATCATACTGAACATGCATATCTGATGCATGCGTAACTAATTCATGAATGCATGACTGAGTGTTCTGATGAACTAAATTTCTCACAATGAGAATGCATGCCTGATGCATAATTATATAACTGAACTGATATATGAATGCATGACTGAATATGCAATGGTATTTAATACCAATTTTTTAATGAAATCCTGAACATGAACTGTATACCAAGCTTGTAACTGAAGTCTGAACATGAAACTGAAAAGCTTAAGGAGAACCATTACCTTAAGCTTGACCTGAGTTAGCGGAGAAGAGGTGAGGATACTTGGTTTGCATATATGCTTCTGCTTCCCAAGTATCTCCCTCAACGAACTCATTTTGCCAAACAACTTTGACTAGAGGGACTTCTATGTTCCTCAGTCTACGAGTCTGATAGTCTAGGATTTTGACTGGAATATCTTCATAAGAGAGGCTTTTCTAAACATCTATGCTCTGAATAGGGACTACAACTGCTGGATCACATATGCACTTCTTGAGCAAAGAGACATGGAAGACTGGATGAACTGAGGCTAGATCTGAAGGCAATTAGGCTACTTGCCAAGACGACTGAGAATTTTGAAGGGACCGACATATCGGGGACTGAGATTTCCCTTCTTGCCGAATCTCTTCACTCCCTTCATGGGAGATATATTTAGATAGACATAGTCACCAATCTCGAACTCGATCTCCTTTCTACACACATCTGCATAAGACTTCTGTCGGCTCTAAGCAGCCCAGAGTCTTTCTCTGATCAACTGGACTTTCTCTAAAGCATCAAATACTAAGTCAGGACCTATGACTTAGGCCTCACTAACTTTGAACCAACCGATTCGAGATCTGCATCTCCTACCATAGAGAGTTTCAAATAAAGCCATCTTACTACTGGAATGATAGCTATTGTTGTATGAAAACTCAATCAAAGGCAAATGGTCATCCCAACTACCCTTGAAATCAATTGCACACACCCTTAGCATATCTTCTAATGTTTTAATGGTCCTTTCTTCTTGACTATCTGTCTGAGGATGAAAAGCTGTACTGATATGAACTTGGGTACCAAGACCCTTTTGGAATGCTTTCCAGAAATGAGAGGTGAACTGGGTACCTCTGTTTGAGATAATGGATAACGAAACTCCATGCAATCTGACCAACTCTCTGATGTAGAGTTTGGCGTAATCCTCGACTGAATAAGAGGTATAGACTGGAAGAAAATAAGTTGATTTGGTCATCCTGTCTACAATGACCCAAACTGAATCATGCTGATGACGGGTACGAGGCAAACCCATCACGAAGTCCATGTTCACAACTTCCCACTTCTAAGTAGGAATTCTGAACTCCTGCATGGAACCACTAGGCTTCTGATGCTCTATCTTAACCTACTAACATGTAGAATACTTAGCCACAAACTCTAAAACATCTCTCTTCATCGACTCTACCAATAGATTTCCCGCAAGTCGCGGTACATCTTTGTGCCCCCTGGATAAATAGAGTAGCACGCACCTTGTGCTTCTGCAAGACTTCGCTGCCTTAATTTATTTACACCTGGAACACAGAGACGACCCTGGCAACGTAGAACATCATCTCCCCCTTGGGAGAAAACCTCTACTTTCTGATCCTTGACTGACTCTTTCAACTCAACTAAACTGGGGTCTTTATCTTGTCGTTCTTTCACCTCAGAAACTTGATATGATTCTGAACTACTCTGAACCCATATGTTACCCTCTTCTGTATCGACTAAGTGAACACCTAGTCTGGCAAGCTGATGAATTTCCTGAGCTAACTTCTTCTTACTGTCCTCAACATGAGCAACACTACCCATAGACAGTCTACTGAGAGCATCGTCCATAATATTGGCCTTGCCCGAATTATAAAGGACACTCATGTCATAATCTTTCAAGAGCTCTAACGACTTTGTTTGACGAAGATTGAGAGCTTTCTAAGAAAAGACATACTGGAGACTCTTATGATCTGTGAACACATATACATGAACACCGTATAGATAATTCCTCCAAATCTTTAAGGAAAAAAATATCATACTGCATGAGGACATAACCCAAACCTACTCTAGATGTATCAGAATACACTACAAAACCATCTGAACCATTTAGAAGAGCTAGGACTGGAGCTGAGGTGAGTCGAGTCTTCAACTCCTAAAAACTCTTCTCGAAAGGATCTAACAACTGAAACTTGACTTTCTTCTGAGTCAATCTGGACATAGGGGATGCAATAGAAGCAAATACCTCAACAAACCGCCTATAATAGCCATCCAAACCCAAGAAACTCTTGATGTCTGATGGAGAGACAGGTCTGGACCAGTTTCTTACCGCTTCGATCTTTTGAGGATCTACTCTAATGCCATCACCTGAAATAATATGGCCAAGGAATGCTACTGACCTTATCCAAAATTCAAACTTACTGAATTTGGAAAACACCTGATGATCTCTGAGAGTCTGAAGTACAATTCTGAGATGGTCTGCATGATCACGCTCACTGCAGGAATAGACCAGAATATCATCTATGAAGACTATGATGAACATCTTCAAGTACTGCTTGAACACACGGTTCATCAGGTCCATGAAAGCTGCTGGCGCATTAGTAAGACCAAAGGACATAACCAGAAACTCGAAGTGACCATACCGAGTATGAAAGGCAGTTTTTAGAATGTCACATTCTCTAACTCTAAGCTGATGATAGCCGGATATAAGGTCTATCTTAGAGAAATAGCTTTCACCATGAAGTTGGTCAAATAATCCATCGATTCTGGGAAGAGGATACTTGTTCTTGACCATGACTTTATTGAGATGGCGGTAATCAATACATATTCTGAGAGAACCGTCTTTATTTCGCACGAATAAGACTGGTGCACACTATGGGGACACACTGGGCCTGATGAATGCCTTATCTAAGAGATCCTTCAATTGTTCTTTCAATTCTCTGAGTTCTGCAGTGCCATTTTGTATAGAGTAATAGATATAGTCTGAGTATCTGGAAGAAGATCAATATAAAAATCTATTTCCCTTTCGGGAGAAATTCCTGGAAGATCATCGAAAAAGACATCTGAATATTCATTCATGACTAGGACTGAATCAAGACTGGGAGTTTCAGAACTAGTGTCCTTCACTCGAACAAAATGATAGACACATCCCTTAGATATCATTTTCCTTGCCCGAACGTAGGAAACAAGCTGACCTCTAAAAGCGGATACACTACCCTTCCACTCTAGGAGGGGTTCTTTTGGAAATTGGAACTGAACTATTCTATTTCTACAGTCGACTGTGGCATAGTAGGAATGAAGCCAATCCATGTCGAGAATGACATCAAAATCAGTCATCTCTAATTCGACTAAGTCTGCTGAAGTGAGTTTCTGAAATATCATAACCGGGTAGTTCCTGTATACCTACCGGGCTATGGTGGTTTTACCCACTGGGGTAGAGACTGAAAAGGGCTCTGCTAGAATTTCGAGACTGACTCCAAAATCAACTACTATATAGGGAGTAACAAAATACAAAGAAGCTCCTGAATCTAGCAAAGCGTAAACATGCACATGAAAGATCTGTAACGTACCAGTAACCACATCAGGAGAATTTTCCTGATCTTTCCGGGATTGAAGAGCATAAAGTCTATTTGCGCGTTGCCCACTAGTAGCGATGGAGGTGGCACCCTTCTGGTTTGGGCAACCGGACTGAGCTGGGGAACGGTTCTGCTGACCCTAAGGACCTAGATGAGGATAGTCTCTGACTTTGTGTCCTGCCTTTCCACACCTAAAACAAATACCACTACCAGCTCTGCATATATCTTGATGGTTCTTACCACCAATATGGCAAAAAGGATAGGTGCGGGCAATGCAATCACTGCTCTGAGACTTAGGGCCTGGTGCTCTATCTTTGTTACCATCCCTGAACTTAGGAGTTGGAGCACTAGCTGAAGAAAGAGCCAGAATTGATGACTTAAGATGAAACTAAGAACGGTTTCCTCCTTCTAATTTGGGCTGAGCAAAGTTGAAACTACCTGTCCTTGCTCTCTTATTTTGATTCTCCCTCATCTTAATCTTTTGGTCTTCTATCTACTGAGCATGAGTTATAAGCCTAGATAAAGTCATGTCACTATTTAAAATCACAGATCTACACTCGTTGACCGCACTATCATTCACCCCATACACAAATTTACTCATCTTGGCCCTGCTGTCTGCAACCACATGAGGGCCATATCTGGCTAATTGAGTAAACTTAAGAGAATACTCTTTCACCCTCATGTTTCCATGCCTGAGGTTGATGAATTCTAACACCTTATCTTCTCTCAAATCTAGGGGAAAGAACCTATCTAAGAATGCGGTGACAAACTCCTCCCACTCAATAGGCCTTGCATCATCTGTCCTTTCTGACTTCCACTGCTTATGCCAAGTGTGAGCAACATCCTGCAACTGATATGTAAATAGCTTAACACTCTCAACAGATGACACCCCCGTAACGTCAGTAACCTTCTGAACCTCATCGATGAATTCCTGAGGGTCCTCATCTAACTTAGACTCGAGAAAGGATGGAGGATTTATTTGGGTGAAGTCCTGACTCCTGACTGCAGCTGAATAGGCCACTGGGTTGGCCAAAATAATAGATGGTCGTTCATTCAGAGCAACAACTGGCTGGGCAAGAGTAGTGAATACATCTCTGAACTCTGTATGAGAAACATGTTCGCCCAAAGGTACTTTGGGCTAAGGGGCTGACTGATTTTTGTTTCTTCTTTTTAAAGGCATGTTTTGTAGAAGAAAGGGAGAAACAAATTAGACTGAGAGATTGATTTGAGATTATGCTTACTGGCATGACATGAATACTAAAAGAAGGGAAACTATTTGTAAAACATCTTATAGCCTCTTGCACGTAAATGTGGCGCACAACACACTCATGTACAAGACTCTACTAGATGTGGCTTTCAGACTTCCTAGGACTCTATTGAACCTTAGGCTCTGATACCAAGTTTGTAACGCCCCGAATATGGTACCCAGAACATTACACGGTGCTCATGACCCCAAAGGACCACTAGCTAACCCATGACTGATATCTATACCTGTATACTACATAATATACTATATAATCCAGAAACATGAACTGAAAAGACACAAGGTTCAAAACTGAAATATAATATCTGATAAAATATAACATCTGGGTGGGGTATAAAACACCCAAAACTAACTGAAATAAACTATCTGAACATGTTGTAGTCTACTGATGCTACTGATGCTCTGGAGCTCGTGTCTCTGAATCTATGGTATAAGACACCATAGCGCAAATGCGTCAGTACTTTGAATATACTGGTATGCATGTGAGGTAGGCTGAATGCATGGGGTTCATATGCTTGAACAATACTGACTAACTGACTAATATGAACGTGAGAATGCATGCATGAATATAAAGTAACTATAACTGAGATCGTGATAACATAAATTTACTGATAACTAACATGACTGGTAACTGAGTTCTGATGACTGATATAAATGATAACATAAGTGACTGTATCTGACAGTCCTGAATCTGATGGAACTAGCTGAGCTCCGTACTGTATTTGAGTTGACTGTATCTGACAGTCCTAAATTCTGTAGAAGATACCTAAATTCTGTAGAACTATTTGAGTTCTTTTACTGATACTGATACTGAAATTATGGGAAGTAGTTATCTAACCGACATGCCCCTAATACGCTATTATGGTTGAGTTGAGGTCCAATCTGTAACCCCAATTCGAAGGGTGTCAATACCGCGCCACTGGTAAGGATAATCTGTGAGTAACCCTTATATAATAGGTAAATCTAGTGAGAACGGTGGGAACCCTCACATAACAAGTTAAGACATCTCATCTACCCTCATATAGCAGGTTATGATGTCTCAACATATGCTGGATATATAATTCTAAACTGCAAGGATTGATTCTAAGAATCACACCCTTATATAACAGGTGAGTTCCCATCCTTGGGTTCGCTCGGTGCTAATTTCTACTCACATCTGAATAGACACTGAACATGATTAACTGAACTGACTGGACTGAGTTAACTGAGTTTTGTTGATTGATGGAATAAATTTGAGGTCTGATAACTGATTGAGATTTACTGAAGTTACTGAGTTTTCCTAAGTCATGAAACTGACTGAATTCTACTGAACATAGCTTGACTGAGAGTATCTTGAGAACATGACATAGGCTCTAGGCACAACTAATTATCGTGTACGAGTACCCCCAGGACTCGATGGAAAAAAACTGACAAAGCATGACTTTCATGAATACATGACCAACATCATAATCCATAATTCATTTATCAAGTTATTTCATCAAACATATGATATGCATAAACTTGTACATACATGAGGATTGCATAATATTATACTAGTTGGGCATTTTTCCTTTACATAGGCATTTAATCAAACACATGGTAAGCATAGTATATGTAGACAACATTATACAACAGATAAACATCATGATTCAACTCCAATTTCATTATCCAAGGGTTTAATCATAGGTTCACATGAATCTACACCTATACTAATCAATTCCACATAAAATTGATCACCCAACATGGATTAGAATTAAATTGGTCATTATCAACATGAACAAAAGCAAACCCAACATGAAATTCATAAAGAAATCCATACACTTGAACTTTGAAAAGAGATTCTTGGGCTTCATGGACGAAAGGAGTCTATGAATGAACACTATGCATACCTGGTAGTGAGTTTCTTGAAGTTCTTGAACTTGAAGAATTTAAATCTCTTAGTTCTTGAAGAAGATTTGGATTTTGTTGCTTATGGATTACTCTTAGAGAGAAAACCCTATATTTAATATTGTGGAAGAATAATGAAATTATGAGCCTTGGTCGGATATTACTAGGTATATAAACGGTTGGTAAAAGACCAAAAAGCCCCTTTAAAAATAAGTTAAAAATAACTGAATGGGATATGCGATGGCTCATGCGATGGACCAGGATAGGGACTCACTGCTTAAGTAGTGACAACTTGGGCGACGGTCCGTCGTAAGTTTAACGGTCCGTCAACCTGTCCGTCGCACCTTGTTCAAAAGGTTGCCATACTGCCTTGGCTGCGACGGTCAAGGTGACAGTCCATTGCTAGATCGACGGTCCGTCAACCTGGCCGTCGCATCTGGGGAATTCTGACAGCTCTCGGTAAAATGTCGATAACTTTTCACTCCGATTCCGGATTTAGACGAAATTGGTATCGTTGGAAAGCTAATTCAATTTTCCACATGATAACAAGTGAAAATATTAAAAATTCCACATGTACAAAAATGGATTCCTATTTCAAAGCAAGTTTCTAACATTTTTGAGATAATTCCAAGCTAGGAAAAAGTATTGGGTATTGTAGTAAGTGGGGTGGAACTTGAGGCTATTTAAGGATAGAAAGGAGAAAATATTTTTTATCCTATTTATTATACCAGAAAAGCATTAAATGGGGTGCAAAAGAACTACACAGTTACCAAGACTTACTTATAGTGGTCTATGCCTTTGAGAAATTTTGGGTTTATTTAAATTCTGCAAGGTCTTATGATCTGAATAGATATCTACGTTAACCCCATACAAATAATGGTGCCAAATATTCAAACAGAAACTACAACCACTAACTCTAAATCACGAGTCAGATAATTTATCTCATGAACCTTAAGAATCCTAGAATCATAAGCCATCACCTTGCCATACTGCATCAAAACATAAGCACAAATCCATTAGTACCCTCCGACAAGGTCAAAACTGGCACAAAAGTAAACTTACATTTCATCTTCTCAAATCTACCCTCACAAGCATCGGACCACAAGAACCTTACCTTTTTCTGAGTCAACTTCATCAAAGGAGCAGCAATCAATGAGAAACTCTCCACAAACCTCCTATAACAATAATAATCCAAGCCCAAGAAGCTCTGAATATCGATTGGAGTCGTGGGTATTGGCCACCTCTTAACCACCTCAACCTTCTATGGATCCACTTTGACCCCCTCATTAGAAAAAACACACCCAAGGAAAGTCACAATATCCAACCAAAACTGACACTTAGAAAATTTAGCATACAACCTCTAATCCTTAAAAGTTTGCAATATAATTCAGAGGTGGTTGGCATGATCCTCCTTACTCTTAGAGTACACCAAAATATCATCAATAAAGACATTAACAAACAAGTCCAAGAACTATCTAAACACTCAATTTATGTGATCCATGATAGCAGCCAGAGCATTTGTCAAACCAAATAACATAACCAAAAACACATAGTGACCCTACCGGGTTTGGAAAGTAGTCTTAGGGTTATCAGTCTCCCTAATCTTTAACTGATGATAGCTCGAATGAATATCAATCTTAGAAAAATATCTAGCACCCTAAAGCTTGTCAAAAAGATCATCTATCCTAGGAAGAGGATACTTATTATTCACCATCACCTTATTTAACTGTCAGTAATATATACATATTTGAAGAGACCCATCTTTATTTTTCACGAAAAGCATAGGGGAACCCTATGGAGAAACACTAGGATGGATGAAACCCTTATCAAAAAGATCTTTTAACTATTCCTTTAGCTCCTTCAACTCAGCTGGAGCAATTCTATATGGAGGAATAAAGATAGGATGAGTATCTGGTAGAAGATCAATCCCAAAGTCTATTTAACTATCGGGATGAAAGATAGAAAGGTCACTGGGAAACACCTTGGGAAACTCATTAACCACATAGACAGATTACAATGGTGGAACCTCAGAACTAGAATCATTAACCTAAACCAAATTAGATAGATATCCCTTGAAAATCAGCTTGTGGGATCTAAGATAATAAATGAACCTCCCTTTACTTACTAAGGAACTCCCCTCCTATTCTATTACCGGTTCATTGGGAAACTAGAAACTGACCTTATGGATCATACAATCCAGAGAAGCGTAGCATGAGTGAAGCCAATCCATCCTTAAAATGACATAAAAATATACTATGTCTAACTCTATCATATCCACCAAGGTATCTCGATGAAAGATGGACACCATACAACCCCTATAGACCTTTTTAGCCATAATAGAATCACCCATGAGGTAGACATTGAGAAAGGCTCAAAATAGTTTCAAGACCAAAACAGAAATACATAGCCATATAAGGGGTCACATAAGAAAGGGTAGACCACAGATTAAGCAAATAATACACATCATGATAGAAGAGTTTCAACGTACCAATAACAATATCATGAGATGCCACAGATTCCTAATGGGTGGCAAGTGCCTAAAGATAATTCCAACCAGTGTCGGTACCAAAAGTAGCACCCCGTGGTGCAGGAGGTGATAAAGTAGCAATCAAAACTTTATTAGCCCAATGGCTACTTTATCTAAACGACGGTTTCTCTAAATATGACCAGGATGGCCATATTAAAAACACAGGTTCCTCCTCTCATCATAATAACCACAGTAAAGATGACCATAAAATTGATAATGAAGATCAGATGGGGCTGACTGACCTCCGCTATCCTGAGACTGGGCACTCTGTGCCTTAAAAACACTTTCTACCTGAAAGTGACGATCACTAGATGTCTTATGATAAGGAGCACTAACAAAAAAATATAAACCATAATTTCCCTAAGTCTTTTTCTTGCCTCACTATCTACCATCCCTTCCACTAAATTGTTGACCTCCACCCCGCTCTGAATTCATGAACTTCTTATTCTGCCTTTGTCCCGATCTTCGTTACCTCTTCTCTCATCCTTAACCTGCTACATATGAACCATAAGTTTGGAAATATGCTTGTCATGTTCAACATCGTAGCCTTACACTCTAATATCAATTCACGCGACAAGCCCAAAGAAAACTTTTTCATTCTAGGCCTCATGCTAGACACCAACTTCGAAGTGTAATGAGACAACTGATGGAACTTCAAGGCATATTCTTTCACACTCATACTACCTTGCCTCAAGTTTACAAACTCTTTGGCCTTAGCCTCCCTCTACTCCCGAGGAAAGAAATTATCAAGGAAAGCACCAGAAAACTCCTCCTACATAGCTTGCTTAGAATCATTACCCTTCGACTGCTGCCCCTTCTCATACAACTAATATGCCACATCCTTTAATTGGTATGCGGCAAACTCCACACCCTTTACATCAGAAGCATGCATTACTCAAAAAATCTTCTCCATCTCATCAATAATTTCTTCAGGATCCTCCTTAACCTTAGAGCAATGAAAGTTAGGGGATTCAGCCTTATAAACTTCCCAACTTGAGTAGCCTTAGAAGAACTCACAACAACTCTAACAGGACTAGACTAACAAGACTGAGATGTCACCAACTGAGTAAGCATATTAATAGAATGATGAAACTCTGCATTAGAAATGTCTCCTTGAGGTTATTAAACATGAGTGTCATCAATTGGAAAAGAAATAGTGGAGATCGATGGAACCCTAGGAGGAGCATCACAATCAGGATCAGGGACCCTAGACCAGGTCTATACTCTATAAACGGGGTGAGTCCCTTCTACATTTCACTCAGGTAGGGTAGAGGTGCCAACGAAGTATCTCAAACATCAGATCTTTGAAGAGGCATGATTTGAAACACGATCAAACCATAAGTTAGAGAAATTCCATGAGCCTAGACTTTACAACCCAAAATAGAACACAAGAAAGGGAAGCATTCCTAAATGTTTTATAGAAACCCTAGAATGCTAGATTTGTTCTTGACTTTGGAATTTTGAGAGAAGAGATGTTTTCTTTGATTTGTTTATGGACGATAATGAGACCCTAGAAGTGTTTTTAAGTCGCGGGTTATAACTGAGGAAGGAGGGAAATGATTAAAGTTCCCCTAATTAAAAGTGTAGGAAAATAATGTATAGTCAGTATGAGTTGGGTAACGACTCGTAGTGCCTAGTTAAGAGTCATTGCCGGGAATCATAGCCTGAGCAAAGAGTTAGGGAATCCACACTGTTATGGTCACGAGTCCCACTCCATGAGTCGTGACATTACACTACGACTTGTGAGACCTAGTTGTGATCTGAACAGTATCCCAGGGACATCTCACTATTTTAGTCATGAGTCATACCCTACATCTCATGAACATACCCTACGACTTGTAGGGTCCTAGTCGTACCCTAAATAGAAACCTTAGCCACCTCACTATTTTGACTAGGATTGTCATAACTCCAACTAGGGCTTGGTCGTGACGGGTATCTTAAGTCCATCGTGGACCGGATATCACCCCCTTTGCCAAGTCAAACAGAATACAATACACTAATAGTGGCTGAATTTTGAACATATAACAAGATAGAAAAAGATAATCTAAAAGGGAATCTATAGTATGTCAATAAGTAATACATAATCCATAGTAATCCATAAAGCCTCTACAATTCGAAAATAATATAAGTCAATACATGCCCCCGATGATAGAAAGAAGAAACCATGAGAAATAGTGTACAACATAAAATAAACCATGAAGTAATAGCCTTATGGAAGAAGGAGGCTAAACATTCAAGCTAACTCACGAACGGTCCAAGATAACTTATCACTATGCCGAAAAGATAGAAGTGTCTCTAGTTCTTGCATCGCATGGGGATACAACATCGAAGACAATTAGCGGGTTGAGCACTAGCATGTTACTCAGGGAATGGAAAAAATAATGCAATCATAATTAGTCTAAGAATATCTAAAGCTAATGCACATAATGAGATGCATATACGTATACATAAATATAACATACCGGGGGAACAAGGCTTAGCATGAACTTTAAAACATTAGTCTGTACTTTATATCTCAACATCATAAAAAGGCACGCATGGGCTATATGGGTTCAACTCCCCCATCTGAAAGAGCCCTAGTGCGTATTTGCCGCACACACTAGAGGTATCAATGAAGACCAGGAAATGTCCTAACCCCACGTTAATCAAGGATAAAAATATACATAAAGTGTAACACATGTACACGATTATCAAGACCAACCCTTACATCGGCAAATGTGAGTTTCCAATATCAGTCCCGTTGAGACATCCACTGTCACCGCTTAGCTACGCAATCCCCTTTAAGACCATATTAAAACAAGTTTCACATAACCCATTCATTTAACCAAGGAACAACACATTAAGGCAACCACATGTATCGTCACACTCTTACGCTTGTGAGATTACACTTATGCCATTTTAATTACATTCCATTATCTTGGGTGAATGCCACAACCTCCTTTGTTTATTAAATCAAGTTTGGGGAATGTCTCAACCCCTTATAGTTTATCAAATTGACTTGGGGGAATGCCTCGACCCTCAAGGTTTTAATATCAATCAACACGCGGCCAACAAGTCCTTTAAAATCCATGTTTAACCTTTTAACCAATTTTGCAATGCAATAGTGTAGGTAAGTAAGTCAAATAATGTGACAAGTTATATTTCAAAACCAAGGACACAAGTGGGTTGAGGGAACACAATTTCCAAACCAATTTCAATACAAAATCATCAAATTGGGGGAATACCATGACCCCCATTCCAATTCCCACACTCATACACCCCATTAGTTAAAAAACATTCGATTCAGAACATGAACAATTCATAGTAATCATAGGAAAATAATTTACCACTCAATCATGAAAAAACCCTCAACCCATGTCAAAACCCATATTTAATTTCACATCAATAATCAGTTAATACACATGCTTTAAGGAAAATAAGTGTAAGGATAGAGTCACATGCTTGAAAGTATCACAATTATGGATAGAATTCAACCCTTGAAAGCTCTAATTGCCAACCTTGAGAAACCCTAAGTGAGTTTACTTGAGAGAATTTGAGAGAGTTTTAAGAGTTGTGTTGATTGTATTATAGATGATAATGGGGTCTCCAATAGTGTTTTAAGTCGTGGGTTATTATTGGGGAAAAGGGGAAATATTCAAAGTGCCCCTAATTAAAAGTTCAAAAAATTATCAACAGTGATTACGGGTCACCCTACAACTCGTGAGGGCACATTACGACTCATCACCATGAGTCATAGTCTTAGAAAATGGATGGGGAACCCACACTGGCCTGACTATGATTAGAGTCATACAATTCATATCGACACATTACGACTCGTGTAGAGAAGTCTTGGTCACAACAGAAACAAAGGGCTACCATACTATTGGCTATGAAAATTACCATACGACTCATGAAGAGTCCATACGACTCATTATGTCCTATCATACTCTAGTCAGAAAATTTGGGCAACACACTGGTCACCCTATGATTAGATACTACGACTTGTAATGAGCATTTATGATTCGTTAAGCCAAGTCGTATTCAAGGAAGAAATAAAGGGCAACCATTACTAGTCATCTTACAACTTGGGTACCGTGACCTGTAATGAGACCTTACAACTCATAAAGTTATCCATAGGTTGTAAAGTGAGCTCGAAGCTCAGGAATTTTCCAAGGACCAAAATACGTGGTGTTACATTCTCCCCCTAAGATCATTCATCCCCGAATGATGAGTTAAGACATCCATTAGCATGATTTAACACAAAACACAACTATATTTTCATTTAACAAAGTCAGAAAACAAAGATGTTAAGGAAAACACATGTCTTAAGACCAAAGTTCCCAACATGGGAAACAAGAATGGATATTTTGACTTCATGTCCTCTCTCGCTTCTCGAGCGACTTTTTCCACCATAGGTAAAACATCTAATAACCCATAAATATAACCACGCTTCTCCACTTATGCTTTCAGATATGAACATAACATTCCAACACTTTAATTTCCTAATTCCCCCGTGAACCACATTACTACAAGGGCCTGAGTATAATTGCATATTTATTCCATGTTAAGGCCAAAATTAGAGCTAAAGGTACTAGTGTAAGATATGGGACCCTATACTTCACACCCCTCCTATAATACCACTCCGTTTCATCACTATAACCAAAAAACCTTAGGTCTTAAATCGGTGTGTACTAGCCACGTATCACCACAGTTGGTATCTATCAATTACACCATTCGTGCCCATCTTTCCTACACCCACTTAATGGATTTCCCAACTTTGATCACTATCATGAAGGCTTTACCCCATCTCCCCTTCTTAATTATTTCATATAAAAAATCCATCTAACTCTTCCACCCTCATCTATGGTTTTACATCAATTCCCTAATCTAGAACATTAGTACACTTACATAGACACTACCATACTACCAAAAGGAGGGTCAATGCGGAACTAGAGTACAAACATCAAGGATGGGAGGGTTACTTGTCAATTATGCTTCTACCAGTTGTACTATTCAAAGTAAGACCTGTGAAATAAGGCATGGTATAATAGGCACTAAATACTTTATCGAAACCACCTAGATTATGAATAGAGGGTCGTATCGACATAAACAGAACATAGCATGAGTTCCTCAGATTGGGAACAGTGAGAAACATGAGTGCAAAAACATGGGTCATATAACATAAGACTTATATATTTAAGAAATAAGACATCAACTTTTAGTTGAAACTATGGCCTATCATTTTAAGGATTGAGAATGGTCGCGAGTCTACATAAATACCATCACTTTGGGTCGGGACATGACATAAAATGAATCAATAGCAATTAGAATGCACAGTTCCTTAGAACTATGTATAAAGTGAGACATGAGTTTATGGATCATGAGTGTCATACCTTAGAGATTGAATACTTGGAATCTTGGATTTTTTAGAATCGTTATCGCTTCTAATTTAGGGGTGGGAGCATAGACATAGGTTGCATAGAGAACTCAGACCTTAGGCATAGTCACAATCTGTATACGTATGACATTGGTAGAATGTCCTCTTAAACCAAAGTAGGAGGATTTTGACATAAGGAGAGTAGATTTATCATGGCTCTTCCCTAAAGCTCACCCCCATGATGAAAATTTCATATCAAGCTTAGTTCACCATTTCCACCGGACATCGATGCTATGAACACACTACCCTTCAGGGATACTAATCTTAATTTCTTCTAGCCTCTGAATCTAAAGCTATCACTCTCTGAGGAACCCTCTCACTAGTATGCACTTCCACATTTTTTCACTTCTTAGTTTACTATAATCAAATCTCTAATTGCATAACCTCACAACTTAACACAATACTAAAAACTATACCAATGGCTCACATCATCTATCTATGTTCTCCTCAATTCAGTTCTAAAAGGAACCATGTAAAACTCCCTATTCTTATCCATAGTACAACATTTAATAACATGAACAAGGCACACCTAGCACCTACATACTCAAACTCTCACCCAACAAGATGCTACCAAGGGTTCAACATATCCTTATAAACTTAACACTCTTCTCCACTTAATAACTTAGCCCTAATTCAACATCTCAAAAATAAACCTCCGGTATAACTCATATTTACCCACTCCTCTATTTCACCAGTTATCAACCTAATCTCTTTCACATATCAAATTAACCGGCTAATTCACCCCTATAGCTCTCACATCACTCTGTTCAAGCTATACCCTCATCACCACAATCGACACCTAGCACTCAAACTTTATGTCTAGTAACAATCATGCACCACTAATGAAGTATTCCAAATAGTATGCTAGTCCACCTAAAAAAGAGGTCACCCTAAATTCTTTATTTAACTTAACTACGGTACACTAACACATTCTTTTTCACAATAAACCTATTCAACTACTAATAGTCCATAAACATCTAAAGGAACCCATCTTTCTCACGTACAGAAGCATAGAAGCATCTCGTGGAGACACACTAGGACTGATAAAACCTTTATCAAGAAGATCTTTCAACTGATCCTTAAGTTCTTTCAACCCATCTGAAGCCATTCTATAGGGAGGGATAAACATAAGATGGGTATCTAGGATGAGCTCAATCCTGAAGTCTATTTTCCTATCGGGAGGAATACTTGGGGATCATCACGGAACACTTCGAGAAATTCACTAACCATAGGAATCTATTGCAAAGAGGGACCCTCAGAATTAGATTCCTTAACGTGCACTAGATGATAAAGACTCCTCTTAGAAATCAATTTTCATGCTCTATTAAATGAACCTTCCCTTAGGTACTAGGGAACTACATTCCTGTTCTATAATCGGTTCATTAGGAAATTTGAAAATGACTTTACGGGTCCAATAATCTAGAGAGTCATAACACGAGCGGAGCAATTCCATCCACAAGATTACATCAAAATCAACCATATCCAACTTTATCAAGTCTATTAAGGTTTCCTTACCATATATCAAAACCACTCAACCCCTATACACCCTTCTAGCTACAAGTGAGTTACCCACTAGGGTAGATACAGAAAAGGGATAAAAATACACTTAGGACCAAAACCAAAATGAATAACCATGTAAGGGGTCACTTAGAAAAAGGTAAACCCAGGGTCAAGAAGATAATACACATCACGATAAAGGAGTTGTAACTTACCAGTAACAATATTAGGAGATGCCTTAGATTCCTGATGAGTGGAAAGAGCGTAAAGACGATTCTGACTAGTGTCGGTACAAGAAGTAGCACCCTACGATGCAGGGGCTGAAGAAGTAGAAATAAAAACCTTATTAGCTCCAGTTTATTAGCTCCAGTAGAAACTCTTAAAGGACACTCCCACTACATATGACCTAGTTGACCATACCTATAATATCGATTCCTCCCCTCATCACACTAGCCATGATGAAACTAACTATAAAACTGACAAGGAGGATACGGTAGGGCTGATTGAGCTGCAGTGGCCCGAAATAAGGCCCCTTATGTCTCAGATCAACTATTGACCCAAAAGAGATAATAACCAGAAGACCTAGGATAAGAAGAAATAGCAGTCACATAGGAGCTCCCCAATTTCTCTTCTTGTGGCACTGTCTGCTATCTTTACCACTATCTTTTAAACCCCTCCCCTGCTCTAAATATCTGATCCTCTTACTCTATCTATCTCTGACTTTTTCCTAATTCCTCCTCTCTACCGAACTTGCATGACAGAGAGGCCACTATCTGGGTCAACAAATGAATAGAACGACAAAACTCAACATTAGAAATATCTCTTTGAGGTGACTGAGCATGAGTGTCACCAGCTAGAAAAGGATCGATGGGCCTTGATGGAAATCCACAAGGGAAATTAGAAGTAGGGACCGTAGACTAGGTCTGCACTCTATAAATAGGATGAGTTCCATCCACATTGCCCTCAAGCGGTATTGAAGAGTCTTTATGAGCATCATATCTTTGAGGAGGCATGATCTGAAATGCTATTAGTTGGAGGTTACAAAGTTTTTGAGACCTTAGACTCTGTAGCCCGAAAATAGAACAACAAGAAAGGGAAACATTCCAAAATTCCACGTAGCCCCTCCTTTATAAGTATGGCATGCTACACACCCATAAATAAGACTCTACTTAACACAGATTTGTGGACACCCAATTGACCATGAACCTAGGCTCTAATACCAACTTTGTTGAGACCTAAATCAGGGTCTAGCCGTGACGGATATCTCAAGTCCACCATGGATCGGAGACCACCCACTTTACCTAGTCAAATAGAATGCAATACACTAATAGTGGCTGAATTCCGAACATATAACAAGATAGAGAAATATAAGCTCTAAGGGAATCTAAGATATGTCAATAACCAATACCCAATCCACAGTAATTGACAAAGCCTCTACTATCTAAAATAATTTAAGTTGGGACATGCCTCTGATGATAGCTATAAGAAACCATGAGAAATAGTCTATGACATGAAATAAACCAAGAAGTAATGGCCTT
The DNA here is from genome assembly GCA_030864215.1 of Capsicum pubescens. Taxonomy (NCBI): domain Eukaryota; kingdom Viridiplantae; phylum Streptophyta; class Magnoliopsida; order Solanales; family Solanaceae; genus Capsicum; species Capsicum pubescens. Next base: position 247,231,856 of record CM061548.1, read on the forward strand.
TCAGAAGAATGAGTCTCACCACTTCAAGTTGACTCACGAATGGTCCAAGATCACTTATCATTGCGCAGGAAAGACAGAAGAGTCCTAAGACGGTTCTTGCATCACGTGGGGATAGATATCTGAAGATAGTTAGCGGGTTGAGTGCTAGCATGTAACTTAGGGAATGGATAAAATAATGCCATGATCAACATTCTATGATCATGCAAAACTAATGCACAAAGATATATGCATATATGTATACATAAATATAATATGTCAGGATAAGGAACAAGTCTTAGTATGAACTTTAAAATATTAGTCTAGACTGTGTAGCTCAACCATCATAAAAAGGAACCCACTGGCTATATGGGTTTAACTCTCCTTACTGAAAAGGCCAGTCGTGTTACCCACATGCATCAGAGGTATCAAGGAAGACAACGAAATGACCCGTCCCTACATCAATCTAGGATACAAATATATATAAAGTGTGACATATGCACACGGTCATCAAGATCAACCCTCACATCAGCAAATATGAGTTTTTGGTATCAGTTCCCCCCCCCCCCCCCGACATTCACCTTCACGACTTAGCTACGCAACTTTAAGCCCATATTAAAATAAGTTTCACATAACCCATTCATTTAACCATGGAATAACACATTAAGAAAACCACAGGTATCTCTATACCCTTATAGTTGCAAGCTTACACTTATTTCTTTTTAATTATATTCCATCATCTTTGGGAATGCCACGACCCCTTTTGTACATTAAATCAAGTTAAGGGAATGCCTTGACCCCTTTTAGCCTATCAAATAGACTCAAGGGAGTGCCTTGACCCCTAAGGTTTTAATTTCAATCAACCTGCAGCCAATAAGGCCTTCAAAACACATGTTTAAACTTTTAACCAATTATGCAATACAATAGTATGGGTAAGTTAGTCAAATCATATGACAAGTCATATTTCAAAACCAAGGACACAAATGGGTTGAGGAAACACAATTTCCAAACCAATTTTGATGCAAAAATCATCAAATTAGGGGAATTCCTCAACCCCCATTCCAATTCCCATACCCATGCACCACATTAGTTCAAAAACATTCGATTCAAAACATGAACAATTCATAGTAATCATGGGAAAACAATTTAAGACTCAACCATGCCAAAACCCTCAATCCATGTCAAAACCCACATTCAATTTCACATCAATAATCATTTAATACACATGCTTTAAGGAAAATAAGATTTAAGGTATAGTTACATGCCTTAAATTTAACAATTATGGAGAGAATTCAACCCTTGGAAGCCCTAATTGCCAACCTTGAGAATCCCTAAGTGCTTTTGCTTAAGAGAATTTGAGAGAGTTTTGAAAGTTGTTTTTATTGTATTATGGATCATAATGAGGTCTCCAATAGTGTTTTAAGTCGTGGGTTATTATTAGGGTAAAGGAAAAATGTCCAAAGCACCCCTAATTGGTCACCCTATGACTCATGAGGGCATATTACAACTCATCACCATGAGTCATAGTCTGAGCAAAAGGATGGGGCACCCAAACTGGGTTGACTATCATTAGAGTCATACGAATCGTATAAAAACGTTATGACTCATGTATAGAAGTCGTGGTCACAATAGAAACAAGGGGCTACCACACTAGTTTGGCTATGAAAAGGACCATATGACTCATAATAAGTCCATACAACTGATTACATCCTAGTCTTACTCTGGTTTGAAAGTCTGGGGAACATTCTGGTCACCCCCTGATTGGAAAACTACGACTCATAATAAGTCTTTACGGTTCGTTAAGCCAAGTCATATTCAAGGTATAAACAAAGGGAAACCTTCACTAGTAACCTTACGAATTGGGGCCCATGACCCGTAATGACACCTTACGACTCTTAAGGTAAGTCGTAGGTTGGGCACTGAGCTCAAAGCTCAGGATTTTCCAAGGACCAAAATCCAGGGTGTTACCATAATAAGTAATATATGACTTGTAAGAGTATTCATGAATTGTCACTTGGGCCGCATCCTGAGAAGTAGGCACCGACACTGAGAAAATTTTAGAGTCCAGAACCTAGGGTATCAAAGGTTACTGCCATGACCCAACCGGAGGCCTTATCGTAATGGACATCCCAAGTCCAACAAGAATCGGGGACCACCCCTTGTTACCCAACCCAACCACCATCAGTATACCTTGAGTCAACTGAATTCTGAACAAATATAAAGAAAGCATAACTAGACAAGGACTAACTTTGGGATAGGTTTATTCCTAGGCCAACCCTACCAAGTCATCCTGTCCACCAAACCACACCCACCAAACCCCAAAGCCAAACCAATACCAAACCAAAGGCCATAAACCAGGACCAAACCAAATGATATCCAAAACATAATATGATTAATCCAAAAATGAAATACGACCAAACAGTGAGAAATTATGTCCAATGATGTTAGCCCCAACACCAATGCCAATATTAAGGGAGACACCAATACCGATCCCACTCATTCCAACCCATAAAAGTACCATAAAGACTATAACCAAAAGAGTAAGAATATCCTATTGGGACATGCCCTCAACCATAGACAAAACCAATATCTAGAAATAAATCAGAATGTAAAAAATTATTCACAATCTGGAATGGAGCCTTTCAGAAAGATGGAAGCTCACCACTTTAATCCAACAGATGTCCCCAAGTCAATTACTATGTAGGAGAAGTAGAATGGTTGGTTCCCGCATAGAATGGGTATACAGCCGCCCAAAGACAGTTCAAGATAAGAATAAAATAATGTAATTTATAAAACCAAGTAAGACCATCCATATGAACACAACCATACATACATACATACATACATATATACATATATATATACGTACATACATAACCATGTCGGGAAAGGGGACCGAGTTTAGCCTGCCATTAAAACCTTTACCTTGTCTGTGTAGCTATGCCGTCCTAAACAAACCACAAGCTATATGGGTTCAGCTCCCTCGGCTGAAAGGGTCCCAGTGCGTGAAGCCGAACGACCAGGGAAGAAAATCTGGGATGACTTGTACATCCGCCAAATATAAAGTATGACATCATGCACATAATCAGACTAACCACACATCGGCAAATATGAGTTTCCAGTTTTGGTCTCTCGGGACCTCCACCTTTCACGACTTTGCTACACACCTCTCCATTATTGCCTAATTAAAACCATTATCAAGAAACCAACCAATCCATTAACCATTTGTTAACCAAGGCCATTAATAGTGGTATCTTCATACCAACAATAACTTGCAAATTTTGTCCACAACCAACCATATATAGGTTTAAGGGATTCCATGTACCCTTCATGGGTTCTAATTAACCAAAACCATGGCCACTAAGGCCTTTCCAATCTATTTAAAACTATTTAAACCATTCATATTATTTAGGATTCCATTACCAAGTTTAAACCATGCATAAGTTCTATTGAAAAACCAATATTGTAATGAAAACATTGTTAAAGGCATTTTATCAAGCACATTGGGGCATTGTATTTTCAAAGCCAATGTCAATTACCAAAGAGCTATTCCTATGCAACAAATTATACAAAACCACCATTAATGCATACAAAAGCACAATTAAAAACATGAGAAATCCATAACCAAGCATCTATAACCAAAACCCCAAATCATATTTAAAAACCCAAAATCATACAATATTCAAATCATAAAAACATTGTATAAAATAATGCCTTTAGTTTGAACTAACAATGATGGAAGAGAAATTGCCTTAATTGACCAAGAAGACAGAGATAAACCACCAACAAGATCCCTAAATTAGTCCTCTAGTTGAAACCCTAGCTTTCTTGACCAAAAGATTTTGAGAGAATTATAGTGTCTAGGAAGAGTTTCTAAGTGTTAATGAATAAATTAAAAGGGTAAATAGCCTCCCAAGAGAGTTAGAAGTCGTGGGACCTTATTAGGGTAAGTGGAGAAATGTCCAGAATACTCTTACTTAAGTTGCACAAAATCTTATATCAGGGGTACAATTGGCTCTCACGAGTCATACCCTCCGATACGAGTGGTACCCACCACTCGTATCCTAAGCCTTAACCCTTGGACCCAACACTGTCCAGCGTATGACTTATACTACCCAAGTTGTATTTACAATATATGATCCGTACCCTTTACCCGTATCCCTGGCAAGATAGAATCATAGAAGGTTTGAACACTGTCCACCATCAAAGTCTTAGGTACGACTCATAACTTGTCTTACGGCTCCTGGTGAACCACTTGAACTGAGATCCAACTTAAGTTACCAAGTCTAAGGTTATGTAAAGAAAAAAAATGATCTATATCCAACCACACGACTCATACCACCAAGTCGTACCCATTCCAGTGACCAAAATCCATCCCACCAACCAATATTGGTCAGCATATGACTGGACCATACCATCCGTACCCTAACATATGGCTTGTATCCATGAGTTCTATTGGGTCTAGAGACTAGAATTCCAGGAAATTTTCTAAGGTCTAGAAACCAGGGTATTTTAGTCTCCCCCACTAGGAACATTCGTCCCCAAATGACGGACAAGGTAGGGGTAAACACACGCATGAGTCATTTGTATTATCAATATATTCCTAATCTCAAACAAAGTTTGAAAACAAAGAGGCAAATATATTGATCTTTCCTTTAACAAACTCAAAAAATAAAGATGTGTTGAAGCCACATACTTTCCGCATGAATCCCAAGAGTAGAAAATAGATACAGATACTTGGACTTTATGTCCTCCTTCACTTCCCATGTAGCTTCTTCCACCTTATGGTTCCGCCATATAACCTTAACCGAAGCCACATCTTTGGTTTGCAACCGATAAACTTGCCTATCCAAGATCTCGATCAGGACCTCTTTATAAGACAGAGAGTTTGAGATTCCCAACCCCTCTAAAGGATCAATTGAAGAAGGATCACCAAGACACTTCCTTAACATGGATACATGAAATAACAAATGAACCAAACTCAATCTAGAAGGTAACTCTAAATTATAAGCAACATTACCAACCCTCCACAGAATCTCATAAGGACAACCATACAGGGGACTGAGCTTTTCCTTCTTAACAAACCATACTACTCCCTTCATAGGAGATACCTTGAGGAAAACCTTATCCCCAACCTCAAATTCCAAGTCTCTACGCCTAATATCCACATAGGATTTTTGGTGACTTTGGGAAGCCTTAAACCTATCCCGAATCACCTTCACCTTTTCTATAGCCTGATAAACCTAGTCGGGACCAAACATATCCACCTCTCAAAGCTTAAACCAACCAATACCTCCTATCATACAATGCCTCAAAAAGAGCCATACCAACACTAGAATGATAGCTATTTTGTAAGCAAACTCTACCAAAGGTAGATGATCAACACAATTTCCACCATAATGAATCACACAAGCCCGAAGTATTTCCTCTAATGTCTAAATAGTTCTCTTTGCTGGCCCTTCCATCTGCGGATGAAAAGCAGTACTCAGACTTACCTTAGTACCCAATCCCTTTTGAAAAGTTTGCCAGAAATGAGATATAAACTGCATTCCACGATAAAAAATAATTAAAACAGGTACTCCATGTAGCTTCACAATTTCCTAAAGATATAACTTTGCATAATCCTTAGCCGAAAAAGTAGTCCTCACTGGAAGAAAGTGAGCAGACTTAGTCAACCTATCCATGATGACCTTAATTTAATCATATTGATTCCAAGACAGAGGAAGACAAGTAACGAATTCAATATTAATTACCCCCCATTTCCATTCGGGCAAAATAATCTCTAGATACAATGCACCAGGTATCATGTGCTCAACTTTAACTTGTTGACACACCAAGAACATGGCCACAAAATCAGCCACATCCCTCTTCATACCGTTCCACTAATACATCTCCTTGAGATCATGATACATCTTCGTGGAACCAGGATGAACAACATAGCGCTAATCATGCGCCTTAGCTAAAATCTTTTGCCATAAACTGTCAACATCAGGAACACAAAACCTTTCTTGGTACCATAAAGTACCATCGCCATTGATCTAAAACACCATCACCTTTTTCCCACCAGCATCACCCTTGATTTTCATCAAGACAGGATCCAACACTTATTTCTCCTTGATCTATGCACTAAGAGATGACCGAACCACTTCTTGTACCATTACACCTCCATCCTTTGTGTCTAAGAGGCGAACTCCAAGATTTGCCAAACGGTGAATATCCTTTACCAATTCCCGCTTCCCTTTCTCCACATGAGCCAAACTCCCCATGGACAACCTATTTAGAGTATCAATAACCGCATTATCCTTACCTAGGTGATAGTGAAGACTCATATCATAGTCCTTAAGAAGCTTCAACCATATACTCTACCTGAGATTGAGCTCTTTCTGAGTAAACACATACTGTAGACTCTTATGATCTAAAAAAAAGTCCACGTGTACACTATACAAATAATGCCTCCATATTTTCAAGGCAAAAACCACCACCAATAGCTCTAAATCATAAGTAGGATAATTTCTCTCATGTACTTTCAGATGCGTGGAAGTATAGACAATCACCTTCCCATGTTGCATCAAAACACAACCAAGACATACCCAAGATTCATTACAATAGACCACAAACCCATCATTATCTTCTGACAAAGTCAAAATTGGAGGCGAAGTCTGCTTGTCTTTCAACTTCTCAAAACTCCCAACACAAGCATCTAACCAAAAAAACTTAACCTTCTTCTGAGTCAACTTTTTCAAAGGAGAAACTATCAACGAAAAACCTTCCACAAACCGCCTATAATACCCAGTCAAGCCTAAGAAGCTCCAGATTTCGATTGATGTTGTGGGTCTAAGACACTTTTTAATCACACTCAACCTTTTGTGGATCCACCAGGATCCCCTCGGTAGAAATAATATGACCAAGAAAAGTCATAGAGTTCAACTAAATCTCAAACTTGGAGAACTTGGCCTACAACTGCTGTTCTTTCAAGGTCTGCAATACCATACAAAAGTGATTAACATGATCCACCTTACTTTTGGAATAAACTAGAATGTCATCAATAAACATAATGATGAATAGATTCAAGAACTGCCTAAAAACCCTATTCATCAAGTCCATACATGTCGTCGGGGCATTAGTCAATCCAAATGACATCACCAAAAATTCAAAGTGCCCATATCTAGTATGAAAAACTGTCTTAGAGATATCCACCTCCCTAATCTTTAGCTGATAATACCCAGACCCAAGATTTATCTTAGAAAAGAACTTCACACCTTGCAACTGATCAAACATATCATCTATCCTTGGAAGAGGATACTTGTTCTTGACCGTTACCTTATTCATCTGCCTATAGTCAATGCACATCCGAAGGGAACTATCCTTCTTGCACACAAACAACAGCGGTGCACCCCACATGAACACACTAGGATGAATAAACCCCTTATCTAGAAGATCTTTAAGTTGCTTCTTGAGTTCCTTCAACTCAGCCGGAGCCATTCTATAAGGATGAATAAATATTGGATGAGTGTCCGTAACTAAGTCAATACCAAACTCAATCTCTCTATCTGTAGGAACACTAGGAAGATCATTCAAAATGACCTCAAGAAACTTATTTACTATCTAAACCGAATGAAAAGATAGACCCTCCGAGTTAGAATCTTTAACCCAGACCAAGTGATAAAGACAACCTTTAGAGATTAACATCCAAACTGTAAGATAAGAAATAAACCTCTCCCTAGGATCTAGGGAACCACCCTCCTACTCTATTACCAGTTCACCATGGAACCTAAAGATAACCTTATTGGTCTGACAATCCAACGATGCGTAACAAGAGTGTAACAATTCTATCCCTAGAATAACGTCAAAATCCATCTTATTAAGTTTAAATAAATCCACCAAAGTGTGCCTACCACCAACAGATACCACACACCCCATATAGACTCTCTCAGTAATAACCGAGTCACCTATTGGGGAAGAAACAATAAAAGAATCTGAAATAACCTCAGGATCAAAACTAATACATACAAACACAAATAGGGTAACATAAGAAAGAGTGGACCCTGGATTAAGCAGACAATACACATCACGATAAAAGAGTTTTAATTTACCAGTAACGACATCAGGCCATGCCTCAGATCCCTGTTGGGACGCCGAAGATACAACCTATTCCAACCAACACTAGAACTAAGAGTAGTAACAGAAGCAGACGTTGCACCACCGGGTACAGGAGGAGAATATGAAGCTACCAATACCTTATTTTCTCCCTTAGCAACCTTATTAACCATACAATCCTTAATTAGATGGACTTTCTGGCCACACTTTAACATTTGTCCCTTCCTTCATCATAATAACCCCGATGAGGATGACCACAGAATCGACAAAGAGGGTATGAAGAAACTGTCTGACCCCCACTCACCTGATATTAGTTACCCTGTGCCTAAAAATTATCACCACCTTGGTGATGCCTCTCACCTGACTACTTCGAGTAAGGAGCACTAGTAGTAGAGAAGGAACAAGAACTCCCCCACTTTTTTTCTGCCATTTTCCGCCATCTAGACTACCCAGATACTGAGCACCTCTCTGATTGGAAAACCTGCTCCTCTTACCCTGCCGATCTCCGAGATCCTCCTATTTTCTCTTCTTATCCTCTACCTACTACATATGAAAAGTCAACCTATAAATGTCCATAACTTTAATCAGCAAGGTGGTCTTGCTTTCCAAGATAAAATACAAATTCAACCTTGAAGTGAACTATCTCATTCTTACTCTTATATTAGCCACCAAATAAAAAACATACCTTGACAACTGGTGAAAATTCAAGGCATATTCCTTGACAGACATTCTCCCTTGCTTAAGATGCACGAACTCCTCTATCTTTGCTTTCCTCAACTCTTAAGGAAAGAAATAATTCAGAATAAAACTAGAGAAAGCATCCTATAAGGATGACTCCTCCACATCTCCTCTATCCCAATCCCACTTTTCATACCATTGGTACCAAATATCTTTAAGCTAATAAGCTGCAAAATTTATACCTTCCATATTAGTGGCCTGTATTACCCTAAATATCTTCTCCATTTCATCTAAGATACCCTGAGGATCCTCTTTTACCTTCACACCAGTAAAAGTAGAAGGATTTAGTTTCATAAACTGACCAACCATTATGGCCTCAACAGATAACCCACCAGACGTATCCCGCTCATCCTGAGCTACAACCAATTTAGCAATAGTCTGAATAGACTGGCAAAATTCTACATTAGTCACCTCTCCCTGAGGAGGACTAGTAGCAACTGAAGGAACTCCAGAACTATCGAGGATAGGACCTCAAGATCAAAGATGAACTCCGGATGTAGGACGTACCCTATCAACATTTTCCCCAGATGGGACTGAATTTTTTTTTTCTGTTCTAGATTGTCGAGGCATAATCTAAAAAGTAAACAATCAAGGATTAGAGAAGAATTTTGGGACTTAGACTCCAAGATTGAAAATAGACTACCAAGAAAGTAAAATATTCCTAAATTCCTTGTAGCCACTTTCTTATGAGGGTGGCACACTACACACCTCTTAAAGAGACTCTACTCGACACGGCTTTGTGGAATCCTAATTGACCATGAACCTAAAGGTCTAATACCAACTTGACACAACCCAACTGGGGGCCTTGTCTTAATGGCATCCCAAGTCTAACCTGTTACCCAACCCAACCCAACCCAACCAACATTAGCATACCTTGAGTCGGCTGAATACCAAACAACTAGGAAGATAGCATAACTGGACAAGGACTAAATTTGGGATAGGTATATTCCTAGGCCAACCCTACCAAGTCATCCCATCCACCAAACCACACCAATCAAACAACCAAGACAAACCAATACCGAACAAAGGGCCATAAACCAAGCCAAAACCAAATGAGATCCACAACGTAATATGATTAATCCCATAATGAAATCAGATGGTACAGTGAGAAATTATGTCTAATGATGTCAACCCCAATTCCAATGCCAATATTAAGCTGACACCAATACTGATCCCGCCCATTCCAATGCATAGCAGTACCACAAAGACTCTAACCAAAAGAGTAAGAATATCCGATTGGGAAATGCCTCCAACCATTGCCAAAACTAATATTTAGAAATAAATCAGAATGTCTAAAAATATCCATAACATAAAATGGAGGCTTTCGAAAAAATAGAAGATCACCACTTTATCCATGAGTTACCCCCGGGTCAATTGCTTTATAGGAGAAGTAGAATGGTCGGTTCTTGCATAGCTTGGGTATACATCCTCCTGAAGATGTGTTAGTGAGTAATCGCTAGAATAAACTCAGGATAAGGATAAAATAATTCCATTTATAAAACCATGTAAAACCATCTATATGCACACAACCATACACAGATACACACACACACACACACACACACATATATATATATATATATATATATATATATATATATACATAACCATGCCAAGAAAGGGGATAGGGTTTAACATTCCATTAAAACCTTTACCTGGGCTATGTAGCTTTGCCATCCTAAACCACCCACAGGCTATATGGGTTCAGCTTCCCCAGCTGAAAGGGCCCCAGTGCATGAAGCCGCACAACCAGGGAAGAAAACTTAAGATGACTAGTACATCTCCCAAATATAATGTGGACATCATGCACATGGTCACCAAGACCAACCTCTCATCAACAAATATGAGTTTCCAGTTTTGGTCCCCCCGGGATGTCAACCTTCGACGAATTTGCTACATACCTCACCATTATTGCTCAATTAAAATAATTACCAAGAAACCATACCATCCATTAACCATTTATTAACCAAGGCCATTAATTGTGGTATCATCATACCTATAATAATTTGTAAGTTTTGTCCATATCCAACCATGTATAGGTTTAAGAAATTCCATGTACCCTTCATGGTTTCCAATTAATCAAAACCATTGCCTCCAAGGCCTTTACAATCCATTTAAAACCATTTAAACCATTCATACCATTTAGGTTTCCTTTACCAAGTTTAAACTATGCATAAGTTCCATTGAAAAACCAATATTGTGATGAAAATATTGTTAAAGGCATTTTATCAAACACATTGGGGCCATAGTATTTTTAAAACCAAAATCCATTACCAAAGAACCATTCCTATGCAACCAATTATCCAAAACCACCATTAATGCATACAAAATCACAATTAAAACATGTAAAAGCCATAACCAAGCATTTATAATCAAAACCCCCAAATTATATTTAAAACCCCCAAATCATACAACATTCAAATCATAAAAACATTGTATAAAACCATGCCTTTAGTTGGAACTAACAATGAGGGGATATAACATGCCTTAACTGACAAAGTAGACTGAGAGAAACCATTAACAAGATCCCCAATTAGTCCTCTAGTTGAAACCCTAGCTTTCTTACCCAAAAGCTTTGAGAGAATTATAGTGTTTAGGAAGAGTTTCCAAGTGTTATCGAATAATAGGGTAATTAGCCTCCTAAGAGAGTTATAAGTCGTGGGACATTATTAGGGTATGTGGAGAAATGTCCAAAATACCCTCATTTAAGTTGCACAAAATCCCTTTACAAGGGTATGACTGACCCTCACGAGTCATACCCTCCGATATGAGTGGTACCTACTACTCGTATCATAAGACTTAACCCTTGGACCCAACACTATCCAGTGTATGAATTATTCTACCCAAGTCGTATAATATATAATCTATACCCTTCACCCGTATCCCTGGCAAGATAAAATCACAGAAGGTTTGAACAATGTCCACCATACGAGTCCTGGGTACGACTCGTACACTACCGTATGGATTTTAGTGAGACACTTATACTCTGATCCAACTTAAGTTACCAATTATAAGGTTAAGTAAAGAAAATAAACGATCAATATCCAACCACACAACTCATACCACCAAGTCGTACCCATTTTAGTGACCAAAATCTATCCCACCAACCAATACTAGTCAACATATGATTGGACCATACCATCCATTCCTCGACATACGGCTCGTACCCATGAGTCATATTTGGTCCAGAGACTTAAATTCCAGGAAATTTTCTAAGGTCTAGAAACCAGGGTGTTTTAGTTACATATACTCAAAACCATTACCACTCACCCACATTATTAACCCATTAAATCCACCATTCTCTCTTCATCACTATTTAAACCATTTTTTTCAACACTTCAATCTTTACCAATACTCTACCCTATGCACATCTACCATATTCTATACGTCTGTGATCATAACACAAGTTACTAGATGTTGTTCTTTATTTTCAATCCAGGTATGCTCATTAGTAAATCACATTACTTTTTGTTTAATTTTTATTTTTATGTCTACTTTTTAGTAAAATTGAGAACACAACCTTTGATTTATATTATTTAAATTTAAAGTAGGTTGTGTTGTTCCCAAAATTTAATGTGGGTCAACCTAATGGGTGAATGATGAGTAACCAAAGTGTAAAAAAAATCATGTGTTAGTTGGTTGTTTTCACGTTAAGTCATATTTAAAAGAGTAGTCAAGAAACAAGGTTTCAAGATAGGCATTTGAAAAAAATATCTCTATAAGATAAATCTTGGCTAGTTGGCCCTAATGGCTCAAGTGAAGAAATGCCACAAGTGTGATGATCCTCCATGGAAAACCATCACAATAAAAAAAATGAAGTATTGAAACTCATCCTGATGGTTCATTTGATGAGCCGCTAGGCTTATTACTGACCTTCAGGACTAGCTGTCACTAGGTACTAATCTACCAGAAAAACCTGATCGTTAGGGTTGATGAACCATCATAAATATGACTAAGCATCACCCTAAAGAAGCTATATGTTTTGAGTATTCTGCCTAACTTTTCTTGTACAATAATTAATATGTTGCCTCCATAGGTACCATATCTCAAAAACTTCCCATACATGTGGTGGAGCATGAAAGAGGCAAGATAGGTCTTTCTAAACCCAGATATTGTGAGATAAACTAGAGAATATAGTGGAAGAGACTGAAATACTAGGTTACTACACAAGAAAGATGCAAGGAAATAAGCTCATGCCTTCTAAGTCTGAAGAGAAGGATGAGTCATCAAGTGGAGACTCTAACAGTAATGGTGATAAAACTAATAACTCAAGATTGAGTCTAAACGAAGAAGTTGGTGCTGAGGCTACTATAAGTCTAGAAAAAGAACTTGAACTAGAAATGAGTGAGGTAATTAAAAATAAGCCATGAAAGTTATAGAATTTATTCGATAAAAGTTCAAAGGGGCAGAAAAACATTATCAAAATGGCCTCCTTCTAACCAAAATGATATGTCTTAAGAGACCTATGAAGATAAGTATCATATTATAACAATAGAGTTTCTAGAATATCCAAATATTAAACCACGGTTCAATCAATACAAGTTGGGTTGGATAAGCATACCACCTTGTATTTACTTTCCTATTGTGGTTTGAGAATTCTTCATAAACTACCTAGTCATCCTAGATAAAGAATGCAAGAAGGGACAAAAGGCCAATGAGATGAGATTGTTGGCAAGGGTTTTGGTTCATAGGATTTCTATAGACATATCTGAGCATACAGTCAGCTAAATTACTTTTATCCAAATCTATAAACCTTCAACTAGCACCTTAGAGTTCAAACACCAAATAATGATGGAATCGATATAGCAACCCTGACTAGCACAAATTTTGACAAAGAGTGGTGAACCTTCATGGTTGATGAGTAAGAATGAATGAATAGCTAAGTCATTATTGAGTTTTTCAATAAATTTTTTGTGGGTTTTGGTATGATTTTGATTGATACCTATAGGTGGTGATTCTAATTTAGACGAGACACAGGCGGTGATAACTGATATTTGGTGGAGGTGTTTAAGGTAAACTTTGTCCAAGTAATTATGAATAAGCTTTTTACAACAATAGTCAAGATAGCAACATCATTTCCATTCCCATGCCTAGTTGTAGACTAGAAGTGCTCATTCTTAGTAGTATTGATGATGAAGTGATGACAGTAAAGAGGCAGGGTATTGACAGGATTTGAGATGACTCAAATTTTGAATTGAGGGTGCACAAATCCCCATCATTTGGACCTCAAATTCACATCACTATAGAGGTATCAGGCAGTCCCACATGTATACCACTAAACCATGTTGTTGTTGATCCAAAAGATACGTCTAGTGCATTCGGGGAAGCTATGGCTCCCTTAACTATTGAGATTGTAGATACTGCTTCCATGCCACACACAAATTCAGAGTATAGGTTGACTCCATGTAAGACCCCAAAAATCCAAGCTAAAATTATAAACATGCTTCAAGTACATGTATAATAAAACAAAATTTTTAGTAGTATGAGAAGTGATTTATATATGTATTAAGGCCACAAGTAACTCCTAGCTTATAGCCAAGTTAAAACGTTCCTTAACGATTTATTTTTTGTGAACAATCTTACTATAGTCAGCTTCAAATAATTATAAATCCTATATTCTATAGTTTTTTTGAGTTCAAGATCAACCTAATGAAATTTCTTTAGGTCTTCTTTCCAACACATCCAGTTTTGCCTTAATCCAATATCAAAACTAAGAGTTATGACCATTATAGTTAAGTATTGTCTAACAGTGATATATTACGACCATAACCACAAGCATTGTTAGATTGTACAATCCACTCATCTACATGAAACAACCCCCAAAACCTAAGATTTATCAAGTATACCTCCCAACCATAAAAAGTTATCAAGGTCTTGGTTAGAAACCACGATCTTGACTCCTAAAGTTAACTGACTTGAACTACCAACAAAGATACAATCATGGATGGATTCCAAAAGTCATACCAAGGATTGTATGATGAATTATAGAGAGCCTAAAATAAGCCACCCAATAATTGGCACCACCCATGATCATAGGTGAATCCCATGATCGTGGGATGTTTCTTAAGTTGCATTTTGTAACTTTTTCAGGGTTTTTATAAGGGCCATTCCAATATATTTCTACTATTTAAAAACCTAAGCTACATCTTTCAAGTTAATCCAAGGTTGATTATTAAGTTCAATATAATCCTAATCCCTTCATTACTCAGAAAAATCAAAACTTAGCATCAAACAGAGAAAAAAACAATTCTTATCCCCTTAAGGAAAACTAAGGTTCATTTTCTTCAAGCTCTAAATTGGTATCGTTGGAAAGATAATTCAATTTCCCACACGATAAAAAGTCAAAACTAGGAAAATTCTAGCTGATTTAAATGCTACTAACTTTGGAAGTCATTCCTAAATCTTTTAGAGACGGAAAAAGGCTCCACTTGACATGCTCTAAAGGCTTAGACTACGAGAGAACTTTACGGGGTCTTACAAAAACAATATCCGGTTGGGACATGCCCCAACCATAGTCAAAACCAATGTCTATGAAATAACCAGAGTATGTAAAGACACCCATGATATGAAATAGAGCCTTCCAGAATATGAAATATCACGACTTTAATCCAACAGCTGATCCCAAATTCGATCACTAAGCAAGAGGGTTAGTTCCTATATTTCATGGGGATACTGTGCTTGAAGAAGGGTTAGGCGGTGAACTCTAGCATGCACTTAGGATAAGGATAAAATAATGTCGTCCTTTAAAACCAAGTAAACAACCATATGCATTCAAAACCCTACATATATATATAAAACCATACTGAAAAGGGAACTAGGTTTAGCATGCCTTTAAAACCATTATCCTGGGCATGTGTAGCTTAATCGTCCTAGAAACACCCATGGACTATATGGGTCCTGTGTAAACCCCTGAATGGGCCTTGATGCATATAACCACATAAACTAGAGATACCATAGAAGTAGGGGATTCCCGATTACCCTTTGATCTCCATGAGACATATGTAAAGGTATACTTAAGGGATTCCTATGTACTCCATAAGTATCATAGATGGTCTCCATGACCGATTCTGTTATCGGCAAATATGAGTTGCCAGTCTCAATCCATTAAACTCACACCTTTATAGTTAGCTATCATACCTCGCCATTATTTTCTAGTTAAAACCATTACCACATAACCAAACCACCATTTCATTTATTACTAACAAAGCCTATAAGTAGTGGTATCGTTATATCGACTACAACTTTCAAGCAATGTCCCTAGCCATCCTTTTTAAGAAGAAGGGATTCCTATGTACCCATTGATTACATTATTAAGTTGACTTGGGGGAATCCCATGTACCCCAGAAGATGTTTGTTATTAATTTTGCTTGGGAGATTCCCTTGTATCCCACAAGGCTTTTAACTATACCAACCATAACCACCAAGACCTTACTATTTAACCATTACAAACCATTTAAATCATTTAGGGTTCTATTACCAAGTTATACCATGCATAGTTCAATGAAAGTCTAACAATTTAACCAAAAACATTCTTATAGGCATTTTATCAAGCATGATAGGGGCATAGTGTTTCCAAAGCTAAAACTAAGTACCAATAAACCATTCCCATGAAACCAATTATTCAAACCACTATTATATATGAAAACCATAAGTAAAATACATAAGAAAATCATAACCAACCATTATAAAAAAACACCAACATATATTTGAAAATTAAAAACCATAACACAATTATGCCATGAAAGAAATTCATAAAATACTCCTTTAGTTTGAACTACTAATGAGAGAGGAGTAACATGCCTTAGATTACAAATATGATAGAGAGAAATCACCCTTGTAAGTCCCAAATTGACCACCTTGAAGAAAACCCTAGCCTTCCTAAACCCAAGAGACTTGAGAGAATTTAAGAGTGTTTAAGAGGGTTTGATTGATTTAGAATAGGTTAATGAATCCCCAAAAAGGTGCTTTATGTCACGAGGTCATAGTAGGTTAAAAGGGGAATGTCTAGATTACCCCCAACTTAAACTTCTTAAAATTTCCATAGGATGGTACGTCCTCCCCACCTTAACCGTACCCCATGGTATAAGTGGTAACCTTATCTCATACCCTAGGCATCCTTTTGGAACCTAAGACTATCCAACATATGACCACCCAACCCAAACCGTACCCAATATATGATTAGTACCATGAAATTGTACCCTAGGCAGAATAAAATCACCTTGACTAAACTTAGGGCAATATATGATTGACACCTTACAATTAGTACCTTAACATACAACTCGTATATTCCAACTATACCTTGGATAAAAACCAATCAACCAACACTGGTCACCATACGACCAAGACTAACCAAGCCATACCACATCATACGAGAAGTACCCCAAATCGTATGATGTCCAGAAGACAATAACTTAGAAATTTTCTAAGGGTCAAAACCTAGGGTGTTTCAAGTGTATATCTAAGGTTAAGAAGATTCCTATTGCTACTTTATCCACTCCCATACCAAAGAGTCTACTTCTATTTTTGGCATCGGTACTGGTCGAAACCATCTGTATTCTCTTGCCACTCGCTAAGATTCTGAGGCATCTCCTGATGGTATTATTGGTATGCTTAAACTCTTTTCTTGTGATGTATATTGTCTATTTGATCTCGGGTCTACTCTTTCTTATGTGACCCCTTTTGTGGCTATTTATTTTGGATTTTATCCTAGGTGTATTTTAGATCCTTTTTCTGTGTCCACCCCAGTGGGTGACTCCATTGTAGTTATAAAGGTCTATAGGGGTTGTGTGATGTTGGTCTATAGTAGAGAGACCTTGATGGATCTGATAGATTTAGACAAGTTAGACTTTGATGTGATTTTGGAGATAGATTGGTTGAATTTGTGCTATGTTTCTCTTGATTGTCGGACTTAAAAGGTCAATTTCTATTTCCCGAATGAGCCGGTAATCAAATGGGAAGATAGTTCCCTAGTGTCTAAGGAAAGGTTCATCTCGTATCTTAGAGTATGGAAATTAATTTCCAAAGGGTACCTCTACCAGTTAGTGCATGTTAAGGATTCTAGAGGTAAAGGTCCTTCTTTGTATATTGCCCCAGTGGTCTATGAATTTTTTGAGGTGTTTCCTGATGATATTCCTGGTGGATCTCCCAATAGGGAAATTGATTTTGGGATTGATTTTCTTTCAGACACTCATCCTATTTTTTCCCTCCTTATAGAATGGCTCCGACTGAGTTGAGGGAGCTTAAGGAGAAGTTGAAAGATCTTCTTAACAATAGTTTTATCCGCCCTAGTATGTATCTATGGAGTGCTACAGTTTTCTTCGTTCATAAGAAGGATAGTTCCCTTCAAATGTGTTTTGATTATCGATAACTAAATAAAGTAACCGTGAAGAATAAGTATCCACTTTTGAGGATTAATAATCTCTTTGATCAGCTTTAGGATGCTAAGTTTTTTTTTCTAAAAATGATCTTCGATTTAGGTACCATTAGTTGAAGATTAGGGAGGCAGATATCCCTTAGACTTTTATTCAAAAGCGGAATGGTCACTTTTAGTTTTTAGCGATGTCCTTTGGTTGGACCAATTCCCCGACCATATTTATGGATCTTATGAACTGGGTTTTCCAAACGTTCTTGGATTTGTTCATGATTGTCTTTATTAATGATATTTTGGTGTATTCAAAGAGTGAGGTGGATCATGCTGATTACCTCTACCTTATGTTATAGACCTTAAAAGATCAATATTTGTATGCAAAGTTTTCTAAGTGCGAGTTTTTGTTGAATGTTGTGAATTACTTGGGTCATGTTTATTCTAGTAAAGGGATTATGGTGGATCCATAAAAGGTTACAGTGGTTAAGAAGTGGCCTAGACCCATGACGTCATATGATAAATAGAGCTTTTTGGGTTTGGCCGACTACTATAAAAGGTTTGTGAAAAGTTTCTATTCTATTGTGGCCCTGTTTACTAAGTTGACTCATAAGAAGGTGAAATTCTTATGGTCTAATGCTTGTGAAGGTAGTTTTGAGAAGCTGAAGAATAAGTTGACTTCAGCTACAGTCTTGACTCCTCCTAAAGGCACTGATGGTTTTGTTGTCTATTATGATGCGTCCCGGATGGGATTTGGTTATGTGTTGATGCAGTTGGTAAGGTGGTTGATTATGCTTATAGGCAGCTAAAAGTTCATGAGAGGAATATCCCACCCCTGATTTGGAATTATTAGTTGTGGTGTTTGCATTAAAGATCTGGCAATATTATTTGTATGGGGTCCATGTTGATATTTATTCTGATCATAAGAGCCTGAAGTATGTGTTCACCTAAAAAGAATTGAATCTCAGGCAAAGAAGGTGGCTTGAGTTTCTAAAAGACTATGATATAAGTCTCCACTATCATCCAGGTAAAGCTAATGTGGTTGCTGATGCTTTAGCAGGTTGTCCATGGGAATCTTGTCTCATGTGGATGACGAGAAGAAAGATTTGGTGAAGGATATTCACCATTTGGCTAATCTCAGAGTTTGTCTCTTAGATTTCGAGATGGTGGTGTGATTTTTCAAGAGGTGGAGAGGTCCTCTCTTGGTATTGAAGTAAAGGAGAAGCAAGTGTTGGTTCCTATTCTAATGCAAATCAAGAATAATGTAGGTAGGCAGAATGTGATAGTTTTTAAGATTGGTGGTGATGGTATCTTGAGTCACCAAGGCAGGTTGTGTGTTCCCACTGTTGATGGGTAACGAGGAAAAATTTTAGCCGAAGCTCATGATTCGCGTTATACTGTTCATCCTGGATTGATAATAATATATCATGATCTTAGAAAGATTTATTGGTGGAATAATATAAGGTGGGATAGTACCAATTTTGTAGATAATTGCATTGTGTGTCAGCAAGTGAAAGTAGAGCACTTAAGGCCCGGTGGGTTGACTCAAGAGATTGAACTTCCAGTATGGAAATGGGAGATAATTAATATGGATTTTGTTATTGGTCTCTGTGGTCTCGCCAACAATTTGATTCTATTTGGGCCATCATGGATAGGATGACTAAGTCTACTCACTTCTTGCCAGTGAGGACTAATTTATTTTTTGAGGATTATGCCAAGTTATTCATTGAGGAGATCGTGAAGTGGTATGGTACTCCAATTTCCATCATATTTGATCGGGGTACTCAGTTCTCATCCTATTTTTGGAGGTTATTCCAGTGAGGTTTGGGACTAAGGTGACCCTCTGTACCGCCTTCCACCAACAGATAGATGGGCAAGCAATAAGGACAATTTAGGTCTTGGAAAATATGCTTCGGGCTTGTGTATTTAATTATGGGGGTGGTTGGGTTGACCATTTTCCCCTCTTAAAATTTACCTATAACAATAGTTGTCACTCAAGCATTGGTATGGCTCCGTTTAAGGCCTTACATGGTAAGAGGTATAGGTCTCCTATTGGATTGTTTGAGGTTGGTTAGAATAAGTTATTCGGTACTGATTTGTTCACCAAGCCATAGAGAAGGTAAAGGTGATTCGGTATAGACTTAAGGCTGACTAAAGTCACCAAAAGTCCTACGCAGATATCAGGCGAAGGGAGTTGGAGTTTAGTGTTGGTGATTGGGTAATTTTTAAGGTGTCTCCCATGAAGGGAGTAATGTGTTTTAATAAGAAGGGGAAACTCAGTCCCCGTTATGTCAGTCCATACTTGGTGTTGAAGAGGGTTGGTAATGTTGTATATGAATTGGAGTTGCCTTTTAGTTTGAGCTCCATTCATTCGGTGTTTCATGTTTCAATACTGAGAAAGTGTGTAGGTGATCCTTCTATGTTGGTTCCTTTGGAAGAGGTGGGTATTTCAAATTCTTTGTCCTACGATGAAGTCTTAGTTGAGATTTTAGATCAGAAAGTCTATCAGTTATGAACCAAGGATGTGGCTTCGATAAAGGTTCTTTGGAGGAAGCTATGTAGGAAGCCGAAGAGGACATGAAGTCCAAGTATCCATTCTTGGTTCTTGTTTTGGATAATCATGCTTAAGGTATATGTATTCCTTAACATCTTTGTTTTCTAACTTTGTTATAGGAAAGAGTGATTTCCTTAGCATCTTTGTTTTCAATCTTTGTTAAAGGTAAGAATAGTGGTATGTGGAGTCAAATCGTGCAAATAAAGGCCTTGTCCTACCATTCAAGGATGAATTATTCTAAGGGGGGAGTATGTAATGCCGTGGGTTTTTGGTCCTTGAATTTTTTTTGAGTTCTGAGCTTTCTACCCCAACAACGACTCACCTGACGAGTCGTAGGGTATCTTGACATGTCAGGCGACCTTAGTTGTAAGGTGTCTAGTGAATGATGTTTGAGTTTCTCTCTTGGGTACGACTTGAGATTATGAGATTTAAAGATTCATGAAGATTCATTAGGATGGAATCGTACCCAAATCAGAAATTTAGGGGCTAAGTTCTGCTCTGAGTGAGAGTGGCTCACTATGAGACGTAAGTAGTTGTTATGAGTCGTTGGATAAAAATTATAGGATGTCCAGTGTTTACTCAATTGGGTTTTGTGTTGACTATAACTGGACCCTTCAAGGCGTAGGGTCCCGTTATATGTGGTATCGATTAAGTCATAGGGTCCACAGTGGGGTGGGGGTCCTAGAGACTGTCTTGGTTACGACTCATGGTGACGAATCATAAAAAGTGGCTACGAGTCACTGGTTGACTCGTAGTAAAAGGGCGACACTTTTTCAGCTTCTAAGTTAAGGGCATTCTGGACATTTCCTCTCTTACTAAAATTAAAACACACGTTTTATACCCCCTTTTGGGTGTAATTAGCATTCAGAAACAAATCAAGTAACTTCTCAAACACTCCAAAAGGCTCTCTAAATTCCCTTAAGCAAGTTAAGCTAGGGTTTCATCAAGTTGGTCATCTAAGGGATCAAGGGTTGATTTCTATCCAAATTTCTTGGTGTATAAGTCATGTTACTCTTCCCACATTGTTAATTTGTTAAAATCATGTGTTTAAAGTATTGTTCATGAGATGCTTATGTTGTTTTTGAAGCAACTATTGAGGATTTTGAATGTGTATGAATTGAATGATTCTTCTCATGGATTACATATGATTTCTCATGTTTTAATTATTGTTTTGAACTTGTGGGTGAATGGGCATGATGAATGAACTAGGGAATTGTAATTTTCCCAAACTTATGACTTTTGAAGTGATTATGAGTGGCCCCATATTGTTAAATTGGTTTAATTATGAGATATGTAGGAATTTGTAAAATTGAACTAGTCTTGAACTATTTCATGATATAAAAAGGTATTTGAAACATAATGGTCTGATTTAATTAACAAAGGGAGTTGGTGTTCCCCCACCTTGTATTAATGAACAAAGGGAGTTGTTTTCCCCAAGTTAATAGAATTTTTTTTGGCATGTTGTTATTACCTTGCAAGTGTAGTTGGTATGACAATACCAACAATGTATACCTTAATGTGGAATATGGTTCCATGAATGGAAATGTGTAATACTTGTTTTAATTGGGCTTTAATAAGGGTTGTATAGATGAGTTGTGAAACTGAAGGTCCAAGTGACCGATAATGGAAATAGAGTTTGCCAACGTGGGGGTTCAAAGTGACCAGGGAGGTTTGAGTCCTCCTCATTATTATTTTATGATTAGGGAGGTTAGAGTCTCCCATAAATTATCACTTGATTAGGTGATGAAATAACCTTAGTATATGATTGGGAGGTTCGAGTCCCCCATGCATATATATGAGATTATTCTTTGGTTCGTACGACTACACGCAATGGGGCCAGACCAGGGGGTGAGAGCTGCGGCCCATATAGCCCATGGGTACATGTTATAACGATTGAGCTACACAATCCAGGCTAAACTTTAAAAGTGCATGTTAAGCCTTGTTCCCTATCCCAACATGTGATATATATATATATATATATATATATATATATATATATATATATATATATATATGATTATGCATTTGATTATGCGCATTGATTTTGAATGATTTTGAACTTTTGACCATGTCATTATGTTATCCTTATCCCTGAGTTATATGCTAGAGTTCACCCTGCTAACCGTCTTCATACGCTATATCCCTATGCGATACAGGAATTGGCCATTCTTCCACTCCTCCTAAACAGTGTTTAGGATTCAGGATCAGCTCGTGAGTTGACATTGAAGTGGTGAGCTTCCATACATCGGAAGTCTACATTTCATATTTTGGTCTCTTATGTCTCAGACTATTTAGACTTTTTTTTGCTATAGTCACGGGCATGTCCCAACACTTTATTGATATTCAGTTTTTGTTCTTTGTTTATAAGTCTTTATTTGGACTACTATCATGACCCGATTCACGGGTCATAATTGAACCTACTAAAACCCACCAGTATGTAAGCCAACATTGTAACCCGGAGTTAAGGCCATGGGTTACTTGGGTAGAAATGCCTAATCGTGCCTAAATACATGAATACAATTATAATCAATAGTGTTCCATTAAAAGAAGACAATCTAATTACGAATACCAATCCTACGACCTGGTAATATTAGTGCAAGCGCATCTAAATAGGATAATAGGAAATACAACCTATAAATCTAAAATAGTCAATACATTTGTCTCGAATACAAAAGAATGAATAAGGATAGAGGGAAATGGGTGGCACAAAACTCCAGGAGCTCACCTTGTCTTTGGAAGATCAACACTGCACAATCTCAACTCAGCGGTGGCAACTAGTACTCAGGTCTTCACCAAAATGGTACAGAAGTTTAGTATGAGTACCAAAACAACTGGTACTCAATAGGCATCATCGGACGACGGAGTTAAATTATGATATAAAGATGATATAAAGCAAGACTATCTCAAGGTCAAGGTACAAAATCGAACCTGAATTATCTTCATCATTACTATATAAAATAAATGATCAACTAGAACAATAATATGACATCTCATATCAATACACGCCAATACCATCATATTTATAATAGGTAATCGATCTGGAAGCACAAGAGACACTAATACAATTACAACCGTATACATACCAAGATAACACTCACACAAACATTAGAGCATAAAGTAAAAGAACTCACCATGGTGTCCCAGACCACCGGGGAGTACACCCAAAAGAACATACAATAAAGAACCCATAAGGTGTCCCATACCATCGGAGAGTGCATCAAAGGTCAAATCATCAACGTATATAGCTATATAGCCAAATTCTCATTATTCATGGTTTCCCACATTTCACACCAATGGTCATTTGCAAACATTCATAATCCTCATCAATTACCATAACTGGATAACATTTACCAAAGTACTTATAACCATTAACATCTTTTGGTCTCTAGCATCATTAATATACAAATCCCCAATTAATGGATAATCAACATCATAACTAGTCATCAATATCATTAATAGTCACCCATGCTAACCTATTATCACCATTAACCACGTAACAACTACAATTGCTAGTTTTCATGTTTCAAACAAATAAGATTAACTAACTAGAATTCTTGACTTCAAGCCATGAAGTAAGATAGTCACTTAGTAGTCAACTAGTCACCACATAACTCACTTAAATAATCAATATAACTTAATTAATCCATTTCTCCAATGCTATCTAAACTCTCTAGGTGAATTCTCAAATGCCACAAATATCCCATTTACCAACTTGTCCAAATTCATTATTCGGCATATACCACTTATACTCACTATTAAACTCTAGAAAGAACTACACTGCTTAACAAGTGATTGGTATCAAAGAATTATAACTGAAATCCCAAGAATAACATCATATCTTAAATAAAACACCCAAGAATGTGTCCTTGTAAGATTTTTGGTTGATTGGTAATGATCATGATATGTGTTATGTTGTATCCTTGTTGCGTGTTATTTCTAACTTGTGTGAAGATTTCCTTGGTGCATGTTGATGTGTTAAATTTTATATATAATTACCTATAAAATTGGGAGTGAATTGAAACACCTATACCTTGGACCATTGAGAAAAGTACAACTTTGGATGTCTTTGGAGTGGTAACGATTGAAGGGCTTGAGTCGTACCCTTGGTCATGACTCGTAGCCTTCTACCTCTACCATTTTGTATCCTAGGTATTAATTTAGGGTATAATTCTGTCCACTATATGACTAAGGCCACCCCTTGGCTGTAACCATGCATACGAGTCATATACTACTCAACCGTATAGAGTAATGTCTCAAACCTAATGGACTATTTTGGTTACGGGTGATCAATACGAGTTAGGTCACGAGTGGTACTCTTTGTATATGACTCAAGGGTGAATTTTAGTACCCACAATAGTGTTTTTGACCTAGGGAAATGCTAGGTTACGAGTTAGGGTACCACTTATACCCTAGGTCATAATTGCTAGGTGATCCGTATGGGGGAGTCGTACCCCTGCATGTATGGACTTTATAGCTTTTAACCAAGGAACTTTTGGTAATTTACCTTTCCTAAATACCTAAAACCCCTACTATATAAGGCATAGTATCCTCCTAAGTCTTTATTTTACAAGACTTAAACATCCTCAACACTCTAGAGGCTCTTAAAGCAAGATTGGAGGCTAGGGTTTGGAGGTGTTCATCTAGTGTCAAGGAAGAGGTCAAGTTTGTAGGTGATTCAAGTTGTTTAAGGAATGTATAGATTTCACTATTTAAATAACTCTAAACCCATGTATTTCACACTTGAGTTAGTAAGTGTACATGGTGATTTTGAATCAAATAAAAAAGGGTTTTACTACCTAACAATGAATAATGATGATTCTTGTTTATACTTGTGTTAATACATGCTATTGATGGTAGATTGAATATGTGGATTCTTGTTGTATGTTTTTAACATTATTATCTTGAATAACCCTAGTCTTGATAATATCTACCATGAAAATGACCTTGTTATAAGCATGCACAAAAGGTGGTTGTGAAAATATATAAGTGAATTATCTAGTCAATTGTTGATGATGTGTTGAACTAGGGGAATCACCCAATGAGTATGAACATTTGAAAAATGTTATGATAAGAGTATGGTGAGTCATGTAAGGTGTAATGATAATATTGTTGTGCTAAATGCCCAATAGGGATTTAGAGTCCCTTAATATGAGGATAAACTTAAATAGTGTATTGAACTAAAGTGGGGTATGAGAATGCTATTAAAATGTGAATGTGTTGTGAGGGTCTTGAGGACCATGAAAAGAATCGTGTGACGAATTGAATGAAAGCATTGGCCTATTTAGATGGTGGAGCAATGAAGACTCACATAATGACCGTGAGGTCTTATATAGTTTTGAATTGGCTAAATGGCTAAAGTTCCTAAATGTTATCTTAAATGTGTGTTGATGTATACACAAAAAGGTAAAGTCCCAAATGTCAACTAATGATGGTTGTGATGGCTTGAGGTCAAAGTACCCTTGAGGTCAAAGTCCCTTTCCCCATGATATGACTTAGAGTTAAAGTCCCTCACACAATGTGAATGCAAGGTAAATTCCATTGCTTAAGAAGAGATCTTGAGGTCAAATACCTCACCTCATGAAGAGGCTTTTGGTAAATTTCAAATGTGGCATGTGGATAGAGTCCCTTGTCTAACAAATGGTCATGAGGTTGAAGTCCCTCTCCTAGATGAATATGCATGGGTAAAGTCCCTTGGTTGAATCATGGGGTGTGTGTGGTAAAGTCCCTTGTTTGAATGATGATGTATGTGGCTAAATCCCTTAGCATAATAAATGTGAGTACACGGGTAAAGTCCCCGGTCTAATAAAAATATGAATGTATCTAAAGTACTTGGTGTGATAAGCACGATGAACCTATAAGCATGGGAGGTGGTGGTCCTCTACTTTATGCCTAATGAATGAATGCATGAGCATGTTGATAAGCCTTGATATCTTGGTTGGTATATGGTATATGTATATGTTTGGATAAGTGTATGAATGTGATAAAATGTGATATATTGATTAGTTATTGATTGATGATGGTATCTTATTTCTTATCCTTGAGTTACATGCTAGCGTTCCAACCGCTAACCATCTCTGGATGCTATATCCCCATGCAACGTAGGTGCCAAAACATCTTCTTCTTTTCCTGCGCAGAGATTAGATGATTTAGCAGTTTGTGCGTTGACTTGAAGGGGTGAGCTTCCTTACATCCGGAAATCCTTCTTCTCTTAGTCCTTATATTTAGACTTAGTCTCTTTAACACTTGGTTTGGCTATAGTCTGGGTCTTGTTCTGACATATACATTTATTAACTTTGATTGTGTATAGAGGTATTGTGAACAACAGTGAACTTGGGCACGAATAGTTATTATTATGAATCTAATATTGACTTATGATATTAATTCCACTTGTCAATTAGAGTTCCTTTGACTCCGATTATATAAGGAGGTGTTTAGGTTGGGTTATCGAGGCGACCTTTGGTTCATGTGAGTTTGAGATGCCCATAAAACATGGCCTGAAGTTCGGGGCATGTCATTCAAAGCCCATACAAATGTAATCATATAAAGGCATAATCATACATAAACATATATATACACATGTTTACCATATGTAACATCAATATACCCTCCAGACTTACCGAGCATCATCATATCATCAATATATCCTCCAGACTTACCGGACATCATCATATCATCAATATATTTTCTATACATACCGGGCATCATCATATCATCTATATATCCTCCGGACTTATCGGGCATCTTCATAACATCAATATGTCCTCTGAACTTACCGGGCATCATCATATCATCAATATATCCTCCGGACTTATCGAGCATCATTATAACATTAATATATCCTCCATACTTACCGGGCATTAACGGGCATCATCATAACATCAATATATCCTCCGGACTTACCGGGCATCATCATAAAATTAATATATCCTCCAGACTTACCGAACATCATCATAATATATATAAACAATCCAACCAATAGTAAATGCAAGCCCCATGAGGGATAAAGTGAAACAAAAGTAAGGAAAGACATATCATTGTACCTCATCATTCATTATTAACACAATATATTAATTGGTGCATGAACAAGTTTGTCCATATGGTATTCATTCACTACTTTACCGTGCTTAACATAATCATTAGCATTTTAAGTACAAAGACTTAAATATATCTTCTAGATCTCCTCTTTATTAGCATGATTCATATTATTAGCACAAGAGGATTTTAGCACAAACATTATTTTAATCACTAGGCTTGAACATAATATGAGTAATAACATACTCCAAGGCCCATATGGTAATTTAGTCAATGAAGTAAGTGATAGCATAGTCATGTGTTTAATCTATAAGAAAATTTATTACTATCCAAGTATTATCAATAATCTAGCAACCAATCATGCACATCATTACAATACCAACTTCATGAATAAACCATTTACTGGGGTTAGCCATCATATTACCAAAGGCATATTCTAATCATTTAACAAGTATCTAGATCGCTAATGAAACTACATAGTCCAAGCTTAAGGCGGGCCGAGTTTGACTTATAATTACCCAAATTCCTCTTTAGGTCTAACATCTACCCAGGACTAAGCTAAGCCATCTAAGTCATGTCTTAGAGGATTGTCATTTCACACTAGTTTAATGGTACAATTTTTCCTCAATTATTACTCTTAATTCATCCAAAGCTACTAGGGAAATTTCCACAACTACGCAAAACTAAGGTCTACTTACTATTTAATATGAGTGACAAGGTCACTCCCATCTAACTAGAAAAAACTAGAACATTCTCATGTTATTCATGAGATGACAAGTCCAACTAACCAAAGTTCTAGATTGTAACTCAAGTATCACACTATATGAGTTCAATAGCCTAAATAGCCCAACTAAACTTTACCATCTATCATTTAAACACCTAAAACCCTACCCAATATTATCAAGCTATCAAAGTCATACTATAATGAAGCTCAATCTAACAATAAGTAAGCCTAACCTACCTCGAATCCAAATATTAATCACGAACCAACAACCTTTGCTTTCCCTTTACTTGAAGCTTCTTAAAGGAGCCAAGCTATCAAAACACTATCTATGCATTATTACAAGAATATCAATACCCATATTGCACCATTTTGCGTAGGGTCCAAAACGATACCTAAATCCCCAAGTGGGTCCCACTTATGAAAAATAAGTTTTCGATACCATCCCATTATTCAATTACCATTAGAGAGTTATATCCCTCAATAAATTGGTTCATATAAATCATATTTGGGAAAAAATCAAGCCTTAAGATATTTGGGGTTTTGGGTCCAATAATCAAGAATTCAACACTAAAAATGAAGGATTCATACCTTAGATTCGATGTTAATCATGAATATGCAAGTTATTCAAGCTCCCAATCAACACTTAAGACTAAATTTAGGGACTACACCCTCAATTAGGGTTTATGAAACCCAAACCAAGAGAGAAATGGCCAATTCTTGACCAAAAAAGGCATTTAAATACGTGCTTCCCAGGCCCTCAGTTCAGGCGCTCGTGGACACATGAGCTGCAATTACAGACATGTGGTCCATAATTGTAGTATTGCAATTGCAAACACATGGGATAAAATTATGGAAATATAGGCCGCGATCACGGTATTGTGATCGCGGTACCTTTGCTGCACCAGACTACAGCTGAAACTTAGAAATATTCTAAGTTTTGGACAATGCCTCGGGATGCATCTGAAACCCAATATGAGCAAACGAAATATGCAACCACACTGATTTCAAAATTTTGGACACGTTGGTGAAGTCACATTTTCCATCTAAGGTCGTTTAGACCAAATTTAGGCCCCACACTTGAATTTTCAATTTGTCAACTTTCCAACTAATAGGTCAAAATACGTTTGGGTGTAGTGGGACCCAAATCAAAGGTCTACACAACCTAAAATCCATATTTCAGAGTTGTTGGCACATTCAGAATTTGCATCCAATATTGTTTTTCTAAATTTTTTGATCGATGGCCATTTGGAACCAATAAAGACTTCTAAATGGGAAAATGGTTCTAATAACCAAACAAACTACCCAACAACTGAACTATCAGTTTCATCAAGTCATAAATGAGTTGGGGAAGCTATGGAAAATATATAAAGGAAAAAATAATCAAAATCATAAGAAATAACCTAAAGAGTCATAACGACTACTATGAATATTGGGCAGTGTCGGTCGATTGTTTGGTTGGACATCGGTCGATGGTTATAGAGTTTGTTTGAATTTCCATAAGTTGTTACATGCTATCCTATTATATGTTTGGAATTCATCCGACCTCTGGGGATGTTGGGTTTGGTTGTTTAGGTGCAGCACATGATCTCCGGTCCATGTAGGACTTAAGATACCCATCACGGCTAGATCCTAGTTTGGGTCATGACAAAAACCAACTCTAAGTTCTATGGTAGTATGAATAGTAGTCATACTAACCTATTTTGCAAGAATTTTGGTAACAACAACAAGGTTGAGTGTATTGCTAATAGTGATGTTTGTTTGGGTGTGGCAAGCTTGGACACCAATTAAGGGAGTGTCAACTGGATTCACAGAGAGACAAAGATACTCGTCAAAAAGTTAGTCTAACTCTTTAGCAGCTCTAATAGGTTGCTCGACATAGCATGTTTCATTATCTAGTGAAGCTAGTGGACAACATTAGCTTTGTGTCTTGATAGGGTTCTCTTGATAGGGTCACTGTAAAATTACAAGTGTTTCCTTTTTGTGTCTATGCACTGTTAGATCCTAGAGCCACACTTTCCTTTATTACTCCATATATAGCAGTAGAATTTGGTGCAAAGTCCCAAAATCCTCTCAAAACCCCTCTCTATATTTTATCCAATTTGTGATTCAGTCATAGCTAGATGGGCATAAAGAAATTACCCAGTCACAATTTCTCAAAAAGTAGCCTCAGTAGATCTTATAGAGTTAGACATGACCAATTTTTTATGTTATTCTTGGCATGAATTGACTCCACTCTTGTTATACCACTATCAATTATAGAAATAAATTAGTTTAGTTTCATTTTTGAATAAGCCAGTCTTAGAGTTGAAGGGTAGTACCTTAATGCCTATGGGTCAGTTTGTCACTTACCTTAAGGAAAGAAAAATGATTTTCAAAGGGTGTATCTATCTTCTTATTTGGAATAAGTATTTAAAGTCTGATACCCCAACTACTGAGTCATCTCCAATAGTTAATGATTTCCCAGAAGAGATACCCAAAAATCTTCCTAGAGTTCTTCTCGAGTAAGAAATTGACTTTTGGATAGATATTTTCTAGATACACAACCTATCTCAATTCCACCATACATAATGTCTCCATATGATATTAAGGAATTAGAGAAGTGGTTAAAAGATCTCCTATACAAGGGAATTTAGGCCAAGCATCTCTTTGTAGGGTGATATAGATCTTTTTATATTCAAGAAAGATTGTTCTCTTAGAATGTACATCGACTACCGTCAGTTGAATAAAGTCATAGTCTAAAATAAGTATCCCATTTCCAAGACTGATGACTTATCCGACGAACTTTAGGGTTCCAATTTCATCTCCATGATAGACCTCAAATTTGGTATCATCAGCTCAGAGTTAGAGAATGTGACATCTTAAAGACAACCTTGAAGACTCGATATTGCCACTTTGAATTTGTGATTATGTATTTTAGACTAACTAATGTTTATGCAACTTTTATGGATTTAATGAATCAGGTGTTAAAGAAGACTATGAATTATTCATCATTGTCTTTATATATGACATCCTCATTTATTCTTAGAGTAAGGCTGAACATGTAAACCATTTAAGGATTTTCTTGAAGACTCTCAAAGATCTCCAATTATTCACTAAGTTTATCAAGTGTGAATTCTGGCTGAAATCAATTGAATTCCTTAGTCATATCATTTCTAGTGACGGAATTCAAGTTAATCCTAAAAGGACCAAAATAGATAGAAATTGGCCTAGAACCATCTCTCTATTAAATATTAGGAGTTTTTTTTGGGTTTGGATGGTTATGACAAGTAGTTTTTAAGGTATTTCCTATATTGCTTTGTATATGTCCAGATTCACATAAAAAAAGTCAGGTTTTAGTGGTATGATTCTCGTAAGAAGAGTTTTTAGGAGTTAAAGAATCGAATCATCACTACTCTAATTTTGAATCTACCAGAGGCTTTAGATAGTTTTGTGGTTTATTGTGATACTTCCAGAGTTATACTTAGCTATGTGTTGAGAAGAATTACCGACTCATGGTCTTGAGTTGGCAAAAATTATTTTTTCCTTAAAGATTTGGAAGCATTATATCTATGGGTTTTATGTTTATGTTTTCACTTATCATAAGTGTTTTTAGTACGTGTTCAATTAGAAAGATCTTAATCTTCGTTAGAGAGAATGGCTAGAGCTATTAAGGATTATGATATAAGTGTCTTATACCATCCGAGTAAGAGCAATGTTGTGACTGGCGCTCTTAGTTGGTTGTCTATGGGAAGTGTTTCTCATATAAAAGATGAAAAAAAGAGTTAGTTTGTAAGGTTTACCAACTTACTAGATTGGGAGTTTGATTGGTTGATTTAGTTGAAGGAATATCTTTGTTTAAAATAGTTTAGAATCTTCATTGTTAGATGATGTGAAAGAAAAGAAAGATAGTGATCCTATATTGCTTAGGTTGAAGGAAGCCATCCTGAGTCAGAAGGTTGAGATTTTTTCCTAAGGGGGATATGGTGTTCTTAGTTGTTAGGGAGGACTATGTGTTCCAGATGTTGATGAATTGAGATAGCTGATGCAAATAGAAGCTCATAATTCAGGATATTCTATTCACCCAAGATCCACTAAGATGTACCATGATGTATGGATATCCATTGTGGAATGGCATGAACATGGATATCACAATATTTGTGACTAAGTGTCCTAATTGCTTGTAGGTTAGGGTTAAGCTGAAATTTATGACTAAGTGTCCTAATTTCCTGTACGTTAGGGTTAAGCACCAAAGAACTAGTGGTATGCTTTAGGATATTAGTATTCGTACTTGGAAGTGGGTAGTAGTGGACATAGAGTTCATTAAAGGGTTACCTCGTGCTCACTGACAACATGATTCTATTTGGATTATCATTGACCAAATGACTAAGACAACCCATTTCCTACAAATTTACACTTAAGATTCATTGAGGATTATGCTAGACTCTATCTTACTGAGTTTATGAAATTTTGTGGAGTCCCTTTATTTATCATTTCAGTTGGGGTACTTAGTTTACCTCTTGATTTCAGAAGACTTTTTAGAAGGGTCTTGGTAACCAAGTTCATTTTAGTATGACTCTTCACCAACATAGAAATTGTTAGGAGGATAAGACAATTCTGACTTTAGAGGACTTATTGAGAGTGTGGCTGCTCGATTTCAAGGGCATCTGGGATGATCATTTTCCATTGCTTGAGTTTTCATATAATAACAAATATCATTCTAGTATTCAGATAGCCCTATTCAACGCACTTTATGGTAGGCAATGTAGATCTCTAATTAGTTGGTTTGAATTTAGTAAAACTACCTTGATATGGCTAGATTAATTTTATAAGGCTATGATGAAAGTTTGGCTGATTAGAGAAAGGCTAAATATAGCTTAGAATTGTCAAAAGTCCTATAAATATGTGAAGAGAAGGGATCTTGAGTTTGCTATTGGTGATTCTGTCTATTTAAAGGTTTTGCCTATAAAAGGGTAAAGATATTTGGTAAGAAGGAAAGGCTCATTCCCCACTATGTTGGTCCTTATAAGATTGTGGGTTATTTTGGTGATGTAGCATATGCGTTAGAGTTGCCTGCAGACTTAGCATCAGTGCATCCGATTTTCCATGTGTCCTTGTTAAAGAAATGCATTGATCCTGTGTTAGTTATGCCCTTAGAGAGTATGAGTGTGAAAGATAGTCTCTCTAATGAGGAGGTCCTAGTTGAATTCTTTGATTATCAAGTTTGTAAATTGAGCAATAAGGATATTGCTTCGGTAAAGGTTCTTTGGTGGAATCAGTTAATTTAGGGAGATCCTTGGGAAGCTATAATGACCTAGTACCACTATCTCTTCCCTAAAAACTCAATTCCAACGTGAGGTAAATTGTTTTCCCTTAATTAATTCTTTCTATTTAATGTTGTCTAGTTATTCCCATGCCATAACACGCATTCAGTTTAGTCCATGTTTTAGTTACAAAATCAATTACCATGTTAGTATTCAGCTCTTAGAAATTCAATTTTTGGATTACAGCCCATTCCATAGCCTTTCAGCTTAGTATGTTGCCAATCGGGGAAGAATAACCCTAGGAGGGAGATATTGTATCACCCTAAAAATCTAGGATAAGATTAGAACTATAATTAAAGTATATGTAGAATAAAACATCAAGTTTTAGTAGTATATGAAGTGATTTAGACGTATATTAAGGCCATATGTAAATCCTATCTCATAGGCAAGTTGAAACATTCTTTACTAATTAATATCTTATGAAGAATCTTACTATAGTCAGCATAAAATTAGAATAAATCCTAGAGTCTATTGTATTTTTGAGCTAAAGACCCACCAAATGAAATGTATTTGATTTTTTAAAGCATAAAGTTTAACCTTAATCCAATTCCGGACCTAAGAGTTATGGCCATTTTAGTAAAGCATTATCCAACCGTGAGACAGTATGATCGTAATCATAGTCGTGCTTAGATTTTACAATTGTACAATCAAGCTATTTTCATGAAACAATCCTTAAACTTGAGAGTTTTCAAGTATACCTCCCAAACATGAAAGGGTGCAGCAATATTGGTTAGAAACCACAATTTTGGGTACGATCTTGACTTCTAAAGTTCATCCGACTTGGACTACCAATCTACAAACCAAGGTATGATCATGGGTGGGTACCATAAGTTGTACCAAGGATCGTATGATGAAGTTCATAGAGCCTCAAATCAGTTACACAACCAAGAGCACCACCCACAATTGTAGGCGGGTCCCACGATCATGGGATGGTTCGTACATCACAACAACTTTTTCTGTTATGTTTTATAAGGGGCTTTCCAGTTTTTTTCCTCTATTTAAACCCCTAAACTATGTCGTTTATGTTATTACAAGGCTGATTAGTAAGATTAATATAAATCTAAGTCCCTCATTAATCAAAATAACACTTAATACATAGCATCAAATAGAGAAAAAAAGGGATTCTTCTTACCTAAGCTCCAAATTCAAGGAATTCATGATAGTTTCCATCTCCAAGTATATGGGATTTTATAAATGGGTTTTCTTTCACCCATCGAGTCCCAAAGTTGACTCAATTCCTCAAGTTTAATTCACCCTTCAAAGATAGAGTTTCCATGAAAAGTGTGAATTCCTTTAGCTTTCAATTTGTTGATATGACAAAATCATAAATATATGTTTTCCCATAAATTTGAGTATTTAAATACTTTTGAATATGAACTCTCATTAAATTTATAAATTCTTGATTCTTGGGCTTGAATTATGAAATTCCTTATTACGTTTAGTATATAGAATTGTCATAGTAGTTGCACTCCTCAAGGATGGCGGGTTATGAACACCCAATGATGTAGGATATCATGCATATATTTATGAATATTCAATCCTTTGGTTTTCATTATTTGAATGCTTTCATATAAAGTATCTATTTTCAATCTTCTAAATATTAGTACTATTGAGAATCTTAGTTATTAATTGCTATTCAGTTGGGGGTAGTACTTAGCACTGGGTAGATACAGTACGAAGGATCACCCACTAGTTAGAATGAGACCTTTAGTAGAAGTCCTTAAGTCCTAGAACTACATCATCAATGTAGGTTTAAAAGTGTCACCCATTAGATCAGTCATGATACTTAGTCCTTATGGACACTAATTTAGTGGTTCCACGTCATTCAGTGTTCATACATTGGCAAGTTACAATGAACCCTTCCAGATAGGGCAACAAGTTAGACCCCGATTAGGTTATATTGGGGTATGTTGGCTAACGGTAGCTCCCATAGTTCACAGTTAAAATTCAGATAGAAACATGACCTTATATTTAGTTATTCAACATATCATACAATACAGGTTTATTAGTTTGTCTTGCATCAGTTTATCTTGTCACATGCATCATGTTTAGCATATTTTAGTCATTTTTTATCTTACATACTCATTACATTCAAAGTTCAGATTGCATACTTTATTGTCTTATACTATAGGTTCTGACGTGTAGCATTCCACCCAAGGATGGTACGACTCAATATCACATAAAAATAGTGTTTTAATAAGTCCTCATCATTTAAGGACTAGTTATCAGTATTTCTTTTCAATATTATTTCAGTTTCAAATAGTTAGATTTAGCAGGGGTTATGTCCCTATAACTTATCTTAGTAGAGGCGTTCAGATAGACAGTAGAGGTTTAGATTTTGTGTTATGTTTAGTGATTTATGTTTTATTTTAAACATTGACATTTGGGTTTTATTATTCATACTTCATTCATACTTTAGCTTCTGCACAGTGTTATCTAATTTTATACAATATTAATAGTGTTATCTAGGCCATGGATTATATTGAGATCACTTGTGACTCTATCCACCATTTTATGACTAGGGGTAGTTTCGAGTCGTGACACTCTTTAAAATTATCTGAGAATGATTAAGAAGAACAAAAATGTGAGTAACAATTACAAGAATAGTCTATACAATTCAAGTCATTCATAGATCAGGTGGTTGCAGATTTGGTTGTTGATTACTTGAGCAATTTGGTCCATACCAGGGTCACCATTCTTGCTTCTAAGGCCTCCAAATATATGCCAGACTCTAAGGCCTAAGGGCTTCCCAGGTATTCCTTCCTCTTAGTCCACTATAATAAATTCCATTATTAGTGATGCATTATTTTTTCACTTAAAACTCATGTTTCATTACAAAAAATGTTTTGTGACGAAAAAAATTGTGCATCCCTAAATCATGGATCACTAAAAGTATACAAAGACAAATTAGCATTTTGTCGCTAAATAAAGTTGTATTAACTACGAAACTTATTATTTGTCCCCAAACACATAGAATTTAGGATGAACTCATTTGTCAAAAAAGTATAAAATTTCATAGTCAATAATGTATTTCGTCACTAAAAAGGTTATTTATATCGACAAAATTAATTTATCACTAATTTTTTTTACTTTAATTAGTGAAAAATTCAAGTGTCCCTAAAGTTATAAATGTTTCATAGTTAAATAAAAGTAACTTCATCACTCGAGACAATCTTTTGTATAAAAAATATATTGTCCCCAAATATATATAGTGACAATTTTACTTTTACAAAAATGACTTATATTTTGGTAGTTAAAACCAATTATTTTGTCACTAAAAATATTAGTTTTAATGACCCAACAAAATCGTCACTATAAATTGCATTGATTATTGACAATAAAAATTGTGATAGAATACAAATTTAATTCGTAAAAGAATAAATACATTATTGGTCAGAAGACAATTCTATAAAAACTATATTTTGTCAAATGTAGCTAATATATGACAAAGATGTAATTATCTTAAAAATACAATATAATTTAGTCATTATGCCCCTCTCCCCCCTCTACTTACTTAGAGAAAAAGAAAATTTTAAAACGTTATTCCCAACTCTGTAACTTTGCTGATGGAATTTCCTTAATAGACCTCCCTTATCTTATATTTCCACGGGCTACTTTATTTCACTAAACCTTCTTTCATCTTTCCACGGACTTTCTAATTCCAATTGAATCTGCATCTTTCAAAAAACTATTAGAATACTATCTAAAATGCAAAGAATAGTAGGTGTGTACATATATATTAGGAAGGACTAGCCAGTGTGTGCCAGTATACTTACAGGCTTCGCTATGAAATGTAAAATAGTTAAAATACACCACTATAATAGGATAGAATAAATGTCTACATGTCAAAATGTAATATAAGAATGTTAAAGAACATGATTCACTATAATAGGACAAGTGAATAAATGATTAACATAGATAAATAAATGATAAACAATGGCAACCACACTGGGTAAAAGAATACAAACCTGAAATGATTCTAAAAGTGTTCTAGCCTACTTTATCACAAGCCAGTCAAATACACTTATTGTGTCACTATCCTTCCAATTTTGTGTTCACATTGAACTGACTGTGAAAGATAACTCTTGTTGTATACTAAGATGAGTTAGGCATGTCAAAGATTCACTATAAGGTACAATATTCTTGAATGAACTCAACCATATCACGACTAACCAAATGATATGCAACACAAGTTAACCATAATAATGTATTTCAAGCAATAACAAAATTGATGTATATGCCTGAAGCCTCTTTACTAACACAATAGAAGAGGTATATGTCCTATGACATAGCATATTTTGGTAACCAATAGTTGTAATGGTAAAAATTGAGATTAAGACATATATATTTGATCAGGAAAATGAGATGCAATCTATTTTTAAAAAGGACTCCCACAATACTTGTTATAAATGTTTGATTTGTTATGATAATTCCCATAGAACTTGTTATAAATGTATGATGAATGATAATGCTTTAATTATAACTCCTTGATGTGGGAGACACTTTCAAGAACATCCAATCCCTCACTTCGAACACCAACTCTCTTCACCTCACATCCGTACATAACTTTGGGCAACTTTAAGCAGTCTTAAGTCTTTTTCTAATCACTTTTACCTTCTCAATGTCTTGGTGAACCAAGTCAGGACCAAGCCTAGTCTAACAAACTTCAAACCATCCAATAGGATACCAACACCTCCTACCATAAAGAGCCTCAAAAGTAGTTATCTGAATGCTCGAATGATAACTGTTATTATATGCAAATTCAATAAGAAGCAAATGATTAACCCAACTTTCTTTAAAATCAATCACACAATCCCTTAGCATATCCTCCTAAGTCTGAATAGTACGCTCTGCTTGCCCATCAGTTTGAGAGGGAAAACGGGTGCTAAGGTTCACATGTGTACCAAAACCTTTCTGAAATGAATGCCAAAAATGAGATGAAAACTACATACCTCGGTATGAAATAATAGACATTGGCACACCATGCATCTTCATTATCTCCAGAATGAATAACTTTGTATAATCCTCTCCTGAGTAGTTAGTCCTTGCAGGAAAGAAGTGAGTGCACTTAGTCATCCTATCCACAATGACCCAAATCAAATCATACTGACTTCGAGACTGCGGAGGACCCATAATGAAATCTATATTGATTATCTCCCACTTCTATGTAGGCAACTCTATCTTTTGAGATATGTCACCAGTTGTCATGTGCTCAACCTTGAATTGTTGACAAACCATACACTTGGCCATAAAATTTGCTACATCCCTCTTCATATTGTTCCACAAGTAGATTTTCTTCAAGTCAGGTATATTTTAGTCAAACTCGGATGAACTGTATACTGAGACTCATCTCAGTTAGAATCCTTTCTCGTAGCCCATCAATATCAGGAACACACAACCTATCTTGGTACCTTAGAATACCATTTCCCCTAATCTCAAAAGCCATAACCTTTTGATGACTCACATTATGTCTAATCTACATGTATGGGATCCAAGGCCCACTGCTCCTTCACCTCTGCACCAAGAGATGATTTGACCACTTCTTGAACAATGACTCCTCCATCCTCAAAGTCCAAAAGATGAACTCCTAAGTTAGCCTACTTATGAATATCCTTCACCAACCTTTTCTTCTCTTCATTAACTTGGGAAAAGCTACCCATAAATAACTTACTAAGAGTATTATAAACAACATTAGCTATACTTAGATAGTAGTGAAGACTCATATCATAATACTCAAGAAATTAAAGCCACCTTCTCTGCTTGAGGTTCAATTCTTTTTACGCGAGCACATACTGCAAGCTCTTATGATTCAAATAGATATCCATATATATCCTATATAGATAATGGCGCCAAATCATCAAAGAAAAAACCATAAACACTAACTCTAGATGATGATTCAAATAGTTTCTTTCATGAACCTTAAGTTTCCTAGAAGTATAGGCCACCACATTACCATGCTACATCAATACACGGCCCAATCCCAAATGGGATGTATCATAAACTCAAAAAATTCAGTACACTCAGGCAAGGTCAAATTAGAGAAGAAGTTAGCTTATCGTTCCACTTCTCAAAAGTACCCTCATAAGCATCGAACCATAAAAACTTAACCTCTTTCTAAGTCAATCTTGTCAATGGGGAAGCAATAGAAGAGAAGCTCTCCACAAACCTGCTATAATACCCAGCCAATCCCAAGAAACTTTTAATGTTGGTCGGGGTCATGGTTCTAGGCCATTTCTTAACTGCCTCAATCTTCTATCGATCGACCATGATCCCATCACTAGAGACAACATAACCCAGAAAAGTCACAACATACAACAAAAACTCATACTTAGAAAACTTATCATACAACTCCTAATCTTTAAGGGTCTGAAACACAATTCAGAGATAATTGATATGTTCCTCCCCATTCTTATAATACACCAAGATATTATCAATGAACACTATCACAAACAAGTTTAAAAACTGCCTGAAAACCCAATTCATAAGATCCATAAATGAAACCAGAGCATAAGTCAACCTAAATGACATAACTCTAAACTCATAGTGACCATACCTAGTTATGAAAGCTATCTTGGGAATATAAATCTCCCAAATTTCCAACTAATTATAGCCTAAACAAAGATCAATCTTACAGAAACATCTAGCACCCTGAAGCTGATTCGAAAGATCACCAATCCTAGGAAGAGAGTACTTATTCTTCAGTATAACCTTATTTAACTGATGGTAGTCAATATACATCTGAAGAGATCTATCTTTCTTCCGTATGAAAAGCTCAGGAGCACCCCATGAAGAAATACTAGGATGAATTAACCCTTTATCAGGAAGATCTTTAAATTGCTCCTTTAGCTCTTTTTACCAGTCGGAGCCATTCTATAAGGAGGAATGGAAATAGAAAGAGTATCCAGTAGAAGATCAATCCCAAAATCTATCTTCCTGTCGGGAGAAATCCTAGTAAGATCATTAGGAAATAGTTCAGAAAATTTATTAATTATGGGGACAAAATGCAAAGAAGGACTTTCATAGTCAAAATCCTTAACCCAAAATAGATGATATAAACACCCCTTTAAAATTAATTTCTAAGCTCTAAGATAGAAAATAAACATCACTTTAGGCATTGAAGAACAACCCTCACATTCTAATACTGGCTAATTAGGAAAGTAAAAACTGATCTTTTGGGTCTTACAATCCATAGAAGCATAGCATGAATGGAGCCAATCCATTCCCTTGATAACATCAAAATCCATCTTATCCAACTCTATCAAATCCATCAATGTCTTCCTATGAAAGATAAACACCATACAATCCCTAAAGATTTTTCTAGAAACTATAGAATCACCCATCGAGGTAGACATAAAAAGGGGTCAGAAATACTCTCAGGACTAAAACCAAAATGCACATCCATATAAGGGGTCACATAAGAAAGGGTAGGCCCCATATCATGCAATCAATACACATCACGAGAGACAAACTGTAACATACTAGTAACAACATCCTGAGATAGATCCAATTCCTGGCGAATAGTAAGTGCATAGAGGCAATTTTGGCCAGTGACGATTCCAGAAGTAGTGCCTTTTGGTGCAGAAGATTAAGATGTGGCAACCAAAACTTTATTAGCTCTAGTAGCAACCTTGGATTAAGGATAACCTCGCTACATGTGACCAAGATGACCATAATTATAACATCAATTCCTCCCTTCCTGACAATAACCATGATGAAACTACTCACATAAATTACATAGAGGATAAGGTGGGGCTGACTGGGATCCACTAGCTTGAGACTGAGCACCCTGTGCCTTAGAACCATTGGTAGCCTGAGGACGGTTGTCGCCCGAAGGCTTAGGATACGGAGCACTAGTAAAGGAATAAGAATTGCCCCAGTTCCTTTTCTTGGTCTACTGTCTTCCATCTCTTTCACTATTCTGCTAACTCCCACTCTACTCTGAATACCCAATCTGCTTACTCTACCTCTCCCAATCTTTGCCTACTTTATTTTCATCCTCTACCTGTTGCATATAAATCACAAGTATAGAGATGTCCATATTATTATTCAACATTGCAACCTTGCACTCAAATACCAAGTCAAGGGATAACCCAGAAACAAACTTCCTCATCTTAGATATCTGACTAGACACTAACTTAGGAGCATATTGAGATAGCTGCTGAAATTTCAATGCATATTCCTTCACACTCATATTACCTTATTTCAGATTAACAAACTCCTTAGCCTTAACTTCCTTCAACTCTCGGGGAAAGAAGTGATCAAGGAAAGCCCCTAAAAATCATCCCACATAGCCTTCTCAACATCATCATCCCTCATAGCTTCCCATTCCTCATACCACTGATAAATTACATCTTTCAACTAATAAGCAACAAACTTCACACCCTCTACATCAGTAGCATGCATTATCCTAAAGATATTTTCCATCTCATCAATGAACCCTTGTAGATCCTCCTTAACCTTAGAGCCTATAAGGGTTGGGGAATCAACCTCATGAACTAGCCAACTTGGGTGACCTCAGACGAAGGAGACACACAACCAACAATGTCTAGAAGATGAAAATGAGATATCACCTACTAAGTAAGCAAATT
Organism: Capsicum pubescens; assembly: GCA_030864215.1. Lineage (NCBI taxonomy): Eukaryota > Viridiplantae > Streptophyta > Magnoliopsida > Solanales > Solanaceae > Capsicum > Capsicum pubescens. The sequence goes on from CM061548.1 coordinate 247,274,226, forward strand.
AATAGACCGGTGGAACTCTGCAATAGAGATGTCCTCTCTAAGGCAGCTGATCATAAATATCCTCAAACCTAGAAGCTCGGGGAGGAATTGTAATAGGTGGAACTTCATGTGGAGTAGCACAATTAGGAGCAGGGACCCTCCGCATAATCCTTAGGTAGGATAGAGTTCCCAATAGAGTTTTTATGAACATTAGATCTTCAGGGAGTATAATATGAAATAAAAGAAAGCCAGATGTTAGAGAAGTTTCAAAACACTAGACTCTACAGCCTGAAATAGAAAATGAAAAAGGTAAACATTCTTAAATGCCTTGTAGCCTCCTCTTTATATGTGTGGCATGCTACATACCTATAAAAAAGACTCTACTAGGCATGGATTTATTGACACCCAATGAATCCTAACCTTTCTCTGATACTAAGCTTTCCATGATCGAAACCAAGGCGTGGTCGTGATGGGCATCTCTAGTCCACCGTGGACCGGAGACCACCCCTTAACCCATCCTCAAGGGCACAATAATAATGATAGTCATAATAATAACAATACAAAATTCAACTAAACAAAAATTAGAAGACGAATGAATAACTCAGTAATAATAAGAGTCAAAATAATAACCAGCCAACCCATATTTTTCCATAATAGCCTCAAAAACTAGAATACCAAATAGGTCAAGACATGCCCCGACCATGACCAAAAAAATTCAAAAAAACTTAGTCAAAATAAAAGAATATAGAATGATGAGGCCTTCAAAAGGATGGAAGCTTACCACTTCACGGCTACTCGACGAACGTGCTAATCCACCTAATGCTACACAGAGGTAACATAAGTATCTTCAGACCCTACATTATGAAACAATGTAGCGTACGGGGACAGTTAGTGGGGTGAGTGCCAGCAAGTAACTCAAGGAAGGAAAAAAATAATGCCATAATCAAATCAATCCAAAACCATTCAAAAACCATACATACAATTCATATATACATATATAAGATATCGGTATAGGTATCAAGGTTTAAGCATGAGATTTAAAATCATTAAACTGGACTGTATATCTCTAACCATCTTTAGGTCCCCCACGAGCTATATGTGTTCAACTCTTCCTGTTGAAAGGGCCCTAGTACATGCTAGCCGCACGAATCAGAGAAATTCAAGGAAGGGACAAATCCACTGAGGCTCCAACCATTCTAATATATATATATATATATATATATATATATATATATATATATATACAAGTACATAGAAGCGAACCCCCTGAAATATAGAGGGAAATAAAGGGAAAGAGGGTAAGAAAAGGAAGCAAGTTATTATATGCAATAAATAAATTAGGCGGTAGGGTAGACCATATGTTAATGACATAATAAATTAGGTGGAAAGGCCGAACATATATTAATGATGAAACTAATTAAATAAAATAAAGAAAGAACACAAAATATGAAAATTGAATTTTGATATTAATATCAAAAATAACTTTGAAGATTACAAAGAGAGAGAGAGAGAGAGCAAACTCTAACCAAGTATTCTAGAGAGAGCTTCTTCCAAAGAAAATAATGTGTTCTCCTCAAGAAGAAAAGTGGGCTATTTATAGCCAAAATATACTATATAAGCACCTTCAATTATTGCTACAGTGAACTACGGTAACATCCACCATAATTGAGCTACAGTAACATTGACTATAATTTTTTATCAATTGGTTGTTGATGTAATGCATGGCATTAATGTTTTGATGACTCTCTGATGATGTCAATTTGATATCAAATTGATTGAATCTCTTCTTCATTATCCGTGTCTGATTTTGCAATTGAATATTGATTATTAGGAATTATAGCTTGGATTTGTTGAAGAATTTTTTCCATTTGTTGAATAAAATCTCCTCGGCTACTTGACTTAGCCAATTGTGTGGCTGCAATTGATTTTTTTTGTAGAAATGAGATTCGGGCAACGTCTGTTGGGGTCAGACATCCAGGATTGCATTGGAACCATTTTTATACTTCCAGTACGTAAGCTTCCAAAAGATCCCAATGCATTTACCAATTGCAATAGCCCTGGAGGTATAACCATGGAAGTCCTTATGCCTCTCTAGATTATGAAAGGCAAATTTCTATGAAAATATCCAAGAAATATGGAACCTATGGAAAAATTATAAAAGCAAAGGAATTGACGATCACCATGAAATATTTGGGTAAAATATTCATATCCTTCACAGACTGGTGGAGGAAGGATCTCAAAGGTGTGGCTGGAAATTTTCCGCCATTGGTGTAGAAACCACTGGGGAAATTTTGAAGCAAGTTGCTTTCCTAGAGTAAAAACCAAGACTGTTTGTTAGTTTTATTTTGGAAGGTGAATGCCTTCATTCATGCTCTTTGATAATAAAAGTAATTATAATATTAGGGATCAAAAGCTTCAGTAAGCTTTTGATATTTTTCTAGATGCATACCCCATTCTTTTGGTGAGTTTATTTTGTTGATCCACACCATGGTATGGTTGACATAGGACTGGGTTTATTTGTCTTTGTGGGTGACAGCGCCCAAGCACACACGTAAGTGAACATGGTCTTATCAAGTAGTAAAGTGGCCTTTAAGAAGCCAAGTATCGATCCCACAGGGACTTGGTTAAACAACGGTTCCATTTCAGCTCATAATATAGATTCAACTGGTGCAAAAGTAATGAAAAGAGAGATTTGAGTTTGTAAATTGCAAGTAAAGTAAATAGTAGGTAAAGTAAAGATATTAGACAATCAATAGGAGTAAAACCCAGGGTTGAAGCAATTTGAACACTCGTACTATGTTATTGAATTTCATTCATTAACTTGCTTATCTTGGTTGTCGATTCATAGGGTTAATCGCATGATCATGGCCTCCCGACCTCTAACCAATTACCTAATGTGGACATTACAACTACATCATTGAGAGGGAATGTAATAATCCAACTAAGTTGTTTAAGCTATCATCCTACATTTGAATCCAGTAAGGCATCTAAGTACATCCTTTTCCTAGACACTAATCCATGTTCCTTATTTCATAAAAGATTACGAACCATACTTTATTCAATCCGATGTTCTATCTCCTCATTCCCTCTCTCAATTTTACAAGGTTTATAATGGGTGTATTCTAAGGGTAATAAAGCCTCAAAATAGTTAAAAGAAGATTTAACACACAACCAACAATGATAAAAAAATAAATGAACAAAAATCAAAACAAGAGTACTCATGTGTTCGGCTTCAACCCCGGAAAGAGGGCATTTAGCCACGAATAGTCATAATCGTAATCACTAGATTCTAATTAACGACTAAGGACATGAATGAACTAAATTAAAATGATAAAAACCTAGGTTATGAAGTTGTGACAGCCTCCTTGAGGTTCCAAGACGTCCAAAATATCATTAACAATGAGTACAAAGATGTATTTATAGTACACAACAAGTCCCAAGCCGTGTAGGATTGAATTTGCACTTTTGGTTGTGTGTGAATTGGAAGTCGCGTCGTGAGTTCTGGAAATGTTTGGGGAATTCATGTCACGTGTTTTGGGGACATTTGTGGAAGTCGTGTCGCGACCTCATCATGAAAACTCTTTGGAAATTGCATCTTGAAATTTGGTTAAGTGTTGAATGTTCCTCCTTCTATCCAAGTCTTTGTGGTGTATTTCCAATGGTTTTACAGCCTTCAAATCATATATATATCATCATATTATGCTCACAATAGATCCTACAAGAACACACCACACGAATTAGAGGTTCAAACAACACAATATCCATCACGACAAATAAAAAACTAAAGCTAAGACAAGGCAAATTTCCACGATCTTCCACTTTATATTTTGACTCTTTACTTGACTTGCTTGAAATTTGTACACTATCAATAAGTTGTTCCACATATAATATAGAAATTAAAATCATTTAAAATACATTAAACATAATAGAATCCAACAAAATAGACTATACAAGGACCTAGCTCAAGAAAGTAACACTAGTTTCATCGATTGAACTTTAAGTGATCCAATTAAACCCAAACTTGATTAAAATACACTTTGCACATTCTAATCGCACACTTTATCACTTATACGCTTATTTTTATCAACACATACATGTCAAGCACTCAAGTTATCCTTAAAACAATATGAAATAAGCAAGAATAATGACCCGGAAGTGTATCAAACCACCTTAGATCATCACCCCACACTGAATGCCTTGTTCTTTCTCGAACAACTCTTTACTCTAAGCATCATAAGTTAAGGAGACTTTACACTTCTACGACATGCAAGACGCTCAAGCTAGTACTACAATGACTACATGGAATGCAATTTTCTAAACTAAGCATGTTATTTACACAATTGAAAGCTCATGAATACTACAGTAAAACATTCTAGCCTCAAGAATTGACTCACCTAAGTGGAAAACTCATGATTATCATTCAATCTCGGACATCTTACTAATCACCCACATTCATCAAACATGTTCCCTCACAACAAAAGAGTTACCCATAATCACTCATATAAATGCAATTCATAACATGATGGGTACAAAAATCAAATTACGCTCACTCTCACAAAGAATTCATAAGTTACACACTATGAACCATAAGATTGCCCTTAGTGTAGTGCTCTACTAATATAAGAATGATGACTTTAGGATCAATTAAGAATTTTACGAGTTGTAATGTAGGCTAAGGGACGAGTAGGAACTATTTAGGAATAGTGACTAACCTCTCTAAGCGCTTTAATATATTACATTATACATTTAAACCAATCTCCAACAATCAAATTACACTTTTTTTTGTCTACCCATTCTTTTGTTTTGCTCCATCTCTTTTAAGCATTTTAACAAACACATGGTGGAAGTATTTTTCATTACCACATAAATCAATATTGTTTTTCACAACCATGGAAATATTTCTAGCATAAATTATATCACTCCCACCCACCATACATCAATGATCAACACCAATAACTATTACCTTAGGGCATCAATTTTACCTTTTTCTTCTTCAATTTCTCAAACTCCTTACTAAATCAATTTTTTATTAAAGCGCCCAGGAGATTTTTGGATCAAATTATGGTCTATCAAAGAAGGGATTAGGCTACATATGAGTCAACCAAAGAAAAGGTTAAAGGCTCAATGGGGTTAACTAGGATGATGCACAAAGGGTAGGACAAATAGAATGTATAAAACAAGGCTATCGAAGAAATGCCTAAATCATCTCCTAAACCCACACTCTTTATTTTGCTTTACACACACTGGGAAAGTTCTAGACATCACATGCAACAAAGAATATACAAATACCTCACACGCATATGGAACATGCTCTACTCAATAGGATCATCATAGACTCCCAATCACACAATAGCATGAATTCAACTTAAGCTAAAAAGTACAAGAGTCAAAAACTTGAGCCTAAGAGTCTCAAAAGTAGCAATTCACTCATTCAACATGCTTTTACCAAACAAAACACTTGCACCATGCAATGAAAATAGCATAAAAAAATATCTTACACCAAAAAATTTCTAAATTAAGCCAAATTTAAAATTTCCCCACCCCACACTTAAAAATCTACTTTCCCCCCAAAGTAAACTTAAAAGTAAAAGATAGAAATACTCCCGGAGGCCTCTAGGCTTAGCTAGTATCATTTTTTACATATAAATGAGATTTGTGAGACCCACACCCAGTCTTTACCATGCTTTTTAGCTCAAGTTTCTAGTACTCAGACTTCCTATCAACCTATGACTCAATCAAAATAAAAACTACGTGAAATAAAAACTAAAATAAAAAAATAAATCATACCTACTTAACTTGGGTTGCCTCCCAAGCAACGCCTAATTTTGTATCGCGGCATAACCCAACTAATGACTTAGTCGTTCTCTTTCCTTATCTTTCTCACACTTTGCCTCCATCTAGTTATTTTATTCACCCTTCTTGGGTGTGAAATTTCAAGAGCAACAGATTCCTTAAATCTAACATTTTCAGGCTTATCAATTAGTATCAAATCAGGCTTAGGCGGTAGAAGTTTTGGCTGCTAAGTCAGGTAGTGCAAAGAGGTATATGGTGGACTAACCACCCCACACTTGTCCCCTTCAATCATATTTATCATACACAAATCTTTATAGTAGGACATTATTGTGGGTGCTTTGTATACATCAAATACCACCTCTTCATCCTCTACCTTCCTTTTGAGGGTGCCTTCTCTAACATCAATCAACGCTCCTCCAGTTGCTAAGAATGGACCCCCCAAGATGATTGGTACCTGTTTGTCTGCCTCAAAATCAAGAACAATAAAGTCAGCAGGAATAAAAGATTTACCAACCTTTATGAGGAAATCATCAATGATTCGTTCCGGATATGCCATGGATCCATCCGCTAGCTGTAAAACCATATTGGTCAATTTAGTCTTTCCCAAGACCAATGTGTCAAACAAATATAAGGGCATTAGATTTATGCTAGCATCTAAGTCACTCAATGTATGGACCACTTTACTCTCAATTTGGATAGGTAGAGTAAATTTCCCCAGATATCTAAATTTCTTGGGGATTTTCTATGTCATTACAGTGCTACACTCTTTAATGAGTATTATCGCCTCCACATCCTAAAATTTTAGCTTATTATCAACCATATCCCTCAAGAACTTTGCATACCCAGTGAAACATCTAACAAAGGTAAGTTAATATGAATCCCTCTGAATGTGTCAAAGAACTTCTTAAACATTGCATCCTCCTGTGCTTTCATGTTCTTTTGAGGAAAGGGTAGAGACGACACTTACTTGTTTTATAGTTCAACAACAACTATCTCTTTCAAGTACTCATACTTTCTTGACTTATCAACAGCTTTTTCAAAAACCTATTTGGGAGTCAAATCTGCATCTACCTCCTTTATTGCCTTGAGAGGTTTTTCTTGAAGTTCTTTACCGCTCCTTAAGGTAATTTTCATAACCTGCTTTGGATTTTTTATATCTGATGGTAAAACACCTTGTGGCCTAGTATTTCATGCTTGATATATCTTCCCCACTTAAATCTCTAAGCTTTTTTGAGCAGCTTGCGAATTTTTTGTCTGTAGCCAATTTCATCTAACTAGCTAGAAGCTGCTTCAACATCTCTTCCATATTGCTAGTTGACTGATTCCCTTATGCCTGTGGTTGATGAATTTGTTATTGTTGTGCGTTCCATGGTTGATTCTGCCATTTCATGTTGTAGGCATTACCATAATTTATCTTTTGAGCATTACCTACATACATTACTGATTTTGGATTGAATGCACACATGGCCGCTGAATGATCACTATTACCGCACACTTCACACCAACCTGCAGCTCATTAGATGGCATTGATTATGGCTTCAGGTTGTGGAGCTCCCAATTTCAGGCTGCTGAACTGAGTGTTTATCATATTTTGCAATGCTGCAACCTGAGCTGTTAAGGTAGTGAATTGGTCCACCTCTAATACACCCGCAATTCTTTTTGTGGTACTTCTAGAATTTGAATTCTATTCGAGATTTCCTTGTGCTATACGGTTCAATAATGTGTACAACTCATCATAAGTCAACTCCAGTGCTTGATCACCTGTGGTTGAATATAGTAAAATTTTTGTATTGTAATCAAGTTCTTCTACAAAAGTATGAGCAAGTACCTCATTGGATTGTTGGTGATGTGGACAATCCCGGAGAAGGTCCTTGAACCATTCCTAAGCATGATATAGATTTTCATCATACTTTTATTTAAAGCTTACTATCTTACTGTAAAGTTTCACAGTCTTGCCTGATGGAAAGAATCTGATGAGGAACTTTTAAGCTAAGTTGTCCTATAATGTGATTAAATTGGTCAGCTCTGCATTCAAACACCTTTTAACTTCCCCTAACAGTTAATAGGGAAAAAGTGTCAGCCTCACATAATCTATACTCACCCTAGTCGGAATGAATATATCAGTAAGATCAATGAAAGTCTGCAAGTTGACTTGTGGACCCTGATGTGAAAGCCATGCAAACTTTCCACTGCTGATGAGAAGCTGCACCATATTGTGCTTTAACTTGAAATTCCCCCAACAGCCGGTCTTTGAATTGGGGAAGTCAAGTTCATCAGAAGTGGGACTGCTACTTCTCTAACTATCCTGCGGGCTTCTTGTTCTTCATCCATTAGAGTAGGAATAACTTTGTCCTCTTTTATTTGCAGAAATTGGGGGAGACGAATTGTGTCTCTCGTTCATAGATGAAAGTGTTGTTCAGGTTTGAGGCTTGGTTAAACCAAATCCCTATCCCTTTACAGCTTCCTAACCTTAAAACTTGTTTCCTACAATAACAAAAACAAGATCAAGAATAAAAACACCAAAGAAATCTAAAGTGAAAAACTAAAATAAAATAGTTACCAATTGGAAGTCCACGACAACGGCGCCAAAAAATTGACAGTGCCCAAGTGCACACGCAAGTGTACGTGGTCTTATAAAGAAGTAATGTGGCCTTCAAGAAGCCAAGTATCATCCCACAGGGACTTGGTTAAACAACGGTTTGATTTTAGTTCACAATTTAGATTCAACTGGTGCAAGATTAACCAAAAGAGAGATTTAAGTTTGTAAATTGCAAGTAAAGTAAATAGTGCATAAAGTAAAGATCTCGGACAATCAATAGGAGTAAAACCCAGGGTTGAAGATCTTTGAATACTCATACTATGTTATTGAATTTTATTCATTAACTTGCTTGACTTGGTTTTCGATTCATAGGGTTAATGGCACGATCATGTCTTCTCGACCTCTAACCAATTTCCTAATGTGGATATTACAACTACACCGTTGAGCTGTGATGTAATAATCCAATTAAGTTCTTTAAGCTATCATCCTACGTTTGAATCAAATAAAGAATCTAAGTACATCCCTATCCTAGACACTAATCCGTATTTCTTATTTCATAAAAGATTACAAACCATACTTTGTTCAATCCCATGTTCTATCTCTCTATTCCCTCTCCCGAGTTCACAAGGTTGACAATGGGTGTATTATAAGGGTTATAGAGCCTCAAAATAGTTAAAATAAGATTTAACACACAACCAACAATGATAAGCCAACCAATGAAATAAAATCAAAACAAGAGTACTCATGTATTCAGTTTCAACCTCGGAAAGAGGGCGTTTAGCCACACATTGTCATAATCTTAATCACTAGATTGTAATTAATGAATAAGGACATGAATGAACTAAATTAAAATGATAAAAACCTAAGTTATGAAATTTTAGCAGCCTCCTTGATGTTCCAATACGTTCAAAATAACATTAACAATGAGTACAAAGATGTATTTATAGTAGACAACAAGTCCCAAGCCGTGTAGGATTGAATTTGCACTTTTACCCGTGTGTGAATTGGAAGTCGCATTGCGAGTTCTGGAGAAGTTTGTGGAAGTCATGTCATGAGTTATGGGTACATTTGTGGAAATCGTGTCGCGACCTCATCACGAAACTTCTCTGGAAATTCCATCTTGAAATTTGGTTAAGTGTTGAACGTTCCTCCTTCTACCGAAGTCTTTGTGGTGTCTTTCCAAGGTTTTTCCAGCCACCAAATCATCTTTATATCATCTTATTAAGCTCAAAAAATATCCTACAAGAACACACCACACTAATTAGAGGTTCAAACAACACTATCCATCACAACAAATCAAAAACAAAAGCTAGGACAAGGCAAATTTCCATGATCTTCCACTTCATGTTTCGACTCTTTACTTGACTCGCTCAAAATTTGTACACTATCAAAAAGTTGTTCAACATACAATAACACCAGTAAAACCATTTATAACACATTAAACACAATAGAATCAGACAAAAGAGACTAGACAAGCACCTAGCTCAAGCTAGTAACACTAGTTTCATCGATTGAACTCTAAGTGATCCAATTAAACCTAAAATTGTTTAGAATACACTTTCCATATTATAATAATACTTTATCATATAGAAGATTGTTTTAGTCAATACAAACAGGTCAAGGACTTATGTTATCCTTAAAACAAGGTGAAATGAGCGAGAATAATGACCCGAAAGTGTACAAAACCACCTCTGATCAGTGGGGTTTAAACAAACAGGATTTGGTGTCTGTCAGTATAAATGCATAAAACTTATGGGTATGGGCAGGCGTTTTTTGGATAAAATTTACTGTAGGGCTAAGTATTTGATTAGCTACCTCTTGGGGGTTGGAGTGCCAATACTCAACTTCAATTTGGATTATTGGTAAAACATTATCATTTTTGAAATATGTTAGATCATCTGAGGAGGATTCTTTACTTGAAGAAATTGGCTGTTGGATAGGTGAAAAAAACATTTTAGTTTGTACAGGACAAATATTAGAATCACTTTTTAGAAAGTTAAAAGAAAAATTAATGGGGTTTTCTACCTCCACTGGATTTTTTATGGTGCCCTTAGCAACAACAGAATAAGAATATGATGCGTGGCTTGAGGCCTCCTCTTGTGAAGACATGTTTTGAAAGATCTAAAAATCTATCCATATATATATATATTGTAATACCCCCAAACTTTTCCTTAAGTTTAATTTCATCTCTAGAAGGCTAAGGAATAACTTTCTAAGTGTGTAACACTTAAACCATATAATATTTCCCTAATTTTGACTTTTAATCATATGAAAAATTTAATTATCTTTCCAACGATATAAGATCTGCCCAAATCTGATAACCGGGCAAGAAGTTATGGAAAATTTAAGTCTTAGTCGTAAAATAACATCATTTTAGTGCTTGGCGCATCGCGGAAAGGATCTATTTGACAATTGTCAAATTCCAGTAGCTTAGTGCAATTGTGTCACGTCCTGCTGAACTTCTAGGTCCTAACTAGTGGGACAACACGACGGCTCCACATCGTGGTGACCCCAAGAATCCAATTTGTCAATTTTTAGTGAGCCACCGCGATAGTGGAGCATCGCGGTGGCCCATAAAATTGTGTTTTCCAGTTCAATTTTCCCAGCTTCGTATAAAAGTTAAAAAGGGCACTTTTGAATTTGTCCAATCCTCTTAAACCGTACAAACATCAAATTTGAAGTCATTCTAAGAATTTTATGAGGTTTTCTTAAGATTTCTCTCAAATAAAAACCCTAAGTACCCAAAACCACTTCCAAGCATCTCAAGAATTCACCATAGATTTACCAAGTTGAGTCAAGATTCTAGATTCCCAAGTCAAGGTCTTCAAGAACCCTCATCCAAAAGTGTGATAAAGAGTCTCAAGCAAGTTTGTCCACCCAAGTTCATAACCTGAGGTATGTGGGGTTTGAACAAGAACACTTTTTCCGTTCTTGTGCCCAAAGTTTTGTTTTTTCTTAAAAGATCTTAATGTTTCAAGATGAATTATGCCTAATTTGCTATATTTCAAGTATATGAGATAATGAATTTGTTCAAGTCTTGAATTTTATGATACTACACCTATTTTATGATTTGATTAGAGAATTAATGTTATGAATTGCATATTTCTTCCATGATTGATGTTTGGAATACTCTTAAGGTTGAAGGTATGATTTATCCTCTATTTCGAATTGAGATTTCTTGAATATGTATACATGTTTTAAGGTCTAAGAATGAATTTTGATATATTCTATAGTATATCAAGAATGGTATTGATATCTTCATATCATTGAAGTTTCAAAGCTTGTTAAAGATAGTCTACCAAAGTTTAAAGGAAAGACTTGATTTTGATCCTAAGTTAAGAAAGGAATCCACATCTTGTGATTTAAGTTAAAGGGAAGCATATTGTCTCCCATTTCATAATGTTGAATTGTATAAGGTGGATTTTCCTAAAAGTTCTAAGTCTAGTATGGGAGTAGTACTTAGCACCGAGTTGGACTTGATTCTGAGGTCTCATGCCCCAAAACTATGAGCCATCATAGGATTTGATTTACCCTAAGTGGGTTAATTTAGTGATCACTAAAAGTAAAGGTTCTACTCTGATGGCAAGGATAGAAAAACTCTCCCCAATGTGGGCAAGACGTTAGACTCCATGTAGATCACGTGGTTTATGTCAGGTAAAAGAAACTCCCAAGTTTCCTAGATTCTTAAGTCTTAAAATTCTTAAGGTTTCAAGTCTTTGATTTTCAAAGAAGTTCCTTGTTTTCAAAAGACTAAAGTGCATATTCTAAAAGTTGTTGCTTTAAGAGTTCAACTAGATTACAAGCTTGAGGTTAAAGAAAGAATTCAGATTTAGAATAAAGTGGAATGGCTCACGTGATTTATACTATATGTTTCATTATTCATAATTTATGAGAGTTTTATTCAAGCTATGTGGGTCATCTAAAATACCATGTATGTATTCTATAATGATTTATTGTATTGATATGTAGTTGAATACACCCCAATATACTCAGTACATTCCCAAGTGCTGATCCACATATTCATCTGTGTGCTGCATTGTCTCATAATGTATGTTCAGGTGCTCAGTCCCAGCAGCGTCAGTGATCCCGAGTACCATTATCTACATGTCCACTATGGTGAGTCCTCATGGTTTGAGGAACTATCTCTAGGCACTTCTGTATTTTTTATAGTTGTTTTACTGCTTTCAATTCAGTTTGAGTCAGTTGGGGATCTATCCCAATAGCTTTCCAGTTTGTTGAGTAGTAGAGTCTTTGTTAAACTAGATGGTCAGTATGTTTAGACTTGCAATATTTTGTTACCTTTACAGTACTCATTCAGATTTTAGTTAGACATGATATGACATGGCTCCTTATTTTGCTCTCATTATCTTTATGTAAGCTTAATGCTAAGTAGCATGCTCAAAGGGTTTGTTTGTGGCTACTTGTATCCTTAAGCATCGTGTGATGCTCCGAGATAGGATTTTGGGGCGTTATAAACTTTGTATTAGAATCTAAGGTTTAAGGAGTCCTAGGGAGTCTGACAAGATGCGTTAAGTAGAGTCTTGGTCATCGGTGTGTAGCGCACCACATCTATGGGAAAGAGGCTACAAGGCATTTTAGGGAAAAATTATTTCTTTCTTTCAGATTCTATCGTGCCTATAGTTGTCTCTCCCAGCTATTTATTCGTCCTTTGTTATTTCAGAAAATGCCTCCCCGAAGAGCTAATGTCTGCAGAAACAATATCGAGCAACCCCAACCTGTTGATCCCTTAAATAAGACCATGTCTTATGCCGAGTTTTGGGCTGCCTTTCAAGCATTAGCTCAAGCAGTTACCGCGTATTTTCAGGAAAATAACTAGGCCGCAGTTTTGCCTCAGCAAGAAGGCGATTTAGCCGCTGCTAGGATCTATGATTTCATGAGGATGAACCTGCCAGAGTTCTATGGGCCGAAGGCAGGTGTGGACCCACAATTGTATCTTGAGTAGTTAAGAAAGATCACCCAAGTGATGCATATCCTGGAGGAAGAAAGTGTTGAGTTGGCGTTTTACAGGTTAAAGGACATTGTTTATGAGTGGGTTGTTGCATAAAAAAAGAATAGAGGGAAACATGCAACCCCTACTGCTTGGTAGGTGTTCCAAGATGCATTCTTGGACAAGTTCTTCCTTCTTGAGATGAGGGAATCAAATATAAAGGAATTCATAAGCTAGAGGCAAGGCACCATGACTGTTAATGAGTATTGCCTTAAGTTCAACCAGTTAGCCAAATATGCTCCTAATTTGATTTCTGACACCCGAGCTAGATGAGTAAGTTCATGACTAGAGTATATGGATTGGTGTTGAAAGAGTGTAAGACTGCTATACTCAAAGGGACATGGATCTTGCTAGGCTAATGATTCATGCCCAACAAATAGAGGCAGACAAGATAATGGAAAGAGATAGAGTCAAGGGAAACAAAAGGGCTAGATCCTAGCAGCATGAGTATGGTCAGGATAGGTCCCATGGAGGGAACCGTCCATAGTTTTAGAGTCGTTCTTCTATGCTAGAACCTTCATCTAGTTCTCTCATGCCTAGAAATAGGAAAGATCAAGGGAACAAGCCTTCTATGTCCAAGTCCCAGAAAAGTAAGTAACATGCCTAATTATCCTTCCTGTGCTAAGTGTGGTAGAACCCATCCTAGTGAGTGTTTGGACGAAAACAGGGGTTGTTTTAGTTGTGGAAAGTTAGGCCATAAACATAGAGAGTGTCTGCATGTCAGGCAGGGTAACAGAGATGTGCGACCTCTGACTCAGGCTAATAGTACCCAGCTCCTTTAGCCCGTCTAGCTCCTCCTCAGGGTGATTCTTTCAGTACTGTTAGCGGTCAGTGCCAGAACAAGTTCTATGCCTTACTATCCCATCAGGAGTAGGAGGATTCTCCTGACATTGTTACTGGTATGCTCCGCCTCTTTCACTTTGATGTTTATGAGTTGTTGGACCCCGGTTCAAGTTTCTTTTATATGACCCCACTTGTAGCTGTGAGTTTTGAAATGAGTCCCAAAATAATTCCTGAGCCTTTCCTAGTTTCTACTCTAGTAGGGGAGTCAATTGTTTCTAAGAAAATGTATAAAGATTTCCCTATTACTATTCTTCATAGAGTCATATTTGTTGATTTGATAGAGTTGGCCATGATGGATTTTGACGTTATTCTGGGTATGGAATGGCTTCACTCTTGTTATGCATCTATAGACTGTCGTACCCGTGTAGTTAAGTTTCAGTTTCCTAATGAACCCATTTTTGAGTGGTCTGGGAGTTCAGTATCTCCCAAGAGTTATTTCATCTCCTATCTCAAAGACAGAAAGCTAATATCGAAATGTTGCATTTATCATCTAGTTCGAGTTAAGGACAATAGGTCCAAGGCTCCAACCATTCAGTCAACCAACATTACTAATGACTTTCCTGATGTTTTTCTAGAAGATCTCCCAGGGGTACCTCCTGATAGAGAGATAGAATTCAGAATTGACCTTCTTCCCGAGACTCAGCCTATTTCTATTAATCCCTACCGTATGAAACTTGCAGATCTTAAGGAATGGAAAGAGAAACTCAAAGATCTTTCAGACAAAGGTTTTATAAGGCCCAGTGTGTCACCTTGGGGCGCACTTGTTCTATTCGTTAAAAAAGGATGGTTCTTTACGTATGTGCATTGACTATCATCAGCTTAATAAGGTCCCCGTCAAGAATAAGTATCCTCTTTCGAGAATTGATGATCTGTTTGATCAGTTTCAAGGTGCGAATTATTTCTAGAAGATAGACCTTAGATACGGCTATCATCAACTTAAAGTAAGGGAGTGTGATATCCCAAAGGCAGCCTTCCGAACCCGTTATGGTCACTTTGAGTTTTTGGTCATGTCTTTTGGGCTAACCAATGCTCCAACAGCCTTCATGGACCTTATGAATCGAGTATTCAAATAGTATCTTGATATGTTTGTCATTGTTTTCATAGATGATATTCTTGTGTATTCCCATAGTAAGGATGACCATGCAAACCATCTTAGAATTGTCTTGTAAACTCTTAGATATCATCAGTTGTTCGGAAAATTCTGCAAGTGTGAATTTTGGCTAAGGTCGGTATCTTTTCTGGGTCATATTATTTCAGCCGAATGTATTAGAGTTGATCCCCAAAAGACAGAAGCCATAAGAAATTGGCCTAGACCTATCTCTTCATCAGACATTAGGAGTTTCTTGGGTCTAGCTGGCTACTACCACTATTTTTTGAAGGTTTCTCTTCTATTGCATCCCCCATGAACCGTTTGACCCAAAAAAAATTTAAGTTCCTTTGGTCAGATTCCTGTGAGAAAAGTTTTCAGGAGTTGAAGACTCGACTCACCTCAGCCTCTATGTTGACTTTGCCTGATAGTACAGATGGTTTTGTGGTATATTGTGATGCCACTAGAGTTGGTTTGGGTTATGTGTTTACACAGAGAGGTAAGGTTATAGCCTATGCCTCTAGACAATTGAATCCACATGAAAAGAACTACCCAACCCATGATATTGAATTAGTTGCTGTGGTTTTTGCTTTGAAAATCTGGAGACACTATCTATATGGTTTTCATGTTGATGTGTTTACGGACCACAAAATGTTGCAGTATGTGTTTTCTCAGAGGAAGTTGAATCTTCATTAGAGAAGATGGTTAGAGTTGCTAAAAGATTATGATATGAGTGTGTTATATCACTCGGGTAAGGCCAATGTAGTGGCAGATGCCCTTAGCAGGTTGCCTATGGGTAGTGTTGCTCAGGTAGAGAAGGGTAAATAAAAGTTAGCTCATGATGTGTATCATTTGGCTAGATTGGGCATTAGGTTGCTTGATTTCACTGAGGGGAGTATTTTGGTGCAGAGTAGTTCTGAATCCTCTTTGATTTCAAAAGTGAAGGAGAAGCAAGACTCAGATCCTAGTTTGGTCAGACTGAAGGAGTCAGTCAAGGACCAAAAGGTAGAGGTTTTCTCCCAAGGGGGAGATGGTGTGTTAAGATTGAAAGGTAGATTATATGTTCCTTGTGTTGACGATCTGAGATAGAGGATCATGGTAGAGGCGTATGGCGTGCGATATTCTATTCATCCCGGTGCTACCAAGATGTACCGTGACTTGCGGGAAATCTATTGGTGGAATGGTATGAAGAAGAATATAGCTAAATTCGTAGCTAAGTGTGCAACTAGACAACAGGTCAAGGTAGAGCACCAGAGACCTGGTGGTATGATGCAAGAGTTTAGTATACCCACATGGAAGTGGGAAAAGATAAATATATATTTTTTGACTGGTTTACCTCTCTCCCAATGCCATCATGATTCTATTTGGGTTGTTGTAGATAGGCTGACTCAGTCGGCGCGTTTCTTGCCTGTGTATACATCTTATACTGCTGAGGATTATGCTAGACTGTATATTTAGGAGTTAGTCAGATTGAATAGAGTTCCCTTATCTATCATCTCAGATAGGGGTACTAAGTTTACTTCTCAGTTTTGGAGGGAGTTCCAAAAGGGTCTTGGTACCCAAGTTCATTTGAGTTCTGCTTTTCATCTGCAGATAGATGGTCAGGCTAAGAGGACCATCCAAACTTTGGAGGATATGTTGAGAGCATGTGATCTTGACTTCAAAGTTAGTTGGGATAAGCATTTACCATTGATTGAGTTTGCGTATAACAATAGTTAGCATGATAGCATCAAGATGACACCATTTGAGGTTTTGTATGGCAGAAGATGTAGATCACCCATAGGTTGGTTTGAATTAGGTGAGGCCACTTTTATTGGACCTGATGCATTATTTGATCCTATGTAGAAGGTGAAGTTGATTAGAGAAAGGTTAAAGACAACCCAGAGTTGTCAGAAGTCATATGCAGATGTGAGAAGAAGTGACCTTAAGTTTGAAGTTAATGACTTGGTGTATCAGAAACTCTCGGCCATGAAAAGGGTGAAAAGGTTTGGCAAGAAGGTAAAGCTTAGTCCCTGGTATGTTGGCCCCTATAGGATCCTAAGTCGTGTGGGGAGAGTAGCCTATGAGCTTGAGTTGCCCGCAGAGTTGTCAGCTTTGCATTTTATCTTTCATGTCTCCATGCTTAAGAAACACATTGGTGATTCCACTGTTGTGGATCCTTTAGAGAGCCCAGATCTCCCAACTAGCCTTTCATTTGAAGAGATTCCAGTTGAGATTCTAGATCACCAGATCCGTAGACTGAGGAACAAGGAGGTTCCCTTGGTAAAAGTATTATGGAAAAACCAGTCAGTTGTGGGAGCTACTTGGGAAGCTAAGTCAGATATGAGATCCAAGTACCCGTACCTATTCTCCACAAGTTCAGATTAAGATGAAGGTATTATTCTTCCTTAATTCAGCCTCTTTCTAATCAAAGTTATAGTTATATAGCTATTCTAAATATAAGTTCATGCATTCTCCGAAGTATTCAAGAGTTTAGAATGATAGAGAGTTTGTTTAGCAAGTTGCTTCAGGTATGCATACCCAGTTTCCTCCGTACTCTTAGCTTGACGAGCGTCATTTGAGGACGAATATTCCTAAGGGGGAGATATTGTAATACCCCCAAACTTTTTCTTAAGTTTAATTTCGTCTCTAGAAGGCTAAGAAATGACTTTCTAAGTGTGTAACATTTAAACCATATAGGATTTTCCTAATTTACACTATTTATTTTGTGGGAGATTTAATTAGCTTTCCAATAATATAAGATCTGTCCAAATCCAATAACCCAGCAAGAAGTAATGGCAAATTTAAGTCCTAGTCGTAAAATAGCATCATTTTAGTGCTTGGCGCATCACAGAGAGGGTCTATTTGACAATTGTCAAATTCCAGTAGCTTAGCATGATTGTGGTGCATCGCATTGAAGTTCCAGGTCCCAACCAATGGGACAACGCGATGGCTCCACATCGCGGTGACCCCAAGAATCCCATTTGTCAATTTACAGTGAGCCACCGCGATAGTGGCACTTCGCGGTGCCCCATAAAATTAGGTTTTCCAGTTCAATTTTTCCAGCTTTGTACAAAAGTTAAAAAGGGCACTTTTGACTTTTTCCAAGCCTCTTAAACCGTACAAACATCAAATTTGAAGTCATTCAAAGAATTTTATGAGGTTTTCTTAAGATTTCTCTCAAATAAAAACCCTAAGTACCCAAAACCACTTCCAAGCATCTCAAGAATTCACCACAGATTTACCAAGTTGTGTCAAGATTCTAGATTTCCAAGTCAAGGTCTTCAAGAACCCTCATCCAAAAGTGTGAGAAAGAGTCTCAAGCAAGTTTGTCCGCCCAAGTTCATAACCTGAGGTATGTGGGGTTTGAACAAGAACACTTTTTCCATTCTTGTGCCCAAAGTTTTGTTTTTTCTTAAAAGAACTTAATGTTTCAAGATGAATTATGCCTAAATTGCTATATTTCAAGTATATGAGATTATGAATTTGTTCAAGTCTTGAATTTTATGATACTACACCTATTTTATGATTTGATTAGAGAATTAGTGTTATGAATTGCATATTCCTTCCATGATTGATGTTTGAAATACTCTTAAGGTTGAAGTCATGATTTATCCTCTATTTTGAATTGAGATTTCTTGAATATGTATACATGTTTTAAGGTCTAAGAATGAATTTTGATATATTCTATAGTATATCAAGAATGGTATTGATATCTTCATATCATTGAAGTTTCAAAGCTTGTTAAAGATAGTCTACCAAAGTTTAAAGAAAAGACTTGATTTTGATCCTAAGTTAAGAAAGGAATCCACATCTTGTGATTTAAGTTAAAGGGAAGCATATTGTCTCCCATTTCATAATGTTGAATTGTATAAGGTGGATTTTCCTAAAAGTTCTGAGTCTAGTAGGGGAGTAGTACTTAGCACCGAGATGGACTTGATTCTGAGGTCTCATGCCCCAGAACTACGAGCCACCATAGGATTTGATTTACCCCAAGTGGGTTAAGCTAGTGATTACTAAAAGTAAAGGTTCTACTCTGATGGAAAGGATAGAACATCTCTCCCCAACGTGGGCACGACGTTGGACTCCATGTATCTCACATGGTGTATGTTGGTTAGAAGAAAATCCCAAGTTTTCTAGATTCTTAAGTTTTAAAATTCTTAAGGTTTCAAGTCTTTGATTTTCAAAGAAGTTCCTTGTTTTCAAAAGACTAAAGTGCATATTCTAAAAGTTGTTGCTTTAAGAGTTCAACTAGTTTACAATCTTGAGGTCAAAGAAAGAATTCAGATTTAGAATAAAGTGGAATGGCTCATGTGATTTATACTACATGTTTCATTATTCATGATTTATGAGAATTTTATTCTAGCTATGTGAGTCATCTACAATACCATGTATGTTTTCTATAAAAATTTAGTGTATTGATATGTAGTTTCATACACCCCCATATATTTAGTACATTCCCAAGTGCTAATCCACATATAAGTCTGTGTGCTGCATTGTCTCATTTTGTAGGTTCAGGTGCTCAGTCCCAGTAGCATCAGTGATCCCGATTACCTTTATCTATATCTCCACTATGGTGAGTCCTCATGGTTCGAGGACCTATCTCCAGACACTTCAGTATTTTTTTGTAGTTGTTCTACTATTTTCAATTCAGTTCGAGTCAGTTGGGGATCTGTCCCAATGGCTCTCTAGTTTTTTGAGTAGTAGAGGCTTTGTTAGACTAGATGGTCAGTATGTTTAGACTTGCAGTATTTTGTTACCTTTACAGTACTCATTTAGATTTCAGTTAGACATGATATGACATGGATCCTTATTTTGCTCTCATTATCTTTATGTAAGCTTTATGCTAAGTAGCAGGCTCAAAGGGTTAGCGTGGGGTTACTTGTAGCCTTAAGCATCGTGTGATGCTCCGAGATATGATTTCAGGGCATTACATATATACTGTGTGAACTATGCACACGGTCCTAATGCCCCTATGCCAACAAATATGATTTCCCATATCGGTCTTCCCCGGACCTCCACCTTTCATAGTGAGCTACACAACCCTTTTGAAGCCCAAATTAAAACCATTTTGCATAGAATTCCAACCATTAAACCAAGATTCATTCATTATGCAATTATCCACTTGGTATCGTCATACCAATATTCTTACAAGCTAAATCACACATGCCAAATCAATCACATAACCACACCGACTCCCCAAGTTCCATTAAAATCTAATACATGGCCACCTTGGTCATCCAAATCCCTTTAAATAACTATTTATCCATTAATGCAATGCTTTAAGTTCAAAAACAAGTTAAACCATGTAATTTTCCATATTTTAAATTAAATTCATAAAGTGGGTTAAGGTTCATGCAATTCCAAGCCAAAATTCATCAAATTTTAGGAAACCCATCTTCCTAATTCCAACTATTTAATAAAAGTACTAATTTCGTCCCCAAAATACCAATTTAAAGCATGAATAATCAATTCAAATCATGGGACAAGTAATTTAATAAATAACCACCAAAACCCCTCAACTCAATTTCAAACCCAAAATTTAAAACACACAAAAATCCATTAAATAAATGCCAAAATGTAAAGTTTGGAGCAAAGATACATGCCTGAAACACACAAGAATTTGTAATCAATTTTAAGTTTAGAGCCCGGATAGTGAATGCATAGTGAAAACCTTGAGTGTTCTTGGGTTTTGTGTTTGAGAGTGAAATAGGGGGATATAACCTTTGAAAACTTATTGTAATGGGGCAGTTTTATGTTTAAAAGTTATGGAAAAAGTTAAAAGACCAAAAGCCCCTCACCCCTAGTGAATAAAAACAAAACTACATGCCTTGGATTGGTACGCCAATATCACGGAGGTTATCCTCCGTGCCGTACTAATATTGCGAAGGGTAACCTCCATGACATGAAAATAACACAAAGGATCACTGATAAACTTAATTCAAGTGAAAAATTGATATTATGAACATGGGAGGGTTAAAAATAAATTGATCAAATTTTTGAGGCTCTTGCATAAAATTAATGTTATTTAAATGTTTTATTTTATAAATTCTGAATGCTTTGTAATACCACTACCTGGACATAACACGGTGTCTAGAACCATAAATAGTCCCAAGCTAACCCATAGTATTGACATTATTTAGGAGCAACAAAACAAAAATATGTAAGACTATAAATGCTAAGAAGAAGGTAATATCATGGGCTAAACTTTTTCAATACAACACTATTTAAAATGTTTACAAAATTTGACTATAAGAGAAAGGATGAACTGGAACTAAGTAGATAAACTCTAGTTGATTGTCCATGAAGCCTCTATTAACACTGACTACATTTAGCCGGAATATGACTCAACTATCTCTAATCACTATGTAAGAACTAAAACTAAATGACATGACTACTACCTGACTAGAGTTCCTGAAATAGGAGAACTCATCACCTGTTGATTAGAGGTTGTAATCTGAACTATTCACGAGTAGTAGAATAAGCACTTGAATCTAAATTACATGAAAAATATTGGCAAAATAGGTATGAGGTTATTACTTTGAATTTATTGAGCATGTGAGATATGCTAAAAATATGAACAACACTTAAAATATATTTTAAAGCCATGTTTGAATGTAATAAGAAAAATCATGGAAAAACTATATCTGAAATACAAGGATGCAAATATTTAAGGAGTATGTTATGTAAACTATAAGGAATAAATCATGTACTAACTATGAGAGAAAACAATTCAAAACTAAAAATCTGAGAAGTCATAAGTATTTCATACGATTTAAAACTGATCCTAAGGAAAAATATCAAAGCCTTAGTACAATGACTCAAAAGTAAATCATAAACTTTAACCATAAGATAATTATAAGTCATGAAGTAATTCCATTTAACTGTGATTATGGGTCTCGTACAAAGGTCATTTTAAAACTATTTATGTGGGAGACTCTCTTAACTGACAAAACCATGTGAGAAAACATAGAGTCCAGCATATGCTTAATTGGAAGGCCTCTATATACCACACTAGGGGTATAAATCCATGACTGATGTGACCACTAAACTGAGCCCATTTGGGAAAATATTATACCTATGGTAGCACGTAGTTCTAAACTTAGGTATACTAAACCCAGAACCACTCAGTGCTAAATACTACTCCTAAAATTGTATACTATTTGTTCCTAGATAATTGAAAATTGTATATCTGAAAATAAGCATGAAACTAGTTTGATTTATCTGAATAACTGGTGTCATGAAATATTAGAACTAGTCATGTTCACATTATACTGTATTATGGGATTATGTGTTCATAACATAAGTAATCTAAAATAAGTTGAAACTCAATCCAAGCTAAATCATTGCCCAAATCTTGAGAATAGGAAACACTTGTAAATTTCATGAATAATACTTTAGCAAGAACTAAAATCATGTAATAATATAAGGAAACTAACTTTCAAAAAAATAAGCGTAATTAGGAATAAACCCCTAATCATGGAATCATAGCATTTTAAATCAAAAAGTCATGAGGTTTTGGTATGACAGGTAAAGAAAACTCCCATCAAAATACCACATACCTAAAAGGAGAAGATTTCTTGGTGAAAATCTTGGTTCTTTGAGTCTTAGAGCTCGGGAATTAAAAAACTCTTTCCAAAGTTCTATAGTTTTTTGAGTGAATATTCTTGTGGGTTTTGAGGAGAATCTAGGTATATTTGAATGAATTTAGGGATTAAAATGGATTGAGGAAGTTACCTGGGGTGAACGAACTACTTTGCCCCTAATTTGATAAGAGAAAAGTAGATTTTTATGCCTTGGAGAGGGCGGGGGGTGTTCCGTGCATGGCCCTTCAAAGAACACCCTATTGTGCCTCACACAACCCTTTGCATATCACCTAGTTATGCCTCACATGTATGATCATACAACACTCAGCTGTGCCCTGCACAACCAATCACATGACCTAATTTCTTTGTCCATGACATCCTTTTATGACCCAAAACTTGGCCAAAATGTTTTCCAACCTTCCTAAGTGTCAAATAACCTTGTTTAATGACCCTAATTTCATAGAAAGCTACTACGAACATGTATAAAATTTAGGGGTGTTACATTAGCCCCGTTTGGAATCATTCATCCCCAAATGAAGTTTAAGATTGTGCTAAAAATGATAGAGTTAGAAACATGAAATTAAATTCTAAATCTAATCATGTATCATAACTAGAATCATCTTTTAACTAAGAGGATTGAATTTGTTGAGAAATATGGAGCATAAATATAAGAAATTTTATTGAATAACATTGTCAAGAAACTAGAAGAGAGCAATGCTGGGAGTAAAATCTATAAATCATATTGAATTGGTGCTAGGAGTGAACAAATAAAGAGACTTGGCCATCATGTCTATGAAAGAAGGACACAACTGGGCTGAAAAGATAAAAACCACTAACATGAAACTAATTTTTGAAATTAAATATCTATCATGGATGGGGCTATTTTAAACTACGAGTAATAATTCAACTGAATTCCATATGGTAGGATTTACATATAAGGAACTTCTTGGAATGGGAATAGACATGAAATTTAGGAGACTAAGACTTAGAAGAAAGCAGAGAAATTTCTAGACCTATCTGTTTGATTCCTGCACTGACTTATTAGGCTATGAGCAACTGATTCATAATAAGAGATTAGAACTCGACTAAATCATCCGTGGTATGATCATACATATAAAAAAAAAGTGATAGATGTCAGAGTAAAATTTCTAAGAGTCATTAAGAAAGGAATACATATTTCCTCTAACGCTCCTTGTCAGAAGTTCTAAAAATATTCAAGGGAAAAACTTGAAGGCATGATCTAGGTGAGACATCTACAAAACAAATTCTAACATGGTCCAATCATCCTAGTCTGCTAATCCGTGTTCAAAAAATA
This sequence comes from Capsicum pubescens, assembly GCA_030864215.1. NCBI lineage: Eukaryota > Viridiplantae > Streptophyta > Magnoliopsida > Solanales > Solanaceae > Capsicum > Capsicum pubescens. The sequence goes on from CM061548.1 coordinate 247,298,355, forward strand.
GGGAACGTTTTCATTTGAACATCAGATACCTTTGGTCTGAAATTATATAACATAAATATGAGTGTCTTGTACTGAAAGTAAGAATGGGACTAGTGTGCTTTGAATAATGCGACTGATAACTTTCCATCATACATTTCCCAACTATTCATCTTCTATGAAAATACTACACTTAACTGGCTAAGAATTTCCAACTATCTTAGGGGTACACTACTTATGATTACTACAGGTTAAGTCTAGCTACATGTTTTTTCTCTACTTAAGCTTAACTCAAAGATTAAAGCATTACCACTAACTTGACCATACTTTTCTCAATTATAAGAATTTATATTCTATAACAACTATTGCTTATCACCCAAAAATACACATTTTCTTTTTGAGTTAAGCAATCCACCTTAAGTTCTCATAGAGTCATTTACCACCAAAAGTCATTTTCTACTGACATTTATATCCACAAAACCATTTCAAGTCTATAATTCAGCTCCATCAACATCACCTTCATAACATAAGAAGATTCATTGAAGAACTAGAGCATAATGATCGAGAATATGAGGATACTATGAAATCTTAACACAAGGATTTTTATAACTTTGACACTCAACTGCGGCCCAAAGAGTAGAATATAGATGCATAAATATATTCATGAGATATGATATGAGAATATACATGGCGTATTATGATTTTACTAGTCACCAAAGACGTACCATGAGTTTATGGAATTGAGCATACCATGAGCCATGAGCATATATGTCATGAGTTGTATGATATGGGTCTAGAAGTCATAGATTAATGGAGTATGGTTAGGACTACTGAGTGAACCATTACTCCTCAAACTAGGAATAGGAATGCATATACATTTGTATTAAGTGCATGAATATGTGTTATGATCATGGAACTGACATCAGGTCTTTAACTTCGCCAAGCTCTGTTCTATACTCACTAGCATTACTACTAGAATATCAAAACTTGACTTGGTTCTTCACCCTATAATCTCCCACTTAGATAAAAAACACCATTCTAAATTTACAAACCTCTTTAATGAACTCTAAGTTGAACTATAATTACTTTACTATAGTGATCAGGGTATCAATATACACATAAACACTAAACTTCCCCAGAAAACCATATCTGAAGGTTTAAAACCTAATGCCAATATTTTTTTCTAAGATATAACTCTAAACTTTCCCTAGCCTCTATAGCCATCATGATTTAACTTAAACTCTGACTAACAATCATAACCAATATTCCTAATACATCATAAATCTGTAATTTCTTCTTAGTCTACTGACATCATGCCTTCAGGTCCTCAACTACACCCATATGAATATGAAGAGAAACCATATTAAGAGATTTTAAACCATATATCTAAATATATACTTTGATTTTCCACACTTAGTATCTCAAGGATAGTAATGTGGTACTCATAACACTTACTTACTTAGAATATTATGAAGTATCACAATAATCTAGGTACACACCTTTCCTTATTCAACTCAATACTCATCCTCCTCATTAGTTTGATCATCCACATTTCACACTTAGAGTCTAACACTTAACATGGATAGCCACACAACATCTCCTTCACTATGCCAACATACTACCACTAGATAGAAATTAGTAAATACCATCCCACCCATAATTTTTATGAAAATAATCAAACTTAAGCACTTTTTGTCTGAATTAATAGTATGTGTGTTTCAACTACTTGATATATGATAATTTATGATCATTGAAATGTTTGTAAGATCCTATGTTGTATTGGTTGAGAATCTGCAAGAAATATGTTTTCTATGGACATTTGGGTGCTTAAGTGCTAATTATTATGGTGGAATTGGTTAATTGGTATGTGAAATCGTAAATTTATTATTAAATTCATTTGCTTAAGTAGTTTTTATATGGAACATATAAATCTAACGAGTGTTAAATAGTAGGAAAAAAGTTATTATGATATTAAATGTGGTATTAGTGATCTATAACTAGTGTATGAAAGGTTGTATTTCTACATAATTTATAATCTTTCCAATTTTTTGGGTTAGATCTTGGGATTGTGATTTAATTGCAATGCAATTTTGATTCTAAGTGTTGTGGAAGGGAATGTGAGTGAGAGAAATTACAGAAAACTAAAAAGTTTTGGGCAACTGCTGTTGGGACCGTATAGTGGGAACTATCCCACCACTGTGCTACTGTGACTACAACATACATGGGAAATTTTTTCCGCTTTAGCAATGTTATGGTAGCGGTATATAGACTGTTATAGCGGGATTGTTTGGGGCAAAATTACTGCATTATTTTCCATTTTTTTGCATCTCATTCCCAATATGTCCAAAATACTATTATAAGCTACTAGCTACTATAAGAGTGATGTAACACACATAGTATAAGATAAATATTAAGCATATATGTGGGAAATAAAATAAAATAAAGAGAATAATTTATTATATTCCCCAAATAGGGGAAACCCAAATCAAAGACTTTACAATACAAAAGGGGGAGAGAAGGTAAATTATTATGTACTCGAGGGCCTAGCTAGATATCTCATCATCTCCAAGAGATTCATGGTCAAGGACTTTTCTTACTAAGCCTAATAAATAAGAAATCTCTGTACGTCCTCTGGCTCCATCTAGGGAAGATCCCTTTTAGGGTCTAAATAATTGAACATAACATTGACGGTCTTCTACATCTAATCAAACATTTGATCTTGGGATCATCTCTTTCTCTTCTCTTTATCTAGACCCCTTTTAATCTCCACGTAGTCCTGTGCAGTAGTCATTGTTAAATATATAACACAACTAGGTTGGGGTCGAATCCCACAGGGAATAAGGTGTTAACTAAGTCTTATGATCATTAATGGACTATTAGTCATAAGTTTTCATTAACAAAAATGGGTTTTTGCTGTTAAAAATATTGATTTAAATGTTTGCAATGTATTAAAGACTAATGCTTCTGTTGTAATGTACAACAAATGGGAATTTATAAACAAGGGTTATGATTACCAAAGTGTATCAATGCTAAGGGTTGTGGTTTTTACAAATCTATTCATCAATAATTTTAATTACAAGGACAATTGCATAATTACTTCCATCTAATTATTTTTCAACCTTCAAAGCTGGATTTATTTAAATTCTTTCAATCTTAAAGAGATAGATTGGTGCAACAACTAATTCCTTAAGAGATTAATCCGGTTAAGGCATCAATCATAAACTTAGATGGTAAATACTCCAATATCTTGTAATCCTTCTCTTCTTCCAACATTAACTTCTTTGTTCAAGAAAGTTATGTTCATGGGCACATCCCTCAAGTATGCAACCAAGAAGAATCATTAAACTGAAGAGAAGGTTATGTAATTGAAATTATCCTCAATATTTCATTAATCCCACAACGCTAGCATTGAACTACACCAAGGCTCCAATAACCCTAGTTATGGGAGCATTAGCCGCACATAATTAAGGAGAAGAAAAAAAAATATTTTATAAGTAATTCAAAATCAACTTATAAATTGAAAGGTGTTGTGCTAATTCTAAATTAAAAGGAAAAATAGTGAAATCCCTATTCTCTTAACTTCTTTCTCAAACAATTTTATGTTACAAAATAATAAAATGGTCCAAATATGCCTAATTTGATTCTCATATGGGTATTTCTAGGATCCTAAAAAGTTGGGATTTAAAATTTAAATATTAACTGTTTCGTCACCACTGATGGTTCTCCTGACGTGTCATCGAGTTTGCGATAGTCTATTGGATAGGCCGTCGACCAGTATCCAGTTTAATATTGACTTACAGGTAATAACGATGAATGGTGTGGAAGTTCATCAAGGCTCTAATGTTCCATCATGCTTTTATCTCTAGAATCCAAGTTTTCATCCATTTTTCTTAAGGTGTAACAGCCAGGATGATGGCCCGTCAAAGATTCGATGGAATGTCGCTTGGTCCATTGCTCAATCTTGTGACTTCTTCATGTTCTACTTAAGGTGTGACGACCAAAATGATGACCCATCGCAGATCAAATGATCCGTTGCTTGGACTGTTATGGTCTATCAGTATCCACCTTTTTGAGTTATTTTTTTTCCAAGTTTGCTGCTTGAGAACAAGTATAAAGAGCATAAAATACATCATTAGTTTCTATAAGACAAATAATTATCCCTCTTAAGAGATGCAAATTGTTCCTTCAAATGCCAGAACATCATTCCCCCATCGATCTTTCCCTTTTTTGTCTTCTTAGTAAGATACCCTTTACCTTGAAAGGATGGAAGGGTGTAATGCCCCGTAAAAGTCGTGCATGTACTATCCCCTAGTAGTGTAATCTTAGCCTTTGAAACTTGAAAATATTCTAAGTGTCAAGAGACATAGAATTATTTTTAACTCTTAAACTTCAGAGATTTTATTTTCAATCCTCCCGACCTTCGATTTTAGATTTTTTTATTGCGTTGCAATGGGGAAAGGTCGTAGTACATCTCGGGTGAGTTTGGGAATTTTTAGACAAGACTAAGGGAATGTTTGGTATTCAATTCTAGTAGCTCGGGGTGATAAAGAGGCGCTGCTTAGGGTACCCCGCCAAGCTAAGGTAGGCGCTGCTCGGGCTACTCCACGGCTTTAAGGCGGGCGACGCCTGGGGTGCACTGGTGCTCTAGGCTGGGCGCCCCCTGGCATATCGCGCCCAACCTATTTTCAGCACCCTTGTCCATTTCATTAAGGGTATTTTGGGTATTTTTATTTCCTTCATCAACTTTAACACGGGATTAAGCTCCCAAATACCCACATCACTGGTACTTTCACCAAAAATATTCAAGAACACTCTCTAGGGTTCCATATTAGTAATCTAGATAAATCAAGATTTAACCGTGGGTTTTAAAAGATAATTGGAGATTTGTAATCCTTGCATTGTAGGCTTTAAGAAGCATCCATTAATTTCCAAAATAGAGGTACGCGGGGTTTATCCTAAAAAATACATGGGCTTAAAACCATGAGTGCATGACTTTAATATTTTTGTGCATGAATTTCAAAGGGGTTTTGGAATCTATATTCTAAGTTACATATTCCGAATGTTTTAATGTTACTATTGTTTTGATCTTGTGGTCTTATCCCGTAAATGGATTTATATGTATATGTATGGAATTTGATATTTAAGATTGTTTGAGAGCATAAATCATGAACTCCCTCTCTTGTATTGAATTAAAGATTATAGTTTTGTGATTTAGAAGATGTATTCACAATATTATAGCATTTGAGTATGATTTAAAATTGTCGAGAGGGTGTTTCTTGATATAAATGTGTCCTTATGTTTGAAAGAAAGAATTGCATATGAATTGAGAACTTTGACATGACCACCCTGTGCTATTGAAATGCTTGACAAAGATGAGTCCTTTGCACATGTTTACATGAGGTTTGAGAAAGAGTCTCTTTGAATTGATTTATTAAAATGGTGGTCCCAAACTTGTGTTTTAAAAATAGAGATTTATGACAGACTAATAATGGCTCAGAGATGTGACTTGGAAGTCAATGGTATGATGATACCATATGTATTTATGCCATGACAGATTATGTTTTCAAAATATGTTTTCATAATGCATTTTCAGAGCACGCTTTTATAGTCTGCATGATTTGATAGAGTTTTAAAAAGAGGCTTAAAAAGGGTTAGGTGGTTACCCAAAGAAGGATCAAGTTCAAGCAGCTCTTAGCCTAAAACCGTATTTGCCGATACGGGTAGATTATTATTGTATGCTGGTGACAACCGTGTAGCATAGTAGATTCAGAGACTCCGACCCTTGTGGCACACTTGGGTTGGGGGCTTTGCTGCTGAGTTAATGGCAGTTTCCATATAGCCCATGGAATTTTTCAGAATTGTAGGGTATACGACATAACGCAGAAGTAACACAGATTTCCTAGAGTTGTGATGATTTTTACAGAGTCTTTTAAAATTCCCAAGTGATTTCTTACTATGTTATACATTTGTGAAAACCGTTTTACATTGCTCTCATATATGTTGGATAAAATTATTATTTTGGATTTGCTCTGCGTACCAGTACATATGTATTGACCCCCCTCCTCCCTCTAGGTTCTGAGGCTCAGTCTAGGGGTCTAGAAAAGTAGTAGCATTTATCAGACAGAGTTGCAGTGTCCAGTTGGTGAGTTTTCTCTATTCTGGAAGGCCTGTCTTTTCAGATTATGTCATTTATTTCTGATTTGGTCTACTGGGGGACTTGTCCCAGTTTCAGATAGTGTCATATTTTCATGTTGTAGAGATTTTGCAGACTGAGTTAGATGTTATTTAGATGTAGTTGATTTACAGTTTCTATACTTATGTTGAATTCAGAATTGACCATGTTTCCGTAGCATATTTTGCTTCTGCATCTTCTTTATTTATATTAATGTTGTGTATGATTACCAAATAGAGAAGGGCACCCGGGCCTTCATGGTTCAGGATGTCCATCACGGCCAGGCCCTAGTTCGGGTTGTGACAAACTAGGTATCAGAGCATGGTTCATGGTCCCAGGTTGTCTGCAAAATCGCGTTGGGTAGAGTCTTATTTATGGGTGTGTAGAGCACCATAATTATAAGCAGGATGCTACTATACATTTAGGAAATATTTCCCCTCTTTGTGATTTAGTTCATGCTTCAGAGTCTAATCAGTGATCTCTTGCTTTTTCAGAAAACCAGCTATGACTCCCCGTCGCACCAATGTGAATTCTCAGGATGATAAATTCTGTCCCACCCATGGGTTGCAGACCCATAATAGGGCTCATAACCTAGAACCTGTTCCTACTCTGGGATTACCTTCTGTACCAACTAGTCCTCCTAGATCTCCTCGAACGGGGGCCAATCGCACTCAGTCTCGTGAAGGGGAGGTGTCCAATGCTGAGTTCAGACAGTCCATTCATATGATTGCATAACTAGCAGCTGCATATACTCAGAGGTTAGAGGATACTGAGTCTACATCTATTACATCCAAAGTCACTAGAGTGGGCCAGTTCATAAGGATAAACTCGCCCAAGTTCTCTGGCGCTAAGATAGAAAAGGACCCACAGGAGTTCGTAGATGAAATGGAGAAGATTTTCAAAGTAATGCATTTTGATCAGGTGAAAGGTGTTGAGCTAGCATCATACCAGCTAAAGGATGTAGCGAATCAATGGTACAACGAGTGGGAAGATGTAAAGGGTGACAATGCTGAGCCCATAATTTGGGATGAGTTCGTGGAAGTTTTTCTTGACCGATTCTTTACTTTGGAGCTGAGGAAAGATAAAACAGAGGAGTTCATGAACCTTAAGCAGGGTAAGATGAGTGTTCAGGAGTATACTTGAAAGTTTAATCAGCTGGCCCGTTATGCTCTTGAGATGACGAGTAGTATCAGAGCCCGAATGAGGAAGTTTTCTTCTGGTCTTACAGATGATCTGGTGGTTTAGTGTAAGGGAGCTATGCTAAATAGGGAATTGGACTTTCCTAGGATGATAGTCCATATGCAACAGGTTGAGGAGAAGAAGAAGAAGATAGCCGAATCTAGAGAAAGGAACAGGCAGGCAAAGCGGGTTAAAACATCAGACCAGAGTCACAGTCAGCAGAAGAGCGGAAATTGAAAAAAAAAGAACTGGGGTAATGCAAAGACGACAGTTAATGCTCCAGTGTCTAGAACCGCAGTTGAGCAGCGCACCCAGAATTTTTAGTATAGTTAGGGGCCGAGGATGCAGGGTACGCAGTTGCAGGGAAGTGTAGCTCAGACCTCTGGATCTTATCCGTGCTGTGGGAGATGCGGGACTAATCGTCCAGGGAGATATCAGTTTGGGGCTTTGGTATGTTATTCATGTGGCTACCCGGTCCATATCCAGAGAGACTGTCCGACAGTAAAGAGTAGTGTTGAGGGAGCGAAGACATAGGTGAATTCTTCTGCACCACCACCTCAGAAGTGTGACACTTCATCTATCGGAAATGGCCGCAACCGGTTGTACTCTTTGACCAACCGCCAGGAGGTACAAGCCTCGCCAGATGTAGGTACCGGTATGTTGAAAATTTTTCTCATGATGTTTATGTATTGCTTAACCCCAGGTCTACCCTATCCTTTGTGACCCCTTATGTAGTTATTGGTTTCGAGTTTGAGCCTGATATAATTCTTGAACCCTTTTCTATTTCTGCCCTAGTGGGGGATTCTATTGTTGCTAGGAGGGTGTGTATGGGTTGTGTTGTGACTGTTTGTAGTTGGGATACAATAGCAGATCTCATTGAGCTAGATATAGTTGACTGTTATGCTATCTTAGGGATGGACTGGCTCCATTTATGTTATGCCACACTAAATTGTAGGACCCGAAAAGTCACTTTCTCCTTTCTGAATGAACCAGTTATAAAATGAGAGGGCCATTCGTTAGCACCCAGAGGGAATTTTATATCATATCTTAGATCCCGTAAACTTATTTTCAAGGGATTCTTCTACCATCTTATTCAGGTTAAAGATTATAATGCCAAAAGTCTTCCTCTTTAGTCTGTCCCAGTAGTAAATGAATTTATGAAAGTTTTCCCAGATGATCTCCCAGGAATTCCACCTGATAGGGAGACAAATTTTTACATTGATGTGTTGCCAGATACCCATCCTATTTCCATCCCGCCATATAGAATGGCCCAACAGAGTTGAAAGAATTGAAAGAACAATTAGCAGATCTTCTAGATAAAGGTTTTATCCATCCTAGTATTTCTCCATGGGGCACACCTATGCTTTTCGTATGAAAAAAAGATGGTTCCCTACGTATGAGCATAGATTACCACCAGTTGATAAGGTCACAGTGAAAAATAAATATCCTCTTCCTAGAATCGATGCCCTTTTTTATCAGCTTCAAGGTGCTAAGTGTTTTTCTAAAATAGACCTTTATTCCGGATATCATCAGTTGAAAGTTAGGGAGTCAAACATTCCTAAAACAACTTTTCAAACCAGATATGGTCATTATGAATTCTTGGTCATGTCCTTCGGGTTGACTAACGCTCTTGCAGCTTTCATGGACCTAATGAATAAGGTCTTCCTTCAGTTCCTAGACTTGTTTGTCATAGGTTTTATTGATGACATCTTGATTTACTCTAAAAGTGAGGAGGACTATGCCAATAACCTCTGCATTATTCTTCAGACCCTCAAAGATCATAATTTGTATGCAAAGTTCTCCAAGTGTGAATTCTGGATGAATGCTATTTCTTTTTTGGGGCACATTATGTCTAGTGAAGGGATTAAGGTTGATCCCCAAAAGGTTGAGGTAGTGAGGAAATAGGCCAGACCCGCGACTCTAACCGACATTCGGAGATTCTTAGGTTTTGAAGGGTATTATAGGAGATTTGTAGAGAGTTTCTATTCTATAGCCACTCCACTTACTAAGTTGACTCAGAAGAAGATTAAATTTGTGTGGTCTGACTCATGTGAGAATAGTTTTGAGAAATTGAAAGATAAATTGACTACAACACCTGTTCTGACCCTTCTGGAAGGCACAAAGGTTTTTGTTGTGTACTGTGATGCATCCCATGTGGAACTTGGGTGTGTAGTTATGCAGCATGGTAAGGTGGTGGCTTATGTATGTAGGCAGTTAAAGGTGCACGAGCGGAATTACCCTACTCACGACTTGGAGTTAGCAGCTGTGGTGTTCGCGCTTAGAATTTGGAGACATTATCTTTATGGGGTGCATGTTGATATTTTCAATGACCATAAGAGTTTCCAGTATGTTTTCTTGCAGAAAGAACTAAACCTCAGGCAGAGACGTTGGATGGAGCTTTTGAAAGACTATGACATGAGCCTTCACTATTATCCGGGTAAGGCAAATATTGTAGTCGATGCCCTTAGCAGATTATCTATGGGCAGTCTTTCTTACGTTGAAGAATGAAAGAGAGAAATGGTGAAGTACATTCACTGACTTACAAACCTTGGAGTACGACTCTTAGATTCTAAAGATGGAGGGGTGGTCATACATGAGATAGCCAGATCATCCCTTTGTGCAGAAGTTATAGAAAAGAAGGCTAAAGATCCCATTTTAATGCAAATTAAGAATGATCTGGTCCAACAGAAGGTGATTCCATTTAATATTGGTGGTGATGGTATCTTGAGATACCAGGGTAGATTATGTGTACCTAATGTGGATGGCCTGCGGGAGCAAATTCTTGATGAAGCTCACACTTTGAGGTATGTTGTTCACCCAGGCTCTACTAAGATGTACCATGATCTTAAATCTATGTATTGGTGGTATAATATGAAGCGTGATGTGGCTAAATTTGTGTCCAAGTGTTTGAATAGCCAACAAGTTAAAGTAGAGCATTTGAGGCTAGGTGGTTCTTCCCAAGAGATAGCTTTACCCTTGTGAAAGTGGGAGATGATTAATATGAACTTCATTACAGAACTTTTGAGGTCCCGAAACCAGTATGATTCCATTTGCGTAATTGTTGATAGACTGGACAAGTAGCCCATTTTCTACCTGTCAGGACTAATTATTCGGGAGAGGATTATGCCAAGATGTTCATTACAGAAATAGTTCGTTTGCATGGTGCACCTGTGTCCATTTTATCCGACCGAGGTACACAGTTTTCTTCCCAGTTTTGGAGATATTTTCAGAAAGGCTTAGGTAACCAAGTGAACCTAAGCACTGCTTTTCACCCTCAGACTGATGGGAAGGCTGAGCGTACTATTCAGACCCTTGAGGACATGTTTAGGGCCTGCGTGATTTATTTTAAAGGTAGTTGGGTAGAGCACTTGCCATTGATAGAGTTCGCATACAATAACAGTTTCCATTCTAGTATTAAGATGGCACCATTTGAGGCATTGTATGGGAAAAGATGTAGGTCCCGGATAGGGTGGTATGAAATAGGTGAGATGTAGATATTTAGGCTTGATATTGTTCATCAGGCAATGCAGGATATGAAAGTCATTAGAGAATGACTTAAGACAACTCAAAGTCATCAGAAATCTTATGCCGATGTTAGGAGAAGAGACTTAGAGTTTGAGGTTGGTGATTGGGTATTTCTAAAAGTTTCTCCTATGAAGAGAGTCATGTGATTCGGGAAGAAAGGTAAGTTGAGTCCTCGCTATATAGGACCCTATCAGATCTTGAGAAGGATAGCTGCAGTTGCATCTGAGTTAGAGTTGCCTGCTAGTTTGAGTTCCGTTCATCCGGTATTTCATGTGTCCATGTTGAAGAAATGCATTGGAGACCATTCTTTAGTGTTACCTGTAGAACAAATCGAGGTGACAGACTCTTTATCCTATGAAAAAGAGCCGGTAGCAATCTTAGATCATCAAGTTCGAAAATTGAGGAACAAAGAAATAGCCTCAGTTAAAAAGTGTTGTGGAGGAGTCAGAAAGTTAAAGAGGCTACTTGGGAATCCGAAGAGGACATGCGAGTTAGATACCAAAGCTTGTTTGATGTGGCGAATGATGAAATGGAAGGTACAATTCTTGTCCTATGTTTTCTCTCCTATGCCTAAGTATGCTTGAAATCGTGCTTGACGGTTTTTTGTGTCATCATTCGGGGATGAATGATCCCAAGGTGGGGATAATGTAACGCCCCATAAAAGTCGTGCATGTACTAGCCCCTAGTAGTGTACTCTTAGCCTTGGAAACTTGAAAATATTCTAAGTGTCAAGAGAGTTAGTCTCATTTTTAGATATTAAACTTTGGGGATTTTATTTTCAGTCCTCCTGACCTTCTATTTTAGATTTTCTTGTTGCTTTGCGATGGGTAAAGGTCGTAGTACATCTCGGGTGAGTTTCAAATTTTTTTGACAAGCCTAAGGGCATCTTTAGTGTTCAATTCCAGTAGCTCGGGGCGATAAAGAGGCACCGCCTGGGGTACCCTGCCGAGCTAAGGAAGGCGCGGCCTGGGCTACTCCATCTCTTTAAGGCGAGCGACACCTGGGGTACACCGGTGCTCTAGACTGGGCACCGTCTGGCATATCGCGCCCAACCTATTTTCAGCACCCTTGTCTGTTTCATTAAGGGTATTTTGGGTATTTTGATTCCCTTTATAAACTTTAACACGAGATTAAGCTCCCAAATACCCATATCATTGATAATTTCACAAAAAATATTCAATAACACTCTCTAGGGTTCCATATTAGTAATCCAAATAAATCAAGATTTAACTGTGGGTTTTAGAAGATAATTGGAGATTTGGAATCCTCGCATTGTAGGCTTCAAAAAGCATCCATTAATTTTTGAAATAGAGGTACGTGGGGTTTATACTAAAAACTACATGGTCTTAAAACCATTAGAGCATGACTTTAAGGTTTTTGTGCATGAATTTCAAAGGGGTTTTGGAATCTATGTTCTAAGTTAAATATTTCGAATGTTTTAATGTTACTATTGCTTTGACCTTGTGGTCTTATCCCCTAAATAGATTTACATGTATATGTATATGTATGGAATTTGATATTTAAGATTGTTTGAGAGCATAAATTATGAACTCCCTCTCTTGTATTAAATTAAAGATTATGGTTTTGTGATTTAGAAGATGTCTTCGCAATATTATAGCATTTGAGTATAATTTGAAATTGTTGAGAGTGTGTTTCATGATATAAATGTGTCCTTGTGTTTGAAAGAAAGAATTGCATGTGAATTGAGAACTTTGACATGACCACCCTGTGCTGTTAAAATGCTTGACAAATATGAGTCCTTTGCACGTGTTTACATGAGGTTTGAGAAAGAGTCTCTTTGAATTGATTTATTGAAATGGTGCCCCCAAACTTGTGTTTTGAAAATAGAGATTTATGATAGACTAATAATGGCTCAGATATGTGACTTGCAAGTCAATGGTATGACGATACCATATGTATGTATTCCATGACAGATTATGTTTTCAGAATATGTTTTCAGAATGCATTTTCAGATTATGCTTTTAGAGTCTGCATATTTGGATAGAGTTTTCAAAAGGGGCTTAAAGAGGGTTAGGCGATTACTCGAAGAAGGTGAGAGTTCAAGAAACCCTTAGCCTGAAACCGTATTTGCCGATATGGGTAGATTATTATTGTACGCTAGTGACGGCCGTGTGGTGTAGTAGATTCAGAGACTCTGACCCTTACGGCATACTTGGGTTGGGGGCTTCGCTGCCGAGTTAATGGAAATTTCCATATAGCCCATGGAATTTTTCAGAATTGTAGGGTATACCACCTAACGCAGAAGTAACACAGATTTCTCAGAGGAGTGATGATTATTACCGAGTCTTTTAAAATGCCCATGTGATTTCTTACTATGTTATACGTTTATGAAAACTATTTTACATTGCTCTCATATATGTTCGATAAAATTGTTATTTTGGATTTACTCTGCGTACCAGTACATATGTATTGACCCCCCCTCCTCCCTCTAGGTTCTGAGGCTCAGTCTAGGGGTCTAGAAAAGCAGCAACATTTATTAGACAGAGTTGTAGTGTCCAGTTGGTGAGCCTTCTCTATTCCAGAAGGCCTGTCTTTTCAGATTTTGTCATTTATTTTCGATTTGGTCTACTGGGGGCCTTGTCGCAGTTTCAGACAGTGTCAGATTTTCATATAGTAGAGATTTTGCAGACTGAGTCAGAAGTTATTTATATGTAGTTGATTTACAGTTTCCATACTTATGTTGAATTGAGAATTGACCATGTTTCCATAGAAGGTTTTGTTTCCGCATCTTCTTTATTTATATGAATGTTGTGCATGATTACCAGATAGAGAAGGGCGCCCGGGCCTTCATGGTTTGGGATGTCCGTCACGGCCAAACCCTAGTTCGGGTCATGACAAAGGGTATGTCACTTCCTAGGATCTGATCAATATTTTCTTGAGGTACCCCTACCCACCTTCATAACTCAATTACAAAACTAGGAAGGTATAGAGTTTTTTTATTGCCCCATTAACAATCCTTGCACTCTAACATGATCTGTGCCCCAACATTTAGGCGTATCCCCCGTATGGTGTACGCCACCACCAGAGCTCGACGGTAAGTTACATCAAAAGTATTACCTAAAGGACGGATCCTCTGGATCACCAAGTTTATCCATTTCCGTACATTAGAAATACAATAAGTGCTCCTAATACCCTTGGTACTAGTTAGTAAACCTTGTCTCTGTCAACCTCTGCTACCAACATATCCCCCAACTATTATATCTCCATCTCTTGAGCCTTGTCCATGTACTCAATTGTCACAACCCATAGGGCCTAGTCGTGACGGATATCTCAAGTCCAACATAGACCGGAGACCACTTCCTTGAACTAACCAAACAACACAACATCCCCAATGTCAGATGAATTTCGAACATGTAACAAGATAATATAAGGATAAGCTTGAAGATATTTAAATAATGTCAATAATATGTCAATCGAAAATTATCCAGATAACCTAATATCACCCAACTCCACAGTAATCCAACAATGTCTTCTAAACAAATGACCAAAATTGAATACTAATAAAGTGTCGGGACATGCCCCCGACTATAACAAAAACAAGTATAAATATTTTGAGACATAAGAAACTAAAGCATGAAATATAGACTCCCAGTGTATGGAAGCTCACCACTTCAATTTCAACTCATGAACTGACCCAAATTCAAATCACTGCGCATGAGAAGTAAAAGTATGGCCAATTTCATCATTGGATGGGGATACAATGTCTGAAGACGGTTAGCGGGGTGAATGGTAGCATCTAAATCAAGGATAATGATAAAATAATTCTATGATCAACAATTTCTAACTCATTCAAGATCCAATGCACATAATCAAATTCATATACATATACATATCATATGCCGGGATAGGGAACAAAGCTTAATATGTACTTTAAAACATTAGCCTAGATCTTATAGCTCAACAACTATTTAATAGTACCCACAAACTATATGGGCCTGAGTTCTGACCCTCTGGTCAGGCCCCAGTACATGTATCTGTAAGAACCAGAGAAAGATCATATGTATATGCATGGGGGACTCAAACCCCCAAATCATACACTAAGGTAACTTAAGCACCTAATCTTGAAATGTGATATGGGGGACTCAAATCCTCCAATAATAATAATTACAATAAGGAGAACTAGAACCACCTAGTCATAAGTAAAGGGAATCGAACCCTCAAGCCATAACGACCCTCACATCGGCTGGTGCGATTTCCAGTGTTTGTCACTCAGACCTCTACTTTCATGACTTAGCTACACAACTCTTTTCTAAAGCCCAATTAAAATATTTAACACATATTTTCATTTTTATAAAGCCAATTACATACTAAAGCATCCCGTTGGTATCGTCATAGCAACCTCTGTTGCAAGCCATGTCATCTACTTAACTAACTAGGACTCAAACTCATAGGTCAAAAGATATTCAAATAATCAATCTTTCAGGAGTCGAATCTATTTAATTAACTTAAAAAACAAGGTTCCAATTACATCATTTATACATGGACACCAAGTCTTTTCAAGGAATAACATACATACTTCATTGTCCTTTTTTATGTCAATGCATTATTACAAGTTGGTAAACCAAACTATGTGACAAAAGCCTTTTCATTGACTATTTCACAAACATGTTATGGGCATACAATTTCCAAAATGATAATCAAGTAAAAATTATCAAATTGGGGGTTAACCATAACCCCTTAGTTTAATCATCATTCCCATGCACCCACAAGTTCAAAACTATATTTAAAGCATGATTAATCATATATAAACCATGTGAAAACATCGTTCCACAACATGCATTCAAACCCTCAACCCTTGTTATAAAACCACTATGAATATCTCATGAACAATAATTTAAAATATGATCTTTTAACAAATTAACATTGAGGGAAGAGTAACATGCCTGATATACCAAGTTTTATAGAAAGATTCCAACCCTTGATCCCTTGGATGTCGTACCTCTTGGAAACCCTAGGTATGTTTGCTTGAGAGAAATTGAAAGTAAGAAGAGTGTAATTGTATAGAGTTATAGTTGAGAATAGGGTTCCAAGTAAGATTATAAGTCATGGGTTATCAGTGGGATAGGAGGGAAATGTCTAAAATACCCTCATTAAAATTTGATAAATAACCCGTCAGCTGCTATGGGTGACCTTACGACTCATAGGGTCACTCTATGACTTGGACCTTTTAGTCATAACAAAACTAGAACTCCCCTTGGGCTCTTCACTGTGAACCCTACGGCTGGCACCTTACGTCTCGTAATGAGACACTATGACTCATAGGGTCAAGTTGTAGTCTCAACAGTCTCAATAGAGGCACTACATTGGATACCTTATGAAATACCCTTATTACGACTCATTAGGAGTCTATACGACTTGTTAAGTCTAGTCATTATCAAGGCATTGACTTAGGAAAATCCTTATGGCCTCATTAGGATAGGGTCGTATGACCCATAAAGACATATTACGACTCATCAGTTGAGTCATTTCCTGGGAAGAAAGTATAGAACTCAAAAATTTTCCAAGGACCAAAAACCTGGGGCGTTACATACTCCCCCCTTAGGTTCATTTATCCTCGAATGATAGGACAAGGCATTTATTAGCATGATAAGACTCCAAACACAACCACTCTTACCTTTTAGATAGAAAATAAAGATACCAAGGAATTTATGATTTCCTTTAACAACGACAGAAAATAAAATATTAAGGAATACACATACCTCAAGCACGAATCTCAGGAACGGAGAGTTAGATTGGATAGTTGGATTTTATGTCCTCTATAACTTCCCACATAGATTCTTTCTCCCAAAAAATACATCTAATAAACCTTAAATATAACCACACTCTCCACTAAGCTTTTAACTATGAATGCAACACTAACTCATTTCTACCTCCTCACTCCCTCACAAAACACATAACTACATGACTTAAGCATTTGCTGCATTTCCCTCCTATGTTAAAGCCTAACTCAGAGTTAAAGGTGCTAGTGTAGGTCATGGGTCACTATACTTCACACCACTTTAATCGTACTACTCGATCTTATCATAATAATCAAGTAACCTCAGGTCTTAATCGAGGGGTACTAACCACATAACACATTGGCTTGTGTATCTATCAA
The DNA here is from genome assembly GCA_030864215.1 of Capsicum pubescens. Classification (NCBI taxonomy): domain Eukaryota; kingdom Viridiplantae; phylum Streptophyta; class Magnoliopsida; order Solanales; family Solanaceae; genus Capsicum; species Capsicum pubescens. The sequence goes on from CM061548.1 coordinate 247,315,325, forward strand.
TCACAATATTCAAGCATGCCTTTCTACCCCTTCTTTGCGGATCTCCCACTCAAAACTATAAACTCCAATCACTATCACTATGGATTTTGCTAGATCTCTTCTCAATAACTATTTAATATAATAAAGGTTCATCTTACTCTCCCATTTTTTCTATAATTTTAGCCTAAGTAGTCACCCCAATTATTTTATACAATAAAGAATATCTACTCCCTCATCCAAAACATTACTATGTTTCTATAGTCACTAATATCCTAACATAAGAAGGGTCACTCATGGTGAGACCTACAAAATGAGACACGATACAATAGGAGTGAAGTACTTTGTAGTAACCACCTAGGTTATAAATAGAGGGTCATTCTTATATAAGCATACCATAGATCGAGTCCTTAGGTTTAGGCACCAGGAGAAATACAACAGTATATATCATGGGTAATATAACATATAGCCTAGATTTATATTCTGCTTGAAACCACTATTTCTTGGAATTAGGCATAACGTAAGACACGAATATATAGATTGTGAGCATCATGACATAGAGCTTGAATAATTGGAAGCTCGAATTTCTAAGAATCATTATTGCCTTTGGTTCAGGGGCTAGAGTATGGACATACGCGACATGTAGAATGCAGTCCTTGAGTATAAGCACTATTAGATTATGTATGACACTAGTAGAGTGCCTTCTTGACCCAAATAGGAGGGAATCACTAGAATAGGAGAAAATTCACCCTAACTCTCCCCTAAAGCCCACCACTATGAGAAAATTTAAGATTAGCCCTCGATCTCTATCTTACTACACCTATAAGCACAATACTCAGCTATAAGGGTCATCAACATGGACATGTGCTAGGGACACTTGGCTCTCTTATACTTAAAACTTTATCTCTCTAGATATTTCTTGGAGTTATGCATACTCTTAAAAACTCCATGCCCTAATATATTTAATGACTTAGCCCTTAATCCAATAGTTCAACCTGGTCCTCCGACCTATATATCATAACTTTCCCACTATAGTATTCCCTAAGTCATCAACCTCATCTCTTTTGCACACCTTATTAGGCCTACTAATTTACTCCCACAAATCTCGCATCGCTATTCTCAAGTTAACATACTCCTTTCACTAAAATCAACATCTAAGGTTCAAACTTGGTGTCTATATGTATATATGTATATATATATATATATGGTCTACCCCATAAGGAGGTCACGCTAAATTCCTTATTCACCTACCGATAACCTATACATATTCGGAGGAAACCATTATTCTTACACACAAAAGAACAGAAGATCCCCATAAAGAAATGGTAGGGAGGCCAAACCCTTATAAAAAGATCTTTTAACTACTCCTTTAGTTACTTCAACTCAGTCGGAGCCCTTCCATAAAAAAAAATAGAGATAGGATGAGTGTTTGGAAGGAGATCAATCCCAAAAACTTCATTCTAAGATTGGGAAGAACACCAGGAAGATCATAAGGGAACACCTAATAAAATTCACAGACCACAAGGACAGACAACCAAAAAGGACCTTCAGATCTAGAATCTTTATCATGCACTAGATGGTAGAGTTACCTTTTTGGAGATCAATTTTTGAGTTCTAAGATACGAAATAAACCTTTTCTTAGGAAAAAGTGAACTACGTTACTATTCAATAATTGGATCATATGGGAAATGAAAACTAACCCAATGAGTCCAACAATGAATGCAACCAATCTATCCCTAAAATCACAACCAAGTCTACCATGTCCTACCCTATTTGATCAACCAAGGTCTCCCTACCATGGACCGACATCACACAAACCCTATAGACCCTTCTAGCCATAATAAAGTTACCCACCGAGGAGGACACAAAAGAATCCAGAATACACTCATGATCAAAACCAAAATGAATAGCCACATAAGGGTCACATAAGAGATAGCAGACCCCAGAACAATAAAGCTATACATATCATGAGGAAAGAGTAGTAACATACCATCAATGACATTTGATGATACCTCAGATTCTGGGTGGGTAGCAAGAGTATAAAGACAATTTTGGCCAGTGCCGGTATCAAAAGCAGTACCCTACGGTGCAAAAAAACAAAGAGCTAGCATTTGGAATCTTATTGTCCGTACTAGCAAGACTGACCGAAGGACAATGCCACTACATATGACTGGGTTGAGCACACTTAAAGCATTAATTCTTCCCTTCACAATGAAATCCATGATGCCACTGACCACAAAATCGATAAGGAGGATAAGAAGGGACTAACCGGGCTCTACTTGATTGATATTGGGCACCCTGTGCCCTAGTAACAACACCTTTTAGAAAGTCATTATCATTAGATGACTTTAGGTAAGTGGCTCTAGCTGTTAGGTATGCACCAAAATTTACCTTTCTCCCTTTCTTAGTCCACTGTCTCCCATGTCTACATTTATTGTGATGACCCTCACCTTGCTCTAAATATCTAAACTTCTTATTCTACCTCTTCCTATCTTAGCTTAATTCCTTCTCCCACCAACAAGACCAGACTGTTGTGATAGAGAGACTACTATCTGGGTTAACAGATGAATAGAACAAAAAAACTTAACATTGGACACTTTGCCTTAAGGTGTTCGAGGAGGACTAACAGGAATCGGTGGAACTCCACTAGGGAAATCAGAAGCAATGACCCTAGAACGAGTCTGTACCCTTATGAATAGGACAAGTTCCATCCATATTATCCTTAGATAAGGTATAAGAGTTTCTATAAGCATTGGATTTTTTGGGAGGCATGATCAGAAAAGCAAACATACAGAAATTAGAGAAGATTTTGTGACCTTAGATTCTATAGCCCAAAGAATAGATCAAAAGAAAGGGAAAGATTCCTAAATGCCTCATAGCCTCTCCCTTATAAGTGTGGCACCCTACACGCTCATAAAAGAGTCTCTACTTGACAAGGATTTTTTGGACACCCAATGACTCCAAACTTGGCTCTGATACCTCTTTGTCATAACCCGAATCGGGGGTTGGCCGTGACAGGTATCTTAAGTCCCATATGGATCGAAGACCACCCCCAGGACCTAACCAAACTACCCAGAATCCCCATTGTTGGATGAATTCAAACATATTACAAGATAACATAAGGATAAGCTTAAAGATATTTAAATCAAGTCTATAATCCATCAATTAGAAATCGACCAGCTAACCTGCCAACATCACCCAAGTCAATAGTAATCCAACAAAGCCTTCTAAACAAAAAAGAGGACTCGAACCCTTAATCCATAAAAACCTCCACACCGGCGAGCACAATTTTCAGTGTTGGTCACTCAGACCTTTACTTTCATGACTCATTTACACAACCCTTTTTTAAAGCCTGAATAAAATATTTAACACATATTTCCATTTTCTTTAAGCCAATTACACTCTAAGGAATCCCTTTGGTATCATCATACCAACCTTACTTGCAAGATAATATCATCATGCCATCATCTACTCAATAAATGGGGACTCAAACCCATAGGTCAAAAAATACTCAAATAATCAATCATTCGGTACTCAAACCCACATAATCAACCAAACCCATAAGGTTACAATTACACCATTTATACATGTCAATCAAGGCCTTTCAAGGAAAAACATGTGTATTTCATTATTATTTTTATGTCAATGCCTTAATACAATTGGGTAAACTGAACTATATGCCAAAAGCCTTTTCATTGATAATTTCACAAACATGTTAAGGGCAAACAATTTCCAAAACCATAATCAATGCAAAATTATCAAATTGGGGATTAATCATAACCCCATAGTTTAATCACCATTCCTATGCATCCTCAAGTTCAAAATCACATTTAAAGAATAATTAATCATATATAAGCCATGGGAAAAATTTATTCAACAACAAGTATTCAAACCCTCAACCCTTGTTATAAAACAAATTTGAATATCTTATGAACAATACTTTAAAATATGTTATTTTAATAAATTAACAATGAGGGAAGAGTAACATGACTAAAATACCAAGTTATATGGAAATAATTCAACCCTTGAGCCCTTGGATGACCTACTTCTTAGAAACCCTAGGTATGGCTGCTTAAGAGAATTTGAAAGAGAGAAGAGTATAATTATGTTAATTTATGGTTAAGAATAGGGATCCAAGTAATATTATTCATTGTGGTTTATTAGTGGGATAAGAGGTATATGTCTAAAATACCCTCATTAAAATTTGACAAATAACCTGCCAGTCGATATGGGTGAACTTACGACTCATAAGGTCACCCTATGACTTGGACCTTCCAGTCTTAACCAAACCAGAACCCCACTTGGGTTCTTCATTATGAACCCTACAACTATCACCCTTTGTCTCGTAATAAGACACTATGAATTGTAGCATCAAGTCATAGTCTAAATAGTCTCAATTGAGGCACTACACTGTACACCTTATGAAATACCCTTCTTGTGACTCGTTAAGGAGTCTATATGACTTATTAAGTCTAGTCATTATCAAAGTAGTGACTTAGTAAAATCCTTCTAGGCTCATTATAACTAGGTTCTATGACCCGTAAAGACACATTAGGACTCGTCAACTATGTCATTGCCAGGGCAGAAAGCTCAAAACTTAAAAAAATTCTAAGGCCCAAATACCAAGGGTGTTACATCAACATTTGAGATATTTGGAAACCCAGACACCTCATTAATAATCATAGCATCCATAGGGACATTTACTCCCCAAATTTAAATAGTAGGGTTGGGGTGATCCCAAAGAATGGTCAAGAGAATAGTTTAGAATTACTTGACCTAGCTTAATACCCCATCCCAATTATCCTTCACCAATGGCATAACACTATATTCCTATAATTGGTTGTAGAACTCGGGTGCTTCCTCCACTGCCTCTTTTATCTAGAATCCCCTCTTATAATATAACCCAATCCTCCAATAATCTTTAAATTAATCTTGATAGTTTTGGTGTAAGAAATTTTGAATGGTTAGGGGATATTCATCTTAGTTTCTAGCCTTAGATATAATAATATTATAAAAATCATGCAAAAGAGTGTGTTAGAATTCATCGAGGTATCAAGAAATTTAAAAAGGTCAGAAAAAAACAAGCCAAGAAAAATTGGGAGACTACTGTTTACCTACCTCTTAGTATATCAAGTTGTATCTCACTACCATCTGTAATACCCCACAAAGTTCCCTCGTAGTTCAAGCCTTAGAGAATGACAAATGAAGTGTAATTCCGACCCTAAAAGATTGAGAAGAGACTTCCTAAGTGATTGGTGTTTAAACCATATAGAATTTTCTTCAATTTGACTTTTTGTCATATAGATAATTGAATTAGCTTTCCAAAGATACCCATTTCATCAAAATACGACATCGGGGTGAGAAGTTATGACTATTTTACTGAGAGTTGTCGGAACAGCCCAGGTGCGACGGACGATCCGATAGACCATCAAGTCTGCGACGGACCATTGCTCGGAACATCACAACTAAGGCAGAAACTCCCTTTCTTGGCCCAAGTGAGACAGCCAGTACGATGGACCATCAAGGCTGCGATGGATCGTCGCTGAGACCGTTGGCACTAAGGCAGTGTGGTCTCATCTTGGCCATCGAGCGATGGACAATTTAATGGACTATCGGACCTGCAATGGATCGTCGAACTAACTATTCCATCAAGGTAGTATGTCCCTTTTTTGGTCATCGTGCGATGGAAGACCCAACAGAACGTCACCTCGACCATCGCAACCACCGTTCAGTGTTTTTAACTCATTTTAACAAGGTGATTTTGGGTCTTTTCCCTTTTAACCCTCAGATATATTCCAAATGAATTTGATAGACTCATTATCTCCAAAAGTATCCAAAGGATAGTGTTTCTCCCTCAAGAGAAAATCTAAAATCCTTCTCCAAGAAATCTAAGAACACACCATTGATTTAACAAATTGAGTTGAGATTTGAGTTCCCCATGTTCAAGGGTTGCAAGAACCCTATCTCAAGAGTAACAAGAAGAGTTTAGAGAAATCTTTTTGATCCAATTTCATAATCTAAGGTATGTGGGATTTTGAACAAGGGTAATCCTTTCATCCTTGTTCCCAAAGGCTTATTTAAACTATGATTTTCTGCAGTCTATGAGATTTTACATAAATTTGAATTAGGATTTTCACCCATTATTATTGATTGCAATATTTTGATGTTTCCCATGAATTGAGAGTCTAATAGCATGATTTTCACATGTTTTCTTGAGAAATTGCAGTTAGGTCTATACCTCATCATTTTAATCCTTGAGAATTTAATAGTTGAAATCCTTGAGATATTAAAGTATATGAGTATGTTGAGATTTTGTGACAAATTGCTGAAATTTCTAGATTTCTACATGAGTTATGAATCTATATGCTATCTATTATGCTTTTGATGAGTTTTAACTTGAGAATGAATTATGGGTTATTGAACCCTACTTGAGATTTGCAATTTTATGAACTCTTATTCTATAAGCACCCATGATTTGAGTATTCTGAGATTGTTGAGAAATGATTTGACCTAATGGTCATTGAGTTTTGAAATCCACTCTACTACATGAGATTATAGATTTTGATTATTGGGTTCTTATTGAGCCATGAGATTATTCTAAAGTAGATTTTCATGAGATGAGAGAGATAAACTAAAGGGAGTAGTATTTAGCACCGAGCGGGTAAGTTACTATGATTTCTTACCCCAAAACTACGTGCCAGCGTAGGTTGGGCCTAAGGCCGAGTTTATGATTATCATTATGCCTAAGGCCGAGTTGATAATAGGCCAAAAGCTGAGTTTATTTAGTGATCACTAGACCTAGGTTATACTCCCTGGCAAAAGTATGATACCTCTCCCCAACGTGAGGTCTCTTCCTTAGGAGGGCAAAGTATTAAACTCCATGTAGCTTTCATGGTTTATGTCGGTTAAGAGAAACTTCCTAAACTAAAGCATTTTTCCATTGAGATAAGATATTTTTCCTTTAAACTAAAATACTTTCCCCTGATATGAGTATTTTCTCCTAAAGCTTGAAATGAGATATTTTCCTAACATGAATGAAATACCTTCAAGTATGTTCCAAAGTTATATGATTTCGAATTCCAAGTATTTGAGTTCAAAAGAGTTATGAGTTCTTGAGCTTTGAAGAAGTTTTACTCTTCATGAGATATATGCATGAGTTTAAAGTATGGCTTAAAGTTTCCTTTAGCCTTGAGTAATGAGAATAAGAGAAGAGTACAAATTTCAAAGCTGAAAGTATAATAACTCACGAGATTGTATTACATGTTCCATTTTACATGATTCATGAGCTTTACATTTTATACTTATTCAAGCCGTGTGAGTCATTTATTATTACATGCATGATTTGATTAAAGAGTATTGATGTTGTTTTATATAAATGCATGCACCCCCACATACTCAGTATATTCCCAAGTACTGATCCACATATACGTCTATGTGCTATATTGTCATATAATGTAGGTTTAGGTTCTCAATCCCAGCCTTGTCAGTGACTTTCGAGTACGTATGTCTATATCCCTATAGTGGTGAGTCATCATGGTTTGAGGACCTATAGTCAGAAATTTCAGTATTTGAGAGACTATGTTATTACTTTAATTTTATTTCGAGTCAGTTGGGGACCTGTCCCAATCGCTCTCTAGTTCATAAATTAGTCGAGGCTTTGTCAGACTAGTTATCAGATTATGGTTGTGTTGAGGTTTTCTGATATTGCATTGTTATTTGGACCGAGCATTTTCTCTGTATTTCCTTTCATATGATATGACTATGTTAGAGTTTGAATTATTTCATAATGAAATGAGTGTTATTAGTAAAAATAGGCTCAAAGGGTTAGCTTGGGGCTACTTGTAGCCTTAAGCACCGTGTGACGTCCCGGGAGGATATTTTGGGTCACTACCAACTTTGTATCAGAGCCTAGGGTTTTTAAGGAGTTCCAGGGAGTCTGACAAGCCGCGCTAAGTAGATTCTTAATCATTGGTTTGTAGCACGCCATATCTATGAGCAAGAGGCTACAAGACATTTTAGGAAAAAAGTTGTTTTTTCTTTCAGATTCTATTGTTCCTATAGTTGTCCCTCTCATCTAATAATTTTTGCTCTTCTATTTTAGAAAATTCCTCTTCGAAGAGAGAATGTCTGCAGAAACAATGATGAGAAACCCCCACCTGTTGATCATTCGAATGAGACTGTCTCATGCTGAGTTTTGGGCGGCGTTTCAGGCGTTAGGCCAAGTAGTCACCGCCAATGTTCGGGACAATAACCACAACGTAGGTTCTAATCATTAGGGAGGTGAACTAGCCACGCCTATAATCCATGATTTCATGTGGATGAATCCACCAGAGTTTAATGGGTCTAAGGCAGATGAGGACCCATAGTTGTACCTTGAGGATATGAGAAAGATCACACAGGTGATGCATGTTTCTAAGGAAGAAAGTGTTGAGTTAGAATCTTACAGGTTAAAGGACATAGCTTATGACTGGGTTATGTAATGGAGAAAGGATAGAGATGAGGATGCTGCTCCTATGAATTGGTAGGTGTTCTAAGATACATTCTTGGACAAGTTCTTTCTGCTTGAGATGTGGGAAGAAGAGATTGAGGAGTTTATAAACATGAGGCAGGGCTCCATGACTGTTAAGAAGTACTGCTTAAAGTTTAACCAGTTGGCCAAGTATTCTCCTGATTTGGTTTCTGATACCCGAGCTAGAATGAGCAAGTTTGTGATAGGTGTTTCTAGTTTGGTGCTGAAAGAGTGTAGGGCTATGATGCTGCATAGTGATATGGATCTATCTATATTGATGACGCATGCCCAATGGATAGAGGTGGACAAGGATAGCGAGAGAGATAGATTGAGGGGTAACAAGAGAGCTAGATCTGAGCAGCATGAGTTTAGCCAACATAGGTTCCATGGAGGGATCCACCCTCAATTTTTGAGACATATTTCTATGCCAACGCCTTTATCAGCTAGTGCTCTTAGACCTAGAAGCAAGCAGGAGCAAAGTGGCAGATCCTTTATGTCTAGGTCGCAGAACAGTATTGGTAATAGGACCCGTTATCCTCCTTGTGCTAAGTGTGGTAGGGATTATCCCGATGAGTGTTTCATAGATTTGAGGGGCTATTTTGGTTATGGTAAGCAGGGCCACAAATTTAGAGATTGTCCTCATGCTAGACAGGGGAACAAAGATTCCCGACCTCAGGAACATGCTACTAGTGCACCAGCTCCTGTACCTTGTCCCGTCCCTGCTCAGGGTGCTTCATCCAGCACTGCTGGCGGCCAGCGTCAGAACAGATTCTATGAATTACCATCCTTTCAAGAGCAGGAGGCCTCTCCTGATATTGTTATCGGTATGCTCCGTGTATTTTGCCTTGATGTGTATGTGTTGTTGGACCTTGGGTCAAGTCTCACTTATGTGACCTCACTTGTAGCTGTAAACTTCAAAATGAGTCCCGAAAATATTCTTGAGCCTTTCCTAGTCTCCACCCTCGTAGGGGCGTCATTTTTTGCTAAACAAGTGTATAGAAATTTTCCTGTTACTGTTATTCATAGAGTCATACTTGCGGATTTGATAGAGTTAGACATGGTGGATTTTGACCTTATTCTAGGTACGAATTGGCTTTATTCTTGTTATGCATCTATAGACTATCGTACCCATGTGGTCAAGTTTCAGTTTCCTGATGAACCAGCTTTTGAGTGGTTCGGGAGTTTGGTGTCTCCCAATAGTCATTTTATATGCTATCATAAAGACAAAAATCTAATATCCAAGGGTTCCATCTATCACCTAGTTAGAGTCAAAGACACTAAGTTCGAGGCTCCAACTATTCAGTTAGTCACTATTGTTAATGAGTTTCCAGATATTTTTCCGGAAGATCTCCCAGGGGTACCTCCTGATAGAGATAGAATTCAGGATTGATCTTCTTCCCGACACTCATCCCATTTTTATTTCACTATACTGTATGGCACCTTCAGAGCTTAAGGATTTGAAAGAGCAACTCAAAGATCTCTTAGACAAAGGTTTCATTAGGCATAATATTTCTCCTTGGGGCACACCTGTCTTATTAGTGCAAAAGAAAGAAGGTTCTTTGTGTATGTACATTGACTATCGTCAGCTTAACAAGGTCACCATCAAGAACAAGTATCGTCTTCTGAAAATTGATGACCTGTTTGATCAGTTGGAAGGTGCAAGTTATTTCTCCAAGATAGACCTTAGATCCGGCTATCACCAGCTTAAAGTAAGGGAATGTGATATTCTAAAGACAACTTTCTGAACCCGCTATGGTCACTTTGAGTTTCTAGTCATGTCCTTCGGGCTAACCAATGCCCCAACCGCCTTTATGGACCTCATGGATTGAGTGTTCAAGTAATATCTCAATATGTTTATCATTGTTTTCATAGATGATATCCTTGTGTACTCCCGTAATGAGAATGACCATGTGAATTATCTTAGAATTGTCTTGAAAACCCTTAGAGATCACCAGTTGTTCGCTAAATTCAGCAAGTGTGAATTTTGGCTATGGTCTGTAGCCTTTCTAGGTCATATTGTTTCAGCCGAAGGTATTAGAGTTGATCCCCAAAAGACAGAAGCTGTGAAAAATTAGCCTAGACCTATCTCCTTGTCTGACATTAAGAGTTTATTGTGTCTAGTTGGCTACTACCGCTGTTTTGTCAAGGGTTTCTCTTCTATTGTGTCTCCCATGACCCGGTTGACCCAAAGAAAAGTCAAGTTCCAGTGGACAGATTCCTGTGAGAAGAGTTTTTAGGAGTTGAAGACTCAACTTACTTTAGCCCTTGTGTTGACTTTGCCTGATGGTACAGATGGTTTTATGGTATATTGTGATGCCTTTAGAATTGGCTTGGGTTGTATGTTGATGCAAATAGGTAAGGTTATAGAATATGCCTCTAGATAGTGAAAGCCGCATGAGAAGAATTACCCAACCCATGATCTTGATTTAGCTGCTGTGGTCTTTACTTTGAAAATCTGGAGACACTATCTCTATGGTGTTCATGTTGATGTGTTTACTGATCATAAAAGCCTGTAGTATGTGTTTACTCAGAGAGAGTTGAATCTTAGGCAGAGAAGGTGGTTGGAGTTGTTAAAAGACTATGATATGAGTGTGTTGTATCACCCGAGAAAGGCCAATGTAGTGGCGAATACCCTTAGCAGATTTTCTATGGGTAGTATTGCCCATATAGAGGAAGGTAAGAAAGATTTAGCTTGTGATGTGAATTATTTGGCTAGATTGGATGTTAGGTTGCTTGATTCAGCTGAGGGAAGTACTTTGGTGCAAAGTAGTTCGAAATCCTCTTTAGTTTCGGAAGTGAAGAAGAAGCAAGATAGAGATCCTAGTTTGGTCATACTGAAGGAGGCAGTTAAGGACTAAAAGGTAGAGGTTTTCTCCCAAGGGGGAGATGGTGTGTTGAGATTGCAAGGTAGATTGTGTTTTCCATGTGTTGATGATCTAAAGCAGAGGATTATGGCTGAAGTGCATGGCACACAATATTCTATGCGTCCTGGTACTACCAAGATGTACCGCGACTTACAGGAAATCTATTGGTGGAACGGTATGAAGAAGGATATAGCCGAATTCGTAGAAAAGTGTGCAACGTGCCAAAGACCTGGTAGATGATGCAAGAGTTTGGTCTAACCACTTGGAAGTAGGAGGTGGTGAATATGGACTTCGTGACCGGGTTGCCTCTTTCGCGTTGTCATCATGTTTCGATTTGGGTTGTTGTGGATAGGCTGACTAAGTCCGCACATTTCTTACCCGTGCATACATCTTATAAAGTGGAGGATTATGCTAGATTGTATATCCAGGAGTTAGTCAGGTTGCATAGAGTTCCCTCATCCATCATTTCGAATAGGGGCACTTAATTTACTTCTCAGTTTTGGAGGGCGTTTCAGCAGGGTCTTGGTACCTAAGTTCTTTTGAGTTCTGCTTTTCACCCACAGATAGATGGTCAGGGTGAGAGGACCATTCAGACCCTAGAGGATATATTGCGGGCATTTGCTCTTGATTTTAAGGGTAGTTGGGATGAGCATTTGCCATTGATAGAGTTTGATTATAACAATAGTTAGCATGCTAAAATTAGGATGGCACCATTTGAGGCCTTGTAAGGTAGAAGTTATAGGTCACCCATATTTTTGTTTGAAGTGGGTGAAGCTGTCGTGATTGTCCTGATGCAGTATTCGATTCTATGGAGAAATTTAAGTTGATTAGAGAGAGGTTAAAGACAGCTTAGAGTCATCAAAAGTCATATGCCGATGTAAAGAGAAGAGATCTTGAGTTTGTAGTGGGTGATTTGGTGTACTTGAAGATTTCAACCATGAAAGGGGTGAAAAGGTTTGGTAAGAAGGGGAAGCTTAGTCCCCGTTATGTTGGCCCGTATAGAGTTTCGATCCGTGTTGGGAAAGTAGCGTATGAGGTTGAGTTGCCTGCAGAGTTGTCAGCTGTTCATCGTGTTTTTCATTTCTCCATGCTTAAAAAGCATAATGGTGATTCTATTGTAGCAAATCCTTCATAGAGTGCTGATATTCAGAATAGTCTTTCATTCGATGAGATTCCTGTTGGGATCCTAGATTTTCAAATCTGTAGACTGAGGAACAAAGAGGTTCCCTTGGTCAAAGTGTTGTGTCGGAACCAGTCAGTTAAGGGCACTACTAGGGAGGCAGAAGCAGACATGTGATCCAAGTATCCGCACCTCTTTTTCGCGAGTTCAGATCAATCCGAATGCATTATTCTTCCTTAATTCAGCCCTTCTAATCTAAAGTTCAGCTATATATCTATTCTTGCAAGAGTTCTTGCAATTTCTGAGGTATTCAAGAGTTTAGAGAGATTTTGAGCCGTTTGGAAAATTGCTTCAGCTATGTGTACTCTATTTTTCCTATGCTCCTAGTCTAACTAGAGATATTCGAGGAAGAATGTTTCCAAGGAGGAGATATTGTAAGACCCCACAAAGTTCCCTCGTAGTCCGAGCCTTAGAGCGTGACAAGTGAAGTATAATTCTGGCCCTAAAAGACTGAGAAGAGACTTCCGAAGTGATTTGTGTTTAAAGCATATAGAATTTTCTTAAATTTTACTTTTTGTCATGTATAGAATTTAATTAGCTTTCCAAAGATACCAATTTCATCCAAATCCGGCATCGGGGTGAGAAGTTATGGCCGTTTTACTGAGAGTTATTAGAACCGCCTAAATATGACGGACGATCCGACGGACCGTCGATTCTGTGATGGACCATCGCTCGGACCATTGGGACCAAGGCAGAAACTCCCTTTCCTAGCCCAAGTGTGACAGCCAGGACGACGAACCGTCAAGGCTGCGATGGACCGTCGCTGATATCGTTGCCACTAAGACAGCATGGTCTCATCTTGGCTATCGAGCGATAGAAGATCCGACGGACCATCATACCTACGACGAACTGTCGATCCGATCGTCTCATCGAGGCAGAATGTCCTTTTACTGGTCATCTTACGACGGACGACCTGACATACCGTCAGACTTGCGATGGACCGTTGCTCCGACCGTCGCTTCCCCTGTTTAGTGTTTTTAACTCAGTTTCACAAGGGGATTTTGGGTCTTTTCCCTTTTAACCCTCAGATATATTCCAAACAAACTTGATAGGCTCATTATCTCCCAAAATATCCAAAGGCTAAGGTTTCTCACTCAAGAGAAAATCTAAAACCCTTCTCCAAGAAATCCAAGAACTCACCATAGATTCAGCAAATTGAGTTGAGATTTGAGTTTCCCAAGTTCAACGGTTGCAAGAACCCTCTCTCAAGAGTAAGAAGAAGAGTTTAGAGAAAACTTGTTCATCCAATTTCATAATCTAAGGTATGTGGGGTTTTGAACAAGGGTAATCCTTTCATCCTTGTTCCCAAAGGCTTATTTAAACTATGATTTTCTGCAATCTATGAGATTTTACATGAATTTGAATTAGGGTTTTCATTCATTATTATTGATTGCAATATTTTGATGTTTCCCATGAATTGAGAGTCTAATAACATGATTTTCACATGTTTTCTTCAGAAATTGCAGTTGGGTCTATACCCTATGATTTTAATCCTTGAGAATTTAATAGTTGAAATATTTGAGATATAGTATATGAGTATGTTGAGATTTTGAGACAAATTTCTGAAATTTCCAGATTTCTACATGAGTTATGAATCTATATGCTATCTATTATGCTTTTGATGAGTTTTAACTTGAGAATGAATTATGGGCTATTGAACCCTACTTGAGATTTGCAATTTTATGAACTCTTATGCAATAAGGACCCATGATTTGAGTATTTTGAGATTGTTGAGAAATGTTTTGACCTAATGGTCATTGAGTTTTGAAATCCACTCTTTTAAATGAGATTACAGATTTGATTATTGGCTTCTTATTGAACCATGATATTATTCTAAAGTAGATTTTCATGAGATGAGTGAGATAAACTAAAGGGAGTAGTATTTAGCACCGAGCGGGTAAGTTACTACGGGTTCTTACCCCAAAAATTCACTTTACTGTAGGTTGGGCCTGAGGCCGAGTTTATGATTATCATTGGGCCTAAGGTCGAGTTGATATTTGGCCCGAGGTCGAGTTTGCTTAGTGATCACTGGACCTAGGTTATACTCCCTGTCAATAGTATGATGCCTCTCCCCAACATGAGGTCTCTTCCTTAGGAGGAAAAAACGTTGGACTCCATGTAGCTCACATGGTTTATGTCAGTTAAGAGAAACTCCCTAAACTAAAGTATTTTTCCATTGAGATAAGATATTTTTCCTTTAAAACTAAAATACTTTCCCCTAATATGAGTATTTTTTCCTAAAGCTTGAAATGAGACATTTTCCTAACGTGAATGAAATGCCTTCAAGTATGTTCCAAAGTTATATGATTTTGAATTCCAAGTATTTGAGTTCAAAAGAGTTATGAGTTCTTGAGCTTCGAAGAAGTTTTACTCTCCATGAGACATATGCATGAGTTGAGAGTATGGCTTAAAGTTTCCTTTAGCCTTGATTAATGAGAATAAGAGAAGAGTACAAATTTCAAAACTGAAAGTATAATGACTCACAAGATTGTGTTACATGTTCTATTTTACATGATTTAAGAGCTTTACATTTTATACTTATTCAAGCCATGTGAGTCAGTAATTATTGCATGCATGATTTGATTAAAGAGTATTGATGTTGTTTTATATAAATGCATGGACCCCCACATACTCAGTACACTCCTAAGTACTGATCCACATATACGTCTATGTGCTATATTGTCTTATAATATAGGTTCAGGTGCTCAGTCCCAGCCTCGTCAATGACTTTCGAGTACCTCTGTCTACATCCCTACAGTGGTGAGTCATCATGGTTTGAGGACCTATAGTCTGACATTTCAGTATTTGAGAGACTATGTTATTACTTTCAGTTTATTTTGAGTTAGTTGGGGACCTATCCTAATGGCTCTCTAGTTCATGGATTAGTCGAGGTTTTGTCAGACTAGTTATCAGATTGTAATTGTGTTGAGGTTTTTTGGTATTGCTTGTTCGTTTGGACCGAGCATTTTCTCCGTATTTTCTTTCATCTGATATGACTATACTAGTGTTTGAATTATTTCATCTTGAAATGACTGTTATTAGTAAAAATAGGCTCAAAGGGTTAGTTTGGGCTACTTATTGCCTTAAGCACCGAGTGACGTTCCGGAAGGTGATTTTGGGTCGTTACACCATCGGATAACTCCGGTGGAATATTTTCACTATAATGGGGTTCCCATAGCATAATTAGGCCTCTATCGGCTTTGATCTTCTCCATTACTCAAAAGGCGCATCAATGATTCCATTTGCAAAAAATATCTCTTTTTGATGTTTTATGTAAATATTAGGGTTGAGAAAGTATCATGAGACTATTATATGAAAAAATAAATGTTTAATCTGGGTCTCTAAACCCCTAATCAATCCCTAGTTTTTAGGATAACATTTGAAAATAACCCTTTACATTCTACTATATTTCAAGCCCAACTCGATCATGAAGTCTGTCAATCTTATGTGTAGAACACAATAGGGGCATTGTAAACATAAGAAAAGAAACTCTGCTTTGAAATTTCATCCAAACAAAGATAAAATTTTAATTTGAAAACCAACCCCAAAACTTACTTTATTTCTACAATTTCAAATGATTTTCTACTATAATGTGGGTAATAAAGTAAGGAGATGAAATTATTGTAATAAGTATCTTGTTTCCAATAGCGAGAGCAAAGTGATTAGAGAGGAGATGAGAGTTTGTGTGGGAAATGGTTGTGAAACCCATTTCTCAACACTTTAAACTGGCATGTTCTACTTTAATCTCCTGCAACTTGTTATATATGCCTTTATCATAGGAATATTTCTGATTTATTGGACATAGTTCATTCAAGGATGAGAAATTTCATCTGTGTTACTTTTTGTTTTATTTTTATCTCAAGGTGTAGTGGTGAGTCCCCAATTATCTTGGGTACTGATTGAACAATTGTCAATGATAGCTTTGTGTGAATTTTGGTTCCAGAAATTTTATAAAGAAAGAGAGAAGAGTGGTAATTAGTACACTATAAATTCGCTCAAACACCATTGTGAATTTTAGTGAGCTGAGGGGTTTTATAAATTTTGATTTTTCAATAAGTGAATACTAGTGACCATGTACATTTCCTTTCATTATTTTTTTTTTGATCATTCGGATATGGATGAGAGATAAATTGGTGTCTATTTCAATAATTCATTCATTTGTGACTATAATCATCTCACCTAAAGGGCATAAAGGATGTGAATTTTGTAACTATTTTTGAAATAATTGCATAAGAGACTTAGTTTAAAAAATTTAAAGTTTAAATTTTAGGTAGGATGATGTTATCCCACTATAGCGGCACCATGTTAACTGCCTACCGACCACTATAACAGGTTGACTAGGACCAAAAATAGCATTTTATCATCTTAATATTTCTTTCTCTCTTTAGTTAGAAATGTGATAAGGTCTTATTCAATTAATCGCTATGGTTGCCTCATAGCCCTGTAACTATGAAGAAGAAGGGATATGCTTAAGAAGGAAAAAATTCCATAATTTTCTTATGGATTTCATGCCAAAAATGACCAGAATATAGTCAAAAGTTTGCATTCATGCCTCTGTGGTAGAGTTTTGGCATCCAGGTACGCTAGCTTTATAAAGAAGTAAAGACCCACGTTAGGAAATATATACATAATGTAGATTGACAAAAGATTCCATTAGGCATGTAGGAAATGAATTTAGTTGGCTAAAATTAGTAACTTAGGGCTTTGTGTATGATAGTTGTGTCATTAAATGAATGTTGAGTTATTTTGGAACTAGAATGCCTTATTGGTTCATGCTAAATTGAATAGTACATAAATATGAGTATTGTTCCTATGAGTTTTTGTTAAGCAGAATGAATTATAATTAGAGTTAACTAATAGCATGGTACAAGGTATGTGAGAATGTTAATGGTGGAATGATTATGGTGATAACTTAGTATTCAGATGTATGTTTGAGCAAATAATAATATGGTGGGTAGAATGAGTAGTGCATTCCCCATGTGTGGATAACAGAAGGAGAATCAAAGTATAATATGTGTCTTACTTGATTATCTATGTTACTAGATTCTAGTGTCATTGTGCTAGGTGATCATTGAATGTAGTTGAAAACTCAATTTAGTTCATGTTTACACGCTAAATGTCTCTTTTTGTACTTGTGCAATGCATGCTAAAGGTTTTAACCTATTGAATGATACTGCAAGTGTTATGAATATAATATAAGTTATGTAAAAGACCTATTTACTGCACTATTGTAATTGTCATTATACATTATGATTATAGTTTCTTTAACATGAGTTTGTGTTGTGAGAATTAATCGGTAAAGATTAATCATTATTGTATTGGTGGAATTTAGGGAGGTAGATGGAATTGGAAAAAGGTTAGCATAATACAATAGGGGATAAGGGGTATAATATTAGTTTGGGATAAAGATGGCAACATTTGATGTCGAATATTATTCTAAGGCACTTAGATGTTGATTATGATATGGTACATAGATAGAGCTCATCACTTAACGTCCGTGGCTAGTGAGAAATCATAAGATCTAGAGAATGTGTGTACATAGTACTGGTGAGTTTGACGGTTCCATGAGTGAACTGGGTTATATCATTATTAATATTTTGGGTTCCTTGAGTGAACTGCTAGATTATATTATTGTCATTTAAATATATGAGTTGTTTGGGATATTTCTATATTTAAATTATGCAATTAATTATTAAAGTCTATTGAAAGATTAATTGTGGCATCATTGAGTTTATTGTTGTTAGTCATGGTCTTGACTTAGTGAATTATTGTGTGGATTTGTACTTGTTTGGTTTTGTTGTTTATTGCAAATGACTAAGTTAAGAAATCAAGGTTAAGTTTTTCATGGTTGTTCTTG
Organism: Capsicum pubescens; assembly: GCA_030864215.1. Taxonomy (NCBI): domain Eukaryota; kingdom Viridiplantae; phylum Streptophyta; class Magnoliopsida; order Solanales; family Solanaceae; genus Capsicum; species Capsicum pubescens. The sequence goes on from CM061548.1 coordinate 247,333,711, forward strand.
TTACACCACATGGTTATGTGTTCATGCTATGCATGAATTGTTCTATATTGTGGAAAGTTCCCTAAGCATGATTTTTCTGAGGTTAAGTAGAATGGTTACTAGGAAATAGATTCTTTTTATGGTTATAAGTTGTTGAGTCCATAATTAAGTAAGTATATTGTGCCTAAGCTAAAGGTGACAAATGATTTTAGAGGTGGTGTATTAGAGCTGAATTTTGTGTGACAGTTGACTTATGATGTAGTATAAGCTGATAAGATATAAATGAGGGTCCAATGATAAATGGAAACACAAGAGCTAGTGTGAATTACCATGCTAATTAAGTGCATGTTTTTTTGGATATTTATGTTGTGTTTACGTAATTTAACTTGGGTCAGTCGATCATGCTTACCAATATGGGTCATTATACTGATACTAATCTTACTATACCCTTTTTTGGGGTATAGTCTTGTTGAAGGATCAATTGATGTTTCTTACAGGATGTGGTAGAGATGTCAAGCATATTTTATCTTTTGTCTCTCAAAGTTGAAGTTGGGTCACTTATATTTCAAATTTAATTGTAGTTGCTCTTGTGCCTGTCTAGACTATATCTTTGGAGTAGAGTGTTCTTTGTAATTGAAGATTTTGTAACCAATGATGTAATAAAACTAATGCATGTTTAATGCTTTACCTTATTACTTTTAAATGTTATCTAATGGGTTTAAGGATTCTCCTATCTAGGTGGATTAGTGTAGGTACCTTCATGATCTGGTTAGTTGGGTTGTGAAATAATTTTTGAAAAGGATGAGGAATATCTTGTTTCCAAGAATAAAGTTTGGTTATGAATAGTCCCTTTAATTCATTGCTTGATCTTATTCAGCACAATTCTTTTTGTTTTAGAAAAGATTCCCAATGTTTGATTTATTTTCTTTCCTTCCACTGCATTAATTTATTCTTCGTACTGGATTGATTATCCTTCCTTCACAAATAATGATTCTTTAATGCTTCTCCCATTGTTATTCTATGCTTGTACTTGGTCCATGTTTGGTATGCGAGCTAGATTTTATTACTCAAATGCTCCACCACTGAGTCTTCTCAATCTCCCTACCAAGTTTGTAACACCAAGTAAGTTTCCAAGATTATATTTCAGACTTAGCACAAAAAAATAGACCATAACCAGAATTTTCTTCTCCCAATGACCTAGACAACAAGTCATTATCCATACCAATGACTCATTTGGTGAGACATTGTGAGGACTTAGACAAAAGTTCTGAAGATTGATTTTCCCCATGTTGCAATGACTTTAGGCCCTTGTACCTATCCTAACATCCTATATATGTACATATAAATATTAATCTTCTCCCATAGGTGCTTTTACGATGTACAGAGTTACATAATTTAGGTTAATATCTTAAATTCTCATGTTCATGGCCCTTGTACCTATCCTGACATCCTATATATGTACATATAAATGTTATGCATGTGAATTTGACTGGTTTCTGGCAATGACATTATTTATTCATTTTTCCCTGAGTTACATGCTAGTGCTCGCCCCACTGACCGTTCCTGGACAATGCATTATTTCATGATGTAAGGTCAGAGGGATTTTTTGATATTCTTATGTAGCGTTAGGTACTATGGTACATTGGTCAAGTTGTTGTGAAGTAGTGAGCCTCCATCTCTTGGAAAGCCCTACTATTTCATTGGGTTTCTTTTTATCTTTTAGGAATTGTGAATTCTCTTTTGCCAAGGTCAGGGTCATGTCCCGACCTGGTTTGATATTTCTAGTTTAGAGTCTTTGGGGACAACATTGGGATGTTTTGGTCATTTTTTTATGGTTCTTAGAACTTGATTATACTTATCTATCTTTATTAAATATTGTTTTTGGCTTCCGCTATTAACTTTTATTATGCTCTGGAGGTTAGGCTAAGGGGTGGTCTCTATCCCATGACAGGGTTTAGATATCCATCATGACTAGGCCCTTGTTCGGGTCATGACAAACTTGGTTTTAGAGAACGATTCAGGGTGTTTGGGAGTCCACAAAGTCGTGTTGAGTAGAGTCCGTTTTATGGGTGTGGAACACGCCAAACTTTTAAGGGGGATGCTAGAAGAAATTTAGGAATGTTTGCCTTTATTATCTTCTATTTTGGGCTAGTCTAGTTGCTATAAAATTTCTCCAACTCCTAGCTTATGTACATTTTAGTTCATGCCTCCCAAAAGATCTGATGGTCGTAGAAACTCTATCCCACTCGGGGATAATGTGGAGAGAACTCTCCCTATTTACGGACAATAGACCCAGTCTAGGATGCCTGCTCCTGACGATACTACTCCACGTAGGGTTCTACCAGTCCCTACTAGTCCTCCTCAAGTTCTAGGATGGTGATACTTATTCTCAATCGCCTTTGGAAATATTCCTAAAGCAAAGTTTTGGTAGTCTATTCATATGCTTGCTCAATTAGTGGCATCTCAGTCTCATTGGTCTGATCATGTTGGTCCTTCTATTATTTCTTCGGAGGTTACCTGGGTTGTCCAGTTTAAGAGGTTGAATCCCCCAACTTGTACAGGTTCTAAGTTTGTAGAGGATCCTCATGGGTTTAATGATGAGATGGAAAAGATTTTCAGGGTTATGCATTGTAATACTCATACTTTTTAATAGCTCAAAAATCATCTCAAGGATGTTAGAACATGCTTTGAAATAATCAATCATTCTTATACACGTTGTATTTTCATAATTTTAACTTCCTATCACGTGGGAAATTGAATAAGCTTCCCATCGATATATAATTCGCCCAAATTCGACACTTGAGCGAAGAGTTATAACCTTTTTAGTGAGACAGTGTTAGACCTGAGCCTTCAGCGCGTCGTAGAGATAGCTCAAATGGAAATTGTCAATTTCCAGTATTTCTCTGTGATACTGGCGTGTCCCTCCAAACTTCCAGGTCGTAGACAAGGTGGGAACGTGATAGCTCCACATCGCGCCACCATACAGTTTCTCAATTGTCAATTTCCAGTGACACGGTGCGATAGTGCCGCGTCATACCAAAGGCCCAACTCGAGAAATTTTACTGAAAATTTAATGACGTGTGCAGGGTTAAAAGGGTCAACTTCGTACCCTTATAAAATCCCTTTAACACGTGATTCAACCACTTTTCACCCAAAACATATTATTTTCTCTCAAGTTTATCTCAAGGACAAACTAGGGTTTCTATTGGGGATTCAAATTCAAGAAGGTTTCATCATCAATATTCACGAAATCATGATCTAAGGTATGCATAGTGTTCCTTCATGGACTCCTTTCGTCCATGAAGTTCAAGAATCCCTTTTCTAAACTTATGCTATGGATTTTCTATATGTTTTCATGTTTTGGATGCTCATGTTTATGTTTGATAAATGTGAAATTGGATTCTACTCTATGATTGTTGATAGTTTCTATGTGGGTTTAATTACTATAGCCATAGATTCATGCAACCCTAAGATTTAAACCCTTGAATGATGAAATTAGAATTGAGTAATGATGTTTATATGTACCATGCCTGTCATATGTTTGATAAAATGCCTAGATGAAGGAATATTGTCTAACTATCATGATATCATTAAATCCACATGTATGTACAAGTTCATTCCCATTACATATTTGATGAAATGCTCCTATGAATGTAGTATGTGTTATGATTTTAGTCAAGTCTTTAAGTCAATCATGGCATGTCAGTTTCCTTCTATTGAGTCCTGGTGGTACTTGTACCCAAAACATTAGCTGTGTACCTAGAGCCATGTCATGTTTTCACGATACTCTTCATCAAGCTATGAACTCTTAGACTTTAGATAGTCTCATGACTCAGTCAGTTGTCAGATATCAGTAGTATTTCGTCAGCTATGGAAATTCAGTAACTCAGTCCATGCTCAGTTTAGTTCAGTAAATGATGTTCAGTTTCCATTCAGATGGGAGTAGGAATTAGTATCTAGTGAACCCAAGGATGGGGACTCACCTGTTATACGAGGGTGTGATTCCTAGAAGCAATCCTTCCATTCCATAACTATGTAGCCAACATAGGTTGAGACATCGTAGCCTGCTATATAAGGGTAGATGAGGTGGCTTAACCTGTTATGTGAGGGTTCCCACCATTCTCGCTAGAGTTACCTATTATATGAGGGTTACTCACATGTTGTCCTTACCAGTGGCGCGGTATTGACACCCGTCCAATCAGGGCATAGATTGACCCCATCTCAGCTATTATAGCATATTTAGGGCATGTCGGTTAGATACTACTTCCCATAGTTTCATGTTACAGAATCAGGACTGTCAGATACAGTCAATCAGTATCAGTAATAGAACTCAGATAGTTCTTCAGATTTCTGGACTGTCAGATACATCAACTCAGATACAGTACAGAACTCATATAGTTCTATCAGATTCAGAACTGTCAACTACAGTCACCCATGTTATTAGTTATACTCAGATACAGTCATTAATGTTATCAGTCATGTCATGTTATCAGTATTCAGATTCAGTATTCACAATATCACGTTATCAGTTACAGTTACGTAATTATGTATGCATTCTCACGTTCATGTTAGACAGTCAGTTAGCAATATCATGCATTTGAAACCTTGCATTTAGCCTACCTCAGATGTATACTTAGTACATATGTACTGATGCATTCGCACTATGGTGCTTTCTTTTTATGTTACACCATAGGTTCAGAGACACGAGTTCCAGATCATCAGTAGATTCCAAATTTAGCAGTTAGAGTAGAAGTGAGTCCTCATCCTTCGAGGACATAATGATTTTCTAGTATCTCATCGATTAGATTATTAGTTGCAGTTAGTTAGGGATATGTACGATCAACTTCTTATTTAGATTCTTCAGACAGTAGAGGCTTTCAGACTAGATGCAGACTAGATGTAGACTATCATGTTCAGACTTCAGTATTTTCAGTTTTGTTTTGGGTATTCTATTACCCCACACAGATGTTATATCATTCAGTTATGTTCAGTATTGAACCTTATGGCCTTTCAGTGCATGTTTCCACATTATTAAGTTATCTTATACAGTATACAGGTACAAATATTAGTCATGGGTTATCTTGTGGTCCCTCAGGGTCATGAGCATCGTGTATTATTCTGATTCAGCAAATCGGGTCATTACAAACATGGTATCAAAGCCTAAGGTTCAATAGAGTGTTAGGAAGTCTGAAAGTCGCATCTAGTAAAGTCTTGTGCATGGGTATGTTGCGCACCACATTTATGTGCAAGAGGCTATGAGATGTTTTATGAATATTTTCTCCTCTTTTAGTATTCATGTCGTGCCTGTGAGCATAATCACAAGTTAGTATCTCAGTCTAATCCATTGTTTCCTATCTTCTACAGAACATGCCTCCTAAAAGAAGAAAGGGAAATAAGTTAGCCCCTCAGCCCAAAGAACCTTTGGGCAATCATGTTTCTCATGTGGAGTTTAGGACTGCATTTACTACTCTTGCTCAATCAGTCGCTGCTCATAATGAATGGACAACAGTTATTTTAGCCAAACTAGTGGCCAACTCAGCTGCAGCTAGAATTTGGGACTTTACCCGAATGAATCCTCCAACCTTCCTCGGGTCTAAGGTAGATGAAGACCCTCAGGAATTCTTAGATCAAGTTTAGAAAGTGACAGACGCCATGGGGATGACTAAAGTTGAGAGTGCTGATCTAATTGCATACCAGTTGCAGGATGTGGCTCATGCTTGGTTCAAACAGTGGAAGTCCGAAAGATCAGATGATGCAGGTCCTATAGAGTGGGAGGAGTTTGCCACTGCATTCTTAGACAAATTCTTTCCCCAAGATCTTAGAGAAGCTAAGGTTCTAGAGTTCATCAACCTTAGGCAGGGCAATATGATGGTGAAAGAGTATTCTCTAAAGTTTATTCAATTAGCTAGATATGCCCGTCATGTGGTTGAAGACGGTAGATCCAAGATGAGTAAGTTCGCTTCAAAGGTGAACGACAATATGGTTAATGAGTGTAGATCTGACATGCTGAACAGTGACATGACCTTAGCTAGACTTATGACCCATGCTCAGTAGATAGAACAACAAAAAATTAAGCAGACGGAAAAGCATAATTAGAGAGTGAATACAGGTAGTTTAAACTTCGCTCAGCCTAAATTAGAAGGAGGAAACCGTTCTTAGTTTTGTCCTAAGTCATCAGTTCAATCTCCCTCTATTGCCAGTGCTCTAGTTCCTAAGTTCAGAGAGGGTAACAAAGATAGAGCACCAGGATCTAAGACCCAGGGTAGTGTTAGCAGTGCCCACACCTATCCTCATTTCCAGACTTGCAGTAAGGATAATCAGGGTGTGTGTATAGTAGGTAGTGGCATTTGTTTTTGTTGTGGCAATCCAAGACATTGAGTTAGAGACTGTCCACAGCCAGGTCCTCAGGGTCAACAGAATCGCTCTTCAGCTCAGTTCGGTCGCTCAAATAAGCAGGGTGCCACTTCTAGTTCTACTAGCGAGCAATGCCCAAATCATTTCTATGCTCTTTAGAATCGACACGATCAGGAAAGTTCTCTTGATGTAGTTACTGGTACGTTACAGATCTTTCATGTGCATGTTTACGCTTTGTTAGATACAAGATATTCTTTGTCTTTTGTTACTCCTTATATAGAAGTTGATTTGGGAATCAGTCCCTAAATTCTAGTAGATACCTTTTCAGTCTCTACCCCAGTGGATAAAACTATCAAATCCCGGTGGGTATACAGGAACTGCCCGATTATGATATTTCAGAACGTCACTTCAGCAGACTTAGTCAAAATAGAGATGACTGATTTTGATGTCAATCTCTGCATGGATTGTCTTCATTCCTACTATGCCATAGTCGACTACAAAAATAGAATAGTTTAGTTTTAGTTCCCAAATAAACCTGTCCTAGAGTTGAAGGGTAGTGTATCCACTTTTAGAGGTCAACTTCTTTCTACCTTTGGGAAAGGAAAATGATATCTAAGGGATGTGTTTATCATCTATTTCATGTTAGAGATTCCAGTTCCGAGGCTCCCAGTCTCAAACCAGTCCCAGTAGTGAATGAATATTTAGATATTTTTCCTGAAGATTATCCAGGAATTCCTCCCAAAAGGGAAATAGACTTCGGTATTGATCTTCTTTCAGACATTCAACCTATCTTTATTCTTCCATATAGAATGGAACCAATAAAACTCAAGGAACTGAAAGAACAGTTGAAGGATATCATAGATAAGGTATTCATCAAACCCAGTATTTCCCCGTGGGGTGCACCAGTCTTATTCATGCACAAGAAAGATAGTTCTCTCAGAATGTACATTGATTACCGTCATCTCAATAAGGTTATGGTCAAGAACAAGTATCCTCTTCCCTGAATCAATGACTTCTTTGACTAACTTCAAGGTGCCAGTTATTTCTGTAAGAGAGACCTCAGATCCGGCTATCATCAGCTCAGAGTTAGAGAATGTGACATCTGGAAGATAGCTTTACGTACTCGATATGGTCACTTCAAATTTTTAGTTATGTCATTTGGTCTTACCAATGCCCCAGCCGCTTTCATGGACTTGATGAACCGCGTGTTCAAACAGTACTTAGACATGTTCATCATAGTCTTCATAGATGATATTCTTTTCTATTCCCGTACTGAGTGCAATCTTGCAGACCATCTTAGGAAAGTACTCCATACTCTCAGAAATCATCAGTTATTCGCCAAATTCAATAAGTGCGAATTTTGGCTAAGATCAGTAGAATTCCTTGGCCATATTTTTTCCGGTGATGGAATTAGAGTAGATCCTAAAAAGACCAAAGCATTAAGGAACTATCCTCGCCTCGTCTCTCTATCAGATATAAGGAGTTTCTTGGGTCTGGATGGCTATTACAAACGGTTTGTTGAGGGATTTTCTTCTATTGCATCCCCTATGTCCAGATTGACTCAGAAGAAAGTCATGTTTTAGTGGTCAGATTTATACGATAAGAGTTTTCAGGAATTGAAGACTCGACTCACCTCAGCTCTAGTTCTAGATCTTCCAGATGGTTCAGACGGTTTAGTAGTATATTGTGATGCATCTAGAGTGGGTTTAGGTTGTGTCCTCATACAGCATGGTAAGGTCATAGCCTATGCCTCCAGACAGCTTAAACCCCATTAGAAGAATTATCCTACTCATGATCTTGAATTAGTAGCCGTAGTATTTTCCTTGAAGATTTGGAGGCATTATCTATATGGAGTTCATGTAGATGTCTTCACAGATCATAAGAGCCTTCAGTATGTCTTTTCTAAAAAAGATCTCAATCTTTGTCAGAGAAGGTGGTTAGATCTCTTAAAAGATTATAACATGAGTTTCCTCTATCATTCGGGCAAGGCCAACGTGGTGGCCGACGCTCTTAGTAGTCTGTCCATGGGTATTATTTCTTATGTTGATGATAGTAAGATGAAGTTAGCCCAGGAAGTCCACCAGCTTTCTAGACTAGGATTTCGCTTAGTCGACTCTTCAAAGGGTGGTGTATGTGTTCAAAGTAGTTTAGAATCATCTCTAGTTTCTGAGGTAAAAGAAAAGCAAGATAAGGATCCTAGCCTTGTCAAGCTAAAAGAGTCAGTTCAGAATTAGAAAGTTGAGGTTTTATTACAAGGGGGAGATGGCATCCTCCGTTGTCAGGGTCATCTATGTATTCCAGGTGTAGATGACATAAGGTAATGAATTCTTGTAGAAGCACATTGTGCGCGTTACTCTATTCATACAGGGGACACTAAGATATACCGCGACTTGTGGGAGATCTATTGGTGGAGTGGAATAAAGAGAGATATTTCAGAATTTATGGCTAAGTGCTCTACATGTCAACAAATTAAGATAGAGCATTAGAAGCCTAGTAGTCCTATACAGGAGTTCAGTATTCCTACCTGGAAGTGGGAAGTTGTGAACATGGACTTCATGACGGGTTTGCCTCGAACTCGTCATCAGTATGATTCAATTTGGGTCATTATAGATAGGATAATCAAATCATCTCTGTTCTTTCTAGTTCATACCTCTTATTCAACCGAGGATTACTCCAAGATCTATATCAAGGAGCTGGTTAGATTACACAGTGTTCCATTGTCTTTTATCTCAGACAGAGGTACCCAGTTCACCTTTTATTTTTTGAAAGCATTCCAAAAGGGTCTTGGTACCCAAGTTCATCTTAGTACAACCTTTTATCCTAACAAAAATGGTCAAGCAGAAAGGACCATTCAGACTCTAGAAGATATGCTAAGGTCATGTGCAATTGATTTCAAAGGTAGTTAGGATGACCACTTCCCTTTGATTGAGTTTGCATACAACAATAACTATCATTCTAGTATTGAGATGGCTCCATGAGAAGCTCTCTATGGTAGGATATGTAGATCTCCAATCGGTTGGTTCGAAGTTAGTGAGGCCTCAGTCATAGGTCCTGACTTAGTATTTGATACCTTAGAGTAAGTTCAGTTAATTAGAGAAAGACTATGGGCTACTTAAAGCCGACAAAAGTCGTACGCAGATGTTCATAAAAAGGATCTCGAGTTCGAGATTGGTGACTATGTTTACCTCAAGATCCCTCTTATGAAAGGAGTGGAGAGATTGGGCAAGAAGGGAAAGATCAGTCCCTGATATATCGGTCCCTTCAAGATTCTCAATCATTTTGGCAAGGTAGCTTATAAGCTCGAATTTCCTTCAGATCTAGCCTCAGTTCATCCAGCCTTTTATGTCTCTTTCCTTAAGAAGTGAATAGGTGACCCATCAGTCATAGTCCCCATTTAGAGCATCGATGTTCAGAACAGCCTCTCTTATGAAGAGATTCCAGTTGAAATCCTAGACTATCAGACCCGTAGATGGAGGAATAAAAAAGTCGCTCTAGTTAAAGTTCTTTGGCAAAATCAGTCCGTAGAGGGAGCTACTTGGGAAGCAGAAGAAGATATCCTCACTTTTTCCCTACAACTCAGATCAAGATCAAGGTAATAGTCCTTCTTAAGATTACTCAATTTCATGATTAGTGTACATCACTAACCTAGTATTCAGTCTCATGTTCATGTTCCCATGATTAACTTGGTATCAAGTACCACCGTATATTCAGTCATGCATTCATGTATCAGATCAGTCATATAGTTATGCATTAGACATGCATTCTCATAGTGAGAAAACTTAGTTCTTCAAAACTTTCAGTTATGCATTTATGAATCAGTTAGGCATGTATCAGATATGCACGTTCAGTATGTTATGTTAAGCTTGTCAGTCACATCGTTCATAAGATCATGTTCCAGTTATTCATGCTCAGCTTATTGTTTCCCCTCTCAGTCAGTCTCATTCAAGGATGAATGTTCTCAAGGGGGAGATATTGTAATACCCATTCTTTTTCTTAGCTCGAAAATTATCTCAAGGATGTGCTCGAAAATAATCTCAAGGATGTTAAAACTTTCTTTGAAATAATAATTCATTCTTATACACATGATATTTCCATAATTTTCACTTTCTATCATATAAGAAATTGAATAAGCTTTCCATCGATATATAATTCTCCTAAATCCAACACCCGGGCGAAGAGTTACAACTCTTTTAGTGAGACAGTGTTTGACCTGAGCCTTCAGCGCGTCGCGGAGATAGCTCAAATGGCAATTGTCAATTTCCAGTGTTGCTCTACGATACTGGCGCATCGCGCCAAACTTCTAGGTCGTAGACAAGGTGGCAACATGATAGCTTCGTGTCGCGCCACCATGTAGTTTCCCAATTGTCAATTTCCAGTGACACGGCGCGATAGCGACGCGTCGCACCAAGCGCCCAACTTGGGAAATTTTATTGAAAATTTAATGACATGTTCGGGGTTAAAAGGGTCAACTTCCTACCCCTATATAATCTCTTTAAAATGTGATTCATCCACTTTTCACCGAAAACATATTAGTTTCTCTCAAGTTTCTCTCAACGACAAACTAGGATTTCTATTAGGGATTCAAATTCAAGAAGGTTTCCCCATTAATCTTCACGAAATCATGATTTAAGGTATGCATAGTGTTCATTCATGGACTCCTTTAATCCATGAAGTTCAAGAATCCATTTTCTAAACTCAAGTTATGGATTTTCTATACGTTTTCATGTTTTGGCTACTCATGTTCAGGTTTGATAAATGTGAAATTGGATTCTACTCCATGATTATTGATAGTTTCTATTTGGGTTTAATTACTATAGCCATAGATTCATGCAACCCTAAGATTTAAACCCTTGAATGATGTAATTAGAATTGACTAATGATGTTTACATGTACCATGACTGTCATATGTTTGATTAAATGTCTAGATGAAGGAATATTGTCTAACTTGAATGATATAATGAAATCCCCATGTATGTACAAGTTCATTCGTATTACATGTTTGATGAAATGCTACTATGAATGAAGTATGTATTATGATGTTAGCTAGGTCTTCAAGTAAATCATGCTATATCAGTTTCCTTCTATTACGCCCTGGTGGTACTTGTACCCGAAATTGGGTTGTGGTCATAGGTTAGGCTGTGGTCCATCGGGGTCATGAGCACCGTGTAGCATTGCAGTTCAGTAAATTGGGTCATTACATACATATTACTAATTTAAAGGGTGTGAAGTTTTCTTTCTATCTATTAAAGGATGTGGCTTACTAGTTAAATGAGGAGTGGGAAGAGATGATGGTTGATGATACCGAGCTGATAGTGTGGGATGAGTTCTCAGGTGACTTCATTAATCACTTCTTTCCTCAGAAGTTAAGAGAGGCTAAGTATGAGGATTTATTGAACTTGAAGTAGGGTAAGATGAGTAATTAATGAGTATGCCCTGAAGTTCCAGTAGATGTATCGTTATGATCCAGAGTTAGTATCTAATATAAGATACAAAATGAGGAAGTTTGCTTTTAGGTTGTCTTATGATTTGGTGTTGAAGTGTAGGGCTGCTATGTTGAATAATGATATGGACATCTCCAGTCTAGTAGTTTATATGCAACAGGTAGAGGATGAGACAAAGAAGTAGGTAGAGATGAGAGAGAGAAACAACAAAAAGTTTGGATATTTAGCACAGGGTGCAAGTAAGTAGAACATTAGGAGAGATAATAGGCAGTGGAATAAGAAGAAGAATCGGGAAAGTTCTTACTCGACAGCTAGTTCTCCTATCCAAAGTGTTTGGGTAATCATCATTTCAAAGATAGTAGTGGTCCTAAGGCATGATGTGATCAGTCTTAGGCTAGTGGATCTCAATCAACCCCACCTTACCTCCTTTTTAATTTTTAGGCAGCATTATCATGGTTGTTGTAAGGAATGGAGGAACTTGTGTTTTAACTGTGGTCAGCCTAGTCATATTTCATGAAATTGTCCTATAAATAAATTTTCTACTATAGCTAATAAGGTTCTGGTCTCCACTTCTTGACCTCCTGCACCTAAGGGCGATAGTTCTGGTATCGACACTAGTCGAAATCATCTCTATGAACTTGCTACTCTTTAGGAATCAAAGTTATCCCTTGATGTTATCACTACTATGTTACAGCTCCTCTCTCGTGATATTTATTATTTGCTTGATCTAAGTAATACCCTATCTTATGTGACCTCTTATGTGGATGTACACTTTGGTTTTAGTCCTAAAAATATTCTAACCCCTTTTTTGTGTCTAGTCCATTACAGCTCATAGAGGACATGACCCTAGATAGGAAGATTTGGAGGACGCGGATTAGGATAGAAGGCTAGTGCCATATTGGGTTGCTGGGGTAGGGCATTACTTTGTAGGGTATTATTCTTGTTATGACACCTTGTTGCATGTTTTTTATGAGTTTGTTTACTGCTCATTGATTATTATTCCTTATAGGTGGCGTAGGTATGGACTGTCAAGTTGTTCCATGCTTTATTAAGGATTTGTGTATTATTCCATGTCTTGAGCTGGGGGTCTATCAGAAACAACCTTTCTACTTCTCTGGAGGTAGGGGTATGGACTGTGTATATCTTACCCCTCCCAGACCCACTATGTGGGAATATACTGGGTTTGTTGTTGTTGTTATTGTTTTTGTGTCTAGTCCGGTAGGTGATTCTATTATTGCTAGAACAATCTATAGGGGTTGTGTGGTGTCCATCTTTCATAGATGACATTGGTGGATTTTATAGAACTTGATATGGTGGACTTTAATGTTATCTTGGGATGGATTGTCTTCATTCGTGCTATGTTTCTCTATATTGTAGGACCTGAAAGGTCAGGTTCCATTTCCCTAATTAACCGGTGATTGAATTGTAGGGGAGTTCCTTAGTTCCCAAAGAGAAGTTTATTTCTTTTCTTAGAGCTCAAAAAATGATTTTTAAGGGGTATTGGTATCAACTTGTTAGGATTAAGGACTCTAACTCTAAGATCCCCTCTTTGAAATATATCCCTGTGATTAGTGAATTTCCATAAGTGTTTCTCGATGATCTTCCTGGGATTCCTCCTTATAGGGAAATAGTTTTCGAGATTGATCTTCTACTAGATACCTATCCTATTTTCATTCCTTCTTATTGGATGACTCCGACCGAATTTAAGGTATAATTAAAGGATGTTCTTGATAATGGTTTCATTTATCCTAGTGTTTATCCATGGGGTGCTCTTGTACTTTTTGTGTGAAAGAAAGATGGATCTATTTGGATGTGTATAGACAATCAATAGTTGAATAAGATCACTATGAAAAATAAATACCTCTTTCCTTGGATTAATGATCTTTTTAACCAGATTCGAGGTGCTAGGTGTTTCTCTTAGATTGATCTTCATCTGGGCTACCATCAACTTAAAATTAGTGAAGTTGATATTCCCAAGACTACTTTTCAAACCCCGTACGACCATTGTGAGTCTCTAGTTATGTCATTTGGGTTGACTAATGCCCTGGATGCTTTTATGGATTGTACGAATCGGGTGGTCACGCAGTTTCTAGATGTGTTTGTTATATATTCTTCATTTATGACATCTTGGTGTACTCTAAGAGTGAGGAGGATTATGACAATCACCTTCGAATTGTGTTGCAGACTCTTAAGGACTAGAAATTGTATGAAAAGTTTTCAAAGTATGAATTTTGGATAAGTATTGTTACCTTTTTGAGCATGTTTTTTCTAGTGAGGGGATCAAGGTGGGTCTACAAAAAGTAGAGGTAGTTAAGAAGAGGCCTACACCCATAACTCCAACTGACTTTAGGAGCTTCTTGGGTTTGGCTGGCTACTATAGGAGGTTTGTGGAGCATTTTTAGTTTATTGCTTCACTTCTAATGAAGTTAACTTAGAAAAAGATTAAGTTTTTGTGGTCCAATTCTTGTGAGGGTAGTTTTGAGAAGTTGAAGGATTATTTGACTTCTACGCCAGTTTTGATCCTAACCGAGGGTAGTGATGGGTTTGTTGTGTATTGTGATGCATCCCATATGGGACTAAGTTATTTTTTGATACTTTATGGTAAAGTTGTGGCCTATGCTTCCAGGTATCTCAAGATTCTCAAGAAGAATTACCCAACTCACGATCTAGTGTTGGTTGTTGTGGTCTTTGCTTTGAAAATATTGATCTATTATTTGTATGAGGTGTATATAGATATTTATTCAGACCATAAAAGCTTATAGTATGTGTTTCCGGAGAAGGAATTGAACCTTATGTAGATGTAGTGTCTTGAGCTACTTAAGGATTATGATACAAGTCTTCACTACCACCCAGGTAAAGCTAATGTTGTTTCTGATGCTCTCAGCAGGTTGTCATTGGGACTCTTATCTCACATTGATGAGGAGAAAAAAGTGTTGTTGAAGGATATTCACAGGTTGCCCACTTGAGATTTCATTGCTTGGACTCTGAGGATGTGGGAGTAATTATTGAGGAAGTGGTTAAATTATCTATTTGTGCTTGAGGTGAAGGAGAAGCAAGCTTTGGATCCCATACTTATACAGATTAAGGATGATATGGGTCAACAAAAGGTTATGACATTCGAGATTTAGGGAGACGACATTCTGAGGTACCAAGAAAGATTGAGATTTCCTTATCTAGATGGGCTACGAGAAAGCATTTTAACTGAGGCTCATGATTCCAGATAAACAGTTCATCTGGGTTTAACCAACATGTATCATACCTTGAAGGAAATTTATTGGTGGAATAATTTGACGAGGGATATGGCAAATTTTTTGGCTAAGTGTATGGTTTGTCAACAAGTCAAGGTTGAGAATTTGAGTCTAGGTGGCATGTCTCAAGGATAGAGTTACACATGTAGAAGTGGGAGATGATTAATTTAGATTTCATTACGGATCTTCCACGATCTATTAATTAGTATGATTCTATTTTGGTCATTGTGGATAGAATAACTAAGTCTGCTTACTTCTTACCGGTGAGGACTAATTACTCAAGAGATGATTATGCTATGTTTTTTATATAAGAGATAGTTAAGTTGCATGGAGCATTGGTGTCCATTATTTCATACTGAGGTATGCAATTTTCTTCTGAATTATAGCATTTGTTTCTGAAAGGTTTGGGGACTAAGGTGAACCTTAGCACCGCTTTACACCTGCAAACGGATGCGCAAGAGGAGAGTACTATAAAGAATTTAGAGGATATGCTAATGGCCCGTGTGATTGATTTTAGAGGTTGTTGGGTTGATCATTTGCCTCTTACATAGTTTGCTTATTATAATAGTTATCGTTCTAGCATACAAATGATTCCTTTTAAAGTTCTTTATGGTAGAAGGTGTAGGTCTCCTATTGGAAGGTTTGAGTTGGTTAGACTAGGTTTTTTGGTCCTGAATTGGTTCCCCATGCCATGGAGAAGGTAAAAGTGATTAGAGAAAGACTTAAGACTGCTTAAAGTCACCAAAAGTCTTATGTGTATGTGAGGTGGAGGTTATTGGAGTTTGAGATTAGTGATTGGGAGTTCTTAAAGGTTTCTCCTATAAAAAGAGTCATGATGTTTAGGAAGAAGGGGAAGCTCAGTCCCCGTTACATTAGTCTATATCAGATTTTGAGGAGAATTGGGAATGTCAAGTATGAGTTAGATTTACCAGCAAGTTTTACCTCTTTTCACCCGATTTTCTATGTATCTATGCTGGAAATATGTGGGTGATCCTTCTTTGATAGTGATAGTTGAGGATGTTGGTGTTGTAGATTCGTTGTCTTATGAGAAAGTCCTGGTTGAAATAAACTATAGGCAAGTACGTAGAATAAGGACAAAGGATGTTCGGTGAAGGTCCTTTGGAGAAATCAACAAAAATGTTGGAAGCTACATGGGAATATGAAGAAGACATGAGAACCATGTACCCATACATTTTTTTCAGCGGTGGATGGAAGAGCTTAAGGTATGAGTTTTGTTTCCCTCTTATCGCATTTCAAATTTGTCCTTGTATTCTGTTTGTATTCTTTTTTTTTAATGTGTTAAGAGTGCCCTAGACTCTCATTCATTGATGAATAATCCTAAGGGGAAGGGGTAATGTGACACCCCAAGTTCTTAAGCTTTAGACCATCCAAGAGATGTATAATTGAGTTAATCAAATTACAAAAATAATGTCAAAATTGGGAATGGCAATGGTGACAACAATTCATAGTTAAACATAACGAGTCATTAGGAGGAATTGTTGTTACATCAAAAGGTCACCCAGGAGTTCAGTCCCTATCCACGCGTTTTTATCACGACTAATGATGTCAGATAATGAGTTGTGATATGAATCTTATCATCATAATAGTGAAGTACTAGACTATTTACCCTCAGGTACGGACTTCGGGCCACGATTCATGGTTAGACCTCACGAGTCGTTACCTAAGTTGTGACGACTGTTCCTGATTTTTCCTGCACCTTTTAATTAAGGTCTTTTTGGTCTTTTCCTCCCCTCACACTTTTTACCACAACATAAAAACACTCACAGGGCCTCTTTGCCTTTAGTTATCAATATTAAACTTACTTTTTTCCTCTTTAACTCCCAAGGCAAGAGATACTAGGGTTTTGTAAGGAATTAAACAATTAGGCTGTAAACTTTGAGTCCTCTTCAATTTCCTCAATAATTTATGCATGTTGCTCATCCCTGACTTGTATTTTTATATTATGTCACTTTTTTACTCAATACTGGTGATGGAATCAAAATTTTTATTCAAAAAGTTCAAAAAAATAGAGAAGTAAGCACACGAAGAAACAAAAAGAATACACGTACAATGTAATTTTTCACTGGATTCAATGAACCATTGCACCCATTGTCTTTACCCCCTGCGTAAAATAGATAATTTTTTCTACAACTATTTTGTGATTGGTGACACATTCTAAAACTGAAGAGGGAAAATGTGTTTTCCTATTGCAAAGATCAAAAAGAATCATATTGGTCCTAACCAGTATTGGCCATGTGGAAATCGAGGTTTTTGCTATCATCTGAAATATTATGTTGTGAACAAATAGTTTTAACGAGGAAGGCCATATATTTGGCTTAGGCCAAAAATTTGTAAGACTTGTTACTATGGAAAACAAAATGGATAGATATTAAGTTCTTGGGTTCATCAATTCTTCATTCAGTGCACTGTCTGTATCTAATGGCCAAAGGTTGGGTTTTAAAGGAGTAGAAAATGACAAATATTGCTCAATAGGTGGAATCCTTTTCTAAAAAGGTCTTTTAATATACGTTGGTTGCTTTGGTGTTACTATGTACTTTTTAAAAAGAAAAATATCTAAATTACTTAGAAGGGTATTATAGTAATTTCACTTTAAAATTTTGGAGTTCATACTTTTAAGGTAGTATAGATTCATGTGTTTTGAATGATGGTTTGAACTTGGGTTGAGTGATTTTGATTGTGGTTACTTGAATTGCTTTTCCCATCTATTAAATATATTACTCATTCTTTAGTTGATGGTTTTGGGGGGAAAATGGGTGCATGGTTATAATGATTGGATGGGGAACATGGGTTTTCCCAAATAAATGGATTTTTGTCTTGGTAATGGAATTAAACTCAACCCACCTTTGTAAATTTAGTTTTGAATATAGAATTTGCATGATTTAAATTACTTTTGAAACATTGCATTACATTAAATTGATAATGGATAATAAAAATGGTTTTGGAATGCCCTTGGTGGCAATGGTTTGGAATTTAAATAGAACTTGGTTATCTAATGGTTAAATGGACTGGTCTATCATAATTGAATTAGATTGCAAGCATACTAGTATGACGATACCCTATTGGAAAATTCCTTAATAATGACTCCTTGGTAAATGGTTGTGTTTATGTGTAAACTATTTTAGTTTGGGCTTAAAGGGAATTATGTAGTGTAGTCCCAGGAGGGGGGGGGACCAACAATGGAAACCACATTTCTCGACATGGGGGCCAATAATACCATGTGTGTCATGAGACAACCATGGATCGGGGACCACCCCCATAGACTAACCTCAAGAGAACATAAATAACAACAAAGCAATAGCCAAAAAAGATAGTAATAAAAGATGAATATATAACTCAAATGAAAAATAAGAGTCAAAACAATAACCAACTCAAAACAACAACTGACTTACATCTATCAATGAAAGCCTCTAAAAGCAGAATAACATCTAAGTCGGGGCATTCCACTGACTATAATAAAAAAGAATTAAAAATTACTCAATAAATAAAGAAAGGTTAATGAAATGATAAGGTATTCCAAAGGATGGAGGCTCACTACTTCACAACAACTCAACAGATGTTCTCAACCACTTAACGCCGTACAAGAGCCACAGAAAAGTCTTCGGACCCTACAATATGAAATGATGTTGCATCCTAGGCTAGTGGGATAATTACTAGCATGTAACTTAGAAAAAGTGATAAAATAATGCCATGTCCAAAATCAGTCAAACTATATGCACACATTTATATATACATATATAAGATGCCGGGATAGGGTAAAGGGTCATGAAAGTGAGAGTTTTAAAACCATTAACCTGGAATGTGTAGTTTGCTTCGTCCTAAGGGAACCCATGGATTATATGAGTTCATCACCCCCTGCTGAAAAGGCCCCAATGCGTGTCAACCACATGAACAATGGAAAAACTGTGGGAAAACTAAAGCCACGATGGGCAAAAGTCATCCCGAGTATATATATCAAGTGTATATAAAGAACACAGTCATATAGACCCCCACGCCAAAAAACTTGATTTCTAGTTTTTGTTCCCCCGGGACTTATACCTTCACAGTGAGCTACACAACCCCTTTAAGTACAAATTAAGATCACTTTGCACATAATTCAAACCATTAACCCTGGAGTCATTCATTAAGGGATTTACCACTTGGTATCATAATACCAATATGCTTGCAAGCTAAATTAAACATGCCAAACTAATCCACATAACTACATTGACTCCCAAGTTCCATTTATAATCCAACCATGGCAACCAAGGCCATCTAAATCCATTTTTATATCTATTTATCCATTAATTCAATGCATTGGGTTCAAAAAAAAGTTAAACTATGCGATATTCCATATTCAGGATCAAGTTTACAAAGTGAGTTGAGGTTAATGCCAATTCCAAGCCATAGTTCATCCAATTTGAGGAAAACCATGTCCCCCTTTCCAATCATTCAAAGAATGCATCAATTCCATATAAAAACACATTAATTTAAAGCATGAACAATCAATTCAAAACATGAGACAAGTAATTCAATTAGTAATAACCAAAGCCCCTCAACCCAATTACAAAACCCACAATTAATTCACATAAAAATACATTAAATTAATTCCATAATGTAATATTCAACTTTAGGGAAGAGAAACTTGCCTGAAATACACAAGAAATTGAAGAAAATTGGAAGTTTGGAGCTCGGAGTAGTGATTTCTTGAAAAGTCCTTGAGCTTTCTTAAGTGGAGAATTAATGATGAGTAAAGTAGAGTTTGATCTTTTAAAACTGAAGAAAAAGGAATAATTTTATGTTTATAATACATGGAAAGGGTGAAAAGACCAAAATCCCCTCACCCTAAGTGAAAAAACAAAACTGAATAAAATTAACCCATCAGTGTGGCATGGCATTATCACAGAGGGTAGCCTCTGTGCCATGCTATTATTGCATAGGTTAACCTCTATGGCACGCTAATATCATGGATCCTCACTGTGTAAGACCCCACAAAATTCTCTCATAGTCTAAGCCTTAGAGCATGCTCAGTGGAGTGTTAATCCGACCCTAAAAGGTTAAGAACTATCTTCCCAAGTCAGAAGTATTTTAAACTATATAGAATTTCACTAATATCAACTTTTTTCCATGTAGATAATTGAATAAGATTTCCGTCGATACCAAATTTTCCCAAATCCGACACTCGGGCGAAGAGTTGGATATATTTTAGTAAGATAGTGTGCAACCTAGCACTTTACTGCGTCGCGGAGCCAGCCAAAATGGCAATCGTCAAAATCCAGCGAGCCTCCACGATTATGGCGCACCGCGCCAAGGCTTAATTTTAGAGTTATCAATTTCCTGTGCACTAACGCGATTCCACCACATCGCGGTGCCTTTCCAGTTTGCAACCAAGGTGGCAATGCAATTTCCACCACATCGCGCCACCAACCAGTTTCCCAATTGTCCAGTTTCCAGTGAGCTGGCGCAATTCCACCGCGTCGCGCTAGCATGTGAAATTGGAATTTTCGATTCCATTTTTAAATTTCAAGGACCAATTGGTAATTTCCTAAAGCCCCAAACTAGTCTATATAAGGGATCTATACCCTAAATAACAAAAATACTTCATTATTCATCAATTTTTCCCTAAATACAAGTATTTTCTCTCTCAATAAGTCAAGAACCCTAGCCAAGAAATCAAGAACAAGAGCTAGGGTTCCTAAATCAATACCCCAATCATCAAGATTCCTCCGTTAACTTTTCAAGAATCAAGAAACTAAGGTATGAAGATGTTGATTCTTGGGTCCCTTTCATCAAAGAAGCTTAAGAACCCTCTTCTAAATTTCAAAGATCTTTTGTTTATGTGTTTTCATGATTTATGTGAATTGAAATTGGAGTTTATGCTATTATTGAGTTTCTAATTCATGTTTTGTTTATGAGGTTTTAAGCTTTGACCCTAGTATGTGATATTCATGTGATGTTCATGATAAAACCTTTTCAAGTTGCTTGTTAAGTGATGTGTTCATGTCAATTAAGTGTAGAAATTATTTAATAAGCAAAGCATGCCCCCCATACGTTTGATAAAATGCTTATGTGAAGAAATTAGAGACATTATATCATGTTGACTAGAAATCCCCAATTGTGTGCAAGCCTATGCATGCCAAGTGTTTGTTGAAAAGCCTTAGAGAATGAATTGTGACATGCTAGCATGAAATCCCCAAATTATGTGTTCTTTAATGCATGTTAAGTGTTTGATGCAAGACCTTGTTCAATGGAGTATGAGGCAATAACATGTCTCCCTATACTATCGCATGTTTATGATTTCTAAATGCTTGAAGAGATGCTGTAGTGATTGTGATGGTGAATGAATGTTCATGGTCTTTATAATTCAAGAATGGTTATACTTTACTTTTATGTTATCGAGTCCTGGGGGTATTTTTACCTGAAAAATTAGCTGCAGTCTAGAGCTAGTGTCAGTTTTCTCGATAATCTCAGTCAAGCCACGATTCTCAGAACTCAATGAGTTATAGAACTCTGTACTCTCAGACGGATACAAAACTTAAGAAATCTTAGTAATCTCAGTAATCTTCGTAATCTCAGTATCGCTAGTAATCTAGCCTCAATTTTATACTTAGCTCAGATATAGTAGTATTCAAGTATTCAGTTCAGTCCTCAGTAGTATTTGAGTAATCTATCCCGAGCTCAGTATCATTCAGTATAATAACAAGATTCAACAGTATTTCATCAGATATAGAACTAAGTAAATTCATCTTAACTAAGTCAGATCAGTCGAGAAATATGATAAGTATCAGATTCAGTTCAGTTTAAGTATAGTTAAGAATCAGTTTAAAGTCTTTCAGTTGGGAGTATGAGCTAGCACCGAGCGAGTACAGGAATGACATCTTTCCCGTTAGAGAGGCAGAGTTGTTAGGAGCAATCCCTGAACTCCAGAACTGTGTAGCTAGTGCAGGATACAGGAGTCACCTGTTAGAAAAGGATTGTCACCCACTAGATAGGCTTGACTATTATACTACCTTAGGCTTGACTTCCTGCGAGGGTCACCCATTAAAGATGGTTGACAAGAGAGGTATTTACCCATGGCATGGTATTGAAACCCTTCCAGCTGGGGTTATAGGTTGGACCCCACCAGTTCAAATTCAGGGCAAGTCGGTTAAGTGAGAACTCCCACAGTTGCAGTTTCAATATCAATCTTCAGAGTAGAACTCAGAAATCAGGACTGTCAGATATAGTCAACTATCATAGTGAGGAAATCAGATTGTTCCATTGATTCATGGGACAACTTCTAGATAGTCATGGTCCCACATAATGTTATTGAGTAATCTCATTATCAGATTCAGAGATCTCCCGCTAGATAGGCTTGATCTCAGTATCAAATTGAGTTGAGTAATCTTATTATCAGCTCCAGAGATCACCCACTATATAGGCTTGATCTCATTCTCAAATTCAGTTTAGTAATCTCATTATCAGCTCCAGAGATCACCCGCTAGATAGGCTTGATCTCAGTCTCAGATTAAGATGAGTAATCTCATTATCAGATCTAGATATCACTCTCTAGATTGGATTGATCTCAATCTTAGATTCAGTTGAGTATTCTTATTATCAGATTCAGAGATCTTCCGCTAGATAGGTTTGATCTTAGATATAATCTTTTCTTATCATTGATAGTAGATTCAAGGATCATCCATTAGAGAGGTTTGATCTCAGACATAATTTTTTCTTATAATTAATAGTAGATTCAAGGATCATTCATTAAAGAGGTTTGATCTCAAATTCAGACAGTCGAGAGTAGTAAGCTCAGATTTCAGTCATTAATGTGAGTAGATTCAGTTAATCAGCTCCAGTAACATTAATTTTTGAGATCACACGCAAGAGAGGACTGATCTCAACTCCACTACTCAGTTATCAGTATCAGACAATTCAGTGTTCAGTATCTCAGGCTTTAGTAGTGAGTTTAGATCGTAGTAAAGTAGTATCCAAGTTTTAGTATTTCGAGTCACGATGATTTCAGTTATGGTTCATGCATTCATGTATGTGATCTCATTCACTACTCTCATGATTATTCAGTTAAGTAATTGTTCATGCACGAGCCCTTGTATTTAGCCTTACCTCATCTTCATTCTCGATATATTCATGTACTGATGCATTTGCGCTATGGTATTTTATTTGACACCATAGGTTCGGAGGCACGAGATCTAGAGTACCCTTAGAAGCTCAGTCCCAGTCAGCAGCAGTAGACATAGCAGTGAGTCCTCTTCAGTTGAGGATGATACTTATTTTTATTATTATCATATCAGACTTTGTTTATTTTCAGTAGATGGAGTTAGTTTAGGATATGTCCCATCAACTCCATAGTTCAGACAGTTTAGAGGCTTTTCGGAAAGATGTATCTGTATTCAGTTTTCAATTTTGAGTATTTTTAGGTGTTTTGAACCTTATGGATAGTTTTCACATTTATTATCTATATTATGCAGTATTCAGGTATAGATATCAGTAGAGGGTTAGCATGTGGTCCTTTGGGATCATGAGCACCGTGAGACATTCCGGTTCCAGAAAATCGGGTCGTTACACACTGCCTCGAGGTCCCAAAATGACCTAAACCCCTTTTGAAAATTCCAAAACTTTCCACAGACACCTTTTTATCATCCCTAAGCATAAATCAAGTCAAAAATTGACATTACAACATGGCAAGGTAAAAAATAAAATGATTGAAATTTTAAGGGGTCTTACATTACCCCCCCTCCCCCAAGGGTCATTCATCCCCGAATGATGAGTTAGGACACTTTTAGAACAAAATAACAATATAACACCAGAATCAAATGACAAACTCAAAAAGTGAATAGAGGAAAATGAAACTCATACCTCAAGAACTTTCATCCAACTTGGGGAACAAGAATGGGTATTTGTCCTTCACATCTTCCTCAGCTTCCTATGTAGCTTCTTCCACCTTTTGATTTCTTCAAAAGACCTTCACAAAAGCTACATCCTTTGTTCTTAATCTACGAATTTTCTTATCCAATATTTCAACTGGGACTTTCGCATAAGATAAGGAATCCATAACACCAATATCCTCAACAGGAACTATCCAAGAAGGATCTCCCACACACTTTTTTAGCATAGACTGATGAAAATAGGATGAATCAATGCTAAACTTGTAGGCAAATCTAACTCATACGCTACATTCCTAATCTTTCTCAAAATTTGACATGGATGAATATAATGAGGAGTGAGATTACCCTTCTTCCCAAACCTTATGAATCCTTTCATAGGAGACACTTTCAAGAATATCCACTCATTTACTTAAAAATCCAACTCTCTTTGCATCACATTCGATTAAGAATTTTGGTGACTCTGAGTAGTATTAATTTTTCTCGAATCACTTTACCTTTTCCATGGATTGGTGAACAAAGTCAAGATCAAACAACCTAGTCTCAACAACCTCAAACCATGCAATAGGATACCTACACCTTCTACCATAAAGATCCTCAAAATGAGCCATCTGAATGCTAGAATGATAATTGTTGTTGTACAAAAACTCAATAAGAGGCAAATGGTCAAACCAACTACCTTTGAAATAAATCACACAAGCCCTTCGCTTATCCTCCATAGTCTTAATAGTATGCTCCATTTGTCCATCCATTTTACGGTGGAAAGCGGTGCTAAGTTTCACCTAAGTACCCAAACTTTTCAAAAACAAACGCAAAAAATAAGAAGAAAACTACGTACCTCAGTCTAAAATAATGGAAAATGGTACACCATACAACTTTACAATCTCCTAAATAGACAACTTAACATTATCCTCTCTTGAGTAGTTAGTCCTCACAAGCAAGAAGTGAGCATACTTAGTCATTCTATCCACAATGACCCAAATCAAATCATACCCATAATGAAATCCATATTGATTATCTCCCATTTCTACATGGGAAACACTATCTCTTGAGATATGCCACCAAGCCTCAACTGCTCAACTCTAACTTTTTGACAAACCATATATTTGGAAACAAAATTTTCCACATCCCCCTTCATATTATTCCGCTAGTAGATTTCCATCATGTCATGATATATCTTAGTTGAACTTGGATAAACTATATATCGAGACTCATAAGCCTCAATCAAAATTTTTTCCTTCAACAAATCAAAATCAGGAACATATAATCTACCTTGATACATCAAGATGCCATCTCCCCAAATCTCAAAATCCATAATCTTTGGCTGACCCATATCATCATAATATTTAGCCAAAACTCACACAAAAATTTTTGCATATAATTTTCAATCCTTACGAGTCTATAATATAATTCAGAGGTGATTGGAATGATCCTCATCACTCTTAGAGTACCCCAAGATGCCATTAATAAATACTATAATAGAAAAATCCATAAACTACCTGAAAACCTTATTCATAAGATCCGTGAATGCAGCAGAAACATTATTTAACCCAAATAAGATCACCAAAAACGTATAGTGACCATACCAAGTTCAAAAAGAAGTCCTGGAAATATAAACCTCCCTAATTTTCAACTGATGATTGATAAAACCCAAAATACAACTTTAATCTGAAGATAATACGATCACTGTCAAATATAGTAACCCAACAAAGGTTAGGGTCGAATCTCAAGAAAATATATGGAATTCTAGATCTTAACTATTGTAATCAATGGGCAAAACTAAAAAAATAAGTACAAGATTGTAGTGGTAATATCAAGAAGTAACAAATATCAATGTTGGTTGTAAATCAGTTGTAGATTAACGCTAGGATTTTGTTCCCCCTGGCTTCTCAATTCAATAGGCTTATCATACATTATTGAACCAACTTGATACCTTGCATGAAGAATTTGATAAGTTATATACCATCAACTATCTTTTGGACTGGTTGATGGATTTCACCATCTACCTTTTGAGTCTTAGGATGTTGCCTTACTAAACCTTACATAATAACCCTTTAGGTCTTTTCTCAAGATTCCACTTATTTTCTTTGTTAGAGCTTTTCCATAGCTACACCAAGTCATTTATGACTTATTAGAACTAATAGTTTAGTTACCAAGCACTTAATTAGGTTTTAAGAACCATTTTTTTTATAATTCTTTGCTAGTTCCAAATGGCCACTGAGAAAAACCCTCCATAAATTAATATCAAATACAAATTTTGACCACACTAGCAGCTCTAGAATATCAATTATAGGTTGGGTAGACCTTTTGTTTGGGTCCCGCTGTAGTCGAACTCATTTCAAACTATTGGTCAGAGAGTTGATAAATAGAAAATTTGAGTGTGAGGCCCACATTTGGTAGAAACAACCTCGAATCAAAAATCCAACTTTTCCAATGCTTCCAGAATATTAAAATCAATGTGTTTGCATATTTCATTTGGTCATATTGGATTTCGGATGCATCCCATGGCATTGGCAAAAACTTGGAATTTATTCCAAGTTTCAGCTGTCATCTGGTGTAACAAAGGTACCACTAGCACAAAGGGTGTATTGAAATTACAATGCTGTGATTGTGGCCTATATGCTCATGATTGCGTGAATCGAGGACCTATGAAGAGGTATATACATGCCATT
Source organism: Capsicum pubescens (assembly GCA_030864215.1). Taxonomy (NCBI): domain Eukaryota; kingdom Viridiplantae; phylum Streptophyta; class Magnoliopsida; order Solanales; family Solanaceae; genus Capsicum; species Capsicum pubescens. Next base: position 247,360,284 of record CM061548.1, read on the forward strand.
TTTAGTCGAGAATTGGCTATTTTGCTATTGATTTAAGTTCCATAAACCCTTATAAAGTGTGTAGTCCACAAATTAAGTCTTGGATTTTGACTGGGAGTTTGAATAACCCTCATAATCATGATTAGCAATGAATCTAAGGTATGAAACCTTCATTTATAGTTTGAATTCTTGACTATTTGACCCAAAACCCCAAATGGCTTGATGCTTGATTTTAGCCAAATATGCTTTATTTTCACCAATTTCTTGAGGGGTATAACTCCCTAATGGTATTTGAATGATGGATTGGTCTCGAATTTTTTTTCCATAAATGGGACCCACTTGGGAGTGTTTTGGTATCGTTTTGGACTCGAAGAACAATGGTGCAATATGGTTATTGATATTTTCATAATAATATATAGATTGTATTTTTGATAGCTTTGATATTTGAAGAAGCTTCAAGGAAAAGGAAATAAATGTTATCAATTCATGAGCTATATTTGGATTTGAGGTAGGCTAGGCTTACTTCTTGTTAGATTGAGATTTATTATAGTATGAATTTTATATCTTGATAAGATTGGGATGGGTTATAGGTGTTAAAATGTTAGATGTTAATATTTTGTGATTAGTTGGACCACTTAGGCTATTGAACTCATAAAGTGTGATACTTTACTTATAGTCTAGAACCATAGTTTGTTGGACTTGTTATCTCATAAATAATTTAAGAAAGCTCTAGTTGATCTAGTTAAATAAGAGTGACCTTGTCACTCATATAAAATTGTAAGTTGACCTTAGTTGTGCGCAGTTGTGGAAATTTTCCTATTAGCTTTGGATGAATTAAGGGTAATACTTAAGGAACAATTGTACCATGGAACTAGTATGGATTGATAAACCTCTAAGACATGACTTAGATGGATTATCTTAGTACTGGGTAGAAGTTAGACTTGAGGAGGAATTTAGGGTATTAGAAGCGGAGCATGACCTACCTTAAGCTTGGACTTTGTAGTCTCATTAGTGACCTAGATACTTGTTAAGCGCATAGAATGTGCCATGGTAATATAATGGCTAACCCTGGTAAATGGTTTATTCATGATGTTGGCATTGGCAATTATATGCATAATTGGTTGCTAAATTATTGATAGTGATTGGATAGAAATAAAATGTCTTATAGATTGGGCCCATGACTATGCTATCACTTAAATCATTGAATAAATTATCATGTGAGCCTTGGATTATGTTATTATTACTCATGTAATATTAAAGCCTAGTTACTAAACTAATGTTCGTTCTAAAAGTCCTCTTGTGCCAATAATGCGAACCATGCTAATAAAGAGCGGCTCTAGAAGGTATGAACCATGGCTTTGTGTTTGTCCATGCTAGTGATCTTGTTAAGCCCGATAATGCATTGAGTGTCCATGATAAGAATACTTATGCATGCACCATTTTATTTATTTTATTGATTATGAATAATAAGGTATGGTGGTATGTCTCTTCTTACTTATCTTTCACTCTCTCTCTCATGGGGCTTATATTTATTTTTGATTGTATTGCTTATATATATATTGATAATATGATGGTGCCAAGTAAGTCTGAAGAATATATTGAGATTATGATGATGCTCGATGATTTTAGAGGATATATTGATGCAATGATGATGTCTGATAAGTTCGGAGGATATGCTAATGATATAATGATGCCCGACAAGTCCATTAGATATATTGATGGTATGATGATGCCCGATAAGTTCGGAGGATATATTGATTAAATGTATGGTAAGCATAAATAGGTTTGTCTGTGGATTTCCTTTATATGATTTCATTCATACGTGCTTCGAGGGTTTGATGTTATTTTTGGTATTGTCAGTTATAGCTCTTTAGTGCTAATCACTTGCTAAGTAGTGCAACCCATGTTAGTGATAAATAATGAGTAAGAGTAGACTATGACAAATAATGAGTTATGATTAGTTGGTAAGTAGAATCTTTTGTAGAAATAAGAATTCACCTAGTGGGTATACATAGCTTGAATAAATGGATTAATTAAGGAATAGTGTATATTAGAATGAGCTATGTGGTAACTAGTTGTCTATTAAGTGAGAATTTAACTTGATGGCTAGACGTCTAGAGTTCTAGTTGGTGAACTTTGTTTGGCTGAAATGTGGTAACTAGCAACTGTGGTTGTTACGTGGCTAATGATGATTATATGTTAGCATTGGTGATGATTAATGATATCAATGTCTAAGTTATGATTTTGATTAGCTATTAATTAAGAATTTGTATATTAATGATGCTATATAATGAAAGATGTTAATAGTTAATAGATAAGTGATTGAATAATGATAGCGGCCTTTTGCTAGATGGTGACTAGAATGATTATTATGAATAGAATTGTGCTTTGTCCTAATGGCGTCTATGGTCTGGTAGTGAATCTTGACTAGATGTTAGATATTGGCTATTTAGTAAGCAATGGTTGTTGTTATCCCATGAATAAAGATTATGTAACGAATTAGTTAGGCCAATAATTAGAGGCCTAATTATGACTAGCGAATCAGTGAGTTATTAATAATCATTGGTTAGCTAATAATGAGTAATTAAAGTCTATTGATGAGATAGACATCTATATTGAAATGTGAGTATGGATATTAGTATCTTGGTATATGTTGTTTAATTGAAGTAATGGTTGATGATTATAATTATTGGCAAATGGCCATTGATGGGAAGTGTGGATAACTATAGAACTTGAGAACTAGGTTATATATCTATTAATGTTGATGATTTAATCCTTTGAGGGATTCTCCGGTGTTATGGAACACCATGATAGGTTCTTAACTTTATGTTATTTTGGGTGGACTCCTCGGTGGTATAGGATGTCGTGGTGAGCTCTTACCTTATGCTCTAATGGATCTATGCGGACCAACTTGGTATTTATGCAATTGTACTTGTAATAGTGTCACTTTACACTTTTGGATCAATTACTTCTTAAATATGATGGTATTGGTCTGTATTGATATGATATGTTGTATTAGCATTGTAGTTGGTCATTTATTTTATACAACAATGATGAAGATCATTCAGGTTCGATTATGTACCTTGACTTAGAGATATTATCTTGCTTTATATCATCTTTATATCATACTTTAGCTCAATCGATCGATGATGACTACTGAGTACCATTTTTTTGGTAGTCATACTATACTTTTGTGCCCTTTTGTGCAGACCCAAGTACTAGTTGTTTCCATTGATTTGAGTTTATTTAGTGTTGATCTTCCGGAGATAGGGTGAGCTCTTGGATTTTTAAGTCGCCCATTTACCTCTATCCTTGTTCAACTATTTTGTATTCGAGATGGATGTATTGACTATTTTAGACTTATGAGTTGTATTTCCTATTATCAAACTTAGATGATCTTGTACTAATATCTCTTGGTCATGGGTTTGGCATTCGTATTTTGATTGACTTCTCTTAATGGGACACTATTGATTATGATTGTATTTATGTATTAAGGCCCAGTGGGCAACTCTACTGAACTAACCCATTGCCTTAGCTTTGGGTTATGGTGTTAGATTACCTACTGGTGGGTTTTAGTAGGTGCCATCATGACTCATGAATTGGGTCATGAAAAATTGGTATTAGAGCCTAGCTTTCACTAGTATTGTCGGTACAAGAGCAAGTGTCTAATATAGTCTTGTAGATTTAAGAGTTGACGTCTATTTCCTATCTTTGAGAGGCTCTGGGATATTCTTAGGAGTCCTTCACTTCTTTCACTCATTTCATGATAAGAGTTTGAGTTGATTTATAGGATTTTTTAATTAACTTTAATCTTTTGTAGATGACCAGGACACGTGCTACTGCTATGCATGATGAGGGTCCTAAGACAAAACCCAGGGATCCTGCTCCTATTTAAGAACAACCTCATGATGTATCCTAAGTTAGGAACAAGGATGGGCCCCCTTCCCTAAATTTTATTCCTGTACCTAAGACAGAGATTCCTCCACCACACCTAGCGATGGGCGAGGGACCAACCTAGGCTCTACCAGGTTACATTACCTCTTCTTTGCTCAGAGACACCTTGATTCAACTGTTGGGTATTATTGGTGGTGTGCCATATGATGGTGCACAAGATACTAGGGCAGAAGTGCAACCTACAACTACAGCTCCTGGAGTTGAGGTTCCTCTTATGCTGGCAGTTATTCAACTGATGGCCGCTCAACCCATTGTGACCCAGTCTACTATGTCTTCTGAGGAGCAAAAAATACTGGGTAGATTTTTTAGGTTAGCTCCGCCTAGGTTTTTTAGTGTTCCTGGAGAGGATGCATTTTAGTTTCTTATTTCTTATGAGGATAGGCTTCCTAGTTTAGGCCTTGTTGAGGCTCGTGGTATGGATTACACCATATTTCAGTTAGATTTTTCTGCTTGACAATGGTTGAGAGAGATTATGAGTTCTAGGCCAGCTGGATGTTCTTCCATATTATGTACTTAGTTCTCTGAGATGTTCTTAGAGAAGTATATGTTGTGCAACCTTAGAGATTGACTGAGGGATCGGTTCACCAGATTGGAGTAAGGTTTTATGATAGTCGCCGAGTATGAGGCCTATTTCTATAAGTTGGCTAGGCATGCGACTTCTATTTTGGATACTAATTATGAAAGAGTTCACAACTTTGTGAGAGGACTGAGACTCCCTATTTGGATGGCTACTCAGAGTTTAGATGCTATAGTTAGGACCTTTGCTGAGGTTTTGGATTATGCTAGAGTAATAGAAGACATGCATCATGAGGGTCGTGATAAGAGGACTAAGTACCAAGGTAGATTTTGTGGGAGCTATAGCAGTTCTAAATTCAAAGGTGGTCATTTTAATGTTGGGTATCCTTTGCATCCATCTTTTCATCCTTAGAGTCTGACTAGTCAACTAGTTCCGACAACTCTTCAGACTACTGACGGAGGTTAGTTTGGTACAAGTGATTACCCTAGTAAGGGTGATGATCAGTCTTTTAGAGGTTCATCTACAGGCCATGCTAGATATGGTGGTTATTCCTATCCAACCTGATCTATGAGTTTTGGTTTTGCTCGTGACTCTTATTTTACTTATGGGATTGCTGGTTATTTTTCATGAAATTTCCCTAGTTATAGGGCGATGGTTGTTTTAGCCTAGGGTACTATCCTTATTAGAGTAGTTTATCCCTCAGGTTTAGGTGGTTTGTAAGGTCGCAGGGGTAGTTATCAGACTTCTCAGGATGGTACTCATGTAAACAGAAAGGAGGTCGATCAGTTCCCAGCCTGGTGGTGGGTATGGTCAGTTATATGCAGTACCAGCTAGACCCGATCCTGATACTTCAGATGTTATGGTTATAGGTATTATTTTATTTTGCTGCGAGTCAGCTCTTGCTTTATTGGATCTATGATCCACTTATTCTTATATATCTGTTTATTATGCACTAAGATTGGACTTGAATAGTGATCTATTATCTTTGCCTTTATGCGTATCTACTCCCATGAGTGATTTTTTAGTATTAGATCAAATATTTATAGCATGTTTTATGATAGTTAGTGATGTTAAGACTTATGCTGATCTTATTATTATAGATATGGTGGATTTTGAAGTCATTATGGGCATAGACTAGTTATCCCACTATCATGCGGACACAGATTGTTTTGCCAAGATTATTACCTTAGCCATGCCTGGTATACCCCTAGTCGTGTGGCAAGGAGCATTTAGCCGCGAGTTAAAGGAGATTATATCTTATGTTTGTGCTAGGAGACTTATATTGAGGGGTTATGAGTCTTATCTCACTTATATATGTGATATTCGTGTAGAGAGTTCATTATTTGACTCGGTTCCTATTATTTGTGATCTTCCAGATATGTTCCCTATAGAACTACCTGGTATTCCCCCTTACCGTGAGATTGAGTTTCCTATTGACCTTGAGCCTTGAACTCGACCTATTTCTATGGAACCTTATTGTTTGGCCCCTGCCGAGCTTTAGGAACTGAATTCTGAGTTTCAAGTTCTTCTTGCTAAAGGTTTTATTAGACCGAGTGTATCCCCATGGGGAGCTCCTTTATTATTTGTTAAGAATAAAGATGGCTCCATGCGTATATGTATTGATTATAGGCATCTTAATAAGGTTACGGTGAAGAACCATTATCCCATTCCTCACATCGATGATTTTTTCGACTAATTTTAGGGTGCAACTATGTTTTCTAAGATTGATTTGAGGTTTGGTTATAATCCATTGAGGATCCGGGAAAAGGATATCTCAAAGATAACTTTCAGGACCCGTTATGGTCATTATGAGTTTTTGGTGATATTTTTCGAGTTGACTGATGCCCCAGCTGCGTTCATGGATTTGAAGAACCGTATGTTCACAACCTATATAGACTCTGTTATTATGTTCATTGATGGTATTCTTTTATACTCGAGGAGTAGTGAGGAGCATGCACAATATTTGGGGATAGTGATCCATACCTTGGAAGATCATGTGTTTTTTTCCAAGGTCTCTAAAGATGAGTTTTGGATTTAGCTAGTCTCATTTCTTGGACATATGTTATCTAAAGCTGGTATCATAGTAGACCCGCCTATGATTGGGGTGATTCATGAGTGGGCTAGGCCAACATCTCCGATCGAGTTTTGTAGTTTCATTGGTTTAGCCGCTTATTACAAGCGCTTTATTGGGAGCTTTTCTACTATTACAGCCCCTATGGTTAGATTGACTTGGAAGGACTTTCCTTTTTGATGGTTCGAAGAGTGTGACTTGAGCTTTGGAAAGCTCAAGGATTGTCTTATTTCAGCTCCAGTGTTGCCACTTCCTTTTGAGGCTGAGGGATTCACCGTGTTTTGTGATGCTTTGAGTATTAATCTTGGTTGTGTTTTGATGAAGAAAGGTCGTGTCTATGCTTACTCTTCTAGACAACTTAAAGTTCAAAAGCACAACAACCCCACTTATGATTTAGATTTGGATGCGGTAGTTTTCACGCTCAAGATTTGGAGGCATTATTTCTATGGAATGCATTGTTAGATTTTCACCGATCACCAGGCCTTCAGCATCTTATGACCTAGTGAGATCTTAATGCTCGCTAGTGTAGATGGATGGAGATACTAAAGGACTATGATATTTATATCTTGTATCATCTAGGTAAGGCAAATATGGTAGCTTATGACTTAAGTCTCAAGGAAGTGAGTATGGGTAGCTTGGTATGCATATCAATTTCTCAGAGGCCTATACACGACATTCAGTCCTTAGACAATTTGATGGTTTGCCTTTATATTTTGGATCCTGCAAGGATTTTGGCATGTTCGGAGACAAGGTCCTTTCTATTTGAGAAGATTTATGATCATTCCTATGAGGATAGAAAATTGAGTTTCCTCTGTTATCGAGTGGTGAGTGATGAGTCTGAGAGGCACATCATAATCATAAAGGGATTTTGATATTTCACGATCGTATTTGTGTTCCCCGACTTGATGACTTGCTTCAGTCGTTCTTCATAAGGCTCATAACTTTAGATATTCAATTCATCCCGGTACAACTAAAATGTATAGAGATTTGAGGTAGAATAAATGGTGGGACGGTATAAAGAGAGATGCGGCAGACTTTATGGCTTGTTGCCTATGTTGTCAACTGGTTAAGGCCAAGCATCAGCATCCTGGAGGATTAACTCAGAAGTTGCCCATTGTCGATATGAAATCAGAATAAATTATAATGGATTTCATTAGTGGTTTGCCTCGTACTTACTGTGGTTTTGATGGTATTTGAGTTATTATGGATTTTTGACTAAGTCAACATATTTCATTCCTATTTAAGCTCTGTGCCTTTAGATTCGGAGTTGGTGACTATATGTTCCTTCTTGTTTTTCCCATAAGGGGTGTAAGAAGGTCCTTAAAAAGGGTAAGCTCATCCCTCGATATACTAGTCCTTTTGAGATTCTTCGTGTAGTTAGCGAGGTGGCATATGTGTTAGCCGTGCCTTTAGATTTCTTTTTTGTTCATCTAGTTTTCCATGTCTTTATGTTGCAAATGTATATTCTTAACCCATCTCATATGCTTAGGTGGGACTCAGTCCAGTTAGATGAGCAGTTGATATTTGTGGAGGAGCCCGTGCGTATTTTGGCTAGTGATATGAGATAGTTGAGTACTTAAGAGATTCTTGTAGTTAAGGTTCACTTGAAGGATTGACCAGTGGAGGCAGCCCCTTGGGAGAATGAGAGTAAGATGTGGGCCTAGTATCCTCACCTGATCGAGACTTAGGTATTTTCTTCATCTTTAACTTTTAGGGATGAAAGTTCCTTAGTAGTGGATGTTGTAATGACCCTTCAGGTCATTTATCGTTATTCCACTTATTTTCGCCGTTAGAGCTTTTCCATTGTTTCCCTAAGTCATTTAGGACTTGCTAGAACTGATAGTTCGGTTGCTAGGTAGTTCATTGAGTTTTTAGAACCATTTTCTTATTTAGAACTCTTTGTTGGTTCCAAATGGCCACAGAGAAAAAACATCAATAAAACAATATTGGAAGAAAATTCTGACTGCGCCAACAGCCCTGGAATATTGATTTTAGGTTTGGTAGACCTTTGGTTTAACTCCCGCTGCACCTGAACACATCTTGACTTATTGGTCTAAAAGTTAATAAATTAGAAATTCGAGTGTAGGTCCCATATTTGGTCGAAATAACCTCTGATGGAAAATCTGACTTCTCCAATGCACCCAAAATTAGAATGGTTCCTTAGTTCATTTGCTCATATTGGATTCTAGAGGCATCCCGAGTCATTGGTCGAAACATGGAATATATTCTAAGTTTCGACTGTTATTTGATGCAGCAAAAGGTACTACGATCACGGAGGGTGTAATGCAATCAGGATGTTGTGATTGTGGCTGCTTGGTTTCGATTGCGTGAATTGAAGATCTAGGATGGGGTATTTAAATGCCCTTTTTGGTTGCGATTTGGTTGTTTTCTATTGATTTGAGTTCTATAAACCCTAATAGAGTGTGTATTCCACAAATTAAGTCTTGGGTGTTTATTGGGATCTTGAATAACTTGAATAATCGTGCTTAACAATGAATCTAAGGTATGAATCCTTCATTTATTGTGTTGAATTCTTGACTATTTGACCTAAAACCCAAATGGTTTGAGGCTTGATTTTAGTCCAAATATGCTTGATTTGCACCAATTTCTTGAGGGGTATAACTCCCTAATGGTATTTTAACAATGGTTTGGTCTTGGAAACTTATTTTCCATAAATACAACCCACTTAGGGGCTTTTGGTGCCGTTTTTGACCCAAAGCACAGTGGTATAATATAGTTATTGATATTCTTGTAATAATGCATAGATTATGTTTTTGATAGCTTTGCTCTTTGAAAAAGCTTCGAGGAAAGAGAAAGCAAAGGTTATCTATTCCTGAGCTATAATTGGATTTCAGGTAGGATAGGCTTACTTCTTCTTAGATTGAGCTTTATTATTGTATGACTTTGATATCTTGATAATATTGGGAGTGTTTTTAGGTCTTAAGATTGTAGATGGTAATGTTTGGGATTAGTTTTACCACTTAGGCTATTGAACTCATAAAGTGTGATACTTGACTTATAGTTTAGAACCTTGGTTAGTTGGAGTTGTTATCTCATGAATAACATGAGAATGCTCTAGTTGCTCTAGTTAGATAGTAGTGACCTTATCAATCATGTTAAATAGTAAGTTGACTTTAGTTGTGGAAATTTTCCTAGTAGGTTTGGATGAATTAAGGGTAATACATGTGGAAGAATTATACCATGGAACTAGTGTGGATTGATAAACCTCTAAGAAATAATTTAGATGGCTTAGCTTAGTCTCGAGAAGAAGTTAAATTTGAAGAGGAATTTGGGGTATTAGAAGTGGAGCTTGACCCGCCTTAAGATTGCACTTTGTTGTCTCATTAGTGACCTAGAAACTGGTTAAACACATAGAATGTGTCTTTGGTAATATGATGTCTAACCCCGGTAAATGGTTTATTCTTGATGTTGGTATTGGCAATGATGTACATGATTAGTTTCTAAATTATTGATATTTATTGGATAGTAATGAAATGTCTTATAGATTGAGCCCATGACTATGCTCTTACTTAAATCATTAACTAAATTATCATGCAGGCCTTGGATTATGTTAGTACTCATATTATGTTCAAGCCTAGTGACTAAATTAATGTTCACGCTAAAAATCCTCTTGTGCTAATAAAGCAACTTATCCTAATAAAGATGGGATCTAGAAGGTATGATTTGTGGCTTTGTGCTTGACCATGCTAGTGATCTTGTTAAGACTGGTAATGCATTGAGTGTCCATACCATATAAATATAATTATTCATGCACCTATTTACATTTTGTGTTAATAATGAATGATGAGGTACGGTGGTATGTCTCTTCTTACTTCTCTTTCACTCTATCCCTTGTAGGGATTATGTTTATTATTAATTGGATTGCTTATATATATTGATGATATGATGGTGCCAGGTAAGTTCGGAGGATATATTGAGGTTATGATGATGCCCGGTATGTCAACAGGATATATTGATGATATGATAATGCTCGGTGATTCCGAAGGATATATCGATGTTATGATGATTCCCGGTAAGTTCGGAGGATATGTTGATGATATAATGATGCCCGACAAGCCTGGAGGATATATTGATGGTATGATAATGCTCGATTAGTCCAGAGGATATATTGATGATATGTATGGTAAGCTTATATATGTTTGTGTGTTGATTGCCTTCATATGATTTCATTCGTATGTTCTTAGAGGGTGTGATGTTATTTTTTGGTATTGTCAATTATAGTTTTTAGTGCTTATCACTTCTAAGCAGCGTAACCCATGTTAGTGCTAAATAACGAGTAAGTTAAGATTTGTTGGTAAGTAGAGTCTTGTATAGAAAGAAGAATTCACCTAGTCGGTACACTTAGCATGGATAAATTGATTAATTAAGGAATATTGTATATTAGAATGAGCTATGTGGAAACTAGTTGTCTATTAAGTGATTATTCTACTTGATGGCTAGAAGTCTAGAGTTCTAGTTGATGGACCTTTTTTAGTTGAAATATGGTATCTAGCAATTATGGTTGTTATGTGGCTAATGATGCTAATAGGTTAGCATTGGTGATGATTAATGATATTTATTACTAAGTTATAATGTCAATTTGCTATTAATTGAGGATTTGTACATTAATAATGCTAGATAATAAAAGACATTAACGGTTAGATAGATAAGTATTTGAATGATGATTAGTGGCCTTTTGCATTATGGTGAATAGTGCGATTATGATGACTAGAATTGTGCATTGGCTTATTGCTGTCTATGGTGTAGTAGTGAATCTTGACAAGATGTATGATGTTGGATATTTAATGAGCAATGGTTAGTTTCTATCTCATGAATATGGATCATATAAAGGATAGGTTAGGCTAATAATTAGAGGTCATTTGATGACTAGCGAATTAGTGAGTTATTAATGATCATTGGTTAGTGAATAATGAGTAAGTAAAGTCTATTAATTAGATATACATCTATATTGCGATATGAGTATAGATATTAGTATCTTGGTACATATTATTTAACTACAGTAATGGTTGATGATTATAATTGTTGGCAAATGGCCGTTGATGGGATGTGTGGATAACCATGGAACTAGAGTAGTAGGTTATATATCTACTAATGTGGATGATTTAATCCTTTGATGAACTCTCCAGTGGTATGGGACGCTGTAATAGGTTCTTTACTTTATGTTCTTTTGGGTGTGATCTCGGGTGGTATGGGATGTTGTGGTGACCTCTTTTACTTTATGCTCTAATAGATGTATGTGAGCCAACTTGGTATTTGCGCGATTGTACTTGTATTAGTGTTGCTTTATGCTTTTGGATCAATTACTCCTTATATATGACGGTATTGGCATGTATTGATATGATATGTTGTATTATCTTTCTAGTTGATGAATTATTTTACACAACGATAGTGAAGATGATTCAGGTTCAATTCTTTATGGTGACTTAGAGATATTATCTTGCTTTATATGATCTTTATTTAATAATTTAGCTCAGTCGATCGATGATGCCTACTGAGTACCAGTTGTTTTGGTACTCATAATACACTTTTGTACCCTTTTGGTGCAGACTCGAGTACTAGTTGCCGCCGCTCAGTTGAGTTAGTGCAGTGTTGATCTTCTGGAGAAAGGGTAAGCTCTTGGAGTTTCGAGTGATCAGTTTCTCTCTATCCTTGCTCAGTGTTTTGTATTTGAGATGGATGTATTGAGTATTTTAGAATTATAAGTTTTATTTCCTCTTATCAAACTTAGATGCTCTTGTACTAATATTACTAGGTCGCGGGATTGGTATCCGTATTATGATTGTCTTCTCTAAAGGGAACATTGTTGATTATGATTATGTTCGTGTATTTAGGTCCACTGGGCAATTCAATCAAAGTAACCCATTGCCTTAGCTCCGGGTTACAGTGTTGGCTTACCTACTGGTGGGTTTTAGTAGGTGCCATCATGACTCGTGAATCGGCTCGTGACATCTTATCCTTGATCCCATTTAACTATTACCTTTTAGGTCTCTAGTTATTTGATGACAGTTAACAATCTTAATTAGATAATACCTATTAGAGTGGATCGACGATTAATCTTCAAATTACTGTTGTACTTATCTTTTACTAGTCACTACTCCTTCTTTTGAGTAAGTAGTAAAAATATAGGTGGGACCCTAACATTTGCAACTGCTAATACATTGATTAAATTGAAGAGAATATAATATATGCATGGGTATCAGTTGAGAACAACATAACACTTCCCCTACTTTATCAATCCGCCAGGGTTCCCACCACCCTAGCTAACGGTTATCTGCGCATGCTTGTGAAATATTTAACAACATCCATAATATAAAGCATAAGATGAAATCACAATAATAACCACTAAAAACCTAAAAATTCAACTGTATTACCAACAAAAATTGATACAATATAATTCAAAGAAAAAATTCGGATCTTAGAATCACAAAATATATTTGTAAGTATAAAGAGTGCGTAACCTCTACTAAAAACATATAAATGGTATTTATAGTACATGAGGAAACCGTAAAAGCCAAAGACTGGATGAAAAAGGACAAACTGAGTTGGTGGACACTTACTTAGGACACATATGGTCCGCATGTAACACATGTGGTCCGTATGTGGATCCAAGTAAGTGCTAGAAAATTTTCCTGCACTGTTCACTCTGTAGATTTTTGAACTTCTGGCACTTATCTTACCTACATGTGTTCTGCAAGTGCCACATGCGGTCCGAAAGTAGGCACAGGTAAGTGCCAAAAAATTTTCTTCAGCTATTGGACTCTCTGGATCTTCAACTCTGGCACTTACCTTAGCCAAATATGAACCGTAAGTGCTACATATGGTCCGCAAGCGGACATAGGTAAGTTCCAGGTCTTGAAATTCCTACAACCAAGCTTCAGGACTTCAAGTTCTGGTACATGCAGTTGTCACATACACCCGGTAAATGCCACTAATGTCCAAAAATGCTCAAGTAAGTATACAAAAACTCCATTTTTCATATTTTTCTTGAACTTAGCATTCAAAACCTAGTTTCTTTCAAAACATACCCAAAACATATCATATCTAACAAAACAACCTAAGAAACTTTCATATTTTCATCATTTTAAGCGTTGAAAGTGCTATATTTCTATAGCACATTAACACTCTTAACTTAGAATGTTTGCATGTTCTCAGGAAACACAACAACCTAAAATAAAACATGATGCTTAACTAGAAGAATCTAAGCTATCCAAGGCAGTTAATCAACGCTTTAAGCCTAAAACAAATTACCCACTCCCATTTCAACCTTTGAAAACCAATTGTGTATAATCATGGAGCACAATAATATGAAACAAAGGGATCAAGATAAGGAATTAAACTAGCAATATACAACTATGAATATACATAAATTATACTAGCCAAATAAGTAAGCAGTTAGCAATACAACCCATGTGCCCTCACAACAAAGAAGTCCCACTCACTCATATAAAATAACACATGTCAATGCAGGGATGGTCAAGAGACACCCACACTCACAAGAGAAGTTCCAATCAGTGTGCATCAAATACCATAGGCTTGCCCTTATTTTCTTTACCTTAGTTTTCAGACAGTAAGGTTAGGATCACGATAGGACTTTATTCGGCTTGTAATGTACGTTTTGGGGGGGGGGGAGATGGTATGGTACATATGGATATATCAAGTGACTAAACCTCCTTGGAACTACACTAACTTTGGGGTATCACTTATCAACAAATTTTTGTTTTTATTTCCGCCCTTATTTCTCTCCTTTTATTTTAAAGCATATTCAGGTTAGGTGTTGTTTTCTTTTTCATTCTTTTCAACTTTTTCACATTTTTCTTTTTCGTTTCTTTTTATTTTTCTACCACATCTAGCCCTACTATCTTTTTCTCTTATTTTTCCATTCTTCATACCCACTCTACATTACACACCCCTATGATAGCCACCCTCAACTTGAAAAATTTTCCTGAGTTGAGGTGCACAATGTCCAAGGAAGACCAGGGAAAAAATAGGCTTATTGTAACACAAATGGAAAGGTGAACGGTTAAAACAAATAAATAGGCTATAAGGCTCTAAACAAGGATCAAGGGATAATATTTCACAATGGAAAGGTCATTTAGGCTAAAAGTGGACTAAAATAAAAAAAATGGCCTATGATCCTTTTCCTAGTTAACTAATCTACAATCTAGGTAAGACCAACCAGGCAAGTTCTGGATTTAACACACAAAGGGAACTAAGCAGCATCTCACACATACATGGCACAGAGTCAATATTACAAGATACTACCCATATGGTTCATGCAATTGTTAGCAATTGATTATTATGTCCCTAATCTTTATACCATAACAAGATCCATAATAAGATCTACAATACTCACACATATATATTCACACAGTTCTAAAATAATTTTGGAAGGGTATCATTTTTTTCAAAAATCAATCAGAAACATGACAACTACCCTAAATACTTAAAAATATCCTAACTATACAAAAACACAACACAATACAACACAAAACATAATACGACACAAATTTTAACCTAGACATGCTGGTTCTGCAACCATACCACGGCCAACAGGAAAATAATCATGACAATAAAAACCCACATCGTCTATAGTTTGCCCCATCCCCAATAAAAAGACTGCACACTGTCCCCAAAATACAAAATTATAGTAAAACAGAGGGAAGTAAGAACATACCTGGGACTCACTCAATGTTCTTGTATCTTTGGTTGCCTCCAAGCAACGCCTGATTTATCATCGTAGCACGACTCAGTTTCCTTAGCTACTCAGACTTTGTCAAGATACATCTAAACACAAACTTTTACTTTCTCTAGGTTTCCCATGCAATGCTTCACTCACTGTTAATTAAAATTGAATGGGATTTCACTCACACTCTTTATTTCTATAGCACCATATGGGAATACCCTAACCACAGTTAATGGTCAGTACACTTGAACTTTATCTTGCTAGGAAACAAACGAAGTCTTGAATTATACAACAAGACCAAATCACCGGGTTCAAATATCCTTTTCTCAATTTTCCTGTCATGATACAACTTTATTTTTTCTTTGTAAATGACAGAGCTCTCATATGCACAGAGTCAGAATTTATCCAACTCATTTAGATTGCTCAACCTCAAGATTGCTGCATTACCTCACTAAAAATTTAGCCTTTTCAACGACCATAGTTTCTTATGCTCAAGCTTTATCGGTATATGACATGCCTTGCTTGTATAAACTAATATGTTTAGGCACCTATGGGGTCTTATAAGCTTTTTGGTAGTCTAACAATGCATCATCTAATTTCCTTGACAAGTCAGTCGTGTTGGCATTAACAGTTCTCGCTAATATGATCTTGATCTCTTTATTGGAGAGCTCAACTTGCCCGCTCATTTTAGGGTGGTAAGGTATTACCACCATATGATTTACAACATATCTATCAAGTAGGGTTTTAAATAGTTGGTTACAAAAGTGAGACCCACCACCATTGATAATTGCAGGTGGAGTGCCAAATCGAGAAAAGATATTTTTCTTCAAAAAGATGGTGACACTCCTACCTTCATTATTTGGAAGTGAAAATGCCTCCACCAATTTTGACACATAGTTAACCTCCACCATAATATACCTTATGCCATATGAGCTCATGAACGGACCCATGAAATCAATTCCCTATACATCGAACAATGCTAACTCAAAAATAGGTGTCATGAAGAGTTCATTGCACCGTGAAATATTGCCTTAATACTGGCATTTTCATAAGCTTGCAAAAAATCATAAGCATCGTTGTAAATTTTAGGCCAGTAAAACCCACACTGTAGAATTTTGTGGACTATGGGGGTAGAACTATGATGACCCCCAATTGGTGAGGAGTGTCAAGCCTCCATAATGCTCATCATCTCTAACTTTGGGATACATCTTCAAATCACACCATCAGCAAAAACCATAAATACATAGGAATCATCCCAAAAGAACTTCCTCACCTCATGCATAAATCACTTTCACTGCTAGAAGGATAGGTCTTCTGGGAAAAGCTCACTTGCCAAATAGTGGGAAAAATTAGCAAACCAGGGAATTAAGTAATGAGATTCAGCCAAGACCCACTCATCTAGAAAGGTATCATCTATATCTAAATAATTCCCTAAATTTTACATTACCTTATCCTCAAGCCTGGACAAGTGATCTGCAACTTGGTTTTTGTGCCTTTTTTGTCCTTTACTTCAAAATCAAAATCTTGCAGCAAGAGAACCCAACAAATTAGTCTCAGTTTTACTTATTTTTTTCAAACTCAAGTACCTTAAGGTTGTATGGTCTATGTAAACTATGACCTTACTCCCAATCAAATAGGGCTAAAATTTTTTGTAGGCAAAAACTACAGCAAGTAACTCCTGCTCTATAACCGTGTAATTTCTTGGTGTGGAATTTAAAGACTTATTGTCATAGTAGATAGGATGAAGGATATTTTCTATCCTTTGGCCTAGGACGAAACCCAAGTCCGATCCACTTCTGTCACATAAGACCTCAAAGGGTGCAGACCGATTAGGGGACACCATGATAGGAACCAAAGTTAATCGCTTCTTAAGAAATTTGAAATCCTGTAGACATGCATCATCAAACATAAGATTTACATTATTCTCTAAAAACTTCCACAGAGGATTTGCAATTTTAGAGAAGTCTTTAATGAACCTCTTGTAAAAGCCTGCATGGCCTAGAAAACTCTGTATGTCGTGGTTGTAATTTTTCAATTAGCTTAATCTTATCTTTGTCCACCCTAATTTCATGTTTGGAGATCTTGTGCCTGGGAATGATACCTTCTTTCACCATGAAGTGACATTTCTCTCAATTCAGCACCAAGTTGCATTTTTCACATCTCTGCAGTGCACTAAAAAAATGGCCAAACAGTCAATGAATGAACCCCCAACCACTATGAATTAGGAGAAATATGGAAGTCAATAGCCTAACCTCAAGAACATATAAATAACAAAAAAGTGGAAGCCAATCAAGATAGTAATAAAAGATGAATAGATAACTCAACTGAAAACTAAGTGTAAAAACAACAACGAACCCACATCTATCTATGAAAGCCTCTAAAACTAGGATAGTATCTAAGTTGATACATGCCCTCGACTATGACCAAAAAGAATCTAAAAGTACTAATTCAATAAATAAAGAGTAATGAAATGATAAGGCCTTCCAAAAAATGTAGGCTCACCATTTCACAAAAAACTAAACAAACGTGCTCGACTACCTACCACTACACATGAGCAATAAAAAATTCTTCAAACCCTACATCATGAAATGATGTAGCATCCTAGGACGATTAGTGGGATAAGAACTAGCATGTAGCTCAGGGAAAGTGCTAAAATAATTCCATGTCCAAAATCACTCAAACCACATATTAATATTTATATATACATATATATGATTCTAAGATAGATAAAGGGTCATTAGCATGGGATTTTTAAAATCATTAACCTGGACTATGTAGCTCGCTCTTTCCTATAGGCACCCATTGAATATATAGGTTCAGCTTCCCCTACTGAAAGGGGCCAAATGCATGTTATCCATACAAATTAAGGAAAACCCAAGGGAAAACTAAAGCCACCATGGTTAATAACTCTCCCAAATATAAATATCAAGTGTATATGAGGCACACGATCATATAGACCCCCTACACCAACAAGCGTGGTTTCTAATATTTGTCCCCTCAGGACTTACACTTCAATATGAGCTACACAACCACCTTTAAGCATACATTAAAAGCACTTTGTACATAATTCAAACTATTAACCCATGAGTCACTCATTAAGGTATTTACCACTTGGTATCGTCATACCAATACAATTGCAAGCTAAATTCAACATGCCAAACCAATCCACATAACCACATTGACTTCCTAGTTTCATTTAAAATTCAAACCATGGACACCAAGGCCATCCAAATCCATTTTTATATCTATTTATCCATTAATGTGATGCATTGGGTGCAAAAAAAAAGTTAAACTATGTAATTTCCCATATTCAGGATCAAGTTTACCAAGTGGGTTGTGGTTAATGCTAATTCCAAGAAAAAATTCATTCAATTTAGGAAAAGTCATGACTTCTATTGCAATCATTAAAAAAACATCAATTCGATCCCAAAAATGTTAATTTAAAGAATGAATAATAAATTTAAAACATGGGACAAGTAATTCAATCAGTAACAACCAAAACCCCTCAACCCATTTTTAAAAAGATAATTAAATCACATAAAACTCTATTCAATTAATGACACAATGTATAATTTAATTTATGGATGAGAAACATGCTAGAAATACATAAGATATTGAAGTCAATTTGAAGTTTGGATCCTGGAGTAGTGATTTCTTGAAAAACCCTTGAGCTTTTTTGGGAGGAGAGTAAAATAGGAATAAAGTAGAGTTTGAACTTTAAAAACCAAAGGAAAAGGCTCATTTTTAATTTTTATAAGTGGTGGAAAGGGTGAAAATACCAAAAAACCCTCACCCCAAGTAAAAAAAATAGAACTAGATGAAATTAACACATCAATGTGGCATAACGTTATCGCGGATGGTACCCCCATTCCACGCATATACTACATAGATTAACCTCTGTGGAACGCCAATATTGTGGACCCTCACTGCCTCAGGGTTCTAAAATGACCTTGAACCCCTTCTATAAATCCAAAACTTTCACCAAACACACTTTTAATATCGCTAAGCATATTTTATGTCCAAAATTGACATTACGTGTGTGGGAACATCAAAATAAAATGATCAAAATTTTATGGGGTTTTAACAGTGTGCTTGGTTCACACTTTATATTTGGTATGGCTATCACCTTGTTGTCTTTAGTCTTTCATTAGTTTCCTTGAAAATTGAGGCTAACACACACTAGGGCCCTTTCGGTAGGGGAAGTTGGACCCATATAGACCTTGGGTTCTTTTAATACAGAGCAAGCTACATAGTTCATGTTAATATCTTAAACTCTCATATGCATTGACCTTGTCTCTGTGCCAACATCATATATATGTATATATAAAGGTTGTGCACATGATTTTGACTTATTTGTAGGAATGATAATTATTTTATCTCTTTCCCCTGAGTTATATGCTAGTGCTCGCCCTATAGACTATTATTGAATGCTACATTATATCATGATGTAGAATTCAAGGGTTTTTCTATTACTCTTGTGCAACATTAGGTGGTGTGGTACGATGGTCAATTCACTGTGAAGTGGTGAGCCTACATCCTTTAGAAAGCCCTACTAATTCATTAGTTTTCTTTTTTAGATTTTGGGAATTATGATATCTCTTTTGTTAGGGTCGAGGGCATGTTTCAGCCTTGATTGGTATTTCTAGTTTAGAGGCTTTCACAGACAACATTGAGATATTTTTGTCATTATGTTATGACTCGTAGAACTTGATTAGAATTATCTATTACTATATATATTTTGGTCTAAATTTATTGTTTACTTTTATTGTGCTCTGTAGGTTAGGCTAAAGAAGTGGTCTCCTGCCTATGATGGGCTTGAGATACCCGCACGATTAGGCCCTGGTTTGCGTCGTTATACCTTAGTATACCGATATTTGGTATTTTGTGACTTGTACCTATTTAAAATATATAAATAGTCATGAATAGTTGTATTCTTCAAAGATGGTGGGTTATGAATACCCAATGACTGAACATTCCTTAAAATGTTAATTTGGTATTTAGTCCATAAGTTCCATAAATTTAGAATGCTTTTAGGCAAAGAATTTATCATTCAGTCTCAGAACATTAGTGTTGGTGAGATATTAAACAGATCAATTTGTTTTAATTATGAGTAGTACTTAACAACAAGCGAATGCAGGTTTGAAGGCTCACCCATCAGTTAGGCTGAGACCTTTAATAGAAGTCCCAATATCCTAGAACTATGTTACCACAATAGGTTCTAAAAGTTCACCCACCAGATTAGGTTAACACCTTAGTTCTTTTGAGCATTACTTTAGGGGATTGACACCAGTCAATGTTTGTAACCTTGGCAATACACAAAGCACCATTATTGTCGTAGTCAAAAGTTGAGCCATGTTTAGGTCAAATGAGGTATTTAGTGATTAGAAGTCCCATAGTTCATACTCAATTATTGTATGACCATAGATTCAATATTTTCAATTATTATATCTATCAATTTTACATTTATTTAATTGGGTCATTACCTTAGCTCATATTATTGGTTCAATATTAATTTTATTCTCTTAAGTTCAAAATGTACAACTTTATAAATCACAGTGTATGTCTGACATGATCAATACATTCAAAGTGTTGACTGCATACTTCTTTTGCACTATATTGTGTTATAATATGGTTCAAAAACTCAGTATATAGGTCTCAATTAGCACACTCTCATACTCATCTAAGCCACTTAGATAGGTAAGTCCTCATCTTTTGAGGTAATACTTATTGTTATTTCTTTATTTTAGTCACTTTAGTTTTTAGATAGATAGATTTAGCTAGGGATTTATCCCAACAACTCATAATTAGATATGACTTTCAGATATTTAGCTATATATGTTTTCATTTTTATGATATTGTTAAACTTATATCCTAAGATTATTATTTTTTATTTCATTAGCTAGATTTTTCATTTAGTATTTCTTTCATCTATTATTATTTTTGTGCTTTGAGTTATGAAAGACCATGGGTTAGCTTGGGTCACTTATAGCTCAAAGCATTGTGTGGCAATCAGGGAACAAACTCAATTTTAAACAAACTCTGTATAAAAGTATCAGTTTTAAAGTATCGTAAGATGTTTGAAAGATATAGTAATTCTAGCTTTGGTCATGGGTCTAAATTGCGACTTCTTTCATGATCATATCATGTAATAGAGCATGAACTCTATTTAATCTACTTCTAATTCATGCTCTATGTACTTATAGAAAAATGCCTTTTAGAATAGAAAACAAAAGAGAAATGGAAATGGAAACTAGCAAGCTCTACCATATCCAACAAACACTTTGAATGAACAAGTTATGCATGTTGAGTTCAAGGCTTCTATTTTGGTGCTCGTTCAAATGATGACCACTCAAGAAACCCAACATACTATTGCACTGGATAGTCCAAATAGGAATTTGACAGCAACAAAAGTTCAGGGCTTCACTTGAATGAATCATCTAGATTTTCATGGTTCTAAGGTTGAGGAGGATCTACAAAAGTTTATTTATGAAATTTAGGTTACTAAGATTTTAGGTACAACAACTATTGAGAGTGTAGACATAGCTGCCTATCAATTGATGGTAGTGACACTAACTTAGTCTAAATAATGGATAAAGATAGAGATATAGATGTTGGTATAGTGGTTTGGGATGAGTTTGTGACTACTTTTCTAGATAGATTCTTTCCACCTGAGTTAAACGAAGACAAGGTTCATGAATTCATCAATCTAAAGTAAAGATAATATACACTCCAAATTACTTTTGGATCTTTGGATGGGATACTTATAGTGCTAAAGGTTCTTAAATACATCTTACTATAATTAAAGGGGTGTCATGTGATAGTTATTGCACCTATATTTGATCAAGGTTCCTTGGAGGAGTTGAGGGAATGCGAGATATGGCTAAATGGCCCTTTCGAAGGGATGTGCACCCAATCTGCCTTGGAGGTGCGCCTGACCTGCTCTAGCAGATCAAAAGAAGGTCAAATAATTTCATACTCTTTTAAAATTACCATGAGACATGCCACACCTACCCCCAAAGATGCTTGAGTGGGCTACCATGTTTTATTAAAGAAAATAGGTCACTTTTGGGGCCAATGTAATAAGCTAAACCTTAGACTATAAATATATTAGCTTAGTAATTATTTCATTAGTTTTTTTTATAATGAAGATTTGAAAACTCTTTAGAGAGTGAGTGATAGCCTGGAAAAGCTTCTGTTGACATTTGTTTAGAACTGGTGGTTTTAAAGGCGAATTGATATCCTTGCAGTCAACGTAAGATATTAGATGCTTGTTGATAATTGATTTGGGGTTTTTTGAGTTTAATATACTCATTAGTTCCTATTTCTTTCTATCTTCTTATGTCAATCTATCTATTTATCTATCATCTATCCTTTTATCCTTTTACTTTCCATATTTTAGTTTAGTTGTTTCTTAGTTTGTGTTTTTATTTTGTAGCTTTTTTAGTTTTTATGTTATCATTTGGTATAAGATCCGAGCTTGATTTTGTTCCCATAAAGTCAATCATGGGTCTATTTTTCTTGATTAATCAAAAATTCCAAAAAAAATTTACTATTCACGTTTTGAAGGTTAGGTCAAAATTTGAGTCCTTGATTTTAGTGTTTTCTTAGGGTTCTATTGTTATATTCTTGTTCCATAATGTTTTAGGAGTCTAAGCTTTGATGAAAGCTTGGGATTGAAGAAATTTGAAGTGGTTGCAAGATCTGAAAATTTTGGTGAAAAATTTGTGCTAAATGATGTTTGAAATATGTGTAGAAGGTTAAATAGTGCCTAGGTTCAAAATTTCAACTCATTCCGAGCTAAGGTAAGGAAGTTGGAAAAGTTGGTGTTCTTGGAGAAATTGATATCGTCATGTTAAAAATTAAGAAAAAGTGATCTTTTGATCCAAAAAAAAGGAACAAAAAGAGTGTAATAGTGTTAGTACTAAAGCATGTCAAAAGGCTCCAATAATTTTCCAAGAGAAGAGGACAAAGGGGGACCATTTGGAAGTACAATTGACGCCTAAGCAAGTCTGGGCGATTGATTTGCCTTTGACATGCCCTTATTCTACGTTTGAACTTCTGCAACATCCTAAAGGCTGCTCAAAATAGTGATCTTTGTGTTTTGAATGTTCCTGGCCTTTGCTAGGGCTACTCCAGGTTAGCTAAAAAAGGACAAGGCAACCCCATATGTGCTTGGCATGCGCCCAAGCTGCCTTCGCTCTTCTCATACACACTTCAAACATTTTTCACCAATAAAATTCAACACTTTAATAGTCCCTTTTCTAAGGTTTTATTACTATAATTTCAATTCTAGATTCTTGAATTACTTTTTTATTCTTAAACTACTCATCAACTAGTAATTCATCGACTAAGTTGGTTGATTAGTGCTTGAGTCAATTTTCTATCATCGTCCTACTTCTTTTGAGAATTTCTAGTTTTTAATTTATCTTAGATTTTTGACTCAAGTCCCTACATATTCTCTTCTACTCTTGCAAATAAAAATCCATTCTGGCCACAAATAGCAATTGACACCTTATGAACTGCAGAAGTATAAACAAATTTCAACATTAACCTATCCAATTGTGAGGCAATCAAAGGAGTGTAATTTTAATTTTTCTACTGTTAACTTTCTTTTTTCTTTGTTGAATGTTTAATTTCTAGATATAATTGCTCTAGAAGGTGAAACTTCACAAACCATGGAAAACCACCGAACAAATGTTATTTTAGCGGTCATTGAAACTCTGAACCATAAAATTGAGTCCATGGACTCTAAAATAGGATCACTTGACATTAAGGTGGGTTTACTTAAAGGGAGTATGTCTAATTTGGGTGGAATAATGGATAGCATAGAGGAGTCCCTTGACTCCATTGAGCAATTAAAGATTCCCCAACACATAGACCAAACTTGATGATCCTAGAAGGGAATGATAAGAAATTAGAATTATATTAGAGTCTATCTTATTCATTGTGGCACATAGTGTGGGAACAATTGAAAGTGGGACTTGACCAAAACAAAAACCAATGTCACACTGGGTTTGAAATGATGGAAAATATGTGCTCCTTGGTCATTGATAGGAATAAAAACATTAGTGTCGTATCTTGTACACTTGATCATCTAATGGAACTTCCTATACAAAGGCATACCAAACCTTACAAACTCCAACATTACAATTAGAATGAAACCAATATAAGTGACCAAACAAACAATCATTGATTTTAGAGTGGACAAGTATCAAGATAAAGTATGATGTGATGTAATGTCCTTGAGATCTTGTTATATATTGTTTTGTAAGCCATGGAAATACGAAAGGTTGGTTCAATATTAAGATAAGTCTAAAAAACATGTACTTGTATTTGGATGACAAAAACACTTTCTTGATCCTATGACAATCGAGCAAGTGAGTAGCGAATATAAGAACATGAGAGAATTCTAAGAAGAAATAAACAAGGAGGATGTTGAGAAGAGGAAAAGGGAACTATCATTTTAACAAAGAAAGAATACATGTCTCAAAGACAAGAGTTTACTAGAAATGATGAGCCTATGATAGGTGTGGGCAAGAAGAACTTATTTGTGGGACTTTACAACATAAATTACTTATTACCTACTAACCATGATTCTAGAATTTTTAATTGTATTAACCCTTCTCTTGTGCAGGTTCCAGAATATATACTTCCAAAAGAGGATCTAGTAAGGGTTCCTTATGAACAGATGCTTGATGATCTAACGAAGATCTTTTCTATGAATTCCAACATCAGGAAGAGTGATGAAGATATGACTCAAGTGAGTATATTTGACAAAATCCCTTGTAGTAAGAGCTTCCTAAAATAGAAAATGATCTCCCATATTTAAACCGAGGCGAAAACCATAATTTTTGTGAACTATAAGGTAAAAGTTCTATATCTTACACTTCTCTACACTTAGAATATCATGATGTGGCTAGTAGGCAAGCAAGTATAGTTGGTGGCTTGCCTAAAGTGAAATTGTGTGAGTCTTAAATTTGTGATACTCTTGGTATTTCTAAGTTGTATGATGATCATGTTCTTATTATAACTCCGCAAGCACTAGTTGATCCAATAAATGACCAAATTGATTTTTCTAAAATGACTGATTTGTGTCTACCTAGTGCTAGCACTTGTAACTTGACTGAGGTCCCATTTCTAAGTGATAAGAGTAATCCCACACTACTTGACCCTTATGAAAACCAAGGTGATTATAAGTTGGCATATGAGTTTCCAACAACTAGTGAAGGTGTGTGTAATGATCAAATTTTTATTGAATGTAGTCCACTACTTGATCATGAGTGTGGTATGCTTGATGAGTCTCAATTTAGTGATGATGTCAAAAATATTGGTCAATTAAATTGGAATGATCCTTTAAGCATACCCCTTGATGAAAATCCTATTGTTTATCTTACTTATAGGAATTACTATGTGTTTGAAGCTTTTTTGAAACTTCATAGTTGTCCTTTTGAGAGTGAACTTACATGTTTTAATTTCTCTTCATGGATTGATTCTTCTCTCTTTAAGTATATTATCTTATTTAAAGATGATGAAATTACTCCTAGTGAATTACCTAGTTGTATGGATCATATTGATGATGTGGTCTTTCTTGGGTGATATACTCTATTTAACAACACATTATGGTGTGATGACATTTCCCTAAAGTATGGAATCACTTCTTGGAATATGAGAGTACTTCTTTGGAAAGGAATGATCAATTGGGTAATGATAACTTTGATTTACTTGAATGTTTGAGAAATCAAACTAGTGATTTCTCTTATGAAAGCAATGTTTCTTATGATCCATTGTATGAAACCCCACCCTTGTTTGATAATTATGAGGATGAGTTTCTTGATTCTTTTTGTGACTTGAGCCATGATCCCTTTGATGATAGTGGTGGTATATGTCTACTTCAAGATTCTTCCTTTATAGGAGAAAGTGTTAATTATTTGGAAATTTCTTTCTCTTCTACTTTGTGTGCCTCTATTGATGAGAATACTGATGGTGATGATCTTGAATATAATAGTGATTATAAGAATGAGGACACATTATTTGAATTTAATTTGAGTGAAATCTTTCTATACCCTCTCTTTGCTTATGAAATTATCAATGGTCATGTAAAGTATGAGTATAAGTTTGAATATGGCACCTTTAGGGAAAATGAGTATTATCTTTACCCATGTACTTTGCTACTTCTCCCATTTTACATAGTGACCTATTGGGATGTGGTGATTACTATACATCCAGCTTGGTGGTTGTCAAAATGACCAGCAAAGTTTGATTGAGGATGTTGGAATTCTTCTCTATAATGGAAAGTCATTCTTGGTGACTTACAATTCTCTTGGTAGGCCCAAATTGTACATGGGAGGCTTTTCCAATAAAGATGAGTGTTCTTTAAAGAAGAGGAACAAAGAAAAGACCAAAGAGAGTTCATCATTGTATGTTTCCATTCTTGACCAAATTTCACTACTTGTTGGTCAAGGAGGGATTTTCCATTTGAAAACATTTTGTATAAATTCCATGTAAGTGATACCCTTCTTTGTGACTTATTTTCAATTGGTGACCCCTTTTTTAAAGAAAGTTGTTTAAAAGGGAAAATTTCTATGTGCTTACATTATTTGATTCCATGTGCTAAATCGTCTAATCCAAATGGCATTCTTATAGATAAAAGCACCTTGGATGATGTTTTCAATCTTGATTCCTTTCTATACTACCTCTTTTCCTATTATGATGTCCATGCTACTCTTGGAATTATTTTATGGTGAGGTAGGAAGCTTGTTGTTTGGTCCACTTGGTTGGGTAATAATGCTTTAGGGGTCATTCACATATTTGACCCGAGAAAACTCTTCTAGATTTTGAACCATTGGTGATACCACTTTTGGTGTGTTGTCTTAAAGAAATCATGAATTAATTATGTCTTATAGCTCCTAAGATGAATGTAGTCATATCTTCTTCATTTATTGATGTCATTTTGACCTTTGTGGTTTTCTTATCTCTTTATACTTGTCATAGCCAATTCCTTTATGCCATTTTCAATAATCTTTTAATGTTTAGCACAAATAATCCTCGATGATATCTTAAGTGTGTGAAACCATGTCATGCTATGACTATTTGTGCTAACCCTAACCCACATGTCATGAGAATGTTTTATTTGTTCGTTTTTTCTTTAGTTTTGTAATATTTGGATTTGAGGTCGAATCCTTTTCAATTAGGGGAGGATGATAAATTCTAAATTGTCTCTTAATCATTGGACGGAATACTTATGATCCTAGAGGTGATTGAAGACATCTTATTATTATCAAAAGGTTGTCATGTGATGGTTATTGCACCTACATTTGGTCAAGGGTCCTTTTAGGAGTTGAGAGAATGTGAGACGTGGCTAAAAGGCCCCTTGGAAGGGATATGCACCCAATCTTCCTTGGAGGTGTGCTCAACCTGCTCTAGCAGATAAAAAGAAGGTTTAAACAATTTTATTCACTCTAAAAATTCCCTTGAGATACACCATATCTTCCCTAAATATGCTTTAGCAGACTACCTTATTTTATTAAAGAAAATGGGTCACTTTTGGGCCCATTGAAATATGTTAAACTCTAGACTATAAATAGATTACTTTAATCCTTATTTCATTAGTTTTTTTTTATAATGAGATATGAAAACTCCGAAGAGAGTGAGTTATAGCTTGGAAAAGCTTCTGTTGACATTTGTTTAGGTATAATTGTTGTAAGGGAAAATCGATTCTCTTGCAGTTAATGTTAGAGATTAGGTGCTTGTTTAGAATTGATTTGTTTTTTTTTGAGTTTATTATACTCATTAGTTCCTATTTATTTTAATATTCTTGTGTCAATCTATCTGTCTGTCTATCATCTATCTTATTATCCTTTTACTTTTTGAATTTCAATTTTGTTGTTACTTTAGTTTGTGTGTTTGTTTCATAGCTTCCGTATTTTGTCCATTATCAATGGTATTGTGAATCTAAAAAGGGAATTTTCTAAAGTTTATTCAGTGCTATTAGTATGCCTCAATGATGGTGGATGATTCGAGGTCCCGTATAATTAAGATCATTTTGAGAGTGTTCGAGATCATGGTCAAGGAGTGTAGGACTGCCATGCTAGTTAATGAGATGTACATTTCCAAACATATGACTCATTCTCAATAGTTAGAGTAAGAAAATAATAATGAGAATAAAATGGAGACTAAGAAGGCTAGAATGGAGAATTTTACTATCCCTTATAGAAATTGGGAAGTGGTAATTGATGTCACCCAAATTACACCTCCAATAAAGTATAAAGTGGTTGATTATGAAAAATAGAACCCAACTAGGTTGAGGTCGATTCCATGAGGAATAGGTATAAAAACAATCACAAGGTTGCTGATGTAATTGGAAATTATAGAAAGTCAAAGGTGGGTTTTTATTAAAATAGAAGTAATGGTAACAATGTTGTGCAATAAGGATTGTTTTCAATATGAGATGCTCACTAGGATTGTATTCCCCCTAACTTCTTATATCCACAGTCTGTACGTTCTTATTAAACTATCTCGGTGCCTTTAATGCAAAATCTAATAAGATATATATCACCGAACTGTCTCTCGACCTTGGTTTGAGTGAATTTTACTCATCTCCTCTCTGTCATAGAGTGTCGCATTACTAACCCTTGTTCTGGATCTCAGAGTGACTATTACCTCTTGGTCTTAAGTTAATAAGATTATGGTTGATAGCTTCAAATTACTTTTATGATCTCCTTTTCTTAATATCTACATCTCTCTCTAGAAAGTATTAAATAACGGTAAGTTCCTAATGTTTGCAATAGTTATGAATGCAATCAAAGAGAAGAAAATGACAACATAGGCATGAACACCAATTTCTAATGACTTTGCATTTCACCTGCTTTATTAACCAATCAGAGTTCCCACAACCCTAGTTATGGGGTTTAACTACTCATGATTATAAGAACAATCATAGATTTCATAGATAAAAGCATAAGGATGAACTTATAAAGAATAAGAATGAAAACTCAAAATCTAAAAATTAATTTTAAACCATAAAACCAAGAACAATAATTCCAAGATCAATAATGTATCTCAAAACTCAAAATAATGTCAAAAAAGTATAAAGTGCATAAACTGATAATGAAACATCCATAGGGTATTTATAGATAAATCTCAAAATCTATCCTAAATAGTGTAGGAAACTTGAGTCGACACCAACATATGAGGAAATCTACAGGTAGTAGGTTATACCTATGAGGTATATGTAGGATCATGGATGTCACAACCCAACTCCGGTTTGTAACACCCTAGGTTTTTGGTAACTAATTTTTTTTATAATTTAATCTTCACTATCCGACTACGACTTACCCTATGAGTCATAGGGTGTCTTTACGGGTCATGCGACCCTAGTCATAAGGTATCCAGTGAATAGTGCTTGATTTATTGGACTAAGAACGACTTAGGGATATGAGTCATAGGGAGTCTTGATGGGTCCTAGGGACCCAAGTCATAACCAAATTAGAAATTTAGTGGCTAAGTTCTGCTCTGAGTAGGAGTGACTCACTAAGAATCGTAAGGACTTGTTAGGATTCGTTGGGTGCCAATTTTAGAATGTCCAGTGTTTAACCAATTGGGCATTGTGTTGACTACAATTGGACCAAATGAGTAATAGGGTCCTATAACAAATAAAACCAGTAGAGTCCTAGGGTCAACATTGTTTGTGTGTCCTAGGAACTGTCTTGACTAGGACTCAGGGTGACGAGTTATAATAAGACTATACGAGTCGTATAGTGACCCGTAGTTATTGACGACTGAAATTGAACTTTTAATTTGAGGGAACTTTGGAAAATTCCCTCCTTGCCCCATTATAACCCCACGTCCATAAGGAAATTAAGAGGGGTAATATTTCATCCTTAACGTACTAAAACATTTCAAAGACTCTCTCAAATTCTCTCAAGAAGCCATACTTAGGGTTTCTAAGAAGAAGGTCATCCAAGGGCTTAAGGTTTGAATTAATTTTGTGAAACTTGATATTTCAGGCATGTTACTCTTCCCTCATTGTTAATTTATTAAAAAAATATGTTTTAAAGTATTGTTCATGAGCTATTGATGTTGGTTTAAAACAAGGATTGAGGGTTTGAATTTTTATTGATTGAAGAATGTTTCCCCTGGTTTACATATGATTATTCATTCTTTAATTAAGATTTTGAACGTGGGGGTGCATGGGTATGGTGAATGAACTAGAGAATTATGATTTCCCCAAACTTTTGACTCTTTAAGTTGTTATGACCCCAACCCCATATTGTGAAATTGGTTTTTAATTATGAGAAATATGGAAATATGATTCGGAGGTTTAAGTTTCCCATATCTTATTACATGATTTTATGCTCGTGCCATCTTGATATGCAGGGAGGTTCGAGTTCTCCATAGTTCATATATCGATACACTCTGGTTTGTACTGCCATACATAATAGGCCGTACTATCTGAGAGAGAGATGAACCCATATATTCCATGGGTGCCGTTGTATGTTATGATGTTTGAGCTACATAATCTAGTCTGAAGTTTTAAAGTGCATGCTAAGGCGTGATCCCTATCCGGACATGTGATATGTATATGCATTTGCTTATGTGCATTGGTTTTGAATGATTTTGAACTGTTGATCACGACATTATGTGATCCTTATCCCAGATTTTCATGCTAGTGATTGCCTCACTCGTTATCTTTCGATGCTATATCCTCATGCAATGTTGGGTCTGACGGCAAGTGTACTTTTCTAATGCAAAATTATGTGGACCGACTCGGTTCATCGATTCATTATGGTAAAGTAGTGAACTTCCATACTTGAAGACTGATCATGGGTGTATTTATATGCCTAAGCACCATAATTTATCTATATTTTAGCTATGTTTAGAGAACAAAGTGCCTAGTTTCTTTTGCTTTTACTCTACTTCTATGTAATTGAGCTAACCGCATTGATTAACATGATTTCAGGTATTAATGAGGTAGATGAAGACATTATGGAACTATGGAATGCGGATGTCATATGACACAAGAGAGAGTAGCAATCTGGACCAAATGTGGCGCCTAGAAACTATGTCCAAGACTAGTATGTCATTTATAATTAGTTCAGGGACTTAGAAGGAAATTATGAGAGAAAAGATTATTAAAAGGCTTAATGCTGAATTTTTATTCATAATTGATTATTCTGTATTATTCTGAACAAGGAGAGTGGTGGCTTAGCCTGGAGAGAGAGAAAAATGTTTTCTCTCTTGTTTTCACGATTCACACACCAAGATCTTCTTCTAGTTTTTGGTATGATGAATATATTTATGATGCTTTTCATTTTATTCATGAGTAGCTAAGTTTATTAGTTAGGGTTATGGAAGCCTTGTAGCATACAATCTATCACTTAGGGTTTTGAATTCATTATGCATTGACTTGTTTATATCATACTCTCTTCGCTTATCTTGAATTCCCGTGGTTGCAAACATCGAGGATATGCCTTAAAACAAAACTTGTTCAAAAGAAAAGTTGATGTTTTGAAAAGAGAGTAGTGACAAGAAAATAGGATTACCAACCCCTATTTCATAAGTTAATGACTTAGCAGGATTAACTACTTGGAGATTTTGTATTGTGTTTTGGTAAATGCTTTTGATTCGAGAGAACTAAAGTGAATTAATCCTTGATGGTTGAGAAACACTAGGATGATGTTAGTAAATACAATATGTTTGTCTGTAAGCCCGATGCATGTATGAATTCGTAAAGCCCATAGTTAGAAAGTATTGAAAACTACAAGGTGAACATAACCCTAGCTTGCTATTTCTCTGAATTTTAATACTACTACACGTATTTCATCTTGGTAAATCGAAACCATAAATTTGTGAACTGAATCAAATCCCCCTATTTATTTTACGGAAACGAATGATTAAAAGTCAACAAATCTGCATACAACTTAATTAACACCATATTCCTTGTGGGATTCGACCCCAACCTAGTTGGGTTATATATTTGACAACGACTGCTTACTCTCTCGTAAGAGAGGTGTAATTTGAGCGTTATCAAATTTTGGCGCCGCTGCTGGGGAATACGGTTGTCAATTGAGTTTATGTGTGTTAATTGACTGCTAGTCAAGTTTCTTAATTTTACGTTTAAGAGAGTTGGTTTGGAATTTTTGTCTACTTTCTTGAATTCAAACTTGTAAATATTTGTTTTTAGTTTTTTTTATTTCTTGTGTTAGGTAGATTCTTATTTTAGTTTACTTATTACTCTGGCATCGTGGAATGACCATGATCTTGGTGGTTGGAAATCTTATCTTGATGATCCATGTCCATATTGTGATGGACCTCACTTTTGGCAAGATTGTAGATATGCTCCTCGGTGAGAGATGTGTGCACCATCTCCATCCTATCGGGAGTATGATTGTTCTTGATGTGGTGGTCAAGATGGACATTGGAGTGATTTCCCTAATGCACCCTCCCCCCGTTGTGCTAACCCAAATTCTAGTTCTTCTTTTGAGTTTAACAGGATGTCTTATGGTCAAGAAAAGGAAGAATGAAGCACCAGAAGGAGTGGCATTGAAGCTATATTTCAACGAATATTGGATCTCCAGGAAGAAACATACAATATCGTATGTGATATGCGTCAAGTCATGAGGCCAATCATTCATGAGGAGATGGATATAGAGGTCAATCATTCAAAGCACTTTTCTACAATGTACTTATATGACATCTTGTGTGTGGAATTATTTAACATAATGGAAGAGTGTGAAGATGATGAGCTAGAACCCTATATTGATGTTGAGAAACCCTCAGTGACTTCCCAACCAACCGAACCAACCATTAGAGATGATGCCAAGATTGAGGACTTGGTGCTAGAGACAAAAGAAGAAACCAAGAAAATCTCTAATAAAGACTCTAGCCCAATTCCAGGAGAAGATGTTGAGAAGGTGAGTAAAAGTAAGTGTGTAGTAAATAGTGTAAATTTTGAAGTAGACTTAGTTGGGCCTCACTCAAAGCATTTTTCCACATTATGTTTAGATGATATCTTGTTCGTGGAATCATCTAAAATAGTGGAAGAGTGTGAAGATGAGGACCAAGAATCCTATATTCTTTATTTTACACTTGATAAGCAACATAAAAACATACCTCACCTTAATACCGAGTTGTTTACCATGCATCATCCATTACTCGATTTCTTAATTTCTGCACCACCCCCGTATAAGCGAGGCAAAAAGATGGATGCGATGTTGGGGGTAAAACTCATATCCTCAAGGTGGAGAAAAAAGTTGATTGGGTCGTGTCGTGATACTAAATTAGGCGCTTGGTGGGAGTCAACCCATTTTTTTAATCATTTTTGTTGTTTTTGATTAAGTGTAGGTATATGAAGTACTAAGGAGATGATTGGTACCAAAGTCGATTTTGAATTGAGCCACAATAAAGGTGGTAAGTTTAGGAGTGATGGGAACATTACAGCTAAGTTGAGTGGTCAAATATGTAAGGCTCAAGTATGATTCACATTAGAGTCGTGCCTCGAGTTATGTTAATCTAACCTAAAAAGTTTTATGGTGCGACTTTATTTTGTGACTTTCAATGAGGTCTGTGGTGGTAGCGTAGGGATCGGGCTGACAGGCCCAATTCCGAAGCCCACCACTGACCTCGATGGGGGTGTGGGGGCGAAGCCCCCTGGTATGGACCTTTTCGACCAAGAGTGCACCGTATATCTTAAGGTGTGCAATTAGATATGTGCCGCATTATAAATCGCCTATGCTCACTACCTAAACTATGCGATACTCTATGCACCACACATGTAAATATAGGCGATAGGGTATGCACTGCATTTCTAATCGCCTATGCCCACTTCCTTAACTAGGCGATACCCTATGCACCACACATGAAAATATAGGCGATAGGATATGAGTCGTATTTCCAATCGCCTATGCCCACTGCCTCAACTAGGCAATACCTTATGCGCTGCATATGAAAATATAGGCGATAGGGTATGCGCCGCATTTCCAATCGCATATGTTGTGCAAATTTTTAAATATAAGTACCCATTTTTATTGGATCAACCCGACCCAAATTTTATTCTTTCAATAGACTTCACACCTTAAATTCCTAAATTCATCCTTATTTCACCCTTAAGCCATACAATACTGAGCTCTCACCATTCTCTTTGTCCTTTATTGATCTTCCATGTTTAAGGTAAGTTTTACTTTCTTAATCCTTAGTTATTGTGACTTTATGTTATTGTTAATTCATTTCTTAAGGATTACGAATTAAATTCTTGCCATGGCGATGTTGTGAAAGTGAAGGTGTTTTGTATATTTTCTATGGCTGAAAGTGTAGAGCATGATTCTATTCAAAAAGTGCTTTATTTAAATAGAATTGTGGGAATTGAAGTGAATGAATTGTATTGTGACTAATGTTGATGCACCATTTCAAAGTGTATGTCGGTGAAGTCTGAGTACCGATAAAAACATTTAATTGGTTGATACTAACAAATTAAGTGTGGGGTGGTGACTTCACCATCTCCATCTTAATTATAGTTAGTTTCATTATATATAGCTGATATGGATGATAGGATGAATACAGGAAAAATGGCTCCAATAATGATCTCCATGCAGGTGGCATAACTCTTAATGTGAATGAGAAGTACTACTATCCAGGTTTTGTATCTTGTTATTTGCACTGAGGACATTGCTGAGCTTAAGTGTGGGGTGGCTGGTTACTTTGCTACTTTTTTTGTAAGAAAATAGGACCTTCTCCTTAGTATACTTCTGGATAGGATTAGTTATTTTGTTCATTTTGTTAGTTACTTAGTCATAATTAGGTGCTTTTCTCGATGATGGATGGATGACGACCGTCTTAAGAGAAAAGTAGTCTTTCAATTACATGTAACTGCTCTTGTGGATCACATAACATTATAATATAAGTATGTGATGGATCATTACATTTGAAACACCTAGGCTCTACTTGTGACTCTTGTTGTGATTATTGGTTTTATTTGAATTCATGTAATTGTTGGGTAGAGAATCTATAATGCTCCTAATTGAGTTGACCATATTCCATGAGTGTGTAGGACTGTTGTATATCCCTTATTGCAACTGATGCTAGAACTTGCCTGGTGTGTGTGCAAAGTGAAATAAAGATTGTGAGTTTAGGAGATGATTTAGGCATTTCATTGATAGCCATTGTTCATACCTTCTTTTGACCTACCTTTGTACATTATCTTAGCTAGACCCATTGATCCTTTAGCTTGTTCTTTTGTTAGCCTCATATGTAGCCTATTCCGTTCTCTAATAGACCGTAATTTGATCTAAAATCTCCTAAGCGCTATAATGTAAAATCAATTTGAGTTGGGAGTTTGACAATTAGAGAAAAAAGGTGAAATTAATGCCCTAAAGTCTAGTTATTGGCGTGTGAAATTAATGTGGTTGGGAGTAGCGAAAATTGTTGAAAAAGTTTCAAATTTTATCCCGGACATGTTACAATGAACCTATTTTGGCCCTGGTCTTTCTTGGACATTGTGCACCTCAACTAAAGCAAATCTCTTAAGTTGAGGGTGGCTATTATAGGGGTGTGTAACATGAAAAGGGTGCAAAATAAATATATATATATATTTAAAAGGGTTGCATACTCCCACCATAGTGTTATTAATTAAGCTTAACGAGTTGGGGTGAAAAGCAAATCTGTGAAGATAGTAGAATTGGAAATTGGTTGTTAGAGATTGGTCTTAATTGCATAATGTAGTGTATTAAAACACTTAGGGAAGATAGTCACTATTTTTGGCCAAAATAGTTCCTACCCATCCTTTAATCGGCATTACAACCCGTAAAAGACCTATTTGATCCTAATCTTAGCATTCTGATATTAGTGGAGTATTACACTAAGGGCAAGCATATGGTCATCAGTTGTAATTTGAGAATTCTTTGTGAGAGTGAGCGCAACTTTATTCTTGTACCCATTTTGTTAGAAATTTCATGATTGTGAGTGATTATGGGTAACTCTCTTGTTGTGAGGGCACATAGTTGATGAAGGTTGGGTAATTTAAATGATTTCTTTTCATGAACGATATGCATGGAATTGCCAACTTAATCAGTCTATTCTTGAGGGTAGGTTGTATCTACGAATGATTCCTGAAGCTACTTCTTGTTCATAATTATTGTGTGAGCCTATTTGAGCATCTTGTTTTCCTTTGTGGGTGCTAAGGCTTGTGTAGTATGCATAAATAGATATGTTTTTTGAGGACAAACAAAGCTTTAAGTCTGGGGTGGTGATCTTGGGTGTATTTATACGCCTAAGCACCATAATTTATCCATATTTTATCTATGTTTAGAGAACAAAGTGCCTAGTTTCTTATGTTTTTACTCTACTTCTATGTAATTGAGATAACCGATATGATTAACATGATTTCAGGTATTAATGAAGTAGATGAAGACATTATGGGACTATGGAATACAGATGGCATATAACACTAGAGAGAGTAGCAATCTGGACCAAATATGGCGCCTAGAAACTATGTCCAAGACTAGTTTGTCATTTATAATTAGTTCAGGGACTTAGAAGGCAATTATGAGAGAAAAGATTATTAAAAGTCTTAATGCTGAATTTTTATTCATAATTGATTATAATGTATTATTCTGAACAAGGAGAGTGGCGGCTTAGCTTGGAGAGAGAGAAAAATATTTTCTCTCTTGTTTTCATGATTCACCCACCAAGATCTTCTTCTAGTTTTTGGTATGATGAATATATTTATGATGCTCTTCGTTTTATTCATGTGTGGCTAAGTTTATTAGTTAGGGTTATGGAAGCCTTGTAGCATACAATCTATCACTTAGGGTTTTGAATTCATTATGCATTGACTTGTTTATATCATACTCTCTTCGCTTATCTTGAATTCTCGTGGTTGCAAACATCGAGGATATGCCTTAAAATGAAACTTGTTCAAAAGAAAAGTTGATGTTTTGAAAAGAGAGTAGTGACAAGAAAATAGGATTACCAACCCCTATTTCATAAGTTAATGCCTTAGCGGGATTAACTACTTGGAGATTTTGTATTGTGTTTTGGTAAATGCTTTTGATTCAAGAGAACTAAAGTGAATTAATCCTTGATGGTTGAGAAACACTAGGATGATGTTAGTAAATACAATATGTTTGTCTGTAAGCCCGATGCATGTATGAATTCGTAAAGCCCATAGTTAGAAAGTATTGAAAACTACAAGGTGAACATAACCCTAGCTTGCTATTTCTCTGAATTTTAATACTACTACACGTATTTCATCTTGGTAAATTGAAACCATAAATTTGTGAACTGAATCAAATCCCCCTATTTATTTTATGAAAACGAATGATTAAAAGTCAACTAATCTGCATACAACTTAATTAACACCATATTCCCTGTGGGATTTGACCCCAAGCTAGTTGGGTTATATATTTGTCAACGACTGCTTACTCTCTTGTAAGAGAGATGTAATTTGAGCATTATCAAAGATTTAGAAATGTCATCATTTTTTATTATAGATTAGAGTTGAGAGTATCATTATCATTAACATTATCATTTGCATTCTAATTATTATCTGTTAGAGTTAGGGACTTATCCTGACCAAGACTGGTTTTGGTTCTTGTGTTAGAAGGCTTTGTTTGGATTAACTGTGGATATTAGGTGATGTTGGTCAATTGTTTGACCGGTCACCGGTCGTCGGTTATAGACATGTCTTGATTTTCCTTAAGCATGTTGCAAGCTATCTTGTTATATGTTAGGAATTTATAAATTAATAGAGGATGTTGTGTTTGGTTTGGTTAGATTCAAGGGTGATCTCCAGTCCATGTAGGACTTGAGATACCCATCACGGCAAGGGCCTGGTTTGGGTCAAGGCAGGGATAGTATCAGAGCCTAGGTTTTGTATCGTTGGGTTTCTAACAAAGTTGTGTCAAGTAGATTATCATTTATTGGTGTGTATCACGCCACACTTATAAGGCAGAGACTCTGAGGCATTTAGGAATGATTCTCTTTCTTGTTGTTCTATTTTCGAGCTATAGAGTCTAAGGTCTTGAATCTCCTCTAATTCCTATATGTTCGCTTTTTAGATCATGCCTCCCCGAAGATTTAATGCTCGTGGAAACACTTTTATCCCATCTGAGAACAATATGGATGGATCTTTTCCAACTCCAAGAGTTTAGACCCAGTCTAAGGTCACTGCTTCTGATTGTCCTGATTGATCTCCACCGGTTCCCCCATCCCTCTTCAAGCACCAAGGCTGGCATATCTAATGCTGAATTTTGTCAGTCGATTCATTTGCTTCCCCAGTTGGTGGCCTCCCAAACTAAGCGTGTTTCTCTTATTACTCCATCATCTGAGGTCACTAGAGTTGGACTATTTATGAGGTTGGGTCCTCTTATTTTCACATATTTTAAAGCTTAGGAAGATCCTTAAATTTTTATTGATGAAATAGAAAAAATATTCCATATGATGCATGCTACTGATGTGGAGGGTACAGAATTCTCCGCCTATTAATTGAAGGATATAGCACACCAGTGGCATAAAAAGTGGGAGCATCTT
Source organism: Capsicum pubescens (assembly GCA_030864215.1). NCBI lineage: Eukaryota > Viridiplantae > Streptophyta > Magnoliopsida > Solanales > Solanaceae > Capsicum > Capsicum pubescens. Next base: position 247,399,032 of record CM061548.1, read on the forward strand.
AGGGGCGATAATACCGAGTCAATTTTGTCGGACAACTTCTCCAGTGCTTTTCTTGATCTATTCTTTTATTAGGAGTTGAGGTAGGAGAAAGCTAAGGAGTTCGTCAATCTGAACCAAGAAATGATATTAGTAAAGGAGTATGCCTTAAATTTTCATCATCTATCGCATTATGCTCTAGAATTGGTGTCTAGCATAAGATCTAGAATAAGAAAGTTTACCTATAGGTTATCCCATGAGGTTATCTTGGAGAACAAGGCTTCCTTGTTGAACAAGGATATAGACATATCTAGACTTATGGTGTATATGCCACAATTGAAAGAAGAAAAGAATAAGAAAGAGGAGATGAGTGAAAGGCATACTAAGAAGTTTCGCTATTCGGATCAAGGTGGAGGTCAGCAACATAGTGGTAGAGATGGTGGAAAATAGCCTAAGTAGAAGTGGGGGGCAATTTTTGTTCCTACTCTACGGATAGTGCTCCTTATCAAAATCCATTAGGTAATCATCATTCTTAGTATAAAGTAGGTTTAGAGAACCAGGAACCCATCCTCAGACTAGTGGGGCTAAGTCAGCTACATCGTATCCTTCTTGTAGATTCTGTGGTTTTGTGCACCACGATATCTGTGAAAAGAAGATGAACAAGTACTTTAAATGTGTTTAGATTGGTCATATTTAGAGGGATTGTCCTTGTAAGGTTTCTTCTGAGGCAAATAAGATTCTCATTGCTACTTCATCAGCTTACGCACCAAAAGGTTCTACTTTTGCTTCTAACTTCGATATTGGTCGGAATCTTCTAAACGCTCTTGCCACTCGCCAAGATTTAGAGGCATACCTTAATGTTGTTATTGGTATGCTCAAAATCTCTTTTATTGATGTATATTGTCTTCTTGATACCAGGTCTACTCTTATTATGTGATCCCTTATGTGGAAATATATTTTGGTTTTTATCCTAAATGTATTTCAGATCACTTTTCTATGTCTACCCTTAGGAGTGACACCATTATTACATGAAGGGTTTATAGAGGTTGTGTAATTTTGTTCTATGGTATAGACACCTTGGTAAATATGATAAAGTTTGATATGTTAGACTTTAATATGATTTTGGGGATGGATTTGTTGCATTTGCGATGTGATTGTCAGGCCCGAAGGTTAAGTTTCCATTTCCCTAAGGATCCAGTGATTGAGTGGGAAGGTAGTTCCACAGTACCTAAGGAAAAGTTCATCTCATATCTTAGAGCCTTGAAATTGGTTTCTAAAGGGTGCCTTTATCACTTAGTGCATGTTAAGAATTCTAAATCCAAAGGTCCTTCTTTACAGACTGTCCCTGTGGTCTGTGAATTTCCCAAGAGATTTCCTGATGATCTTCCAGGTATTCCTCCCGATAGGGAATATGATTTTGGGATTGATCTTTTTTTGGACACGTATTGTATCTTTATCCCTCCTTATAGAATTGCTCTGGCTGAGCTAAAAGAACTCAAGGAGCAGTTGAAAGATCTTTTCGATAAGGGCTTCTTCTTCCCTAGTGTTTCTTCGTGTGGTGATTCTATTATTTTTGTGCGTAAGAAGGATGGGTCCCTTCGAATGTGTATTTATTACCGTCAATTAAATAAGGTGACCGTGAAGAATTGGTATCCACTTCCAAGGATTTATGATCTCTTTGATCAGCTTCAGTGCGCTAAGTTCTTTTATAATATTAATATTCAATCGGGGTACCATTAGTTGAAGATTAGGGAGGCGAATATACCTAAGACTGCTTTCCAATCCCGGTATGATCATTTTGAGTTGTTGGTGATGTCTTTTGGCTTGACCAATGCCCCGGCAGTATTTATGGATCTTATGAATCAGGTTATTATCATTTCTTTAATTTGTTCGTGATTTTATTTATAGATGATATTTTGGTATATTCTAAGAGTGAGGCAGATCATGCCAATTGCCTCCGCTTTTTGTTTCAAACCTTACAGGATCAATGTTTTTTTACAACGTTCTCTAAGTGTGAGTTCTGGTTGAATGTTGTGACTTATCTGGTACATGTTGTTTCTAGTGAAGGGATCATGATGGATCTACAAAATGTTGCGGTTGTTAAGAAGTGGCATAGGCCTAGGACTCTATTCGATATTTAGATTTTCTTTAGTTTAGCCAATTATTATAGAAGTTTTATAGACAGTTTCTCATATGTTGCTACTTTATTAACTAAGTTAACTAAGAAGAAGGTGAAGTTTTTCTAGTCTGATTCTTGCTAGGGAATTTTTGAGAAGTTTAAGGATAAGTTGACTTTGGCACCGATCTTGACTCCTCTTGAGGGCACTAAGGGTTTTATTGTCTATTGTGATGCATCTTGGTAGGGCCGGGTTGCGTGTTGATACAACATGGTAAGTTTGTTGTATATTCTTCTAGACAGTTGAAAGATCATGAGAAGAATTATTTGATTCATGATTTAGAATTGTTAGTTGTAGTGTTTGCATTAAAGATTTGGCAGCATTATTTGTATAGGCTATGTTGATATATATTCTGATCATAAGATCCTGCAATACGTATTCACTCAAAAGGAGCTAAATCTCAGGCAAAGGAGGTGGCTTAAGTTGCTTAAGGACAATGACCTGAGTCTTCACTATTATCCAGGTAAATCTAACATGGTTGCTGATGCTCTTAGTAGGTTGGCCAAGGGAATCTTATCTTATGTTATGAGGAGAAGAGGGATTTAGTGAAGGATATTCACCGTTTTGCCAATCTAGGAGTCCGTCTCTTGGATTCTGAGAATGGTGATGTGATTGTTCACGAGGTGGCAAAGTCATCTCTTGGTGCTAAAGTGAAGTAGATGAAAGTGTTGGTTCCTATTCTGATGCAAATCAAGAATGATGTAGGTAGGCAGAAAGTCATGATTTTTGAGATTGGTGGTGATGGTATTTTTAGATACCAAAGTATATTATATGTTCATGATGTTTATGGGTTGCGAAGAAGAATTTTGGCTGAAGCTCATGAGTCGCGTTATACTATTCATCTAGGTTTGAAAAAAATGTATCATTAACTTAAGGATATTTATTGGTGGAAAAACATGAAGTGGGATCTTGCAAATTTTGTGGCTATGTGCATGGTGTGTCATCAATTGAAGGTAGAGCACTTGAGGATGGGTGGGTTGACTTAGAATATTGAGCTACCAGTGTGTAAATGTGAGATAATTAATATGGATTTTGTTACGGGGCATTCGCGGTCTCTCCAATATTTTTATTCAATTTGGGTTATCATGGATAAAATGACTAAGTATGCTCACTTCTTGCCCATGAGGACTAATTACTCTTCTGAGAATTATTCTAAGTTGTTCATTGATGAGATCATGAATTTGCATGTTATTATAGTCTCCATCATATCTATTGGGGTTCAAAGTTCTCATCCTACTTTTAGAGGTTGTTCCAGTGAGGTTCGGGGACTAAGGTTGCCCTTAGTACCGCTTTCGACCCGTAGACGGATGAGTAAGCATAAAGGACGATTTAGGTTTTTGATGTTGTGCTTCAATCTTGTGTTTTTATTTTGGTGGTAATTGGGTTGACCACTTACCTCTCATAGAAGTTTTCTACAACAATAGTTATCACTCTAGAATTGGTATATCTCCATTTGAGGCCTCATATGGTAGGAGGTGTTTATCTCTTATTGGGTGGTTTGAGGTTGGAGAGAATAAGTTATTTGGCCCTAATTTGGTTCACCAAGCCATAGAGAGGGTAAAGGTGATTTGGGATAGAATTAAGGCTGCCCAATGTTTCCAAAATTCCTATATGGATGAAAGGCAAAGGGTGTTGGAGTTTAATGTTAGTGATTGGGTATTCTTAAAGGTGTCTCCCATGATGGGAGTGATGCGGTTTGGTAAAAATGGGAATCTTAGTCCCCGTTATGTTGGTCTATACTTTGTTTTGAAGAGGGTTGGAAATATTGCATATGAATTTATATTTGACTTTCAAATTGAGCTCCATTCAATGTTGAGGAAGTGTGTGTGTCATTCTTTAACTATTGTTCCCTTAGAAGAGGTAGTTATTTCAGGTTCCTTGTCCTATGAGGAGGTCCCAGTTGACATTTTGGATCGGCAAGTCCATCGGTTGTAGACAAAGTATGTGGCTTTGGTAAGGGTTTTTGGAGGAACCAACAGGTTGAGGAAGCTTCTTGGGAAAGCGAGGAGGACATGAAGTCCAAATAACTATTTTTCTTCCCCGTTCCAAGTAATCGTGCTTGAGGTTTGTGTATTCCTTGAGATCTTTATTTTCTGTCTTTGTTAAAGGTAAGTATGGTTGTGTTTGGAGTCAAATCATGCTAATAAATGCCTTGTGCTATCATTCAAAGATGAATGATCCTAAGGGGGAGTATGTAATGCCCCGAGTTTTTGGTCCTTGAAAGTTTTCTGAAATTTTATCCTCTTTGTCTTGACTAAGACTTACCCTGTGAGTTGTAGGGTGTCCCAATGGGTCATGTGACCTTGGTCGTAAGGTTTCCAATGAATAGTTCTTGAGATATTGTCCTGAGTAGGACTTAGGGATACGAGTCATCGGGAGTCTTGACGGGTCGTATGGAACCAAGTCATAACCAAATCAGTAATTTAGTTGCAAAGTTTTTCTTTGAGTATGAGTGGCCCACTAAGAGCCCTAAGACTTGTTACAAGTAGTTGGGTTCAAATCATAGGATGTCTAATGTTTACCAAATTGGGTTTTGTGTTGACTACGATTGGACCCTATGAGTCGTAAGGTTCCATAATGAGTGGTACCAATTAAGTCGTAGTGTCGAGAGTGTGTAGGTATCCTGGGAACTTTCTTGGTTATGACTCAAGGTGATGAGTCATAATGAGACTATGCGAGTTGTATAGTGACCCGTAGTTATTGACGACTGAAATTTAACTTTTTATTTGAGGGCACTTTAGACAATTTGCTCCTTGCCCTATTAAAACCCCACGTCCATAAAGCACTTACGGGGGGATTATATTTTATCCTCAATGCACTCAAACACTTCAAAGGCTCTCTCAAATTCTCTTAAGAAGCCATACTTAGGGTTTCTAAGATGTAGGTCATCCAAGGGCTTAAGGGTTGAATTCCTTCTGTGAAACTTGATATTTCAGGCATGTCACTCTTTCCTCATTGTTAATTTTTTAAAAGCATATGTTTTAAAGGATTGTTCATGAGCTATTCATATTGGGTTAGAACAAGGATTGAAGGTTTGAATGTTTATTGATTAAACAGTGCTTCCCATGGTTTACATATTCTTATTCATGCTTTAATTAAGGTTTTGAACTTGGGGTGCATGGGTATGGTGAATGAACTAGGGAATTGTGATTTCCCCAAACTTGTGACTTTTGAAGTGGTTATAACCCCAACTCATATTGTGAAATTGTTTTTTAATTATGAGAAATGTGGGAATTTGAATTACCCTTGAACTATTGCATTGTGATTTTGAATTGAACCTTATGTGGTTGTGTAATTCCCCAAGCTAATGTAAAATTTAACCAAGGGGGATGTGAAGTCCCCCAAGTGATGATAATTGGTTTGGCTTGTTGGTGTTACCTTAGAAGTGTAGTTGTTATGACGATACCAACAATGTATGCCTTAATTTGTAATGTGGTTCACTGAATTAGAATGTGTGATACTTGTTTTAACTGGGATTTAATAAGGGTTGTGTAGCTGAGTTGTGAAAGTAGAGGTCCCAAGGGACGAACACTAGAAACTGTGGTTGTCGACGCCCGAGTTTGTATGGGCGGAAGGTTCGAGTCCCCCTTATTATCATAAATTGGAAGGTTCTAGTCCCTCATATTATATTACATGATTTTGTGCTCGTGTCACCTTCATATGCAGGGAGGTTTGTGTCCCCCAAGTGGATATGTACATACCCTCTGGTTCATGCGGCTATACGTACTAAGGCCCTACCAGCTGTGGGTAGAGCTTGGCCCATATAGCTCATGGAGTTTTAAAGTGCATGCTAAACCTTGATTGTTATCCCGACATGTGATATATATATATGTATATGCATTTGCTTATGTGCATTGGTTTTGAATGATTTTGAACTTCTGATCACAACATTATGTTATCCTTATCCTTGAGTTTCATGCTAGAGTTCACCCTACAAACGGTCTCCGAACGTTGTTTCCCTATGTGATGCAGGGCCCGAAGGCAAGTGTACTTTTCCTATGCAGAGTTAGGTGAATCGTCTCAGTTCTTTGGTTCATTGTGGTGAAGTGGTGAGATTCCATACTTCAGAACACTTAGACAATACATCATTATCATCTATCAGAGTTGGGGACATGTCCCGACCAATACTGGTTTTGTTTCTTGTGTTAGAAGACTTTGTTTGGATTACTGTGCATATTGGGTGATGTTAGTCGGTTGTTTGGCCGGTCACCAGTGTCGGTTATAGACATGTCTTGAATTTCCTTAAGCTTGATGCATAATATCTTGTTATCTGTTCCAAATTTATCCGATAGTGGGGGCTGTTGTATTTGGTTTTGTTAGATGAAATGGTGATCTTCGGTCCACGTGGGACTTGAGATACCCATCACGGGCAAGCCCAGGTTCAGGTTATAACATGGGCCAAGTCGTGATTGGTATCTCAAGACCACCCCGAGTTGGAGACCACCCCTTCAGTCTAGCAAACCACAATACAATATAATATATAGCATAACAAACCAAGACAAACATATGAAGGATAGATATATAACTCAATAGGGACTAAGAATTAATAAATCATAACCACCCACACTTTGTCCACAAAAGACTCTAAACTAAAATACCAATTTAGGTCGAGACATGCCCCCGACCATGGGTAAAAAGGGATTCAAAAATATAAGAAAAAACCCATGGGATTTCGATGATCATGAAAAAGTAGTGAAATGTCCAACCTTCTAGAAGATGGAGTCTCACCAGTTCAATGAAAACCAATCGCCGAACCAGAATCACTTGACTTTGCACAAGGTAACTGAAAAAACCATAGGACCCTACATTACGAAATGATATAGCATATAGGGTTGGTTAGCAGCGTGAGAGCTAGCATGTAACTCAAGAAAGGGATAAAATAATGCCATAATCAAATAAGTCAAAAACCATTCAAAAACCATATGCACACATTCATGTATACATATATATAAGATGTTGGGATAGGGAACACGGTTTAGCATGAGATTTAAAACTATTAACCTGGAATGTGTAGCTCTAACTGTCCTAAGGCCACCCACGAGCTACATGGGTTCAGCTCTCCCAACTAAAAGGGTGCATATGTGTAACGCCCCGAGTCTGGTACCATGGATGCTACACGGTGCTCATAATCCCGAAAGACCACAAGCTAACCCATGACTGGTACCTGCTGCAATAACTATAAAATAATACTAAAATATGCAGAATAATGGGCTGAACTGCCATAAGGTTCAATACTGTGATAAATCTGAAATAAGGTATATCAATACCAAAACTGAAATAACTGTGTAAACATGCTATAGTCTGAAAAAGCCTCTAAAGTGTCTGAATAAAGAGTTAATGGGAAATGTCCCCAACTAACTCCAACTTGCTGAAAGAAATTAAGTACTGAAGTGCTGAAATAATGAAATGAAAGAATATCCTCGAAGGATGAGAACCCACTGCTACATCTACTGCTGCTGACTAAATCTGAACTACTAAGGGTGCTCTGGAGCTCGTGCTTATGAACCTATTGTATAAGACACCATAGCGCAGGAGAAAAGTATGCGTCAGTATGTAAGAATGTACTGGTATGAAAAGTGAGGTAGGTTGAGTGCAACGGTTCATATGCACGAACAATAACTGACTGAATAACATAAACATGACTACGTGAGAATTCATGCATGAATACACAAACTGTAGCTGAGATTCGTGATAACACTGAATACTGAATCTGAATACTGATAAAATGAGTTACTTATAACTGATATAACTGATAACTGATATAATGTTAACTGAGTGACTATGTCTAATAGTCCTGATTCTGATGTAACTAGTTGTGTTCTGTACTGAGCTGAGTGACTGTATCTAATAGTCCTAAAATCTGTAGAACTATCTGAGTTCTATTCTGAAGACTGAGACTAATATTGTGGGAGGTAGTCATCTAACTGACTTGCCCAAATAAGAAATATATATGCGTTCGGGTCCAATCTGTAACCCCAGTTGGAAGGGTGTCAATACTGCGTCACTAGTAAGGACAAGCTGTGAGTGACCCTCATCTATTAGGTACCCTAATGAGAACAGTGGGACCCTCACCTAACAGTTTAAGCCACCTCATCAACCCTAATCTAGCAGGTTAGATGTCTCAACCTACACTGGCTATGTAGTTCTGGAATGTAAGTATTACTTCTAAGAATCATACCCTCTGCTAGCAGGTGAGTTCCCTAAGTGCTGAATCTTACTCCCATCTGAATAGACGTTGAACTGATTATACTGAACTAAACTGGACTGAGTTCGCTGAGTTTCATTAATTGACGAAATACTACTGAATTCTGATAAACGACTGAGTTTTACTGAGGACTTAACTGAATACTGATTGGGATTGGACTGACACTGAGATTGCTAAGTTTTCCTGAGTTCTATAACTGATTAAATTATAATGATCATGGTTTGACTCAGAGTATCTTGAAAACTAAGACTGGCTCTAGGCACACTGCTACATTGTCGGGTATTAAATACCCCCAAGACTCGATAGCATGAAAATAATAAGACATGACCATTCTTGAAACGTGACCATAGTCATCAATTCACAGTACAATCATTGAGGGATTTCACAAGAATTTGAAGGTCATAAACTTGTACATGGGTAGGAAAGTATGCAATATATCATAAATTTACAATTTTAATCTCATGAACATTTTCTCAAATCATTACAAAACGTAGCTTTAGCATGGAAGTCATTTTGAACATATGAGTACATCTCATCATTTGGATCACAAATGGGTTATAATGCACAATTCTTATTCACTTGGGCATTTTAACAAACACATGGAACGCATAACCTTTTCTAGGGCATGAATCAACAGCTAATACATCATGTCTATAACAAGCACTTCAAATTTAAGGATTTCCGATCCACAAACTATCATAAAGCCATAAAAATTCAATAAAGATTCAATCTTGGAAATTATAACACAAACATTTACATGTGTACAATCAAACCCACAACATGGAATTCAAAACTCATATTGTGAAAAGGGTTTCTTGAGCTCCAAGGGTGGAAGGAACCCTTGGATGAAAACTTACATACCTTTGTTGAAGAATTCTGGAAAGTTAAAGGAGAAATCTTGAGTTCTTGATTTGAAATAAATCACCTAGGGTTTTCTTGTTCTTGAGAAATTGTGAAATAATGAGTATAATTAGCGAAACGAGGGCTAAATTTTGTATCATGAGGGCTGAAGTTCGGGGGAAAAGACCTAATTACCCTTAAAAGTACTGGTTTAAAAGATAGAAAAATATGCCCAGTGACGTTGCATCCGACGCGGCGCATCGAGGGTACCAATGCAATAACTGACGTGACGCGCTGACATCACATCGGTTTACTGGAAATTACCTTAAATTGAGAACCATTTTATCTGTCGACGCGATTGGCAATGCGACGCACCAACTCACTATTTTGGGATTTCAAACAAGGTCTAAAGGAGGTCCGAAAAATCCAAAATTCGTCTGAGAACCCCTATAGACATTTCTGATCATAAGTTAACCTAAATATCGACCTTTAGAAGACATGAAGGTCACAAAATAAGATTGCCAGCTTCGAAGGATAAAAATAAAACTAAGTATGGATACTTAACCAAAATATTCTAAGTCTAGGACCCCTTGTCAAGCATTAATGTACAGAATTAAGATTAGAGTTTTACGGGATCTTACAACATGTTAGCTGCATAAAAAAGGAAAATCTTAGGAAGGGACAGGGAATCCGCGACCCCAACTATTCTGAAATATATATATATATATATATATATATATAAATATATATATATATGAAGTGTGAAATATGCACACAGCTACCAATACCCCCACGTTGGCAAATGTTTTTTCAAGTATCGATCCCCCTAGGATCTTTACCTTCCACGATGAGCTACACAATTCCCATTAAGCCAAATTAAAACTATTTACACATTCCCATTCATTAATTATGGAGTTTTTTTACTAGGCATTTACTTTTGGTATCTTCATACCAAAATAAGTTAAGATTTGAAGTCAATTCCCTTATGCCATTCCAAACCAATTAGTCAAATAGACTCTAAAGTTCCAATTTAGAATTCGTGGCCACCAAAACTGTTCAAAACCATTTAAATCCAAACCAAGTCATTTCAAAACCATTTTTATACTTTTAACCATTAATGCAATGTAATTTTTTTAGTAAAGTAAGAAAAACCATATAATTGCCCATATGTCTAAACCAATTTTTCAAGTGGGTTGTGGTTAATACCAATTCCAAATCAAAAACCATAATTTTCAATGAAATTTGCAACCCTTGTCCCATTCACCATTTCCAAGCATCCAATTAATTCAAAAAACCACAAGTTAGAGCATGAATAAAACTTCCAAAACTAAGGAAAAACCAACCATGTAATAACCATTTAAAACCCTCAACCCCTCATTCCAAACCCAAAATTTAAAATCATATAAACAATGATTAAACACGTGACTTTATGAAAAAACATGTTAGGTAATAAATCCATGTATCAAAATGCCAAGAATTTGGAGAAGAAACCAATATTTGAACCCTCGATGCTCAATCCTTAGAAACCCTAGCTTTATTTTCCTTTGGGAGAGATTAAGAGGAGAGAAGTGTGTTTTGATTTGTTTATGGATTATAATGAGACCCTAGAAGTGTTTCCAAGATGTGAGTGATGAGTTAGGGATGGAAAAAGATCTAAAATCCCTTAATTAAAATATTTACGAAAACAATCGACATTTGTTATGGGTCAGTGATGACACAGTATGACTCATAGGAATTAAGTGAGGGCATTATTTTAGAAACAATCAACCAAGCATATAAGTAGTTGAAACTACCTAAACAAATAAGTAGTTAATAATACAACCCATGTACTACCACAAAAAAGTCCCAACACTCATAGTATCATAATGCATATCAATGTAGGTACTACATCAAAACACTCTCTTAAAAAAATTTCAAACAATATGCATAAAATACCATACGCTTGCCCTTATTTTCTATACCTTAGTATTTTTGAAAGTCTGACTGGGATAGCTCTAAAACTTTTCTATGCTTGTAATGTAGGCTTGGGGCAGGTATGGTACACATGGGAAATAGTGACTCACCATCCTTGACACTAAACTTATATTATTAGCTCCACTACTTAACCATGTTTCTTTTATACTCCCCTTTTCACATTTATTGCTTATCCGGATTGATTGTGGTTTTGTTCATTCTTTGTATTTATTTACTTCTTTACTTCATTTTTTTGTTTTTTCTTTTCCATTTTTATGCCATACCCAACCCTACTTTTTTCATTACTTCAGACCCTTTTTCATACCTATTTTCAAGTATGTATCCTTATGATAGCCACCCTCAACTTAGGCAATTTGATTGAGTTTAGGCATATATTGTCGAAGGAGGGACTAAGTCAAAAACAGGTTCATTCTATCAAATGAGAAGGTGAAAAAGATAAAACAATAAAATATGCCAACTAAGGCTCAAACTAGGGATCAAGGGTTACTTATTCTTATTTGGTTAATTTTTTAGGCTAAGATTGGACCTATACAAACATAAACTAAGATCTTATCCCAAACAACTATCCTATAACCTAGGCAAGAGTAATAGGTAAGTTCTAGATTAAACACACAAAGTGAACTAGGTAAATGCCTCTCACACACATGGTACGGGGTTATATTATCATTGACTACATATTCGGTTCATGCAATGCAAAAAATATGGTTATTTTGTTCGTAATACAAATTTCATAATATCCTTCAGCAATGGTGATACATATATTTCCAACACATATTTCACAAAAATTTTTGTAGGGGTATCATATTTTTTAAACAAATAAAAAAGAAACATTTTTACTGTACTTAGGTTACTAGAAGATAAAGAAAATAAGGGTAAAAGAACATACATGGGAATATCCAGGTGTCAAAAGTAGGCTAGCACCCAACTAGGGTATCATGTGGCTCATCTCTAAGAGATAGTGGTGTTGCTCAAATAGAAGAGGCACCGAACACAATCTAGGCATGCCTTTGCTCATCAATGTCATTATAACACCCTGTGTTTTGACCCTTAGAAAATTTCCTAGAATTCTATTATCTAGAAACAATATGATTCATGGGTACAAGATGTATGATGGGGTATGAATGGTATCTTTCTATCATATGACGACCAGTGCTGGTTGGTGTGATAGATGTTGGTTACTAAAATGGATACAACTTAGGGGTATGTGTCGTATTGGTGGGTATGGATCATTTTCTTCTAAAAAATTAATCTTATACTTGGTTACTCAGGTTGTATATGAGTACGAGTGGCTCATCGTGAACTATAAGCCAGGGTAGTAGTCGTACAATAGTCTCATATAGTGAATAGTGTCTAAATCTTCCTTGGGATTAATTTGCTAGGGGTACAGATAAAAGTATGGATCGTATGCTTCAGATATGACTTGGTTGGATGAGTCGTATATTGGGTAGTGTTGGATTCAAAGGTTAATGCTAGGATAAGAGTGGAGGGTATCAATTGTATTAGAGGGTATGACTCATGAGGTTCAATACAACACCTAGGATAAGATATTATGCAACTTAAGTGGGGTTATTCTGGATATTTGTTCACTTATCCTAATAAGGTACCACAACTTCTAACCTACTTAAGAGGTTATTTACTCTACTATTCCCTTTTTTAACACTTAAAAATCTTCTAAAATACTCTATAATTCTCTCAAAAGCTTTTAGGCAAGGAAATCTAGGGTTTCAACTTGAGGATTAATTTGGGGATTGTCTAGGTAATTTTTCTCCATCATAATCTTGGTTTAGGGCATGTTCTCTTCCCTTATTATTAACTAACTATAAGCATGGTTTTTATGAATGTTTTCATGACTTCATGGATTGTATGATTTTGGCTTTCAAATATGAATTGTGGGTTTTGATATTAAATGGTTGGTTATAATTTTTCCTTGGTTTTAATTATGATTTATGTGCATTAATGGTGGTTTTGGATAATTGAATTGAATATAAATGGTTTAATAACAATTGGAATTGGTTTTGGCTATATTACAACCCCAATGTGTTTGATAAAATGCCTATAATAATATTTTCATTGCACTAAGTACATTAAATGGAACTCTTACTTGTTTTAAAATTTGGTAACAAAATTATGCATGGCTTAAGTAGCTTGAAAAGGTAAATAGATAAATAAATATGCTTGTGGGGTACATGAAATCCCCCATGTGGTTTAATATGGTAAATGGAAGGGCATTTGGAAGTCCCCTTAGACCTAAATATGGTTGGCTATGGATAGTATTTGCAAGTATGGTCGGTATGACGATACCACCACTAAATGGATATGGTTAATAAATGGTAAGTGGTTTTATTGGTTGCTTGGTAATGGTTTTAGTTGGGCAATAAAGGTAGGTTGTACAGCAAAGCCGAGGAAGTTGGAGGTCCTAGGGGGACCAAAACTGGAAAATCATATTTGTCGATGTTAGGTTGGTCTTGGTGATCATGTGCATGATGTCACACTATATTTTAGGGAATATACTAGTCATCCTAGGTTTTCTTCCCTAGTCGTGCGGCTACACACACTAGGGCCCTTTCAACAGGGGGAGCTAAACCGATATAGCCAGTGGGTAGATTAGGATGGAAAAGTTACATAACCCAGGTAAAGATTTTAAATGTATGCTAAGCCCAGTACCCTTTCCTGTCATAGTTATATATATATATGTATGGTTGTGCGCATATGAACAGTTTTTATGTGGATTTATAAATTGCATTATTTTATCCTTATCATAAGATCATGCTAGCTTTCATCCGCCAACCCATCTAGTAGAATTTATATACCCATAATATGCAGGAACCGACCTTTGTACCGTCCTACATCGTGATTGACACGGGGATCAATATTTAGAGTGAAGTGGTGAGTATCCATACTTTCAAAATGATTTATTTCATGTTATGGATATTTCTAGATACTTTGATTTGATTTTGGATATTTGTATTGGCCATGGTTGGGGGCATGTCCCTACTAGATTTCATTACTCTTTTGGTTAGAGGCTTTGTGGTACTTTTATGGGTTGAAGTGAGTGGGATCAGTATTAGTATCATTCTTAGTATTGGTATTGACATTGGGGCTGACCCCAGCCGATGGGATTTTTGGTTTTTCCGTTGTATTTTATTTTGGGATTAATTAAATTATGTTTTGGAACTTATTTGGTTATCACCTGGTTTATGGACTTTGGAATTATTTGGTACGTATGGGTGGTTTATGTGGGATGGTTGGACTCAATTTGGTTGGACCTGGTTGTGATCCCATTACAGAGTCTTCATGTGAGCTATTACACTTTATTTTTATATGCTCAAAATTCAGCCAAGTCAGGGCTAGAGGCTTGAGGTTGGGTTGGGTAACAGGGGTCGTCTCCTGTCCTGCTCAGACTTTTGATGCCCATTACGACAAGGCCCCCGGTCAGGTCATGCTAAGTTGTATCAAAGCCTAGGTTTATGGTAAATTTGGGAGTACATAAAGCCGTGTCGAGTAGAGTCTCTTTTAGGAGTGTGTAGCGTGCCACAGTCAGTTATGGAATCTTCTCTAATCCTTTTTTGTTCGTATTTCAGATCATGCCTCATAGATCTGGAACACAAAGAAAATTTTCTATCCCATTTGGGGGTAATGATGAAGGGGTGAATGCTACTTCTGGGGTTCATCTTCGATCTCACAGTCCTATTCCTAATAGTTTTGGAGTTCCACCAGTTACTACTAGTCCTCCTAAAGGCGAGGTAATTAATGAAGAATTTTGTCAGTCTATTCATATTATTTCTTAGATGGTCACTGCTCAGGTTGAGCGGGATGGAATGGTGCTTTGTCTGCTGAGGCCACAAAAGTTGGCCAATTTATGAAGATGGGTCCTCCCACTTTTTTGGAGTGAAGGTTGAGGAGGATCTATAAGGCTTCTTGGGTGAAATAGAAAAGATATTTTGGGTGATGCAGACTACTAATGTGTAAAGGGTGAACTTTGCATCTTATCAACTCAAAGAGGTTGCATATTAGGTCTATTAAGATTGGGACATAGATAGGGTAATGTGGAAGAAATAATCTTTTAGGAAACTTTTTCTAAGACCTTCTTATATTGGTTCTTTCCCCAAGAGTTGAAGGAAGGAAAGATGGAGGATTTTTTGAACCTCAAGCAGGGGAGGATGTCTATCAAGGAATATACCTTGAAGTCTCACCAATTGTTAAGGTGTGCTCCTGATTTAGTGGATGACATGTTAGAAAGATAGAAAATTTTCTTCAAGGTTGAATCGGTATTTGATTAAGAAGAGCAAGACTTTCTTGCTGATTAATGATATGGACATCTCTAGGTTGACTATTAATATGCGGCAGGTTGAGGATGAGAAGAGGAAACAAGTAGAGTTTGTAGATTGGCAGGGTAAGTGGAGGAGGTTTTCTGACCAGGGAGGTGCTCAATCTCAGGGTGGTCGGGATGGTGAAAAATGGAAAAAAAAGTGGGGTGGTTCTTGTTCTTTCTTTTCTGCTAGTTCTACTTACCAGTCGGGCGACACGCGTTATCAAGGTGGTGATAATTTCTGAGCACAGGGTTCCCAATCTCAGGAAATCAGAGGTCAGTCAGTTTCTTCATGCCCTCCTTGATGGTTATGTGGTCGTCCTGATATAGGTTATTATAACGAAAAAAGGTGCAAATGCTTTAAGTATGTCCAGGCATGCCATCGACTCAAGGATTGTCTGGTTAATAAGGTTGCTACAGGGGCGAATAAGATTCCTGTGGTATTATTTTCTGATCCTACACCTGGTGGTGTTACATCTACTTCTGTTACTGCTCCTGGTTTTAGTAATGATCGAAACAATTTGTATGCTTTTTCATCTCGATAGGAATTTGAGGTATCACTTGATATTATTACTGGTACGGTATAGCTTTTCTATCGTGACATATATTATTTGCGTGATTTGGGGTCCACTCTCTTTTATGTGACTTCTTATGTGGTTGAACTTTTTTATTTTCATCCAAAAGTTATTTCAGATGCTTTTTCTATGTCTACCCTAATAGGTGACTCCAGTTATTGATAAGAGAGTCTATAGGAGGTGTGTGGTATCTATTGGTGGCAAGAAGATGTTGGTGGATCTATTTGAGTTAGGTATAGTAGATTTCGATGTCATTTTGGGTATAGATTGGTTGCACTCTTGTTACACGTCCTTGGATTTTTGGACCCATAGGGTTATCTTTAGATTCCTTAGTGACCCGGTAATAGAATAGGAGGGTTGTTTTTCAGCTTCTAGGTGGAGATTTATTTCTTATCTTTGAGCTCGGAGGTTAATCTCCAAAGGTTTTCTTTATCATATGGTCTAGGATAAAGATTCTAACTTGGAAGGTCCCTCTTTCCGGTCAGTTCCAGTAGTTAATGAGTTTCCAGAGGTCTTTCTAGATTATCTTCTTGGTGTTCCACTGGATAGGGAAATGGATTTTGGTTTTGATCTCGCTCTGGACACTCGTCCAATTTCTATTCCTCCATATAGAATGGCTCTAGATGATTTGAGAAAACTCAAGGAGCAACTTAAGGATATTCTGGATAAGGTGTTTATTCATCCTAGTATATCTTCATGGGGTGCACCGATGTTGTTTGTGTGCAAGAAGGATTGTTCCCTTTTGAATGTGCATTGACTATAGGTAGTAGAAGAAGGTGACAGTCAATAAAAAGTATCCCCTTTCAAGGATAGATGATACGTTTGATCAGTTGCAAGGTGCAAAGTTCTATTCTAAGATAGATCTTTGGTCTGGGTACCATCAGCTAAAGATTAGGGAGGTGGATTTCCCTAAGATGGATTTTCATACTCTTATGGGCATTTTTCATTTTTGGTAATGTCATTTGGGTTGACTAATGATATGGCGATATTTATGGATCTAATAAAGATTCTTTTTTTCATTATTTGGATCTCTTTGTTATTGTATTTATTGTTGACATTATGGTTTATTCGACTAGTGAGGTGGATTATGCTAATCACCTTCGTGGTGCTGCAGACCTTAAAGGAACAACAGTTCTATGCCTCATTTTTAAATGTGAGTTTGGGTTGAACACTGTAACTTTCTTGGGTCATATTATTTCTAGTGAGGGGATCATGGTGGATCCGCAAAAGTTTGCTATGGTGAAGAGGTGGCCAAGACCCAGGACTTCATCCAACTTTGGAGTTTCTTGGGTTTAGTTGGGTATAATAAGTGTTTTGTGGAAAGATTTTCATCGATAGCTTCTCCTTTGACTACGTTGAATCATAAGAAGGTCAAGTTTTCTTGGTTGGATGCTTGTGAAGGGAGTTTCGAGAAGTTAAAGGATAAGCTAACTTCGGCTCTAATTTTAAATTTGTCGGAAGGCAATGATGTGTTTGGGGTTTAATTTAATGCATCTCATGTAGGACTTGATTGTGTGTTGATACAACATAGGAAGGTGATTGCTTATGCTTCCAGGCAGTTGAAAATGAATGAGAGGAATTAACCTACTCATGATTTGGAGTTGTTGGCGGTTGTGTTTTCTTTGAAAAAATGGCGACATTATTTGTATGTTGTACATGTAGATATCTTTCCTAATTATAAGAGTCTACAATATGTGTGCACTCAGAAGGAGATTAATATCAGTGAGACGAGATGGATTGAGCTTCTCAATGACTACTATATGGTCTTCACTACCACCCAGGTAAAGATAACATGGTTGTTGATGCTTTCAGTAGGTTATCCATAGGGAGTTTGTCTCATGTGGAGGAAGAAAACAAGGAATTGGTGAAGGATATTCACCGTTTGGCTAATCTTGTAGTTCACCTCTTTGACTCCAAGGATGGTGATGTGATTGTACAAAAAGTGGTTCGAACATATCTTGGTGTGGATATTAAGGATATTAAGGAGAAACAAGTGTTGTATCCTATCTTGATGAAAATCAAGAGTGACATTGGTGGGAAAAAGGTAGTGGACATTAGTGGTGATGGTACTTTATGGTACCAAGTAAGGTTGTGAGTTCCTGGTATCGACAGGTTGTGACACAGGATTTTGGCTGAGGCACATGAATTGTGCTATGTTGTTCATCTCGGCTCGACTAAGATATATCACGATCTCAAGGAAATCTATTGGTGGAATGGCATGAAGAGAGAGGTGGCTTATTTTTTTGCTAAGTGCATAGTGTGGCAACAGGTTAAGCTTGAGCATATAAGGCTAGGAGGGTTATATCAAGATATTGATTTTCCCAAATGGGAATGGGAAGTGATCAATATAGACTTCATTACCAGTCTTCCTAGGTCTCAAAATTAATATAATTCGATTTGGGTAATCGTGGATAGGATGACTAGTTTGCCCATTTTTTTACAGTATGGACTACCTTCTTGGCGGAGGATTATGCGAAGTTGTATTTTCAGGGAATTGTGAAGCTGCATGGGGTTCCTGTTTTGATTATTACCGATCATGGCACACAGTTTAAACCTCATTTCCGGTGATATGTTTAGAAAGAGTTAGGGACTAAGATAAGTCTGAGTACTGCTTTCCACCCGAAGACTAATGGGCAACCAGAGAGAACTATTCAGGCATTATAGGATATGCTTTAGGCTTGTGTGATTGATTATAGTGGCAATTAGGTTGATCATCTACCTTTGGTGGAGTTTGCTTACAATAATGGCTATCATTCTAGTGTTGGTATGGCCCCTTTTGAGAAATTGTATAGTAGGAGGTATAGATATACTATTGGGTGGTCCGATATTTGTGATGCAAATATGTTTTATCCCAACATGGTTTACCAGGCTATAAACAAGGTGAAGGTGATTCGGGATAGTCTTAAAGCTGCCTAAAGTCGCCAAAAGTCCTATGCAGATGTTAGGCATAGAGACTTAGAGTTTGAGGTTGGGGAGAAGGTTTTCCTCAAGGTATATCCCATGAAGTGAGTAATGCGGTTTGGTAAGAAATAAAATCTTAGTCCCCTGTATATTGGTCCTTATGAGATTTTACGGAGAGTTTGTTGCTTATGAGCTGGAGTTGTCTTCTAGCTTACGCTTGGTCCATCTGTTCCTTCATGTTTCCATGTTAAGGAAGTGCATTGGTGATCCTTCTTTTGTTGTTCCTTTGGAAGGATTGGGTCTCATGGATTCTCTGTCTTATAAGGAAATCCCGATTGAGATCTTAGATAAGAAGGTTCATCGGTTGCAGACCAAGGATGTTGCTTCGGTTAAGGTTTTGCGGAGCAACCCTAAGGTCATAAAAGCTACATAGGCAGCCGAAGATGTCATGAAGTCCAAGTATCCCTCTTTGTTTTCTGCTCCTGGGATTCGTGCAGAAGGTATGTGTCTTCAACACATCATTATTTTTGGAGTTTGTTAAAGGAAAGATTAATATCTTTGCCTATTTTTTTTAAACTTTCTTAAAGATTGGGAATATATTTGATTTGAAATTGACTCATATGTGTTGTTACCCCTACATTATCCGTCAATCGGGGATGAATGTTCCTAATGGGGGAGACTATAACACCCTGGGTTTTGAACCTTCGAAAATTTCCTAGAATTTTGGTCTCTGGACCCAATACGACTCATGGGTATGTGCCGTATGATGGGGTACGAATAGTTTAATTCTGCCGTATGATGACCAGTGCTGGTTGGTGGGATAGATTTTGGTTACTAGAATGGATACAACTTAGGGGTACGAGTCGTATTGGTTGGTACAGATCATTTGGTACCTTAAATTCATCTTAGACTTAGTTACTTAGGTTGGATCTGAGTACTAGTGGCTCACTATGAGCTGTAAGCCAGGGTACGAGTCATACCATGGACTCGTATGGTGGATAGTGTCTGAATCGTTCTTGGGATTAATTTTCCAGTGGTACAGATTGTAAACTTCAGATATGACTTGGTTGGACGAGTTGTATGCTGGACAGTGTTGGATCAAATAATTGAGGCTAGGATATGAGTGGAGGTTACCAATCATATTGAAAGGTACGACTCGTGAAGGTCACTTGTTCCCCTAGGATGAATTTAGTGCAACTTAAGCGGGGGTATTTTAGATATTTCTCCTTTTATCCTAATAAGGTCCCATGGGCTACATTCTTACCATGATGTAGGTTCAGTTACTCAGCCACAATAACAACAATGATATCCGAGTGCCGCATCTACATTCCTTCAGTGGTCAGTCCTCATGGTTCGAGGACCAAGTTGCTAGTTTTGGTGTTGTTGTTTTGTGATCCCTTTGGTCTGTTGAGTCAGTTTGGGGTTTGTCCCAATGGCTCGTTGATTTTACTGTATAGAGGCTATGTCAGACTAGTGTATTATTGGGTTGGTTTATGTATATACATTCCATATATGTACAGTCTAACTATATTCCGTGCCATGAGCAAGGTAATATGATATGCACTTATATATATATCCTTAGCGTAGCGTGTATGTTGTTGTGTTGGAACCCATGGGTAGTGTTTTGGCTTAAAGGGTTAGCTTGAGGCTACGTGTAGCCTTAGGCACTGTGTGGCGTCTTGGGATAATATTTCGGGGCATTACAGACTTGGTATCAGAGCCTAAGGTTGTGAAGAATCCTAGGGAGTCTGACAAGCCACGTTACATAGAGTCTTGAGCATCGGTGTGTAGAGCGCCACACCTAGGATCAAGAGGCTACGGGGCGTTCTAGGAAAAGTCATTTCTTTCTTTCTACAAGAGTCTATCATGCTTATAACTATTTTCTTCTGCTGTTAAATCGTGCATTCTTACGACAGAAAATGACTCCACATCGAGCTCGCGGAAACAACAACAAACCTCAACTGCTGATCCATTATATGAGACGGTATCCCATGCCAAATTTTAGGCAGCTTTTCAGACACTAGCCCAGGCAGTTATAGCCAATACTCAGGCCAACGCTCTACCTTCATAGGAAAATTATTTGGCAGTAGCAGGAATTCATAACTTTATGCGGATGAATCCGCCAGAGTTTCATGGGTCGAGAGAAGGTGAGGACCCACAGATGTATGTTGATGAAATAAAGAAAATTACACAGATTATACACGTGACCGAGGAAGAAAGAGTGGAGCTGGCTTCTTATCGGTTAAAGGATGTTGCCTATTACTGGGTGCAGATGTGGAATAAGGGTAGAGAGGAAGATAATGCTCTGGTGACTTGGCAATTGTTCCAAGATGCTTTCTTGGATAGATTCTTTCCTTTTGAGTTATGGGAAGCTAAGATATAGGAGTTTATAAATTTGAGACGAGGCACCATGTTGGTTAATGAGTATTGTCTTAAGTTTAATCAGCTATCGAAGTACGAGTTATGCGGTGAAAGAATATATATCTGGTATGATCAACAAGGAGATTGATCTTCCTAGGTTAATAATTCATGCCCAACAGATTGAGTCAGACAAGATAAAGGAAAGCAAAAGAGTAAGAGGGATTAAGAGAATAAGATCAGAGCAACAGGGGTCTGGTCAGACTATATTCTCCGGAGGGAGTTTCCCTCAGTTTTAGAGACGTCTATTTATACCTGCGCGATTCTCAGTTAGTGCTCCCGTATATCGGGGCAGAAAGGTGCTCGAGATAGGTCGGTACCTTTCAGGTCTCAGGATAATATAAGCAACTGGCCTCATCCTCCTTCGTTTGCTAAGTGTGGTAAAGACCATTTTGGGGAGGGTTATATGGGGCAGTGGGGCTGTTTTGGTTGTGGAAAGTTGGACCACATACTTATAGACTGCCAGTATGCTAGATAGTGGAGTCGTGATGCCCGTCCCCAAAGTCAGGCTACCAGTGCCCCGCCTCCCGCATCCCGTCCAGTTTCTCATATTCCCGTTCATACATGTTCTGTTAACGATCTTAGGCTCATTAGTGTCCATACCTTAAGTGATGTTCTTCCTTAGATTTACTCAGTTCCATGTTCAGTTACAACTATAATCTTAAGTATCAGTTATTGTTCCATATTCAGTCACGTATTCGTTTATAAGTTTAGTCATGTATTCCATGCATTGGATATGCCTATCCAGCGTATAAAGATGTCAAATACTTTTATTAAATATGAATACACCTTTATACATGTGGAATTTTCAAGATTTTGAGTATTCATGGTGTGGGAAATTGAATAAACTTTCCATGGATACCAAATTCACCCAAATTCGGCAACCGGGCGTACGCTATGTACTCAAGGTCTCAGTTCAGTTCATGATATTCAGTTGGTGTATCACATTTTAAACTCGTTCATGTTCTCATATTTTTGTTCATACATGTTCAATAAACAATCTTCAGCTCATTAGTGTTCTAAGCTTAAGGTAATAGTCTTCCTTAGTTTTACTCAGCCCAATGCTTAGTTGCAACTATAATCTTAAGTATCAATTATTGTTGCATATTTAGTCACACATTCATTTATCAGTTTAGTCATGTATTTCATGTATCGGATATATATGTCAAGCGTACAAACTCTGTCTATCAGTTGTCCTTAGCTTCATCAGTCTCATTTGAGGAGTAATGTTCCCATGGGGGAGATATTGTAATACCACTTACGTCTACTTAGCTTAAATTTATCCCAAAGATGTCAAAGACTTTTCTTATGTATTAATACACATTTATACAAGTGGAATTTTCTAGATTTTGAGTTTTTATTGTGTGGGAAATTGAATAAGCTTTCTATCGATACCAAATTCGCCCAAAACCGACACCCGTGTATAAGCTTTGTACAACAGGGCTCAGTTAAGTTGACAATATTCAGTTTATATATCACATTTTATAATCATTAATGTTCTCATGTTCCCATTCATACATGTCCAGTATATGATCTTAGGCTCATCAATGTTCTCAACTTAAGGTAATATTCTTCATTAGAATTACTAAGTTACATGTTTAGTTATAGATATAATCTTAAGTGTTAGTTATAGTTGCATATTCAGTCAAGCACTCATTTATAAGATTACTCATGTATTCAATGCATTGGATATGAATGTGCATTCTATAAACTCAGTCAATCAGCAGTCCTCAGATTAATCAATCTCATTCAAGGACGAATGTTCCCAAGGGGGCGATATTGTAAAACCCCATACTTCTACCTAGCTTAAATTCATCCCAATGATGTCAAAGACTTTCCATAAATATGAATACACCTTTATAAATGTGGATTTTTAAAGATTTTGACTTTTCATAGTGTGGGAAATTGAATAAGCTTTCCATCGATACCAAATTCACCCAAATCTGACACTCGGGTGTAAGCTATGTAATAAAGGACTCAGTTCAGTTTACGATATTCAGTCGTTGTATCACATTTTAGACTTGTCATGTTCTTATTTTCCGTTCATACATGTTTAGTAAACGATGTTAGGCTCATCAGTGTTCTCACCTTAAGGCAATAGTCTTCCTTAGATTTACTCTGTCCAATGTTTAGTTACAACTATAATCTTAAGTATCAGTTATTGTTGTATATTCAATCATGCATTCATTTATCAGTTTAGTCATATATTCTATATATCGGATATGCATGTCAAGATTATAAACTCAGTCTATCAGTAGTCCTCAGCTTAATCAGTCTCATTCGAGGAGTAATGTTCGTAAGGGGGAGGTATTGTAATACCTATTACTTATACCTAGCTTAAATTAATCCCAAAGATGTCAAACACTTGCCTTAAATATTAATACAACTTTATACAATTAGAATTTACTAGATTTAGAATTTTCATGCTGTGGGAAATAGAATAAACTTTCCATCGATACCAAATTCGCCTAAATCCAACACTCGGGCGTAAGCTATGTACTCAGGGACTCAGTTCAGTTCACGATATTCAGTTCATGTATCACGTTCCAGACTCCTTTATGTTCTCATGTTCATATTCATACATGTTCATAAACGATCCTAGGCTCATCAGTGTTCTCACCCTAAGGTAATAGTCTTCCTTAAATTTACTCTGTCCAATGTTTAGTTACAACTATAATCTAAAGAATTAATTATTGTTGTATATTAAATCATGCATTTATTTATCAGTTTAGTCATGTATTCTATGTATCGGATATGGATGTCAAGATTATAAACTCAGTCTATCAGTAGTCCTCAGCTTAATCAGTCTCATTCGAGGAGTAATATTCATAAGGGGGAGATATTGTAATACCTATTACTTATACCTAGCTTAAATTCATCCCAAAGATGTCAAACACTTTCCTTAAATATTAATACACCTTTATACAATTGGAATTTACTAGATTTTGAATTTTCATGCTGTGGGAAATTGAATAAACTTTCCATCGATACCAAATTCGCCTAAATCCAACACTCGGGCGTAAGCTGTGTACTCAAGGTCTCAGTTCAGTTCATGATATTCAGTTCGTTTATCGCATTCCAGAGTCCTTTATGTTCTCATGTTCACATTCATATAAGTTCAGTAAACGATCCTAGGCTCATCAGTGTTCTGAGCTTAAGGTAATAGTCTTCCTTAGATTTACTCAGTTCCATGTTCAGTTAAATCTATAATCTTAAGTATCAATTATTTTTGTATATCCAATCACGCATTTATTTATCAGTTTATTCATGTATTCCATGCATCAGATATGCAAGTCCAGCGTAAAAGTTTAGTCTATCAGCCGTCCTCATCTTAATCAGTCTCATTCGAGGATGAATGTTCCCAAGGGGGAGATATTGTAATACCCCGTACTTCTACATAGCTTATATTTGTACCCAAGATGTCAAAGACTTTCCATAAATATGAATACACTTTTATACATGTGGAATTTTCTAGATTTTGACTTTTCATTGTGTGGGAAATTGAATAAGCTTTCCATTGATACCAAATTTGACCAAATCCGACACCCGGGCATAAGCAATGTACTAAAGGGGTCAGTTCAGTTCATGATATTTTATTTGTGTATCACGTTTCAGACTAGTTCATGTTCTCATGTTTCTATTCATACATGTTCAGTAAATGATCTTAGGCTCATAAGTTCTCTCAGCTTAAGGTAACAGTATTCGTAGGATTTACTCAGTTCCATGTTGAGTTACAACATAATATTAAGTATAAGTTATTACTACATATTCAATCATGCATTCATTTCTAAGTTTAACCATGTATTCCATGGATCGGATATGCATGTCCATTGTATAAACACAGTCTATCAGCAGTCTTTAGTTTAATCAGTCTCATTCGAGGAAGAATGTTCCCAAGAGGGAGATATTGTAATACCACGAACTTCTACCTATCTTAAATTCATCCCAAAGATGTCAAATATTTTCCTTAAATATTAATAGACCTTTACAAATGTGGAATTTTCTATATTTTGACTTTTCTTGGTGTAGGAAATTAAATATGATTTCCATCAATACCAAAGTCTCCCAAATCCGACACGCGGGCGTAAGCTATGTACTGAAGTTCTAAGTTCAATTCACGATATTATGTTTGTTTATCATGTTTTAGAATCGTTCATGTTCTCATATTCTTGTTCATACATGTTCTGTAAACGATCTTAGGCTCATTAGTGTTCTCAACTTAAGATAATTATCTTCCTTAGATTTACAAGGTTCCATGTTCAGTTACAACTATAATCTTAAGTATTAGTTATTGTTGCATATTTAGTCACGCATTCATTTATCAATTTATTCATGTATTCCATGAAATGAATATGCATGTCTAACATTTAAACACAGTCTATCAGCAGTCCTCAACTTAATCAGTCTCATTCGAGGATGAATGTTCCCAAGGGGAGATATTGTAATACCCTGTACATCTACCTAGATTAAATTCATCCCAAATATGTCACAGACTTTACTTAATTATGAATACCCCTTTATACATGTGGAATTTTCTAGATTTTGACTTTTCATGGTATGGAAAATTGAATAAGCTTTCCATCTATACCAAATTCACCCAAATCTGGAACCCGAGAGTAAGCTATGTACTAAAGGGCTCAGTTCAGTTCACGATATTCAGTTGGTGTGTTACGTGTTAGATTCGTTCATATTCTCATGTTTCCATTCATACATATTCAGTAAACAATCGTAGGACCATCAGTGTTCTCATCTTAAGGTAATAGTTTTCCTTTGATTTACTCAGCCCAATGCTTAGTTGTAGCTATACACTTAAGTATCATTTATTGTTACATATTCAGTCACACATTCATCTTTTAGTTTAGTCATGTATTACATGTATTGAATATATATGTCAAGCATATAAACTCAGGCTATCAGCTGTCCTTAGCCTAATCAGTCTCATTCTAGGAATAATGTTCCCAAGGGGGAGATATTGAAAAACCCCTTACGTGTACTTAACTTAAATTCATCCCAATGATGTCAAAGACTTTCCTTAAATATTAATACAACTTTATACAAGTGGAATTTTCTAGATTTTGAATTTTCATGTTGTGCGAAATTGAATAAGCTTTCCAGTGATACAAAATTCTCCAAAATCCGACACTCGTGTTTAAGCCTTGTACTCCAGGGCTCACTTCAGTTAACAATATTCAGTTCATGTATAACATTTTAGACTCATTCATGTTCTCATGTTCACATTCATAAAAGTTCAGTAAACGATCCTAGGCTCATTAGTGTTCTCAGCTTAAGGTAATAATATTCGTTACATTTACACAGTTCCAGGCTCAGTTAAATCTATAACCTTAAGTATCAATTATTTTTGCATATTCTGTCAAGCATTTATTTATTAGTTTATTCATCTATTCCATGCATCGGATAAGCAAGTCCAGTGTAAAAACTCAGTCTATCAACAGTCCTCAGCTTAATTAGTTTCATTCAAGGATGAATGTTCCCAAAGGGGAGACATTGTAATACCCCGTACTTCTACCTAGCTTAAATTTGTACCCAAGATGTCACATACTTGCCTTAAATATGAAAAACCCTTTATACTTTTGGAATTTTCAATATTTTAAATTTTTATGGTGTGGAAAATTGAATAATCTTTCCATCAATAACAAATCCGACACCCAGGCGTAAGCTATCTACTTAAGGGGTCAATTAAGTTCACGATATTTTATTCGTGTATCACGTTTCAGACTAGTTGATGTTCTCATGTTCCCGTTCATACATATTTAGTAAATGATCTTAGGCTCATCAGTGATGTCAGCTTAAGGTAATAGTCTTTCTTAGATTTACTCAGTTCCATGTTCAGTTACAACATAATAATAAGTATAATTTATTGTTGAGTATTCAATCACGCATTCATTTATAAGTTTAGACGTGTATTCCAAGGATCGGATATGCATGTCTAGTGTATAAACTCAGTCTATCAGCAGTCGTCAGCTTAATCAGTCTAATGCGAGAATGATTCCTCCCAAGGGGGACATATTGTAATACCCCATACTTCTACCTAGATTAAATTCGTCCCAAAGATGTAAAAGTCTTTCCTTAAATATGAATACACCTTTATACATGTGGAATTTTCAAGATTTTGACTTTTCATGGTGAGGGAAATTGAATAAGATTTCCATCAATACCAAATTCACCCAAATCCGACATGCGGGTGTAAGCTATGTACTCAAGGTCTAAGTTCAGTTCACGAAATTCAATTCGTTTATCACGTTTCAGACTCGTTCATGTTCTAGGGTTCCCGTTCATACATGTTTTGTAAATGATCTTAGGCTCATCAGTGTTCTCAGCTTAAGATAATTATATTCCTTAGATTAACTCAGTTCTATGTTCAGTTACAACTATAATCTGAAGTATCAGTTATTGTTGCATATTTAGTCACACATTCATTTATCAATTTTGTCATATATTCCATGCATTGAATATGCATGTCCAACGTTGAAACTCAGTCTATCAACAGTCCTCATTCTAATCGGTAACTCCCTGATTCCCATGAATCGGAACGCCACACGATGCTTATGACCCCGAGGGACCACAAGCTAACCCTTCACTGATATCCGTACCTGTTCACTGCATATTATAATAAAATACATGCGTAAACTTGCCATAAGGTTCAAATATTTAAAAATATGCAATACTAGAAACCACACACTAATACATCTGTCTGAAAAGCCTCTAACTGTCTAAACTGTGGAGTTGAAGGGACAATCCCCCAACTAACTCCATCTACTAAAATCAACAAAACACTGAAATGGAATATCCTCCGATGTTGAGGACTCACTACTGCACCCACTTCTACAAGATCTGATAGCTAAATATACTCTGGATCACGCTCTTCTGAACATATGGTGGGGAAAACACCATAGCGCGAATGCGTCAGTACAAAGAATGTACCGAGTATGCAAGGATAGGGTAAGGTGAAATATAAGGCTTATGCATAAACATAACAATCTGAATAATATGTATTCGTTGGAATAAACATATATAGAAACTCTGCAGTTACCAATTTTGAAACATGTCTGATCAACAATACACACATGGATGCATAAAGTACAACTAAAATCATCATGACACCGAATGTTACATTTTGAACACTGACACCCGAAAATAATAATACTGACAATAAGATACTGAGTATCTGAAACTACTAGAGTTGACATCTGTACTTATCCATACTGAGAAATTGGATAACTAATATTACTGATATTTGATATTCAAATTCACCAACTCTGGAACACTGAATAACTGAATCTGAGATCAACCCTCATCTAGCAGGAAGTCTCTATACTCAATGATAATGATAATGGGTAAATAAGTTTGAGAGAAACCCTCATCTCGCAGGAAGTCTCTCTACTCAATGATAATGATAGAAATACTGGGAGGCCTGTATCTGACAGCCTCAACTTCCGCACATTAACTGAGTTCTTTTCTGAGACTGTTACTAAAACTGTGGGAGTGATTATTTAACCGACATGCCCCACTTACCACAAGTGGGATCCAACCTGTACCCCAGCTAGAAGGGTGTTAATACCACTCCACCAGTAAATACAACTGCATAGGACGCTTTACTATCAGGACCTCAAACGAGAACTGTGGACCCCTCTACTCGTAGGACAACCACCTCATCTAACCCTCTACCCGCAGGATAGATGTCTTAACCTATGCTGGTGACGTAGTTCTGGAGCATAAGGATTGCTACACGGAATCAAACCTTCTACTCGCAGGAATTTTCCCATCCTTAGCTCGCTTGGTGCTGAATCCTACTCCCAACTGAAAAACACTTAACCGGTTCTTAACTGTACTCAACTGAACTGAATCTGTTCTTATATTATGATACTTTATCAATATGATAGAGTTCGCTTGATTCCGTTCTCTGACAGAGTATTTCTAAATGCCACTTACTTTTAAGATAAGCTTACTATCTCACAAAATGTACAGAGGTCTATAACGGAGTGAATTGATATGTAAGATTTCATAGCTTCATGGCTCGAGTATTCGATAAATAATGATTTCCGAGATTACTAATTTTTTCCCAAGTTTTGAAACTAACCGGGAGTTCATTGTTCATCGCTCGATTGAGATTACCGCGAAACTAACTCGGTTCTAGACCAGCAGACTATTTCGGGCATACGTACCCCCAGCACACAATAGCATAAAGTAACACAAGATAGATAACTCATACACAACATGCCCATAGGCCATCATACGCAACACATAATTAAGGACTTCATACTTAGCAAATCAAATGGCCTCATTTCTTCATATAAGCATCCAATCGAACACGTGGGGAGCATGCTTTGAGTCCACATCAAATACTACGCACAAAGATCATAGTTACCTCAACAATTCATCATGGCATTCCATCATACACCCACAACGCACCACAAATTCAAGAAAATCAACTATTCATAGGAACAAAGCATGAATTTATCTTTTAAGACCTAATGAACCACAATACATAGTTTCCTATTCTCTTAAATATTTTGTCAAACATATCGTAGACATAAGTTAAGCATATGGATATGGAATGAAATCATAATTTGGATAACAAACATGTCAAATACTTAATTCTTCTTCACATAGGCATTTTAGCAATCACCTTACATGAACCATTTAGGGCATAGGTTTAATGCTCAATTTCATGCACCACAACACCATC
Organism: Capsicum pubescens; assembly: GCA_030864215.1. Taxonomy (NCBI): domain Eukaryota; kingdom Viridiplantae; phylum Streptophyta; class Magnoliopsida; order Solanales; family Solanaceae; genus Capsicum; species Capsicum pubescens. The sequence goes on from CM061548.1 coordinate 247,429,114, forward strand.
ATCCTTCAACTTCAACATCCACATTTCTCAATTCACAATCCAACTAACATTTAGAAAATATTTGACATATCAATCAATAGTAGGGATATATAATTCCCAATAACAATTATCAAGTCATAACAAGGAAATAATGGAATAATAGTATAAATCAAGGCTTAACAATTTAAATCATCATATATTCATAATCAATTAATTTTGGACCTATTATGTTATAAAAACAAAATCTCTAGTCTCTTAGGTATTTTCACAAACACCTTACATGCACTTCTTAGGCATAGGTGGATTCATCAAGATTACAAGTATTCAATCACCCATTTCATATATTTATACATCACACACCACCATAGTTTCCACAAACATACAAATATCCCTTCTTGGATATCATCAACTTCAACAACATAATCACCAACCATCACACAAATACTACACACATATACTTCAACCAACAAACATAATCATCCCATAGATATATCTCAACCATCATGTGAATACTACACACATAAAAAATAAAAATTTAGAAAGTATAATCATATATATATATACACACATGTATCTTGAGCCTTTGAAAAAGGATTTGTGGGCTCTATGGACTAAAGGAGTGCATAGATAAACACTTGCATACCTGGAACAACAATCTTCAATGATTCCTTAAACTTGTTCTTGGATTCTTGAAGTAGAAATTGAATTTTCGAGGAAGGAAAATGGGAACCTTAGGTTTCTTAATATTTTAGAGAGAAAGAGAAGAAAGAATTGAAAGAAAATAATGGTCCTTCATCCAAGGGGTATACATATATACACATCACACATATACATATATCATATATATATATATATATAGAATGGGAAAAGGGAAAGGACCAAAATGCCCTTAAAAATAAATAAGAAAAAGTCAAATTTGTCCTTTGGTGGACTGTTTTGATAGGCTGAAGTAGATCGACCATAACATTTTACTCCAATATACACATCGAATGAAACCAATTTCATTAGAAAGAGGACTCTCAGAGATTTCCTTTGATATATAGTAGCTCACCCAGATCATTATGTACAAGGAGTTATGGTCGTTTGAAGTTGACCCAAAAATTAGCTTTTGATAGGCTGAACTAGATTGACCATAACTTTTTACTCCGATAGATAAATTGGATGAAACCAAGTTCATTGGAAAGAGAACTCCCAGATCGTTCCGTTGATATATAGTATATTACCCAGATCATTATGTACAAGGAGTTATAATAGTTTAAATTGGAGCAAAAATACGCCTGGCCTCAATACTTTTTCCTACACGTTTTACTGTTCACAGTTCGATCGAAATGGTTGTAGTTTGATCGAAATGGTAGTAACTCATCGCTCGAGTGTCCGTTTAGGGTTATCCATATATTGTTGGAAAGATTATTCGATGCTCTACGAAATGGTAGGTCGAAATCCAAGAAATGACACACAGAAAAATTATAAATCATTCTCGAAGATAGGATCCCGACACATTTACGCACAAAATTTCAACGATTTTTTTTTTTGGGGTTTTACATAATCAGTCTTATTCGAGGATGAATGTTCCTAAGGGAGAGATATCGTAATACCGTGTACATCTACCTTAAATTCGTCCCAAGGATGTCACAGACTTTTCTTCAATATGAATACCCCTTTATACTTGTGAAATTTTCAATATTTCAACTTTTCATGGTGTGGGAAATTGAATAATCTATCCATCAATACAAAATTCGCCCAAATTCAACACCCGGGAGTAAGCTATGTACTCAAGGGATCAGTTCAGTTCACATTAGTTAGTTTGTGTATCATATTTTAGACTCGTTCATGTTCTCATGTTACCATTTATACATGTTCATTAAATGATCTTAGGATTATGAGTGTTCTCAACTTAAGGTAATAGCCTTCCTTAGATTTACTCAGTTCTATGTTCAGTTACAACTATAAAATTAAGTATCAGTTATCGTTGAATATACAATCACGCATTCATTTAAAAGTTTAGTCATGTATCCATGAGTCGGATATGCATGTCCAGCGTATAAAATTAGTCTATCCATAATCCGCAACTTAATTGGTTTCATTCTAGGATGAATGTTCCAAGGGGGAGATATTGTAATGCCCCATACTTCTACCTATATTAAATTCATCCCAAAGATGTCAAAGACTTACCTTAAATATGAATACACCTTTATACATGTGGAATTTCTAGATTTTGACTTTTCATGGTGTGGAAAATTGAATAAGATTTCCATTAATACAAAATTCGCCCAAATCCGACACCCGGGCGTAAGCTATGTACTCAAGGGCTAAGTTCAGTTCACGATATTTAGTTCATGTATCATGTTTCAGAATCATTCATGTTCTCCTATTACCGTTCATACATGTTCTACAAATGATCTTAGGCTCATCAGTATTCTCAGCTTAAGATAATAGTCGTCCTCAGATTTACTCAATTCCATGTTCTGTTACAACTACAATCTTAAGTATTAGATATTGTTGAATATTTAGTCATACATTCATTTATAAAACTAGACATTTATTCCATGCATCGAATATGCATGTCCAATATTTAAATCCCATCTATCAGCAGTCCTCAGCTTAATTTGTTTCATTCGAGGATGCATGTTACCAAGGGGGAGATATTGTATTACCCCATACATCTACCTAGCTTAAATTTTACCCAAAGATGTGAAAGACTTGCCTTAAATATGAATACACCTTTATACTTGTGGAATTTTCAAGATTTTAACTTTTCATGGGGTGGTAAATTGAATATGCTTTCCATCGATACAAAATTGACACAAATTCGACACTTGAGTGTAAGCTATGTACTCAAGGGCTCAGTTTTGTTCAGGCTATTAAATTTGTTTATCACATTCCAGACTCGTTCATGTTCTCATTTTTCCATTCATACATGTTCAGTAAATGATCTTAGGCTCATCAGTGTTCTCATCTTAAGGTATTAGAGTTCCTTGGATTTACTCAGTTCCATGTTCAGTTAGAGATATAATCTTAAGTATCAGTTATTGTTGTATATTTAGTCACACATTCATTTATCAATTTAGTCATGTATTCCATGCATTAGATAAGCATGTCCAACGTTTAAACTTAGTCTATTTGCAGTCCTCGACTCAATCAGTATCATTCGAGGACGAATGTTCTCAAGGAGGAAATATTGTAATACCCTGTACTTCTACCTAGCTTAAATTCGTCCCAAAGATGTCAAAGACTTGTCTTAAATATGAATACACTTTATACTTGAATATTTTGACTTTTTATGGTGTGGGAAATTGAATAAGTTTTCATCGAAACCAAATTCGCCCTAAACTGACTCCCTGACATAAGCTATGTACTCAAAGGCTCAATTTTGTTCAAAATATTCATTTCATGTATCGAATTTCAAAATCGTTCATGTTCTCATGATCCCGTTCATACATGTCCACTAAATGATCTTTGGCTCATCAGTGTTCTTATCTTAAGGTAATAGTGTTCCTTAGATTTAGTTCCATGTTTAGTTACAACAATATTCTTAAGTATTAGTTATTGTTGAATATTCAATCACGTATTCATTTATATGTTTAGTCATGTATTCCATGCATCGGATATGCCAGTCCAGCATATAAATTCAGTCTATCAGTAGTCCTTAGCTTAATCAATCTCGTTCGAGGATGAATGTTCCCAAGGGGGAGATATTATAATACCCCGTACTTCTACCTAGCTTAAATTTGTCCCAAAGATGTCAAAGACTTGCCTTAAATATGAATACACCTTTATACATATGGAATTTTCATGATTTTAACTTTTCATGTGTGGAAAATTGAATAAGCTTTCCATCGATACCAAATTCACCAAAATTTTCATGATTTTGACTTTTCATAGGTTTTCATGAATCTATATATATAATAATTTAACCCACATAGAATCTATCACCCTACATGGAGTAGAATTCAAATTCTCATTATCCACATGAACAAGAGCAGCCCAATGATGAAATTCATATGAAAATCCATAAACTTGAATTTAAAAAGGGGATTTTTGGGCTTCATAGACGAAAGCAGTCCATGAATAAATATTGTTCATACTTTGGTTCGTAAATACATGAAGATTAACAGAGGAAATTCTTTATAAAGAATCTTTTATGAATAGTCTTAGATTGTTCTTGAGAGGTTTTAGAGAGAAGAGAGTGTATTTTTTATGAAAAATGGCTGAATCACATGTTAAAGGGGTTAAATAGCGTTGAGAAATTGACCCTTTTAACCCTGGACGTGCCTGGTAATTTCAGTAAAAATTTCCCGAATTGGACCCCTGGCACGACGCGATGGTATCGCGTTGTGTTACTGGAATTTGACAATTAAGAAATTGAGGGATGGCGTGATGCGGAGCCATCGCATTGCCTTTTTTTTATGATTTGGAACTTTGGCGCGACGCTGATGATATCGCGTTGAGACACTGTAAAAGGACAATTGCCAATTTAGCTTGCGGCGCAGCGCGCCACTGACCAATATGGCGCTATTTTACTATGAGAACTTGAAATAGTCATAACTTCTTTCCTAGTTATCAGATTTAGGAAAATTTTATATCAATGGAAAGCTTATTAAAAATACCATGTGTACAAAAGTGGATTTATCCTTCAAAGAAAGTTTCTAACATTCTTAGGAAAATTTCAAGCTAAGAAATAGGATGGGGTATTACAGTAATAATCTTCCTTAGATTTACTCGGTTTTATGTTCAGTTACAACTATAATCTTAAGTATCATTTATTGTTGCATATTCAGTCACACATTCATTTATTAGTTTAATCATGTATTCCATACATCAGATCTGCATGTCCAGCAATTAAACTTAGTCTATCAGCAGTCCTCAACTTAATTAGTCACATTCAAGGATGAATGTTCCCAAGGGGGAGAAATTATAATACCCCGTACTTCTACATAGCTTAAATTCAACACAATAATGTGAAAAACTTACCATAAATATGAATACACCTTTATACATTATGAATTTTCTATATTTTGACTTTTCATGGTGTGGGAAATTGAATAAGCTTTCCTTCAATACCAAATTTGCCCAAATCCGACACCCGGGCGTTAGATATGTACTCAAGGGCTAAGTTCAGTACACGATATTTAGTTCGTGTATCACGTTTTAGACTCATTCGTGTTCAAATTTTATTGTTCATACATGTTCTATAAATGATCTTAGGATAATCAGTGTTTTCAGCTTAAGATAATAGTCTTCTTTTGATTTACTCAGTTAAATGATCAGTTGCAGCTATAATCTTAAGTATCAGTTATTGTTGCATATTTAGTCACACATTCATTTATCAATTTAGTAATGTATTCTATGCATCCAATATGCATGTCAAATATTTAAACTCAGTCTATCAGCAGTCCTCATCTTAATCAGTCTCATTCGAGAATGAATGTTCTCAAGGGGGAGATATTGTAATACTCCGTACATCTACCTAGCTTAAATTCATACCAAAGATGTCAAAGACATGCCTTAAATATGAATTCACCTTTATACTTGTGGAATTTTAACGATTTTGACTTTTCATGGTGTGGGAAATTGAATAAGCTTTCCATCGATACAAAATTAGCCCAAATTTGGCACCTTGGCGTAATCTATGTACTCAAGGGCTCTGTTTTATTCACTATATTAAGTTTGTGTATCACGCCGAAGAGTCATTCATTTTCTCATGTTCCCATTCATACATGTGCACAATCTTAGGATCACCAGTGTTCTCAACTTAAGGTAATAGTCTTCCTTAGATTTACTCAGTTTTATGTTCAGTTATAGCAATAATCTTAAGTATCCGTTATTGATGCATATTTTGTCACGCATTCATTTATCAATTTAGTTATGTATTACATGCATCATATATGCATGTCCAATGTTTAAACTCAGTCTATCAGCAATTCTCATCTTAATCAGTTTCATTTAAGGACGAATGTTCCAAAGGGGGAGATATTGTAATACCCTGCACTTCTACCTAGCCTAAATTCATCCCAAAGATGTCAAAAACTTTCCTTAAATATGAAAACACCTTTATACTAGTTCAATTGTCAATATTTTGACTTTTCATGGTGTGGAAAATTGAATAAGCTTTCCATCTAAACCAAATTCTCACTAATCTGACACCCAGGCGTAAGCTATGTACTCAAGGGCTCAGTTCAATTCACAATATTCAGTTCATGTATGACATTTCAAAATCATTCATGTTCTCATGTTTCCGTTCATACACGTCCATTAAACGATCTTAGGCTCATCAGTGTTCTCAGCTTAAGGTAATAGTCTTTCTTAGATTTACTCAGTTCCATGTTCAGTTACAGCTATAATTTTAAGTATCAGTTATTGTTGCATATTCAGTCATGCATTCATTTATATTTTTAGTTATGTATTCCATGCATCAGATATGCATGCCCAGCATGTAAAATCATTCTATCAACGGTCCTCATCTTAATCAGTCTCATTCGAGGATGAATATTCCCAAGGGGGAGATATTGTTATACCCCGTACTTCTACCTAGCTTAAATATGTCCCAAAAATGTAAAAGACTTGTCTTAAATATGAATGCACCTTTATACATATGGAATTTTCATGATTTTAACTTTTTATAGTGTGGGAAATTGAATAAGCTTCCCATCGATACCAAATTCGCCCAAATTTTCATGATTTTGACTTGTCATACGTTTTCATGAATATCAATATATAATAATTTAACCCACATAAAATTTATCGCCCAACATGGAGTAGAATAAAATTTCTCACTATCCACATGAATAAGTGTAGCCTAATCATGAAATTCATAAGAAAATCGATAAACTTGAATTTAAAAAAGGGATTCTTGGGCCTTAAGGATGAAAGGAGCCCATTAATGAACACTATGCATACTTTGGTTCGTAAATAAAAGAATATTGATGGAGGAAATTCCTGATTCTAAATTTTCTATGAATAGACCTAGGTTGTTCTTGAGACATTTTTGAGTGAAGAGAGTGTATTTTGGGTGAAAAGTCGTTGAATCACGTGTTAAAGGGTTCAAATAGGGGTGGGAAACTAAGGGATGGCGCGAAGAGGAGCCTTCACATTGCCCCTTCTTTTGAGACTTGGAACTTTGGCACGGCACAGATGATATCATGCTAAGACACTGTAAAAGGACAATTTCCATTTCAGCTTGAGGCGCGGCGCGCCACTAACAAATATGGCACAATTTTACGATGGGAACTTCAGATAGTCATAACTTATTACGTGGTTATCCGATTTAGGCAAATTTTATATTGATGGAATTCTTATTAAAAATACCACGTGAAAAAAGGTGAATTCATCTTTCAAAGCAAGTTTTTGACCTTTTTGGGACAATTTCAACTTAGGAAAAAGTATGGGGTATTATAGTAATAGTCTTTCTTAGATTTACTCGGTACCATGTTCAGTTATAACTATAATCTTAAATATCATTTATTGTTGCATATTTAGTAAATAATTCATTTATTAGTTTAGTTATGTATTCCATGCATCAGATCTACATGTCCAGCATTTAAATTTAGTCTATTAGTAGGCCTCAACTTATATAGTCTCATTCGAGGATAAATGTTCCCGAGGGGAAGAAATCCTAATACCCCATACTTCTACATAGCTTAAATTCATCCTAAAGATATCAAAGACTCGCCTTAAATATGAATACACCTTTATACATATGGAATTTTCAAGATTTTGACTTTTCATGGTCTAGGAAATTTAATAAGGTCTCCATCGATACAAAATTCTCCCAAATACGACACCCGGGCATAAGATACAAACTCGTTTATCAGTTGGCCTTAGCTAAATCAGTCTCATTAGAAGACGAATGGTACCAAGGGAGAGATATTGTATTACCCAATACTTCTACCTAGCATAAATTCGTCCCAAAGATGTCAAATACTTGCCTTAAATATGAACTCCTTTACACATTAGGAATTTTCATGATTTTTACTTTTCATGATATGAGAAATTGAATAAGGTTTCCATCGCTACCAAATTCACCCAAATCCGACACCCGGGCGTAAGGTATGTACTCAAGGGCTCAATTCAGTTAACAATATTCAGTTTGCATATCACGTTTTAGAGTCATTCATGTTCTCATGTTCCCATTCATACATGTACAGTTAATGATGTTAGGCTCATCAGTGTTCTCAGCTTAAGGTAATAGTCTTCCTTAGATTTACTAAGTTCCATGTTCAGTAACAGCTATAATCTTAAGTATCAGTTATTGTTGCATATTAAGTCACTAATTTATTTATCAATTTATTCATGTATTCCAAGTATCGGATATTCATGTCTAATATTTAAATTCAGTCTATCAACAGTCCTCATCTTAATCAGTCTCATTCGAGGATGAATGTTCCCAAGGGGAAGAAATTATAATTCCCTGTAATTCTACATAGCTTAAATTCATTCCAAAGATGTCAAAGACTTTATATAAATGTGAATACAACTTTATACATGTAGAATTTTCAAGATTTTGACTTTTCATGCTATGGGAAATTGAATAAGGTTTCCATCAAAACCAAATTCACCCAATCCCTTTCGATTCACGGAATCTGATATGGGACACGATGGGAGTTTGCGTGTCTCGGTAGAAAAGATATCACCGGAGTATAGCACAAGATCGCCTTTTCTTACTGCCATGGGGTCGACCTGTGAACAAGGTAAACCCAATGGGAACCAAAAAATGGAGGGTACCGCATTGGGCAGAAGACGATCCAAAAAATGAAGGCTCACCCAGCTGAAGGAAGGGGGTGAGATAGGCAAGAGGTAGCTTGCTTCCAAGCCGGCCGGGCCGCGAGGAATCAAGAGAGCTTTGCCGGTGCTGACTTGTATCTCGGGTGACGGAATAAGGCAACACCCGGGCGTAAGCTATGTACTGAAGGGCTCAGTTCAGTTAATGATATTCAATTTGTGTATCCCATTTCAGAGTCTTTCATGTACTCATGTTCCGGTTCATACATGTTCAGTTAATGATCTTAGGCTCTTCAGTGTTCTCAGCTTAAGATAATAGTCTTACATAGTTATTCTCAGTTCTATATTCAGTTACAACTACAATCTTAAGTATCAGTTATTGTTGCATATTGAGTCACGCATTTATTTATCAATTTTTTCATGTATTCCAAGTATCAGATATTCACGTCCAATATTTAAACTCAGTCTATCAGCATACCTCAACTTAATCACTCTCATTTAAGGATGAATATTCCCAAGGGCAGATATTGTAATACCCCGTACTTCTGCCTATCTTAAATTCATCCCAAAGATGTCAAAGAATTGCCTTAAATATGAAAACACCTTTACACATGTAGAATTTTTATGATTTTGACTTTTCATGGAGTGTGAAATTGAATAAGCTTTCCATCGATACCAAATTCATCCAAATCTGATACCTGGGCGTAAGCTATGTACTCAAGGGCTCATTTGAGTTCACGATATTCAGTTCGTGTTATACGTTTTAAAGTCTTTCATGTTCTCATGTACCTGTTCATAATGTTCAGTTAATGAACTTAGGCTCATTAGTGTTCTCATCTTAAGGTAATAGTCATCCTTAGATTTACTCAGTTTCATGTTAAGTTACAACTATAATCTTATGTATCAGTTATTGTTACATATTCAGTCACACATTTATTTATCAATTTAGTCATGTATTCCAAGCATCGGATATTCATTTCCAATATCTAAACTCTGTCTATCAGTAGTCCCCAGCATGATCACTCTCATTCGAGGATGAATGTTTCGAAGGGGATATATTGTAATACCCCGTACTTCTACCTAGATTAAATTCATCCCAACGATGTCAAAGACTTGCCTTAAATATGAATACACCTTTATATATATGGAATTTTCATGATTTTTACTTTTCATGCAGTGGGAAATTGAATAAGCTTTCCCTCGATACCAAATTCATCCAAATCTGACACCCGGGCGTAAGCTATGTACTCAAGGGCTCTTTTAAGTTCACGATATTCACTTCGTGTAACATGTTTCAGTGTCATTCATGTTCTCATATTCCAGTTCATACATGTTTAGTTAATGATCTTAGGCTCATCAGTGTTAGCAGCTTAAGGTAATAGTCTTCCTTAAATTTCTCAGTTCCATGTTCAGTTACAACTATAATCTTATGTATCAGTTTTTGTTGCATATTCAGTCACACATTTATTTATCAATTTAGTCATGTATTCCTAGCATCAAATATATATGTCCAATATTTAAACTCAGTCTATTACAAGTCCTTAGCTTAATCAGTGTCATTCGAGGACAAATATTCCCAAGGGGAGATATTATAGTACCCCATACTTCTACCTAGCTTAAATTTGTCCCAAAGATTGAAAATAATTTCCTTAAATATGAATAAACCTTTATACATGTTTAACTTTCAATATTTTTACTTTTCATGGTATGGGAAATTGAATAAGGTTTCCATCGATACCAAATTCGCACAAAATCGACACCCGGGCGTAGGGTAAATACTCAAGGGCTCAGTGTAATTAATGATATTCCGTTCGTGGATCCCATTTTAGACTCGTTCATGTTCCCATGTTCCCATTTATACATGTTTAGTAAACTATCTTAGGATCATCAGCATTATAAACTTAGGGTAATAGTCTTCCTTAGATTTACTCAGTTCCATGTAAAGTTACAGCTATAATCTTAAGGGTCAGTTATTGTTGCATATTTAGTCACACAATCACTTATCAATTTAGTCATGTATTCCATGTATCAGATATGCATGTCCAATATTTAACCTCAGTCTATCAGCAGTCCTCTGCTTAATCAATCTAATTCGAGGACTATTTTTCCCAAGGGGGAGATATTGTAATACCCCATATTTCTACCTAGCTTAAATTCATCCAAAAGATGTCAAAGACTTGCCTTAAATATAAATAGACCATTATACTTGTTGAATTTTCAATATTTTGACTTATCATGTTGTGGGAAATTGAATAAGCTTTCCATCGAAACCAAATTCGCCCTAATCTGACACCGGAGCGTTAGCTATATCCTCAAGTGCTTAGTTCAATTCACAATATTCAGTTCATGTATCATATTTAAAAATCGTTCATGTTCTCATGTTCCCATTCATACATGTCCAGTAAATGATCTTAGGCTCATCAGTGTTCTCATCATATGGTAATAGTCTTCCTTAGATTTACTCGGTTCCATGTTCAGTTACAACTATAATATTAAGTATCAGTTATTGTTTCATATTCAATCATGCATTCATTATAAATTTAGTCATGTATTCCATGCATCAGATATGTATTCCAGCGTATAAACTCAATTTTTCAGCAGTCCTCAGCTTAATCAGTCTCATTCAAGGATAAATGTTATACCCTGTATTTCTACCTATAATAAATTTGTCCCAAAGATGTCAAAGACTTTCCTTAAATCTGAATACACCTTTATACATGTGGAATTTTCATGCTTTTGACTTTTGATTGTGTGGGAAATTTTATAAGCTTTCCATCGATACCAAATTCGCCAAAATTTGAAACCCAGGCTTAAGTTCTGTACTCAAGGGCTCAGTTCAGTTCGTGTATCACATTTTAGACTCGTTCATGTCCTCATGTTCCATTTCATAGATGTTCAGTAAATGATCTTAGGTTCGTTAGTGTTCTCAGTTTAAGGTAATAGTCTTCCTTAGATTTACTCAGTTCCATGATCAGTTACAGCTATAATCTTAAGTATCAACTATTGTGGCATATTCAGTCATGCATTCATTTATCAGTTTAGTTATGTAGTCCATGCATCAGATATGCAAGTCCATTTTATAAACTCAGTCTATCAGTAGTCCTCAGGTTAATTAGTCTCATTCGAGGATGAATGTTCCCAAGGGGGATATATTGTAATACCCAGTACTTCTACTTAGCTTAAATTCATCCCAAAGATGTCAAAGACTTCCCTTAAATATGAATACACCTTTATACTAGTGGAAGTTTCAAGATTTTTACTTTTCATGGTGTGGGAATTGAATAACCTTTCCATCGATACCAAATTTGCGCAAAAATGACACCCGTTCTTAAGCTATGTACTCAAGGGCTTAGTTAATTTCACGATATTCAGTTTGTGTATCACGTTTCAGACTCATTCATGTTCTCATGTTCCCATTCATTCATGTCCAGTAAATGATCATAGGATCATCAGTGTTCTAAGCGTAAGGTAATTATAATACCCCAAATCTGTTACCCGGTATGCTACACGGTGCTCATGACCCCAAAGGACCACAAACTAACCCATGACTTATATCTATACCTATATACTGCATAATGTAGAAATATAAACTGAATGTCCCTAAAGTTCAAAATTGACACATATTATCTGATAAAATAAAACATCTGGGTGGGATATGAATTACCCAAAACAAAAACTAAAATAGATTATCTGAACATAATGTATTCTGGATCACCTCTAAAATATGACTGTTTGAATAAGGAAGTGATGGGACATGTCCCTTACTAACTCCAACTAATAAAATAATTACAGAGATAAGAAATAATGATCATGTCATTAAAAGATGAGGAGTCACTGCTAATTCTGACAACTGAGACTTGAATCTACTGATGCTCTGGAGCTCATGCCTATGAACCTATGGTATAATACACCATAGCGCAAATGTGTCAATACTTTGAATGTACTGGTATGAATGTGAGGTAGGTTGAATTCATGGGGTTCATATGCATGAACAATAACAATAGCAGACTAACTATCATGAGCGTGAGAATACATTTATGAGACATAATAACTGATACTGATACCATGATAACTTGATTACTGAATCTTAATACTGATAAAATGACATACTAATAACTGATAGAACTGATAACATGAGTGATTGTATCTGACATTCCTGAATCTAATAGACCTAGCTGAGTCCCGTACTGTATCTAACAGTCCTGAAATCTGAAGAACTATCTGAGTTTTTTTGCTGACACTGATACTGAAACTGTGGGAGATAGTTATCCAAACGACATACCCCTAATACTCCATTATGGCTAAGTTGGGGTCCAATCTGTAACCCTAATTGGAAGGCCGTCAATACTGTGCCACTGATAAGGACAATATGTGAGTGACCCTCAACTAGCTGTTTACTCTAATTTGAATGGTGGGAACACTTAACTAGTAGGTTAAGCCACCTCATATACCCTCAACTAGCAGGTATGATGTTTCCTAAGAATTTCTCCTAAGAATCATACCCTTATTTTATAATGTGTGTTCCCATCCCTGGGTTCACTTGGTCCTAATTCCTACTCCGATCTAAATAGACTCTGAACATGATTTACTAAACTGAACATGGGTTGAGTTACTAAATTCCGTTGACTAACGGAATACTACAGATATATGTCAGCTGACTGAGTTCATGAGATCATAGAGATTTCTTTAGTCGTAAGATTGTCTAAAGTCTAAGGATTCATAGCTTGACTGAGAGTATCATGAAAACATGACATGGATCTAGGCACACTGCTAATATTTTGGGTACGAGTACCCCCAGAACTCGATAACTAACATCATAATCCATAATACATTTATAGAAGAAGTTCATCAAAATATGTGATAGGCATAACTTGTACATACATGGGGATTTCATGGTATCATGCTACTTAGGCACTTTTCCTTCATCTAGGCATTTAATCAAACATATTGTAGGCAAGGTATATGTAAACATCATTAGACAATAATTAAACATCATGGTTTATTTCTAATTTTATCATTCATGGGTTTAGTCATAGGTTTTCATGAATCTATATCTATAATAATTTAACCCACATAGAATTTATCATCCAACATGGATTGGAATTCAATTTATCATTATCCACATGAACAAGAGCTGCCCAATCATGAAATTCATAAGAAAATGATCATAGGCTCATCAGTGTTCTCATATTAAGGTAATAGTCTTCCTTAGATTTACTCAGTTCCATGTTCTGTTACAGCTATATTCTTAAGTATTAGTTATTATTGCATATTCAGTCATGCATTTATTTATCTATTTAATCATGTATTCTATGCATCAGATATGTATGTATAGTGCATAAACTCAGTCAATCAATAGTCCTCCGCTTAACCAGTCTCATTCGAGGATGAATGTTCCCAAGGGAGAGATACTATAGTACCCCATACTTCTACCTAGCTTAAATTCATCCAAAGATGTCAAAAATATGCCGTATATATGAATTCACCTTTATACACGTAAAATTTTTATGATTTTGACTTTTCATGGTGTGGAAAATTGAATAAGCTTTCCATCGATACTAATTTTATCCAAATTCGACACCCGGTCCTAAGCTATGTACTCAAGGGCTCAGTTCAGTTCACAATATTCATTTCGTGTATCACACTTCATATTCATTCATATTCTAATATTCCCATTCATACAAGTTTAGTTTATAATCTTAGGATAATCAGTGTTCTCAACTTAAGGTAACAGTCTTTCTTAGATTTACTAAATTCCATGTTAAGTTATAGCAATAATCATAAGTATTAGTTATTGTTGCATATTAAGTCACACATTTATTTATCTATTTAGTCATGTATTCTTTGCATCGGATATACATGTACAATATTTAAACCAAGTCTATCAGCAGTCCTCAGCTTAATCAGCCTCATTCGAGGATGAATATTCCCAAGGGGAGATATTGCAATACCCTGAACTACTCCCTAGCTTAAATTCATCCCAAAGATGTCAAATACATACATTAAATAAAAATACACCTTTATACTTATGGAATTTTCAAGATTTTAACTTTTCATGGTGTGGGAAATCGAATAAGATTTCCATCGATGCTAAATTTTGCAAAATCCGACATCAGGGCGTAAGCTATGTACTCGAGGGCTCAGTTCTGTACATAATATTCTGTTTATGTATCACCATTCAGAATTATTCATGTTCACATGTTCCAGTTCATACATGTCAAATAAATGATATTAGGCTCATTAATGTTCTGAGCTTAAGGTAATAGTCTTCCTTAGATTTATTCAGTTCCATGTTCAGTTACAACTATAATATTAAGTAAAATTTATTGTTACATATTCAATAACACATTTATGTATTATTTTAGTCATGTATTCCATGCATCAGATATGCATGTCCAGCATTTAAACTCAGTCTATCAACAGTCCTCAGCTTAATTAGTCTCATTCGAAGATAATATTCCCAAGTGGGAGAAATTATAGTACCCCGTACTTCCACCTAGATTAAATTCATCCCAAAGATGTCAAAGACTGGCCTTAAATATGAATACACCTTCATACATGTGGAATTTGTAAGATTTATCTTTTCATGGTATGGGAAATTGAATAAGATTTCAATCGATACCAAATTTTCCCAAATCCGATAGCCGAACCTAAGGTATGAATTCAAGGACTCAGTTCAGTTAACGATATTAAGTTCATGTATCATGTTTTAGACTCGTTCATGTACTTACGTTCACATTCATTCATATTCAATAAATGACTTAGGCTCATCAGTGTTCTCAGCTTAAGGTAATAGTCATCCTTAGATTTACTCAATTTGTATGTTCAGTTATAGCTATAATATTAAGTATCAGTTATTGGTGCATAATCCGTCACACATTTGTTTATCAATTTAGTCATGTATTCCATGTATCGAATATGCATGTCCCATATTTAAACTCAGTCTATTAGTAGTCCTTAGCTTGTTCAGTCTCATTCAAGGATGAATGTTCCCAAGGAGAGATATTATAATACACCATACTTCTACCTAGCTAAATTTCATCTTATAGATGTCAAAGACTTCCCTTAAATATGAATATAACTTTATACTTGTAGAATTTTTTAGATTTAGACTTTTCATGGTGTGAAAAATTAAATAAGCTTTCCATCGATACAAAATTCCCATAAATCCGACATCCGGGCGTATGCTATGTCTCAAAGGATCAGTTCTGTTCACAATATTCCGTTCATGTATCACCATTCAAAATTGTTCATGTTCTCATGTTCCCATTCGTTTATGTCAAATAAACGATCTTAGGCTCATCAGTGTTCTCAGCTTAAGGTAATAGTTTTGCTTAGATTTATCCAGTTCCATGTTCAGTTACAACTATAATCTTAAGTATAATTTATTGATGCATATTCAGTCACACATTCATGTATTAATTTAGTCATGTATTCCATGAATCGGATCTGAATGTCCAGCGTTTCAACTCAGTCTATCAACAATCCTCAGATTAATTAGTCTCATTCGAAGATGAATGTTCCCAAGGGGAGAAATTGTAAAACCTCGTACTTCCACCTAGCTTAAATTGTTCGTAAATATGTCAAAGACTTGCCTTAAATATGAATACAGAATTATACATGTGTAATTTTCAAGATTTTGACTTTTCGTGGTGTGGGAAATTGAATAAGCTTTCCATCGATGCCAAATTCTCCCAAATCCGACACCCAGGCCTAAGCTATGTACTCAAGGACTTAGATTAGTTCACGATATTCAATTCAGGTATCATATTTCAGACTCGTTCATGTACTCATGATCCCGTTCATTAATGTCAAATAAATGATATTAGGCTCATTAATGTTCTCAGCTTAAGGTAATAGTTTTCCTTAGGTTTACTCAGTTCCATGTTCAGTTAAAGCTATAATCTTAAGTATCAGTTATAGTTGCATATTCATTCATGTATATATTTATCAATTTAGTCATGTATTCCATCTATCGAATATGCATGTCCCATATTTAAACACAGTCTATCTGCAGTCCTCATCTTAATCAGTCTCATTCGAGGATGAATGTTCCCAAGGAGCGATATTGTAATATCCCGTACTTCTACCTAGCTTAAATTCATCTAATATATGTCAAACACTTGCCTTAAATATGAATATATCTTTATACTTGTGGAATTTTCATCATTTTGATTTTTCATGGTGTGGAAAATTTAATAAGGTTTCCATCGATACCAAATTCATCCAAATCCGACATCCGGGCATAAGCTATGTACTAAAAGGCTCAGTTCGGTTCACATTATTCCGTTCATGTATCACCATTCATAATCGTTCATGTTCTCATATTTCCGTTCATACATGTCAAATAAATAATCTTAGGCTCATCAGTGTTCTCGTCTTAAGATTAGTCTTCCATAGATTTATTCAATTCTATGTTCAGTTACAACTATAATCTTAAGTATCATTTATTGTTGCATATTTAGTCACACATTCATGTATTAATTTAGTCATGTATTCCATGCTTTGGACCTACATGTCCAATATTTAAACTCTGTCTATCAACACCCCTCAGCTTTAATTAGTCTTATTCGAGGATGAATGTTCCCAAGGAGGGAAAATTGTAATACCCCGTACTTTTACCAAAATTAAATTCATCACAAAGATGTAAAAAAATTGCCTTAAATATTAATACACCTTTATACATGTAGAATTTTCAAGATTTTGACTTTTAATGCTATGGGAGATTTAATATGGTTTCCATCGATACAAAATTAGCCCAAATCTGACACCCGCCTATTTACTCAAGGGCTTAGTTCAGTTCACGATATTCAGTTGATGTATCCCATTTTAAACTCGTTCATGTTCTCATGTTCCCATTAGTACATGTTCAGTAAACTATCTTAGTCTCATCATTCTTCTCAGCTTAAGATAATAGTCTTCCTTAGATTTACACAATTCCATGTTTAATTACAACAATATTCTTAAGTATTACTTATTGTTGCAAATTCAGTCACGCATTCATTTATCAGTTATTGTTGCATATTCAGTCATGCATTTATTTAGACATTTAGTCGTGTATTTTATGCATCAGATATGCATGTACAGTGCATTAACTCAGTCAATCAGTAGACCTCAGCTTAATCAGTCTCATTCGAGGATGAATGTTCCCAAGGGAGAGATACTAGAGTACCTCATACTTCTACCTAGCTTAAATTCATCCCAAAGATGTCAAAAATATGTCGTATAAATGAATACACATTTGAACACATAAAATTTTTATGGTTTTGACTTTTCATAGTGTGGGAAATTTAATAAGCATTCCATCGATACCAAATTTGTCCAAATTCGGCACCCGGGCCTAAGCTATGTACTAAAGGGCTCAGTTCATTTCACGATATTCATTTCATGTATCACATTTCAGATTTGTTCATATTCTCATATTCCCGTTCATACAAGTTCAGTTTATAATCTTAGGCTAATCAGTGTTCTAAACTTAAGGTAACAGTCTTTCTTGATTTACTAAATTCCATGTTAAGTTATAGCTATAATCATAAGTATCAGTTATTGTTACATATTCAGTCACACATTTATTTATCAATTTAGTCATGTATTCCCTGCATCGGATATACATGTCCAATATTTAAACTCAGTCTATCAGCACTCCTCAGCTTAATTAGTCTCATTCAAGGATGAATATTCCCAAGGGGAGATATTGTAATACCATGAACTTCTACCTAGCTTAAATTCTTCCCAAAGATGTCTCATATATGCCTTAAATATAAATACACATTTATACTTATGAAAGTTTCAAGATTTTTCCTTTTAATGATATGAGAAATTGATTAAGCTTTCCATCGATACCAAATTTGGCCCAATCGGACATACGGGCGTAAGCTATGTAATCGAGGGCTCAGTTCTGTTCACAATATTCTGATTATGTATCACCATTCAAAATCGTTCATGTTCTCATGTTCTCGTTCATACATGTCGAATAAACGATATAAGGTTCATCAATGTTCTCATCTTAAGGTAATATTCTTCCTTAGATTTATTCAGTTCCATGTTCAGTTACAACTATAATTTTAAGTATAATTTATTGTTACATATTCAGTCACGCATTCAGGTATTAGTTTAGTCATGTATTCCATGCTTCGGATCTGCATGTCCAGCATTTAAAATCAGTCTATCAATAGTCCTCAGCTTAATTAGTCTCATTCGAGGATGAATGTTCCTAAGGGGGAGAAATTGTAATACCCCGTACTTCCACCTAGCTTAAATACATCCCAAAGATGACTAATACTGGCCTTAAATATTAATACACCTTCATAGATGTGGAATTTTTATGATTTTAACTTTTCATGGTGTGGGAAATTGAATAAGATTTCCATCGATACCAAATTTGACCAAATCCGACACCCGGGCCTATGCTATATATTCAAGGACTCAGTTCAGTTAACGATATTCAGGTCATGTATCACGTTTCGGACTCGTTCATGTATATATGTTCGCATTCATTCAAATTCAGTAAATAATTTAGCCTCATCAGTGTTCTCAGCTTAAGGTAATTGTGATCCTTAGATTTACTCAGTTCCATGTTCAGTTACAACTATAATCTTAAGTATCAGTTATAGTTGCATATTCAGTCACACATTTGTTTATCAATTTATTCATGTATTCCATGTATCGGATATGCATGTCCATATTTAAAATTAGTCTATCAGCAGTCCTCAGCTTGATCATTCTCATTCAAAGATGAATGTTCCAAACGAGAGATATTATAATACCCCATACTTCTACCTAGCTTAAATTGATCTCATAGATGCCAATGACTTTCCTTAAATATGAATATACCTTTATACTTGTGGAATTTTCTTAGATTTTGACTTTTTATGGTGTGAAAAAATTGAATAAGCTTTCCGTCGATACCAAATTCGCCCAAATCTGATATCCGGGCGTAAGCTATATACTGAAAGGTTCTGTTCTCTTCATAATATTCCGTTTATGTATCACCAATCAGAATCTTTCATGTTCTCATGTTCCCATTCATACATGTCAAATAAATGATCTTAAGCTCATCAGTGTTCTCAGCTTAAGGTAATAGTCTTCCTTAGATTTATTCAGTTCCATGTCCAGTTACAACTATGATCTTAAGTATCATTTATTGATGCGTATTCAGTCACGCATTCATGTATTAATTTAGTCATGTATTCCATGAATTGTATCAGAATGTCTATCATTTAAATTCAGTCTATCAACAGTCCTCAGCTTAATTAGTCTTATTTGAAGGTGAATGTTCCCGAAGGGGAGAAATAGTAATACCCCGTACTTCCACCTAGCTTAAATTCATCCTAAAGATGTCAAAGACTTTCCTTAAATATGAATACACCTTTATACATATGGAATTAATAAGATTTTGACTTTTCGTGGTGTGGGAAATTGAATAAGCTTTCCATTGATACCAAATTCTCCCAAATCCGACACCCGAGCCTAAGCTATGTACTCAAGGACTTAGATCAGTCATGATATTCAGTTCAGGTATCATATTTCAGACTCATTCATGTACTCATGTTCCCATTCATTAATGTTCTGTAAATGATATTAGGCTCATCAGTGTTCTCAGCTTAAGGTAATAGTCCTCCTTAGGTTTACTCAGTTCCATGATAAGTTAAAGCTATAATCTTAAGTATCAGTTATAATTGCATTTTAATTCACGCATATATTTATCAATTTAGTCATGTATTCCATCTATCGAATATGCATGTCCTATATTTAAACTCAGGCTATCTGTAGTCCTCATCTTGATCAGTGTCATTCGAGGACGAATGTTTCCAAGGAGAGATATTGTAATACCCCATACTTCTACCTAGCTTAAATTCATCTCATATATGTCAAAGACTTGCCTTAAATTTTAATATACCTTTATACTTGTGGAATTTTCATCATTTTGATTTTTCATGGTGTGGAAAATTGAATAAGGTTTCCATCGATACCAAATTGATCCAAATCCGACATCCAGGCATAAGCTCTGTACTCAAAGTCTCAGTTCGGTTCACAATATTCCGTTCATGTATCACCATTCAGAATTATTTATGTTCTCATGTTCCCATTCATACATGTCAAATAAATGATCTTAGGCTCATCAGTGTTCTCAGCTTAAGGTAATAGTCTTCCTTAGAATTATTCAATTCCATGTTCAGTTACAACTATAATCTTAAGTAGCATTTATTGTTGCATATTTAGTCATGCATTCATGTATTAGTTTAGTCATGTATTCCATGCATCGGATCTGCATGTCCAGTATTTAGACTCTGTCTATCAACAACCCTCAGCTTAATTAATCTCATTCGAGTATGAATGTTCCCAAGGGGGAAAAATTGTAATACCCCATACTTTCATCTAGATTAAACTCATCGCAAAGATGTCTAACACTTTCCTTAAATATTAATAAACCTTTATACATGTGTAATTTTCAAGATTTTGACTTTTAATGCTATGGGAAATTTAATAAGGTTACATCGACACAAAATTCGCCCAAATTTGACACCCGGGCGTAAGCTATGTACTCTAGGGCTCAATTCAGTTCACGATACTCAGTTCATGTATCCTATTTCAGACTCCTTAATGTTCTAATGTTACCGTTTATACATGTTCAGTAAACTATCCTAGGCTTATTAGTCTTCTCAGCTTAAGATAATAGTCTTCCTTATATTTACACAGTTCCATGTTTAATTACAACTATATTCTTAAGTATCAGTTATTGTTGCATATTTAGTCATGCAATCATTTATTAGTTAGTGTTGCATATATTCAGTTACGCATTTATTTATCAGTTTAGTCATGTATTCTATGCATCGGATATGCATGTACAACGCATAAACACAGTCAATCAGTAGTCCTCAGTATAATCTACCTCATTCGAGGATGAATGTTCGATACTCTAGTACCCCATACTTCTACCTAGCTTAAATTCATCCGAAAGATGTCAAAAATATGTCGTATCTATGAATGTACCTTTATACACGTAAATTTTTTATGATTTTGACTTTTGATGGTGTGGGAAATTGAATAAGCTTTCCATCCATACCAAATTCGTCCAAATCCGACACCCGGGCCTAAGCTATGTACTCAAGGGCTCAGTTCAGTTCACGAAATTCATTTCGTGTATCACATTTAAGATTAATTCATATTCTAATATTCCCGTTCATACATGTTCAGTTTATAATCTTAGGTTAATCAGTGTTCTCAACTTAAGGTAACAGTCTTTCTTAGATTTACTAAATTCCATGTTAAGTTATAGCTATAATCATAAGTATCAGTTATTGTTGCATATTCAGTCACACATCTATTTATCAATTTAGTCATGTATTCCCAACATCGGATATACATGTCCAACATTTAAACTCAGTCTATCAGCAGTCCTCAGCTTAATCTGTCTCATTCGAGGATGAATATTCCCAAGGGGAGATATTGTAATACCCCGAACTTCTACCTAGCTTAAATTCATCCCAAAGATGTCAAAGACATACCTTAAATATAAATACACCTTTATACTGATGAAATTTTCAAGATTTTGACTTTTCATGGTGTGGGAAATTTAATAAGCTTTCCATCGATACCAAATTTTCCAAATCCGACATCAGGGCGTAAGCTATGTACTCGAGGGCTCAGTTCTGTTCACAATATTCTGTTTATGTTTCACCATTCAGAATCGTTCATGTTCTTATGTTCCCGTTCATACATGTCAAATAAATGATATTATGCTCATCAATGTTCTCAGCTTAAGGTAATAGTCTTCCTTAGATTTATTAAGTTCCATGTTCAGTTACAACTATAATTTTAAGTATAATATATTGTTACATATTCAGTCACGCATTAATGTATTAGTTTAGTCATGTATTCAATGCATCGGATCTGCATGTCCAGCGTTTAAACTCAGTCTATCAACAGTCCTCAGCTTAATTAGCATAATTCGAGGATGAATGTTCCCAAGGGGGAGAAACTGTAATACCCTGTACTTCCACCTAGCATAAATTAAACCCAAAGATGTCAAAGACTGTCCTTTAATATGAATAGACCTTTATACATGTGGAATTAGTAAGATTTTAACTTTTCAAGGTATGGGAAATTGAATAAGATTTCCATCGATACCAAAATTTCCCAAATCCGACACCCGGGCCTAAGCTATAAACTCAAGGACTTAGTTCAGTTAATGATATTCAGTTCATGTATCACGTTTCAGACTCGTTCATGTACTTACGTTCACATTCATTTATATTTAGTAAATGATTTAGGCTCATCAGTGTTCTCAACTTAAGGTAATAGTCATCCTTTGATTTACTCTGTTCCATGTTCAGTTACAACTATAATATTAAGTATCAGTTATTGTTGCATATTCAGTCACACATTTGTTTATCAATTTAGTCATGTATTCCATGTATCAGATATGCATGTCCCATATTTAAACTCAGTCTATCAGCAGTCCTTAGCTTGATCAGTTTCACTCAAGGATGAATATTCCCAAGGAGAGATATTGTAATACCCCATAATTCTACCTAGCTTAAATTCATCTCATAGATGTCAAATACTTTCCTTAAATATGAATATACCATTATACTTGTGGAATTTTTTAGATTTTGACTTTTCATTGTGTCGAAAATTGAATAAGCTTTCCATCGATACCAAATTCGCCCAAATCTGGCATCCGGGCGTAAGCTATGTACTTAAAGGTTCAGTTCTGTTCATAATATTCCGTTCATGTATCACCATTCATAATCGTTCATGTTCTTATGTTCCCGTTCATACATGTCAAATAAATGATCTTAGGCTTATCAGTGTTCTTAGCTTAAGCTAATAGTCTTCCTTAGATTTATTCAGTTCCATGTTCAGTTACAACTATAATCTTAAGTATCATTTATTGATGCATATTTAGTCACACATTCAAGTATTAATTTAGTCACTTATTCCATGAATCAGATCTGAATGTCCAGCATTTAAACTCAGTCTATCAACAGTCCTCAACTTAATTAGTCTCATTCAAAGATGAATGTTCCCAAGGGGGAGAAATTGTATTACCCCGTACATCCACCTAGCTTAAATTCTTCCTAAATATGTCAAAGTCTTGCCTTAAATATGAATACACATTTATACATTTGGAATTTTCAAGATTTTGAATTTTTATGGTGTGGGAAATTTAATAAGCTATGTACTCAAGGACTTAGATCAGTTCACGATATTCAGTTCAGGTATCACGTTTCAGACTCGTTCATGTACTAATGTTCCCATTCATTCATGTTCAGTAAATGATATTAGGCTCATCAGTGTTCCCAGCTTAAGGTAATAGTTTTCCTTAGGTTTACTCAGTTCCATGTTCAGTTAAAGATATTATCTTAAGTATAAGTTATAGTTGCATATTAATTCACGCATATATTTATCAATTTAGTCATGTATTCCATCTATTGAATATGCATGTCCCATATTTAAACTCATTCTATCTGCAGTCCTCATCTTGATCAGTCTCATTCGAGGACAAATGTTCCCAAGGAGAGATATTGTAATGCCCCATACTTCTAGCTAGCTTAAATTCATCTCATATATGTCAAAGAGTTGCCTTAAATATGAATATACCTTTATACTTATGGAATTTTTATCATTTTTATTTTTCATGGTGTGGAAAATTGAATAAGGTTTCCATCGATACCAAATTCATCCAAATCCGACATCCTAGCATAAGCTATGTACTCAAAGGTTCAGTTCGGTTCACAATATTTCATTCATGTATCACCATTCAAAATCATTCATGTTCACATGTTCCTATTCATACATGTTAAATAAACGATCTTTAGATCATCAGTGTTCTCATCTTAAGGTAATAGTCTTCCTTAGATTTATTCAATTCCATGTTCAGTTACAACTATAATCTTAAGTATCATTTATTGTTGCATATTTAGTCATGCATTCATGTATTTGTTTAGTCATGTATACCATGCATCGGATCTGCATGTCCAACATTTAGACTCTGTCTATCAACATGTTTCAGACTCGTTCAGTTACAACTATATTCTTAAGTATTAGTTATTGTTGCATATTCAGTCACACATTTATCTATCAATTTAGTTAGGCATTCCATTCATCGGATATGCATGTCCAACATATAAAATAAGTCTACCACTAGTCCTCATCTTAATTAGTCTCATTGGAGGATGAATATTCCCAAGGGAGAGATATTGTAATACCCCATACTTTTACCTAGCTTAAATTCTTCCCAAAGATGTCAAAGACTAGCCTTAAATATGAATACACCTCTATTCTTTTTAAATTTTCATTACTTTCACTTTTCAGGGTGTGGGAATTTCAATAAGCTTTCCATCGATACCAAATTCGCCAAAATCCAAAACACGGGTGTAACCTATGTACTCAAGGGCTCACTCCAGTTCACGATATTCAGTTCGTGTATCACGTTTTAGACTCGTTCATATTCTCATGTTCCCGTTCATACATGTTCAGTTAATGATCTTAGGTTCATCAGTGTTCTCAGCTTAAGGTAATAGTCTTCCTTAGATTTACTCAGATCCATGATCAGTTACATCTATAATCTTAAGTATCAGTTATTGTTGTATATTCAGTCACACATTTATTTATAAATTTAGTCATGTATTCCATGCATCGGATATGTATGTCCAACATTTAAACTCAGTCTATCAGCATTCCTCAGCTTAATTAGTCTCTTTCGAGGACGAATTTCCCAAGGGGAGATATTGTAATACCTTGTACTTCTACCTAGCTTAAATTTATCCCAAAAATGTCAAAAACTTACCTTAAATATGAATACATCATTATACTTGTGGAATTTTCAATATTTTGACATTTCATGGTGTGAGAAATTGAATAAGATTTCCATCGATACCAAATTCTCCAAAATTCGACACCCGGGCATAACCTATGTACTCAAGGGCTCAGTTCTATTCACATTCGTGTATCCCATTTCAGAATCATTTATGATATCATGTTCCCATTCATACATGCCAAATAAATGAGCTTAGGATCATCAGTGTTCTCAGCTTATGGTAATAGTGTTTCTTAGATTTACTCAGTTCCATGTTCAGTGACAGTTATAATATTAAGTATCATTTATTTTTGCATATTCAGTCACATATTCATGTATCAGTTTTGTCATGTATCTCATGCATCGAATATGTGTGTCAAGTGTTTAATCTCGGTTTATCAACAATCCTCATCTTAATTAGTTTCATTCGAGGATGAATGTTCCCAAGGAGGAGAAATTGTATTACCCCGTATTTCTAACTATCGTAAATTCATCCTAAAGTTGTCAACGACTTGCCTTAAATATGAATATACCTTTATACATATGGAATTTTAAATATTTTGACTTTGTATGGTGTGGGAAATTGAATATGGTTTCCATCGATACAAAATTCGCCCAAATCCTACACCCGGGCGTAAGCTATGTACTCAAGGGCTCAGTTCAGTTCATGATATTCAGTTCGTATATCTCGTTTCAGATTCATGATATTCAGTTTGTGTATCCCATTTCAGATTCATTCATGTTCTCATGTTCCCGTTTATATATGTTCAGTGAATAATCTTTGGATCATCAGTGTTCTCAGATGAAGCTAATAGTCTTCCTTAGATTTACTTAGTTCTATGTTCAGTTACAACTTTATTCTTAAGTATCAATTATTGTTGCATATTCAGGCACACATTCATTTATCATTTTAGTCATGTATTCCATGCATTGGATATGAATGTCCACTATATAAAATCAGTCTATCAGTAGTCCTCAGCTTAATCAAGCTCACTCGAGGATGAATGTTTCCAAGAGAGAGATATGGTAATACCCCATAGTTCTACCTTGTTTAAATTCATCCCAAAGATGTTAAAGACTTTCCTTAAATATGAATACACCTTTATTCTAGTGGAATTTTCATGGTTTTGACTTTTCATGGTGTGAGAAATTGAATAAGCTTTCCATCGATAAAAAATAAGCCCAAATCCGACACCCGGGCG
Organism: Capsicum pubescens; assembly: GCA_030864215.1. NCBI lineage: Eukaryota > Viridiplantae > Streptophyta > Magnoliopsida > Solanales > Solanaceae > Capsicum > Capsicum pubescens. The sequence continues at coordinate 247,455,817 of CM061548.1, forward strand.
GAAGCTATGTACTCAAGAACTCACTTCAGTTGACGATATTCAGATCATGTATCATGTTTCAGATTCGTTCTTGTTCTCATGTTCCCATTCATATATGTTCATTTAATGATCTTAGGCTCATCAGTGTTCTCAACTTAAGGTAATAGTCTTCCATAGATTTTCTCAGTTCCATGTTCAGTTACAACTATAATCTTAAGTATCCATTATTGTTACATATTTAGTCACGCATTTATTTATCAATTTAGTCATGTATTCCATTTATTGGATATGCATGTCCAACATTTAAACTCAGTCTATCAGCATTCCTCAGTTTAATCAGTTTCATTCGAGGATGAATGTTCCCAAGGGGAGATATAGTAATACCCTGTGCTTCTACCTAGCTTAAATTTATCCCAAAGATGTCAAAAACTTTCCTTAAATATGAATGAGTTAATACATAAAAATGACCCTAAAATTGACACCAAATTATAAATTTGACCTTAAACTTTGATAGTGCACAAATAGGACCTTTAACTATTCAAAACATGAACTAATATGACCTCCGATTTTGCAACCCCATGTGTGAGTCTCACTCACACCTATATGGAAAGGTAATCCAATCACACGGTGCCACGTCGTTAAAATGGCTGACTTGGAGAGAGGTCATATTTGTGTAGTTTTGAATAGTTAAAGTTCATATTTGTGTACTGTCAAAGTTTTGCTTTTTGTTTTAAAATGACGTCATTTTTATTATTATTATTATTATAATAATAATTTTTTTCTATTTCTATTGTAGCAACACCTAACTTCTTTTAATTCAAAAAAATTACTATTATTATTATTATTTTATTTATTTTTGTAGCAGCAACACCTAGCTTTTTTTTAATTAAAAAAAAATAGCCACTAGCAGGATCGAACCTGCACAGTAGGCTGAAGAAAGCACCCAAGAAGAGAAAATAACACCACTGGGCTATCTAAGTTCCTTGTTTCATGTGGTTCAACATTAATATACATACATAAATATATATTTTCTATTTTATATATATACAACGTAATTTTTTTACCAAGGGGGTTCGGGTGAACCCCATGGCAATCACGTAGGTACACCCCTTGTTAATTTAATAACATTTTAATTACGTTAATTTGATAACGTTATTAAAATATACTACAACTACTATCCTTAATAACATTAATTTAATAACATTTTATTAAAACTATAATTTTTTTATTTTTAGTATAGTTTCATCTTTAATTTAATATTTAAATAAATAATATTTAGATATATTATATAACTTTAATTCATCCCCTACTTTATAATATATATACATACTCGCTCAATTTTTTCTTATAAGGCTAACCCGCCTAATCAATAAATCTTCAATATTGCCCTTTTTCCGCAATGACAAAAGAAATTAGATGCCATATTCATCTTTGATCCAAAAATAATAAAAAAATAATAGTGAAGAGTCATTTAAAGGTCATATTTGTGCAATTTTGAATAGTTAAAGGTCATATTGGTGCACTGTCAAAGTTTAAGGTCATATTTATGTATTATGCCCTTAGATTTGAAGCTGGATGCGCCCAGTTTTGCGTGTTGAACATGCATTTTTCCACGTAGGTTGGAGGTCATATTTGTGCAGTTTTGAATAGTTAAAGGTCATATTTGTGCACTGTCAAAGTTTAAGGTGATTTTTATGTATTAACTCAATATAAATAAACCATTATACTGGCGGAATTTTAAAGATTTTGAGTTTTCATGTTGTGGGAAATTGAATAAGCTTACCATCAATACCAAATTTGCTCAAATCCGACACCCGGCCGTAAGCTACGTACTCAAGGGCTCACTTTAGTTGACAATATTCAGTTCGTGTATCACGTTTCAGACTCATTCTTGTTCTCATGTTCTCATTCATACATGTTCAGTTAATGATTGTTGGCTCTTCAGTGTTCTCAGCTTAAGGTAATAGTCTTCCTTAGATTTACTCAGTTCCATGTTAAGTTAAAGTTATAATATTAAGTATCAGTTATTGTTGCATATTTAGTCATGTATTTATTTATCAATTTAGTCATGTATTCCATGCATTGGATATGCGTGTCCTACATTTAAACTCAGTCTAACAACATTCCTCAGCTTAATCAATCTCATTCGAGGACGAATGTTCCCAAGGGGAGATATTGTAATACCCTGCACTTCTTAGCTTAAATTCATGCCAAAGATGTCAAAAACTTTCCTTAAATATGAATAAATCATTATAATTGTGGAATTTTCAAGATTTTTACTTTTCATGGTGTGGGAAATTGAATAAACTTTCCATCGATACCAAATTCGGCCAAATCTAACACCTGGGCGTAAGCTATGTACTCAAAGGCTTACTTTAGTGGAAGATATTTAGTTGGTGTATGACATTTCATACTTATTGTTGTTCTCATATTCCCATTCATATATGTTCAGTTAATGATCTTAGGCTCATCACTGCTCTCACCTTAAGGTAATAGTGTTCCTTAGATTTACTTAGTTCCATGTTCAGTTACACCTATAATCCTAACTATCAGTTATTGTTGCATATCCAGTCATCCATTTATTTATCAATTTGGTTATGTATTCCATGCATCAGATATGCATATCCAATATTTAAACTCAGCCTATCAATATTCATTAGCTTAATCAGTCACATTTGAGGATGAATGTTCCCAAGGAGAGATATCGTAATACCCTGTACTTCTACCTAGCTTAAATTCATCCCAAAGATGTCAAAAACTTACCTTAAATATGAATACTCCATTATACTTGTGGAACTTTCAAGATTTTGACTTTTCGTGGTGTGGGAAATTGAATAAGCTTTCCATCGATACCAAATTCGCCAAAATCCGACACCCGCGCGTAAACTATGTACTCAAGGGCTAAGTTAAGTTCACAATAATCAGTTCGTGTAACCCATTCTAGAATCGTTCATGTTCTCATGTTCCCATTCATACATGTTTAGTTAATGATCTTTGGCTCATCAGTTTTCTCAGCTTAAGGTAATAGTCTTCCTTAGATTTACTCAGTTCCATGATCAATTACAGCTATAATCTTAAGTACCAGTTATTATTGAATATTCAGTCACACATTCATTTATCAATTTAGTCAAGTATTCCATGCATCGTATATGCATGTCCAACATTTAAACTCAGTCTATCAGCATTCCTCAGCGTAATAAGTCTGATTCGAGGATGAATGTTCCTAAGGGGAGATATTATAATACCCCGTACTTCTACCTAGCTTAAATTCGCCCTAAAGATGTCAAAAACCTATCTAAAATATGAATACATCATTATACTTGTCAAATTTTCAAGATTTTTGACTTTTCATGGTTTGGGAAATTGAATAATCATTCCATCGATACCAAATTCGCCCAAATCCGACACCTGGGCCTAAGCTATATACTCAAGGGCTAAGTTCAATTTTCAATATTCAGTTCGTGTAACCCATTTCAGAATCGTTCATGTTCTCATATTCCAATTCATACATGTTCAGTTAATGATCTTTGGCTCATCAGTGTTCTCAACTAAAGGTAATAGTCTTCCTTTAAGTTACTCAGTTCCATGTTCAGTTACAACTATAATCTTAAGTATCAGTTATTGTTGCATATTCAGTCACACATTCATTTATCAATCTAGTCAAATATTTCATGCATCGTATATGCATGTTCAACATTTAAACTCGCTCTATCAACATTCCTCAGTGTAATCAGTTTCATTCAAGGATGAATGTTCCCAAGGGGAGATATTGTAATACCCCTTAATTTTACCAAGCTTAAATTCATCCTAAAGATGTAAAAAACTTGCCTTAAATATGATACATCATTATACTTGTGGAATTTTGAAGATTTTGACTTTTCATTGAGTGGGAAATTGAATAATCTTTTCATCAATACCAAATTCGCTCAAATACGACACCCGGGCGTAAGCTATGTACTGAAGGGCTCACTTCAGTTGACGATATTCAGTTGGTGTATGACATTTCATACTCATTGTTGTTCTCATGTTCCCATTTATACATGTTCCGTTAATGATCTTAGGCTCATCAGTGTTCTCAGCTTAAGGTAATAGTCTTTCATAGATTTCCTCAGTTACAGCTATAATCTTAAGTATCAGTTATTGTTCAATTTTTAGCCACACATTTATTTATCAATTTAGTCATGTATTCCATGCATCGGATATGCATGTCCAACATTTAAACTCAGTCTATCAGCTTTCCTCATCTTAATCAGTCTTATTCGATGATGAATGTTCCCAATGGGAGATATTGTAATACCCCGTAATTCTACATAGCATAAATTCATCTCAACGATGTCAAAAACGTGACTCAAATTTGAATACACCATTATAATTGTAGAATTTTAAAGATTTTGACTTTTCATGGTGGGGGAAGTTGAATAAGATTTCCATCGATACAAAACTCGCCAAAATCTGACACCCGTGCGTAAGCTCAGTACTCAAGGGCTATGTCCAGTTCACAATATTCAGTTCATGTATCCTATTTAAGAATACTTCTTGTTCTCATGTTCCGATTAATATATGTCAAATAAACAATCTTAGTCTCATAATTGTTCTCATCTTATGGTAGTCTTTCTTATATTTACTCAGTTCCATGTTCAGTTACAACTATAATATTAAGTATTATTTAGTGTTGTATATTAAGTCACGCATTCATGTATCGGATTAGTCATGTATTACATGCATTGGATCTACATGTCCAACATTTAAACATAGTCTATCAGTAGTCCACAGCTTAATTAGTATCATTCGAGGATGAATAAGGTTTCCATCGATACTAAATTCGCCCAAATTCGACAATCGGGCATAAGCTATGTACTAAAGGGCTCACTTCAGTTGACGATATTCAATTTGAGTATGGCATTTCAGATTCATTGTAGTTCTCGTGTTCCCGCTCATACATGTTTAGTTAATGATCCTAGGCTCATCAGTGTTCTCAGCTTAAGGTAATAGACTTCCTTAGATTTACTCAGTTCCATGTTCAGTTACAGCTATAATGTTAAGTATCAGTTATTGTTGCATATTAAGTCAAGCATTTATTTATCAATTTAGTCATGTATTCCATGCATCGAATATGCATGTCCAATATTTAAACTCAGTCTATCCACATTCCTTAACTTAATAAGTATCATTCATAGACGAATGTTCCCAAGGGGAGATAGTGTAATACCCTTTACTTCTACCTAGCTTAAATTCATCCCAAAGATGTCAAAAACTTTCCTTAAATATGAATACACCATTATACTTGTGGAATTTTCAAGATTATGACTTTTCAGGGTGTAGAAAATTGAATAAGCTTTCCATAGATAGCAAATTTACCCAAATCTGACACCTGCGCGTAAGCTATGTACTAAAGGGCTAAGTTCAGTTCTCAATATTCACTACGTGTAACCCATTTCAGAATCACTCATGTTCTCATGTTCCCATGCATACATGTTCAGTTCATGATCTTTGGTTCATCAGTGTTCTCAGCTTAAGGTAATAGTCTACCTTAGATTTACTCAATTCCATATTCAGTTACAGCTATAAACTTAAGTATCAGTTATTGTTGCATATTCGGTCACATATTTATTTATAAATATCATCATATATTCTATGCATCAAATATGCATGTACAATATTTAAACTAAGTCTATCAGCATTCCTCAGCTTAATCAGTCTCTTTCGAGGATGAATGTTACCAAGGGGAGATATTGTAATACCACGTACTTTTACCTTGATTAAATTCATCCCAAAGATGTCATAAACTTGCCTTAGATATGAATACATCATTATACTTGTGGACTTTTCGAGATTTTAACTTGTCATGTTGTGGGAAATTGAATAAGCTTTCCATCGATAAAAAATTCGCCCAAATCCGACACTCGGGCATACGCTATGTACTCAAGGGTTTATTTCAGTTGACGATATTCAGTTCATGTATTAATTTTCAGATTTGTTCTTTTTCTTATATTCCCATTCATACATGTCCATTTAATGATCTTAGGTTCATCAGTATTCTCAGCTTAAGGTAATAGCCTTCCTTAGATTTACTTTGTTCCATGTTCAGTTATAGCTATAATGTTAAGCATCGGTTGTTGTTGCATATTCAGTCAAGCATTTATTTATGAATTTAGTCATGTATTACATGCATCGAATATGTATGTCCAACATTTAAACTTAGTCTATCAGCATTCCTCAACTTAATCAGTATCATTCGAGGACGAATGTTCCCAAGGGGAGATAGTGTAATACCTTGTACTTCGACCTAGTTTAAATTCATCCCAAAGATGTCAGAAACATTCCTTAAATATGAATAAACCATTATATTTGAGGAATTTTCAAGATTTTGACTTTTCAGGGTGTGGAAAATTGGATAAGCTTTCCATAGATACCAAATTCGCCCAAATCCGACACCCGCGCTTAAGCTATGTACTCAAGGTCTAACTTCAGTTCTAAATATTCAGTTTGTGTAACCCATTTTAGAATCGTTTATGTTCGCATGTACTATTCATACATGTTCAGTTCATGATCTTTGGATTATCAGTGTTCTCAGCTTACGGTAGTAGTCTAGCTTAGATTTACTCAGTTCCATGTTCAGTTACAGCTATAATCTTAAGTATCAATTATTGTGGGACATTAAGTCACACATTTATTTATAAATTTAGTCATGTATTCCATGCATTGAATATGCATATCCAGCATTTAAACTAAGTCTATCAGCATTCCTCAGCTTAATCAGTCTCATTCGAGGATAAATGTTCCCAAGGGGAGATATTGTAATACCCCGTACTTCTACCTCGCTTAAATTCATCCAAAATATATCATAATCTTTCCTTAAATATGAATACAAAATTATACTTATGGAATTTTAAAATTTTTAACTTGTCATGGTGTGGAAAACTGAATAAGCTTTCCATCGATACCAAATTCGCCCAAATCCGACACTCGGGCGTATGCTATGTACTTAAGGGATCACTTCGGTTGACGATATTCAGTTCATGTATCAATTTTTAGACTTATTCTTTTTCTTATGTTCCCGTTCATACATATTCAGTTAATGATCTTGGGCTCATCAGTATTCTCAGCTTAAGGTAATTGGCTTCCTTAGATTTACTTAGTTCCATGTTCATTTACAGCTGTAATGTTAAGTATCGTTTACTGTTGCATATTTAGTCAAGCATTTATTTATAAATTTAGTCATGTATTTCATACATCAGATGTGCATGTCCAACATTCAAACTCAGTCTAACAACATTCCTCAGCTTAATCAGTCTAATTCGAGGACGAATATTCCCATGAGGAGATATTGTAATACCCTATACTTCTACCTAGCTTAAATTCATCCCAATGACATCAAAAACTTGTCGTAAATATGAATACACCATTATACTTGTGTAATTTTAAAGATTTTTACTTTTCATGGTGTGGAAAATTGAATAAGCTTTCCATCGACACCAAATTCACCAAAATCCGACACCCGCGCGTAAGCTATGTACTCAAGGGCTATGTTCAGTTCACAATATTTAGTTCGTATAAACCATTTAAGAATTGTTCATGTTCTCATATTCCCATGCATACATGTTCAGTTAATGATCTTAGGAATTTCAGTTCTCTCATCTTTAAGTAATAATCTACCTTAGGTTTACTCAGTTCCATGTTCAGTTACAACTATAATCTTAAGTATCAGTTATTGTAGCATATTCAGTCACACATTTATTTATAAATTTATTCATGTATTCCATTCATCAAATATGCATGTCCAATATTTAAACTAAGTCTATCAGCATTCCTCAGCTTAATCAGCCTCATTCAACGAAGAATATTCCCAAGGGGAGATAATGTAATACCCCGTACTTCTACCTTGCTTAAATTCCTCCCAAATATGACACAAAATTCCCTTATATATGAATACATCATTATACTTGTGGAATTTTCAAGATTTTAACTTGTCATGGTATGGGAAATTGAATAGGCTTTCCATCGACAAATCCGACACCCGGGCGTACGCTATGTACTCAAGGGTTCACTTCAGTTGACGATATTCAGTTCGTGTATCAATTTTTAGTCTTTTTATTGTTCTTATATTTCCGTTCATACATGTTTAGTTAATGATCTTAGGCTCATCAGTATTCCCAGCTTAAGGTAATAGTCTTCCTTAGATTTACTCAGTTCCATGTTCAGTTACAGCTATAATGTTAAATATTGGTTATTATTGCATATTCTGTCAAGCATTTATTTATAAATTTAGTCATGTATTCCATGCATCGGATATGCATTACCAATATTTTAACTCAATCTATCAGCATTCCTTAGCTTAATCAGTCTAATTCGAGGATGAATGTTCCCAAGAGGAGATATTGTAATACCCTGTACTTCTACCTAGCTTAAATTCATCCCAAACATGTCAAAAACTTTCCATAAATATTAATACACCATTATACTTGTGGAATTTTTATGATTTTGACTTTTCATGGTGTGGAAAATTAAATAAGCTTTCCATCGACACCAATTTCGCCAAAATCCGACACCCGCGCATAAGCTATGTACTCAAGGGCTAAGTTCAGTTAATGATCTTTGGCTCATCGGTGTTCTCAGCTTAAGGTAATAGTCTACATTAGATTTATTCAGTTCGATGTTCAGTTACAACTATAATCTTAAGTATCAGTTATTGTTGCATATTCAGTCACACATTTATTTATAAATTTATTCATGTATTTCATTCATTAAATATGCATGCCCAACATTTAAACAAAGTCTATCAACATTCCTCAGCTTAATCAATCTCATCTGAGGACGAATGTTCCCAAGGGGAGATATTGTATTACCTCATACTTCTACCTTTCTTAAATTCCTCCCAAAGATGTCATAAACTTTCCTTATATATGAATACATCATTATACTTGTGTAATTTTAAATATTTTAACTTGTAATTATGTGGGAAATTGAGTAGGCTTTCCATCGATACCAAATTCGCCCCAATCCGACACCCGGGCGTACGCTATGTACTCAAGGGTTCACTTCAGGTGACGATATTCAGTTTGTGTATGAATTTTCAGACTCCTTTTTGTTCTTATATTCCCGTTCATACATGTCCAGTTAATGATCTTAGGCTCATCAGTATTCTCAGCTTAAGGTAATAGTCTTCCTTAGATTAACTTAGTTCCATGTTCAGTTGCAGCTATAATCTTAAGTATCAGTTATTATTGTATATTCAGTCACACATTTATTTATCAATTTTGTCATGTATTCGATGCATCAGATATGCATGTCCAATATTTAAACTCAGTCTATGAGCATTCCCCAGCTTAATCACCCTCATTCGAGGATAAATGTTCCTAAGGGGAGATATTGTAATACCCTGTACTTCTACCTAGCTTAAATTCATCCCAAAGATGTCAAAAACTTACCTTAAATATGAATACACCATTATACTTGTGGAATTTTCAATATTTTTACTTTTCATGGTGTGGGAAATTGTATAAGCTTTCCATAGATACCAAATTCGCCCAAATTCGACACCCGCGTGTACGCTATGTACTCAAGGGCTAAGTTCAGTTCGTGTAACCCATTTCAGAATCATTTATGTTCTTATGTTCCCATGCATACATTTCCAGTTAATGATATTTGGCTCATCAGTATTCTCAGCTTAAGGTAATTGTCGACCTTAGATTTACTCAGTTCCATGTTCCGTTACATCTATAATCTTAAGTATTAGTCAATGTTGCATATTCAGTCACACATTTATTTATAAATTTTGTCATGTATTCCATGCATCGAATATGCATGTCCAACATTTAAACTAAGTCTATCAGCATTCCTCAACTTAATTAGTCTTTTTCGAGGACGAATGTTCCCAAGGGGAGATATTGTAATACCCCATACTTCTACCTTGTGTAAATTCATCCCAAAGATTTCATAAAATTTCCTTAAATATGAATAAATCATTATACTTTTTGAATTTTAAAGATTTTAACTTATCATGGTGTGGGAAATTGAATAAGCTTTCCATCGATAGCAAATTTGCATAAATCCGACACTCGGGCGTACGCTATGTACTCTAGGACACACTTCAGTTGATGATATTCAGTTCTTGTATATATATTTTAGACTCGTTCTTGTTCTTATGTTCCCGTTCATACATATTCAGTTAATGATCTTAGGCTCATCAGTTTTCTCAGCTTAAGGTAATAGTCTTTCTTAGATTTAGTCAGCTCTATGTTCAGTTGCCGCTATCATCTTAAGTATCAGTTATTGTTGCATATTCAGTCACACATTTATTTATAAATTTAGTCATGTATTCCATGCATCAGATATGCATGTCCAATATTTAAACTCAGCCAATCAGCATTTCTCCACTTAATAAGTCTAAGTTGAGGATTAATATTCCCAAGGGGAGATATTGTAATACCCTGTACGACTACCTAGCTTAAATTCATTCCAAAGATGTAAAAATTTTACCATAAATATGAATACACCAATATACTTGTGCAAGTTTCAAGATTTTGACTTTTCATTATGTGGGAAATTGAATAAAATTTCCATCGATACCAAATTAGCTAAAATTTGACATCTGCGCGTAAGCTTTGTACTCAAGGGCTAAGTTCAGTTCACAATATTCAGTTCGTGTAACCCATTTTAGAATCGTTCATGTTCTCATGTTCCCATTCATATATGTTCAGTTAATGATCTTTGGCTTATCAGTGTTCTCAGCTTAAGGTAATAGCCTTCATTAGATTTACTCAGTTTCATGTTCAGTTACATCTATAATCTTAAGTATCAGTTATTGTTGCATATTCAGTCACACATTTATTTATCAATTTAATTAAATATTCCATGCATCGAATATTCATGTCCAACATTTAAACTCAGTCTATCAGCATTCCTCAGCGTAATCAGTCTCATTCGAGGATAAATGTCCCCAACGGGAGATATTGTAATACCCATTACTTCTACCAAGATTAAATTCATCGTAAAGATGTAAAAAACTTGCCTTAAATATGAATACATCATTATACTGGTGGAATTTTCAAGATTTTGACTTTTCATTGTGTGGGAAATTGAATAAGCTTTAATTGATACCAAATTCGCACAAATCTGACACCAGGGCGTAACTATCTACTCAAGGGCTCACACCAGTTTACGATATTTAGTTGGTGTATGACATTTCACACTTATTGTTCTTCTCATGTTCTCATTCATACATGTTCAGTTAATGATCTTAGGCTTATCATTGTTCTCAACTTAAGATAATAGTCTACCTTAGATTTACTCAGTTCCATGTTCAGTTACAGCTATAATCTTAAGTATTAGTTACTATTTCATTTCCAGTCACGCATTTATTTATCAATTTAGTCATGTATTCCATGCATCAGATATGGATGTCCAACATTTAAACTCAGTCTATCAGCATTCCTTAGCTTAATCAGTCTTATTCGAGGATGAATGTTCCCAAGGGGAGATATTGTAATACCTTGTAATTCTACATAGCATAAATTCATCCCAAAGATGTCAAAAACGTGACTCAAATATGAATACTCCATTATACTTGTAGAATTTTAAAGATTTTGACTTTTCACGGTGGGGGAAGTTGAATAAGATTTCCATCGATACAAAACTCGCCAAAATCTGACACCCGTGCATAAGCTCAGTACTCAAGGGCTAAGTCCAGTTCACAATATTCAGTTCATGTATCCTATTTCAGAATAGTTCTTGTTCTCATGTTCCCATTAATATATGTCAAATAAACGATCTTATTCTCATAAGTGTTCTCATCTTATGGTAGTCTTTCTTATATTTACTCAGTTCCATGTTCAGCTACAACTATAATATTAAGTATTATTTATTATTGTATATTAAGTCACGCATTCATGTATCAGTTCAGTCATGTATTCCATGCATTAGATCTACATGTCCAATATTCAAACTCAGTCTATCAGCAGTCCTCAGCTTAATTAGTATCATTTGTGGATGAATAATGTTTCCATCGATACCAAATTCGGAATTTTCAAGATTTCTGACTTTTCATTTTTGGGAAAATGAATAATGTTTCAATCGATACCAAATTTGCCCAAATCTGACACCCGGGCAGAAGCTATATACTCAAGGGCTTTGTTCAGTTCATGATATTCAGTTCGTGGATCACATTTCGAACTCATTCATGTTCTCATGTTCCCATTTATACATGTTCAGTAAATGATCTTAGGCACATCAGTTCCATGTTCAGTTACAGCTATATTCTTAAGTATCAGTTATTGTTGCATATTCTGTAACGTATTCATTTATTAGTCTAGCTATGTATTCCCTTTATCGGAAATGCATGTCCAGCATATAAACTCAGTGCATTAGTAGTCCTCAACTTATCTATCTCATTCGAGGATGAATGTTCCCGAGGGACAGATATTGTATTACCCCATACTTCTACCTAGCTTAAATTAATCCAAAAGAAGTCAAACACTTGCCTTAAATATTAATACACCTTTATACTTATGGAATTTTCATGATTTTGACTTTTCATGGTGTGGGAAATTGAATAAGCTTTCCATCTATACCAAATTCTCCCGAATCCGACACCCGGGCGTAAGCTATGTACTTAAGGGCTCTGTTCTGTTTATGATATTGAATCATGTATCACATTTCAGACTCGTTCATATTCTTATAGCCCCTTTCTTACCTGTTCAATAGACGATCTTAATCTTATCAGTGTTCTCGGCTTAAGGTAATAGTCTTCCTTAGATTTACTCATTTCTATGTTCAGTTACATCTATAAAGTTAAGTATCAGTTATTATTGCATATTCAGTCATGCTATCCATTTATCAGTTTAGTCATGTATTCCGTGCATCTGATATGCATGTCTAGTGTATAAACTTAGTCTATCAGCAGTCCTTAGCTTAAGCAATCTCATTCGAGAATGAATATACCCAAGGGGGAGATATTATCAAACCTCCTAATTCTACCTAGCTTAAATTCATCCCAAATATGTCAAAGACTTGCCTTGAATACGAATACACCTTTATATATTAGGAATTTTAAAGATTTGGACTTTTCCTGGGGTGGGAAATTAAATAAGCTTTACATCGATACAAAATTCACCCAAATTCGACACCCGAGTGTAAGATATGTATTCAAAGGCTTAGTTCATTTTATGCTATTCAATTCATATATAATATTTGAGACTTGTTCATGTTCTCATGTTCCAGTTCATAAATGTTCAGTAAACGATCTTTTGTTCATCAGTGTTCTCATCTTAAGGTAATAGTCTTCCTTAGATTTACTTATTTCCAGATTCAGCTAGAAGTATACTCTTAAATATCATTTAGTGTTGCATATTTAGTCACACATTCATTTATTAATTCAAGTATGTATTCCATGCATCGGATATGCATGTCCTGCGTATAAACTTAGCCAATCAATTTACTTCAGCTTAATCAGTCTCATTCGAGGATGAATGTTCCCAAAGAGGAGATATTGTAATACCCCGTACTTCTACCTATCTTAAATTCTTCCCAAAGATGTCAATGACTTTACTTAGATATGAATACAACTATATACATGTGGAGTTTTCAAGATTTTAACTATTCATGGTCTGAGAAATTGAATAAGCTTTCCATCGATACAAAATTTGCCCAAATCCAAAATTAGGGCGTAAGCTTTGTACTCTAGGGCCTAGTTCAGGTCACGATATTAAGTTCATGTATAATGTTTTTGACACATTTTTGTTCTCATGTTCCCATTCGTACATGTTCAGTATATGATATTAGGCCCATCAGTGTTCTCATCTTAAGGTAATAATGTTCCTTAGATTTACTCTGTTCCATGTTCAGTTACAGATATAATCTTAAGTATCAATTATTGTTGCATATTCAGTCACACATTGATTTTCAGTTAAGTCATGTATTCCATGAATCGGATATGCATGTCTAGCATATAAAGTCAGTCTATCAAGAGTCCTCATCTTAATCAGTATCATACGAGGATGAATGTTCCCAAGGGGGAGATATTATAATACCCCATATTTCTACCATGTTTAAATTCATCCCAAAGATGTCAATGACTTTCCTTAAATATAAATACACCTTAATTCATATGGAATTTTCTAGATTTGGACTTTTTATGGTGTGGGAAATTGAATAAGCTTTCCATCGATACAAAATTCGCCCAAATCTGATACCCGGGCGTAAGCTATGTACTCAAGGGCTCTGTTATGTTCATGATATTCAATCATGTATCACATTTCAGACTCGTTCATGTTCTTATGGTCCCTTTCATATATGTTCAATAGAAGATCTTAAGCTCATCAGTGTTCTCGGCTTAAGGTAATAGTCTTCCTTAGATTTACTCATTTCTATGTTCAGTTACATCTATAATCTTAAGTATCAGTTATTATTGCATATTCAGTCATGCTATCAATTTATAAGTTTAGTCATGTATTCCATGCATCTGATATGCATGTATAGCGTATAAACTCAGTCTATCAGCAATCCTTAGCTTAAGTAATCTCATTCAAGAATGAATGTAACCAAGGGGAAGATATTGTCAAACCTCATAATTCTACCTATCTTAAATATATCCCAAAGATGTCAACGACTTTCCTTGAATATGAATACACCTTTATATATTAAGAATATTTAAGAGTTGGTCTTTCCCTGGGGTGGGAAATTAAATAAGCTTTACATCGATAAAAACTTCACCCAAATTCGACACCCGAGCGTAAGATATGTATTCAAGGGCTTAGTTCGGTTCATGATATTCAGTTCATATATAACATTTCAGACTCGTTTATGTTCTCATGTTCCAGTTCATAAATGTTCAGTAAACGATCTTAGGTTCATCAGTGTTCTCATCTTAAGGTAATATTCTTCCTTAGATTTACTTATTTCCATATTCAGCTAGAAGTATAATCTTAAGTATCAGTTATTGTTGCATATTTAGTTACACATTCATTTATTAATTCAGTAATGTATTCCATGCATCGCATATGCATGTCCAGCGTATAAACTTAGCCAATCAGTAGACTTCATCTTAATCAGTCTCATTCGAGGATGAATGTTCCCAAGGGGGAGACATTGTAATACCCTGTACTTCTACCTATCTTAAATTCTTCCCAAAGATGTCAATTACTTTCCTTAGATATGAATACACCTATATACATGTGGATTTTTCAATATTTTAACTATTCATGGTCTGAGAAATTGAATAAGCTTTCCATCCATACTAAATTTGGTCAAACCCAAAAACAGGACGTAAGCTTTGGTCTCTAGGGCCTAGTTCAGTTCACGATATTAAGTTCATGTATCATGTTCTTGACACATTCTTGTTCTCATGTTCCATCCGTACATGTTCAGTATATGATATTAGGCTCATCAGTGTTCTCATCTTAACGTAATAATGTTCCTTTGATTTACTCAGTTCCATGTTCAGTTACAGATATAATCTTAAGTATCAATTATTGTTGCATATTCAGTTACACATTCATTTTTCAGTTTAGTCATGTATTCCATGAATCGGATATGCATGTCTAGCATATAAAGTCAGTCTATCAGCAGTCCTCAGCTTAATCAGTATCATACGAGGATGAATGTTCCCAAGGGGGAGATATTATAATACCCCATATTTCTACCAAGTTTGAATTCATCCCAAAGATGCCAATGACTTACCTTAAATTTGAATACACCTTAATTCATATTGAATTTTCTAGAATAGAACTTTTCATGGTGTTGGAAATTGAATAAGCTTTCCATCGATACCAAATTTGCCCAAATCCGATACCGGGTGTAAGCTATGTACTCAAGGGCTCTGTTCTATTCATGATATTCAATCATGTATCACATTTCAAACTCATTAATGTTCTTATGGTCCCTTTAATACATGTTCAATACAAGATCTTAAGCTCATCAGTGTTCTCGGCTTAAGGTAATAGTGTTCCCTAGATTTACTCATTTCTATGTTCAGTTACATCTGTAATCTTAAGTATCAATATTTTTTGCATATTCAGTCACGCATTCAATTTACCACTTTAGTCATGTATTCCATGCATCTGATATGCATGTCCAGCATATAAACTCGGTCTATTAGTAGTCCTTAGCTTAATGAGCCTCATTCGAGAACGAATGCTCCCAAAGGGGAGATAATGTAATACGCTGAACTTCTAACAACCTTAAATTCCTCCCTAAGATGTCAATTACTTTAATTAAATATGAATATACCTTTATACATGTGTAATTTTCTAGATTTTGACTTTTCATGGAGTTGAAAATTGAATAACCTTTCCACTGATACCAAATTTGCCTAAATCCGACCCCCCGACATAAACTATGTACTCAAGGGCTCAGTTCAGTTTAAGATATTCAGTTCGTCAATCACATTTCAGACTCGTTCATATTATTATGTTCCCATTTATACATCTTCAATAAATGATCTTAGGTTCATCAGTGTTCTCAGCTTAAGGTAATAGTTTTCCTTAGATTTACTTAGTTTCATGTTCAGTTACAGCTATAATCATAAGTATCAGTTACTTTTGCATATTTAGTCAAGCATTCATTTATTAGATTAGTCATGTATTCCATGCATTCGATATGCATATCCAGCGCATAAACTCCATCTATCAGTAGTCCTCACCTAAATCAGTCTCATTCGAGGATGGTGTGGGAAATTGAATAAACTTTCCATCGATACCAAATTCTCCAAAATTCGACAATAGGGCATAAACTATGTACTCAAGGTCTCAGTTTAGTTAATGATTTTTAGTTTGTGTATCACATTTCTGAGTCATTCTTGTTCTCGTGTTCCAATTCATACATGTTCAGTGAATCATCTTAGGCTCATGAGTGTTCTCACTTAAGGTAATAGTCTTTCTTAGATTTACTCAGTTCCATTTTCAGTTACAGCTATAATCTTAAGTATGAGTTAGTGTTGCATATTCATTCACGCATTCATTTATCAGTTTAGTCATGTATTCCATGTATCAGATATGCATGTCCAGTATATAAACTTAGTCTATCAGCAGTCTCAGCTTAATTAGTCTCATTCGAGGATGAATGTTCATAAGGGGGAGATATTGTAATTCCCCGTACTTCAATCTAGCTTAAATTCAACCCAAAGATGTCAAAGACTTGCCTTAAATATGAATACACTTTTATACATATGAAATTTCAAGATTTTGACTTTTCATGGTGTGGGAAATGGAATAACATTTACATCGATACCAAATTCTCCCTAATCTGACTCCCGGACATTCGCTATGTACTCAAGGGATCAGTTCAGTTCAAGATATTCAGTTTGTGTATCTTGTTTCAGACTCGTTCATGTTCTCATGTTCCCGTTCATACATGTTCATTAAACGATCTTAGGCTAATCAATGTTCTCAGCTTAAGGTAATAGTCTTCCATAGATTTACTCACACATTCATTTATTAGTTTAGTCATGTATTCCATGCATCAGATATGCATGTCCTGCATATAAACTAATCCTATCAACAGTCTTTAGCTTAATCAATCTCATTCGAGGATGAATATTCCCAAGGAGGAGATATTGTAATGCCTAGTACTTCTACCTAGCTTAAATTTATCCAAAATATGTCAATGACTTTCCTTAGATATGAATACACCTATATACATGTGGAATTTTCAAGATTTTAGGTTTTCATGGTGTGGGAAATTTTATAATCTTTCCATCGATACCAAATTTGCCCAAATCCGACAATAGGGCATAAGCTTTGTACTCAAGGGCTCAGTTCAGTTCATTATATTTAGTTCGTGTGTCACTTTTTTGACTCATTATTGTTCTCATGTTCCCCATTCATAGATGTTCAGTAAATGATCTTAGGCTCATCAATGTGCTCAACTTAAGGTAATATTCTTCCTTAGATTTACTCAGTTCCATGTTCAATTACAGCTATAATCTTAAGTATAAATTATTGATGCATATTCAGTCACACATTCATTTTTCAGTTTAGTAATGTATTCCATGCATCAGATATCCATGTCCACCGTATAAACTCAGTCTATTAGTAGTCCTCACCTTAATCTATATCATTCGAGGACGAATATTCCCAAAGGGGTGGTATTGTAATACCTCGTACTTCTACCTACCATAAATTCATCCCTAAGATGTAAAAGACTTACCTTAAATATGAATACACCTTAAAACATGTGGAATTTTCTTGATTTTAACTTTTCATAGATCGAGAAATTTAATAAGCTTTCCATCGATACCAAATTTGCCCAGATCCGATACCCGGGCATAAGCTAAGTTCTCAAGGGCTCAGTTCTGTTTACAATATTCAATCATTTATCACATTTCAGACTCATTCATGTTCTCCTGGTCCCTTTCATACATCTTCAATAAACAATCTCAGGCCCATTAGTGTTCTCAGATTAAGGTAATAGTCTTTCTTAGATTTACTCATTTCCATCTTCGGTTACAGCTATAATATAAATTATCAGTTATTGTTGCATATTCAGTCGCACATAGCATTTATCAGTTTAGTCATGTATTCAATGCATATTATATGTATGTCCAACGTATAAACTCGGTCTATAAGTAGTCCTCATCTTAATTAGTCTCATTCGAGGATGAATGTTCCCAAGAGAAAGATATTGTAATACCCTATACTTTCTACCTACCTTAAATTCATCCTAAAGATGTCAATGCCTTTCCATAAATATGAATACACATTTATATATATGGAATTTTCAAGATTTTAACTTTTCATGGTATGAGAAATTGAATAAGCTTTCCATCGATACCAAATTCGCCCAAATCCGACCCCCGGGTGTAAGCTATGTACTCAAGGTCTAAATTTAGTTGACGATATTCAGTTCATCTATCACGTTTTAGAGTCATTCAAGTTCTCATGTTTCCATTCATACATGTTCAGTAAACGATCTTAGGCTCATCAGTGTTCTCATCTTAAGGTAATTATCTTCCTTAGATTTACTCAGTTTCATTTTCAATTACATCTATAATCTTATGTATCAGTTATTGTTGCATATTTATTCACGCATTCATTTATCAGTTTAGTCATGCATTCCATGCCTCCGTTATGTATGTCAAACATATAATCTCTCCCTATCAGCAGTCCTCACCTTAATAAGTCTCATTCGAGGATGAATGTTCCCAAGGGGGAGATATTTAATACCCCATACTTCTACCTTGCATAAATTCATCCAAAAGATATCAATGACTTGCCTTAGATATGAATACACCTATATGCATGTGGAATTTTCAAGGTTTTATGTTTTCATGGTGTGGTAAATTTTATAGTCTTTCCATTCATACCAAATTCGCCCAAGTCCGACAATAGGGCGTAAGCTTTGTACTCAAGGGCTTAGTTTAGTTCATGATATTCAGTTCGTGTATCACGTTTTTTACTCATTCTTGTTATCATGTTCCCATTCATAGATTTTCAATAAATGATCTTAGTCTCATCAATGTTCTCAACTTAAGGTAATATTCTTTCTTAGATTTACTAAGTTTCATGTTCAATTACAGCTATAATCTTAAGTATCAATTATTGTTGTATAGTCAGTCACACATTTATTTTTCCGTTTAGTAATGTATTCCATGAATCAGATATGCATGTCCAGCGTATAAACTCAGTCTATCAGTAGTCCTCAGCTTAATATGTATCATTCGAGGAGGAATGTTCCCAAAGGGGTGGTATTGTAATACCTCGTACTTCAACCTACCATAAATTCATCCCAAAGATGTCAAAGACTTACCTTAAATATGAACACACCTTAAAACATGTGGAATTTTCTAGATTTTAACTTTTCATGGTATGGGAAATTTAATAAGGTTTCCATCGATACCAAATTTGCCCAAATCCGATACCCGGGCGTAAGCTGTGTTCTCGAGGGCTCAGTTCTGTTCACGATATTCAACCGTGTATCACATTTCAGACTCATTCATGTTCTCATGGTCCCTTTCATACATGTTCAATAAACGATCTTAGGCTCATCAGTGTTCTCAAATTAAGGTAATAGTCTTCCTTAGATTTACTCATTTCCATCTTCAGTTACAGCTATAATCTTAATTATAAGTTATTGTTGCATATTCAGTCGCGCATACCAATTTTCAGTTTAGTCATGCATTCCATGCATCTGATATGTATGTCTAGCATATGAACTCGGTCTATTAGTAGTCCTCATCGTAATTTGTCTCATTTGAGGACGAATGTTCCTAAGAGGAAGATATTGTTATACCCCATTCTTTCTAGCTACCTTAAATTCATCCTAAAGATGTCAATGACTTTCCTTATATATGAATACACCTTTATATATATGGAATTTTCAAGATTTTGACTTTTCATAGTGTGGAAAATTGAATAAGCTTTCCATCGATACCAAATTTGCCCAAATCTGATCCCCGGGCGTAAGCTATGTACTCAAGGGCTCAATTTAGTTCACGATATTAAGTTTGTCTATCACGTTTTAGAGTCGTTCAAGTTTTCATGTTCCCATTCAAACATGTTCAGTAAACGATCCAAGGCTCATCAATGTTCTCATCTTAAGGTAATTGTCTTCCTTAGATTGACTCAGTTTCATGTTCAGTTACAGCTATAATCTTATGTATCAGTTATTGTTTCATATTAAGTCACACATTCATTTATCGGTTTAGTCATGCATTCCATGCATCCGTTATCCATGTCCAGCGTATAAACTCTGCCTATCTGCAGTCCTCGCCTTAATCAGTCTCATTCGAGGATGAATGTTCCCAAGGGGGAGATATTTAATACCCCATACTTCTACCTAGCTTAAATTCATTCCAAAGATGTCAACGACTTTCCTTAAATATTAATACACCTATATACATGTGGAAATCTCAAGATTTTGACTTTTCATGGTGTGGGAAATTGAATAAGCTTTCCATAGATTCCAAATTCGCATAAATCCAACAACAGGGAGTAAGATTTGTACTCAAAGGCTCAGTTCAGTTCATGATATTTAGTTCGTGTATCATGTTTCAGACTCATTCTTGTTCTCATGTTCCCATTCATATATGTTCTGTAAATGATATTAGGCTTATCAATGTTGTCAGCTTAAGGTAATAGTATTCCTTAGCCTTACTCGGTTCCATGTTCAGTTAAAGCTATAATCTTAAGTATTAGTTATGTTGCATATTCTATCACGCATTTATTTATCAGTTTTGTCATGTATTCCATGCATTGGATATGTCTGTCCAGTATATGAACTCAGTCCATCAGCAGTCCTCAGATTAATTAGTATCATTCGAGGATGAATGTTCCCCAGGGGGAGATATTGTAATACCTCGTACTTTTTTCTAGCATAAATTCATCCCAAAGATGTCAAAAACTTGACTCAAATATGAATACACCTTAATACATATGGAATTTTCTGGATTTTGACTCTTCATGATGTGGGAAATTAAAAAAGCTTTCCATCGATACCAAATTCTCCCAAATATGATACCCAGGCGTAAGCTATGTTCTCAAGGGCTCAGATCTGCTCACGATATTCAATCATATATCACGTTTCAGACTGGTTCATGTTCTTATGGTCCCTTTCATACATGTTTAATAAATGATCTTAGGCTCATCAGTATCAGTTATAGCTGCATATTTACTCACACATTCATTTATTAGTATAGTCATGTATTCCATGCATTGAATATACATGTCCAGCGTATAAACAAAGACTATTAGCAGTCCTTAGCTTAATCAATCTCATTCGAGGATGAATGTTCTCAAGCGGGATATATTGTAATACCACGTACTACTACCAAGATTAAATTTATTTGAAAGATGTCAATAACTTGCCTTAGATATGAATACACCTATATACATGTGGAATTTTAAAGATTTTAACTTTTCATGGTGTGGGAAATTGAATAAGTTTTCCATCGATACCAAATTAGCCCAAATACGACAACAGGGCGTAAGCTTTGTAATAAAGGGATCTATTCAGTTCACGATATTTAATTATGTATCACGTTTCTGACTCTTCTTTTTGTCATGTTCCCATTCATACATGTTCAGTAAATGATCTTAGGCTCATCAGTGTTCTCAACTTAACGTAATTATCTTCCTTAGATTTACTCAGTTCCAAGTTCAATTACAACTATAATCTTAAGTATCAATCATTGTTGCATATTAAGTCACACATTGATTTTTCAGTTTAGTCATGTATTCCATGCATAGGATATGTTTGTACATCCTACAAACTCAGTGTGATGCCCCGAAAAAAATTTCCGTTAAGATCTCGGACGAAAATGTGTTGAATTCTTTTCTTTATCGTGATTAATAATTTTTCTGTGTAGAATTTCTAGATATGCAACCCGTAATCGCTAAGAGCATTGAATAATCTTTCCAACAATATGTGGATCATCCAAAACGGACACTCGAGCGATGAGTTATGATCATTCCGATCTAAAAGTGAATAGTGGTGAACACTAAATGTGCAGGAAAAAAATACTGAGGCCAAGTGAATTTTAGGGTCAACTTCAAACGATCATAACTCCTTGTACATAATGATCTGGGTGAGATACTATATATCAACAGAAATCTCTGAAAGTCCTCTTTCCAATGAAATTGGTTTCATCCAATTTGGCCATCGGAGCAAAAAGTTATGGTCGATCTACTACAGCCTATCAAAACAGTCCACCAAAGGACAGATTTGACATTATTTGATTTTTAAGGGTATTTTGGTATTTTCCACTCCAATTCATCCTTGTAAACCATGGATTCAAGTCCAATAAAAGCATTCAATAACTCATTTTTCTCTAAAATTTCCTAAGGCTCAAACCCCAACCCTACTACTCTGAATTTCATCCTTCTATGTCTCTTGATTGAACTGTAGAAATTTCAAATTAATTTGGGATTCGAGTTGATCATGTTAAGGGCTTCGAGAAGCACCCTTTATTTTTATGAATAAAGTTCCGGAGTCGGATGTTCATATTCATCTTCCATTTTTAGGTATGTGCGGCTTTGAACAAGATTATCCTTTCGATCTTGTGCCCGGTATTTTTGTTGAAGTACATTGACATGAGATTTTACATGTTTTTCCATGAATTGGAAATATGGTTTTATATCTTATATTATTGTCCATGAGCTATGGGATTATGTCATCCGATAGGTGTATGATGTTGAGATAGAATTATGTCCAAAAAGTATTTGATTATGAGAGTATGATGATTTAATTTGTTAAGCCTTGATTTATACTATCATTCCACTATTCCATTATTATGAATTAATAATTGATATTGGAAATTCTATATCCCTACTATGGGTTGATGTCTCAAGTACCTCTAAATGAGAGTTGGATGGTAAATTGAGAAATATTGATATTGAAGTTGCAATGAGTCTTGGTATTTTCCGGATGGTTTTGATGAGTTAAATTGTTGAAAATATTATGTATTGATTCTTCATATCCTTGTCCAAATGTCAAGTCGGTTATGGTTCAATGTATTGATACCTTGTTGATGTTGAGGAAGATTAAAATGTTTTGAGCTAAAATGTGTTGAGTTAGGAATCCACAAATTGATATGATTTGATAAATGAGAAAGAGCTTTGATTTGGTCTTTATGATAGACCCTTGTGATGTTGTGGTGGATTTCCTAATGCGTTCTAAGCTTTTCGGGGAGTATTACTTAGCACCAAGAGGGAAATTTTGTATTTCCCCAAACCTATGTGCCACCGTAGGGTTGTTTGATGATGATATTATTGGCCAGAGAGCTCAATTGTGATTATTGCAGTTTTAAAGTCGTACTCCCTAGCAAAGAGTATGACGCTCCTGCCAACGGGGGTTTCAAACAATGGTATTCCACATAGTTCACGTGGGGTTGTCGGTTATAGGAAACTCCCCTGTCCATAAGAGTCAAGTTTATTAAAATACCGAGTCACTCCGAGTTTTGATGTGGTAAGTAAAGTTGCCTATGATAATCTATAACGATTTATGAGGTTTTTCTACTATATTTCCTATCTAAGATGTTATGAGTTGCATGATTCAATGTTACTCAAGCCAGGTGTGTCATTATGGTCCGTATGTATGTTTTTACGAAATTTATGATATTAATTATATTTTGCATGTGCCCCTACATACTCAGGACGTACCTTGTGCTGACCCAAATATTTCTCTATGGGCTACATTCTTACCATGATGTAGGTTCAGGTACTCAGCCGCAGCCACGACAGTGATATCCGAGGGCCGCATCTACGTTCCTTCAGTGGTGAGTCCTCGTGTTTCGAAGACCAAGTTGCTAGTTTTTGTGCTAGTCCTCATGTTTCGAGGACCAATTTGCTAGTCCTCATGTGATTCCTTTGGTCTGTTGAGTGATTTGGGGGTTTGTCCCAATGGCTCGTTGATTTTGTTGTATAGAGGCTATGTCAGAGTAGTGTATTGTTGGGTTGGTTTGTGTATAGACATTCCATATATGTACAGTCTAACCATATTCCGTGCCATGTGCGATGTGATATGATATGTACTTATATATATATCCTTAGCGTAGCGTGTATGTTGTTGTGTTAGAACCCAAGGGTAGTGTTTTGGCTTAAAGGGTTAGCTTGAGGGTACGTGTAGCCTTGGGCACCGTGTGGCATCTCGGGATGATATTTTGGGGTGTTACAAACTTGGTATCAGAGCCTAAGGTTGTGAAAAGTCCTAGGGAGTCTGACAAGCCACGTTACATAGAGTTTTGAGCATCGATGTGTAGCGTGCCACACCTATGATAAGGAGGCTGCGGGGGGTTCTAGGAAAAGTCATTTCTTTCTTTCTACAAAAGTCTATCATGCTTATAATTGTTTCATTCTACTTTTAATTCGTGCGTTCTTACGACAGAAACTGCCTCCATGTTGTGCTCGCGAAAACAATAACCAACCTCAACCCATTGATCTATTACATGAGACGATATCCCATGCCGAATTTCGGGTAGCTTTTCAGACGCTAGCCCAGGTAGTTACCGCCAATACTCAGGTCAATGCTCCACCTCTGCAAGAGAATAATTTGGCAGCAGCATGAATTCATGATTTTATGCGGATGAATCCTCTAGAGTTTCATGGGTCGAGAGAAGGTGAGGACCCGCAGATATATGTTGATGAAATGTAGAAAATTACACAGATTATGCAAGTGACCGAGGAAGAAAGTGTGGAGCTGGCTTCTTATCGGTTAAAGGATGTTGCCTATGACTGGGTGCAGATGTGGAATAAGGGTAGAGAGAAAGATACATCTCCGGTGACATGGTAATTATTCCAAGATTCTTTCTTGGATAGATTCTTTCCTCTTGAGTTACGAGAAGCTAAGATAGAAGAGTTTCTGAATTTGAGACAAGGCTCCATGTCAGTTAAGGAGTATTGTCTTAACTTTAATCAGCTATCGAAGTACGCTCCCAATATGATGGATGACTCGAGGACTAGTATAACCAAGCTTCTGACTGGGGTGTCGAGTTATGTGGTGAAAGAATGTAGATCTTCTATGATCAATAGGGATATTGATCTTCCTAGGTTAATGATTTACGCCTAACAGATTTAGTCTTACAAGATAAAGGAAAGAGAAAGAGTTAGAAGAATTAAGAGAGTTAAATAGTAGCAACAGTGTTATGGTGAGACTAGATTCTCTGGAAGGAGTCGCCCTCAGTTTCAGAGATGTCCATTTATAACTGCGCCTTCCTCAGCTAGTGCTCCCGTATATCGGGGTTGGCAGGAGCTCAGGAATAAGTCGGTACCTTCCAGTTTTTAGGACAGTGTAAGAAACCGCCCTCATCCTCCTTTATGTTCTAAGTGTGGTGAAGACCATTTTGGGGGGTGTAATTGTGATGCCCCAGAAAAAAAAAATTCATTAAGATCTCGGACGAAAATGTGTTGAATACTATTCTTTATCATGATTAATAATTTTTTATGTGGAATTTCTGGATATGCGACCCATCATCTCGTAGAGCATTGAATAATCTTTCCAACGATATGTGGATCATCCAAAATGGACACTCGAGCGATGAGTTATGATCATTCCGATATAACTGTGAATAGTGGTGAACAGTCAATGTTTAGGAAAAAAAATACTGAGGCCAGGCAAATTTTAGAGTCAACTTTAAACGATCATAACTCCTTGTAAATAATGATTTGGGTGAACTACAATATATCAACAGAAATATCTGAAAGCCCTTTTTCCAATGAAATTGGTTTCATCCAATTTGTCCATCGGAGAAAAAAGTTATGATCGATCTACTTCAGCCTATCAAAATAGTCCACCAAAGGACAGATTTGACATTATTTCATTTTAAGGGTATTTTGGTCATTCCCGCTCCAGTACATCCAGGTAAACCATGGATTCAAGTCCATTAAGAGCATTCGATAGCTCATTTTTCTTCAAAATTTCCTAAGGCTCAAACCCCAACCCTACTACTCCAAATTTCATCCTTCTATGTCTCTTGATTGAACCGTAAAAATTTCAAATTAATTTGGGATTCGAGTTGATCATGTTAAGGGCTTCGAGAAGCACCCTTTATTTTCGTGAATAAAGTTTTGGAGTCGAAAGTTCATATTCATCTTCGATTTTTAGGTATGTGGGGCTTTGAACAAGATTATCCTTTCGATCTTGTGCCCGGTATTTTTGTTGAATTACATTGACATGAGATTTTACATATTTTACCATGAATTGTAAATATGGTTTATATCTTATATTATTGTCCATGAGCTATGGGATTATGTCATCCAATAGGTGTATGATGTTGAGATTGAATTATGTCCAAAAACTATTTGATTATGAGATTATGATGATTTAATTTGTTAAGCCTTGATTTATACTATCACTCCACTATTTCCTTATTATGAATTTATAATTGATATTGGAAATTCTATATTCCTTCTATGGGTTGATGTCTCAAGTACCTTTAAATGAGAGTTGGATGGCAAATTGAGAAATGTTTATATTGAAGTTGCAATGAGTCTTGGTATTTTTCGGATGGTTTTGATGAGTTAAATTGTTGAAAATATTATGTATTGAGTCTTCATATCCTTGTCCAAATGTCGAGTCGGTTATGGTTCAATGCATTGATACCTTGTTGATGTTGATGAAGATTAAAATGTTTTGAGCTAAAATGTGTTGAGTTAGGAAACCACAAATTGATATGATTTGATAAATGAGAAAAAGATTTGGTTTGGTGTTTATAATAGTCCCTTGTGATATTGTAGTGGATTTTCTAACGCATTCTGAGCTTGTCGAGGAGTAGTACTTAGCACCGAGAGGGATATTTGGTATTTCCCCAAACCTATGTGCCACCGTAGGGTTGTTTGATAATGATATTATTGGCCAGGGAGCCCGATTGTGATTATTTTAGTTTTAAGGTCGTACTCCCTGGAAAGGAGTATGACGCTCCCTCCAACAGGGGTTTCAAACGTTGGTATTCGACGTAGCTCACGTGGGGTTTTCGGTTATAGGAAACTCCCCTGTCCATAAGAGTCATGTACATTGAAATACCGAGTCACTCCGAGTTTTGATGTGGTAAGTCAAGTTGCCTATGATGATCTATAATGATTTATGAGGTTTTTCTCCTACATTTCTTATCTAAGATGTTATGAGTTGCATGATTCAATGTTACTTCAACCAGGTGAGTCATTATGGTCCGTATGTACAATTTTACGAAATTTATGATACTATTTATATTATGCATGTGCCCCTACATATTCAGTACGTATCTTGTGCTGACCCACATATTTCCCAATGGGCTTCGTTCTTACCATGATGTAGGTTGAGGTACTCAGCTGCAGCCGCGACAGTGATATCCGAGTGACACATCTACGTTGCTTCTGTGGTGCATCCTCATAGTTCGAGGACCAAGTTGCTAGTTTTGGTGTTGTTGTTTGGTGATCCCTTTGGTTTGTTGAGTCGGTTGGGGGTTCGTCGCAATGGCTCATTGATTTTTTTGTATAGAGGATATGTTAGAGTAGTGTATTGTTGGGTTGGTTTGTCTATGGACATTCTATATATGTACAGTCTAAGGATATTCCATGACATGTGCAATGTGATTTGATATGTACTTATATATATATCCTTAGCGTTGCGTGTATGTTGTTTTGTTGGAACCCAAGGGTAGTGTTTTGGCTTAAAGGGTTAGCTTGAGGCTACGTGTAGCCTTGGGCACCGTATGGCATCCCAAGATGAAATTTTGGGGCGTTACAAACTTGGTATCAGAGCCTAAGGTTGTGAAGAGTCCTGGGAGTCTGACAAGCCACGTTACGTAGAGTTTTGAGCATCGATGTGTAGTGCGCCACACCTATGATAAGGAGGCTACGGGGTGTTCTAGGAAAAGTTGTTTCTTTCTTTCTACAAGAGTCTATCATGCTTACAACTATTTCGTTCTACTGTTAAATCGTGTGTTCTTACGACAAAAACTGCCTCCACGTTGAGCTCGCGAAAACAATAACCAACCTCAACCCATTGATCCATTACATGAGACGATATCCTATGCCGAATTTCGGGAAAATTTTCAGATGCTAGCCCAAGCAGTTACCGCCAATACTCAGCCCAACGCTCCACCTTTGCAGGAGAATAATTCGGCAACAGCATAAATCCGTGATTTTATGCGGATGAATCCGCTAGTATTTCATGGGTCGAGAGCAGGTGAGGACCCGCAGATGTATGTTTATGAAATGTGGAAAATTACACAGATTATGCATGTGACTGAGGAAAAAAGTGTGGAGCTGGCTTCTTATCGGTTGAAGGATGTTGCCTATGACTTGGTGCAGATGTGGAATAAGGGTAGAGAGGAAGATACCGCTCCGGTGACTTGGCAATTGTTCCAAGATGCTTTCTTGGATAGATTCTTTCCTCTTGAGTTACGGGAAGCTAAGATAGAGGAGTTTATAAATTTGAGACAAGGCTCCATGTTGGTTAAGGAGTATTTTCTTAAGTTTAATCAGCTATCGAAGTATGCTCCCAATATGATGGCTGAATCGAGGACTACTATGAGCAAGTTTCTAACTAGGGTGTCGAGTTATGTGGTGAAAGAATGTACATCTGCTATGATCAACAGGGAGATTGATCTTCCTAGGTTAATGATTCACGCCCAATAGATTGAGTCAGATAAGATAAAGGAAAGAGAAAGAGTAAGAGGGATTAAGAGAGTCAGATCGGAGCAACAGGGGTCTGGCAGACTAGATTCTCTGGAGGGAGTCGCCCTCAATTATAGAGACATCCATTTATACCTGCACCTTCCTCAGCTAGTGCTCCTGTATATTCGTATATCGGGGTAGGCAGGAGCTCGGGAATAGGTTGGTACCTTCTAGGCCTCAGGACAGTGTAAGCAACTGGCCTTATCCTCTTTCATGTGCTAAGTGTGGTAAACACCATTTTGGGGAGTGTTATATTGCGCAACGGGGCTTTTTTGATTGTGGCAAGTTGGGCGACATACTTAGAGACTGCCCGTTTGCCAGAAAGCGGAGTCGTGATGCCCATCCCCAGATTCAGGCTACCAGTGCCCCACCTCCCGCAGCCCATCCAGTTCCTCCTCAGGGTGATTCATCTAGTACTATTAGCGGTTAATGCTAGAATCATTTCTATGCTATACTACCTCATTAGGAGGAGGAGGACTCTCCCGATGTTGTCACTGGTATGCTCTGTGTTTTTTTTTATGTCTATGTGGTGATGGATCCCGGTTTGAGGTTTTGTTATGTGACACCTCTGGTTGCTGTAAATTTTGAAACGGATCCTGAACTAATTTCTGAGCCTATTTTGGTTTCTACTCTGGTAGGAGAGCCTGTCATTGCTAATCGGGTGTATAAGAAATGTCCCATTACTGTCTTTCATCGGGTTATGTATGCTGATTTGATTGAACTAGATATGGTTGACTTTGATATCATTCTGGGTATGGATTGGCTTCACTCATGCTATGCATCTATTGATTGTTGTGCCCGTGTGGTCAAGTTTTAGTTTCCTGATGAACCTATCCTCAAATGGTCCGGGAGTTCTGTGATTCCTAAGGGTCGTTTTATATCCTATCTCAAAGCTAGGAAATTGATTTCCAAGGGTTATATCCACCATTTGGTTCGGGTTAAAGAGACTAAGTCTGAAACCCCGACCATTCAGTTAATTAATGTTGTTAATGAGTTTCTTTATATATTTCCAAAATATCTCCCTGGAGTACATCTTTATAGAGAGATAGAGTTTAGAATTGACCTTCTTCCCAATACTCAGCCTATTTCCATTCATCTGTATCGCATGCCTCCCGCGGAACTTAAAGAGTTGAATGAGCAATTGAAAGATCTTTTAGACAAAAGCTTTATCAGACCTAGGGGTGCACCTATCCTGTTTGTGCTTAAGAAAGATGGTTCTTTGCGGATGTGTATTGATTAATGGCAGCTTAATAGGGTTACTATCAAGAATAAATATCCGCTTCCTCGAATTGATTATTTATTTGATCAATTGCAAGGTGCGAGCTACTTTTCAAAGATAGACCTCATATTCGGTTATCACCAACTTATGGTTAGGGAATGTGATATCCCCAAGACAGCCTTCCGAACCCGTTACGTTTATTTTGAATTTCTAGTGATGTCTTTTGGGTTAACTAATGCTCCAGCGGCTTTCATGGATCTTATGAACCGTGTATTACGGCCATATATGGATTTATTTGTAATAGTGTTCCTTGATGATATTCTTATTTACTCCCGAAGTGAGGGTGATCATGCAGATCATCTTCGAATCGTGTTGGAAACTCTTCGAACTCATTGGTTGTATGCTAAGTTCAGTAAGTGTGAGTTCTGGCTGAACTCTGTAGACTTCTTAGGTCATGTTGTTTCTTCCGAAGGTATTAGAGTTGATCCTCAAAAGATAGAGGCTATAAAGAGTTGGCCTAGACCTATTTCTCCTTCTGATATCCGAAGTTTCTTGGGTCTAGCTTGTTATTATAGTCATTTTGTTGAAGGGTTTTCATTTATTGCGTCTCCTATGACCCTTTTGACCCAAAAGAAAGTGAAGTTCCTGTGGTCCGAATCTTGCGAGAAGAATTTTCAGGAGTTGAAAACTCGACTCACTTCAGCGCCTGTGTTCACTTTGCCTGACGGTGTTGATGGTTTTATGGTGTATTGTGATGTTTACAGTGTCGATTTGGGTTGTGTATTGATTCAAAAGGGAAAGGTTATAGCTTATGCTTCCAGGCATCTAAAGCCTCACGAGAAGAATTATCCTACCCATGACCTTGAATTAGCTGCCGTGATTTTTGCTTTGAAAATCTGGAGACAATATTTGTATGGTGTCCATGTTGATGTCTTCACGGACCATAAGAGCTTGCATTATGTAGTCACCCAAAACAAGTTGAATCTTAGGCAGAGACGGTGGTTAGAACTGTTGAAACATTATGATATAAGTGTTCTATATCATCCGGGCAAGGCCAATGTAGTAGCAGATGCCCTTAGTCGGAAGTCCATGGGCAACGTAGCATATGTGGAGATTGGTAAGAAGGAGTTGGCCTGTGAGGTACATCATTTGGCTAGATTGAGGGTTAGGTTGTTTGGTGATGCTGAGGGTAGTATAAGAGTGCAAAGCGGTTCCGAATCCTCTTTAGTTTCGGAAGTGAAGGAGAATCAAGATAGGGATCCTACCTTGGTCAGGTTAAAAGAGTCAGTTAAAGAACAAAAGTTTGAGGTTTTGTCCCAAGGGGAGATGGAGTTTTGAGACTCCGAGGAAGATTATGTGTTCCTGATGTTGATAACTTGAAGAAGAGGATTATGGAGGAAATGCATGGTATGCGATACTCCATCCATCCTAGTGCTACCAAGATGTACCATGATTTGCAGGAAATCTATTGGTGGAACGGTATAAAGAGGAACATAGCAGAATTTGTGGCGAAGTGTTCCACGTGTCAACAGGTTAAAATAGAGCATCAAAGGCCCAGTGGCGTGATGCAAGATTTTAGCATTCCTACTTGGAAGTGGGAAGAAGTGAATATGGACTTCATAGTTGGTTTGCCTCCTTCTCGTCGCCATCATGATTCGATTTGTGTTGTCGTAGATCGACTGACGAAATCTGCTCATTTCTTGCCTGTGCATTCATCGTATACAGCTGAATATTATGCTAGAATATATATTCGGGAACTCATCAGACTTCATGGAATCCCTTTGGCTATTATTTTTGACAGAGGTACTCGGTTTACCTCTCAGTTTTGGAAATCTTTCCAGAAGGGTCTCGGTACCTAAATTCATTTAAGTTCTGCTTTCCATCCGCAAACAGATGGTCAGGACGAGCGGACCATTCTGACTTTAGAAGATATGTTGATGGCTTGTGTGCTTGATTTTAAAGGTAGTTGGGATGAGCACTTAGTATTAATCGATTTTGCTTACAATAACAGTTTTCCTGCTACTATTGGAATGACCCCGTTTGAAGCTTTGTATGGTAGAAGGTGTAGATCACCCATTGGTGGTTTGAAGTTGGTGAGGATACCGTTACTGGACCGGATGCAGTGTTCGAGGCCATGGAGAGGGTTAAGTTAATTTGGAAAAGGTTAAAAACCGCCCAAAGTCATCAAAAATCATACTTAGAAGCAAGGAGGAAAGACCTTGAATTTAATGTTGGTGATTTAGTGTACTTGAAAGTTTCACCCATGAATGGGGTGAAGAGATTTGGGAAGAAAGGGAAACTAAGTCCCCGTTACGTTGGTCCCTATAAGATTGTGGATCGCATTGGGAAGGTAGAGTATAAGGTTGAATTGCCCGCGGAGTTATCTAACGTCCATCCGATTTTCCATTATTCTATGCTTAAGAAGTCTATTGGTGATTCTGTTGTGATTGATCCTTCTGAAAGCTCGAGTATTCAAGATAGTCTTTCATATGAAGAGATTTTGGTTGAGGTTTTTGACTTTCAAGTTCGTAGGCTAAGAAACAAGGAAGTTCCTTTGGTTAAAGTGCTTTGGCGAAATCAATCTGTGGAGAGTGCTACTTGGGAAGCCAAAGCGGATATTCGCGCCAAATATCCCCACCTCTTACCTACGAATCCTGAGCATGTCAAAGGTATCATTCTCTTTTGATTTAATCCTAATTGCTATGTTTATCTTGGCTTGTGTGTTTTCTACGATATCAAAAAAAATCTACAATGGAGTATATGCTTGAGCGAGATGATTTTTCTCTATATAGTCATTTTCATAGTATTCTTGACCTACCTATAAACATTCGAGGATGAATATTTCCAAGAGGGAGATGATGTGATGACCCGAAAAAATAAAATACGTTAAGATCTCGTACAAAACTGTGTTGAATTCTACTCTTTATCGTGATTAATAATTTTTTTGTGGAATTTCAGGATATACGACATCATCGCGTATATCATTGAATAATATTTCCAACGATATGTGGATCATCTAAAATAGGCACTCGAGCGATGAGTTATGATCATTCCGATCTAACCGTGAATAGTGGTGAACAGTAAATGTGCAGGAAAAAATAATGAGGCCAGGCGAATTTTAGGGTCAACTTCAAACGATCACAAATCCTTGAACATAATGATCTGGGTGAGCTACTATATATCAACAGAAATATCTGAAAGTACTATTTCCAATTAAATTGGTTTCATCCAGTTTGGCCATTGGAGCAAAAAGTTATGGTCGATTTACTTCAGCCTATAAAAACAGTCCACCAAAGGACAGATTTGACATTATTTGATTTTTAAGGGTATTTTGGTCATTCCCACTCTAATTAATCCAGGTAAACCATGGATTTAAGTCCATTAAGAGCATTCAATAGCTAATTTTTCTCAAAAATTTCCTAAGGCTCAAACCCCAACCCTACTACTCCAAATTTCATCCTTCTATGTCTCTTGATTTAACCGTAGAAATTTCAAATTGATTTGGGATTCGAGTTGATCATGTTAAGGGCTTCGAGAAGCACCCTTTATTTTTGTGAATAAAGTTCCGGAGTCGGAAGTTCATATTCATCTTCCATTTTTAGGTATGTGGGGCTTTGAACAAGATTATCCTTTCGATCTTATGCCCTGTATTTTTGTTTAATTACATTGACATGAGATTTTACATGTTTTACCATGAATTGGAAATATTGTTTTATATCTTATATTATTGTCCATGAGCTATGGGATTATGTCATCCAATAGGTGTATGATGTTGAGATGGAATTATGTCCAAAAAGTATTTGATTATGAGAGTATGATGATTTAATTTGTTAAGACTTGATTTATACTATCATTCCACTATTCCATTATTATGAATTAATAATTGATATTGGAAATTCTATATCCCTACTATGGTTTGATGTCTCAAGTACCTCTAAATGAGAGTTGGATGGCAAATTGAGTAATGTTGATATTGAAGTTTCAATGAGTCTTGGTATTTTTCGGATGGTTTTGATGAGTTAAATTGTTGAAAATATTATGTATTGAGTCTTCATATCCTTGTCCAAATGTCGATTCAGTTATGGTTCAATGCATTAATACGTTGTTGATGTTGAGGAAGATTAAAATATTTTGAGCTAAAATGTGTTGAGTTAGGAATCCACAAATTGATATGATTTGATAAATGAGAATGTGATTTGATTTGGTCTTTATGATAGACCCTTATGATGTTGTGGTGGATTTCCTAATGCATTCTGAGCTTGTCGAGGAGTTGTACTTAGCACCGAGAGGGAAATTTGGTATTTCCCCGAACCTATGTGCCACCGTAGGGTTGTTTGACGATGATATTATTGGCCAAAGAGCCTGATTGTGATTATTGCAGTTTTAAGGTCGTGCTCCTTGGCAAGGAGTATGACGCTCCCTCCAACGAGGGTTTCAAACGTTTGTATTCCACGTAGCTCACGTGGGGTTGTTGGTTATAGGAAACTCCCCTGTCCATAAAAGTCATGTTTATTGAAATACTGAGTCACTCCGAGTTTTCATATGGTAAGTCAAGTTGCCTATGATGATCTATAATGATTTATGAGGTTTTTCTCCTACATTTCCTATCTATGATGTTATGAGTTGCATGATTCAATGTCACTCAATCCAGTTGTGTCATTATCGTCAGTATGTACGTTTTTACCAAATTAATGATATTATTTATATTTTGCATGTGCCCCTACATACTCAGTACGTATCTTGTGCCGACCCACATATTTCTCTATGGGCTACATTCTTACCATGATGTAGGTTTAGGTACTCTGCTACAGTCGCGACAGTTATATCCGAGTGCCGCATCTACGTTTCATCAGTGGTGATTCCTCATGGTTCGAGGACCAAGTTGATAGTTTTGGTGCTGTTGTTTTGTGATTCCTTTGGTCTGTTGAGTCAGTTGGGGGTTTCTCCCAATGGATCGCTGATTTTGCTGTATAGAGGCTATGTCAGACTAGTGTATTATTGGGTTGGTTTGTGTATAGACATTCCATATATGTGCATTCTAATGATATTTTGTGCCATGTGTGATGTGATATGATATGTACTTATATATATATCCTTAGCGTGGCATGTATGTTTTTGTACTGGAACCTAAGGGTAGTGTTTTAGTTTAAAGGGTTAGCTTGAGGCTACGTGTAGCCTTGGGCACCGTGTGGCGTCTCGGTATAATATTTTGGGGTGTTACACTCAGTCTATCAGCAGTCCTTATCTTAATCAGTATCATTCCAGGATGAATGTTCCCAAGAGGGAGATATTGTAATACCTCGTACTTCTACCTAGCATAAATTCATCCCAAAGATATCAAAGACTTACCTTAAATATGAATACACCTTAATACATGTGGAATTTTTTCTAGATTTTGATAATTCATGGTATGGAAAATTGAATAAGGTTTCCATCAATGCAAAATTTGCCCAAATCCTACACCCAGCCGTAAGCTATGTTCTTAAGGGATCAGTTCAATTCACAATATTCAATCGTGTATCACGTTTCAGACTCGTTCATGTTCTCATTGTCCCTTTCATACATGTTAAATAAACTATCTTAGTCTCATCAGAGTTCTTGGCTTAAGGTAATAGTCTTCCTTATATTTACTCATTTTCATATTCAATTACAGCTATAATCTTAAGTATAAGTTATTTTTTCATATTCAGTCGGACATTCCAATTATCAGTTTGGTCATTTATTCCATGCATCTGATATGCATGTCCAGCATATAAACTTGGTCTTTTAGTAGTCCTCATCTTAATCAGTCTAATTTGAGGATGAATATTCCCAAGGGAGAGATATTGTAATACACCATACTTTTACCTACCTGAAATTCATCCAAAAGATGTTAATGACCTTCCTTAAATATGAATATACGTTTATACATGTGAAATTTTCAAAATTTCTACTTTTCAAGGTGTGGGAAATTGAATAAGCTTTCCATCGATACCAAATTCGCCCAAATCCGACCCCCGAACGTAAGCTATGTACTCCAGGGTGCAGTTCAGTTCACGATATTCTGTTCGTCTATCATATTTTATACTATTTAAAGTTCTCATGTTCCCATTCATACACATTTTGTAAACGATCTTTGGCACATCAGTGTTCTCAGCTTAAAGTAATAGTCTTCCATAGATTTACTCAGTTTCATGTTGAATTACAACTATAATCTTAACTATCAGTTATTGTTGCATATTTAGTCTCATATTTATTTATTAGTTTATTCATGCATTCCGTGCATCGAATTTACATATACAACATATAAACTCAGCCTATCAGCAGTCCTGACCTTAATCAATCTCAGTCGAGGATGAATGTTCACAAGGGGGAGATATTATAATACCCCGTACTTCTACCTAGATTAAATTCATCCCAAAGATGTCAATGACTTGCCTTAAATATGAATACACCTATATACTTTTGGAATTTTCAAGATTTTGACTTTTCATGGTGTGGGAAATTGAATAAGTTTTCCATCGATACCAAATTCACACAAATCTTCCAACAGGGCGTAAGCTTTGTACTCAAGGTCTCAGTTCAGTTCACAATATTTAGTTCATTTATAACGTTTCAGACTAATTCTTGTTCTGATATTCCCATTCATACTTGTTCATTAAATGATTTTAGGCTCATCAGTCTTATCAGCCTAAGGTAATAGTGTTTCTTAGACTTACTCGGTTCCAAGTTCAGTTAAAGCTATAATCTTAAGTATTAGTTATTGTTGTATAATGAGTCACACATTTATTTATCAGTTTCTTCATTTATTTCATGTATCGGATGTTCGTGTCCAGTATATGAACTTAGTCTATCAGCAGTCCTCAGCTTCTTCAGTATCATTCGAGGAAAAATGTTCCGAAAGGGGAGAAATTGTAATACCTCGTACTTCTACCTAGCATAAATTCATCCCAAATATCTCAAAGACTTACCTTAAATATGAATACAACTTAATACATGTGGAATTTTCTAGATTTTAACTTATCATGGTGTGGGAAATTGAATAAGCTT
This sequence comes from Capsicum pubescens, assembly GCA_030864215.1. Classification (NCBI taxonomy): domain Eukaryota; kingdom Viridiplantae; phylum Streptophyta; class Magnoliopsida; order Solanales; family Solanaceae; genus Capsicum; species Capsicum pubescens. The sequence goes on from CM061548.1 coordinate 247,493,125, forward strand.
TCCATCGACACCAAATTCACCCGAATCCGATACCCGGACATAAGCTATATTCTCAAGGGCTCAGCTCTGTTCCCGATATTCAATCATATATCATGTTTTTGACTCGTTCATGTTCTTATGGTCCTTTTCATACATGTTCAATAAATGATCTAAGGCTCATCAGTGTTCTCGCATTAAGGTAATAGTCTTTCTTAGATTTACTCATTTATATGTTTAGTTATAGCTATAATCTTAAGAATCAGTTATTGTTGCATATTCAATCACGCATTCCATTTATCAGTTTAGTCATGTATTCCATGCATATGATTTGCATGTCCAGCGTATAAACTTGGTCTATTAGTAGTCCTCATCTTAATCAGTCTCATTCGAGGACGAATGTTCCCAACGGGGAGATATTGTAATACCCCAAACTTCTACCTACCTTAAATTCATCCCAAAGATGTGAATGACTTTTCTTAAATATTAATAAACCATTATACATGTGGAATTTTCAAGATTTTCACTTTTCATGGTGTGGGAAATTGAATAAGCTTTCCATCGATACCGAATTCGCCTAAATCCGACCCCCGGGCGTAAGCTATGTACTCAAGGGCTCAATTTAGTTCACGATATTCAGTTCTTCTATCACGTTTCAGAGTCGTTAATATTTTCATGTTTCCATTCATACTTGTTCAGTAAACAATCTTAGGCTCATCAGTGTTCTAAGCTTAAGCTAATAGTCTTCCTTAGATTTACTCAGTTTTATGTTCAGTTACAGCTATAATCTTAAGTATCAGTTATTTTTACATATTTAGTCATGCATTCATTTAACATTTTTGTCATGTGTTCCATGCATCAGATATGCATGTCCAGAGTATAAACTCAGTCTATCAGTAGTTCTCACCTTAATCAGTCTCATTCAAGGATGAATGTTCCCAAGAGGGAGATATTGTAATACCTCATGCTTCTACCTACCTTAAATTCATCTCAAAGATGTCAATGACTTGACTTAAATGTGAATACACCTAAATACACATGGAATTTTCAAGATTTTAACATTTTATGGTGTGGAAAATTGAATAAGCTTTCCATCGATACCAAATTCCCCCAAATCCGACAACAGGGCGTAAGCTATGTAATCAGGGGCTCAGTTTAGATCACGATATTTAGTTTGTGTATCACGTTTCAGAATCGTTCTTGTTCTCGTGTTCCCATTCATACATGTTTAGTTAATGATCTTAGGATCATCAGTGTTCTCAGCCAAAGTTAATAGTCTTCCTTACATTTACTTAGTTCTATTTTCAATTACAGATATAATCTTAAGTATCGATTAATGTTGCATATTCAGTCCTTCATTCATTTATCAGTTTACTCATGTATTCCATGCATCGAATATGCATGTCCCACACATAAACTTAGTCTATAAGCAGTCCTCAACTTAATCAGTCTCATTCGAGGACGAATGTTCACAAGGGGGAGATATTGTAATACCTGGTACTTCAACCTAGCTTAAATTCGACCTAATGATGTCGAAGACTTTCCTTAAATATGAATACACTTTTATACATATGGAATTTAATGATTTTCACTTTTCATGGGGTGGGAAATTGAATAGACTTTACATCGATTCCATATTCGCCCAAATTCAACACCCGTGCATAAGCTATGTACTCAAGGTCTCAAATCAGTTCACAATATTCAGTTCGTGTGGTATGTTTCAGAGACGTTCATAATCTCATGTTCTCATTCATACATAGTCAGTAAATGATGTTAGGCTCATCAGTGTTCTCAGCTTAAGATAATAGTCTTCCTTAGATTTACTCAGTTCTAAGTTCAGTTACAGATATAATCTTAAGTCTCATTTATTGTTGCATATTCTGTCATGAATTCATTTATATGTTTAGTCATGTATTACATTCAACGAGTATGCATGTCCAGCATATAAACCCTGTCTATTAGCAGTCCTTAGCTTAATCAATCTCATTCAAGGATGAATGTTCCCCAAGGGGAGATATTGTAATACCCCGTACTTCTACCTAGTTTAAAATCATCCCAAAGATGTCAACAACTTTCCATAAATATGAATACACCTTTATATATTAGGAATTTTCATGATTTGGACTTTTCATGGTGTGGGAAATTGAATATGCTTTCCATCGATACAAAATTCACCCAAATCTGACTCCCATGCGTGAGCTATGTACTCAAGGGCTCAGTTCAGCTCAAGATATTTAGTTCGTGTGTCACATTTCAGACTCATTCATGTTCACATGTTCCCGGTCACATATGTTCAGTAAACGATCTTAGGATCATCAGTGTTCTTAACTTTAGGTAATAGTCTTCCTTAGATTTACTCACTTTCAGTTTTAGTTACAACTATAATCTTAAGTATCAATTATTGTTTCATATTTAGTCAAACAATCATTTATGAGTTTAGTCATGTATTTCCTAAATCGGATATGCATATCCAGCATATAAACTCAGTCTATTAGCAGTCCTTTTCTTAATCAGTCACATTTGAGAGTGAATGTTCCCATGGGGAGATATTTTAATACCCCATACTTCTACCTAGCTTAAATTCATCCCAAATATGTCAAAGACTTGCCTTAAATATGAATAAACCTTTATAAATGTCGAATTTACAATATTTAGACATTTCATGGTGTGGAAAATTGAATAAGCTTTCCATCGATACCAAATTCGCCCAAATTCGACACTTGAGCGTAAGCTATGTACTCAAGGGCTCAGTTCAGTTCACGATATTCAGATTTTGTATCTCTTTTTAGTCTCGTTCATGTTCTCATGTTCCTGCTAATACATGTTCAGTAAATGATCTTAGGCTAATCAATGTTCTCAGCTTAAGGTAATAGTCTTCCTTAGATTTACTCAATTTCATGTTCAGTTATAGCTATAATCTTAAATATCAGTTATTGCAGCATATTTAGTCACACATATATTTATTTGTTTAGTCATGTATTCCATGCATCAGATATGCATGTCCATCTTTTAAACTAAGCCTATCAGCAGTCCTTAGCTTAATCAATCTCATTCGAGGATGAATGTTCCCAAGGGGTAGATATTATAATACCATATACTTCTACCTAGCTTAAATTAATACGAAAGATATCAATAAATTGCCTTAGATATGAATACACCTACCTATATACATGTGGAATTTTCAAGATTTTAACTTTTCATGGTGTGGGAAATTTGATAAGCTTTCTATCGATACTAAATTCGCTCAAATCTAACAACAAGGCGTAAGCTTGGTACTCAAGGTCTCAGTTGAGTACTTGATATTTAGTTCGTGTATTACATTTCTGACTTGTTCTTGTTCTCATGTTCCCATTCATACATGTTCAGTAAATGAACTTAGGATCATCAGTGCTTTCAACTTAAGGTAATAATCTTCCTTAGATTTACTTAGTACCATGTTCAATTACAGCTATAATCTTCAGTATCAATTATTGTTGCATATTTAGTCACACTTTTATTTTTCAGATTAGTCATGTATTTAATGAATCGGATATGCATGTCCAGTGTATAAGCTCAGTCTGTCAGTAGTCCTCAACTTAATCAGTATCATTAAAGGATGAATGTTCCCTAGGGGGAGATATTGTAATACCTCATACTTCTACATTGCATAAATTCATCCCAAAGATGTCAAAGACTTACCACAAAAATGAATACACCTTTATAAGTTTTCTATCGATACCAAATTTGTCCAAATATGACACCCGACCGTAAGCTATGTTCTCAAGGTCTCAGTTCTGTTCACGATATCCAATCGTGTATCATGTTTTAGACTCATTCATTTTCTCATCGTCCCTTTCATACATGTTCAATAAATGATCTTAAGCTCATCAGTGTTCTCGGCTTATGGTAATAGACTTTCTTAGATTTACTTATTTCTATCTTCAGTTACATCTATAATCATAAGTGTCAGTTATTATTGCATATTCTTTCAAGCATTCCATTTATCAGTTTAGTCATATATTCCATGAATCTTATATGCATGTCCAACGTATAAACTCGGTCTATTAGTAGTCCTCAGCTTAAACAGTCTCATTCGAGGACGAATGTTCCCAATGGGGAGATATTGTAATACCCCATAACTCTACCTACCTTAAATTCATCCTAAAGATGTCAATGACTTTCTTACAATAGAAATATACCTTTATACATGGGTAATTTTTAAGATTTTGATTTTTCATGGTGTGGGAAATTGAATAAGCTTTCCATCGATACAAAATTAGCCTAAATCCAACCCCCGGGCGTATGCTATGTACTCAAGGGCTCATTTTAGTTCATGATATTCAGTTTGTCTATCATGTTTTAGACTCGTTCAATTTCTCTTATTCCCATTCATACATGTTCAGTAAATGATCTTACGCTCATCAGTGTTCTCAACTTAAGGTAATATTCTTCCTTAGATTTTCTCTGTTTGATGTTCATTTACTGCTATAATCTTAAGTATCAGTTATTGTTGCATTTTTAGTCACACATTCATTTATCAGTTAAGTCATGCATAACATACATTGGATATGCATGTCCAGTGTATAGACTATGCCTATCAGCAGTCCTCACCTTAATCAGTCTCATTCGAGGATCAATGTTCCCAAGGGGGAGATATTATAATTGTGATACCCCAACTTAGGAAGGAGTCCCACATCGGCAAAACACAGGAGGGATGCTGGGTATGTAAGTGAGAAATCCTTACTCCCTAGTGACGCATTTTAAAGCCATGCGGGCCTACCCCCACAGCGGACAATATCACTAATGGGTTGGGCAGAGATAGGGGTATCTCAGGCCTGTGTGGTTAGGGTTGCCCATCGTGGCTAGGGCCTCGGGCTGGTTCATGATAGAATGGTATCAGAGCCGCTCCTATGTAGTTCGTGTCGATGTGGGCCAGAGTTCAAACTAAGTATAGCCAAATCCCGGTAAGGCGGGGCAAACCTTAGTCCTGAGTCTAGAAAAATCCCATTCGGTGGGGCAAACCTCAGCAAGGATGTTGAGTCTGTAAGGAGGGTGTATGTGACACCCCAACTTAGGAAGGATTCCCACTTCGGCAAAACACAGGAGGGATGCTGGGTATATAAATGAGAAATCCTGACTCCCTAGTGACGTATTTTAAAGTTGTGCGGACCTAGGCCCAGAGCGAAAAATATCACTAGTGGGTTGGGCAGAGATAGGGGTATCTCGTACCTGTGTGGTTCAGGATGCTCATCGCAGCAAGGGCCTCGGCTCGGGTCATGAAAATAATATCCTGTACTTCTACCTTGCTTAATCAGTCATGCATTTATTTAACAGTTTTGTCATGTATTCCATTCATTGGATATGCCTGTCCAGTATATGACCTCAGTTTATCAGCAGTCCTCAGCTTAATCAGTATCATGTGAGGAAGAATGTTCTCAAAGGGGAGATATTGTATTACTTCATACTTCTACATAACATAAATTCATCCCAAAGATTTCAAAGACATGCCTTAAATATGAATACACCTTAATACATATGGAATTTTCTAGATTTTGACTTTTCATGGTGTGGTAAATTAAATAAGGTTTCCATCGATACCAAATTCGCACAAATACGATACCCAAGCGTAAGCTATGTTCTCAAGGGCTTAGTTTTGTTCACGATATTCAATCATATGTCACGTTTTAGACTCGTTCATGTTCTTATGGTCCCTTTCATACATGTTCAATAAACTATCTTAGGCTCATCAGTATCAGTTATTGCTTCATATTTACTCACACATTCATTTATTAGTTTAGTTATGTAATCCATGCATCGGATATGCATGTCCAGCATATAAACAAAGACTAACAGTTGTCCTTAGCTTAATCAATCTCATTTAATGATAAATGTTCCCAAGGGGGAGATATTGTAATACCACGTACTAATACATAGCTTAAATTTATCCGAAAGATGTCAATGACTTACCTTAGATATGAATACACCTATATACATATGGAATTTTCAAAATTCTAACTTTTCTTGGTGTGGGAAATTGAATAAGCTTTCCATCAATACCAAAATGGACCAAATCTGACAACAGGGCATAAGCTTTATACTCAAGGGCTCAGTTCAATTCATGATATTTAGTTAGTATATCACGTTTCTGACTCGTTCTTGTTCTCATATTCCTATTCATTCATGTTTAGTAAATGATCTTAGGCTCATCAGTGTTCTGAACTTAAGGTAATATCTTTCTTAGATTTACTCATGTTCAGTTCTAGTCACATATTCATTTTTTAGTTTAATCATATATTCCATGCATCTGATAAGTATGTCTAGCTTATAAACTCAGTCTATCAGCAATACTCAGCTTAATCAGTTTTATTCGAGGATAAATATTCCCAAGGGGGAGATATTGTAATACCTCGTACTTCCACCTAGCATAAATTCATGCCAAAGATGTCAAAGACTTACCTTAAATATGAATACATCTTAATACTTGTGGAATTTTCTAGATTTTGACTTTTCATGGTATGGGAAATTGAACAAGATTTCCATTGATACAAAATTTGCCAAAATTTAACACCCAGCTGTAAGCTATGTTCTCAAGGGCTCAGTTCTTTTCATGATATTCAATGGTGTATAACGTTTCAGACTCGATCTTGTTCTCATGGTCCATTTCATACATGTTCAATAAATGATCTTAGGCTCATCAGTGTTCTCGGCTTAATGTAATAGTCTTCTTTAGATTTACTTATTTCGATCTTCAGTTACAGATATAATCTTAAGTATCAGTTATTGTTGCATATTCAGTCGCGCATTTTATTCATCAGTTTAGTCATGTATTCCATGCATATGATATGTATGTCCAGCATATAAACTCGGTCTATTAGTAGTACTCAGCTTAATCAGTCTCATTCGAGGACGAATGTTCCCAAGGGGGAGATATTATAATACCCCATACTTCTACCTACCTTAAATTCATCCTAAAGATGTCAATGACTTTCCTTAAATATGAATACACCTTTATACATGTGGAATTTTAATGATTTTGAATTTTTATGGTGTGGGAAATTGAATAAGCTTTCCATCGATACAAAATTCTCCCAAATCCGACCCCCGGGAGTAAGCTATGTACTCAAGGGCTCAGTTTAGTTCACGATATTCAATTCATCAATCATGTTTTAGAATAGTTCAAGTTCTCATGTTCCCATTCAGACATGTTCAGTAAGCGATCTTAGGTTGATCAGTGTTCTCGGCTTAAGGTAATAGTCTTCTTTAGATTTACACAGTTTCATGTTCAGTTACAGCTATAATATTAAGTATCAGCTATTTTTGAATATTTTGTCACGCATTAATTTATTAGTTTAGTCATATTTTCCATGCATCGGATATGCATATCCAGCGTATAAACTCAGTCTATCAGTAGTGCTCACCTTAATCAGTCTGATTTGAGGATGAATGTTCCCAAGGGGGAGATATTATAGTATCCCATACTTCTACCTACCTTAAATTCATCTCAATGATGTCAATGACATTCCTTAAATATGAATACACCTATATACATGTGGAATTTTCAATATTTTAACTTTTCATGGTGTCGGTAATTGAATAAGCTTTCCATTAATACGAAATTCGCCCAAATTTGACAACAGGGCGTAAGCTATATACTCAAGGGCTTAGTTTAGTTCATGATATTTAGTTTCTGTATCATGTTTTTAACTTGTTCTTGTTCTCGTGTTCTTATTCATACATGTTCAGTGAATGATGTTAGGCTCATCAGTGTTTTCAGCTTTAGGTAATAGTCTTCCTTTGATTTACTCAATTCCATTTTATGTTACATCTAGAATATTAAGTATCAATTAATATTGCATATGCATTCACATATTCATTTATCTGTTTAGTCATGTATTCCATGCATCGGATACATCTCTAGCATATAAACTTAGTCTATCTTGAGTCCTCAGCTTAATTAGTCTCATTCGAGGACGAATGTTCAAGAATTCATTCGAGGACAAATGTTCACGAATGGGAGATATTGTAATACCACGTACTTCAACCTAACTTAAATTCGACCCAAAGATGTCAAAGACTTACCTTAAATATGAATACAGTTTTATACATGTGGAATTTCCAGATTTTAACTTTTCATGGTGTGGGAAATTGAATAACCTTTACATCGATACCAAATTCGCCCAAATTCGACACCCGGGCATAAGCTATGTACTCAGGGGTTCTGTTTAGTTCATGATATTCAGTCCGCGTGTCATGTTTCATAGAAAATCATGTTCTCATGTTCTCATTCATACATGTTCAGTAAATGATCTTAGGCTCATCAATGTTCTCAGCTTAAGGTTATAGTCTTCCTTAGATTTACTCAGTTCCATGTTTAGTTATAGATATAATCCAAAGTATCAGTTATTGTTGTATATTCAGTCACACATTCATTTATATGTTTATTCATGTATTCCATGCATTGGATATAGATGACCAGCGTATAAACCGAGTCTATCAGCAGTCCTTAGCTTAATCAATCACATTCGAGGATGAATGTTCCCAAAGGCGAGATATAGTAATAACCCGTACTTCAACCTATCTTAAATTCATCCCAAAGATTTCAAAGACTTGACTTAAATATGAATAAACCTTTATATAAGAGGAATTTTCAAGATTTGGACTTTTCATGGTGTGGGAAATTAATTAAGGGTTCCATTGATACCAAATTCGCCCAAATCCGACTCCCGTGCATAAGCTACATACAAAAGGGCCTATTTATGTTATCATGGTCCCGTTCATACATGTTAAGTAAACAATATTAGACTTATCAGTGTTCTCATCTTAAGGTTATAGTCTTCCATAGATTTACTAAGTTTCATGTTCAGTTACAACTATAATCTTAAGTATCAGTTATTTTTGAATATTTAGTCACACATTCATTTATCAGTTTAGTCATGTATTCCATGCATCGGATATGCATGTCCAGCGTATTAACTCAGTCTATCAGCAGTCGTCAACTTAATCAGTCTCATTCGAGAATGAATGTTCCCAAGCGGGAGATATTGTAATACCCCATACTTCTACCTACCTTAAATTCATCTCAAAGATGTCAATAACTTGCCTTAAATATGAATCAACTATACACATGTGGAATTTTCAAAATTTGAAATTTTCATAGTGTGGGAAATTGAATAAGCTTTCCATTGATACCAAATTTTCCCAAATCCGACAATAGGGCATAAGCTATGTACTCAAGGGCTCAGTTGAGTTCATGATATTTAGTTTATGTATTATATTTTAGAATCTTTCCTGTTCTAGTGTTCCCATTCATACATGTTCAGTGAATATTCTTAGGATCATCAGTGTTCTTAGCTTAAGGTAATTATCCTCCTTAGATTTACTAAATTCCATTTTCAGTTACAGCTATAATCTTAAGTATCAGTTAAGGTTGCATATTCAGCCGCATATTTATTTATCAGTTTGGTCATGTATTCCACGCATCAGATATGCATGTCCAACAAATAAACTTAGTCTATCAGCAGTCCTCAGCTTAATTAGTCTCATTCATGGATGAATGTTCTCAAGGGGGAGATATTGTAATACCTCTTACTTCTACCTAGATTAAATTCATCCCAAAGATGTCAAATACTTGCCTTAAATATGAATACACCTTAATACATGTGGAATTTTTAAGATTTTGACTATTTATGGTGTGGGAAATTGAATAAGGTTTCCATCGATACCATGTTCGCACAAATTCGATACCCGGTCATAAGGTATGTTCTCAAGGGCTCAGTTCTATTCATGATAGTCAATCATAAATCAAGTTTCATACTCTTTCATGTTCTTATGGTCCCTTTCATACATGTTCAGTAAATGATCTTAGGCTCACCTTCAAGTCATTGACATCTTCTAGTCATTGACATCTTCAAGTCATTGACTCATTCAAGTTCTCATGTTCCCATTCATACATGTTCAGGGCGTAAGCTTTATACTCAAGGGCTTAGTTTAGTTCATGATATTTAGTTCGTGTATCACATTTCTTACTCGTTCTTGTTCTTATGTTCCCATTCATACATGTTCAGTAAATGATCATAGACTCATAGTCACGCATTCATTTATCAGTTTAGTCATGCATTCCATTCATCGAATATGTATGTCCAGCGTATAAACTCTGCCTATCAGCAGTCCTTACCTTAATCAGTCTCATTCGAGGATGAATGTTCCCAAGGGGGAGATATTATAATACCCCGTACTTCTACCTAGCTTAAATTCTTCCCAATAATGTCAATAACTTGTTTTAAATTTGAATAAACCTATATACATGTGGAATTTTCTAGATTTTGACTTTTCATGGTGTGAGAAATTGAATAAGCTTTCCATCGTTACCAAATACTCACAAATTCGACAACAGGGCGTAAGCTTTGTACTCAAGGGATCAATTCAATTCACGATAGTTAGCTCCTATATCACGTTTAAGACTCATTCTTGTTCTCATGTTCCCACTGATACATGTTCAGTATATGATCTTAGGCTCATTCGTGTTCTCAGCTTATGGTAATAGTATTCCTTAGATTTACTAGGTTCCATGTTCAGTTAAAGCTATAATCTTAAGTATTAGATATTGTTGCATATTCAGTCACACATTTATTAATTAGTTTAGTCATGTATTCCATGCGTAGGATATGCCTTTCTAGCATATGAACTCAGTCTATCAGCAGTCCTCAGATTAATCAGTATCATTCAAGGATGACTGTTCCGAAGGGGGAGATATTGTAATACCTCGTACTTCTACCTAGCATAAATTCATCCCAAAGATGTCAAAAACTTGCCTTAAATATGAATACACCTTAATACATGTGGAATTTTCAAGATTTGTACTTTTAATGGTGTGGGAAATTGAATTAGCTTTCCATCGATACCAAATTTGCCCAAATCCGATACGTAAGCGTAATCTATGTTCTCAAGGGTTCTGTTTTGTTCACGATATTCAATCATATTTCACTTTTCAGGCTCGTTCGAGTTCTTATGGTCCCTTTCATATATATTCAATAAACAATCTTAGGCTCATCCGTGTTCTCAGCTTAAGGTAATAGTCTTTCTTAGATTTACTCATTTTTATGTTTAGTTACACCTATAATGTTACATATCAGTTATTATTGCAAATTAAGTTGCAAATTCAAATTATCAGTTTAGTCATGTATTCCATGCATCTGATATGTATGTCCAACGTATAAACTTGATCTATTAGTAGTCCTCAACTTAATCAGTCTCATTCGAGGATGAACGTTCCCTAGGGGGATATATTGAAATACCCCATACTTCTACCTACATAAAATTCATTCTAAAGAGGTCTATGACTTTCCTTAATTATGAATACACCTTTATACATATGGAATTTTTAAGATATTGACTTTTCATGGTGTGGGAAATTGAATAATCTTTCCATAGATATGAAATTTGCCCAAATCCGATACCCGAGCGTAAGCTATGTTCTCAAGGGATCTGTTCTGTTCACGATATTCAATCATATATCACATTTTAGACTCGTTCATGTTCTTATGGTTCCTTTCATACATGTACAATAAATGATCTTAGGCTCATCAGCATTCTCACCTTAAGGTAATAGTTTTCTTAAGATTTAGTCATTTCTATGTTCAGTTACAACTATAATCTTAAGTATCAGTTATTATTGCATATTCAGTCACGCATTCCATTTATCAGTTTAGTCATATATTCCATGAATCTGATATGCATGTCCAGCGTATAAACTTGATCTATTAGTAGTCCTCAGCTTAATCACTCTCAGTCGAGGATTAATGTTCCCAAGGGGGAGATTTTGTAATACCCCGTGCTTCTACCTACCTTAAATTCATCCCAAAGATGTCAATGACATTTCATAAATATGAATAAGCCTTTATACATAAGGAATTTTTGAGATTTTAACTTTTCATGGTGTGGGAAATTAAATAAGCTTTCTATCGATATCATATTCACCCAAATCTGACCCTCGAGGGTAAGGTATGTACTCAAGGGCTCAGTTTAGTTCACGATATTCAGTTCGTCTATCACGTTTCATACTCGTTCATATTCTAATGTTCCCATTAATACATGTTCAGTAAATGATGTTAGGCTCACCAGTGTTCTCAGGTTAAGGGAATAGTCTTCCTTAGATTTACTATGTTTCAGGTTCAGTTACAGCTATAATCTTAAGTATTAGTTATTTTTGCATATTTTGTCACGCATTCATTTATCAGTTTAGTCATGTATTCCATGCATCAAATATGCTTGTCCAGTGCATAAAATCAATCTATCAGTAGTCCTCACCTTAATCAGTCTCATTCGAGGATGAATATTCCCAAGGGGGAGATATTGTAATACCCCATACTTCTACCTACCATAAATTCATCTCAAAGTAGTCAATAACTTGCCTTAAATATAAATACACCTATATACACGTGGAATTTTCAAGGATTTAACTTTTTATGGTATGGGAAATTGAATAAGCTTTCCATCATACCAAATTCTCCTAAATCCTACAACAGGGCATAAGCTATGTACTCAATGGATCAGTTTACTTCATGATATTTAGTTTGTGTATAACATTTTAGACTCGTTCTTGTTCTTGTGTTCCTATTCATACATGTTTAGTGAATCATCTTAGGCTTATCAGTGTTCTCAACTTAAGGTAATAGTCTTCCTTAGACTTACTCTGTTGCATTATAAGTTACAGCTATAATCATAAGTATCAGTTAATGTTACATATTCAGTCATACATTCATTTATCAGTTTAGTCATGTATTCCATTTATCGGATATGCATGTCCAATATATAAACTTAGTCTATCAGCAGTCCTTATCTTAATCAGTCTCATTTAAGGATGAATGTTCACAATACAGAGATATTGTAATACCACGTACTTCAACCTAGCTTAAATTCGACCTAAAGATGTCAAAGACTTTCCTTAAATGAGAATACACTTTTACACATGTGGAATTTAAGATTTTGACTTTTCATGGTGTGGGAAATTGAATAACCTTTACATCGATACCAAATTAGCCCAAATTCGTTACCCAGACGTAAGGTATATACTCCAGGGCTTAGTTCAGTTCACAATATTTAGTTTGCGTGTCATGTTTAAGAGACATTCATTTTCTGATATTCGTATTCATCTATGTTCAGTTACAGATATAATATTAAGTATCAGTTATTGTTGCATTTTAAGTAGCGAATTCATTTATCTGTTTAGTAATGTATTCCATGTATCGTATATGCATGTCCAGCTTAAAAACCTAGTCTATTAAAAGTCCTTAGCTTAATCAATCTCATTGGAGGATGAATGTTCCAAAGGGGGAGATATTGTAATTCCCCGTACTTCTACCTAGCTTAAATTCATCCCAAAGATATCAAAGACTTGCCTTAAATATGAATAAACCTCTGTATATTAGAAATTCTCAAGATTTGGACTTTTCATGGTGTGGGAGATTGAATAAGCTTTCCATCAATACCAAATTCGCCCAAATCCGATTCCCGAGCTTAAGCTATGAACTCAAGGGCTCAGTTCAGTTCACGATATTCAGTTCGAGTATCTCATTTCTGACTTGTTCAGGTTCTTATGTTCCCATTCATACATGTTTAGTAAATGATTTTAGGCTAATCAATGTTCTCATCTTAAGGTAATAGTCTTCCTTAGATTTACTCTGTTACATGTTTAGTTACATCTATAATCTTTAGTTACATCCTAAATATGTCAATGAATTTCCTTAAATTTGAATACACCTTTATACATGCGAAATTTTCAAGATCTTGACTTTTCATGGTGTGGGAAATTTAATAATCTTTCCATCGATACCATATTCGCCTAAATCTAACCCAAGGGCTATAATCTTAAGTATCAATTATTGTTGCATATTTTGTCACGCATACATTTATAAGTTTATTCATGCATTCCATGCATCACATATGCATCCCAGCGTATAAACTCTGCCTTTCAACAGTCCTTACCTTAATCTATCTCATTCGAGGATGAATGTTCCCAAGGGGGAGATATTATAATACCCCATACTTCTACCTAGCTTAAATTCATCATGAAGATGTCAATAACTTGCCTTAAATCTGAATACACCTATATACATATGGAATTTTCATCATTTAAACTTTTCATGGTGTGGGAAATTGAATAAGCTTTCCATCGATACCAAATTCACATAAATCTAACAACAGGACGTAATCTTTGTACTCAAGGGCTCAGTTCAGTTCACGATATTTAGTTTGTGAATCAAGTTTCACACTCATTCTTGTTCTCATTTTCCCATTCATACATGTTCAGTAAATGATCTTAGGCTCATCAGTGTTCTTAGCTTAGTGTGATAGTATTCCTTAGATTTACTCGATTCCATGTTCAGTTAAAGCTGTAATCTTAAGTATTAGTTATTGTTGCATAATCAATCATGCATTTATTTAACAGTTTTGTTATGTATTCCATGCATCATATATGCCTATCCAGTATATAAAGTCAGTCTATCAGCAATCATCAGCTTAATCAGTATCATTCGTGGATGAATTTTCCCAAAGGGGAGATATTGTAATACCTCGTACTACTACCTAGCATAAATTCATCCCAAAGATGTCAAAGACTTTCTTTAAATATGAATACACCTTAATACATGTGGAATTTTCTAGATTTTGACTTTTCATGGTGTGGGAAATTGTATAATCTTTCCATCAATACCAAATTCGCTCTAATCCAATACCCGAGCGTAAGCTATGTTCTCAAGGGCTCAGTTTTGTTCACGATATTTAGTTTGTGTATCTCATTTTAGACTCATTCAAGTTGTCATGTTCCTTTTCATACATGTTCAGTAAACGATCTTAGGCAAATCAATGTTCTCACCTTAAGTTAATAGACTTCCTTAGATTTACTCAGTTTAATGTTTAGTTATAGCATTAATCTCAAGTATCAGTTATTGCTGCATATTTAGTCACACTTTCATTTATTAGTTTAGTCATGTATTTCATGCATTGGATATGCATGCCCAGAATATAAACTAAGCCTATTAGCAGTCCTTAGCTTAATCAATCTAATTTGAGGATGAATGTTCCCAAGGGGGAGATATTGTAATACCACGTACTTCTACCTATCTTAAATTCATTCGAAAGATATCAATGTCTTGTCTTAGATATGAATACACCTATATACATGTGGAATTTTGAAGATATTAACTTTTCATGGTGTGGGAAATTGAATAAGCTTTCCATCGATACAAAATTTACCCAAATTCGACAATAGGGCGTAAGCTTTGTACTCAAGGGCTCAATTCAGTTTAGGATAGTTAGTTCATGTATCACGTTCCTAACTTATTCTTGTTCTCATGTTCCCATTCATACAAATTCAGTAAATGATCTTAGGCTCATCAGTGTTCTGAAATTAATGTAATAATCTTTCTTAGATTTACTAAGTTCCATGTTCAATTAGAGCTATAATCTTAAGTATCAATTATTGTTGCATATTCAATTACAAATTCATTTTTCAGTTTAGTCATGTATTCCATGCATTGGATATGCATATCCAGCGTATAAACTCAGTCTATCAGCAGTCCTCAGCTTAATTAGTATCATTTTAGGATGAATATTCCCAAGGGTGAGATATTGTAATACCTCATACTTTTACCTAGCATAAATTTATCCCAAAGATGTCAAAGACATACCTTAAATATGAATACTCCTTAATACAGGTGGAATTTACTAGATTTTGACTTTTCATGGTATGCGAAATTGAATAAGCTTTCCATCGATACCAAATTTGTACAAATATGACACCCGACCTTAAGCTATGTTCTCTAGGGCTCAGTTCTATTCACTATATTCAATCGTGTATCATGTGTCAGACACGTTCATGTTCTCATGGTCCCTTTCATACATGTTCGATAAAAGATCTTAGGCTCATCAGTGTTCTTGGCTTATGGTAATAGTCATTCTTAGATTTACTAATTTCCATCTTCAGTTATAGCTATTATCTTAAGTATCAGTTATTGTTGCATATTCAGTCATGCATTCCATTTATCAGTTTAGTCATGTATTCCATGAATTTTATATGCATGTCCAGCATATAAACCCAGTCTATTAGTAGTCCACAGCTTAATCAGTCTCATTAGAGTACGAATGTTCCTATAGGGGAGATATTATAATACCCCATACTTCTACCTACCTTAAATTCCTCCTAAAGATGTCAATGACTATCCTTAAATATTAGTACACATTCTACATGTGGAATTTTCAAGATTTTAACTTTTCATGGTGTGGAAATTTGAATAATCTTTCCATCGATACCAAATTCGCCCAAATCTGACCCCCAGGCATAAGATATGTACTCAAGGGCTCAGTTCAGTTCTCGATATTCCATTCTCAAATAACATTTTAGACTCGTTCAAGTTCTCATGTTCCCATTCATACCTGTTTAGTAAACAATCTTAGGTTCATCAGTGTTCTCAGCTTAAGGTAATAGTCTTCCTTAGATTTACTCAGTTTCATGTTCAGTTACAGCTATAATCTTAAGTATCAATTATTGTTGATTATTTAATCACGCATTAATTTATCTGCTTAGTCATGCATTCCATGCATCAGATGTGCATGTCCAGCGTTTAAACTCTGCCTATCAGTAGTCCTCACCTTAATCAGTCTCATTCTAGGATGAATATTCCCAAGGGGGAGATATTATAATACCCCACACTTCTACCTAGCTTAAATTCATCTCAAATATGTCAATGACTTTCCTTAAATATGAATACACCTCTATACATGTGGAATTTTCAAGATTTTGACTTTTTATGGTGTGGGAAATTGAATAAGCTTTCAATCGATACAAAATTCGCACAAATCCGGCAACATGGCGTAAGCTTCGTACTTAAGGGCTCAGTTTAGTTCACGATATTTAGTTCATGTATCACGTGTTAGACTCGTTCTTGTTCTCAAGTTCCCATTCGTATATTTTTTAGTAAATGATCTTAGGCTAATCAGTGTTCTCAGCTTAAGGTAATAGTAATCCTTAGATTTACTCGATTCCATGTTCAGTTAAAGCTATAATCTTAAGTATTAGTTATTGTTGCATATTCAATCGTGCATTTATTTAACAATATCATCATGTATTCCATGCATCAGATGTGCCTGTCCAGTATATAAAGTCAGTCTATCAACAGTCCTCAGCTTAATGAGTATCATTCAAGGAAGAATGTTTCGAAGGGGTAAATATTGTAATACCTTGTACTTCTACCTTGTATAAATTCATCCCAAAGATGTAAATGACATGACTTAAATATGAATACACCTTAATACATGTGGAATTATCTAGATTTTGACTTTTCATGGTGTGGAAAATTGAATAAGCTTTCCATCGATACCAAATTCTATCAAATCTGATACCTGGGCATAAGCTATGTTCTCAAGGGCTCAGTTTTCTTCACGATATTCAATCATTTATTACATTTCAGACTCGTTCATGTTCTTATGGTCCCTTTCATACATGTTCAATAAATGATATTAGGCTCATCAGTATCAGTTATTGCTGAATATTTACTCACACATTCATTTATTAGTTTAGTCATCTAATCCATGCATCGTCTATGCATGTCCAGCGTATAAACTAAGCATATCAACAGTCCTTATCTTAATCAATCTCATTCGAGGATGAATGTTCCCAAGGGGGAGATATTGTAATACCACGTACTTCTACCTAGCTTAAATTCATCGGAAAGATGTCAATGATATTCCTTAGATATCAATACACCTATATACATGTGGAATTTTCTAGATTTTAACTTTTTAAGGTGTGGAAAATTGACTAAGCTTTCCGTCGATGCCAAATTCACCCAAATCCGACAACAGGGCGTAAGCTTTGTACTAAAGGTCTCAATTCAGTTCAGGATATTTATTTCCTGTATTACATTCCTGACTCGTTCTTGTTCTCATGTTCCCATTCATACATGTTCAGTAAATGATCTTAGGATCATCAGAGTTTTCAACTTAATTTAATAATCTTCCATATATTTACTAAGTTCTATGTTTAATTAGAGCTATAATCTTAAGTATCAATTATTGTTGCATATTCAGTCACAAATTCATTTTTCAGTTTAGTCATGTATTCCATGCATTGGACATGCATATCTAGCGCATAAACTAAGACTATCAGCAGTCCTCAGCATAATTAGTATCATTCTAGGATAAATGTTCCCAATAGAGTGAAATTCATCCCAAAGATGTCAAAGACTTACCTTAAATATGAATACACCTTAATAAATGTGCAATTTACTAGATTTTGACTTTTCATGGTATGGGAAATTGAATAAGCTTTCCATCGATACCAAATTTGCCCAATTACGACACCCGAACTTAAGCTATGTTCTCTAGGGCTCAGTTTTGTTCACGATTTTCAATCGTGTATCATGTTCTCATGGTCTCTTTCATACATGTTCAATAAATGATCTTAGGCTCATCAGTGTTCTCTGCTTATGGTAATAGTCTTCCTTAGATTTACTAATTTCCATCTTCAATTATAGCTATTATTTTAAGTATCAGTTATTGTTGCATATTCATTCGCGCATTCATTAATCAGTTTAGTCATGTATTCCATGCATCGGATATGCATGTACAATATATAAAGTAAGTTTCTCAGGAGTCCTCATCCTAATTAGTCTCATTCGATGACGAATGTTCACAAGGGGGAGATATTGTAATACCACGTACTTCAACCTAGCTTAAATTCAATCAAATGATGTCAAAGAATCGCCTTAAATATTAATACACCTTTATACATATGGAATTTACAAGATTTTGACTTTTCATAGTGTGGAAAATTGAATAACCTTTACATCGATACCAAATTCACCCAAATTCGACACCCGGGCATAAGCTATGTACTCAAGGGCTCAGTTCAGTTCACGATATTTAGTTTCCGTATCACATTTCAGATGTTTTCATGTTCTCATGTTCTCATTGATACATGTTCAGTAAATGATCTTAGGCTTATAAGTGTTCTCAGCTAAAGGTAATAGTCTTCCTTAGATTTACTCAGTTCTATGTTCAGTTACAGATATAATCTTAAGTATCAGTTATTATCGCATATTCAGTCACGCATTCATTTAACTGTTAGTCATGTATTCCATGCATCGGGTATGCATGTCCAATGTATAAACTAAGCCTACCAGTAGTCCTTAGCTTAATCAATCTTATTTGAGGATAAATCTTCCCAAGGGAGAGTTATTGTAAAACCACGTACTTCTACCTAGCTTAAATTCATCCCAAAGATGTCAAAGACTTGCCTTAAATATGAATACACATTTATATATTAGGAATTTTCAAGATTTGGACTTTTTATGGTGTGGGAAATTGAATTAGATTTCCATCGATACCAAATTCACCCAAATCCGGCTACCAGGCGTAAGATATGTACTCAAGGGCTCAGTTCAGTTCTCGATATTTAGTTTGTGTATAACTTTTTAGACTCATTCATGTTCTCATTTTCCCTCTCATAAATTTTCAGAAAACGATCTTAGGCTCATCGGTTTTCTTAGCTTAAGGTAATTGTCTTCCTTAGATTTAATAACTTCCATATTTAGTTACAGCTATAATCTTATGTATCAGTTATTGTTGCATATTTAGTCACACATTTATCTATGAGTTTATCCTTCTATACCATGAATATAATATGCATGTCCTGCATATAAACTTAGTCTATCAGTAGTCCTATGCTTAATCAGTCTTATTCGTGGACGAATGTTCCCATTGGGGAGATATTGTAATACCCCTTAATTCTACCTAGCTTAAATTCATCCCAAATATGTCAAATACTCTCCTTAAATATGAATACAACTTTATACATGTAGAATTTACAAGATTTTGACTTTTTATGATATGGGAAATTGAATAAGCTTTACAGCGATACCAAATTCGCCCAAATTCAACACCCCAGGGTAAGCTATGTATTCAAGGGGACAATTCAGTTCACGATATCCAGTTCATGTATCTCGTTTCAGACTAGTTCATGCTCTCATGTTCCCGTTTATACATGTTCAGTAAACGGTCTTAGGCTAATCAATGTTCTTAGCTTAAGGTAATATTCTTCCTTAGATTTACAAAGTTTTATGTTTAGTTATAGCTATAATCTTAAGTATTAGTTATTGTTGCATATTTGGTCACACATTCATTTATTTGTTTAGTCATGTATTCCATGCATCGGATATGCATGTCCAGCGTAGAAACTAAGCCTATCAGCAGTCCTTAGCTTAATCAATCTCATTCAAGGATGAATGTTCCCATGGTGGAGATATTGTAAGACTACGTACTTCTACCTATCTTAAATTCATCCAAAAGATGTCAATGACTTTCCTTAGATTTGAATACATCTATATACATGTGGAATTTTCAAAATTTTAACTTTTCATGGTATGGGAAATTGAATAAGCTTTCCATCGATAGAAAATTCACCCAAATCCAACAACATGACATAAGTTTTGTACTTGTAATACCCCGTTAAGTCCTTTCCCAGTCTGATCCTTAGAGCGTATTTAGTAAAACAGAAATCTGAGGGAAATTGAATAAGCTTTCTCTTGATACCAAATTCGCCCAAATCTGACCCCCGGGCGTAAGCTATGTACTCAAGGGCTTAGTTCAGTACAAGATATTCAATTTTTCTATCACGTTTTAGACTTGTCCAAGATCTCATATTCCTATAAATACATATTCAGTAAATGATCTTAGGTTCATCAGTGTTCTCAGCACAAGGTAATAGTCTTTCTTAGATTTATTCAGTTTCATGTTCAGTTACAGCTATAATCTTAAGTATCTGTTATTGTTGCATATTTATTCACGCTTTCATTTAACAATTTAGTCCTGCATTCCATGCATCAGATATGCATGTCCAGCATATAGACTCTTCCTATAAGCAGTCCTCACCTTAATCAGTATCATACGAGGATGAATGTTCCCAAGGTGGAGATATTATAATACCCCATACTTCTCCTTAGCTTAAATTCTTTCCAAAGATGTCAATGAATTGACATAAATATGAATACACCTATATAAATGTGGAATTTTTAAGATTTTGACTTTTTGTGGTGTGGAAAATTGAATTAGCTTTCCATCGATACCAAATTAGTACAAATCGTACAATAGGTCGTAAGCTTTGTACTAAATGGCTCAGTTCAATTAACAATATTTAGTTCGTTTATCACATGTCAGACTCATTCTTGTTCTCATGGTCCCATTCATACATGTTCAGTAAATTATCTTAGGCTCCTCAGTGTTCTCAAGTTAAGGTAATAGTATTGTTAGATTACTCTGTTCCATGTTCATTTAAAGCTATAATCTTAAGTATTAGTTATTTTTGCATATTCATTCTCACATTTATTAAAAAGTTTCTTCATGTACTCCATGCATCGGATATGCCTGTCCAGTATATGAACATAGTCTATTAGCAGTCCTCAGCTTAATATGTATCATTCGAGAACGAATGTTCCCAAGGTGGAGATATTATAATACCTCATACTTCTACCTAGCATAAATTTATCCCAAAGAAGTCAAAGACTTTACTTAAATAAGAATACACCTTAATACATGCGGAATTTTCTAGATTTTCACTTTTCATGGTGTGGGAAATTGAACAAGCTTTCCATCGATATCAAATTTGCCTAAATCCGATACCCAGGCGTAAGCTATATTCTCAAGGGATATGTTTTGTTCACGATATTCAATCATATATCATGTTTCAGACTCGTTCATGTTCTTATGGTCACTTTCATACATGTTCAATAAATGATCTTAGGATCATCAGTATCAGTTGTTGTTGCATATTTACTCACACATTCATTTATTTGTGTAGTCATGTAATCCATACATCGGATATGCATGTCCAACATATAAAATAAGCCTATAAGCAGTCCTTAGCTTAATCAATCTCATTTGAGGATAAATGTTCCCAAGGGGGAGATATTGTAATACCACGTACTTCTACCTAGCTTAAATTCATCCAAAAGATATCAATGACTTGCCTTAGATATGAATACACCTATATACATGTGGAATTTTCAAGATTTTAACTTATCATGGTGTGGAAAATTGTATAAGCTTTCCATCGATACCAAATTCGCCCAAATCCGACAACAGGACGTAAGCTTTATACTCAAGGACTCAGTTAGGTTCATGATATTTAGTTCATGTATCATGTTTCTGACTCGTTTTTGTTCTCATGTTCCCATTCATACATGTTCAGTAAATGATCCTAGGCTCATCAGTGTTCTCAACTTAAGTTAAAAAAAATTCTTAGATTTACTCAGTTCCATGTTCAATTACATCTATATTCTTAAGTATCAATTATTATTGCATATTCAGTCACACATTCATTATTCAGTTTAGTCATGTATTCCATGCATTGAATATGCATGTCTAGTGTGTAAACTCAGTCTATTAGATGGCCTCAACTTAATCAGTATCATTCGAGGATGAATGTTCTCAAAGGGGAGATATTGTAATACCTCGTACTTCTACCTAGAATAAAATCATCCTAAAGATATCAAAGACTTACCTTAAATATGAATACACCTTAATACTTGTGGAATTTTCTAAATTTTGACTAGTCATGGTTGGGAAATTGAATAAGCTATCCATCGATACCAAATTTGCCCGAATCCGATACCCGGGTGTAAGCTATGTTCTCAAGGATCAGTTTTGTTCATAATATTCAATCATATATCACATTTCAGACTCATTCATGTTATTATGGTCCCTGTCATACAAGTTCAATAAACGATCTTAGGCTCATAAATGTTCACAAGGAGGTGATATTGTAATACCACGTACTTCAACCTAGCTTAAATTCGCCCCATAGATGTCAAAGACTCGCCTTAAATAAGAATACATCTTTATACCTGTGGAATTTACAAGATTTTGAATTTTCATGGTGCGGGAAATTGAATAACCTTTACATCGATACCAAATTCGCTCAAATTCGACACCCAAGCATAAGCTATGTACTTAAGGGCTCAGTTATGTTTACAATATTCAGTTCGCGTGTCACATTTCAGAGACGTTCGGTCTCTCATGTTCTCATTCATACTTGTTCGGTAAATGATCTTAGGCTCATCAGTTCTCTCATGTTAAGGTAGTAGTCTTCCTTAGATTTACTCAGTTTGATGTTCAGTTACAAATATAATATTAAGTATCAGTTATTGTTGCATATTCAGTTACACATTCATTTATTTGTTTAGTCATGTATTCAGTGCATCGGGTATGCATGTACAACTTATAAAATAAGCCTATCAGCAGTCCTTAGCTTAATCAATCTCATTCAAGGATGAATGTTCCCAAGGGTGAGATATTGTAATACCACGTACTTCTACCTAGTTTAAATTCATCCCAAAGATGTTAAAGACTTTCCTTAAATATGAATACACCTTTATATATTTGTAATTTACAAGATTTGGACTTTTCATGGTGTGGGAAATTGATTAAGATTTCCATAGATACCAAATTTTCTCAAATCCGACACCCGGGCGTACGGTATGTACTCAAGGGATTCTTTCAGTTCATAATATTTAGTTCGTGTGTGATGTTTCAGACTAATTCATGTTCTCATGTTCCCATTCATATATATTCAGTAAACGATCTTGGGCTCATCAGTGTTCTCAGCTTAAGGTAATAGTCTTCCTTAGATTTACTCACTTCCATGTTTAGTTACAGCTATAATCTTAAGTATCAGTTATTGTTGCATATTTAGTCACACATTAATTAATGAGTTTATTCACGTATACCCTGAATCAAATATGCATTTTCAGCATATAAACTCAGTCTATCAGCAGACCTAAACTTAATAAGTCTCATTCGAGGATGAATGTTCCCATGGGGGAGATATTATAATACCCCTTAATTCTACCTAGCTGAAATTCATCCCAAATATGTCAAATAATCACCTTAAATATGAATTCACCTTTATTTATGTGGAATTTACAATATTTTTACTTTTCATGGTATGGGAAATTGAATAAGCTTTACAACGATACAAAATTTGCCCAAATTCGACATCCGGGCGTAAGCTATGTACTCAAGGGATCAGTTGAGTTCACGATATTGTGTTCATGTATCTCATTTCAGAATCATTCATTCTCTCATGTTCCCATTCATACATGTTCACTAAACTATCTTAGGCTAATCAATGTTCTCAGCTTAATGTAATATTCTTCCTTAGATTTACTAAGATTCATGTTTAGTTACAACTATAATCTTAAGTATCAGTCATTGCTGCATATTTAGTCACACATTCATTTATCAGTTTAGTCATGTATTCCATGCATCGGATATGCATGTCCAATATATAAGCTAATCCTATCAGCAGTCCTTAGCCTAATCAATCTCATTCGAGGACTAATGTTCTCAAGGGGGAGATATTGTAATACGACTTACTTCTACATAGCTTAAATTCATCCGAAAAATGTCAATGACTTTCCTTAGATATGAATACACCTATATACATTTGGAATTTTCAAGATTTTAACTTTTCATGGTCTGAGAAATTGAATAAGCTTTCCATCGATACAAAATTCACCCAAATCCGACAACAGGGCGTAAGTTTTGTACTTGTAATACCCTGCAAAGTCCTTTTCCAGTCTGAGCCTTAGAGAGTATTCACTAAATCAGAAATCCGAGTATAAAAGTTTCAGAAATATCTTCCTATGTAGAGCATCAAATAAGCTTTCCACCGATACCGAATTCGCACAAATCGGACACTCGGGTGAAGAGTTAGAGCCATTTTAGTGAGACAGTGTGCCACCTAGCACCTTAGCGCATCGTGGATCCAACCTAAATGTCATTTGTCAAAATCCAGTGAACCTCCGCGATTTCACCGCATCGCGGTATAGTTTCATTTCGCAATCAAGATGGCAACACAATTTCCACCGCGTCGCACCATAATTTTGTTTCCTAATTGTCCAAACTCCAGTGAACTTGCGCGATTATGATGCATCGCACCAGCATGTATAATCGGGGATTTTTCAACTTAATACCAAGGGCTTTTTTTTCTTTTCCCCTTTCCCGCTAGCCTCTATAAATACCCGGCTAAGGGATTTTAGCCTCATTTTCTCTTCTTCCACCAAAAACTAGGTTTTCCAAGAAAATTTAATCCTCTCTTCTTTTTCAACAAAGATATAGAAAGATATAGAGGAATCAATAAATCTTTTGAAGGCTTTCAAGAAAAGAGTTTCCCCAAGGTATGTAGACGTTGATTCTTGGGTCCCTTGCATTCAAGAAGCTCAAGTACCCTTTTATAAAACTCAAAGATTTTATGTTTATGAGTTGTTAATGATTCATGTGAGTTTAAATTGATGTTCCATGTGTTGTTGAGTTTTGATCCATGTTTGTTTACAAGATTCATGAGCTTTGTCCCTTGTATATGGAATCCATGTGATATTTCTGATGAATCTTCCTTATGTTGTTTTCTATGTGATGTATTCATGACATTTGGGTGTAGAAATGGTTGAATAAGTGGAGCATGTTCCCCATAGGTTTGATAAAAATCATAGGTGAAGTATAAAAGGTCCATTGTCGTATGTTGAAGATGAAACCCCAAATTTTGAGTTAGTTTATGCATGCCTAGTGTTTGACAAATTGCCCAAGTGGATGAATTATTCCATGATAGTGGGAAATCCCCAAATAAGTATGAACCCGTGCATGTCTAGTGTTTGTTGAAGGACCTTAGTGGACAAGTGGAGATGTGATGGTAGTAAATTTCCCAATTATGTTCCCTTTGATATATGCTATGCTTTTAATACCTGCCAAGTGGTTAGCAAGTAAGTTGAGACATGATAGTATGATGTTTTCCCCAAATCATGTGATGTCCAAATATATGTCAAGACTAATTTAGGTGTGAAGTACTTGAGGTAATACCTTGTTGAAGAAAGTATAACCTAGTAGCATATTTCCCTACGCTAGTATATGTTGATGTTTTCTAAATGGTTGACGCGATGCCTTAATGATTGCAAAGGTGAAGGTATGTTATGTTTCCTAAATACTTGAAGATATGTTTTAATGATAATGATAATGATGAATGAATGACTGTGATAATGAAAGAATAGTTGTGATGATGGAGGAATGATTATGCTTTATTTTATGTTATCGAGTCATGGAGGTATTTATACACGACAATTTTAGCTACTATCTAGAGGTTGTGTTAGTTTCATGATAATTCCAGTCGATCCATGATTCTCAAAACTCAGTGAACTATAGAACTCTGTATCCTCATACAATAGTAGAACTTATGAAAGATCAGTACTCTCAGTTATCTCTGCAATCTCCGTATCGCTAGTAATCTAGCCTCAGTCCAGAAATTAGCTCAGATCTAATAGTACTCAAGTGTTCAATTCTAATCTCATAAGCAATTCGAATAATCTATTCAAGATCTGTATCGTCAGTCAGATACCATGATCTAATAACATTCTATCAGATATAGAACCAAGTGATGTCAGTGTAACTCCATCTGATCTTTTGGGAAACATGATCGGTATCTGATATAGTTTAGATGTGTTCAGTTCAGGATTCAGTCAGAGTCTTTTAGTTGGGAGTAGAACTAGCACCGCCTGAGGGAAGGGATGGCGTCTCTCCTCATTAGCGAGAGAGGCCATAGTCGTTAGTAGCAATCCCTGACATCCAGAACTGCGTGGCTAGCACAGGATGCAGGAGTCTCCGTCAATAAAGGCTGTCACGTCTAGAGAGAGAGTATTTGACTATGATATTACCTTAGGTCGACTTTTTTTTAGGGTCATCCATCAGAGAGGATTGATCAGAGAGAGGTCTTTACCCGTGGCACGATATTGACATCCTTCCAACTGGGGTTACTGGTTAGACCCCAACTATGGTAGGTTGGGGCATGTCAGTTAAGTAACTACTTCCCACAGTTTTAGTTACAGTTTCAGTTTCAGTATCAATCTTCAGAAGTCAGGACTGTCAGATACAGTCATCTATCGTTATGAGAAACTCTGATATTTCCATTGATTTATGGACCATCCCGTCAGATAGGCTTGGTCTCATATACAGGTTTTTGATTTCATATTCAGAGATATGATGCCAGACAGGCTTGATTCATAGTCTAAGATTCTATTGAGTATCCTTGTTGTCAGATTCATATATATTCATAATTCTAATCATTGATAATAGTTTCTGAAATTATCCATTAGAGAGGTTGATCTCTAATCCCGTCAGTCAAAAAAAGTAAGATCAGAATTCATTCCTTTATGTAAGTGCATCTATATCCCCATTCATCAGTATCAGATGAGTCAGTGATTCAGTATCTCAGTGTCAGTAGTAAGTTCAGTCTATAGTAAAGTGGTATCCGAGTTTCAGTATTTAGTGATATGATGATTGTGATTACGATTTGTGCATTCATTTATGTGTTTTTGTTCGACATTTCCATTATTGTTTAGTTTAGATATTCTGCATGCATGAGCCTTTGCATTTAGCCTTACCTTATCTACATACTCAGTATATTCTTGTACTGACGCATTTGCTCTATGGTGTTTTATTTGGCACCATAGGTTCAGAGGCATAGGACCCAGAGTTTCCTAAGCAGTTCAGTCCCAGTCAGCAGTAGTAGTCATAGCAGTGAGTCCTCTTCTTTTGAGGACGAATCTCAGTTTACTATTATAGCATAAGACTTTGTTTATATTTTCAGTAGACGGTGTTAGCTAGGGACATATCCCATCAACTCCATAGTTCAGATAGTTTAGAGGCTTTTTAGATAGATGTATTAGTATTCAGTTTTCAGTTTTGAGTATGTACAGATGTGTTTAACCTTATGGTCAGTTTCCGCATTTATTTCAGATATTAAGCAGTGTAAAGGTACAAATATTAGAAAAGGGTTAGCTTCTGGTCCTTCGGGGTCTTAAGCACCGTGGGACTACTTGGGATGAGATCTCGGGTCATTACAGTACTCAAGAGCTTAGTTCAGTTCACCACATTTACTTCGCGTATCATGTTTCTGACTCGTTCTTGTTCCCATGTTCCCATTCATACATGTTCAATAAATGATCTTAGTCTCAATAATGTTCTCAACTTAAGGTAATATTCTTCCTTAAATATACTAAGTTCCATGGTCAATTACAACAAAAATCTTAAGTATCAATTATTGTTGCATATTAAGTCACACATTCATTTTCAAGTTTAGTCATGTATTCCATGCATCGGATATGCATTTCCAGCGTATAAACTCAGTCTATCAGCAGTCCTCATCTTAATCAGTATCATTCGAGGATGAATGTTACCAAGGGGGAGATATTGTAATACCTCGTACTTCTACCTAACATAAATTCATCCCAAAGATGTCAAAAACTTACCTTAAATATGAATACACCATAATACATGTGGAATTTTCAATATTTTGACTTTTCATGATATGGTAAATTGAATAAACTTTCCATTGATACCATTTTTTCCCAAATTCGACACCCGGTCAGAAGTTATGTTCTCAAGGGCTCAGTTCTGTTCACGATATTCAATCGTGTATCACCATTCATACTCGTTCACCTTCTCATGGTCCTATTCATACATGTTCAATAAATGATATTAGGCTCATCAGTGTTCTCGGCTTAAGGTAAAAGTCTTTCTTAGAATTACTCATTCCCATATTGAGTTACAACTATAATCTTATGTATCAGTTATTATTGAATATTCAGTCGCGCATTCCATTTATCAGTTTAGTAATGTATTCCATTCATCATATATTTATGTCCAACGTATAAACTCAGTTTATTAGTAGTCCTCAGCTTAATCAGTCTCATTCGAGGAGGAATGTTCCCAAGGGGGAGATATTGTAATACCCCATACTACTACCTACCTTCAATTCATCCTAAAGATGTCAATAACTTTCCTTAAGAAAGAATACACCTTTATACATGTAGAATTTTCAGGATTTTGACTTTTCATGGTGTGAGAAATTGAATAATCTTTCCATCAATACCAAATTTACCCAAATCCTACCCTCGGGCGTAAGCTATATACTCAAGGGCTCAGTTCAGTTCATGATATTTAGTTCGTCTATCACGTTTTAGACTCGTTCAAGTTCTCAAGTTCCCATTCATACAAGTTCAGTAAACGTTCTTAGGCTCATCAGTGTTCTCAGCTTAAGGTAATAATCTTCCTTAGATTTACTCAGTTTCATGTTCAGTTACAGCTAAAATCTTAACTATCAGTTATTGTTGTATATTTAGTCATGCATTCATTTATCAGTTTAGTCATGCATTCCAGGCATCGTATATGCATCTCCAACATATAAACTCTGCCTATCAACAGTCCTCACCTTAATCAGTCTCATTCGAAGAAGAATGTTCCCAAGGAGGAGATATTATAATACCCCGTACTTCTACCTAGTTTAATTCATCCCAAAGATGTTAATGACTTACCTTAAATATGAATATACCTATATACATGTGGAATTTTCAAGATATTTACTTTTCGTGGTGTGGGAAATTGAATATGCTTTCCATCGATACCAAATTTTCACAAATTCAACAATAGGGCGTCAGCTTTGTACTCAAGGGCTCAGTTTAGTTCACGATATTTAGTTCATGTTTCACGTTTCAGACTCATTCTTGTTCTTATGTTACCATTCATACATGTTCAGTAAATGATCTTAGGCTCATCAGTGTTCTCAGATTAAGGTAATAGTATTTCTTAGATTAACTCGGTTCCATGTTTAGTTAAAGCTATTATCTTAAGTATTAGTTCTTGTTGCGTATTCAGTCACATATTCATTTATCAGTTTCATCATGTAATCCATGCATTAGATATGTCTGTCCAGTATTTGAACTTAGTCTATCAGCAGTCCTTAGCTTAATCAATATCATTCGAGTACGAATGTTCCCAAGGGGGAGATATTGTAATACCTTATACTTCTACCTAGCATAAATTCATCCCATATATTTCAAAGAGTTTCCTGAAATATCAATTCACCTAAATACATGTGGAATTTTCTAGATTTTGACTTTTCATGGTGTGGGAATTTGAATAAGCTTTCCATTGATAGCAAATTTGCCTAAATCCGTTACATTGGCGTAAGCTATGTTCTCAAGGTCTTAGTTCTATTGATGATATTCAATAATATATCATGTGCCAGACTCGTTCATGTTCTTATGGTCCCTTTCATACATGTTCAATAAACGATATTAGGCTCATCAATATCAGTTATTGCTGCATATTTACTCACACATTCATTTATTTGTTTAGTCATGTATTCCATGTATCGGATATGCATGTCATGCATATTATCAAAGCCCATCAGTAGTCCTTAGCTTAATAAATATCATTCGAGGATGAATGTTCCCTAGGGGAAGATATAGTAATAACACGCACTTCTACCTAGGTTAAATTCATCAAAAATATGTCAATGAATTTCCTTAGATGTGAATACACCAATATAAATGTGGAATTTTCAAGATTTTATGTTTTTATTGTGTAGGAAATTGAATAAGCTTTCCACCGATACCAAATTCGCCCAAATCCGACAATAGGGCGTAAGCTTTGTACTCAAGGGCTAAGTTCAGTTCACGATATTTAGTTTGTGTATCAAGTTTCTGACTCGTTCTTGTTCTCATGTTCCTATTCATACATGTTCAGTAAAAGATCTTAGGCTGATCATTGTTCTCAATTTAAGGTAATAATATTCCTTAGATTTACTCAGTTTCATGTTCAATTACAACTATAATCTCAAGTATCAATTATTGTTGCATATTCAGTCACACATTCATTTATTAGTTTAGTCATGTATTCCATGCATCGGATATGAATGTCCAACATATAAACTCAGTCTATCAGAAGTCCTCATCTTAATCAGTATCATTCGAGGATGAATATTCCCCAGAGAGAGATATTGTAATACCTCATACTTCTACCTAACATAAATTCACCCTAAAAATGTCAAAGACTTACCTTAAATATGAATAAACCTTAATATATGTGGAATTTTCAATATTTCTACTTTTAATAGTATGGGAAATTGAATAAGATTTCGAGCGATACCAAATTTGCACAAATCCGACACTCGGTCGAAATCTATGTTCTCAAGGTCTCAGTTCTATTACCGATATTCAATCGTGTATCACATTTCAGAATAGTTCATGTTCTCATGGTCCCTTTCATACATGTTCAATAAATGATATTAGGCACATCAGTGTTCTCGGCTTAAGTTATTAGTCTTCCTTAGATTTACTCATTTCCATCTTCAGTTACAGCAATAATATTATATATCAGTTATTATTGCATATTCAGTCGCGCATTCCATTTATTAGTTTAGTCCTGTATTCCATGCATATGATATGCATGTCCAACGTATAAACACAGTCTATTAGTAGTCCTCATCTTAATCTGTCTGATTCAAGGATAAATGTTTCCAAGGGGGAGATATTGTAACACCCCATACTTTTACCTTCCTTAAATTCATCCTAAAGATGTCAATGACTTTCCTTAAATATGAATATGCCATTACACAAGTGGAATTTACAAGATTTTGACTTTTCATGGTGTGGGAAATTGAATAACCTTTCCATCTATACTAAATTTTCCCATATCCGACCCTCGGGAGTAAGCTCTGTACTAAAGGGCTCAGTTTTGTTCACGATATTTAGTTCATCTATCACATATTAGACTCGTTCAAGTTCTCATGATCCCATTTCATACATGTTCAGTAAACGATCTTAGGATCATCAGTGTTCTCAGCTTAAGGTAATAGTCTTCCTTAGATTTACTCAATTATATGTTCAGTTACAGCTATAATCTTAATTATCACTTATTGTTGCATATTTAGTCACACATTCATTTATCAGTTTACTCATGCATTCCATGCAACGGATATGCATGTCCAGCGTATAAAAAATTCTTTTTAGCAATCCTCACCTTAATCAGTCTCATTCGAGGATGAATGTTCCCAAGGGGGAGATATTATAATACCCATACTTCTACCTAGGTTAAATTCATCCCAAAGATGTCATTGACTTGCCTTAAATATGAATACACCTATATCCATGTGGAATTTTCAAGATTTTGACTTTTCATGGTGTGGGAAATTGAATAATCTTTCAATCGATACCAAATTCGCACAAATCCGTCACAGGGCGTGAGCTTTGTACTCAAGGGCTCAGTTCAGCTCACGATATTTAGTTCGTGTATCACATTTTAGAATTATTCTTGTTCTCATGCTCCAATTCATAAATGTTAAACTAATAATAATATTAGGCTCATCAGTGTTCACAGCTAAAGGTAATAGTATTCCTTAGATTTACTCCATTCCATGTTAAGCTAAAGCTATAATCTTAAGTAGTAGATTTTGTTGCATACTCTTTCACACATTTATTTATCAGTTTCATCATGTATGCCATGCATCATATATGGCTGTCCAGTATATGAAGTCAGTCTATCAGCAATCTTAAGCTTAATCACTATCATTCGAGGATGAATGTTCCCAAGGGGGAGATATTGTAATACCTCGTACTTCTACCAAGAATAAATTCAACCCAATGATGTCAAAGACTTTCCTTAAATAGGAAAACACCTTAATACATGTGGAATTTTCTAGATTTTGACTTTTCATGGTGTGGGAAATTGAATAAGCTTTCCATCGATACCAAATTTGCCCAAATCCGACACCCGACCGTAAGCTATGTTCTTAAGGGATAAGTTCAGTTCGCGATATTCAATCGTGTATCACATTTCAGAGTCGTTCATGTTCTTATGGTCCTTTTCATACATGTTCAATAAATGATATTAGGCTCATGAGTGTTCTCGGCTTAAGATAATAGTCTT
Source organism: Capsicum pubescens (assembly GCA_030864215.1). Lineage (NCBI taxonomy): Eukaryota > Viridiplantae > Streptophyta > Magnoliopsida > Solanales > Solanaceae > Capsicum > Capsicum pubescens. The sequence goes on from CM061548.1 coordinate 247,525,885, forward strand.
CCTTAGATTTACTCATTTCCATCTTCAGTTACAGCTATAATATTATATATCAGTTATTATTGCATATTCATTCGCACATTCCATTTATCAGTTTAGTCTTGTATTCCATGCATATGATATGCTTGTCCAGCATATAAATACAGTCTATTAGAAGTCCTTAACTTAATCTGTCTTATTCGAGGACAAATATTTCCAAGGGGGAGATATTTAACGCCCCATACTTTTACCTTCCTTAAATTCATCCTAAAGATGTCAATGACTTTCCTTAAATATGAATACTCCTTTACACAAGTGGAATTTACAAGATTTTGACTTTTCATGGTGTGGGAAATTGAATAAGCTTTCCATCGATACTAAATTTTCCCATATCCGACCCCCGGGCGTAAGCTCAGTACTCAACGGCTCAGTTTTATTCACGATATTCAGTTCATGTATCACGTTTTAGACTCGTTCAAGTTCTCATGATCCCATTTCATACATGTTCAGTAAACGATCTTAGGATCATCAATGTTCTTAGCTTAAGGTAATAGTCTTCCTTAGATATACTCAATAACAGGTTCAGTTACAGCTATAATCTTAATTATCAGTTATTTTGTTGCATATTTAGTCACACATTCATTTATCAGTTTAGTCATGCATTCCATGCATCGGATATGCATATCCAGCGTATTAAATCTGCTTTTCAGCAATCCTCACCTTAATCAGTCTCATTCGAGGATGAATGTTCCCAAGGGGGAGATATTATAATACCCCGTACTTCTACCTAGGTTAAATACATCCCAAAGATTTCATTGATTTTCCTTAAATATGAATACACCTATATCCATGTGGAAGTTTCATGATTTTGGCTTTTCATGGTATGGGAAATTGAATAATCTTTTCAATCGATACCAAATTCGCACAAATCCGTCACAGGGCGTGAGCTTTGTAATCAAGGGCTCAGTTCAGCTCATGATATTTAGTTTGTGTATCACGTTTTAGAATCATTCTTGTTGTCATGCTCCAATTCATAAATGTTCAGTTAATAATCTTAGGCTCATCAGCGTTCACAGCTAAAGGTAATAGTATTCCTTAGATTTACTCGATTCCATGTTAAGTTAAAGATATAATCTTAAGTATTAGTTTTTGTTGCATATTTAGTCACATATTTATTTATCAGTTTCATCATGTATACCATGCATTAGTTATGGCTGTCCAGTATATGAACTCAGTCTATCAGCAATCATCAGCTTAATCAGTATCATTCGAGGATGAATGTTCCCAAGGGGGAGATATTGTAATACCTCTTACTTCTACCTAAAATAAATTCAACCTAAAGATGTCAAAGACTTTCCTTAAATATGAAAACACCTTAATACATGTGGAATTTCTATATTTTGACTTTTCATGGTGTGGAAAATTGAATAAGCTTTCCATCGATACGAAATTTACCCAAATCCGACACCCGACCGTAAGCTATGTTCTCAAGGGATCAATTTTGTTCGCGATATTCAATCGTGTATCACATTTCAGATTCGTTCATGTTCTTATGGTACCATTCATACATGTTCAATAAATTTTCTGAGGCTCATCAGTGTTCTCGACTTAAGGTAATAGTTTTCCTTAGAATTACTAATTTCCATCTTCAGTTACAACTATAATCTTAAGTATCAGTTATTGTTGAATATTCAGTCGCACATTCTATTTATATATTTATTCTTGTATTCAATGTATCTGATATGGATATCTAGAATATAAACTCGGTCTATTAGTAGTCCTCAGCATAATATGTCTCATTCGAGGATGAATGTTTCCAAGGGGGAGATATTGTAACACCCATACTTTTACCTATCTTAAATTCATCCCAAAGATTTCAATCACTTCCTTAAATATGAATACTCCTTTACACAAGTGGAATTTACAAGATTTTGACTTTTCATGGTGTGGGAAATTGATTAAGCTTTCCATCGATACTAAATTTTCACATATCCGACCCCCGGGCGTAAGCGTTGTACTCAAGGGCTCAGTTTTGTTAACAATATTCAGTTCATCTATCATGTTTTAGACTCGTTCAAGTTCTCATGATCCCATTTCATACATGTTCAGTAAACGATCTTAAGATCATCAGTGTTCTCAGCCTAAGGTAATAGTCTTCCTTAGATTTACTCAATTACATGTTCAGTTACAGCTATTATTTTAATTATCAGTTATTTTGTTGAATATTTAGTCACACATTCATTTATCAGTTTAGTCATGTATTCCATGTATCGGATATGCATATCCAGCGTATAAACTCTGCTTTTCAGCAATCCTAACCTTAATCAGTCTCATTCGAGGATGAATGTTCCCAAGGGGGAGATATTATATCACCCCGTACTTCTACCTAGGTTAAATTCATACCAAAGATTTCATTGACTTTCCTTAAATATGAATACACCTATATCCATGTGGAATTTTCAAGATTTTGGCTTTTCATGGTATGGGAAATTGAATAATCTTTTCAATCGACACCAAATTCGCACAAATCCGTCACAGGGCGTGAGCTTTGTACTCAAGGGCTGAGTTCATCTCACAATATTTAGTTGGTGTATCAAGTTTTACAATCATTCTTGTTCTCATGTTGCAATTCATAAATGTTCAGTTAATAATCTTAGGCTCATCAGTGTTCACAGTTAAAGGTAATAGTATTCCTTAGATTTACTCGATTCCATGTTAAGTTAAAGCTATAATCTTAAGTATTTGTTTTTGTTGCATTTTCAGTCACACATTTATTTATCAGTTTCATCATGTATGCCATGCATCAGATATGGCTGTCCAGCATATAAACTAAGCCTATCAGCAGTCCTTAGCTTAATCAGTATCATTCGAGGATGAATATTCCCAAGGGGGAGATATTTTAATATCACATACTTTTACCTAGATTAAATTCATTCGAAAAATGTCAATAACTTTTCTTAGATATGAAAACACCTTAATACATGTGGAATTTTCTAGATTTTAACTTTTCATGGTGTGGGAAATTTAATAAGATTTCCATCGATACCAAATTTGCCCAAATCCGACACCCGGCCGTAAGCTATGTTCTCAAGGGATCAGTTTTCTTCGCGATATTCAATCGTGTTTCACATTTCAGAGTCGTTCATGTTCTTATGGTCCCTTTCATACATTTTCAATAAATTATCTTAGGCTTATCAGTGTTCTCGACTTAAAGTAATAGTTTTCCTTAGAATAACTTATTTCCATCTTTAGTTACAACTATAATCTTAAGTATCAGTTATTGTTGCATATTCAGTCGCACATTATATTTATATATATATTCATGTATTCAATGTATCTGATATGGATATCCAGCATATAAACTAGGTCTATTAGTAGTCCTCAGCATAATCAGTCTCATTCGAGGAAGAATGTTCCAAAGGGGGAGATATTGCAATACCCCATACTTCTACCTATCTTAAATTCATCCCAAAGATGTCAATGACTTTCCTTGAATATTAATAAACATTTAAACATGAGGAATTTTGTAGATTTTGACTTTTCATTGGGTGGGAAATTGTATAAGCTTTCCATCGATACCAAATACACCCAAATCCGTCCCCCTGGCGTAAGATATGTACTTAAGTGCTCAATTCAGTTCACGATATTCAGTTCATATATCACGTTTTATACTTGTTCAAGTTCTCATCTTCCCATTCATACATGTTCATTAAGAGATCTTAGGCCCATCAGTGTTCTCAGCTTATGGTAATAGTGTTCCTTAGATTTACTTAGTTTCATGTTCAGTTATAGCTATAATCTTAAGTATCAGTTATTGTTGAATATTTTGTCACGCATTCAGTTATCAGTTTAGTCATGCATTCCATGTATCGAATATGCATGTCCAGCATATAAACTCTATCTATCAGCAGTCCATACCTTAATCATTTTAATTCTAGGATGAATGTTCCCATGGGGGAGATATTATAATACACCGTACTTCTACATAGCTTAAATTCATCTCAAAGATGTCAATGACTATCCTTAAATATGAATACACCTATTTACATTTGGAATTTTCAAGATTTTGACTTTTCAAGGTGTGGGAAATTGAATAAGCTATCCATCGATACTAAATTCGCACAAATCCGACAACAGGGCGTAAGCTTTGTACGCAAGGGCCCAGTTCAGTTCACGATATTTAGTTTGTGTATCATGTTTCAGACTCTTTCTTGTTCTCATGTTCCCATTCATACATTTTCAGTATATGATCTTTGGCTCAACAGTGTTCTCAGCTGAAGGTAATAGTATTCCTTAGATTTACTCGGTTCCATGTTCAGTAAAAGCTATAATCTTAAGTATTAGTTATTGTTACATATTCAGTCAACTATTTATTTATAAGTTTCATCGTGTATTCATTGAATCAGATATGCTTGTCCTGTATATGAACTCGTTCTATCAGAAGTCCTCAACTTAATAAGTATCATTGGAGGAAGAATGTTCCCAAGGGAGAGATATTGTAATACCTCGTTCTTCTACCTAGCATAAATTCATCCAAAAATCGTCATAGACTTTCCTTAAATATGAATACACCTTAATACATATGGAATTTTCTAGATTTTGACTTTTCATGGTGTGGGAAATTGAATAAGCTTTCCATCGATACAAAATTCGCCCAAATTCGATACCCGGGCGTAAGCTATATTCTCAAGGGATCAGTTTTGTTCATGATATTCAATGATATATCACGTTTCGGACTCATTCATATTCTTATGGTCCCTTTTATATATGTTCAATAAATGATCTTAGGCTCATAAGTATCAGTTATGGCTGCATATTTACTCACACATTCATTTATTAGTTTAGTTATGTATTGCATGCATCGGATATGCATGTCCAGCATATAAACTAAGTCTATCAGCAGTCCTTAGCTTAATCAATCTCATTTGAGGATTAATATTCCCAAGGGGGAGATATTCTAATACCACATACTTTTACCTAGATTAAATTCATTCGAAAAATGTCAATAACTTTCCTTAGATATGAATATACCTATATACATTTTGAATTTTCAATATTTTAACATTTCATGGGGTGGGAAATTGAATAAGCTTTCCACCGATACCAAATTCATCAAAAACTGACAACAGGGGGTAAGCTTTGTACTCAACTTAAGGTAATAATCTTCCTTAGATTTAATATTAAGTATCAATTATTGTTGCATATTGAATTTTCAGTTTAGTCATGTATTCCATGCATCGGATATGTATGTCATGTATATAAACTCAGTCTATTAACAGTCCTCAACTTAATCAGTATCATTCGAGGACAAATGTTCCCAAGGGGGAGATATTGAAATACTTCAGATTTCTACCTAGCATAAATTCATCCCAAAGTTGTCAAAGACTTCACTTAAATATGTATACACCATAATAAATGTGGAATTTTTCCATATTTTGACTTTTCATGGTATGGGAAATTGAATAAACTTTCCATCGATACCAAATTTACCCAAATCTGACACTCGACCATAAGCTATGTTCTCAAGTGCTCTGATTTGTTCACGATATTCAATCGTATATCATGTTTTAGACTAGTTCATGGTCTCGTGGTCCCTTTCATACATGTTCATTAAATGATCTTAGGCTCATCAGTGTTCTCGTCTTAAGGTAATAGTGTTCCTTAGATTTACTCATTTCCATCTTCAGTTACAGCTATAATCTTAAGTATCAGTTATTGTTGCATATTCAGTCGCACATTCTATTTACCAGATTAGTCATGTATTCCATGTATCAGATATGCATGTCCAGCGTATAAACTCTGTGTATTAGTAGTCCTTTGCTTAATCAGTCTCATTCGAGGATGAATGCTCCCAAGGGGGAGATATTGTAATACACCATACTTCTACCTACCTTAAATTCATCCTAAAGATGTCAATGACATTCCTTAAATATGAATACACCTTTATACATCTGGATTTTTCAATATTATGACTTTTCATAGAGTGGGAAATTGAATAAGCTTTCCATCAATAACAAATTTACCCAAATCCGACCTTCGGGCGTATGCTATGTACTCAAGGGCTCAGTTCAGTTCACGATATTCAGTTTGTCTATCATGTTTTAGACTCGTTCATGTTCTCATATTCCCATTCATAAAGTTCAATAAATGATCTTAGCTCATTAGTGTTCTCATCTTAAGGTAATAGTCTTCCTTAGATTTACTTAGTATCATGTTCATTACAGCTTTAATTTTAAGTATTAGTTATTATTGCATATTTAGTCACGCATTCATTCGTCAGTTTAGTCATGCATCCCATGCATCAGATTTCCATGTCTAGCATATAAACTCTACCTATCAGCAGTCTTCACCTTAATCAATCTCATTCAAGGATGAATGTTCCCAAGGGGGAGATATTATAATACCCCGTTCTTCTACCTAGCTTAAATTCATCCCAAAGATGTAAATAAATTTCTTTAAATATGAATACACCTATATACATATGGAATTTTAAAGATTTTGACTTTTCATGGTGTGGGAAATTGAATTAGCTTTCCATCGATACCAAATTCACACAAATCCGACAACAGGACGTAAGCTTTGTACTCAAGGGATCAGTTTAGTTCACGATATTTAGTTAGTGTATCACGTTTCAGACTCGTTCTTGTTCTCATGTTCCCATTCATACATGTTAAGTAAATGATCTTAGGTTCATCAGTGTTCTCATCTTAAGGTAATAGTATTTATTAGATTTACTCGGTTTCATGTTCAGTTAAAGCTATAATCTTAAGTATTAGTTATTGTTGCATATTCAGTCATGCATTTATTTATCATTTTTCTCATGTATTCCATGTATCGTATGTGCATGACCAGCATATAAACTATGTCTATCAGTAGTCCTTAGCTTAATCAACCTCATTCGAGGATGAATGTTCACAAGGGGGAGATATTGTAATACCCCGTACTTCAACCTAGCTTAAATTTGACCCAAAGATGTCAAATACTTTTCTTAAATATGAATACACTTTTATACATATGGAATTTCAAGATTTTGACTTGTCATGTTTTTGAAAATTGAATAACCTTTATATCGATACTGAAATCGCCCAAATTCGATACCCGAGCATAAGCTATGTACTCATGTGTTCAGTTCAGTTTACGATATTCAGTTTGTGTGTCATGTTTCAGAGACGTTCATGTTCTTATGTTCTCATTCATACAAGTTCAGTAAATGATCTTAGGCTCATCAGTGTTCACAACTTAAGGTAATAGTCTTTCTTAGATTTACTCACTTCCATGTTCAGTTACTGATATAATCTTAACTATCAGTTATTCTTGCATATTCAGTCACGTATTCATTTATTTAATTAGTTATGTATTCCATACACTGGATAGGCATGTCCAACATATAAACCCAGTCTATCAGAAGTCCTTATCTTAATCAATCTCATTCGAGGATGAATGTTCCCAAGGGGGGCTATTGTAATACTCCGTACTTCTACCTAGCTTAAATTCATCCCAAAGATGTCAAATATTATCCATAAATCAAAATCCACCTTAATATATTAGGAAGTTTTATGATTTGGACTTTTCATGGTGTGGGAAATTGAATAAGCTTTCCATCGATACCAAATTCGCCCAAATCTGACTCCCGGGCGTAAACTATATACTCAAGGGCTCAGTTCAGTTCACGATATTTAGTTCGTGTATCACGATTAAGACTCATTAATGTTCTCATGTTTCCGTTCATACATGTTCAGTAATCGATCTTAGGCTCATCAGTGTTCTCAGCTTAAGGTAATAGTCTTCCTTAGATTTACTCAGTTTCATGTTTTGTTACAGCTATAATCTTAAGCATCAGTTATAGTTCATATTTAGGCAAACATTCATTTATGAGTTTATTCATGTATTCCCTGAATCGAATATTTGTGTCCAGCATATAAACTCATCTATCATCAGTCCAAATCTTAATCAGTCTCATTCATGGACGAATGTTCCCATGGGGGAGATATTGTAATACGCCGTACTTCTACCTAGCTTATATTCATTCCAAATATGTCAAAGATTCACCTTAAATATGAATACACCTTTATACATATGGAATATATAAGATTTTAACTTTTCGTGGCGTGGGAGATTTAATAAACTTTCCATCGATACCAAATTCACCCAAATTCGACACACGGGAGTAAGCTATGTACTCAAGGGCTCAGTTCAGCTCACAATAGTCAGTTCGTGTATCTAGTTTCACACTCTTTTATGTTCTCATGTTCCCGTTCATACATGTTCAGTAATCGATCTTAGGCTCATCAGTGTTCTCAGCTTAAGGTAATAGTCTTCCTTAGATTTACTCAGTTTCATGTTTTGTTACAGCTATAATCTTAAGCATCAGTTATAGTTCATATTTAGGCAAACATTCATTTATGAGTTTATTCATGTATTCCCTGAATCGAATATTTGTGTCCAGCATATAAACTCATCTATCATCAGTCCAAAGCTTAATCAGTCTCATTCATGGACGAATGTTCCCATGGGGGAGATATTGTAATACGCCGTACTTCTACCTAGCTTATATTCATTCCAAATATGTCAAAGATTCACCTTAAATATGAATACACCTTTATACATATGGAATATATAAGATTTTAACGTTTCGTGGCGTGGGAGATTTAATAAACTTTCCATCGATACCAAATTCCCCCAAATTCGACACACGGGAGTAAGCTATGTACTCAAGGGCTCAGTTCAGCTCACAATAGTCAGTTCGTGTATCTAGTTTCACACTCTTTCATGTTCTCATGTTCCCGTTCATACATGTTCAGTAAATGATCTTAGTCTAATCAATGTTCTAAGCTTAAGGTAATAGTCTTCCTTAGAGTTACTCAGTTTCATGTTTAGTTACAGCTATAATCTTAAGTATCAATTATTGCTACATATTTAGTCACATACTCATTTATCATTTTAGACATGCATTTCATGCATCAGGTATTCATGTACAACGTATAAAATCTTCCTATCAGCATTACTCTCCTTAATCAGTCTCATTCGAGGATGAATGTTCCCAAAGGGGAGATATTGTAATACCCCATAATTCTACCTAACTAAAATTCATCCCAAATATGTCAATGACTTTCCTTAAATATTAATACACCTATATAAATGTGGAATTTTAAGAATTTGACTTTTCATGGTGTGGGAAATTGAATAAGCTTTCCATCAATACCAAATTCACACAAATCTGACAATAGGGCATAAGCTTTGTACTCAAGGGCCCAGTTAAGTACATGATATTGAGTTCTTGTATCATGTTTCAGACTCGTTATTGTTCTCATGTTCCCATTAATAAAAGTTCTATAAATGATCTTAGGCTCATCACTGTTCTCAGCTTAAGGTAATAGTATTCCTTAGATTTACTCGTTTACGTGTTCAGTTAAAGCTATAATCTTAAATATTAGTTATTGTTGCATATTTAGTCACGCATTTATTTATCAGTTCATCATGTATTCCATTCATCAAATATGCCTGTATAGTATATGAACTCAGTCTATCAGCAGTCCTCAGCTTAATCAGTATCATTCGAGGGAGAATGTTCCCAAGGGGGAGATATTGTTATACCTCGTACTTCAACCTAGCTTATATATATCCAAAAGATGTCATTGACTTTTCTTAAATTTGAATACACCTTTTTACATATGGAATTTTCAAGATTTTGGTTTTTCATAGTGTGGCAAATTTAATAAGCTTTCCATCGATACCTAATTCAACCAAATATGACACCTAGGCATAAGCTATGTACTCAAGGTCTCATTTTCGTTCATCATAATAAGTTCATGTATCACATTTTAGAATCGTTCATGTTCTCATATTCCTGTTCATATATGTTCAGTAAATGATCTTACGCTCATCAGTGTTCTCAGCTAAAAGAAATAGTCTTTCTTAGATTTACTCAGTTCCATGTTCAGTTACAGCTATAATCTTAAGTATCAGTTATTTTTGCATATTCAGTCACTCATTCATTTACCAGTTATGTCATTTATTCCATGTATCGGATATGCATGTCCAGTGTATAAACTCAGTCTATTAGCAGTCCTCAACTTAATCAATCACATTAGAGGACGAATGTTCCCAAGGGGGAGATATTGTAATACCCCATACTTCTACCTAGCTTAAATTCATCCCAAAGATGTCAAAGACTTTCCTTAAATATGAATACACCTTTATATATGTGAAATTTTCAAGATATGAACTTTTCTTTGTGTGGGAAATTGAATAATATTTCCATCGATAAAAAATTAGCCCAAATACGACACCCGAGTATAAGATATGTACTCAAGGGCACAGTTTAGTTAATCATATTCAGTTCGTGTATCACATTTCAGACTCATTCATGTTCGTAGGTTCCAGTTCATACATATTCAGTAAATAATCATAGGATCATTAGTGTTCTCACTTTAAGGTATTAGTCTCTGTTAGATTTACTCAGTTCCATGTTCTATTATAGTTATAATCATAAGTATCAGTTATTGTTGCATATTCAGTAACCCATTTATTTATCAGTTTAGTCATGTATTCCACACATCGGATTTGCATGTCCAGCGTATAAACTTAGTCTATCAATAGTCCTCAGCATAATCCGTCTCATTAAAGGATGAATATTCCCAAAGGGAAGATATTGTAATACCCCGTACTTCTACCTAGCTTAAATTTGTCCCAAAGATATCAAAGACTTTCCATAAATATGAATACACGTTTATACAAGTGGAATTTTCAAGATTTTGACTTTTCATGGAGTGGGAAATTTAATAAGTATTCCATCGATACCAAATTAGCCTAAATTCGTCACCCAGGCATAAGTTATGTACTCAAGGTATCAGTTCAGTTCATAATATTCAGTATGTGTATCACGTTTTAGACCCGTTCATTGTAATTCCCCGCAAAATCCTCTTCCAGTCTGAGCCTTAGAGCGTATTTGGTAAAGAGAAAATCCGAGTTAAAATGTTTCAAAAATATCCTCCTAAGTATGAAATACTTTGAATCGTGTGGGAATCTGAATTAAGATCATAGAGGTCCCCTAACTTATGGACGAGTTAAAAACTTTCCTATTGTTCAAGTTTTAGTGACCGTCAAAAATTGGGTCAACTTTAAGTTTTAGTGACGTGTCACTTTCTCGATAATTCCATTCGAGCCATGATTCTTAGAACTCAGTGAACTATCGAACTTTGTATCCTCAGACACGTGTGAAGCTTAATAAAGCTCTGTAATCTCAGTTATCTCTATAATCTCTATATCGCTAGTAATCTAGGCTTAGACCTATAATTAGCTCAATTCTAATGGTATTCAAGTCATTCAATCCTAATCTCAGAAGAGATTCGAGTAATCTATTCAAGCTCTGTATCGGCAGTCAGATACCATGATTCAATATCTTTACTGTTAAATACAGAACTAAGTGATCTCAGCGTAACTCAGTCAGACCTTTTGAGTAATATTATAAGTGTCAGATTTAGTTCAGTTGTGCTCAGTTAAGAATTCAGTTAGAGTCTTTCAGTTGGGAGTAGAAACTAGCACCGATCGAGCTCAGGGATGGGAACTCACCTAGTAGTAGAGGGTTTGATTCTTAGATGCAATCATTGTTCTACAAAACTACGTAGCCAGCGTAGGTTGAGACATCATACCTACTAGTAGAGGGTAGATGAGAGAGATCATACCTGTTAGATGAGGGTAGATGAGGTGGTTTGACCTGTTAGATGAGGGCTCTACCGTTCTCATTTTAGGACTTACTAGATGAGGGTCACATAGGGTTGTCTTTACCAGTGGCGAGATAATGACACCCTTCCAACCGGAACACAGGTTGGATCCCACATGTGGTAGATCGGGGCATGTTGGTTAAGCGACTACTTCCCATAGTTTCAGCTTCAGATTCAGTCTCAGTTTCAAAATCAGTGTTCACAAATCAGGACTGTCAGAACAGTCATCTATCCTTGTGAGAAACTCAGATAGTTCCATTTACTTATGGACTATCCCATCATATAGACTTGGTCTCACATACAGTTATTTGATATCATATTCAGAGATATTTCATCAGATAACCTTGATCACAGTATCAGATTTCTATTGAGTATTATAGTTGTCAGATTCAGATATAACCATATTTCTTATCATTGATAAAGCTTCCAAAACCATCTGTTATAAAGGTTGATCTCTAATCCTATCAGTTGAAAGCAGTAAGTCTAAGAATTCAGTCATTGTTGTAAGCACATCCAGATCCTCAGTTATCAGTGTCAGATGAGTCAGTGATTCAGTCTCTCAGTGTCAGTAGTAAGTTCAGTCTGCAGTAAAGTGCTATCTGAGTTTCAGTATTTAGAGTTGTGATAATTGTGTTCATGTTCTATGCATTCATGTACGTGTTCTCATGCTACATTTTCATGATTATTCAATTTAGATATTGTGTATGCATGAACCCTTGCATTAGCCTACCCCGTCTACATACTCGGTATAGTTTTGTACTTACGCATTTGTGCTATGGTGTTTTATTTTACACCATAGGTTCAGAGGCACAGGATCCAATTTATCCTCAGCAGTTCTATCCCAGTCAGTAGTAGTAGTAGTGAGTCCTCTTATTTCGAGGACGAGTCTAAGTTTACTACTATTGTTTCAAACTTTGTTTATTTTCTGTTGAAGGAGTTAGTTGGGGACATGTCCTATCAACTCCATAGTTCAGTCAGTTAGAGTCTTTTCAGACGGATGTATTAGTATTCAGTTTTCAGCTTTGAGTATATATAGATGTGTTGTACCTTATGGAAATTTCTGCATTTTTTTCCAGATATTATGCAGTGTACAGGTACAGATATCAAAAAGGGTTAGCGTGTGGTCCTTCGGGTCCATAAGCACCTTGTGACATCTCGGGATGGGATATGGGGGCGTTACAAACTTGGTATCAGAGCCTAAGGTTCAATAGTGTCCTAGGGAGTCTGAAAAGCCACATCTAGTAGAGTTTTATGCATGGGTGTGTAGAGCTCCACATTTATGTACAATAGGCTACAAGATGTTCTTAGGAGTAGTTTCCTTTATTTCAGTATTCAGATCGTGTGAGTGAGCATGAGCTAAAGTTGATCCTCAGTCTAATCCACTTGTTTCTTCCAATTACAGATTATGCCTCCTCGCAAAGATATTTTCCTTGGGGTAGATGACCAGCCCCCACATCCAGTATATCCTGAGAATGAGGGTGTGTCGCATGCAGAGTTCTAAACTGCATTTACTACCTTAGCCCAGGCAATAGCTGCTCAGAATAGTTTGCAGAATGTTGTCCTATCTAGGATTTTAGCTGACACTCAGCAGAATGAGAGGAGAGAGCGTAGGAAGGATAAGAGGACTAGAACCAAGAACTCTACGCCAAGATTAAGAAGTAGTAACCGCTCTCAATTCCATCTATGATCCTCAGTACCAGTTTTGCTATCAGTCCAGGAACCAGTACCTAAACCTAAGAATGCTAGTCGAGGGGGAGCATTATGTTGTATGTCACTAGGTCATGGGAAAAGTGTTCTTACCTACCCGTGTGGCAAAACGTATGGTAGGAAGAACCGGGGTGTATGTAAAGACGGTAGTAGGGGGTGTTTTGGATGTGATAGGCTAGGCCACAAGTTGCGAGAGTGTAGAATATTATCTTAGAGGGGTAGAGATTCGCGCAAACAGGAAGACACATCCAGTACTACTAGTGGTGTTCATACCCATACACATTGTGGAGAGTGTGGAAGGAGCCACCAAGGTGTGTGTAGAGCCAGTAGCGATGTGTATTTTGGGTACGATGAATCAGGCCATAGAATGCGAGAATGTAGAGTGCTGAATCAAAGGGGTAGACTTTAGGCACTTCAGACTCACCTTGATCGAGAAGGATTCCCTGAAATGGACCCGGGTAAGTTATGAGCCCTTCTTCTTTATGATATGCATTGTTAGGTTTTTTTCTTTCATTTTGAGCTTATATGTTAGCATGGGTCATTCATAAGTTTCAGATCTTGATCGGTCAATCATGACCCAGTTGTAGGTGCCCCGCGCACCGCCCCAGTATTTTAGCAAAGTCTGTTTAGTGGGACATAGAGACCTAAGGGGGAGATATCCCACAGTATTATGATGTTGCATGCCATTAGATTCATACAAATACATGTTCAGATCTTCTTTATGAAATTAGCATCATTTGTCACTGCATTGTCAATCATTATTGCATTGTCTGTCGTTCTTTCAAAAGTCAGCTTAGCTAGACATTCATGCATTAGATATGAATATTCAGTAGAAAGAGTTCAGTTTGTCAGGATGTGTTCAGTCATGTATTTATGAGATCATTCCAGTTATGAGTCAATGCATCATATATGTTTGTGTATTATAAGAATTCAGCTATGAGTATCACCAATCGAGTATTCCATGCATAATATCTGCATGCACAGTGTGAGAACACTATATGTCAGTCGTTTCAGTTGCATAGTCCTGATTTGACATCTTTCCATTTCTTGAGTAAGTTCTGTTGATCCGAATTCTCAGTCTATCAATCGACATTCGAGGAAGAATGTTCTCAAGGGGGAGATAATGTAATGCCCCGCAAAATCCTCTTCCAGTCTGAGCCTTCGAGCGTATTTTGTAAAGGGAAAATCCAAGTCAAAATGTTTCGAAAATATCCTCCTAAGTATGAAATACTTTGAATCGTGTGGGAATCTATTTGAGCATGAATTAAGATCATAGAGGTCCCCTAACTTATGGACGAGTTGAAAACTTTCCTATCGTTCATGTTTTAGTAATCATCAAAATTTGGGTCAAATTCAATTGACAATAACTCATTGTATATGAAAAACTGGGTGTCATTCTATATATCAAATTAAAAATCTTTGAATTATCTTTCCAACGATACCAATTTTTCCTAAATCCTATATCGGAGCAAAGTGTTATGCCAATTTTACTCCAGCATGTCAAGCTGGAAAATGGTGAAGACGTTTCTGATGGGCTCTCACGTTTCTGACGATCTTCTTGACGACGTCGTCATATTCTGATGACATTTCTGATGATGTCATCAGCCTGGGAAGAAAATCAAGAATTGGACCCCTTTTGTGACCACCGTTCGTGAATGCCTATAACGGACCTGACGGCCAGTCACGGATGACGTTAAGAACATTTTTTCCAGCAATTCAAGGGCATTTTTGCAAGGGTATTTTGGTCATTTCCCACTTTTTTGGAGCCTCTATAAATATGAGGAACCCTCATTCATACTCTAATTTCTCCATTTCTCTTCCAATTCTCTAAAAAGAGAATATATAGGGTTTCAATTCAAGAACCTTAATCCTCCAAATATTTATCCATAAATCTTCAAGCTTTCTTCAAAAATCAAGTTCCTCATTGTGTGGACTTCAAGAATTTATTTATTTCAAGTGTGTATAAAGTTTCAAGCACTAAATTTCATCTAATTTCAAAGGTTAAGGTATGTAGATGTTAATTCTTGGGTCCCTTTCATCTAAGAAGCTCAAGAACCCTTTTTAAAACTAAAAGATTTTTATGTTTATGAGTTGTAAATGATTTGTATGAGTTGAAATGGATGTTTAATATGTTGTTGAGTTTTGAATTATCGTTTCCTTCAAAATTTATGATCTTTAACCCTAGTATGTGGAATTCATGTGATGTTTGTGATAGACCCTCTTGAAGATGTTTTTCCATGTGATGTGTTCATGACTTTTGAGTGTAAAAATGGTTTAATAAGTGAAGATCGTTCCCCATAGGTTTGATAAAGAGCTTAGTTGAAGCATAAGGGCCACTATAGTATGTTGAATAGGAAACCCCAAATTATGAGCTAGTCCATGCATGCCTAGTGTTTGATAAAATACCTTAGCGAGTGAAATGTGCCAAGATAGCATGAAATCCCCAAGTAGGTGTAAAATCGATTGTGTCTAGTGGTTGTTGGAAGAACATAGTGAACAAGTCAAGATATGATGGTTGTAAATTCCCTGATTTTTTTATCTTTGATATATGCTAAGCTTTTAATACATGTCAAGTGGTTAGCAAGTAAATAGTGACGTGTTAGTATGAAGTTTCCCCTAAATCAAGTGATATCCAAATACATGACAAGACAGATATAGGTATGAAGTACTTCATGTAAGATATCATTGAATGGGGTATAAACTAATAGCATGTCTTCCCTATGCTAGTATATGATAGTGAACCGATGTTGATGATCCTTAAAGGTTTGAGTGACCCTTTGGTGGTTGTGATGATGAATAGAGGTGTATGTTTCCTAAATGCTTAATGCGATGTCCTAAGGATCTTGAGAGGGAAAGTATTTTAAGATGCCCAATGACTTGAAGTGATTCTTTAACGATTGTGATAATACATGAACGATTATAATGATGAATAAATGCTTGTAATGATGAATAAATGATTGTACTAATGTATGGATGACCATGATGATGCATGAATGATTTGTGATGAAGAATGATTATATCTTACTTTTATGTTGTCGAGTCCTGGGGGTATTTATACCCAAAAATAGAGTTGTTGTCTAGAGCCCGTGTAAGTTTCTTGATAATTTCAATCGAGTCATGATTCTCTGAACTCAATGAACTATAGAACTCTGTATCCTCAAACAAGTGTGAAGCTTAATAAAGCTCAGTAATCTCAGGGATGGGATTAGAAACTAGCACCGAGCGAGCTCAGGGATGGGAACTCACCTACTAGAAGAGGGTGTGATTCTTAGATGAAATCTTTGTGCTCCAAAACTACATAGCCAGCATAGGTTGAGAAATCATACCTACTAGTTGAGGGTAGATGAGAGACATCATACCTATTAGATGAGGGTAAATGCGGTGGTTTGACCTGTTATATGAGGGTTCTACTATTCTCGTTTGAGGACCTGCTAGATGAGTGTCACATAGAGTTGCCTTTACCTGTAGCACGGTAATAAGAACTATTCTCGGGACATGTCGGTTAAGTGGCTACTTCCCACAGTTTTAGTTTCAGATTCAGTCTCAGTTTCAAAATCAGTCTTCAGAAATCAGGACTGTCAGATACAGTCTTCTATTATTGTGAAGAACTCAGATAGTTCCATTGATTTATGGACCATCCCATCAGATTAACTTGGTCTCACATACAATTATTTGATATCATATAGAAAGATATGCCGTCAGATAGGCTTGATCACAGTATCAGATTTCTATTGAGTATTATTATTGTCAGATTCGGATATAATCATATTTCTTATCATTGATAAAACTTCCAAAATCATCTGTTAGAAATGTTGATCTCTAATCCTGTCAGTCGAAAGCAGTAAGTCTAAGTATTCGGTCATTGATGTAAGCACATCCAGATCCTTAGTTATAAGTATCAGATGAGTAAGTTATTTAGTATCTCAGTGTAAGTAGTGAGTTCAGTCTGCAGTAAAGGGGTATCTGAGTTTCAGATTCTAGAGTTTCGATAATTGTGGTCATGTTCTGTGTATTCGTGTATGTGTTCTCATACGGCATTTTCATGATTATGCAGTTTAGATTTTGCGCATGCATGAACCCTTGCATTATTCTAACCCGTCTACATACACGGTACTTGTTTTTACTAACGCATTTGCACTATGGTGTTTTATTTGACACCATAGGTTCAGAGGCACAGGATCTAATTAATCCTTAACAGTTTGGTCACAGTCAACAGTAGTAGCAATGAGTCCTCTTATTTTGAGGACGAGTCTCACATTACTACTATTGTTTCAGACTTTGTTTATTTTCTATTGACGGAGTTAGTTAGGGACATATCCCATCAACTCCACAGTTCAGACTGTTAGAGGCTTTTCAGACGGATGTATTAGTATTCAATTTTCAGCTTTGAGTATGTATAGATGTGTTGAACATTGTGGAAATATTCCACATTTTTTTCCATATATTATGCAGTGTACAGGTACAGATATCAAAAAGGGTTAGGTTGTGTTCCTTCAGGTTCATAAGCACCGTGTGACATCTCGGGATAGGATCAGGGGGCATTACAAACTTGGTATCAGAGCCTAAGGTTTAATAGTGTCCTAAGTAATCTGAAAAGCCACATTTAGTAGAGTCTTGTGCATGAGTGTGTAGCGCGCAAAATTTATGTACAAGAGGATACAGGATGTACTTAGGATTAGTTTCCCTTCTTTCAGTATTCAGATCGTGTGAGTGAGCATGAACTCAAGTTGATCCTCAGTCTAATTCACTTATTTCTTTTAATTACAAAGTATGCCTCATCACTGAGATTTTTTCCATGGGGTAGATGACTATCCCCCACAGCCAGTAGATCATAAGAATGAGGGTGTGTCGCATGTAGAGTTCAGAGATGCATTCACTACCTTAGACCAGGCAATAGCAACTCAGAACAGTTTGCAGAACATTGTCCTAGCTAGGATTTTAGCTAACACTCAGCAGAATAAGGGGAGAGAGCGTAGGAAGGATCAGAGAACTAGAACCAATAACTCTATGCCAAGATAAAAGAGTAGTAACTGCTCCCAATTCCATCTGTGATCCTCAACACCAGTTTCGCTATCAGTCCAGGCACCAGTACCTAAACCTAAGAATGCTAGTCAAGAGGGAGCATCAAGCTCTAAGTCACTAGGTCGTGGGAAGAGTTTTCTTACCTACCCATGTTGCAAAAAGTGTGGTAGGCATCACAAGAGTGTATATAGAGCCGGCAGTAGGGGATGTTATGGATGTGGTAGGATAGTTCATAAGTTTTGAGATTGTAGAATACTAGCTTAGAGGGGTAGAGATTCTCGCCAGTAGGAAACCACTTCTAGTTCTACTAGTGGTGTTCATACCCATCCGCATTGTGGAGAGTGTAGAAGGAGCCACCAAGGTATGTGTAGAGCCAGTAATGATGTGTATTTCGGGTGCAATGAATCAGTCCATATAATGCTAAAAAGTAGAGTGCTGACTCAAAGGGTTATACTTTAGGCACTTCAGACTCGCCTTGATTGAGAAGGATTCCCTAAAATAGACCCGGGTAAGTTATGAGCCCTTATTCTTTATGATATGCATTGTTAGTTCCTTTTCTTACAGTTTGAGCTTATATGTTAGCATGAGTGATGCATAAGTTTTAGATCATGATCGGTCAATCATGACCCAGTTGTAGGTGCCTCGTGCACCACCCCAGTATTTCAGTGAAGTGTGTTTAGAGGGACATAGAGCCCCAAGGGGTAGATACCCCATAGTATTACGATGTTACATACCATTAGATTCATCCATATGCATGTTCAGATCTTCATTATTTAATTAGAATGATTTGTCACTACATTGTCAATCATTATTGCATTGTCAGTCGTTCTTTCAAAAGTCAGCTTAGCCGGACATTCATGCATTAGATATGCACATTCAGTAGAAAGAGTTCAGCTTGTCAGTATGTGTTCAGTCATGTATTCTTAAGGTCATCCCAGTTACAAGTCCATGCATAAGATATGCATGTGTATTATGAGAATTCATCTATGAGTATCATCAGTCGAGTAATCCATGCATCATATCTGCATTCCTAGTGTGAGAACTCTCTATGTCAGTCGTTCTGATTGCGTAGTCCTGATTTGAGATGTTTCCATTTCTTGAGTAAGTTCTTTTGATCTGAATTCTCAGTCTATCAAGCGACATTCAAGGATGAATGTTCTCAATAGGGGGATAATGTAATGCCCCTCAAAATCCTCTTCCACTCTGAGCCTTAGAGCATATTTGGTAAAGTGAAAATCCGAGTCAACATGTTTCAAAAATATCCTCCCAAGTATGAAATACATTGAATCGTGTGGGAATCTTTTTGATCATGAATTAAGATCATAGACGTCCCCTAACTTATGGACGAGTTGAAAACATTCCTATCGTTTAAGTTTTAGTGACCGTCAAAATTTAGGTCAACTTCAATCGAGCATAACACATTGTATATGAATAACTGAGTGGATTTATATATATCAAATTAAATATCTTTGAATTATCTTTCTAACGATACCAATTTCGCCTAAATCGTATATCGGAGCAAAGAGTTATACTAATTTTACTCCAGCATGTCAAGCTGGAAAACGGTGATGACTTTTCTGACGGGCTATCACGTTTTTGACGATCTTTTTCACGATGTCATCATATTCTGATGACATTTCTGACAATGTCGTCAGCCCTGGGAATAAAATCAAGAATTCGACCCCTTTTGTGACGACCATTCGTGATGGCCTATCACGGACCTGACGGCCTGTCACAAATGGCGTCAAGAACATTTTTTCCAGCAATTCAAGGGCATTTTTTCAAGGGTATTTTTGTCATTTCCCACTTTTTTGAGTCTCTATAAATTTGAGGAACCCTCATTCAAACCCTAATTTCTCCATTTCTCTTCCAATTCTCTAAAGAGAGAATATCGAGGGTTTCAATTCAAGAACCTTAATCCTCCAAAAATTCATCAATAAATCTTTAAACTTTTTCAAGAATCAAGTTCCTCTTAGTCTGGGCTTCAAGAATTTATTTTTTTCAAGTGTGGATAAAGTTTCAAGCACAAAAGTTCATCCAATTTCAAAGGTTAAGGTATGTAGATGTTGATTCTTGGGTCCCTTTCATCCAAGAAGCTCAAGAACACTTTTTAAAACTAAAAGATTTTTATGTTTATGAGTTGTAAATGATTTGTATGAGTTTAAATGGATGTTTAATATGTTGTTGAGTTTTGATTAATGTTTTCCTACAAAGTTTATGAACTTTGACCCTAGTATGTGTAATTTGTGTGATGTTTGTGATAGACCCTCTTGAAGTTGTTTTTCCATGTGATGTGTTCATGACTTTTGGGTGTAAAAATGGTTGAATATGTGAAGAACATTCCCCGTAGGTTTGATAAAGAGATTAGATGAAGCATAAGGGATACTATAGTATATTGAATAGGAAACCCCTAATAGTGAGCTAGTCCATGCCTGCCTAGTGTTTGATAAAATGCCTTAGTGAGTGAAATGTGCCAAGATAGGATGAAATCCCCAAGTAGGTGTAAAATCGGTCGTGTCTAGTGGTTTTTGAAATACCCTAGTGAACATGTCTAGATATGATGGTTGTAAATTCATCGATGTTGTGCTCTTTGATATATGCTAAGCTTTTAATACATGTCAAATGGTTAACAAGTAAATAGTGACGTGTTAGTATGAAGTTTCCCCCAAATCAAGTGATATCCAAATACATGACTAGACCGATATAGGTATGAAGTACTTGATGTAAGATCTCGTTGAATAGGGTATAATCTAATAGCATGTCTTCCGTAGGGTAGTATATGATAGTGAACCGATGTTGATGATCCTTAAAGGTTTGCAGTGACCCTATGGCGGTTGTGATGATGAATAAAGGTCTATGTTTCCTAAATGCTTAATACGATGTCCTAAGGATCTTAAGAGGGAATGTATGTTAGATGACCAACTACTTTAAGTGATTCTTTAATGATTGTGATAATACATGAATAATTGTAATGATGAATGAATGCTTGTAATGATGAATAAATAATTGTCGTGATGAATGGATGACCATGATGATGCATGAATGATTTATGATAAAGAATGATTATCTCTTATTTTTATGTTGTCGAGTTCTGGGGGTAGTTATACCCAAAAAAGGAGCTATTGTCTAGATCCCGTGTCAGTTTCTCGATAATTCCAATCGAGCCATGATTCTCTGAACTCAGTGAACTATAGAAATCTGTATCCTCAAACATGTGTGAAGCTTAATAAAGCTCAGTAATATCAGTTATCTCTGTATCACTAGTAATATAGCCTCAGACCTATAATCAGCTCAGTTCTAATAGTATTCAAGTCATTCAATCCTAATCTCAGAAGTGATTCGAGTAATCTATTAAAGCTATGTATCGTCAGTCAGATACCATGATTCAATATCTTTTCCGTCACATATGGAACCAAGTTATATCAGCATAACTCAGTCAGACCTTTTGATTAATATGATCAGTGTCATATTCAGTTCAGTTGTGCCTAGTTAAGATTTCAATAAAAAGTCTTATAGTTGGGAGTAGAAACTAGAACCGAGCAAACTCAAGGATGGGAACTCACCTACTAGTAGAGGGTGTGATTCTTAGATGCAATCTTTGTTCTCCAGAACTACGTAGCCAGCGTAGGTTGAGACATCATACCTACTAGTTGAGCGTAGATGAGAGACATCATACCTATTAGATAAGGGTAGATGAGGTGGCTTGACCTGTTAGATGAGGTCTCCACCGTTCTTGTTTGAGGACCTGCTAGATGAGGGTCACATAGAGTTATATTTACAAGTGGCACGGTAATGACACCTTTCCAACTGGGGAATATGTTCGACCCCACATGTAGTAGATCGGGGCATGTCGGTTAAGTGACTACTTCCCACAGTTTCAGTTTCAGATTCAGTCATAGTTTTAGAACCAATCTTTAGAAATCAGGATAGTCAGACACAGTAATCTATCATTGTGAGGAACTCAGATAGTTCCATATATTTATGGACCATCCCATCAGATAGACTTGGTCTCACATGTAGTTATTTGATATCAGATTCAGAGATATGTCATTAGACAATCTTGATCACAATATCAGATTTCTATTGAGTATTAAAGTTGTCACATTCAGATATAATCATATTTCTTATCATTGATAAGGCTTTAAAAATCATCTGTTAGAAAGGATGATCTCTAATCCTGTTCGTCGAAAGAAGTAAGTCTATGAATTCATTAATTGGCATAAGAACATCCAAATCCTCAGTTATCAGTATCAGATGAGTCAATGATTTACTATCTCCATGTCAGCAATGAGTTCAGTCTGCTGAAAAGTGGTATCAGAGTTTCAGTATCTAGAGTTGCGATAATTGTGTTCATCTTGTGTGCATTCATGAATATGTTCTCATCGGCATTTTCATGATTATTCAGTTTAGATATTACGCATGCATGAACCCTTGCATTATCCTACCTCATCTACATACTCGATATATTTTTGTACTGACGCATTTGCGCTATGGTGTTTTATTTGACACCATAGGTTCAGAGGCACAAAATCTAATTTATCCTCAGTAGTTTGGTCCCAATCAGTAGCAGTAGCAGTAAGTCCTCTTTTTTTGAGGATGTGTCTCAGTTTACTACTATTGTTTCATACTTTGATTTTTTTCTATTGACGGAGTTAGTTCGGCAAATGTCCCATCAACTCCACAGTTGAGATAGTTAGAGGCTTTCAGACAGATATATTAGTATTCAGTTTTCATCTTTGAGTATGTATAGATGTGTTGAACATTTTGGAAAGTTTCTGTAATTTTTTTCCAGATATTACAAAGTGTATAGGTATAGATATCAGAAAGGGTTATCTTGTTGTCCTTTGGGTCCATAAGTATCGTGTGACGTCTAGAGAAGGGATCTGGGGGCATTAGAAACTTGATATCATCCCAAAGATGTGAAATACTTTCCTTAAATATGAATACACCTTTATATATTAGGAATTTACAAGATTCCGACTCACGGGCGTAAGCTATGTACTCTAGGGTTAAGTTCAGTTCATGATATTTAGTTCATGTATCACATTACAGACTCATTCATGTTCTCATATTCCAGTTCATACATATTTAGAAAATGATCTAGGCTCATCAGTGTTCTCATCTTAAGGAAATAGTCTTCCATAGATTTACTCAGTTCCATGTTCAGTTACAGCTATAATCTTAAGTATCAGTTATTGTTGCATATTCAGTCACACATTTATTTATGAGTTTATTCATGTATTCCATGCATGAAATATGCTTGTCCAGCGTATAAACTCAGTCTATCAGCAGTCCTCATCCTAATCAGTCTCATTCGAGGACGAATGTTCCCATTGGGGAGATATTATAATACCCCGTTCTTCTACCTAGCTTAAATTCCTCACAAAGATGTCAAAGACTTTCCTTAAATATCAATAAACCTTTATACATGTTTGATTTATAAGATTTTGACTTTTCATGGTGTGGGAAATTGAATAAGCTATCTATCGATACCAAATTCGCCCAAATTCGACACCCGGGCGTAAGCTATGTACTCAAGGTCTAAATTAAGTTCACGATATTCAGTTCGTGTATTATGTTTCAGACTCATTCATGTTCTCATGTTCCAGTTCATACATGTTCAGTAAACGATCTTAGGCTCATCAGTGTTTTCAGCTTAAGGTAATAGTCTTTCTTAGATTTACTTAGCTCCATGTTCTGTTACAACTATAATCTTAAGTATTAGTTATTGTTTCATATGTAGTCACACATTCATTTATGAGTTAATTCACATATTCCATGCATATGATATGCTTGTCTAGCATATAAACTCAGTATATCAGCATTCCTCATCTTAATCAGTCTCATTCGAGGATAAATGTTCCCAAGGGGGAGATATTGTAATACCCCATACTTCTACCTAGCTTAAATTCATCCCAAAGATGTCAAAGACCTGCCTTAAATATGAATACACCTTTATACATGTGGAATTTTCAAGATTTTGACTTTTCATGGTGTGGGAAATTTAATAAGATTTTCATCGATACCAAATTCACCCAAATTGGACACCCATGCGTAAGCTATATACTCACTGGCTCAGTTCAGTTCACAATATTCAATTTTTGTATCACGTTTCAAACTCATTCATGTTCTCATGTTCCCGTTCATACATGTTCAGTAAACTATCTTAGGCTCATCAGTGTTCTAAGCTTAAGGTAATAGTCTTTCTTAGATTTACTCAGTTCCATGTTTCATTATAGCTATAATCTTAAGTGTGTTTAGTTGGACATAGAACCCCAAGGGGGAGATACCCCATAGTATTATGATATTGCATGCCACTAGATTCATCCAGATGCATGTTCATATCTTTTTTTATGAAATTAGAATCAGTTGTCACTGTATTGTCAATCATTATTGCATTGTTATTCGTGCTTTCAAAAGTCAGCTTAGCCGGACATTCAAGCATTAGATATGCACATTCAATAGAAAGAGTTCAGCTTGTCACCATATGTTCAGTTGTGTATTCATGAGATCATCCCAGTTATGAGTCCATGCACTATATATGCATGTGTATTATGAGAATTCAGCTATAATTATCATCAGTCGAGTGTTCCATTCTTCATATCAGTATGCCCAGTGTGAGAACTCTATATGTCAGTCATTCCAGTTGCGTAGTCTGGATCTGAGATGTTTCCATTTCTTTAGTAAGTTCTGTTGATCCGAATTCTCAGTCTATCAAGTGACATTCGAGGATGAATGTTTTCATGGGGGAGATAATGTAATGCCCCACAAAATCCTTTTCCAGTCTGAGCCTTAGAGCGTATTTGGTAAAGCAAAAATCTGAGTCAAAATGTTTCAAAAATATCCTCCCAGGTATGAAATACTTTTAATCATGTGGGAATCTATTTGATCATGAATTAAGATCATAGAGGTCCACTAACTTATGGACGAGTTGAAAACTTTCCTATCGTTCAAGTTTTAGTGACCGTCAAAATTTGGGTCAACTTCAATTAACCATAACACGTTGTATATGAATAACTACATGGATTTATATATATCAAATGAAATATAATTGAATTATATTACCAACAATACCAATTTCACCTAAATCCTATATCGGAGCAAAGAGTTATGCCCATTTTACTGCAGCATGTCAAGATGAAAAACGGTGATGACGTTTCTGATGGGCTATCACATTTCTGATGACCTTTTTGACGACGTTGACATATTCTGAAGACATTTCTCATGACGTTGTAAGACCAGGGATGAAAATCAAGAATTCGACCCCTTTTGTGACGACCATTCATGACGGCCTACCACGGACCTGACGGCTTGTCACGGATGGCATCAAGAACATTTTTTCTAGCAATTCAATGGCATTTTTGCAAGGGTATTTTGGTCATTTTCCACTTTTTTGAGCTTCTATAAATATGAGGAACCCTCATTCAAACCCTAATATCTCCATTTCACTTCCAATTCTCTAAAGAGAGAATATCTAGGGTTTCAATTCAAGAACCTTAATCCTCCAAAAATTCATCCATAAATCTTCAAGCTTTCTTCAAGAATCAAGTTCCTCATAGTGTGGGCTTCAAGAATTTATTTATTTCAAGTGTGGATAAAGTTTCAAGCACTAAAGTTCATCCAATTTCAAAGGTTAAGGTATGTAGCTATTGATTCTTGGGTCCCTTTCATCCAAGAAGCTCAAGAACCCTTTTAAAAACTAAAAGATTTTTATGTTTATGAGTTGTAAATGATTTGTATGAGTTGAAATAGATGTTTAATGTGTTGTTGAGCTTTAATTTATGTTTTCCTACAACATTTATGAGCTTTGACCCTAGTATGTGGAATTCATGTGATATTTGTGATAGACCCTCTTGAAGTTGTTTTTCCATGTGATGTGTTCATGACTTTAGGGTGTAAAAATGGTTGAATAAGTGAAGAACGTTCCCCATAGGTTTGATAAATAGCTTAGGTGAAGCATAAGGGCCACTATAGTAAATTGAATAGGAAACCCCAAATTGTGAGCTAGTCCATGCATGCCTAGTGTTTGATAAAATGCCTTAGCGAGTGAAATGTTCCAAGATACGATGAAATGCCCAAGTAGGTGTAAAATCGGTCGTGTCTAGTGGTTGTTGAAAGACCCTAGTGAACAAGTTAAGATATGATGGTTGTAAATTCCCCGATTTTCTGCTCTGTGATATATGCTAAGATTTTAATACATGTCTTGTGGTTAGAAAGTAAATAGTGACGTGTTAGTATGAAGTTTCCCCAAATCAAGTGATATCTAAATACATGACAAGACCGATATAGGTATGAAGTACTTGATGTAAGATCTCGTTGAATGAGATATAATTTAATAGCATGTCTTCCCTATGGCACTTTGGTGGTTGTGAAGATGAATAGGGGTCTATGTTTCTTAAATTCTTAATACGAAGTCCTAGGGATCTTGTGAGGTAAAGTATGTTATGATGCCCAACTACTTGAAGTGATTCTTTAACAATTTTGATAATACATAAATGATTGTAATGATGAATGAATGCTTGTAATGATGAATAAATGATTGTAGTGATGAATGGATGACCGTGATGGTGCATGAATGATTTTTCATCCATAATGATTATATCTTACTTTTATGTTATCGAGTCCTAGGGGTATTTATACCCGAAAATAGAGTTGTTGTCTAGAGCCCGTTTCAGTTTCTCAATAATTCCAATCTAGCCATGATTCTCAGAACTCAATGAACTATAGAACTCTGTATCCTCAGACAAGTGCGAAGCTTAATAAAACTCAGTAATCTCAGTTATCTCTATTTTATCTGTATCGCTAGTAATCTAGACTCAAACCTGTAATAAGCTCAAATCTAATAGTATTCAAGTCATTCAAACTTAATCTCAGAAGCGATTCGAGTAATCTATTCAAGATCTGTATCGTTAGTCATATACCATAATTCGATATCTTTTACATCAGATATGAAACCAAGTGATCTCAGTGTAACTCAGTCAGACCATTTGAGTAATAAAATCCGTGTCAGATTTAGTTCAGTTGTGCTAAGTTAAGAATTCAATCAGAGTCTTTCAGTTTGGAGTAGAAACTCGCACCGAGCGAGCTCAAGGATGGGAACTCACCTACTAGTAGAGGGTGTGATTCTTAGATGCAATCTTTGTTCTCCAGAACTACGTAGCCAGCGTAGGTTGAGACATAAACCTACTAGTTGAGGGTAGATGAGAGACATCATACCTGTTAGATGAGGGTAGATGAGGTGGCTTGACCTGTTAGATGAGGGCTCCACTATTCTCGTTTGAGGACCTGCTAGATGAGGCTCACATAGAGTTGTCTTTACCAGTGGCGCGGTATTGACACCCTTCAACCTGGGGCACAATTTTGACCCCACATGTGGTAGATCGGGGCATCTCAATTAAGTGACTACTTCCTACAGTTTCAGTTTCATATTCAGTCTCAGTTTCAGAATCAGTCTTCAGAAATCAGGACTGTCAGATATAGTCATCTACCATTGTGAGGAACTTAGATAGTTCCATTGATTTATGGACCATCCCATTAGATAGACTTGGTCTCACATACAGTTATTTGATATCATATGCAGAGATATGCCGTCAGACAGGCTTGATCACAGTATCATATTTCTAGTTAGTATTATGGTTGTCAGATTCAGATATAATCATATTTCTTATCATTGATAAGGCTTCAGAAATCATCTGTTAGAAAGGTTGATCTCTACTTCTATCAGTTGAAAGCAGTAAGTCCAAGAATTCAGTCATTGATGTAAGCATATCCAGATCCTCACATATCAGTATCAGATAAGTCAGTGATTTAGTATCTCAGTGTTAGTAGTGAGTTCAGTCTGCAGAAAAGTGGTATCAGAGTTTCAGTATCTAGAGTTGCGATAATTATTTTCATCTTGTGTGCATTCATGAATGTGTTCTCATCGGTATTTTCAGGATTATTCAGTTTAGATATTACGTATGTATGAAGCCTTGCATTAGCCTACCCCATCTACATACTCGATATATTTTTGTACTGATGCATTTGCGCTATGGTGTTTTATTTGACACCATAGGTTCAGAGGCACAAAATCCAATTTATCCTCAGCAGTTTGGTCTCAATCAACAACAGTAGTAGTAAGTCCTCATTTTTTTAGGATGAGTCTCAATTTACTACTATTGTTTCAGACTTTGTTTTTTTTCTGTTGACGGAGTTAGTTGGGTAAATGTCCCATCAACTCCACAGTTGAGATAGTTAGAGGCTTTCAGACGGATATATTAGTATTCAATTTTCATCTTTGAGTATGTATAGATGTCTTGAACCTTTTGGAAAGTTTCTGTATTTTTTACCAGATATTATGCAATGTACAGGTACAGATATCAGAAAGGGTTAGCATGTGGTCCTTCAGGTCCATAAGTACCGTGTGATGTCTCGGGAACGGATCTGGGGCGTTACAAACTTGGTATCATCCCAAAGATGTGAAATACTTTCCTTAAATATGAATATACCTTTATATATTAGGAATTTACAAGATTCCAACTCTCGGGCATAAGCTATGTAATCTAGGGCTAAGTTCAGTTCACGATATTTAGTTCATGTATCACGTTTCAGACTCATTCATGTTCTCATGTTCCAGTTCATACATGTTTACAAAATGATCTAGGCTCATTAGTGTTCTCAGCTTAAGGTAATAGGCTTCCATAGATTTACTCAGTTTCATGTTTAGTTACAGCTATAATCTAAAGTATCAGTTATTGTTGTATATTCAGTCACACATTCATTTATGATTTTAGTCATGTATTCCATGCATTAAATATGCTTGTCCAGCATATAAACTCAGTATATCAGTAGTCCTCAACCTAATCAGTCTCATTCGAGGACGAATGTTCCCATTGGGGAGATATTATAATACCCCATACTTCTACCTAGCTTAAATTCCTCACAAAGATGTCAAAGACTTTCCTTAAATATCAATACTCCTTTATACATTTTTGATTTTTAATATTTTTCCTTTTCATAGTGTGGGAAAGTGAATAAGCTTTCTATCAATAACAAATTCCCCCAAATTTGACACCCAGGCGTAAGCTATGTACTCAAGGGCTAAATTAAGTTCACGATATTCAGTTCGTGTATCATGTTTCTGAATCATTCATGTTCTCATGTTCCAGTTCATATATGTTTAGTAAACGATCTTAGGCTCATCAGTGTTTTCAACTTAAGGTAATAGTCTTTCTTAGATTTACTCAGTTCCATGTTCTGTTACAACTATAATCTTAAGTATTAGTTATTGCTTCATATCTAGTCACACATTCATTTATGAGTTAATTTATGTATTCCATTCATATGACATACTTGTCTAGAATATAAACTAAGTATATCAGCAGTGCTCATCTTAATCAGTCTCATTCGAGGATGAATGTTCCCAGGGGGGAGATATTGTCATACCCCATACTTCTACCTAGCTTAAATTCATCCCAAAGATGTCAAAGACCTACCTTAACTATAAATACACATTTATACATGTGGAATTTTCAAGATTTTGACTTTTCATGGTGTGGGAAATTTAATAATCTTTCCATCGATACCAAAATCACCCAAATTGGACACCCAGGCGTAAGGTATATACTCACTGGCTTAGTTCAGTTCACGATATTCAGTTTGTGTATCACGTTTCAAACTCGTTCATGTTGTCATGTTCCAGTTCATACATGTTCAGTAAACTATCTTAGGCTCATTAGTGTTCTAAGATTAAGGTAATAGTCTTTCTTAGATTTACTCAGTTCCATGTTTAGTTATAGCTATAATCTTAAGTATCAGTTATTGTTGCATATTCTGTCACACATTCATTTATGAGTTTAGTCATGTATTTCATCCATCGGATATGCATGTCCATAGTATAAACTCAGTCTATCAACAGTCCTTAACTTAATTAATCTCATTCGAGAAGGAAAGTTCCCAAGGGGAGATACTGTAATACCCTGTACTTCTACCTAGATTAAATTCATCCCAAAGATGTCAAAGATTTTCCTTAAATATGAATACAACTTTATACATGTGGAATTTTCAAGATTTTGACTTTTCATGGTGTGGGAAAATGAATAATCTTTCCATGATACCAAATTCATCAAAATTCGGTACCCAGACGTAAGCTATGTAGTTAAGGGCTCAGATCAGTTAACGATATTCAGTTCTTGTTTCACATTTCAGACTCATTTATGTTCTCATGTTCCCATTTATATATGCTCAGTAAATGATCTTAGGCTCTTCAGTGTTCTCAGATTAAGGTAATAGTCTTCATTAGATTTACTCAGTTCCATGTTTAGTTACATCTATAATCTTATGTATCAGTTTTTGTTTCATATTCAGTCACATATTTATTTATGAGTTTAGTCATGTATTCCATTCATCGGATATTCATGTCAAGCATATAAAATTAGTCTATCAGCAGTCCTCATCTTAATCAATCTTATCGAGGCCGAATGCTCCAAAGTGGGAGATATTAAAATACCCCGTAGTTCTACCTAACCTAAATTCATTCCAATGATGTCAAAGACATGCCTTCAATATGAATACACATTTATACTAGAGAAATTTTCAAGATTTTAACATTTCATACTGTGGAAAATTGAATAACCTTTCCATCAATACCAAATTTTCCCAAATTCGACACCCGAGTGTAAGTTACGTACTCAAGGGCTCGATTCAGTTCACAATATTCAGTTCATGTATCACATTTCAGACTTGTTCAAGTTCTCATGATCCCATTCATACATGTACAGTAAATGATCTTAAGCACATCAGTGTTCTCAGCTTGAGGTAATAGTCTTCCTTAGATTTACTCAGTTCCATGTTCAGTTATAACTATAATCTTAAGTATCGATTATTGTTGAATATTTAGTCACACATTCATTTATGAGTTTTGTCATGTATTAAATGTATCAGATATTCATGTACAGTGTATAATCTCAGTCAATCTACAGTCCTCAGCTTAATCAATCTCATTAGAGGATGAACGTTCCCAAGAAGGAGATATTGTAATACCCCGTACTTCTGCCAAGCTTAAATTCATCCCAATGATGTCAAAGACGTTCCCTAATTATGAATACACATTAATACATGTGGAATTTTCAGGATTTTAACTTTTCATGGTGTGGGAAATTGAATAAGCTTTCCATCAATACTAATTTCACAAAAATCCGACACCCGGGCATAAGCTATGTACATAAGGACTCAGTTTAGTTCATAATATTCAGTTCGTGTATCAATTTTTAGAGATGTTCATGTTCTCATGTTCTCGTTCATACATGTTGAGTAAATTATCTCAGGATCATCAGTGTTCTCAGCTTAAGGTAATGGTCTTCCTTATATTAATTCAGTTCCATGCATTGAATATGCATTTCCAGCATATAAACTCAGTCTATCAGAAGTCCTCAACTTAACCAGTCTCATTCGTGGATGAATGTTCCCATGGGGGAGATGTTGTAATACCCTTTACTTCTACCTAGCTTAAATTCATCCCAAAGATGTCAAATGTTTGCCTTAAATATGAATACACCTTTATACATGTGGAATTTTTAAGATTTTGACTTTTCCTGGTGTTGAAAATGGAATAACCTTTCCATCAATAGCAAATTCGCCCAAATCCAACACCCGGACATAAGCTATGTACTCAAGGGCTCAATTCAGTTCACGGTATTCGTTTCGTGTATCACATTTATGAGACATTCATGTTCTCCTGTTCTCGTTTATATATGTTAAGTAAATGATGTTCTCATCATAAGGTAATAGTCTTCTTTAGATTTACTCAGTTACATGTTCAGTTACAACTATAATCTTAAGTATCCGCTAATGTTGCATATTCAGTCACACATTAATTTATCAGTTTATTCATGTATACCATGCTTCAGATATGCATGCCGAGCATATAAACTCAGCCTATCAGCAGTCATCACTTAATCAGTCTTATTCGAGGATGAATGTTGCCAAGGGGGATATATTGTAATACCCTGTAATTCTACCTAACATAAATTCGTCCCAAAGATGTCAAAGACTTGTCATAATTATGAATACACCTTTATACATATGGAATTTTCAAGATTTTGACTATTCATGGTAAGGGAAAATTGAGTAAGCTTTCCATCGATACCAAATTCACCTAAATCTGACACCCGGGCGTAAGCTATGTACTCAAGGGTTCAGTTCAGTTCACCATATTCAGTTCGTGTATCACATTTTAGACTCGCTCATTCTCTCATGTTCCCATTCATACATGTTTAGTAAGTGATCTTAGGCTTATCAGTGTTCTCAATTTAAGGTAATAGTCTTTCATAGATTTACTCTGTTCCATGTTTCATTATAGCTATAATCTTAAGTATCAGTTATTGTTGCATTTCAGTCACTCATTCATTTATGAGTTTTGTCATGTAATCCATGCATCGGATATTCATGTCCAATGTATAAACTTAGTCTGTTAGCAGTCCTAAACTTAATCAGTCTCATTCAAAAATGAATGTTCCTAAAGGGGAGATATCATAATACCCCGTACTTCTACCTAGCTTAAATTAATCTCAAATATGTTAATTACTTGCCTTATATATGAATACACGTATATACATGTGGAATTTTCAAGATTTTAAGTTTTCATTGTATGGGAAATTGAATATGCTTTTGATCGATACCAAATTAGCTCAAATCCGACACCCGGGCGTAATCTATGTACTCAAGGGCTTAGTTCAATTAAAGATATTAAGTTCGTGTATCACATTTAAGAGACATTCATGTTCTCATGTTCCCATTAATACATGTTCAGTAAATTATCTTAGGCTCATCAATGTTCTCATCTTAAGGTAATAGTCTTCCTTAGATTTACTTAGTTCCATGTTCAGTTTCACCTATTATCTTAAGTATAAGTTATTGATGTGTATTCAGTCATGTATTCCATTCAACGGATATGCATGTCCAGCGTATAAACTCAGTCTTTCAGCGGTCTTCAGCTTAATCAATCTCATTCGAGGATGAATGTTCCCAAGGGGAAGATGTTGTATACCCCATACTTCTACCTAGATTAATTTCATATGCATGAGGAATTTTCAATATTTGGACTATTCATGGTGTGAAAAATGGAATAAGTTTTCCATCGATACCAAATTCACCCAAATCCAACACCCGGGTGTAATCTATCTAGTCAAGGGCTCAGTTCAATTAACGATATTTAGTTTGTGTATCACATTTTAGATTTATTCATGTTCTCATGTTGCCATTCATATATTTAGTAAATGATCTTGGTCTCATCAGTGTTCTTAGCTTAAGGTAATCTTCTTCCTTAGATTTACTCAGTTCCATGTACAGTTACAGTTATAATCTTAAGTATCAGTTATTGTTGCATATTCAGTCACGCATTCATTTATCTGTTTAGTCATGTATTCCATGTATCGGATATGCATGTATAGCATATAAACTCTGTCTATCAGCAGTCCTTATCTTAATCAATCTCATTCGAGGACGAATGTTCTCAAGGGGAGATATTTTAATACCCCATAGTTCTACCTAGCTTAAATACGTCCCAAAGATGTCAAAGTCTTGCCTTAAATTTGAATACACCATTATAGATGTGGAATATTCAACATTTTAATTTTTCATAGTGTGGGAAATTGAATAAGTTTTCCATCGATACCAAATTTGACCAAATCCGATACGTGGGTTTAAGCTATGTACTTGTACCGCTGCAAGATCCCATGCCGAGACATCATACGGTTCTTAAGGCCACCGCGGCCTCAAGTTAACCCTCTAAACTTGTCATCACTTCTAGAACTCACTTTGACAATAGTCGTGCTAATATAAGAGAGAATGACATATCATAAACATACTGGAATAAGATAAGAAACTAGCCTGTACAATCCAACATACTATAATTCTATACATACCAACCCTTTAGTCTGACAAAGCCTCTATACATCAAAATCAAGGAGACATTAGGACAGACCCCCAACTGACTCAAACAGTACTGAAAGCCATAACAACAAAATAGTATCAAAAAATATAAACACCGTCCTTGAACCATGATGACTCACCACTGAGCAGAAGAAAAGATGCACCCGAATATTGCTAACGCTGCTGAGTACCTGAACCTACATTATGAGAAAATATATCCCATAGGAAAATATGTGGGCAGCACTTGGGAATGTACCGAGTATGTGGGGTGCATGTAACAATGTAAATATCATCATCAATTTCATTAAAATATGCATATGTACAATGACGGATAACTTGTCTTGAGTTAGATTGAAATATACTTTTCATGAAATCTTCGTAAATAAATCATATGATAAACACCTCATAAATAACTTAACTATTAAACTCAAGACTCGGAGTGACTCTGTAATTCAAGAAACTCGACTCTTATAGACATGGGAGGTTCTTATAACCGACATAAACCATATGAGGTACATGGAGTCTAACGTTTTTCCCTCCTAAGGAGAGAACCCCACATTTCCGGGAGCATCATACTCTTGCCAGTGAGTACAACCTAAATTTATTGATCACAATCTCATACTTGGCCTCTAGCCAACAATTATCAATTTCAATCCTACGGTGGCACATAGTTTCGGGGAAATACCACATTTCCCACTCGGTGCTCAATACTACTCCCAGGCACAATCTCAGAAACCATTAGGAAATCCACCACAAACATCACAAGGGTCTATCATGAAGACCAAATCAAATCTCTTTCTCATTTATCAAATCATAATCAATTTGTGGATTCCTAACTCCACTCAAATCAAATCAATCTTTCTCAATATCAAAATGCATCAATTCATTAAGTCACAGAAACATCAATAACTTTGAGAAAATATCAAGACTCATTGTAACAACTCAATTCTCATGAATCAATATATTCAATAATCCAATTTTTCATAAGGAAGCTTAAAGCTTGACACATATCTTGAAAGCACTTGAAATACCAACTCACGGTAGGAACTTTGAATTCACAATATTAAATATCAAGTCATAACTTGAAAATTATAAAATAATCATGTATATCAAATCTTGAACAATTTATATTCTCATAATCTCATGATGAAGTAATTTGGGTATAAACCCACTTGCAAAACATATAAATCCATAATAAAAATCAAAACTTTGAGCACAAGAACAAAAGAATTGCTCCTGTTCAAAACCCCACATACCTTAATCTTTTAAATTGGTTGAACTCTAGTACTTGAGACTTTACTCACACTTGTAATAAAAAAAAATTCTTGAAGTCTACTCTATGAGGAACTTGATTCTTGGAGGAATCTTGAAGATTTTTAGAAGATTAATTTCCTTAAATAAAACCCTAGATATATTTCTTAAGAGAATTGGAAGAAATAAATGAATAAATTAGGTTTTGTATAGGGATTCACGTATATATAGAGGCCTCCAAAAATGGGAAATGACCAAAATACCCTTAAAAAAATCGTCTATCAATTGCTGAAAAAAATAGTTGACGACATCTATGAAAAACCATCAGGCCCGTGGTAGGCCCTCACGAATTATCATCATAAAAAGGGTGGATTTTGTGACTTTCTGCCATAAGGTGACGACATTTTGTGACAAGCCGTCACAGAAGGTCATCACGGATTTTCCAGGCTGACACGCTGGAGTAAAATAAGCATTACTCTTTGCTTCGATATCTGATTTTGATGAATTTTATTTCATTGGAAAGCTAATTCAATTATCTTTATTTTTTAGTAAAACTAGAGATATGCTCATTTTAAGTTGACTATGCCAAAATCCTTCTCAAGAATTCAATCGGTAAAAAATGTTTTGATTCTCCCAATCGTTAGGAAATCTTTAAAGCATTAATACATATCACCCTTGACCAAAAAACTCTAATTTTTTTCTCATTGTCTTGAGTTATGGCGGCACTATTGGTTAGAATCTCGGGGTATTACAGTACTAGAGGGCTTAGTTCAGTTCATGATATTCAGTTCGTGTATCACATTTCAGACTCATTCAAGTTCTCATTTTCCCATTCATACATGTTAAGTAAATGATCTTCGGATCATCATTGTTCTCATCTTAAGCTAATAATCTTCCTTAGAATTCCTCAGTTCCTTGTTCTGTTACTTCTATAATCTTAAGTATCAGTTATTGTTACATATTCAGTCACACATTTATTTATCAGTTTAGTCATGTATTCTATGTATTGGATATACATGTCCAGTGTATAAATTTAGTCTATCAGTAGTCCTCAGATTAATCACTCTCATTCGAGGACGAATGTTCTCAAGGTGAGATATTGTAGTACCATGTAGTTATACATAACTTAAATTCATCCCAAAGATGTTAAAGACTTGACTTAAATTTGAATAAACTATTAAAAATGTGGAATATTCAAGATTTTGTTTTTTCATGGTGTGGGAAATTGAATAAGCTTTCCATCGATACCAAATTTTCCCAAATCCGACACTAGGGTGTAAGCTATGTACTCAAGGGCTCAGTTCAGTTCACGATATTAAGTTCGTGTATCACGTTTTAGACTCGTTCATGTTCTCATGTTATTTTTCAAATATATTCATTAAATGATCTTAGGCTCATCAGTGTTCTCAGCTTAAGGTAATAGTCTTCCTTAGATTTACTTAGTTCCATATTAAGTTATAGCTGTAATCTTAAGTATCAGTTATTGTTGCATATTCAGTCATGTATTCATTTATAAGTTTAGTCATGTATTCCGTGCACTGGATATATATGTCCAATGTATAAACTCAGGCTATTAGCAGTCCTCAGCATAATCAATCTCATTCGAGGATAAATATTCCCAAGGAGAAGATATTGTAATTCCCCGTACTTCTACATAGCTTAAATTCATCTCAATGATGTCAAAGACTTTCCTTAAATATGAATACACCTTTATACATGTGGAATTTTTAAGAGTTTGACTTTTTATGGTGTGGAAAATTAAATAAGCTTTCCATTGATAGAAAATTAGGTCAAAGCCGACACCCAGGCAAAAGCTATATACTCAAGGGCTCAGTTCAGTTCAAAATATTCAGTTCGTGTATCACTTTTAAGACTCATTCATGTTGTCGCATTCCGATATATACATGTTCAGTAAATGATCTTAGGCTTATCAGTGTTCTCAGCTTAAAGTAATAGTCATCCTTAGATTTACTTAGTTCCATGTTCAATTACTTCTATAATCTTAAGTATCAGTTATTGTTGCATATTCAGTAACGCATTCATTTATTAATTTAGTCATTTATTCCATGAATTGGATAGATAATTCTAGCATATAAACTCAGTCTAGCAAAAGTCATCAGCTTAATCAATGTCATACGCGGATGAATGTTCTCTAGCGGAGATATTGTAATACCCCGTAGTTCTACCTAGCTTAAATTCATCCCAAAGATGTCATAGACTTACCTTAAATTTGAATAAACCATTATACATGTCGAATATTCATGATTTTAATTTTTTGTGGGATGGGATATAGAATAAGCTTTCCTTCGATACCAAATTTTCCCAAATGCGACACCCGGGCGTAAGCTATGTATTCAAGGGCTCATTTGAGTTCATGATATTCAATTCATGTATCACGTTTTAGACTAGTTAATGTTCTCATTTACCCGTTCATACATGTTCAGTAAATGATCTTAGGTGCATCAGCGTTCTCAGCTTAAGGTAATAGTCTTTCTTAGATTTATTCTATTCCATGCTCAGTTACAACTATAATCTTATGTATCATTAATTTTTTCATATTTATTCATGGATTCATTTATCAGTTTAGTTATGTATTCAATGCCTCGGATATGAATGTCCTATGTATAAACTCGGTCTATCTGCAGTCCTCAGCTTAATCAATCTCATTCGAGGATAAATGTTATCAAGGGGAGATAGTGTAATACCCCGTGGTTCTACCTACCTTAAATCCATCCCAAAGATGTTATAGACTTGCTTTAAATTTGAATAAACCTTTATAATTGTTGAATATTCAAGATTTTGATTTTGCATGGTGTGGGAAATAGAATAAGCTTTCCATCGATACAAAATTTATCCAAATCTGACACCCAGGCGTAAGCTATGTACTCAAGGGCTCAGTTCAGTTCATGATATTTAGTTCGTGTATCACGTGTCATACTCATTTATGTTCTAATATTCTCATTCATACATGTTCAATAAATGATCCTAGCCTTATCAGTGTTCTCAGCTAAAGGTAATAGTCTTTCTTTGATTTACTCATTTCCATTTCAGTTACAACTATAATCTTAAGAATCAATTATTGTTGCATATTCAGTCACACATTTATTTATCAATTTAGTCATGTATTCAATGCATTGAATATGCATGTCTATTGTATAAACTCAGTCAATAAGTAGTCCTCAGCTTAATCAATCACATTCGATGATGAATCTTCCCAAACGGGAGATATTGTAATACCCCATACTTCTACCTAGATTAAATTCATCCCATAATTGTCAACGACTTCCCTCAGATATGAATATACCTTTTTAGATATGGAATTTTCAAGATTTTGACTTTTCATGGTGTGGGAAATTGAATAAGCTTTCCATCGATACCAAATTTGCCTAAATCCGTCACCCGGACATAAGCTATCTACTTAAGGGCTCAGTTCAATTCACTATATTCAGTTTGTGTATCACATTTCAGAGTCTTTTATGTTCTCATGTTCCCATCAATACATGTTCAGTAAATGACCTTTGGGTAAATAGTGTTCTCAACTTAAAGTACTAGTCTTCCTTAGATTTACTAAGTTCCTTGTTCAGTTACTGTTGTAATCTTAAGTATCAGTTATTGTTGCATATTAAGTCACGCATTAATTTATCAGTTTAGTCATGTATTTAATTAATTGAATATGCAATTCCTATGTATAAACTCAGTCTATCAGTAGTCCTCACCTTAATCAATCTCATTCGAGGA
Source organism: Capsicum pubescens (assembly GCA_030864215.1). Classification (NCBI taxonomy): domain Eukaryota; kingdom Viridiplantae; phylum Streptophyta; class Magnoliopsida; order Solanales; family Solanaceae; genus Capsicum; species Capsicum pubescens. Next base: position 247,565,211 of record CM061548.1, read on the forward strand.
CGAATGTTCCCTAAAGGGAGATATTATAATACCCCGTACATTTATCTAGCTTAAATTCATCCCAAAGATGTCAAAGACTTTCCGTCAATATGAATACACCTTTGTACAGGTGGAATTTCAAGGATTTTGACTTTTCATGGTGTGGAAAATTAAATAAGCTTTCCATTGATACCAAATTCGCCCAAATCCAACACCCGGGCGTAAGTTGTGTACTCAAGGGTTCAGTTCAGTTCACGATATTCAGTTTATGTATCACATTTCAGACACATTCATGTTCTCATGTTCCCATTCATAAATGTTCAGTAAATAATCTTTGGCTCATCTGTGTTCTCAGCTTAAGGTAATAGTCTTCCTTAGATTTACATTGTTCTATGTTCAGTTACAACTATAATCTTTATTATCAGTTATTGTTGCATATTTAGTCACACATATATGTATCAGCAGTCCTCAGATTAATCAATCTCATTCAAGGACGAATGTTCCCAAAGAAGAGATATTGTAATACCCCGTAATTCTACCTAGCTTAAATTCATCCCAATGATGTCAAAGACGCACCTTGAATATGAATACACCTTTAGACATGTGGAATTTTTAGGATTTTGAATTTTCATGATGTGGGAAATTAAATAAGCTTTCCATCGATATCAAATTCGCTCAAATCCGACACCCGGTCATAAGTTGTGTACTCAAAGTCTCAGTTCAGTTCACAATATTCAGTTTGTGTATCATGTTTCAGACTCGTTCATGTTCTCATGTTCCTGTTCATAGATGTCCAGTAAATGATCTTAGGTTCATCAGTATTCTCAGCTTAAGGTAATAGTCTTCCTTAGATTTACTTCGTTCCATGTTCCGCTACAGCTATAATCTTAAGTATCAGTTATTGTTGCATATTTAGTCACACATTTATTTTTCTGTTTAGTCTTTTATTCAATGCATTGGATATGCAGGTCCTACATATAAACTCAGTCTATCATCAGTCCTCAGCTTAATTAATTTCATTCGAGGATGAATATTCACAAACGGTAGATATTGTAATACCCCACACTTGTACCTAGCTTAAATTCATCCCAAAGATGTAGATGACTTACCTTAAATATGAATACACCTTTATACATGTGGAATTTTCAAGATTTTTACTTTTTATGGTGGGGGGAATTCAATAAGCTTTCCATCGAAATCAAATTCGTACAAATCTTACACCCGGGCATAAGTAATGAACTCAAGGGCTCAGTTTAGTTCACGATATTCAGTTTGTGTGTCATGTTTTAGACTCATTCATGTTGTCATGTTACCGTTCATACATGTTTAGTAAATGATCTTTCACTCATCAGTGTTCTAAGCTTAAGGTAATAGTCTTCCTTAGATTTACTAAGTTTCATGTTCATTTACAGCTATAATCTTAAGTATCGGTTATTGTTGCATATTAAGTCATGTATTCATTTAACAGATTATTCATGTATTCAATCCATCAAATATGCATGTCTTGCATATAAACTCAGTCTATCAGCAGTCCTCAGCTCAATCAATCTCATTCGAGGATGATTATTCCCAAAGGGGAGATATTGTAATACAACATACTTATATCTAGCTTAAATTTGTCCCAAAGATGTCAAAGACTTGCCTTAAATATAAATACACCGTTATACATGTGGAATTTTCAAGATTATAACTTTTCATTGTGTGGGAAATTGAATAAGCTTTCCATCGATACAAAATTTACCCAAATCCAACACCCGAGCGTAAGTTATGTACTCTAGCGCTCAGTTCAATTCACAATATTTAGTTCGTGTATCACGTTTCAGACTAATTCATGTTCTCATATTCCCGTTCATACATATTCAGTAGATGATATTAGGCTCATTAGTGTTCTCAGCTTAAGGTAATAGTCTTCTTTAGATTTACTTATTTGTATGTTCAGTTAAAGCTATAATATTTAGTATCAGTTATTGTTGCATATTCAGTCGTGCTTATATTTTTCAGTTTATTCATATATTCAATGCATCAGATATGTATGTCCTACGTATAAACTGAGTCTATCAGCAATCCTCAGATTAATCAATCTCATTCGAGGATGAATGTTCCCCAAGAGGAGATATTTTAACACCCCGTAATTCTACCTTGCTTAAATTCATCCCAAAGATGTCAAAGACTTGCCATAAATATGAATACACCTTTATACAGGAGGAATTTTCTGGATTTTGACTTTTCATGGTGTGGGAAATTTAATAAGCTTTCCATCAATATCAAAGTCGTCCAAATCCGACACCCAGACATAAGCTATGTACGGAAGGGCTCAGTTCAGTTCACTTTATTCAGTTTGTGTATCACGTTTCAGACTTGTTCATGTTCTTATGTTCCCATTCATACATGTTCAGTAAATGATCTTAGGATCATCAGTGTTCTCAGCTTAAGGTAATAGTCTTCCTTATATTTATTCAGTTCCATGTTTAGTTACAGCTATATTCTTAAGTATCAGTTATTGTTGCATAATCTTTCACACATTTATTTATCTGTTTAGTCTTGTATTCAATGCATCGGATATTCATTTGCTATGTATAAACTTAGTCTATCAGCAGTCCTCAGCTTAATCAATCTCATTCAAAGATGAATATTCCCAAATAATAGATATTGTAATACCCCAAACTTGTACCCAGCTTAAATTCACCCCAAAGATGTCAAAGACTTTCTTTAAATATGAATACACCTTTATACATGTGGAATTTTCATGATTTTGACTTTTTATGGTGTGGGAAATTGAATAAACTTTCCATCGAAACCAAATTCGGTCAAATCCGACACCCGGGCATAAGCTATGAACCCAAGGGCTCAGTTCAGTTCACAATATTCAGTTTGTGTATCATATTTCAGACTCGTTCATGTTCACATGTTCACATTCATACATGTTTAGTAAATGATATTAGGCTCATTAGAGTTCTCATCTTAAGGTAACAGTCTTTCTTAGATTTACTCCGTTCCATGTTCAGTTACAGCTATAATCTTAAGTATCAGTTATTATTGCATATTCAGTCACACATTCATTTGTCAGTTTAGTAAATTATTCCATGCATCGGATATGCATGTCCAGCAAATAAAATCAGTTTATCAGCAGTCCTTAGCTTAATCGGTCTTATTCGAGGACGAATGTTCCCAAGGTGAGATTTTGTAATAGGCTGTACTTCTACCTAGATTAAATTCATCCCAAAGATGTGAAATCCTTTCCTTAAATATGAATAAACCTTTATACCTATTGAATATTCAAGATTTTGACTTTTCATGCTGTAGGAAATTAAATAAGCTTTCCATCGATACCAAATAAGCCCAAATTCGATACCCGGGCATAAGCGGTGTACTCAAAGGCTCAGTTCAATTAATGTTATTTAGTTCGTGTATCATATTTCAGACTCGTTCATTTTCTCATATTCCCATTCATCCATTTTCAGTAAATGATCTTAGGCTCATCAGTGTTCTCAGCTTAGGGTAACAACATTCCTTTTATTTACTCAGTTCTATGTTCAGTTTTAGCTATAATCTTAAGTATCAGTTATTGTTACCATATTCAGTCCTGCATTCATTTATTAGTTTAGTCATATATTCCATGCATAAGATATGTATGTACATTATATATAATAACTTGATCAACAGTCATCAACTTAATAAGTCTCATTCTTGGATGAATGTTCCCAAGGGGAGATATTGTAATACCCCATACTTCAACCTATCTTAAATTCATCCTAAAGATTTCAAAGACTTGCCTTAAATTTGAATACACCTTTATACATTTGGAATATTTAAGATTTTGACTCTTCATAGTGTGGGAAATTGAATAAGTTTTCTATCGATACCTAATTCACCCAAATCACATACTCGGGTGTAAGCTATGTACTTAAGGGATTAATTTAATTCATGATATTCAGTTTGTGTGTCACGTTTTAGACTCATTTGTGTTCTCATATTCCCGTTCATACATGTTTAGTAAATGATGTTAAGATCTACACGGTTCTCAGCTGAAGGTAATAGTCATCTTTACATGTACTCAGTTACAGTTATAATCTTAAGTATCAGTTATTGTTGTATATTTAGTTAGGCATTCATTTATCAGTTTTTTCATGTATTCCATGCATCAAATATGCATGTCCAGCGTATAAACTCAGTCTATCAGCAGTCCTAAGCTTAATTAGTCTTATTCGAGGATGAATGTTCCCAAGGGGTGATATTGTAATACCCCGTACTTCTACCTAGCTTAAATTTATCCCAAAGATGATAAAGACTTACCTTAAAATTTAATAATCTTTTATACATATGGAATATTCAACATTTTAACTTTTCATGGTGTGGGAAATTGAATAAGATTTCCATCGATACCAAATTTTCCCAAATCTAACACCCGAGCATAAGTTGTGTACTCAAGGTCTCAGTTGCCCTTATGATATTCAGTTCGTGTTACACATTTCAAACTCATTCATGTTCTCCTATTCCCGTTCAAACATGTTCTTTAACTGATCTTTCGCTAATCAGTATTCTCAGCTTAAGGTAATAGTTTTCCTTAGATTTACTCAGTTCAATGTTCAGTTACAACTATAATCTTGAGTATTAGTTATTGTTGCATATTCAGTCATGAATAATTTATTCGTTTAGTTGTATATTCAATGCATCAGATATGCATGTCCTATGTATAAACAAAGTCTATCAGCAATCCTCAGCTTAATCATTCTCAGTCGAGGATGAATGTTCCCAAAGGTGAGATATTGTAATACCCCATACTTCTAACTACCTTAAATTCATCCCAAAGATGTCAAAGAATTTCCTAAAATATGAATACACCTTTATATGTGTGGAATTTTCAAGATTTTGAATTTTCATGATGTGGGAAATTGAATAAGATTTCTATCGATACCTAATTCTCTTAAATCCGACACTCGGGTGTAAGCTATATACTAAAGGGATTAATTCAATTCATGATATTCAGTTTGTGTATCACGTTTCATACTCGTTCATGTTCTTATATTTTCTTTCACACATGTTCAGTAAATGAAGTTAGGCTCTTTAGTGTTCTCAACTTAAGGTAATATTCTTCTTTAGATGTACTCAGTTCCATGTGAAGTAATAGTCATAATCTTAAGTATCAGTTATTGTTGCATATTCAGTAAGGCATTCATTTATTAGCTTAGTCATGTATTCCATGCATCCGATATGTATGTCCAGCGTATAAACTAAGTCTATTAGTAGTCCTCAGCTTAATTAGTCTCATTCGAGAACGAATGTTGCCAAGGGAACATATTGTAATACCCCGTACTTCTACCTAGCATAAATTCATCCCAAAGATGTCAAAGACTTGACTTAAAATTAAATAAACCTTTATACATGTGGAATATTCAAGATTTTGACTTTTCATGGTTTGGGAAATTGAATAAGCATTCCATCGATACCAAATTTGCCCAAATCCGACACCCAGGCATACGCTGTGTACTCAAGGGCTCAGTTCATCTCATGATATTTAGTTCCTGTATAACGTTTCAGACTCGTTAATGTTCTCATGTTCATGTTTAAACATTTCTATAAATGATCTTAGGCTCGTCAGTGCTCTCAGCTTAAAGTAATAGTCTTTCTTAGATTTACTCAGTTCCATGTTCAGTTACAACTATAATCATAAGTATTAGTTGTTGTTGCATATTCATTCACGCATATATTAATTAGTTTAGTCATATATTCAATGCATTGGATATTTATTTACTCTATATAAACTTAGTCTATCAGCTGTTCTCAGCTTAATCATTCTCAATCGAGGCCGAATATTCCCAAAGTGGAGATATTGAAAATCCTCGTACTTCTACGTGGCTTAAATTACTCCCAAAGATGTCAAAGATTTGCTTTAAATATGAATACACCTTTATACATGTGGAATTTTTAAGATTTTGACTTTTAATGGTGTGGGAAATTGAATAAGCTTTCCATCATACCAAATTCTCCCAAATTCCAAACCCGGGCATAAGGTATGAACTTAAGGGCTTAGTTCAGTTCATGATATTCAGTTTGTGTATCATGTTTTAGACTCGTTCATGTTCTCATGTTCTCGTTCATACATGTTCAGCAAATGATCTTAGGCTCATCAGTGTTCTCAACTTAATGTAATAGTCTTCCTTAGATTTACTCAGTTCCATGTTCAGTTACAAATATATTCTTAAGTATCATTTATAGTTGCATATTCAGTCATGCATTCATTTAAAAGTTTAGTCATGTATTTAATTTATTGGATATGCATGTCCTGTGTATAAACTCAGTCTATCAGCAGTCCTTAGCTTAATCAATCTCATACGAGGATGAATATTCCCAAAGGGAAGATATTGTAACACCCCATACTTGTACCTAGCTTAAATTCATCCCAAAGATGTCAAATACTTACCTTAAATATGAATACACCTTTATACATATGGAATTTAAAAGATTTTGACTTTTCATGGTGTGGGAAATTGAATAAGCTTTCCATCGATACAAAATTTTCCCGAATCCAACACAAGGACATAAGCTATGTACTCAATGGCTAAGTTCAGTTCATGATATTCAGTTCGTGTATCACATTTCTAGCTCGTTCATGTTCTCATGTTCCTGCTCATATATGTTTAGTAAATGACCTTAGGCTCATCAGTGTTCTTGTCTTGAGCTAATAGCCTTCCTTAGAATTACTCAGTTCTATGTTTAGTTAGAGCTATAATCTTAAGTATCAGTTGTTGTTACATATTCAGTAACGCATTCATTTATCATTTTAGTCATGTATTCAATGCATCAGATATGCATGTCCATCGTATAAACTCAGTCTATCAGCAGTCCTTAGCTTAATCAGTCTCATTCGAGGACGAATGTTCTAAAGGGGGAGATGTAATATCCCGTACTTCTTCCTTGCTTAAATTCATCCCAAAGATGTTAAAGAATTTCCTTAAATTTGAATATACCGATATACATGTGAAATATTCAAGATTTTGACTTTTTATGGTATGGGAAATTGAATAAGATTTTCATCAATACCAAATTCGACACCCGGGCATAAGCTATGTACTCAAGGGCTCCGTTTAATTCACGATATTAAGTTAGTGTATCACGTTTTGGACTCGTTCGTGTTCTCATATTCCGGTTCATGCATGTTCAGTAAATGATCTTTGGCTCATCAATGTTCTCAGCTTAAGTAATAGTCTTACTTATATTTACGCAGTTCTATGTTGAGTTACATCTATAATCTTAAGTATCAGTTAGCGTTGCATATTCAGCCCTAAATTCATTTATTAGCTGAGTCATATATTCTATGCATCGGATATGTATGTCCAGTGTATAAACTCAGTCTATCAGCAGTCCTCAGCTTAATCAGTCTCGTTCTAAGACGAATGTTCATAAGGGGATATATTGTAATTCCCCATACTTCTACGTAGCTTAAATTCATCCCAAATATTTCAAAGACTTTCCTTAAAAATAAATACACCTTTATACATTTGGAATATTCAAGATTTTTACTTTTCATGGTGTGGGAAATTGAATAATCTTTCTATCGATACTAAATTCGCCCAATTTCGACACCCAGGTGTAAGCTATGTACTCAAGGATTTAATTGAATTCACGATATTCAGTTCGTGTATAACTTTTCAGAATCGTTCGTGTTCTCATATTCCCATTCTTACATGTTCAGTAAATGAAGTTAGGCTCATCATTATTCTCAGCTTAAGGTAATAGTCCTTTTTAGATGTACTCAGTTCCATATTATGTTACAACTATAATCTTAAATATTAGTAATTGGTGGATATTCAGTCATGCATTCATTTATCAGTTTAGTCATGTATTCTATAGATCGGATATGCATGTCCAGCATTTAAACTCAGTCTATCAGCAGTCCTCAACTTAATCAGTCTCATTCGAGGACGAATTTTCCCAAGGGGGAGATATTGTAATACCTCATACTTCTACTTAGCTTAAATTCATCCCAAAGATTTCAAAGACTTGCCTTAAATATAAATACACATTTATACATTTGGAATATTCAAGATTTTAACTTTTCATAGTGTGGGAAATTGAATAAGCTTACAATCGATATCAAATTTCCATAAATCAGACACCAGGGCGTAGGCTATGTACTCAAGGTCTCACTTTAGTTCTCGATATTTAGTTTGTCTATCAAGTTTCAGACTCGTTTAAGTTCTCATATTCCTATTCATACATGTTCTGTAAATTATGTTAGGCTCTTCTGTGTTCTCAGCTTAAGGTAATACTCTTCTTTAGATGTACTAAGTTCCATGTTAAGTTACATTTATAATGTTAAGTAAAAGTTATTGTTGCATATTCAGTCAGACATTTATTTATCTGTTTAGTCATGTATTCCATGCATCAGATATGCATGTATAGTGTATAAACTCAATCTATCAGCAGTCGTCACCTTAATTAGTCTCATTCGAGTACGAATGTTCCCAAGGGGAGATATTGTAATACCCTATACTTCTACCTAACTTAAATCCATCCCAAAGACTTCAAGGAATTTCCTTAAATATGAATACACCTTTATATATTTGGAACATTCAAGATTTTGACTATTAATGGTGTGGGAAATTAAATAAGCTTTCCATCAATAACAAATTCACCTAAATCCGACACCCGGGCATAAGCTATGTATTTATGGGCTGAGTTCAGTTCATAATATTTAGTACTTGTATGATGTTTCAAACTTATCCATGTTCTCATGTTCCAGTCCATACATGTTTAGTAAATGATCTTTGGCTCATCAGTGTTCTCAGCTTAAGGTAATAGTCTTCCTTAGATTTACTCAGTTCCATGTTCAGTTACAGCTATAATGTTAAGTATTAGTTATTGTTGCATAATTAGTCTTGCATTTATTTATCAGTTTAGTCCAGTATTCAATGCATTGAATATGCATGTCCTGCGTATAAACTCAGTCTATAAGTAGTCCTCAGCTTGTACAATCTAATTCGAGGACGAATGTTCCCAAAGGGGAGATATTGTAATACCCCATACTTGTACCTAGCTTAAATTCATTCCGAAGTTGTCAATGACATGCCTTAAATATGAATACACTTTTATACATGTTGAATTTTAAATATTTTGATTTTTTATGGTGTGGTAAATTGAATAAGCTTTCCATCGATACAATATTTTCCCAAATCCAACACCCGGGCGTAAGCTATGTACTCAACGGCTCAGTTTAATCCAAGATATTCATTTTGTGTATCACATTTCAGACTCTTTTATATTTTCATGTTCCCATTCATACATGTTACAGTAATGATCTTAGGATCATCAGTGTTCTCAGCTTAAGGTAATAGTCTTCTTTAGATTTACTCAGTTCCATGTTAAGTTACATCTATAAACTTAAGTATCAGTTATTGTTGCATATTCAGTCATGCATTTATTTATAAGTTTTTTCATATTTAACAGGCATTAGATATACATGTCCAGCATATAAACTCAGTCTACTGTAGTCCTTAGCTTAACCAATATCAATCGAGGACTAATGTTCCCAAGGGGGAGATATTATAATGCCCCGTACTTTTACCTTGCTTAAATTCATCCCAAAGATATTAAAGACTTTCCTTAAATAGGAATACACCTTTATACATGTGGTATTTGCAATATATTTTCTTTTCATGGTGTGGAAAATTGAAGAAGCTTTCCATCGATACCAAATTCACCCAAATTCGACACCCGGGCATAATCTATGTACTCAAGGTCTCACTTCATTTCCTGATATTCAGTTCGTGTATTGAGTTTAGGACTCGTTTATGTTCTCATGTTCCTGATCATTACTGTTTGGTAAATGATCTTAGGATCATTATGGTTCTCGGCTTAAGGTAATAGTCATCCATATATATACTTTGTTCCATGTTCAGTGACAACTATAATCTTAAGTATCAGTTATTGTTGCATATTCAGTCATGCATTCATTTATCAGTTTAGTCATGTATTCCAGGCATCAGATATTTTCAATATTCTAACTTTTCACAGTGTGTGAAATTGAATTAGCTTTCCATCGATACCAAATTCACCAAAATTCGACACCCTGGCATAAGCTATGTACTCAAGGGCTCAGTTGATTTCACGATATTCAGTTATGTATCAGGTTTAGGACTTGTTCACGTTCTCATGTTCCTAATCATACATGCTCAGTAAATGATCATAGGCTCATCAGTGTTCTCAGCTTATGGTAATTGTCTTCCTTATATTTATTGTGTTCCATGTTCAGTTACAACTATAATCTTCAATATCAGTTTTTGTTGCATATTCAATCATGCATTCATTTATTAGTTTAGTCATTATTCCATGCATTGGATATTCATGTCGAACATATAGACTTAGTCGATCAGCAGTTCTTGGTTTAATCAATCTTATTTGAGGATGAATGTTCCCAAGAGGGAGATATTATATTACCCTGTACTTTTACCTATCTTAAATTCATCCCAACGATGTCAAAGTCTTTCCTTAAATATGAATACACTTTTATACTTGTTGAATTTTCAAGATTTTGACTTTTTATGGTGTGGGAAATTGAATAAGCTTTCCATCGATACCAAATTTGCCAAAATACGACACCCGAACGTAAGCTATGTACTGAAGGGCTCAGTTCAAGTTCTCATGTTCCTAATAATACATGTTCAGTAAATGATCTTAGGCTCATCAGTGTTTTCAGCTTAAGGTAATAGTCTTCCTTATATTTACTTTGTTCCATATTCAGTTTCAACTATAATCTTAAGTATAAATTAATGTCGCATATTCAGTCATGCATTCATTTAAAAATTTAGTTATGTATTCCATGGATCGAATAAGAATGTCCAACGTTTAAACTTCATCTATCAGCAGTCCTCAACTTAATCAGTCTCATACGAGGACTAATGTTCCCAAGGGGGAGATATTGTAATACCCCGTACTTCTACCTAGCTTAAATTCGTCCCAAAGATGTCAAAGACTTGCCTTAAATTTTAATACTTCTTTATACATGTGGAATATTTAAGATTCTTACTTTTCATGGTGTTGGAAATTGAATAAGCTTTCAATAGATACCAAATTTGCCCAAATCTGACACTCAAGCGTAAGCTATGTACTAGAGAGCTTACTTCAGTTCACGATATTTAGTTTGTGTATCACGTTTTAGACTGGTTCATGTTCTCATGTTCCTGATCATACATGTTCAATAAATGATCTTAGGCTCATCAGTGTTCTCATCTTAAGGCAATAGTCTTCCTTAGATTTACTTTGTTCCATGTTTAGTTACAACCATAATCTTAAGTATCAGTTATTGTTGCATATTTAGTCATGCATTCTTTTATCATTTTAGTCATTATTCCATGCATCATATATGCATGTCCAATGTATAAACTTAGTCTATCAGCATTCCTCGGCTTAATCAATCTCATTCGAGGTCAAATGTTCCCGAGAGGGAGATATTGTAATACCTCGTACTTCTAACTAGCTTAAATTAATCCCAAAGATGTCAAAGACTTTCCTTAAATACGAATACACTTTTATACATGTGTTATTTTTAACATTTTGACTTTTCATGGTGTGGGAAATTTAATGATCTTTCCATCTATATCAAATTGGCCCAAATTCGACACTCGGGCATCAGCTATGTACTCAAGGGCTCATTTTAGTCCACGATACTCAGTTCGTGTGTCACGTTTTATACTCGTTCATATGCTCATGTTCTCGATCATACATGATCAGTAAATGATCTTAGGCTCATCAGTGCTCTCAGCTTAAGGTAATAGTTTTCTATAGATTTACTCAGTTCCATGTTAAGTTACATCAATAATCTTAAGTATCAGTAATTGTTTAATATTCAGACATGCATTCGCTTAACAGTTTAATTATGTATTCCAAGCTTCGGATATGCATGTCCAGCATACAAACTCAGTCTATCAGCAGTCCTTAGCTTAATCAATCTCATTCGAGGACAAATGTTTCCATGGGGGACATATTCTAATACCCCATACTTTTACCTAGCTTAAGTTCATCCCAAACATGTTAAAAACTAGCCTTAAACATGAATACACCTTTATACATGTGGTATTTTCATGATTTTAACTTTTCATGGTGTGGGAAATTGAATAAGCTTCCATCGATACAAAATTCATCAAAATTCTACACCCGGGCATAAGTTATTTACTCTTGGGCTCAGTTTAATTCACGATAATCAATTTGTGTATCACGTTTACGAATCGTTCATGCTCTCATTTTCCTGATCATACATATTCAGTAAATGATCTTAGGCTAATCATTGTTCTCAACTTAAGGTAATATTCTTCCTTATATTTACTCAGTTCCAAGTTCATTTACAACTATAATCTTAAGTATCAGTTATTATTTCATATTCAGTCATGCATTTATTAATCAATTTAGTCAAGTATTCCATGGATCGGATATGCATATCAAGCGTTTAAACTCAGTCTATCAGCAGTCCTCAACTTAATCAGTCACATTCGAGGACAAATATTCCCAAGGGGGAGATATTGTAATACCTCTTACTTCTACCTAGCTTAAATTCATCCCAAAGATGTCAAAGAATTTCCATTTATTTGAATACACCTTTATACATATGGAATATTCAACATTTTTACTTTTCATGGGGTGGAAAATTGAATAAGCTTTCAATCGATACCAAATTTACTCAAATCTGACACCCGGGCGTAAGCTATGTACTAAGAGGCTTACTTCAGTTCACATTAATCAATTCGTGTATCACGTTTCAGACTTGTTCATATTCTCATGTTCCTATTCATACATGTCCAGTAAATGATCTTAGCCTCATCAATGTTCTCAGCTTATGGTAATAGACTTCTTTAGATTAACTCAGTTCCAAGTTAAGTTACATCTATAATCTTAAGTATCAGTTATTGTTGCATGTTTAGTCATGGATTCATTTTTCAGTTTAGTCATGTATTCCAGGCATCGGATATGAATGTCCAGCATATAAACTTTGTCTACCAATAGTCCTCAGCTTAATCAATCTCATTCGAGCACGAATATTCCCAAGGGGGAGATATTGCAATACCCCTTACTTCTACCTTGCTTAGATTCTTCCCAAGGATGTCAAAGACTTGTTTTAACTGTGAGTATTCCTTTATACATGTGGTATTTTAAAATTTTTGTCATATCATGGTGTGGGAAATTTAATAAGCTTTCCATCGATACCAAATTCACAAAAATTTAACTGCTAGGCATAAGCTATGTACTCAAGGGCTCAGTTCATTTCACTATATTCAGTTCGTGTATCACATTTAGGACTCGTTCATGTTGTCATGTTCCTGATCATACATGTTTAGTAAATGATCTTAGGCTCATCAGTATTCTTAGCTTAAGGTAATAGTCTTCCTTATATTTACTCAGTTCCATGTTCAGCTACAACTATAATCTTAAGTATCAGTTATTATTACATATTCAGTCATGCATTGATTTATCAGTTTAGTCATGTATTCCATGGAATGGATATGCATGTCATGCATTTAAACTCAGTCTATCAGAAGTCCTTAACTTAATCAGTCTCATTTGAGGATGAATGTTCCCAAGGAGGAGATATTGTAATACCCCGTAATTCTACCTACCTTAAATTCATCCCTAAGATTAATAAGACTTGCCTTCAATTTAATACACCTTTATACATGTGGAATATTAAATATTTTTTCTTTTCATAGTGTGAGAAATTGAATAAGCTTTCAATCGATACCAAATTTGAAATCTAACACCCAGGCGTAAGTTGTGTACACAAGGGTTTAGTTAAGTTCATGATATTTAGTTCGTGTATCTCATTTCAAAATCATTCATGTAGTCATGTTCCCATTCATACATTTTCAGTAAATGATCTTAGGCTCATCAGTGTTCTCAGCTTAAGGTAATAGTATTTCTTAGATTTACTCAGTTCCATGTTTAGTTACTGCTATAATTTTAAGTATCAGTTATTGTTACATATTCAGTAACAAATTAATTTATCAGTTTAGTCATTATTCCATGCATCGGATATGCATGTACAATGTATAAACTTAGTCTATCATCAGTCCTCAGCTTAATCAATCTCATTCGAGGATGAATGTTCCCAAGGGGGAGATATTGTAATACCCCGTACTTCTACCTAGCTTAAATTTGTCCCAAAGATGTCAAAGACTTTCCTTAAATATGAATACACTTTTATTCATGTTGTATTTTCAGGATTTTAACTTTTCATGGTGTGGGAAATTGAATAAGCTTTCCATCGATACCAACTTCGTCCAAATCCGACAGCCGGGCGTAAACTATTTACTCAACGGCTCAGTTTAGTACACGATATTCAGTTTGTGTATCACATTTCAGACTCGTTCATATTCTTATGTTCCCGTTCATACATGTTCAGTAAATGATCTTAGGCTCATCAGTGTTTTGAGCTTAAGGTAATAGTCCTCTTTAGATTTACTCAGTTGCATGTTAAGTTTAATCTATAATATTATGTATCAGTTATTGTTGTATATTTAGTCATGTATTCATTTATCAGCTTAGTGATGTATTTTTGAAGCCCCGGAAAAAAAAAATTCTGTTAAGATCTCGGATGAAAATGTTTTGAATTCTGTTCTTTATCGTGATTAATAATTTTTCTGTGTGGAATTTCTGGATATGCGATCTGGCATCATGTAGATCATCTAATAAGATTTCCAACAATATGTGGATCATCCAAAACGGACACTCGAACGATGAGTTATGATCATTCCGATCTAACCTTGAATAGTGGTGAACAGTAAATGTGCAGGAAAAAAATACTGAGGCCAGGCGAATTTTAGGGTCAACTTCAAACGATCATAACTCCTTCTACATAATTATCTGGGTGAGCTACTATATATCAACAGAAATCCCTGAAAGTCCTCTTTCTGATGAAATTGGTTTCATCCAATTTGACTATCGGAGAAAAAAGTTATGGTCGATCTACTTCAACTTTTCAAAACAGTCCACCAAAGGACAGATTTGACATTATTTGATTTTTAAGGGTATTTTGGTCATTCCCACTCCAATCCATCCGGGTAAACCATGGATTTAAGTCCACTAAGAGCATTCAGTAGCTCATTTTTCTCCAAAATTTCCTAAGGCTCAAACCCCAACCCTACTACTCCAAATTTCATCCTTCTATGTCTCTTGATTGAACCGTAGAAATTTCAAATTTATTTGGGATTCGAGTTGATCATGTTAAGGGCTTCGAGAAGCACCCTTTATTTTTGGAAATAAAATTCTGGAGTCGGAAGTTCATATTCATCTTCCATTTTTAGGTATGTGGGGCTTTGAACAAGATTATCCTTTCGATCTTGTGCCTGGTATTTTTGTTAAATTACATTGACATGAGATTTTACATGTTTTACCATAAATTGGAAATATAGTTTTATATCTTATATTATTGTCCATGAGCTATGGGATTATGTCATCCGATATGTGTATGATGTTGAGATGGAATTATGTCCAAAAAGTATTTGATTATGAGAGTATGATGATTTAATTTGTTAAGCCTTGATTTATACTATCATTCCACTATTTCTTATTATGAATTTATAATTGATATTGAAAATTCTATATCCCTGCTATGGGTTGATGTCTCAAGTACCTTTAAATGACAGTTGGATGGCAAATTGAGAAATGTTGATATTGAAGTTGCAATGAGTTTTGGTATTTTCCGGATTGTTTTAATGAGTTAAATTGTTGAAAATATTATGTATAGAGTCTTCATATCCTTGTCCAAATGTCGAGTCGGATATGGTTCAATGCATTGATACGTTGTTGATGTTGAGGAAGATTAAAATGTTTTGAGCTAAAATGTGTTGAGTTAGAAATCCACAAATTGATATGATTTGATAAATGAGAAAGAGATTTGATTTGGTCTTTATTATAGACCCTTGTGCTGTTGTGGTGGTTTTCCTAGCGCGTTCTAAGCTTTTCGGGGAGTAGTACTTAGCACCGAGAGGGAAATTTGGTATTTCTCCAAACCTATGTGCCACCGTAGGGTTGTTTGATGATAATATTATTGGCCAGTGAATCCGATTGTGATTATTGTAGCTTTAAGGTCGTACTCCCTGGCAAAGATTATGACACTCCCGCCAACGGGGGTTTCAAACGTTGGTATTCCACGTAGCTCACGTGGGGTTGTCGGTTATAGGAAACTCCCCTGTCCATAAGAGTTATGTTTATTGAAATACCGATTCACTCCAAGTTTAGATGCGGTAAGTAAAGTTGCCTATGATGATCTATAATGATTTATGAGGTTTTTCTCCTACATTTCCTATCTAAGATGTTATGAGTTGCATGATTCAATGTCACTCAAGTCAGGTGTGTCATTATGGTCCGTATGTACATTTTTACGAAATTTATGATATTATTTATATTTTGCATGCGCCCCTACATACTAAGTACGTATCTTGTGCTGAACCACATATTTCTCTATGGGCTACATTTTTACCATGATATAGGTTCAGGTACTCAGCCGAAGCCGCGACAGTGATATCCGAGTGGAGCATCTACGTTCCTTCAGTGGTGAGTCCTCATGGTTCAAGGACCAAGTTGCTAGTTTTGGTGCTATTCTTTTGTGATCCCTTTGGTCTGTTGAGTCAGTTGGGGGTTTGTCCCAATGGCTCGTTGATTTTGCTGTATAGAGGCTATGCCAACTAGTGTATTGTTGGGTTGGTTTATGTAGAGACATTCCATATATGTACAGTCTAATGATATTCTATGCCATGTGCGATGTGACATGATATGTACTTTTATATATATCCTTAGCGTATCATGTATGTTGTTGTGTTGGAACCCAAGGGTAGCTTTTTAGCTTAAAGGGTTAGCTTGAGGTTACGTGTAGCCTTGAGCACCGTGTGGCATCTCGGGATGATATTTCGGGGTGTTACAAACTTGGTATCAGAGATTAAGGTTGTGAAGAGTTCTAGGGATATGACAAGCCGTGTTACGTAGAATCTTGAGAATTGGTGTGTAGCGAACCACACCAATGATCAAGAGGCTGCGGGGCGTTCTAGAATAAGTCGTTTCTTTGTTTCTACAAGAGTCTATCATACTTACAACTGTTTCCTTCTGCTGTTAATTCATGCATTATTAAGAAAGAGAATGCCTCCATATCGAGCTCACGAAAACAACAACCAACCTCAACCCGTTGATCTGTTACATGAGACGGTATCCCACGCTGAATTTTGGGCAGCTTTTTAGATGCTAGCCCAGGAAGTTACCGCCAATACTCAGGCCAACGCTCCACCTCCACAGGAAAATAATTCGGCACAACATGATTTTGTGATTTTATGCAGATGAATCCGCTAGAGTTTCATGGGTCGAGAGCAGGTGAGGATCCGCAGATGTATGTTGATGAAATAAAGAAAATTACACAGATTATGCACGTGACCAAGGAAGAAAGTGTGGAGCAGGCTTCTTATCGGTTGAAGGATGTTGCCTATGACTGGGTGCAGATGTTGAATAAGGGTAGAGAAGAAGATACCGGTCCGGTGACTTGGCAATTGTTCCAAGATGCTTTCTTGGATAGATTCTTTCCTCTTGAGTTACGGGAAGCTAAGATAGAGGATTTTATGAATTTGAGAGAAGGTTCCATGTCGGTTAAGGAGTATTGTCTTAAGTTTAATCAGCTATCGAAGTACGTTCCCACTATGATGGATGACTCAAGGACTATTATGAGAAAGTTTCTAACTGGGGTGTCGAGTTATGTGGTGAAAGAATATAGATCTTCTATGATCAATAGGGACATTGATCTTCCTAGGTTAATGATTCACGCCCAACAGATTGAGTCAGACAAGATAAAGGAAATAGAAAAAGTAAGAGGGATTAAGAGAGTCAGATCGGAGCAACAGGGGTCTGGTCAGACTAGATTCTCTGGGGGGAGTCGCCCTCAGTTTCAGAGATATCCATTTATACCTGCGCCTTCCTTAGCTAGTGCTCTAGTATATCGGGGCAGGTAGGAGCTCGGGAATAGGTCGGTACCTTCCAGGTCTCAGGACAGTGTAAGAAACCAGCCTCATCCTCCTTCGTGTGCTAAGTGTGGTAAAGACCATTTTGGGAAGTGTTATATGGGATAGCAGGGCTATTTTGGTTGTGACAAGTTGGGCCACATACATAGAGGCTGCCCGTATGCCAGACAACGGAGTCGTGATGCTCGTTCCCAGAGTCAGGATACCAGTGCCCCGCCTCCTGCAGCCCGTCCAGTTCCTCCTCAGGGTGCTTCATCTAGTATTGCTGGCGGTCAACACCAGAATCTATTTTATGCTATACCACCTCGTCAGGAGTAGGAGGACTCTCTCGATGTTGTCACTGGTATGATTCGTGTTTTCTATTTTGATGTCTATGTGTTGATGGACCCCGGTTCGAGTTTTTCTTATGTGACACCTCTGGTTGCTGTAAATTTTGAAAAGGATCCTGAACTAATTTCTGAGCCTATTTTGGTTTCTACTCCGGTAGGAGAGTCTGTCATTGCTAAGCGGGTGAATAAGAAATGTCTCATTACTGTCTTTCATTGGGTTATGTATGCTGATTTGATTGAGCTAGATATGGTTGACTATAATATCATTCTGGGTATGGATTGGCTTCACTCATCCTATGCGTCTATTGATTGTCGTGCCCGTGTGGTCAAGTTTCAGTTTCTTGATGAACGTATCCTCAAATGGTACGGGAGTTCTTTGATTCCTAAGGGTCATTTCATATCCTATCTCAAAGCTAGGAAGTTGATTTCCAAGGGTTGCATCCACTATTTGGTTCGAGTTAAAGACACTAAGTCTGAAACCCCAACTATTCAGTCAATTAATGTTGTTAATGAGTTTCTTGATATCTTTCCAGAAGATCTCCCTAGAGTACCACTTGATAGAGAGATAGAGTTTGGTATTAAACTTCTTCTCGATATTCAGCCTATTTCCATTCCTTC
This sequence comes from Capsicum pubescens, assembly GCA_030864215.1. NCBI lineage: Eukaryota > Viridiplantae > Streptophyta > Magnoliopsida > Solanales > Solanaceae > Capsicum > Capsicum pubescens. The sequence goes on from CM061548.1 coordinate 247,584,124, forward strand.
GTATCGCATGGCTCCCACGGAACTTAAAGAGTTGAAGAAGCAATTGAAATATCTTTTAGACAAAAGCTTTATTAGACCTAGTGTGTCCCCGTGGGGTGCACCTTTCCTATTTGTGCGTAAGAAAGATGGTTCTTTGCAGATGTGTATTGATTACCGGCAGCTTAATAGGGTTACTATCAAGAATGAATATCCGCTTCCTCGAATTGATGATTTATTTGATCAATTGCAAGGTGCGGGCTACTTTTCAAAGATAGACCTCAGATCTGGTTATCACCATCTTAAGGTTAGGGAATGTGATATCCCCAAGACAGCCTTTCGAACCCGTTAGGGTCATTTTTAATAGCTAGTGATGTCTTTCAGGTTAACTAATGCTTCAGCGGTTTTCATGAATCTTATGAACCACGTATTCTGGCCATATCTAGATTTATTTGTAATAGTGTTCCTTGATGATATTCTTATTTACTCCCAAAGTGAGGGTGATCATGCAGATCATCTCTTAATCGTATTGGAAACTCCTTGAACTCATCGATTGTAAGCTAAGTTCAGTAAGTGTGAGTTCTAGCTAAACTCTGTAGCCTTCTTGGGTCATGTTGTTTCTTCCGAAGGTATTAGAGTTGATCCTCAAAAGATAGAGGCTATAAAGAGTTGGCCTAGACCTATTTCTCCTTCTGATATCCAAAGTTTCTTGGGTCTAGCTGGTTATTATCGTCGTTTTGTTGAAAGGTTTTCATCTATTGCATCTCTTATGACCCGTTTGACCCAAAAGAAAGTGAAGTTCCTGTGGTTCGAATCTTGTGAGAAGAGTTTTCAAGAGTTGAAGACTCGACTCACTTCAGCTCCTGTGTTGACTTTCCCTGACGGTGTTGATGGTTTTGTGGTGTATTATGATTCTTCCAGAGTTGGTTTGGGTTTTGTATTAATGCAAAAGGGCAAGGTTATAGCTTATGCTTCCAGTCAGCTAAAGCCTCACAAGAATAATTATCCTACCCATGACCTTGAATTAGCTACCATGTTTTTTGCTTTGAAAATCTGGAGACATTATTTGTACGGTGTCCATATCGACGTCATCACGGACCATAAGAGCTTGCAGTATGTATTCACCCAAAAGGAGTTGAATCTTAGGTAGAGACGATGGTTAGAACTGTTGAAAGATTATAATATGAGCGTGCTATATCATCCGGGCAAGGCCAATGTAGTAGAAGATGCCCTTAGTCGGAAGTCCATGGGTAGCGTAGCACATGTGGAGATTGGTAAGAAGGAGTTGGCCCGTGAGGTACATCGTTTAGCTAGATTGGGGGTTAGATTGTTTGGTGATGCTGAGGGTAGTATAGGATTGAAAAGATGTTCCGAATCCTCTTTAGTTTCGTAAGTGAAGGAGAAGCAAGACAGAGATCCTACCTCGGTCAGGTTAAAAGAGTCAGTTAAAAATCAAAAGGTGGAGGTTTCCTCCCAAGGGGGAGATGGCATTTTGAGACTCCGAGAAAGATTATGTGTTCCTGATGTTGATAACTTGAAGAAGAGGATTATGGCGGAAGCACATGGTACGCGATACTCCATCCATCCTGGTGCTACCAAGATGTACCATGATTTGCGAGAAATCTATTGGTGGAACGGTATGAAGAGGAATATAGCAGAATTTCTGGCGAAGTGTTCCATGTGTCAACAGGTTAAAATAGAGCATCAAAGGCCTAGTGGCGTGATGCAAGAGTTTAGTATTCCTACTTGGAAGTGGGAAAAAGTCAATATGGACTTCATAGTTAGTTTGCCTCCTTCTCGTCGCCATAATGATTCGATTTGGATTGTCGTAGATCGGCTGACAAAATCAGCTTATTTCTTGCCTGTGCATTCATCGTATACAGCTGAAGATTATGCTAGAATGTATATTCGGGAACTCGTCAGACTTTATGGAATTCCTTTGGCTATTATTTCTGACAAAGGTACTCAGTTTACCTCTCAGTTTTTGAAATCATTCCAGAAAGGTCTCGGTACCCAAATTCATTTAAGTTCTACTTTCCATCTGCAAACAGATAGTCCGGCCGAGCAGACCATTCAGACTTTAGAAGATATGTTGAGGGCTTGTGTGCTTGATTTTAAAGGTAGTTGGGATGAGCACTTAACATTAATCGAGTTTTCTTACAATAACGGTTTTCATGTTACTATTAGAATGGCCCCATTTGAAGCTTTTTATGGTAGAAGGTGTAGATCACCGATTGGTTAGTTTGAAGTTGGTGAGTCTTCCGTGACTGGACCGGATGCGGTGTTTGAGGCCATGGATAAGGTTAAGTTAATTTAGGAAAGGTTGAAAACCGCCCAAAGTCGTCAAAAATCATACGCAGATGTAAGGAGGAAAGACCTTGAATTTAATGTTTGTGATTTAGTGGACTTGAAAGTTTCACCCATGAAAGGGGTGAAGAGATGTGGGAAGAAAGGGAAGCTAAGTCCCTGTTACATTGGTCCCTATAAGATTGTGGATCGCATTGGGAAGGTAGCGTATAAGGTTGAATTGACCATGGAGTTATCTAACGTCCATTCGGTTTTCCATGTTTCTATGCTTAAGAAGTCTATTGGTGATTCTGTTATGATTGATCCATCCGAAAGCTCGGGTATTCAAGATAGTTTTTCATATGAAGAGATTCTGGTTGAGGTTTTTGACTTTCAAGTTCGTAGGCTAAGAAACAAGGAACTTCCTTTGGTTAAAGTACTTTGGCGAAATCAATCCGTGGAGAGTGATACTTTGGAAGCCGAAGCGGATATGCACGCCAAATATCCGCACCTCTTTCCTATGAATCCTGAGCATGTTAAAGGTATCGTTCTCTTTTGATTTAATCCTTATTGCTATGTTTATCTTGGCTTGTGTGTTTTCTACGATATCCAAAAAAATCTAGAATGGAGTATATGCTTGGACAAGATGATTTTTCTCTATATACTCATTTTCATAGTATTCTTGACCTACCTATCAACATTCAAGGATGAATGTTTCCAAGGAGAAGATGATGTGATGCCCCGGAAAAAAAAATTCTGTTAAGATCTCGGACGAAAATATGTTGAATTATGTTCTTTATCGCGATTAATAATTTTTTTGTGTGAAATTTCTGGATATGCGATGCGTCATCGCGTAGAGCATTGAATAAGATTTCGAACGATATGTGTATCATCCAAAACGAACACTCGAGTGATGAGTTATGATCATTCCGATCTAACCGTGAATAGTGGTGAACAGTAAATGTGCAGGAAAAAAATACTGAGGCCAGGCGAATTTTAGGGTCAATTTCAAATGATCATAACTCTATGTACATAATGATATGGGCGAGCTACTATATATCAACTGAAATCTCTGAAAGTCCTCTTTCCAATGAAATTGGTTTCATCCAATTTTGCTATCGAAGCAAAGAGTTATGGTAGATCTACTTCAGCCTATCAAAACAGTCCACCAAAGGACAGATTTGACATTATTTGATTTTTAAGGGTATTTTGGTCATTCCTACTCCAATCCATCCGGGTAAACCATGGATTTAAGTACATTAAGAGCATTCAATAGCTCATTTTTCTCCAAAATTTTCTAAGGCTCAAACCCCAACCCTACTACTCCAAATTTCATCCTTTTATGTCTCTTGATTGAACCGTAGAAATTTCAAATTGATTTGGGATTCGAGTTGATCATGTTAAGGGCTTCGAGAAACACCCTTTATTCTAGTGAATAAAGTTCCGGAGTCGGATGTTCGTATTCATCTTCCATTTTCAGGTATGTGGAGCTTTGAACAAGATTATCCTTTCGATCTTGTGCCTGGTATTTTTGTTGAATTACATTGACAAGAGATTTTACATGTTTTACTTGGAATTTGAAATATGGTTCTATATCTTATATTATTGCCCATGAGCTATGGGATTATGTCATCCGATATGAGTATGATGTTGAGATGGAATTATGTCCAAAAATTATTTGATTATGAGAGTATGATGATTTAATTTGTTAAGCCTTGATTTATACTATCATTCCACAATTTCCTTATTATGAATTTATAATTGATATTGGAAATTCTATATCCCAACTATGGGTTGATGTCTCAAGTACCTTTAAATGACAGTTGGATGGAAAATTGAGAAATGTTGATATTGACGTTGCAATGAGTCTTGGTATTTTCCGGATGGGTTTAATGAGTTAAATTGTTGAAAATATTATGTACTGAGTCTTCATATCCTTATCCAAATGTCGAGTCAATTATGGTTCAATGCATTGATACCTTGTTGATGTTGAGGAAGATTAAAATGTTTTGAGCTAAAATGTGTTGAGTTAGGAATCCACAAATTGATATGATTTGATAAATGAGAAATAAATTTGATTTGGTCTTTATTATAGACTCTTGTGATGTTGTGGTGGATTTCCTAACACGTTCTGAGCTTGTCAGGGAGTAGTACTTAGCACCGAGAGGGAAATTAGGTATTTCCCCAAACCTATGTGCCACCGTAGGGTTGTTTGATGATGACATTATTGGCCAGAGAGCCCGATTGTTATTATTGTAATTTTAAGGTCGTACTCCCTAGCAAAGAGTATGACGCTCCCGTCAACGGGGGTTTCAAACATTGGTAATCCACGTAGCTCACGTGGGGTTGTCGGTTGTAGGAAACTCCCCTGTCCATAAGAGTCATGTTTATTGAAATACCGAGTCACTTCGAGTTTTGATGTGGTAAGTCAAGTTGCCTATGATGATCTATAATGATTTATGAGGTTTTTCTCCTACATTTCCTATCTAAGATGTTATGAGTTGCATGATTTAATGTCACTCAAGACAGGTGTGTCATTATTGTACGTATGTACGTTTTTATGAAATTTATGATATTATTTATATTTTGCATGCGCCCCCAAATACTCAGTACGTATCTTGTGTTGACCCACATATTTCTCTATGGGCTACATTCTTACCATGTTGTAGGTTCAGGTACTAAGACGCAGCCGCGACAGTGATATCCGAGTGCCGCATCTACGTTCCTTCAATGGTGAGTCCTCATGGTTAGAGGACCAAGGTGCTAGTTTTGGTGTTGTTGTTTTATGATCTCTTTGGTCTGTTGATTCAGTTGGGGGTTTGTCCTAATGACTCGTCGATTTTTCTGTATAGAGGCTATGCCAAACTAGTGTATTGTTGGGTTGGTTTGTGTATAGACATTCCATATATGTACAGTCTAACGATATTCCATGCCATGTGTGATGTGATATGATATGTACTTATATATATATCCTTAGCGTAGCGTGTATGTTGTTGTGTTGGAACCCAAGGGTAGTGTTTTGTGTTAAAGGGTTAGCTTGAGGCTACCTGTAGCCTTGGGCTCCGTGTGGCATCTCGGGATGATATTTCAGGGCGTTATAGTATTCCAGGCATCGGATATGCATGTCCAGTATAAAAAATCAGTCTATCAGCAGTCCTTAGCTTAATCAATCTCATTCGAGGACGAATGTTCCCAAAGGGTAGATATTGTAATACCCCATACTCTTACCTTGCTTAAATTAATCCCAAAGATATTAAAGACTTTCCTTAAATATGAATACACCTTTATACATATGGTATTTTCAAGATTTTGACTTTTCATGGTGTGGGAAATTTAATAAGCTTTCCGTCGATACCAAATTCACCCAAATTCGACACCCGAGTATAACTTATGTAATCAAGGGCTCAGTTCATTTCACGATATTCAGTTCGTGTATAAAATTTAGGATTCGTTCATGTTTTCATGTTCCTGATCATACATGTTCAGCAAATGATCTTAGGCTCATCTATGTTCTCAGCTTAAGGTAATAGTATTCCTTATATTTACTCAATTCCATGTTCAGTTACAACTATAATATTCAGTATCAGTTTTTGTTGCATATTCAGTTATGCATTTATTTATTAGTTTAGTCATTATTCCATGCATCGGATAAGTATGTCAAACATATTGACTTAGTCGATCAGCAGTTCACGATTTAATCAATCTCATTCGAGGATGAATGTTCCCAAGAGGGAGATATTATAATACCCCATACTTTTACCTATCTTAAATTCATCCCAACGATGTCAAAGACTTCCCTTAAATTTGAATACACCTTTATTCAGGTGGAATATTCAAGATTTTTACTTATCATGGTTTGGGAAATTGAATAAGCTTTCAATCAATACCAAATTTGCCCAAATATGACACCCGAGCGTAAGCTATGTACTCAATGGCTCACTTCAGTTCATATTATTCAGTTCGTGTATAATGTTTCAGACTTGTTCATATTCTCATGTTCCCGTTCATACATGTTCAGCCAATGATCTTAGGCTCATCAGTGTTCTCAACTCAAGGTAATAGTATTATTTAGATTTACTCAGTTCTAATTTAAGTTACATCTATAATCTTAAGTATCGGTTATTGTTGTAAATTCAGTAATGCCTTTATTTATCAATATAGTCATGTTTTACATGGATCGGATTTCCATGTACAGTGTTTAAACTCAGTCTGTCAATAATCCTCAACTTAATCAGTCTCATTTGAGGATGAATGTTCCCAAGGGGGAGATATTGTAATACCCCGTACTTCTACCTAGCTTAAATTTATCCCTAAGATGTCAAAGACTTACCTTAAATTTGAATACACCATTATACATGTGGAATATTCAAGATTTTTACTTTTCATTGTATGGGAAATTGAATAAGCTTTCAATCGATACAAAATTTTCCCAAATTTGACACCCAAGAGTAAGCTATGTGCTTAAGGGCTTACTTCAGTTCAGGATATTCAGTTTGTGTATCACGTTTTAGACTCGTTTATATTCCCCAGTTCCCGTTCATACATGTTCTATAAATGATTTTAGGCTCATCAGTTTTCTCAAATTAAGGTAATATTCTTCTTTAGATTTACTCAGTTACAAGTTAAGTAGCATCTATAATTTTAAGTAATAGTTATTGTTGCATATTCAGTCATGCATTCATTTATCAGTTTAGTCATGTATTCCAGGCATCAGATATATATGTCCAGCATATAAACTCCGTCTATCAGCAGTCCTCATCTTAATAAATCTCATTCGATGACGAATGTTCCCAAGGGGAAGATATTGTAATACCCCGTACTTCTACCTTCTTAAATTCGTCCCAAAGATGTCAAAGACTTGACTTAAAAATGAATACACCTTTATACATGTGGTATTTTCAAGATTTAGACTTTTCATGGTTTGGAAAATTGAATAAGCTTTCCATCGATACCAAATTCACGCAAATTCAACATCCAGGCATAAGATATGTAATCAAGGGCTCAGTTTATTTCACGATATTCAGTTCGTGTATAATGTTTAGGACTTTTTCATGTTTTCATGTTCCAAATCATATATGTTCAGCAAATGATCTTAGGCTCATCAGTGTTCTCAGCTTAAGGTAATAATCTTCCTTATATTTACTCAGTTCCATGTTCAGTTACAACTATAATCTTAAGTATCAGTTATTGTTGCATATTCAGTCATGCATTCATTTATCAGTTTAGTCATATATTCCAGGCATCGGATATGAATGTCAAGAATATAAACATAGTCTATCAGCAGTCTTTAGCTTAAGCAATCTCATTCGAGGATTAATGTTTCCAAGGGGGATATATGATAATACCCCGTAATTCTACCTATCTTAAATTCATCCCTTATATGTCAAAGACTTGCCTTAAATTTTAATACACCTTTATACATGTGGAATATTCAATATTTTTACTTTTCATGGTGTGGGAAATTGAACAAGTTTTAAATTGATAAAAAAAATTCCCAAACCTAACACCCGAGCGTAAGTTATGTACTCAAGGGATCACTTCAGTTCACAATATTCAGTTTGTCTATCATGTTACAGACTCGTGTATATTCTCATGTTCCTTTTCATACATGTTCAGTAAAAGATCTTAGGCCCATCAATGTTCTCACCTTAAGGTAATAGTTTTCCTTATATTTACTCAGATCCATGTTTAGTTACAACTATAATCTTAAGTATCAGTTATTGTTGCATATTCAGTCATGCATTAATTTATCATTTTAGTCATGTATTCCATGAAACGGATATCCATGTTCAGCATTTAAAATCAGTGTATCAGTAGTGCTCAACTTAGTTAGTCTCATTCGAGGATGAATGTTCCTAAGATGGAGATATTGTAATACCCCGTACATCTACCTAGCTTAAATTCATCCCTAAGATGCCAAAGACTTGCGTTAAATTTGAATACACCATTATACATGTGGAATATTCAAGATTTTTACTTTTCATTGTGTGGGAAATTGAATAAGCTTTCAATTGATACCAAATTTTCCCAAATCTGACACCCAAGAATAAGCTATGTACTCAAGGTCTAACTTCAGTTCAGGATATTTAGTTCATGTATCACGTTTCATACTCGTTCATATTCTCATGTTCCCGTTCATATATGTTCAGTAAATAATCTTAGGCTCATCAGTTTTCTCAGCTTAAGGTAATATATTTCTTTAGATTTACTTAGTTCAAATTTAAGCTACATCTATAATCTTTAGAATCAGTTATTGTTGCATATTCTTTCATGCATTCATTTATCTGTTTAGTCACGTATTCCAAGTATCGGATAAGCATTTCCAGGGTATAAACTCAGTCTATCAGCAGTGCTCTACTTAATCAATCTCATTTGAGGACGAATGTTCTCAAGGGGAGATGTTGTAATACCCCATACTTCTACCTTGCTTAAATTCATCCCAATGATGTCAAATACTTTCCATAAAAATGAATACACCTTTATACAAGTAGTATTTTCAAGATTTTGAATTTTCATGGTGTGGAAAATTGAATAAGCTTTCCATCAATACCATATTCACCCAAATTCGACACACAAGCATAAGCTATGTACTCAAGGGCTCAGTTTATTTTATGATATTCAGTTCGTGTATAATGTTTAGGACTCATTCATGTTCACATCTTTCTTATCATACATGTCCAGTTAATGATCTTAGGCTAATCAGTGTTCTCAACTTAAGGTAATAGTCTTTCTTATATTTGCTCAATTCCATGTTCAGTTACAACTATAATCTTAAGTATCAATTATTATTGTATATTTAGTCATGCATTCATTCATCAGTATAGTCATGTATTCCATGGAACGGATATGCATGTCCAGCATTTAACCTTAGTCTATCAGCATTCCTCACCTTAATCAGTCTCATTCGAGGATGAATGTTCCCAAGGCAGAGATATTGTAATACCCCATACTTTTACCTTGCTAAAATTTATCCCAAAGATGTCTAAGACTTGCCTTAAATGTAATACACATTTATACATGTGGAATATTTAAGATTTTTACTTTTCGTGGTGTGGAAAATTGAGTAAACTTTCAATCGATACCAATTATCTATTTAGTCATGTATTCAATGGATCGGATATGCATGTCCAGCGTTTAGACTCAGTCTATCAGCAGTCCTCAACTTAATCAGTCTCATTCGAGGATCAATGTTCCTAAGGGGATTTATTGTAATACCTCGTATTTCTACCTAGCTTAAATTTGTCCCAAAGTTGTCAACGACTTGCCTTAAATATATCCAAGATTTTTACTTTTCATTATGTGGGAAATTGAATAAACTTTCAATCGATACTAAATTTTCCCAAATCTGACACCCGGGCGTAAGCTATGTACTCAAGGGCTCAGTTAAGTTCATGATATTCAGTTCATGTATCACATTTCAGACTCGTTCATGTTCTCATGTTCCCATTCATACATGTTCAGTAAAGTATCTTAGGCTCATCAGTGTTCTTAACATAATGTAATAGTCTTCGTTAGATTTACTCAGTTTCATGTTCGGTTACAATTATAATCTCAAGTATCTGTAATTGGTGTATATTCAGTCACACATTAATTTATTAGTTTAGTCATTTATTGCATGTAGTGGATATGTATGTCAAACGTATAAAATTAGTCTATCAACATTCCTCACATAATCAGTATCATTCAAGGATGAATGTTCCCAAGGGGAGATATTGTCTTACCCCGTACTTCTATCTAGCTTAAATTCATCCCAAAAATGTCAAAGACTTTCCTTAAATATAAATACCCTTTTATACGGGTGAAATTTTCAAGATTTTGACTTTTCATGGTGGTGGAAATTGAATAAGCTTTACATCGATACCAAATTTTCTCAAATCCAACTCCCAAGCATAATCAATGTACTCAACGGCTCAGTTCAGTTCACGATATTCAGTTCGTGTATCACCTTTCAGACTTATTCATGTTCTCATGTTCCCTTTCATACATGTGAAGTAAATGATCTTAGGCTCAACAGTATTCCTAGTTTAAGGTAATAGTCTTCTTTAGATTTACTCAGTTCCAAGTTAAGTTACATCTATAATCTTAAGTATCAGTTATTGTTGCATATTCAGTCATGCATTCATTTATAAGTTTAGTCATGTATTCAAAGCATTGGATAAGCATGTCTAGCGTATAAACTCAGTCTATCGGCAGTACTTAGCTTAATCAATCTCATTCGAGGAAGAATGTTCCCAAGGGTGAGATATTGTAATACCCCGTACTTTTACCTTGCTTAAATTCATCCCAACCATGTCAAAGACTTACCTTAAATATGGATACACCTTTATACATATTGTATTTTCAAGATTTTGACTTTTCATGATGTGGGAAATTGAATAAGTTTTCCATCCATACCAAATTCACTCAAATTCGACACCCGAGCATAACCTATGTAATCAAGGGCTCAGTTCATTTCACGATATTCAGGTTCATATGTTCCTAATCATACATGTTGAGTAAATGGTCTTAGGCTCATCAGTGTTCTCAGCTTAAGGTAATAGTCTTCCTTATATTTATTAAGTTCTATGTTCAGTTGCAACTATAATCTTAAGTATCAGTTATTTGTGCATATTCAGTTATGCATTTATTTATTAATTTAGTCATGTATTCCATGCATTGGATATGTATGTCCAACATATAAACTCGGTCTATTAATAGTACGTAGCTTAATCAATCTCATTCAAGGACGAATGTTCCCAAGGATGAGACATTGTAATACCCTGTACTTTTCATGGTGTGGGAAATTGAATAAGCTTTCCATTAATACCATATTCACCCTAATTCGACACCCGGGCATTAGCTATGTACTCATGGTCTCAGTTTATTTCAATGATTTCCATTTCGTGTATCACGTTTAGGACTCGTTCATGTTCTTATGTTCCCATTCATACATGTTTCGTAAATGATTTTAGGCGCATTAGTGTTTTCAGCTTAAGGTAATAGTCTTCTTTAGATTTACTCATTTCCAAGTTACTCAGCCACGTATTCGAAGCATCGGATATGCATGTCTAGCGTATAAAGTCAGTCTATCAGCAACCCTAAGTTTAATCAATCTTATTCCAGGGCGAATGTTCCCTAGGGGGTGATATTGTAATACCCAATACTTCTACCTTACTTAAATTCAGCCCAAAGATATCAAAGACTTTCCTTAAATATGAATACACATTTATACATGTGTTATTTTAAAGATTGTGACTATCCATGGTGTGGAACATTGAATATGCTTTCCATCGATACCAAATTCACCCAAATTCGACACCCAGGCATAAGCTATTTACTCAAGGGCTCAGTTCAATTCACGATATAAAGTTCGTGTATCACGTTTAGGACTTGTTCAAGCTCTTATGTTCTTGATCATACATGTGTAGTAAATGATCTTAGGCCCATCAATGTTCTCACCTTAAGGTAATAGTTTTCCTTATATTTACTTAGATCCATGTTTAGTTACAACTATAATCTTAAGTATAAGTTATTTTTGCATATTCAATCATGCATTAATTTATCATTTTGGTCATGTATTCCATGAAACGGATATGTATGTTCAACATTTAAAATCAGTGTATCAGCAGTGCTCAACTTAATTAGTCTCATTCGAGGATGAATGTTCCTAAGGAGAAGATATTGTAATTCCCCGTACTTATACCTAGCTTAAATTCATCCCAACGATGTCTAAGACTTGCCTTAATTTTCATACACCTTTATACATGTGGAATGTTCAAGATTTTTACTTTTCATGCTGTTGGAAATTGAATAAGCTTTCAATCGATACCAAAATTTTCCCAAATCTGACATCTGGGCGTAAAATATATACTCAAGGGCTCTGTTTAGTTCACGATATTCACCGAAATTCGACACCCATGTATACGTTATGTACTCAAGGGCTATGTTTATTTCACTCTATTCAGTTTGTGTATCACATTTTGGACTCATTCATGTTCTCATGTTCCTGATCATATATGTTCAATAAATGATCTTAAGCTCAGTAGTTTTCTTAGCATATGGTAATAGTCTTTCTTATATTTACTCAGTTCAATGTTTAGTTACAACTATAATCTTAAGTATCAGTTATTGTTGCAGATTCGGTCATTCATTCATTTATCTTTTTAGTCATGTATTCCATGGATCGGATATGCATGTCCAGCATTTAGACTCAGTCTATCAGCAGTCCTCAACTTAATAAGTCTCATTCCAGGATCAATGTTCCTAAGGGGGATTTATTGTAATACCTCGTATTTCTACCTAGCTTAAATTTGTCCCAAAGATGTCAACGACTTGACTTAAATTTGAATACACCTTTATACATGTAGAATATCCAATATTTTTAATTTTCATTGTGTGAGAAATTGAATAAACTTTCAATCGATACTAAATTTTCCCAAATCTGACACCCGGGCGTAAGCTATGTACTCAAGGGCTCAGTTAAGTGCATGATATTCAGTTCGTGTATCACATTTTAGACTCGTTCATGTTTTCATGTTACAATTCATACATGTTCAGTAAATTATCTTAGGCTCATCAGTGTTCTTAACTTAAGGTAATAATCTTTCTTAGATTTACTCAATTTCATGTTCAGTTACAGTAATAATCTCAAGTATCAGTTATTGTTGTATATTCAGTAACACATTCATTTATTAGTTTAGTCATGTATTCAATGTAGTTGATATGCATTTCAAATGTATAAACTTAGTCTATCAACAGTGCTCAGTATAATCAGTATCATTTGAGGACGAAAGTTCCCAAGGGGAGATATTGTAATACCCCGTACTTCTATCTAGATTAAATTCATCCCAAAGATGTCAAAGACTTTCCTTAAATATAAATACCTTTTTATACAGGTGAAATTTTCAAGATTTTGACTTTTCATGGTGGTGGAAATTGAATAAGCTTTACATCGATACCAAATTTGCTCAAACCTAACTCCCAAGCATAATCAATGTACTCAAGGGGTCAGTTCAGTTCGCGATATTCAGTTCGTGTATCACCTTTCAGACTTATTCATGTTCTCATGTTCCCTTTCATACATGTGAAGTAAATGATCTTAGGTTCAACAGTATTCCTGGTTTAAGGTAATAGTCTTCTTTAGATTTACTCAGTTCCAAGTTAAGTTACATCTATAATCTTAAGTATCAGTTATTGTTGCATATTCAGTCATGCATTCATTTATAAGTTTAGTCATGTATTCCAAGCATTAGATAAGCATGTCTAGCGTATAAACTTATTCTATCAGCAGTCCTCATCTTAATCAATCTCATTCGAGGGTGAATGTTCCCAAGGGGGAGATATTGTAATACCCCATACTTCTACCTTGCTTAAATTCGTCCCAAAGATGTAAAAGACATGCTTTAAATATGAATACACCTTTATACATGTGGTATTTTAATGATTTTGACTTTTTATGGTGTGGAAAATTTAATAAGCTTTCTATCGATACAAAATTCACCCAAATTCGACACCCATGCATAAGCTATGTACTCAAGGGCTCAGTTCATTTCATTATATTCAGTTCGTGTTTCACATTTAGAACTTGGTCATGTTCTCATGTTCTTGATCATACATGTTCAGTAAATGATCTTAGGCTCATCTGTTTTCTCAGCTTAAGGTAATAGACTTCCTAATATTTACTCAGTTCCATGTTTAGTTACAATTATAATCTTCAGTATCAGTTATTATTGTACATTCAGTCATACATTCATTTATCAGTTTATTCATGTATTCCATGGAATAGATATGCATGTCCAGTGTTTAAAATCAGTGTATCAGCAGTCCTTAACTTAATCAGTCTCATTCGAGGATGAATGTTTCCAACGAGGAGATATTGTAATACCCCGTACTTTTACGTAGCTTAAATTTATCCTAAAGATTTCTAACACTTGCCTTAAATTTAATAGACCTTTATACATGTTCAATATTCAAGATTTTTACTATTCATGGAATGGGAAATTGAATAAGCTTTCAATCGATACCAAATTTTCCCAAATCTGATACCCGAGCATAATTTAGGTACTAAAAGGCTCAGTTCAGTTCACGATATTATAATACCCTGATCGTTCCTTAAGCCTAATTGTGTCTTTTAAATGGATAGGGGTGACTTCCAAAGTAATTGATGTTTATATTGTGTTGTATTTCTCTAATTTCTACCGATACCAATTTCATCGAAATCTAACATCGGACGAGGATTATCAAGTTCGATGACTAAGGAACAAAAAAGTTCCCTTGGTTAAAGTTTTGGGGCGAAATCAATCAGTCGAGGGTGCTACTTGGGAAATAGAAGTAGATATGTGAGCTAGTTACCCTCATCTCTTCTCCACGAGTTCAAATCAAGTCGAAGGTACTATTCTTCCTCAATTCAGTTGTGCATTCAATTATTTCGCTACTCTCTGTATGATTCGTGCATTCTGTGCAGTACTCAAAATTCTATAGTATAGTAAGCCCTTTGACTTGGTCTTTCCATCTGTGCGTCCTCATTTTTCTCTTGTTCTTGACCTATCTGGCAACATTTGAGGATGAATGTTTCCAAGGGGGAGATATTGTAATATCCCAATCATTTCTTATGCCTAAATTTATCTTTTGAGTGGATAGGGGTGGCTTCAAAAATGATTGATGTTTATATTATGTTGTATTGAGTGTATCTGAATAAGCTTTCCATTTATACCAATTTCATCAAAATCGGACATCGAACGAGGAAGTTATGGCCGTTTTACTAAGCGATGTCAGAATCGCCCAGGCCTGACGGTAGACCTGAAAGACCGCCAAGTCCTTGGTGGACCGTCAATTGTCCTATCAAGCCAAGGATGTAAACCCTTTTTATGGCCATCGTGTGATGAAAAAAATGGTGGGCCGCCAAAAATTTAACAGACCGTCATGAGGACCGTTAAGTCGAGGCAGAATGTCCTATTTTTGGACCCCTAGTGACGGACAATCTGGTGGACCGTCGGTTTTCGATGGATCATCACTTCGACCGACTCGTCTAGGCAGAATGTCCCAGTTTTGGTACTCGAGTGACGGATGATCTGGTGGACCGTCAGCTCCTCTGACGGATTATTAGTTGACCATCACAGACCCCAATCAGCTATTTTCAACTCTTTTTAAAAGGGCATTTTGGTCTTTTCCTCCCATTTTGGTTTTATATATATATATATATCCAAGGAGAAGAGAGAAGATCATTTTTCTCTCATTTCTCCTATAAAATTCTCAAGAAACAAGGGTTTCTTCTAAAATCCTAAATCAAATCATCTCCAAGAAATTCAAGAATATTCTAAAGATTTCACCAAGTTGTTCAAGAATTAAGTTCGACTTGCCAAAGGCATCAATAAACTTAGCTCAAAAGTGTAAAGAAGTGTTTCAAAAAAAGCTTGTTCATCTTAAAAATCAGAATCTAAGGTATGTGGGGTTTTGTACAAGAGCAATTCTTTCATTCTTGTGCTCAAAACTTTGATTTTTATTATGGATTTATATGATTTTACAAGTGCGTTTATATCCAAATTACTTCATCATGAGATTATGAGAATAGAAATTGTTCAAGCTTTGTTATACAAGATTATTTTACAATTTCTATGTTATGATTTGATATTTAATATTGTAAATCTAAAGTTTCTACTGTGAGTTGGTATTTAAAGTGCTTTCAAGATATGTGTCAAGCTTTAAGCTTCCTTATGACAAATTGGATTATTGAGTTTATTGATTCATGATAATTGAGTTTTTACAATGTGTCTTGATATTTCCTCAAAGTTATTGATGTTTCCATGACTTAATGAACTGACACCTTTTGATATTGAGAAAGATTGATTTGATTTGAGTCGAGTTAGGAATCTACAAATTGATTATGATTTGATAAATGAGAAAGATATTTGATTTGGTTTTCATTATAGACCCTTGTGATGTTTGTGGTGAATTTCCTAACTCATTCTGAGCTTGTGTCTAAGAGTAGTATTTAGCACCGAGTGGGAAATATTGTATTTCTCCTAAAACTACATGCCACCATAGGATTGATGTTGATAATTATGGGCTAGAGGCCGAGTATGAGATTGTGATCACTAAATTTAGGTTGTACTCCCTTGCAAGAGAAAGACACTCCTACCAATGTGGGGTTCTCTCCTTAGTAGGGCAAAACATTGGACTCCATGTAGCTCACATAGTTTATGTCGGTTACAAGAACCTCCCATGTACATAAGAGTCGAGTTTCTTGATTTACAGAGTCACTCTGAGTCTTGAGTTGAAGAGTTGAGTTGTTAATGATGATTTATGAGTTTTTTATCATATGATTTATTTATGATGAGATCTTGAAAATTGTGTTTCAATCTAACTCAAGCCAAGTGAGACATAATTGTAAATATGCATATTTTCATGAAATTGATGATGATATTTATATTGTTACATGCACTCCCACATACTCAGTACATTCCAAAGTGCAGACCCATATATTTTCCTATGGGCTACATTTTCTCGTAATGTATGTTTAGGTACTCAGCCGCGTTAGCGATATTCGGGTGGCTCTTTTCATCTGCTCAGTGGCGAGTCCTCATGGTTCAAGGACGGTGTTTATATTTTGTGATACTGTTTTGTTGTTATGGCTTTTAGTACTATTTGAGTCAGTTAGGGGTTTGTCCCAATGTCTCCTTGATTTTGATGTATAGAGGCTTTGTCAGACTAAAGGGTTGGTATGTACAGAATTTCAGTATTTTGGATTGTATAGGCTAGTTTCTTATCTTATTCCAGTATCTTTATGATATGTCATTCTCTCTTATATTAGCACAACTATTGTTAATGTGAGTTCTAGAAGTGATGACAGTTTTAGAGGATTAGCTTGAGGCCGCGTGTAGCCTTAAGCACCATGTGACATCTCAGAATGGGATCTTGGGCCGTTACAAGCTTGGTATTAGAGCGCGTAAGGTTTAAAGAGTCCTAGGGAGTCTGAAAAGATGTGTTACGTAGAGTCTTGATCATCTGCGTGTAGCGCGCCACATCTATGAGCAATAGGCTACGGGACATTTTAAGAAAAGTCATCTTTTCTTTTCAAAAGTCCATCGTGCCTACGACTTTTTCTTCCTGATATTAAGTAGTGCTCTCTTATGACAGAAAATGCCTCCTCGTCTAGCTCGTAGAAACAATGAGCAATACTAACCCGTTGATCCCCTGAACGAGCATGTGTCACATGCATAATTCCAGATAGCTTTTCAGGCACTTGCCCAGACAGTTACCACAAATACTCAAGCTAACACCCAGGCTGCTATTTCGCCTCCACAAGAGAATAATTCTACTACAGCTCGGGTTCATGACTTTATGCGGATGAATCCGCCTGAATTCTATGGTTTAAAGGTAGGTGAAGACCCACAGATGTACTTGGATGAAGTGAGAAAGATCAGCTGGATTATACACGTGACTGAGGAGGAGTGTGTTGAATTGGCCGCCTATCAAATGAAAGATGTTTCATATGATTGGGTGGAAATATGGAGGGAAAGTAGATGGGAGGATGCCGCTCCTATTACATGGAAGTTATTCCAGGATGCATTCTTGGACAAATTCTTTCTTCTTGAGATAAGAGAAGCAAAGAT
This sequence comes from Capsicum pubescens, assembly GCA_030864215.1. NCBI lineage: Eukaryota > Viridiplantae > Streptophyta > Magnoliopsida > Solanales > Solanaceae > Capsicum > Capsicum pubescens. Next base: position 247,601,976 of record CM061548.1, read on the forward strand.
AGAGGAATTCATGAATTTGAGACAAGGCTCCAAGACTGTTAAGGAGTACTGCCTTAGATTCAATCAGTTTTCCAAATATGTACCTTGTATGATGGCTGACTCCAGGACCATCATGAGTAAGTTCGTGACCAGTGTGTTGAGTTAAATTATGAAAGAGTGTAGATATGCTATGCTTAATAGGGAGATGGACCTTTCTCAGTTGATAATGCATGCCCAACAAATTGAAGTTAATAAGGTGAAAGAGAGAGAGAGTAAGAGGGAATAAAATAGCTAAATCAAAGCAACATGGATTCAATCAGTCCAGATTCTATGGAGGGGACCACCCTTAATTCTAGGGATATCTGCTTATACCCGCGCCTTCCTCAGTTAGTGCTCCCTCACCTAGAAGCATGCAAGAGCAGGGGAACAGGCCTATCCCATCCAAGTCTCAAGAAAGTATAAGTAACATACCTTATCCTCCTTCATGTGTGAAGTATAGTAGAGATCATTTTGGTGAGTGTTTTGTTGATTAGAGAGGTTGCTTTGGTTGTGGCAAGTTGGCCAACTATTTTAGAGATTTTCCGTACGCTAGATAGGGGAGTCGAGATGCTCGTCCCCAGAGTCAGGATACAAGTGTCCCTGCTCCCGTAGTTCGTCTAGTTCCTCCTTAGGGCGCCTTTTCTAGTACTGTTGGTGGTTCGCGCCAGAATTGCTTCTATGCTATACCACCTCTCCAAGAGTAGGAGGATTCTCCAGATGTTGTCACTGGTATGCTCCGTGTTTTTAATTTTGATGTTTATGTATTGATGGATCCCAGTTTGAGTTTCTCTTATGTGACACCTCTGGTTGCTACAAATTTTGAGATGGACCCTGAACGGATTCCTAAGCCTATTCTGGTTTCTACCCCGGTAGGAGAGTTTATTATTGCTAAGCAAGTGTGTCAAAAATGTCCTGTTACTTTCCTTCATCGGGTCATATGTGCTGATTTAATTGAGCTAGATATGGTTGATTTTGACGTCATTCTGGGTATAGATTGGCATCACTCGTGCTATGCGTCTATAGATTGTCGTACCCGAGTGGTCAAGTTTCAGTTTCCTAACAATCTCGTGTTTGAGCGATCTGGGAGTTTTGTAACTCCGAAGACCTATTTCATATCCTACCTCAAAGCTAGGAAGTTGATTTCAATGGGTTGCATCTATCATTTGGTTTGAGTTAAAGGCACCAAGTCTGAGACTCTGACTATTCAGTCAGTTAGCATTATTAATTAGTTTCCCGATGTTTTCCCAGAAGACCTTCCAGGGGTCCCACCTGATAGAGATAGAATTCGGGATTGATCTCCTTCACGGTACTCAGCCTATTTCTATCCCTCCATACCATATGGCTCCCGCAGAACTTAAAGAGTTGAAGGAGCAACTCAAAGATCTCTTAGCAAAAGGCTTTATCAAACCCAGTGTTTTCTCGTGGGGTGAACCTGTTCTATTTGTGCGGAAGAAAGATGGTACATTACGTATGTGCATTGACTACCGTCAGCTCAACAAGGTGACTATTAAGAACAAGTACCCTCTTTCTAGAATCGATGATTTATTTTACTAGCTACAGGGTGCAAGTTATTTCTCAAATATAGACCTTAGAACTGGCTATCATCCGTTTAAAGTGAGAGAGTGTGATATTACAAAGATAGCTTTTCGAACCCGCTATGGTCATTTTGAGTTTCTTGTCATGTCCTTTTGGTTAACTAATGCTCCAGCGGCTTTCATGGATCTTATGAACCGAGTATTCAAGCGGTATCTGGATTTGTTTGTTATTGTGTTCATAGATGATATTCTTGTATATTCCCAAAGTGAGGATGACCATAAGGATCAACTTAGAATCGTGTTGGAAACCCTTACAGCTCATCAATTATTTGCTAAATTTAGCAAGTGTGAATTTTAGTTAAGGTCAGTTGCTTTTCTAGGTCACATTGTTTCTTCCGAAGGTATTAGAGTTGATCCTCAAAAGACAGAAGCTGTGAAGAATTGGCCTAGACCTACCTCCCCATCTGATATTAGGAGTTTCTTGGGTCTAGCTGGTTACTACCATCATTTTGTAGAGGGATTTTTTTCTATCGTATCTCCCATGACCCGGTTGACCCAAAAGAAAGTTAAGTTCTAGTGGACAGATGCCTATGAGAAGAGTTTTCAAGAGTTGAAGACACGACTCACTTTATCCCAGTGTTAGCTTTACCCGATGGTACTGATAGTCTTGTGGTGTACTGCGATGCATGTAGAGTTGGTCTGGGTTTTGCGTTGATGTAGAGGGGTAAAGTTATAGTTTATTCCTTTAGACAGTTGAAGCCTCATGAGAAGAATTAGCCAACCCATGATCTTAAATTAGCAGTTGTAGTTTTTTCTTTGAAAATCTGGAGACATTATTTTTATGGTTTTCATGTTGATGTGTTTACTGATCACAAAAGTCTACAGTATCTGTTTACTCAGAGGGATTTAAACCTTAGACAAAGAAGATAGTTAGAGTTGCTAAAAGAGTACGATATGAGTGTGATGTATCACCCGGGCAAGGCCAATGTTGTGGTAGATGCTCTTAGCAGGTTGTCTATGGGTAGTATAGATCATGTAGAGAATGATAAAAAAGAATTGGCTCGTGATATGCATCGTTTGGTTAGGTTGGGTGTTAGATTGCTTGATTCCGCTGAAGGGAGTATGTTAGTTCAGAGTAGTTCTGAGTCCTCTTTCGTCTCGGAGGTAAAGGAGAAGCAGGATAGGGATCCTAGCTTGGTCCGACTGAAGGAGTCAGTTAAGGACCAGAAGGTAGAGGTTTTCTCCCAAGGGGGAGATGGTGTGTTTAGATTGCAAGGTAGACTTTGTGTTCTGAATGTTGATGATTTGAGGTAGAGAATTTTGACTGAAGCACACGGCATGCGATATTCTATTCATCTCGGTGCTACCAAGTTGTACCGAGATTTACGGGAAATTTATTAGTGGAATGGTATGAAAATGGATATAGCGAAGTTCGTAGAGAAGTGTTCAACTTGCCAACAGGTTAAGATAGAACACCAAAGACCAGGTGGAATGATGCAAGAATTTAGTATCCCTACTTGGAAGTGGGAGAAAGTGAATATGGATTTTGTGATTAGTTTACCTCCTTCTCGACGTCGTTATGATTCGATTTACGTCATTGTAGACAGGTTGACTAAGTCAGCCCATTTTCTATCAGTACATACATCTTTCACCGCTGAGGATTGTGCTAAGCTATACCTTTGAGAGTTAGTCAGATTGCATGGAGTTCCATTGTCTATCATCTACGATATAGGTACTCAATTTACTTCACAGTTTTGGAGAGCCTTCCAGAAGGGTCTTGGCACTCAAGTTCATCTTAGCTCCGCTTTTCATCCGCAGACAGACGGTCAGGCTTAGAGGAATATCTAGACTTTGGAGGATATGTTGAGGGCATGTGTTCTTGATTTCAAAGGAAGTTGGGATGAACAGTTGTCGTTGATTGAATTTGCTTACAACAACAGTTTTCATGCTAGTATTAGAATGGCTCCATTTGAAGCTTTGCATGGGAGATGATGTAGATCGTCCATAGGTTGGTTTGAAGTGGGTGAAGCTTCTACGATTGGACCTGATGTTGTATTTGAGGCTATGGAGAAAGTTAAGTTTATTTGGGAGAGGTTGAAGATAGCCCAGAGTCGTCAAAAGTTGTATGCAGATGTAAGAAGATGAGCCCTTGAGTTTGAAGTTGGTGATCTAGTGTATTTGAAAATTTCACCCATGAAAGGGGTGAAAATATTTGGAAAGAAAGGTAAGCTTAGCAACCTATATGTAGGCCCTTATAGAGTTTTAAATCGTGTTGGGAAAGAAGCTTATGAGATTGAGTTGGCTGCAGAGTTGTCAGCTGTCCATCCTGTATTTCATGTTTCTATGCTCAAAAAACACATTGGTGATTCTGTTGTTGTTGATCCATCAGAGAGTTTTGATGCTCGAGATAGTATTTCTTATTATGAAGCTCCAGTCGAGATCCTAGATTATCAAGTCCGATGAGTAAAGAACAAGGAAGTTCCCTTGGTTAAAGTTTTGTGGCGAAATCAATCAATCGAGGTACTACTTGGGAAGCAGAAGAAGATATGCGAGCTAGTTAGACTTATCTCTTCTCCATGAGTTCAAATCAAGTTGAAGGTACTATTCTTCCTCAATTCAGTTGTGCATTCAGCTATATGGCTACTCTCTCTATGATTTATGCATTCTGTGCAGTACTCAAAAGTTTAGAGTAAAGTAAGACCTTCAAGTGGGTTGTTCCAGCTGTGCGACCTCATTTTTCACTTTTTCTTGACTTATTTGGCAACATTCGAGGACGAATGTTTCCAAAGGGGAGATATTGTAATACCCTGATCGTTTCTTAAGCCTAAATCTATCTTTTGAGTTGATAGGGGTGGATTCCAAAGTGATTGATGTTTATATTGTGTTTTATATCTCTAATTTCTACTTTTTTCATGTATATCATTGAATAAGATTTCCATCGATACCAATTTCATCAAAATCTAACATTGGACGAGGAAGTTATGGCCGTTTTACTATGCGATGTCAGAATTGCCCAGGCCTGACGGTAGACCTGAAAGACCGCCAAGTCCTTAATGGACCGTCAATTGTCCCATAAAACCAAGGCAGTAACCCCTTGTTTTGGCCATCGTGTGATGGACAGAATGGTGGGCCGCCAAAAATTTGACAGACCGTCAAGACGACCGCCAAGTTGAGGCAGAATGTCCCATTTTTTGCCCCCGAGTGACGGACGATCTGGTGGACCATCAGTTTCCTGATGGATCATCACTTCGACCATCACATCGAGGCTTAATGTCCCAATTTTGGCACTCAAGTGACGGATGATCTGGTGGACCGTCAGTTTCTCTAACGAGCCGTTAGTTCCACCATGACAGACCCCGATCAACAATTTTCAACTCTTTTTAAAAGAGCATTTTGGTCTTTTCCACCCATTTTGGTTTTATATATATATACAAGAAGAGGAGAGAAGATAATTTTTATCTCATTTCTCCTCTAAAATTTTCTAGAAACTAGGATTTCTTCTAAAATCCTAAATAAAATCATCTCCAAGAAATTCAAGAATCTTCCAAAAATTTCACCAAGTTGTTCAAGAATTAAGTTCTCCAAACCAAAGTCATCAAGAAACTTATCTAAAATGTGTAAAAAAGAGTTTCCAATCAAGCTTGTTCATCTTAAAAATCATAATCCAAGGTATGTGGGGTTTTGAACAAAAGCAATTCTTACGTTCTTGTGCTCAAAGCTTTGATTTTTATAATGGATTTATATGATTTTGCAAGTGGGTTTATACCCAAATTACTTTATCATGAGATTATGAGAATATAAATTGTTCAAGCTTTGTTATACATGATTATTTTACAATTTCGAAGTTATGGCTTGATATTTAATATTGTGAATCTTAAGTTTCTACCGTGAGTTGGTATTTCAAGTGCTTTCAAGATATGTGTCAAGCTTTAAGCTTCCTTATGAAAAATTGTATTATTGAGTATATTGATTCATGAGAATTAAGTTGTTACAATGAGTCTTGATATTTCCTCAAAGTTATTGATGTTGCCATGACTTAATGAACTGGCGCCTTTTGATATTGAGAAAGATTGATTTGATTTGAGTCAAGTTAGAAATCCAAAAATTTATTTTGATTTAATAAATGAGAAAGAGATTTGATTTGGTCTTCATGATAGACCCTTGTGATATTTGTGGTGGATTTCCTAACGCATTCTAAGCGTGGGTCTGGGAGTAGTATTTATCACCAAGCAGGAAATGTGGTATTTCCTATGAAACTACATGCCACCAAAGGATTGATGTTGATAATTGTGGGCCCGAGGTCAAGTATGAGATTGTGATCACTAAATTTAGGTTGTACTCCCTGGCAAGAGTATGATGCTCCCGCCAATATGGGGTTCTCTCCTTAGGAGGGAAAAATGTTGGACTTCATGTAGCTCACATGGTTTATGTCGGTTATAAGAACCTCCCATGTCCATAAGAGTCGAGTTTCTTGAATTACAGAGTCACTCCGAGTCTTGAGTTGAAGAGTTGAGTTGTTTATGATAATTTATGAGTTTTTTATCATATGATTTATTTACGATGAGATCTTGAAAAGTATGTTTCAATATAACTCCAGCCAAGTGAGCCATCAATGTACATATGCATATTTTCATGAAATTGATAATGATATTTACATTGTTACATTCACCCCTACATACTCAGTACATTTCAAAGTGCTGACCCATATATTTTTCTATGGGCTACATTTTCTCATAATGTAGGTTCAGGTACTCAGTTGTGTTAGCGATATTCGGGTGCCTCTTTTTGTCTGCTCAGTGATGAGTCTTCATAGTTCGAGGACCGTATTTATATTTTGTGATACCATTTTATTGTTATGGCTTTCAGTACTATTTGAATTAGTTGGGGGTTTGTCCTAATGTCTTCTTGATTTTCATGTATAGAGGCTTTGTCAGACTAAAGGGTTGGTATGTACAGAATTTTAGTATTTTGGATTGTACAGGCTAGTTTCTTATCTTAATCCAGTATGTTTATGATATGTCATTCTCTCTTATATTAGCACAACTATTCTCTAAGTGAGTTCTAGAAGTGATGATAGGTTTAGAGGGTTAGCTTGAGGCCGCGTGTGGCATTAGCCACCGTGTTACATATCGGGATGGGATCTTAGGGCGTTATAGATATTCTGTTTGTGTATCACATTTCATAATCATTCATGTTCTAATGTTCCCATTCATACATATACAGCAAATGATCTTAGTCTCATCAGTGTTCTCAACTTAAGGTAATAGTTTTCCTTAGATTTACTCAGTTCCATGTTCAGTTATAGCTATAATCACAAGTATCAGTTATTGTTGCATAGACAGTCACAAATTTATTTATAAGTTTAGTCATGTATTCCATGCATTGGATATGAATGTCCAACGTATAAACTCAGTCTATCAACAGTCCTCATCTTAATCAGTATCATTCAAGGACGAATGTTCCCATGGGAAGATATTGTAATACCCTGTACTTCTACTTAGCTTAAATTCGACCCAAAGATGTCAAAGACTTTCCTTAAATATGAATAAACCTTTATACATGTGAAACTTTCAAGATTTTAACTTTTTATGGTGTGGGAAATTGAATAAGCTTTCGATCGATACCAAATTTGCTCAAATCCAACACCCGGGCGTAATCTATGTACTCAAGGGCTCAGTTCAGTTCACGATATTTAGTTCGTGTATAACGTTTCAGAATTATTCATGTTCTCATGCCCCCATTCATATATGTTAAGTAAATAATCTTAGGCTCAACAGTGTTCTCATCTTAAGGTAATAGTCTTCTTTAGATTTTCTCAGTCCCATATTAAGTTACAACTATAATCTTTAGTATTGTTATTATTACATATTCAGTCACACATTCATTTATCTATTTAGTCATGTATTCCATGCATCGGATATGCATGTCCTATTTATAAACTTAGTCTATCAGTAGTCCTCAACTTAATTAGTCTCATTCGAGGATAAATGTTCCCTAGGGGAGATA